>CM034397.1:13495762-14773262 GCA_019925095.2 Dendrolimus kikuchii | reverse complement strand
CACAAATATATTCAAAGGCACACAAATGACTGTTGAATAAATTTTTTTACTCCGTAAACGAATTCTTAGGGTAATTTTTTGACAAATTGCATATGATTGACATTAATTCTATCCGTACAGGAACGGAGAAAGAATAAAATTTCCTGCGGCCGAGCGGCCTGTCGTAAGAGGCGACTTAACAACCCACAGCCAGGTGGTAGGGCATTTGCCCGACTGGATGGATACCACCCCTGGTCTAAAGTATGTCGCCATAACAATCTTGAGTTGTGTTCCGGCATTAGTGACCAGGTTCCAGTTTCCCTTAAGAGAGCAGCAGCGCATTTGTAGCAACTTTCCTGTTGCAAATGTCCATAGGCGATGGTAACCGCTTTCCATCAAGTGGGCCGTCTGCCTGTCTGCTGAGCTCCTGCAATAAAAAATGCATTTTTTTTTAATTTTGTGATAATTTGTGTATTTCTTTTTAATAATCTTAAGGTAAATTTGCACGCCTCGTAGGCAAACATGAGAGTCTTGTATTCTGATTTCATGTCAAATTTATGTACCATGTTTTAACAAAATAAATGAATTTAAATTCAGTGTTTTTCGCTATCTAGCGTAGTTTAGGGTTTGACCCTGACAAATTTACCTTGTATAACTGCAAGATATTATATTTGGCAGCTTTACTGGTGCTAGTGCTAACAATGTTGTCGCCCATACCATGATTGCATTCTACAACGCTAACCCCTTTCTTGGGATTATGTTTATACATACATACATAGCTTCACGCGTTCCTTTGCGGGGTAGGCACGAACGACAGAGCGCCATTCAGGCTTATTCTTACACACTTATATTTATAATAACCCCTATTTTATTTTGAAACTGATTGTCGATACAATTGATAAATGTTAATGAGCTGCTGCATATTATGTAAGAATTGTTGCAGTTTTATTTGGGTTTACCTCTGATTCCACTTATTCTTGAGTGTCGGGCAGAAATGGAGATTATTTCAATAAAGATTTTTCTTAAATTGGGCGTATTTTAATTCACAAGATACGATAACAACTTCGGGTGACGACGGGAGACGACTGGCGACGAGTGCCTCGATTATTCATACATTACAATTTCTAGAATTTCTAGAATAGGGGAGCGGATAGTAAAATCAAATGAGATATTTGTTGTAAACTTACAAAATGACGTCATAAGTAGGTACAAACAAATGAAGTGAAATAGTGCATTCATTATTATTTGATAAGTAATTATAATTATCACTATAATGACATTTAAAAGTTACGATGTTTAACGAACTTTAACGCCTATTCTTTTATATTTAAAAGTGTCAGAAATATGTGTCGTATTATAACGTGCGTGTTCGCATCCCTATTGCAACTGTCGCAGAGCCGTTACACTACATTTGTTGATGAGTGTTTGCAAAATAAAATCAATTTAATATGGTTGTCGGGTGATTCCAATACTTTCTTAAAAAAAATATTGTTTCAAGTGCTTTGTTGATAATAATGTTGAGTATTAATCAGTGATATTGTAGCCAGAATTAAATGATCCAGCACGAGTTTAAAAAAAACATGGTTGCGGACAACGATGTGTTCAGGAGATTTCCTCATCGATTATTTAAAACAAGGCTGGCTTGCTTACAAATAAAAAACTATTGACTAAATAACAACATTTTTATTGGTGGCCATTGTATTTATTACAATCATTGTATTATTCGCGAAAGGTCGACATGGCAAGCGGGGTATGAGGTAGGTCATGAAAGGGAGAAGGGGACACCTCGCACACCACTCGCGCCATTTTAGTCTTAGTGCTGCACGAGTCCGCATTTATCGATTTAGATTTCGCTCACGTTGTGGCTTGTATAATAGTTGTGTATTGAAAATAACGCAGGTTTCCTCGTCGTCGTGTTAAAAAAAAATTACAAATATTCTCCAACACCTGAACTAGGCAGATATTAGAAAATAGTTTATATCTAAAGAAAAATAATATTTAATAAAATAATTATTATAAATATCCTATCAATCAGACACTGGATAGGGATGTGTTTAAAAATATTACTTAAAATACTTAAAATAAAAAGTGGTCATTTTGTTGCGTATTAAAACATTACCGATATCAACTATCTAAATTGCCATGTCGACCTGTCGCAAACTTTACTTATACTAATATTCCTTGCACTGAATATAATTTTAATCAAAATTAACAAGCTGGGATCGGCTAAATAATAACTATAAATTACTCATTGATACATGATATCTTTGTCTTCCGTCATTATGGTTACTGAAGTAGCCGAAACGTCGAAATAAAAATCAAACAAAATGCCGCGCTTAAAATCGTTAAAACCTAGTTTTAATTCTGTGTATTAGTCGCCAAAACTTAAGAAAATACTATAATTTTAATTTCTTATTTTTTAATAAAGAATATAGGGGAACGTGAAGTATAGTCGTCAAGCTTATCTAAGGCGGATTAGTGTGCTTCACAGATTAGTACTTTGACGAATATATTTACTCGCGATTTTTTTGTTCACTATCACGTGGTACTTGTAACAATCATTGTACACGTGCGAATCAGCTGTTCGATTTAAAAATCTAGCAACGACATTTTGTTAATAAATGTTTGGGCATTCATTGTCTTGCTTAACATTAACGCCATTTATTGTATTTGTCGAAACATTTAAACTCTATCGAAAGATGATACTGCTAAATAAATAGTTTTCAAATGTATATTTTTAAATTTCAAAACAGATTTTTGTGCAGTATTATAAAATGTATTGGAAAGCGCAAAAATAAATAAGATTTTAAAATTACACAGCTGAACATCATTGTACTTGGCAGGTACAAGTCATTGTACTTTGAATATACACGTCGTTGTGATTGGCAAATACAAGTCGTATTGGTTAATACAAGTTATCGTACTTGAAAAAACAAGTCGTTGTATTTAGCAAGTTCAGCAGTCTTGAGATATCTCCATTTGCATTTAAGACTACACTTGAATGTAAATACTAAGGTGATTATGATTTTACAAACTTCTCATAATCACCTTTATTTATAATTATTCGTGTCTTCTTCATTTCCTCCGCCATTTTCATTCGTTTTTCATTTAATTTTTCAAAATTGATTTTATTTCTAACGGGTGCAGCTTTATTTACTGGTATCTTAACAGGTGTTATATCTACTATTCTCTTAGCTATTCCACGAGTTGCATTGTTATCTTTTGGTGTAATATGTTTCTTACGAGTAATTCTCACTATATTAGACGAGCGAGGTTTTTGGTCATATGTTTTAATTTTATCTTGTTCTATTTTCAAAAGCATCCTCTCATCTTCAGTACCGCGCACCTAGAGAAATAAAAATTAAAAAGGTAACATCAGGTATAATGTTTATGAAACCTGTTTTACATTAAAGCTTTACATATAAGGATAAGGGCTTAACTCGTTTTCAAATTATCATTCATTTCTTACATTTTTATTGTGCTTTTTGCTGTCAGTACGCTGGAGATCCACTTTTTTATAGTCGTACTGTGCATCTCTTGCATTTGCTTTTTGGTGAAGCATTTTCTCGACTTCTTGTTTTGTCTTGGACTTAACACTGTAAAATAATTAAAATATGGTATAAACAATAGCTTCTTTAAGTCTCAAAGAGCATTTAGCGGCAAATTTAAAAAAAAAATTAACGTTATCCTTACGGTTTTAATCGCAGGTGGCCTACTTTTTCACAGTTGCTTTCCGCTTTATTTTTTTGTAGAGGCACTTCCTGGTATTTTTCTTTTATTTTGGTTTCAACACTGTAATGTAATAAAAGATGTTTTTAGAGTTAGTAGCTAAATTGCAAAAAAAAACGCCTCATGAACTGCTCATGTCCGTCCATCAATTTATGTGTATCACAGTCATTTTTCTCTATTCAATCCCTCAGAAACGCCCGAAAAATTACTTAGGTTGATAGAAAAATTACCTGAAACAGTTTTCATTATCTAACAAAACGCTGCGACCTCTCAGATTTTATATAAGCATAGCAAGTTATGACATCATAAATTTTATGAGTATTTTAATCTAGTCTTTTATGATTTATTTATCATTGTTTAAGTATTTAAACAGTAACTAAAATGATTTCATTTCATTTATCACGATATGTATAGCTCGCGAAAGGTCGACATGGCAATCGGGTATCAGATGAGTCATGAAAAGAGGGAAAGAGTCATGAGAGGCGGGGACGCCGACGACAAATCTTAGTCAGAGCTGATTTACATTGACTGAGTTCAAATTCAAAGGAAGTCAGTATTAACTTCATACTGGAATCGTGTAAATTTATTTAAAGTCTGTCCGCCTGTACGGTGACACCTGACTGACTTAAATATTTCCGATTGACTAGTGAATCGATTAATAAGTAAATCGATCGCATTTCGATCTCGCTCACGTTGTTGCTTGTTTTTTTTTTTATTGCAGGAGTTCAGCAGACAGGCAGACGGCCCACTTGGTGAAAAGCTGTTACCATCGCCTATGGACATTTGTAACACCAAAGGTGCAACAAATGCGCTGCTGCTCTCTTAAAGGAGACTGGAACCTGGTCATTAATGCCGGAACACAACACAAGGTTGTTATGGCGGCATACTCTAGACCAGGGGTGGTCGCCATCCAGTCGACCAATACTCTACCACCTGGCTGTGGGTTGTTTAGTCGCCTCTTACGACAGGCCGCCGGGCCGCAGGAAATTGTATTCTTTCTCCGTTCCTGCACGGATATAAATATTGTATAACAGTTGTGTATTTAAAACAACTTGGTTTCCTCTTTGTGTTACGTGTTAGAATTAAAAAAAACCAATAACCCATTCTCAAGCACGTGAAGAATTAGTTAGATGAAAATATTACTTGCAATAAAATGGTGGTAATTTTTGTTACGTAGCAAAAAAAATTGATATCGATTCCCTGGAATTTTACGTTACATCACTACGAAATTGCCATGTCGATCTGTCGCGAACTACATTTATAATGTTTTATATGTAAATAATGTTAGCATTTATTATGACATGTATCGTCTACCAAATAATAGATATCAGTGTAATAATTATATATTTTGAAGTTTACCTTCCAGTTCCATCTGCATTCAGTGACGGATCCATTGCCACTACCAGGTGTTGTCTTATTCGAGCCAACACGCTACGTACTTCTCCCTGGAAATAAAAGCATTTTTATTAAGACACTTGTATTACCTTCACCTATATGTAACAGAATCTTTCAACTTCGATTTTATTGACTTTAAGACCCCTCGAGTATTTTGAGAAAGTGCATTCTTCATTCATTGATTTCATAATTTAAAAACATATTTATTATACTTAAATCAATTAAAAATCGAATTCAGAATCAAATCACGGAAAAAATATTTCTATTTTAATGCTCTATTTATTAGGTCCTTACATATGCAGTTGGCGTTTTGTCGTACTGGCCACTTGGATCTCAAATATCTCCTCTTTGGTTAGGAATTCCAATTTCAAATTTATACAACTATTTACTTATGCTTTTGTGTTTTGAAAACTGTAATTCATTTGTTTTTTCCTCTTTTGGTTTTTTCTTTGCGTCACTCAGTTTACAAAATGGAAAACTTGAAATATCGCATTATTAACGAGTACGAGTTCCATCGTGGCACCAGTGATGCCGAAACGGCTCGAAGGATTAATGATGTGTATGGTGGCGGTGTCGCAAAAGAAAACACAGTGCGTTTTTGGTTTCAGCGTTTTCGTTCTGGAAATTTCGATCTGCAGAACAAGCCCGTGGACGGCCGGAGATCAAAGTTGATAATGCAGAATTGAAGGCTATTGTGGAGGCGGATCCATCGCAAACCACGTCCGAGATAGCTGTAGGCTGCGGTGTTAGTGATAAAACTGTTTTAATCCACTTAAAGCAAATTGGGAAGGTGAAAAACCTTGAAAGGTGGGTACCTCATGAATTGAGTGCAGCAAATCGACAAACGCGCGTCGACTGCTGCGTTACATTACTCAACCGGCACAATAATGAAGGGATTTTAAATCGAATCATTACTTGTGATGAAAATTGGATCCTGTACGATAATCGGAAACGCTCATCGCAATAGCTGGACCCTGGCAAACCAGCCAAATCCTGCCCCAAGCGAAAATTGACTCAAAAAAATTACTTGTGAGCGTTTGGTGGACTAGTGCCGGTGTCGTTCACTACAGCTTTCTTAAATCTGGCCAGACGATTACGGCGGATGCCTATGGTCAGCAACTGCAAACCATGATGAAAAAGCTAACTGCTAAACAACCAAGGCTGGTCAATCGCTCTAGGCCACTGCTGCTTCAGCACAACGCTAGACCACACACTGTACAACAGACGGCTACCAAATTAGAGGAGCTTCAATTGGAATGTCTAAGACATCCACCGTACTCCCCGGACCTTGCTCCAACACATTACCATATTTTTAGAAATTTGGAAAACTTCTTGCAAGGGAAAAAATTCAATTCCGATGGGGCAGCCCAAAGCGCCTTCAAAGATTTTATTGATTCCCGTCCGAATGGTTTTTTAGTAAAGGGATCAAATGAACTACCTATGAGATGGCAGAAGTGCATAGATAGTAGTGGTACATACTTTGATTAAATAATTATATTATATTTAAAAAAAATCGACTTTATGATCCTCCCTTACAAAACGCCAATTTCATATGTAAAGACCTAATAACTATTATAATGAACAGAAACTTCTTAAAACTTTCAATATATAATTGGTTTAATTGTTAAAAAATCGAGATACTTCGATTTATCTACAATTCGTGCATTCATGCAGCCAGCTGTCACTGTCGGCTCACGGTTCACTTCGATATAGCACTAATTCGTGCTTGAATTTAAAACGAAACGATTTATTGTTGTTGTCTCACTCTGTTTATATCGGATTTGCATGAAAGAAAAAATCTTTTTGTTTCGATATATGATAAACGTTACAATGCAGTCGTTTCAGGTTTGAGCTGAACCTGATACTAGGTCCTCAATAAGAGATAGAGCATCCAAACTTTATAGGTCAAGGTTCTTGAAACTTGATTAATTTAGGAATGTACAGATGGAGGAGCTAGCTGGAATGCTCTAACTCCTCCCGTCTCAAAGGAAGATCTTCCACTGAGGCTATTGTTATGCCTCGCGGGTATATGCACAACTATTACTGTTGGTTTGTATATATTCTTTGTACGAGTTGGGAATGGTTTGCGACTTCAGCTATTGCACAGTGCCACCTATTGGCTTGTAAGTGTTCCACTATATGAATACGACCGTTAATGTTTAACTAAATGACCTTCAAAAAATGTTCTACAGTGGGGAACTTAGTTTGAATTAAAACATTTGAATTTGAATATCTTACGAGTGGCCTCAGCTGCGCTATCCTTAGCACATAGTGGTAGTTGTGGACGCCTATGGCTTCGCACGCGCCGCACAAGTCCCAGTCAGTACATTGCACGCAAACGTATCTCGCTCTGGGAACATCATTTTTTAAGCTAACATACAATTAACAGTGATTAACAGCTCATACCCACTGCTGGGCTCTAATCTCCCCATTTATAGCGCGGGAGCCCCTTTAGGATACTATCTGTTGACAGTATACCCATCACGCTGGTTTATGGCGAATTAGCCGGTTTGGCACATTGATTACCTCCATGGGTAGGTTTCATCCTTTACCGTGTCAAAAGTCACTGTCATTAGAACAGAAAACTGCCTAAGTGGTGTCTGCTTTCCGGCCAGGATTGAACTAAGGTTACTAACGATAATGTAGCTGAAAATTATACATTCTAAAACAACTGGGACTTTCAACACAAACAACTTTTTGTTGAAAACAATCATATCCTAACAACTAGTTATCTTTTAGCCAATTTTATATTTAATCTATAATATTACACAATTCTAAACATGCCATGTCTGTATATAAAAGCCATTAAAAAAAAATGGAATAGACTATAGAAACGATGGACAACACGATGCAATATTTTTTAGATTTTTTGTCTGTTTGTTCAAGATTCAAGTAAAAACTACTAGGCTGATTTCGATACGGTTTTCGCTAATCGACAGTTAATTCTTAGACTTAAATTCTGGGCTACTTTTTTATCCTGGGAATCCCGCGGAAATTTCAAATCAAGCGTGGAAGAAGTCGCGGGCATATACTAGTTTTTAATAAAACTCCACAACAACACGTGATGTGTTGTTGTGGAGTTTTAATCTTTAAGTAGCCACTAGACGTGTGCGCCGCGCGGCGGCGGCGGCGTAATAATTTCAGGTTTTTTTAAGTAACTGTATTTAAACTACTCCATCTGTTTGTTACGAAAATAGCACAAACAAGACTCGGGCACCTAAAAGTGTCAGCTGCAAATCGGGAATAAATAGGCAGAATTCAAAGATACGAACATTACCTCTGTTCTTTTCAAACTATCGTACATCTGTTCTATGTCATGCTAACAATTTATCAACGGTTTTAGAGAGCTCAGTCATTTTTTAATTATTTAATTGGCTATAAATATAAAAATACATGCATGTGCCGCGCGAATATGGCGGCGCGGCGCACATGTCTAGTACCCACCAAAAATTGGACTATAATATTAATATCTATAATATTATAAAATTCTAACCATGCCATGTCTGTACATTGGACAACTAGAATACTCTGTATAAACGATGGAGAACATGATGCATTTTTTTTGGTTTCTTGTGTGTTTGTTCGGGATTCACGTAAAAACCACTAGGCCGATTTCGATGCAGTTTTCCCCGAATTATGACAAATTTTAAGACTGAAAGACTGCACTACTTTTATCCTTTTATCGAAATGTCCAGGTTAATAAATATCGAATTCCAACATGTTTTTTTCACTGACCGATAACAAATTTTATATAATAAAATGTGTGATTTTTTATCCTGGTAAACCCGAGTGAATACTCCTGGAGCGGTTTGTAATTGTTCAGGTGCATAAAAGTTTGCTTATTCCAACAGTTTTCACTAAAACGATAGCTTACATATTTTTTACATTCTCTTCTTTGTGTCATGAGAATCCCGCGGGAATAACAAGTCAAGCGTGGATGAAGTCGCAGGCATATCCTAGTAGTATATAAATTTGTTATAAATTAATATAATTTTGTCTCTTTCTACTCAATAAGAAACTCACCCTACTATGCTTTCTGTGCACGAATTGCATCGAAAGACAGCATGTTCTTTGATGTTCTCTTGAAAGCATGGAATACAAATTGTTATGCTTGTGTCAAACACTCGCTGCCCATGGGACAAGAAAATGTGAGAATAGAACAGCATCTATGCCTTTCTCTCTAACACTTAAAGACCTAATGGGATGTGTAGTGACGCATCAGTATAGTGCCGATATTAATACTACGAAAGGGTATGGTTATCGATAGGTGACGCACCGCACGTGTCTCTCCCTAGTGCATTTATCGCACCGCAGGCAGCGAGTGTTTGACACAAAAATAGTAAAACCTTAGACTTAACAGTTTTCAAATAAGTATAGGTTCTTATAGATCCGTGCAGGAGCCGAGAAAGGATACCAATTCTTACGACCAGGAGGCCTGTCGTAAGAATCGGCAATACAACACACAGCCAGGCAGTAGGGCATTTGCCCGTCTAGATGGCTACCACCCCTGGTCTAGAGTATGTCCCCATTACAACCTTGAGTCCTTCTGTCAATAGCAGCCAGGTTATAGTCCCCCCCCCCCCCCTTTCGAGGCTGACAGCATATTAGTAGCATTTTGGTTCTGCAAATGTCCATAGGCGGTGGCTTTCCATTATTTAACCAGTCTTAATTGATTTCAAAACTGACGCGTATATCCTAAGTTTTTCGCTCAAAAATTAAATTCGGTATATGAGAAGCATTTAATTGTAACTCTAAATTGTGTATTTACAGATGTGTGAAACGTAACTAGAAAGTGTGTTATTATTAACACTAACCGTAATCAATTTGCCGTTCATTGTCGTCACTGCAAGATGAATTAACTTCCAAATTTTTTGCCTCATCTTCTCCTTCATCTGCAAGCAGTTTTATTTCAATACCAGTGAATTTCATTACAGTTTAATATTAAGATCACCCTCATTTCTTTGAACTTACATGATTTATACCAATGGCTTTGAATGTTCTCCCAGCGAAATATTTCCAACAGTATTTACACAGAGTATTTTTATAAAAGATCAAAAATTCCTTCAAAAGTGGCAGTTTGTTGATAAAAAACTCTAGTTTTGCCAATGTCTTTGGACGACTGTAACCATAGTCTATGGGGTGGGCAAGCAAGGCTGCCTGTCTACTAATTTGAAACGAAACTCTTACAGTCTTATTCATATTAAGTTACAGTAAGTTTGTAGGCTTCTTTAAGGTGCTTCACATGTTATTTTGGAGCTGAGTGGAGATTACCAATTCAACTTCCTCAATGTGTAATTACAGTCTCAAAATTAAAACTGCATTTATTATTATTGTTGTCGGCTTCTGTGGTTGAGTAATCTAATTGTATACCCGCCTTGCTCAGTGGAATGTAGAAGTCGCAAGTTGAATTCTTGGCATGGTATATTTCATAAACTAATTTTCCATTATTTACTATGGTGTGGATGTCTGGGATTAACCCAAAAATTATCAGTTATGTTACCTATATAAGACTAACTTGATTAATGTAGGGATACACAAAACGTGTCAGCCGATTTATTTATTAGGCCACTTTCTGATTTATCATTATAGCAGTGATACAGCATTGGTATGCACAGTAGGGCACAGTATATGCGGTACCGGAAGCTTATTAAGCTATGAGTGTTTCCTGATTCGCTCAGTATGATGCAGTTGCACCAAAAATTAGAGATTGGTCTTAATATATAATATATTTTCTTTCATCATATTGTTAGTCTTATTAAGTATGCACTATTTACTACAACTCCATTAATTCTTTGATAACTAGTTGTATAACATACGTCTGTATTTATTTAAAAAAAAAAGAGCCTGGAATAGACAAATATGAACAAAAACAGTTTTTAGCTAGACGTGTTGTTGTTGGGAGTGGTCTACCTTCTGATATTTCCACTGCAGTTTCAGGTTGCTGCCATGAGAACTCCGTTGATGGTGTACGCATCTCTTCCTCTAGTATAAAGTGATCATATGATTGGGGCTTTATAGTGTCTGTAAATAAATATTGGTATTTTAAATAGATTTCAAACTTGTGACAAACAATATCAACCCAAGTAAAAGTGAACCAATTGAACTACCATCACACCACAGTAATTCTGGCCAAAGGTTGACGAGAAGAAATTACTCTTGACTAATAATGCTCTGTAAGCAACTTTTCTGTTGAATTCATTTCTGGTGTGGTGTAGTGTTCTATGAACTACACACAGTACTAGCAGTTGCTCGTCGCATCGCCCAGATAGATTAAATATAGTCATAGTTTTAGCAAATCCCCTTAGGGGTTTAATTTCCAAAAACGTCGATATGCATGTACATTTAGTCCAACCAAAAGTAGGTATATAAAACTTTCGTGTTTCTTACTTTGAAAATGATGAATTTTCATACAAAATTTCATCTCCTTTTTCACCCCTTAAAGGGGTTGAATTTTCAAAAATCCTTTCTTAGTATGCAGTGACAGCATAGAAAGAACCTGCATACAAATTTTCACGGCTAACCACAGTAATTTGAGCTGTGAGTTGATATGTCAATCAGTAAGTAATTATATATTTATGAGACATGAGCGCCGCGTTGAAAAATAGTGTGAGCGGCGCGCTGGAGATTTTCAGTCGGCGACGTGACAAATTCAGAGGTTTTTTAAGTTACTGTACTGTACATTTAACTCATGTTTACTTCGAAAAATACTCACAAACTAGAGTGGGCCACCTAAAAGTTTGAGCTGCAGACTGGGAATTAATAGGCAAAATTCAAAGAAGAACCTCTGACCACCTTTTCAGACTATCAACCATCTGTTTTATATCATGCTAATAATATAATGGTTTTAGACAGCTGAGTCATTTTGAAATAATTAAATTGACTATAAATATAAAAATATGTGGAAATTCTTTACAAAAAACAACACTTACATTGGTGTATAGTTATCTCTATGGCCATTTTAAACTTATAATCTCCGTCAATCAACATGGTTTTGTAAAACATAAAACTACAGTTTATAAAAAAATTAAAAATATATAAAATACAAATTATAAAGTACCTAAGTAAAAATCTGTTTATACAGATTTCTCAAAGGCTTTTGATAAAGTCAACCGTTGTTTACTATGTCATAAATTTGCAGAATATGGAGTACATGGCAATTTATACAGATGGATTTCTTCTTACCTCTGTAATAGAAGTCAGTTGGTCGCTATAAAAGGTTACTTATCAGCACTTTTACAGTAACTTCAGGCGCCCCACAGGGGTCACTTCTAGGACCCGTGCTTTTCACAATTTTTATAAACGATTTAACAGAACAACTGCTATACACATAATTTGAAAATATTTCACAGAATTTCTAGTACAATTGACTGCGCCTTATTATAGAAAGATTCACATACTTTATTACAAATCATATCCGAGTAGCAACCACAATCTGCATGGAACCAACAAACATTTGATGATAACTGGAAAATCAATATGTTAAAAACTTATGTCTCATATTACTTGAACAAAAAGTGCCCTTACCAGTTCCCCTTTTCTCCACAATTTTGCCCTTGGTCATATCATCTTCAGTTGGACTCCTTTCCTGTTGCTCACCATTGTTATGTTGTACTTCAAGGTTGTATTTAGTAAACTGATTGTGGTATGAAGTTTGTTCTTGTAGTACATATACCATGCTTAGTTGTTTATGTGCTACTATGGGAATGAACTGATGCTCGATTGTGGGGAAAGCTTCATCTTTTAGCTGTTTTCTCCCAGTAAGAAATAATTTGACCTCTCCATTAATATTTAATTTTTCATACATTTTTATATGCTCTTCTTTGAAATGAAGGTGACAAATATAATCAGTCGCTTTCAATACAATGCCCAAAGACTTTTCCCATTTTTTTAATCTTGCTGGTGTCTGGTAATATAAAAAGCAATGTTTTGTTGTACTAATTTATTACGAAAATGATTAATTAAGTAAATACTAGCTATAAAAATATTTCAGTAAAATTAGAAAAATGAAATATTTTACACACTGTTGGTTTGAAAAAAGACGGTGTATCATTTTCTGTTTTACGTCCACTTGGACAATTTGTCACAATGCAAATTTTTCCCATTATGATTTAATTTTGAAATTTGATAAGAGCAAACTAATAGTAAGAAAAATGTAAAAATCACAACTTTTCGTGTTATTATTTATATTCTGTAGCTGTCTCACAGCTGACAATGACACAGATTTTTCCATAGATATTTTTCTTTAGTCTGCTATAGGGTCAGGTCATCCCATCCCATCCACGATCCTTACGGGTTTATTACGTTTATTTATTTACTAGCGGCCCAGCGCGGTTTCACCCGCGTTCTGTCCCGCTCCCGTGGTATATAGCGTCATGTAATATAGCCTATGACACTCCGTGTTAACATAGCTCTCTAACAGTAAAAGAATTTTTTAAATCGGTTTAGGAGATCAAGATATTAACCCCTACAACATCACAAACTCACAAACTTTACCACTTTATAATATTAGTATAGATTATTACGTTTATTATGGTGCATTACAGACCGTGAATGTTTCTACAGCCTGCACTGCATCCTGCAACACGCAACACTGCAGAACGTCTCTTGAGTCCTGCAAACCCCGCCCACTGCAGGTCTGCAATGTAGAACCGTGTTTGCATCTCTTACGCAAGACATCACCTTTTACATTTCGTAATAGACTGGGTCCATTAAATGGGGAGAGGACCAATCCGCAGCGAGAAGCATCGCGCAGTGTGTGTGAGGACTCTGTTAAAGACGTTCCCAACTACCCCGCTAAGCCTAATTTAGCGGGTTAGTTGGAAACGTGCGTCCCATACCCGCACTTGTGTTAAAAGAAAATAAGGACTAGAACGTAGTTACGTCTCATGTTCATCCACGTATCAAGCTTTGGTCACCCTGTGAAGCAGAGTAATGAACTGCACTAACAGGCGTTAGACCCACCGCATCTCCAAGCTACAGCGGACCTTCGATAGGATTACGGAAGCAGATTTTGCGCATATCTGCGTCTCCGAAGGCCAGTCTGACGATAGCGTCCAGAGGTAGCATGCATAGCTCTGAGGTTGCCAGGCAGTGCATCGACCAGCATGTGAAACGCAATTGTCTAGTGCGCCGCACACAACGCGCCGCAACATCCCACGGTCTAACGCCGATACTTATCGAAGCACCCGTACCCGGTCAGTATCTGCGTCATCCTAAAGGTCAGAGTCCCACGTTTTCGGGCGACCCATCGCCATAGATGTAGACGAATTGCCTCCACTGTTTCAATGATGGCCTCAGGAGATTCTAAATTCTTTGCCAAGTTTGGATCATGGTCGCAGTTTCCCGCGTCCTGATCGCTTCTGTTTCTGCCCGGCAATACACCAGGCCCCAAAGGCCCCGTCACCATACTACTCCATTTTGGATAATATTACAGGTATTGACCGTTTTACGCAGATTTTGCGATAAGTTTAATGCGTTATTTATTGTGATGTTATATTGTTATCAATAACGTTTTACATTAAAATACAACATTAACAATGATATTTACAGAAACACGTGTACAAACTAATGTAGCTATTCGTTAATGGCTATTGTAAAACACGTATTTGTATTGTAATAATACTAGCCACTTGGTTTTTACTTTAGGGTTATTAAAAAAAATCGAATTCGTTGAGAATCAAATATGATCAAATGTATGAAAAAATGGCGTTTAATTTTATTTAGTCCCATTTCAATAAATATAATTTTGGGTCATTTGGCTCAAGCACAAGACGTTATTTTTAACGCTATAAATAAGACGTATCTCGCCACAGTCAATAACTATAAGATTATCCCAGATGGAGCCCGAGAATCAAAGACATATTTCTGCAAAATCAATACTAATAAGAGGCTTATCCACTATCCAGCAGTGCAGTCCTGCAGTGCATGGAAATTGCAGGACTCCACAGTCATTCTGGTCTGGAGGTAGCAGGACGCAATGCAGGCTGCAATAACATTGACAGTCCTGCATTATGCAGTATAGTGAATGACTCTTTTATATTGCAGTTATAAAAAAACATTCTTATTATTTGTGCGCAGAATGTTTGTCGATGGCAACCGCTCCTACCTTCTACAACCGCGACCCGCGGTCATCCAGGTATCCATAGTAGTTTGTGCGGTCATCATTCGTAGGAAGCGGGAGGAGCGACCATCGGCAAACCTTCTGCGCACGTCTTATAGATCAAAGTCACGATCATGTTGTAGGGCACAGCTTACGGATTCTGCCAACATTCGCAACTTATAGGGATCTGGACAAAGGGACTCGCAATGAACACGTTCACGACCGCGATTTATACCGTTCCACTTGCTTGCCGGCGTTACAATCGTAAACCCAAGTGGAACGGCTACCGGTCCACCCCTTGACATGGGTCGTTGTGAGCGTTGTATGATCGAAAATGGTGACATCATTAGTGACGTTTTCGCCACGACCGCAACGACCGCGGTCGCCCAACTGTGGAACGGCTAACTGAGCATTTTGGGCATTGTGAGCTACAAATTGAACGATAATTGGTTCAATTTAGAGACTTATATGTGTCTGTGCTTGTCTCAAATATTATAAATTAATATTTTTTTATTATTGAATTAACATTTCATAGCCATACAATATAATTATGTACACGTAAAAGATGTAAACATAATTGTGATGGACCCGAAGGAGACAAAATCATATGTATATTTAAATAAAAATGGGACTAAATAAAATGAAACACCATTTTTTCTTTACGTTCTAATCGCAACCAACTCGATTTCTTTTAATATAAACACGTCAAAAATCGAACTGCCAGTATTATAACAAAAAGTATTTATTCCGAATATGAACGGTTGATAAGATATAAGAATAAGACATCAATGATGAAGTGCGTTTAGTCCAACAAAAATTTGCAACACTGTACCTGCGTCTGAGAGTACCAGGCATATTTATAAGTGATGGCTCTTTTCTGCGGCTCATAATCTTATCTGATAGTTTGATTACCACTTATAGAATGTCTTTGCCTCTGACCTCAGAGGTATGTAATATTCCTCCGGGGCTCTGACTGGCAAATAAATATTGGCAACACTAATACGTATACGTAGTATCCATAGTAGTTTGTGACACTGATCGTAAACCATTGTAAATAATCGGGTGGGATTTCTTTTTATAGTTTTATTTTGATAAGTATTAAAAATAGCAAGTGAAATAAGAACTATTATCGTTTAGAAGTGCGATTTAAGATTAGACAAAATGTCCGGATGTAAGTAATAATTATGTTAATACTTTATTTTAACGTTGAAAATTTCATACACTAGGTACTTTCAAATTTGTTTTTGGAGTCATAACTGATTTAGTTCCCTAATTATTTGCTGGAGTCCATTGTTTCTTTCCTTTTATGTTTTGTAAAAACGTTTTTATATTTTATTTTCATCAAATTGTTTGCATATGCATAGTATAACACAAGTGAAAACGAATAAACCTATGTTGCATACCGCGACGTCAATCGTCATACATATTATTCATAGCTTTAAGTTTGATTGCATCATAAAAATCGTTATTTCACAAAAAAGTTTCTGATGTCTGAGGAAATTTCTACTAACATTTCAGATCCTTATGGGCGGGAACCTCCACAGTATCCAAATCCCAATGCGCCTATATATCCTCAACTGTATAACCCAGTAAATGCAGCAGTACCTGGTCAACCAGGTTTTCCTGCTCCTGGTCAGCCAGGTTTTCCTGTACCAGGACAAAATGCTTATGGGTACCAACCAGGATTTGCTTATCCATACCAACCTGGTCAACCAGGACAAGCTACAATGCAACCATCTGCTATGTCCTACCCTGGGATGCCTGTTACAACAGCTACAGCACCGTCAGCACCTTATGGATATCCTGGCTTCCCTAATGTTACACCAACACCTGTTTATGGAGGTAACTTATAAGCATAATCTCTTGTGATAAGTTGCTGTACACTATACAATAATTGTTGTAATTAATAACTATTGATCTATTTTATATGTGTGTTGTGAACACAAATTTTATGACAGGAATACAATATTTATATATGAGAATAAACTTTAATGATTACTTGACTACTCCCTTGTATCTACTTAAGTTATATATTCCATGGAAGCCTCATCATAATAAGGTTAAAAATAAGAAAAGTTAACCCAAATGTCTACAATGTACATACACATGAAAAGTGATTTTCTCCATAAATTAATATGGATGTTATGACTTGATAAATAATAATAAAATCTTTATTTCTGGCATGAAACCCATATAAATTACAATTCAAACTAAAACAATTAAAAATATATTGTTGCCAATAAACACAATTTGTGTGATTCACAGACATCTTAAAATATGTATACTAACGTTCCAGACGTAATCCAGTGGGTACCAACAACACCAGTTGACGCCATCTCCTTGAGTGACAGAGCCGTAGTTGCAGGATATGAAGGCTATGACAACAGTCCTTTATGGGTGATCAGAGCCTCATTCCATGGAGATATGATACCTGGTAAATTGGCTGCCAAACATAAGGCGGCATATGTGGCTTGGGGGGGAAATGAAAATGCTGTTCACAATATTGAGGTTGGTTTATGTTAACATTTTTACAAACAATCTATTGGCAAACTAACACATCATTATTGTATATTTCCAAGTTACAGAAGTGACACTTGTGTAATGGTTAATATTGATCCATTAATCTAAGAGTTAATCGCAGACACCCAGCCCTGAGTAAATAATTACTTTTTTGTGAGATTTACCCTACCATGTCACAAACTCATGTTGTACATGCAGTAGTTTTCAATAATGACTGGTGTAAATATACCAGGTAGCTAGTTTTCCAAGTGAATATAATACATATTGTTACAATTACCATTTACAATTGTACATGTGTGTAGAAGTAGAATATTGCAATGAGATCTACATGTTAATCAACATGCAGATCCTATAAGTCTAACCTCTATGGGAGGCCAATGGATCAATCCACCTTAAAGAGAGTGGTGGGTATACTTTCTGTTCTTCTAATATTTATTAGCTGATACTTAAAAACCCTGTGGGCGTAAGTATTATCACATAGGTAACCTACTTAATGGCTTTTTCAGGCATTAGAGATATTTCTCAGGACAAGTATTTTACTGCAACTCCAAAATGTAGGTATGCTTTACAGGAACATACCTTGCTCTCCTTTAGAATACATATTACAATATAAAATACTTCTGAGGTATAGGTTAACTTTTTTAACGTTTTAAAGATCTATGATGTACAGATGTCTATGAGCTACAATACTTACTATTGAGCAAATTGTCTTATTGGCATAGAAAAAAACAAATACTGAATTTCCTTATAATTTTGACATTGTTAAATCATTTGTTGGCTTTCCTACTGCATTCTTAATGGCTAATGTCTTAGACAAAATATCCAATGGTATAGAATATAATTTAAAATTACTTCAATAAAAAATATCGAAATAAAAGCACAACACATTTTCTGAGTAAAAATATCCATTAGGGTTATAAATATAGATAGTGTTTGTGATAGATCGCTATGAACCACAGGGCCTTTTTTCGTTTTACTTTGCTATCTTTTATATGTAATTAACTACATACATAATGATTTTTAAGCCTGGCATTTTATTTGTTTTTTTATTTCAACTTGTCTTCTGTGATCACAGCCATTGAAAAGTGGATGATGCATTGAAATAAAAATCAAATAAAATGCTGCACATAAAACCTTTAAAAGTCATGAAAACTTAAAAAATACTATATATTATATGCTTGGTATCTTACATATTCTTTTGACTACAATAATAAACGGAATGTGTGAGTGAATGTACCAAAATATTAGGTCCTTACATACGAAGTTGACGTTTTGTCCTACTGGCCACTTTGTTCTCAAATATCTCCTCTTTGATTAGGAATTCCAATTTCAAATTTATACAGCTATTTACTTATGCTTTTGTGTTTTGAAAACCGTAATTCATTTTTTTTTCCTCTTTTGGTTTTTTCTTTGCGTCACTCAGTTTACAAAATGGGAAACTTGAAAAATCGCATTATTTGCGAGTAGAGTTCCATCGTGGCACCAGAGTTGCCGAAAAACGGCTCGAAGGATTAATGATGTGTATGGCGGCGGTGTCGCAAAAAAAAACACAGTGCGTTTTTGGTTCCAACATTTTCATTCTGGAAATTTCGACCTGCAGAACAAGCCCCGTGAACGGCCGGAGATCAAAGTTGATAATGCAGAATTGAAGGCTATTGTGGATGCAGATCCATCGCAAACCACGTCTGAGATAGCTGCAGGCTGCGGTGTTAGTGATAAAACTGTTTTAATCAACTTGAAGCAAATTGGGAAGGTGAAAAAGCTAGAAAGGTGGGTACCTCATGAATTGAGTGCAGTAAACCGACAAACGGGCGTCGACTGCTGCTTTACATTACTCAACCGGCACAATCATGAAGGTATTTTAAATCAAATCATTACTTGTGATGAAAAGTGGATCCTGTACGATAATCTGAAACGCTCATTGCAATGGCTGAACCCTGGCGAACCAGCCAAATCCTGCCCCAAGCGAAAATTGACTAAAAAAAATATTTGTGAGCGTTTGGTGGACTAGTGCCGGTGTCGTTCACTACAGCTTTCTTAAATCTGACCAGACGATTACGGCGGATGTCTATTGTCAGCAACTGCAAACCATGATGGAAAAGCTAGCTGCTAAACAACCGAGGCTGGTTAATCGCTCTAGGCCACTGTTTCTTCAGGACAACGCTAGACCACAGACTGCACAACAGACGGCTACCAAATTAGAGGAGCTTCAATTGGAATGTCTAAGACGTCCACCGTACTCCCTGGACCTTGCTCCAACAGATTACCATTTTTATCGAAGTTTGGATAACTTCTTGCTTGCAAGGGAAAAAATTCAACCCCTATGGGGCAGTCCAAAGCGCCTTCAAAGATTTTATTGATTCCCGTCTGAATGGTTTTTTTAGTAAAGGGATCAATGAACTACCTATGAGATGGCAGAAGTGCATAGATAGCAATGGTACATACTTTGATTAACTAATTGTATTATATTTAAAAAAAATCGACTTTACGTTCCTCCCTTACAAAACGCCAATTTCATATGTAAAGACCTAATAATTGGTTTATTGCCAAGTCCAAGCCAAAAATAACAAACATTCAAAGAAACTAATTTATATGATTACGATTTGGGGTTTTACAACTCTGTTATCTTATCTTGCATAGCATTCTGTGGATAAAAACATTAGTTAAATGTTTAATCATTTAGTTCGAATGGTGACTAACATTTTCCACTAAATTTTATTGTTCATAATTTAATTTAAATTTGTAGGCATTATCATTTTTTGATCATAAGGCACAGACTGGCTCATTTAAATGCACAATTCACACTATGCGCAAAGGGACATTTGTAATGAATAACATAATATCTGGCCAATTTGAAATATGCCTGAAAATTTTTCAGTTTGTAATTCAATTCTGATGATTACGATCTGAAAGGAAGGTCAGCAAATAAATCTTTTTTTATAATATACAAGTGACAAAGATTCTAATGAGAGTGAATGAATATTTTTATGTAATCCATCAGATCCAAGTGACAGGTGACTAAAAATTTGCTGAAAAGTATTTAAAATATTAAGAAATTTGGTCTAAAACTGTGATTTAAGTATTAAAAGTTCAACCATTTATGGCATTTTCTATATTTTACAATTAATTCAGTTGCCTTACCATTGGTAGAGTTTTAACATTACTTGTATGGAGTTTCTTAATTGTCAAATTTTAATGGTTAAAATTTAAAGTAAGTCAAAATAAAAGGTCAGTAAGTAGGAAACTGCAAAATTAGTCATGTGTAGTGTTATGGAGTGACTTTTACTGGAAAATTGTCATACAGACTAGCATTCTTTTTCCAAGGCTTCATTTCAGTAATGAATGTTATGTCGACCTTTCTATATTTATCCTCCCTTTATATATTTATAGTCCCAACATATTAAAATGTTACTTCACATAACTGCAGTCACCCTTGCAATCTGATTTAAATATAGATAACCACACTAGTTCTCAGATTTGTTTTCAAGGAGACATGATATATGGTGTAGTCAAGTCCAAAATGGCAATCTAATGTTGAAGTTTTATAACAGCTAAAATGCGCCTTTCCTGAAATGTTAAGTTAAGGGGTATTTATTTATTATAAAAGAAAAGATATTCAATCATTCGGAAATTTAGAAAGTGTATGTTGATTTCTGGTCACAAATGTCTTTCCAATAAGAAATTCAAACTGATAGAAATGGAACATAAATTTGTAAACATTAACTTGTTGCTACATTAACTAACGGGTTTTTAATCACAGTAATGTATAGTGCCCTTATCTTGGTATTAAATAGACTAAGCAGTGATAACAAGCTAAATATAATGTATGCCAAACATCATTTATTTGGTGGTGTGTAATATGTAACATGATATGGATACAATTGTATTTTGCCCTGACAAAAAGTAAGGCTAAAATCTAAATGCTTTCTGATTAGATTTCATCATAGGTTGTTTATTCATCTCTCAATTTTTGATGTTTTGTTTAGAAGATTTTTTTAAACCAAACCAGGTAAAGATTGATAACTGTAAAGGTTTCGTTTCGTATTTATTAGTGGCCATAAATTTCTGGTACCTATAGCAATAAAATTATATCGTGCAACACTCGAAAGTGCGTGTAGACAATTTAGCTATAAGAATTTGCAACTGATATCATTTAGTATGAAAGAGATACTATATGAAGCTGAGCGAAAAAGCAAAATTGCACTCTCACTATTTATGTACCATCTCGTGAGCATTATAATAAGGTAGTTGACCATTAAATCAACTTTATCATGTTAAAAAACAGTCAAGATTTTATCCAGGCCTAACAAGTTATGTCGTAATATCTTTAACAAGTCAAACACCATATTTGTTGTTGTTGAAAATAGTAGTTAAAATTATTTTTAACTTTAACGCCTGCTCGTTTATATCATATATTATGAACAATATTTTAATATTCATAATAACATGTGTTATGTACCCAATTATGTTCTGTGTTACGATTTGTACGAACTTCGGGGACATATTTATGTTTTGATTTTCAGTAACAATATTTTTCTATAGTGAACTAATTTTGGTTAACGCCTCTTGTGAACAAAAGTATTATTGTAAATTCCAGGTGTGTTGTGCTCGTCCAGACAGGATTAAATGGATTGAAAGTAGAGATGGGAACGTGCCTCCGAATGCAGTAGTTGCCGGGCGGACGGCTTCTGGAGAGCCGTTATACGTGGGCCGCGCCAGAGAACAGGGCTCATTGACACCTGGAAAGGTATCACTCAAAACTTTTATAGCTACTAGACTTTTACTATCTCCATAAGATCTTGCGTAGACTGTAATTGGGTCTAACAATATATTATTTGTTTTAAATAAGATTTAGTATAAATTATCAGTTTTTGAAGCAATAATAACTTTGAAACTTAGATTACAAATATAATTTCAAGGATTTATGGTTACATTTTGTTATACTCTTCACTGAATTTCAATATGCATACGAAAAATTACCAATTAAAATTTAGAGAGAGAGATAACACTTCATTGCACACCAAAATATACAATAACAAAAACAATCTATATTTACAATATTTTCTAGGAAATACAATAGGCGGCCTTATTGCTCAAAGCCATCTCTTTCAGGCAACCTAAATAAAAGAAATTTTCGGGTGATATAGGTGGTATACACGTATACATTGTCATATATATATATATATATATATATATATATATATACAATAATACATATGTTATTATAATAAATGTATTAGCAATACAGGTTTAGATGAAAATATTGCACTTTAACTTTCAATTGTGATTTCAATGTATGACCGTTACATTGAAATTGTCGCAAATTATTTGCAAAAAGTGTTTTGACTCCAAACTATATATAAAATCAAATGTGACTTTATTGTATAACACACCACCTATGGTAGGTAGGGAGGTAGACAAATTCGGATACCCTTATTACGGATTAACACCTTCATTGCCAAAAGAATTTTAAACATTTCTTCGTTTTGTACTTATCACGCAACGTCGAGTGACGATTACCGTGTGTACAAACAATGTCTGCACTCGACATCGCGTATGCCATTTCTACTGTAATGCGAACTTTTTGTCTGTTTCTCTTCAGATTCACCAGAGCCACAAAGTGATGTACATACCTTTCGCCGGGAAGGAAGTGCCACACAAGTCCTATGAAGTACTGTGTACTGTATAATGTAATGTGTCACAACATTTACTTACTTTTGTCTATTTACTCAATGCATTTTGATATACATATTTTAAGGCTTTTTAAATAATTTAAATGCTTTTTCTATATTTTTATCTTTTCCTAGTAAATAAGTAATAAGAGTCTCATTATTTTTGTACTATTTTAGGGCGTAAAATGGGCATGTATTGTTATAATTGTTATTAAAGTGTTTAAATCCGGTTAAGGTATGTAATTTTCGATATTGTATTTGTTTTTACAGAAAATAATAAATCATGAGAAAATAAAACTCAGTACTTATACATATTTTTGTCTTCTTTTTGATAGTATATATATAATTTGTTATCCATGGCAAAAAAATTAAAAAGAAAGCAGTACTATAACATCTTTGCAATTTTTCTGTATTATATATAACTTCGTTATATGCCAAGATTCAAGATTGTTTTAGAATACTTTAGATATGCCATAGTGGATGAGCGCTGCGTACTCTTCGCGCTGTAACTCGAAAATGGTTAATTATACAGATTTTTTGTTAACAAAACTTGTAGATAATTTTATACTCTACAGCGTTTGTAATAAATGCGAATATTCTTAATGCATATGAAGCAAGTGTAACACAGCCTTGCAGAAATTTGGGTAAGAAAGTACCAAATATTATTAGCTATTTGGGCAGGGTTTCCACTTTTTTATTGTTCAGCCTTTGATGTGACTATTCACACTGCACAGTAAGCAATGAACACCGTCTACAACTCTATACTCCACTACGCCTTTTATACGAAAGTACTACCCTACAAAACAATAACATTGCATCATTGCTTAAAATAGCAATTACAACATAGTGTTGCCAGGATCACAAAAACAATTATAATAATTAGTTACTAATGCACTAAATTATCTAGACGATAATGTAGAGGGCATATAAAATTAACTAACCGGTAGAAAATGCAAATTTAATTATAAATCGAATCATCTGATAAATCGACTAAAAATTATATCTAAGACGATTGTCTATGTGATATTAATATACACTATGGGTCTCATGACTACTGTGGTGGTCATCTTGTAATACGAGATATATCAAATAACCAAATTTTTCAACTTTAGATCTTGAATTATTTAAGACATGGACACGAGATCTTACAACCCTTGAGATAAGTTTTAGAGTAGCTTATTGACTTTAGTTCTGGGGTGACACCTTAATTTCACTAGACTATAAACACTTGAAGTTTTCTCCATAAACAGATTCCTATTCTCTTCTACAATATTATACAACTCACAGATATAGATAGATAATTCGGATTATAGGTGATGTCATTAAAATATATATATATATATATAATTTTGGGTTTGAATTATTTGTGGAAGTCCAGGGAAGGTTTAAAAGGTGAGTAAAAATGAAAAAAGTGCTTGTATATATAATATAGTAAAAAAACAACAATTTCGCTTTTCCTTATTATGCGTGAGCATTAACATAGCACCTGGCTCGAATAAATTACGTTTAAAGTACTTAGTGCAAAAAAAATATTGAATTTTATTTTAGTTCTTCGAATATCATCATTTATTTTGCGCTAAATTGTTTCTCTTATTATACTACTTTACGATGCTTTAAATGTGACAGTACACCTATTTTGACACAATTTTGTTGTTTCCATATTTGTTTGTTTGGGCTTGAATAAGATTATATTATTCTCGCAAGCAAAATTCTCGGAAAGGATTTCAAAAGAGATAACAGCAGTGACTAAACATGCCAAATTCAAAGACAACATAATATTGTTATTGTTGTCAGCTCCTTTAGTGGTATTGATGAATTATTATAGTAGGTATTTATTATTATTGTGAATATCGCCATTCTAATAAGATTCTATATTGATAATGAAATTTATTACTTAATAAATGGGAAACTCTAGATGGATGTCTGTTACTCAGTCACGCAACAACGGTTAAAATCTGGACGAAATTTGGCACAGAGATAGAGAAATAAAACAAAAAAAGAATATAACACGAACAATAACAGTGATGCTAACGCTACTGGTTTCGCACGACGCGAGCAGGGCCCCGCGCGGGGTAGCGAGAGGAGGGTTGTTTTCGAGCCAGGTGCCATATTAATGCGCACGGGTTGTACAAACTATTCCTACCTGTCAAACATTTGATGTTTGTCTCGTCGTTTAGAAATCAATTAAATTTAAAAGTGAAGGTTTTTTGTCATTTGTTACTAAAGTTGCAACATTCTGCAATTATCATTCAGCTTTTTTATTTATTGAGTCTGAGGCGGTACGAAGTTTGCCGGGTCAGCTAGTATTAAAATAAAATAAAAAACATTTTATTGATGGTACGTATTTTTTAATTACAAAATAAGTACACACACAACTAACTGGTGAAACTTAAAAATAGTCTAATCTACCTTAAACTAAAAGTTTATCATAGTCATAAAATCTTTAGGAAATGTCAACATTGATATAAAATTTTCATCGAGATCGCAATAAATTGAGATACTTTTTATAAACTCACAGAATATCGCAGTCTCATAGATTTTGTACAAGTATACCTACTTATGACGTCATAAGTAGGTACAAGTAAAAGGAGTCAAATCCCGCATTAATTACCATTTTAAAAGCAATTAAAATTATTTCTGCCATAATATTTTAAAAGTGAGATGCTAAGAGGTTACTTTAACAGTGGTTCTTTTATATGTAAAAATATTAGAATTTATTATACCATGTGTCCGCATACCTATGAAAAATAATAACTAATTTCTCAGTTAGCTGTGCACACATTCGCTAGTTCATTGAATAAAAAACAAATGAAATTCAATAATTAGGCACTTTGAATTATACATTGGCTTCTTTAAAAATACACTTAGTCAAAAAACAAATACTTTCCAGAAATCACAAGAATATATAGTTACTTTTGCCACTGGTTTAAGAAAATTAAGTAGTACAACTATTAACAAACAAAAAAATGTTATATAGAGTGACTTGTTTTGGACCCGGAACATTTTTAACTTCAACTATTTTTAAGTATCATGTAATTGTTGTAGAAAAATAATTAATACACATACATTTTTTAATTAAATAAAAACTTCACTCACTCTTACGTTCGCGCTCAAAATAAAAAAGTAGATGAGCATCAGTGTGTCAGCCCTAAGAGAATGGCATACCTAAGAGCACACCGAAATTTAGCTTAGGAAAGTTGTTGAAAAACGATATAATTCGTAACAAAACATAAATAATATAACATTAAATAATTTAAATCATACAAAGTGGTAGGACTTTTTAATCATCAAAACAAAACCGTAAGGTGATCATGGAGTAAAATTGCTAGATAACGTTAAAATCGGTAATTAGAACTTTCATTTATTGGGTTGTAATGGAATAAATAGCACTTGCCACACTCAACTTTTTGGGCACATTCCTCTAATAGCTCACAATGCCCAAATGCTCAGTCAGCCGTTCCACATAGCGACCACGGTCGTTATGGTCGTGGCGAAAACGTCACTTATCACGTCATTATTTTCGATCACAGCGCTCACAACGACCCGTGTCAAGAGGTGGGTCGAAGAGGGCGTTGACCTCGGAGTATTAATTCACTTTGATTATGACATGACATTGAAAAAGGCGCGATTGGTAAATCAATCAATGACATTTGTGTATTTCATCGTTAATAACATCAACGTTCGATAATCCGTTCCACTTTACTTTATGATTGTAATGCCTGCAAGCAAGCGGAACAGGACAAATCACGGACGTGAACGTGGTCGTTGTGAGTCTCATGTGGAACGTAGCCTATAAGTAATGAATTGATAATTTTTCTCATTGTCATCTTTGTCAGATAGTATGTATGATTCTTAACAAATTACTTATTTTAACCACTTCAGAATCTGACTGGGAGATTGAGTCTTTCATCTAATGGAAATATATCGTCATTAAAACCATTCATTTAACTTTCAGATCATGTAAGGTTTTTTTATTTAGTTTATAAATCAATATTCTACTTAAATTTTATTATATATCAATCATATATTAAATATCACATTTTTACAATAGAATCATCACAATGTCTTAACACTAATGTTGTAATTTACTGTTACACAACATGCTTTCCGTGAAGCCCATTTCTATTTGCGACTGTACGTTATCGTTGTTTTCTTCAGGAATATTTTGATTTAAGGTGTTTGTTGATTTTTCATTGTTCTTATCAGTTTCATCGGCTTCGTAGGCTTTGTTTTCTACACCTCTCTCTGGTGCTTCGTTTATTCTAGATTCTATTTCCTTTTCGTTCTTCTTGTCTAGTGTCCCTTGTATTTGTTTCTGACCACTGGGTCCACTAGGCCAGTTGGGTCCACTTTGTCCACTGGATCCACTGGGTCCACTTTGACCACTGGGTCCACTAGGCCAGTTGGGTCCACTTTGTCCACTGGATCCACTGGGTCCAGTTGGTCGACTTGGACCATGTTATCTATTTTGTCATTTTTGTCAAGTTTTGTCATTTATGTAGTTTACATATAGACGGGTGTGGTATAGTTTGCGATATAAAATGAAGTCAATCTTTCGGGGGCAAATACATACAAATTTAATATAATGTGTTTTTTAGATATATATTAAAAAGTTTTATAACATGAATCTATTGTTTAGATATTAAAAATATGTTTTCTACGTTTTTCTAGAAACCGCCATTTTGCAAGTATTGCGCGCTATAAGGGGTAGGGTAGGGGTAGAGATAATTAGGATACTTTATTTAATCGACTTATACACGACTTATAATCGCCATATACACGAGACTAATGATGACTCTTCGGCATTAGCTAAGTGGGCCCTTCCCTAATGCCTTAAATTTGCTACAGTTGGGCCAATGTTAGTGTCTGCGTCATGTAGATGTAGTCAAGATTTTAATGCGTTATTTGAGATGCGACATTGTTAATGACGTTAAACATTAACAGAAGGTCATGTATTTACATTAATGTAGATAATCGTTAACGCGTCATTTTTATCGCCATAAGGAAATCGCACTTGGTCACAGTCACTAACATTAACGCAGGTGGAGCAGGGACATAGAGAGAAAGGGTATTATCACGGAGGAAACATACTAATAACAATCTCAAAGCTTTAATATATTTTATTTTATAATTGTATTTTGGCGGTATCCGTGAAGTATTAGTCTAAAGGCAAATGGCATATGGTGTGCATAGACATTTAACCGACGGGCAAATAAAATAATCGTTGTTTAGCTATATAGTTTTAACGATTATTTTATTTTAACCTTTTAAGTGTCTATGTATACCAGGCTAAATGTTGGTCCACCTTGTTAACTGTAATCCAGAAGGATATGGTAAACTTCGTATCAAGCTTTCTATTATTTACTATAGTCGGTACCTATGATCGCCCCCAAGTTGTCTATTGTATATTACCCATAATGCAAGAGCAACATGGCTAGATAATATATAATTTGTCTGCCAACTATTGTAATATACTTATGGTAAATTCCATAGATGCTACTATGTTAACTCTCGTGACGTTTCTTACCCTGTATGTACCTACATAACATCTTTATGGACTTATTTATTTAGTTCTGACACACTGTTTATATTGAACAAATACAGTTGTTAAACATACCTAATTCATCCTTTTCGACTAATTTAGATACCATAGATCTCATTGCAATAAATGATGTTCCGTTGAATATTTCTATAAGAGGTGCTGAAAAACAAATAAGTATAGATGTATTACAATATAGATAAAATAAATCCCAATAAAGAACAATTAAATAATTATTTGACATAATAATAAATATATTATACTAACACTATTAAAAAGAGCCTAAAACAATACACACCACGAGAAGCGTAATGTATGGCACTCGCCTTACGTCGAGGTGCCTCTGCGTTCGTTACGTTTTCAACTATGTATTTATTTCCATTTTACACAAAGTACAAACTAACAAACTCTTATCCAAGGGCAATGATTTAGGAATCCGTTAGCGAGGACATTACATTTCTTTTTGATGAGGTAAATCCGCTTGAAGACTGCTAGGAAGTGCTATGACCACCCGTATTTGGAATACCCACTCATCCTCCATCTCCAGGACAGTGCTGCGGGAAGGCACAAACAGAAGGACGTTAGTCTGGTCAAACTGGCTTAAAAATTTTGATTATTAGATTGATAGTATTTTATTTTTTAAGCCAGTTAGTTAGCTAGTTAAGCCAGTCATAGCATTTCCTACAGTCCTCAAGCGGATTTCCTCTCGAGAAAAAAAATATTTATGTCCTCCCTAACGAATTCCTAAACCAATGTCGGTTCACAAGAGTGGGCGCTTCATATATTTTACTAAGTAACCTCCGTATAATTTTTTACCAACGCCAACGGTAAGATAAAAGAATGTGTAGATATAGTAACACAGCTTTCTTATTTGTCGGGGCTGCAGCGGTGTGGACAGGGTGTCCAGATTGAATTTACAAAAAATCCCCATATGCGACAAAAAATGTCCTCAAAACATATTATAAACATACATATTGCTGGACGAAAAAAATTGGAACAGTGTTATCACCACCACACACCTAGAAGGACCACGCACTTTGAAGGATTTTCTAAGGTTTGAATTTAAATTTTATTAGCAATTTCACTCTAATCGAATAATTTATGGCATTGTTAGTGAGACTAGGGGGATAAAAATACTTCACCAATTTCCTCAGCGCCCAAATTTTCGTGCCTAAAAAAATTCACAACCGTAAAATAATAGACCAATACGGGGACAAAAATCTCCAATCTGGAGACTAATCTGGAGAATCTAGAAACGCACATAGAAATATAAGCGTTCGATAAGCTTTTGGTAAAGTATATACCGAGCATACCGATTCCGCACCGCTGTTGCGACGCAACGTAAGTACAGAAGTCTGGGATGAGTCTACTTTCTGTAAAGTAACAAGGATTTACATACCTATGTACATCTGCCAAGTTTTCGTTGCGAAGGCATACATGAACCCTGCCAATATTTTGCTTGTACACGATATTACTCCGATGATGGCGTCATCAAACTTTAACAGGTGACTAAAAACGCCAACAGAGAATAACGTCCCTGGAAATCAAATAAGTTCCTTTAGTTTCTACTTGGACTTGTTATGGCGAAGCTGCCAGACATGCAGACGGCCCATATCATGGAAAGTGATTACCGTCGTCTATAGACGGTGGCAACACCAGAGGCGAAGTTAACGCGTTATCAGGCTTGAATATGGGATAGAGATATCGTAGAGGAAGAAGAAGGATGAGAAAAGGACTGTTTTGACTAGTTTCAACTGTTAAAAATGAACGTTAGTTGTGGGATACTAGTTATTTTTAGGAATTAGAATAAACTATGCCATTATTAGCACCCCACACAATGATTAGCACCCAGTCAATTTATTCAAGATATTTAACTAATCATAATATTTTTTATTTTGTAACCATACAATATTATTACCTATCTTATTATTATTTTCTATGTCTCTAAGACCACGGGACATAGAAATGGCTCGGACTTTTGGAAGGCTTGCGAGGGGCCATAGGCCGGCCAACACGTAGAAGCCCCTTGTCAAATTCAATCTCAATGTAGCGTGACACTGACCGGCGATTATCCCTGTCTACACCATATAAAAATGCACTCAAGGACAAGCCTCAGTTAGTGTAAGACTATTATTATTGTAAATGAGAGCAAAAGGTACAGGGGCTATTCGGATAAACTGCTAATAGAACTAGGGATCTGGGACTATAACATCTGCCAGTCACAATTTTCAGGGAACTTGGATGAAATGGGCAGACGGGGACTCGCCACTCGCTGCATGGTCCCCTTATTATTATCATTATAAGTTCTATCCGTGCAGGAACGGAGAAAGAATACAATTTCCTGCGGCCGGGCGGCCTGTCGTAAGAGGCGACTAAACAACCCACAGCCAGGTGGTAGGGCACTTGCCCGGCTGGATGGCTACCACCTCTGGTCTAAAGCATGTCGCCATAACAACCATGAGTTGTGTTCCCGCATTAGTGACCAGGTTCCAGTCTCCCTTAAGAGAGCAGCAGCGCATTTGTAGCACCTTTGGTGTTGCAAATGTCCATAGGCGATGGTAACCGCTTTCCTTTAAGTTGGCCGTCTGCTGTCTGCTGAACTCCTGCAATAAAAAAAATAAAAATATATCATTATAAGTTAACAAAAGAAAATATTAACATTTACTATTTAGAATAATATAACTTGACAGTGCCTACCCCGCAAGGGAACTGGCGTGAAGTTATGTATGTATGTATGTATGTATAAGTTGACAATAATTGAGGTATTCAGGTACCAATAATGGTATAATTTTCCCTACCTGAAAAATGTCAATCGCATAGTGAAGTGTAACTACTTAAGTGCCACAAAAACTGTTGTTACGCGAGAATCAAAGGCCGGCTTTCACCTAGTGCCTAATATCTTGAAATATGAAGCTATTTTATAACTTGAATATTGACGTATACTTGATACTGGCTAGATACATAAATAATGGGAAGCCATATTTAAGGAAGACTAATTTCTAATCGTGTTGAAGCGATCGCTTTTGGGGAATTGCTTAGTGAAATGGACACGTCTTGATATTTTGGTAGTTGTAAAACATCGCATTAAGTTCCACTTTATTTCGATACTTGTCATGTTCGTCATACTAATTCATCTGCGTAAGCGGCCGATTCAGGCCCTCAGATCATAAATTGGAATATTATTATTAACGTAATGCATCATTCTCCAAACGAAGCAATTACCTACTAATGAAGTACACATGGCGTATGTTGAAAACATACTGAAGTCCACTTCGTTCCAATTAAACCGGAATCTTGTAAATAGGTACACGACAGACATTTCACCTGAAACAATATTGAATGGATGAATATACTTTATTATTCATCATAGATTAAACCTAGGTTATTAAAAACACGTATCAATGAGAACCTCCTCCTTTTGGAAGTCGATTATAATTTAAACTTTGACAAATAAAATATGCCATTACGGCGGTGGTATATGATGATAGATGATAAATAATATTGAACTTTAAAACAAATATACATTCAAAACGTTAATAAAATAAATGATTAAATGACACTTTAAATCACAAAATTTATAAAACCTACAGAATAGGCAACACTATTAGGTCTGAGAGGACTAATAATAATCCACGACATAATAGTTTAAAGGACGATACAGATTTAACTTGCTTGATGTTAAGAACTTAGGAGGTAATGCATTCCACAAATGATCAGCCTGTAAAGGTGTTGTGAGAATTTTACATGCTTCTGAAGTTAATCTGAATTTAGGTTTAGTCCACATATGTATATGTCACCGTCAAATTGCAAATATCGTAAGATCATAATCTATCTCGCGAGATTGTAAACAGTCAAAATATTGTGAACTGTAACATACTGCTTACAACTTAACGTATTATTTTTCGGTAGATTATAATCTATCGGTGTGAATTTGTCAAATCGTGAAATGGTATGAGTGGAAACGTACCTCGCATGCTGATAAGTCGGTCTTACGGAAAATACTTGATATCACAATTTTTAAAATGTATTTTATTTGACTGACACCTGTGTTTTATTTCGAACTCTGTGAACACAGAACGACCTACCGTAAAACCGACCAATCGGCGCATGAGGTACGTCCCATGGAAGGCCATTTTACAATTTGACGATTTCACATCGATAGATTATAATCTACCGAAAAATAATGCCTTGTGGTGTAGGTTCCCAATATTCTGACAGTTTACAATCTCGCGAGATGGATAATGTCTAACAGTATTTACAAATTGACGGTGACATACCTATATATCACTTTAGTCGTCAATTCTATCATCAAATGTCGCTAAATCAGTAAATGCAGCACATATTGCAGATGTGGATTTGAAGTCTGACACAGATTATCGCAGTTTTTTCTAATTTGTCGTCAGCAAAACGTTGTTCATTGCTAGACATAGGCTTCTTCTAGTTTGCGCCACATATCCCAGTCCTCCATGATCTCAGTTTTCCTCATCTAGCCCTTATCGAAGAACTTGTATAAACTGAACTGGAGGGCGTCCCACGATACACTTATATATCTAGGTACTTAAAATGTACTATAACATGTTGACGGTGTATATCGAGATTACTGACGTATACCTAAAACAATACATGATTATATAATTATATTCTTTAGATGAATTTGCTACTTCAAGGCTATTGAAATCGGTAGACTAAATACAAGTGTATATAGACTTCACAACTTTACACATATGTGAAGTTTGCAGTCAATCAAGTTGCGTAGATAGAAAGCGAAATTTGAGAAAGTAATGTCGTAACTTATGCGTATCTGTTGTTATGTGGTACAGCCAGCTAGTTAGTACGAAGGGCTTGATTTAAGTTAGATATGCTAGGCACGAAGTTCCAGGTAGAAAATACTAGAAGATAAACGATTAACAATCTTCCCACTTAGTAAAAACAAGCACTTGTTCAACTTAGTCCGAAAAATAAATTCCGTTTTTTATTCAATATATTTATATACACACACATATTTTATATAATAATAAAAAAATGACCACCAGTTTGCTTCAACACGCTTGACGCCTGGCCGTCGTCACTACCATTCGCGCGAAAAGCATGCCGAAACTTTATTCCTATACTAGCTGTCCCAGCAGACGTCGTCTTGCCCGGAAAAGCTTCAATCGACATGCCGACAGCAGCGCCACCTACCGGGTCCAGTTGTGAACTAACTCAGAAACCTTCTTTGGCTCATGCACAACAACTTTGCTGAAGATCATCACATGGTCAAATGTATAGTTTACGATTCTATAAAGGACATACAGACAAACATTCATATTTATATATAAAGAAAGAAGAATATATAAAAATTAATGTTTGTCTAGTAGGTGGCACTGCTGACGGCATATAGATTGAAGCTTTTCTTTTGAAGGACGACGTCTGCCGGGACAGCTAGTTTTTATATATATAAGTAAAGATTTTAGATGCGACGCAACGGTTCCTATTTGCAGATATGCTATCAGATAAAGTCAATATTAGGGCGTTTACATATAGGTATAGGAAAGCAAAAGGACTAAATATTGCCAATGGATAGAAAAAACGCAAATAAAATTTGCGGTTTTTTTGCGACTCCGTGTCGCACAATATCTCGTTGGTTTGTAATGACCTATGTTCATAAAATAAATGCATACACGCTTTGAACTTCCAACATTACAAGCCAACTTCAATAAGTTACGGAGAACTAACCGCATTATTATTACGCATTGAGTTATTGTCCAACTCCATTGAGTATTACGCGCAAATAGCTAGCTAGCTATCTAATCTTAGCCCTACTAAAATATAAATAAGAAAGTAACTCTGTTTCTTAACTGAGAACTATAATTATAAGTATCTAATAATTTTTATCCGTGCAGGAACGGAGAAAGAATACAATTTCCTACGGCCGGGCGGCCTGTCGTATGAGGCGACAAAACAACCCACAGCCAGGTGGTAGGGCATTTGTCCGACTGGATGGCTACTACCGCTGCTCTAAAGTATGTCGCCATAACAACCTTAAGTTGTGTTCCGGCATTAGTGTCCAGGTTCTAGTCTACCTTAAGAGAGCAGCAACGCATTTGTAGCACCTTTGGTGTCGCAAATATCCATAGGCGATGGTAACCGCTTTCCATCAAGTGGGCCGTCTGCCTGTCTGCTGAACTCCTGTAATAAAAAAACAAAAAGCACACTTACCATATATGGGTCCAATAATAACGCAAAGGACGACGACCAGCATGATGACCCTCAGTCTCCGGTTATTGGGACCGCTTTTGAATGCCACCATGAGAGTTTCTTTTACATAACGAGTGTCGAAGAAGTCTTTCATCCAACCGCAGCAATTTGTTGCTGATTTCTGTAAAGAATTGTTATTTCTTACAAGATACATTTTTGGAGAAAATTTTAGATGATTAATATAAAACATTTTCTACTGTAATATGTAACTTTAGTTGTCTAAGACAAACATCATTTAATAGTGCAATTCATTATATTTTCTTAAGTGGTCGCGACTAGTATATATAACAAAACTACGTTTTAAAGATTTTAAGCGCGGTAATTTATTTGATTTTTGTTATTCCGACGTTTCGGCCACTTTTCAGTAGCCGTGATCACGGAAGACAAAGATGTCAAGTGTCAATGAGAATTGTTAAAGTTTTATTTAGCCTACCGCTAACTTGTTCATTTTAATTACTTAGTTTTAATTTTATTTATTATTTACTCTATGGGAGCCTAATTTACCTCCGCTTCGCAACAAGTAGTGGCTTGACGAGAAGAAGTAGCGCAAGAAACTCTTCAGCAAACATGCGTAGCTCTAATAATTTTATATAATATTATATAGTGCAATTAATCGCAAAAATCCTGCTTGTAATGTACGAAAATGATCTAAGTATAGCTGGGCATTAACTCGTTAATCCGTTAATCGTTAATTAACGAAGTTAACATTTTGAGTAACGGATCAACTTTTAAGTTAACTTAAAAATATGTCAACGGACTCGTTAAGTTCCGTTAAATTTTCCAAAGTCCATTAATCGTTAATCCAGCAACAAATCTATAAAGATCAAAGCTCAAAGTCTCGTGAATGTGGTGTGCGAAAATGTGGCTAGACATAAAGTCGAAAGACTCGTTAAATGATCCGGCATTCCTCGGGAACAGATATTCGCAAATTTGTTTATTAAAAACTAGCTCCTGCCCTCAACTTCGTTCGCGTGGCAGAGTTTAAAAAAAAGTAAGTTAAAAAAGCCCCCGATTTTGAAACATTCTTCATTTGTGCTCCGCTCCTATTGGTCTTAGCGTAATGATAGCCTATAGCTTTCCTCGATAAAGGGGCTATCTAACACTGAAACAATTTTTCAAATCAGACTAGTAGTTCCAGAGGTTAGCGCGTTCAAACAAACAAACAAACTCTTCAGCTTTATATATTAGTATAAGATAATACTGCTATACCCTCAAGCGCTGCAGTTGAACGTCTGTTCTCCACGGGCAAGGATATACTACAGCCGAAACGAGCCTCGCTTTCAGACGAGAACTTCAACATATTAATGTTCATGAAGGAGAATATTCATATTATGCCAGATGAATTGACAGATAAATTGGACGGGTTAGTATAGTTTCGTCTAAGACGTAAGTGGTCTATGTAGCAATTCGTCTAAATAGTAATTGGTCATTATATTAATAACAAATCGTCTTAAAATTAATTCGTCTAATTAGTGTTTCGTCCAAAACGCAACTAGTCTATCTTAATAAAATAAATTCTAAATCTTAATCGAAATGAATGAAAAAACATTGTTTGTCAACATGCCTATATTAAACACTCTAATAATTATACCCGTATTTTTTTTTATTAACCTGTTAACTTCCAGAACCAACAGTTTTTATAAGATGCAATTTTTATCACGTGTTAACGGATTAACGATTAACGTTAACTTGCGTTAATTTTTTTGAAATATAACGCTTTAACTTATAACGAAGTAAACTTTCAGTAACGGATTAGCGAATAACGAAGTTAACTGTTTGATTAACGGTGCCTAGCAATGGATCTAAGGTATACCAATGTATATGGTACGGTAAAAGTAACAAGCTGGTGGTTATATATAATAACCGGTAATTATGCATAATCACCATTAATGCCTGTAAATATGATAAATAAATGAAAATTTATCAAATTAAGGTTTGTTAATTGGAAATCGAAATTGTTTAAAAAAAGGTCGCCTGGAGAGGGCGTAACGTTTTTTTCTTATATGACGATTTCTGTCAGTTCTAAGCCGCGTAAATGAACTTCGTTCCAAAAAATGTCTATAACCTATAAGGGGATTTTCTTCGCCCTTGTATCTCAATTAGAAGTTGCTAGAACAGGCTTCCTTGCAACCGACTGTGACACCGATCTGGGTCAAGTTGACGGCCTTTCTTATTGTTACGCACGAATAATCTATTTTAGTCATTGAACTTGCAACCTGTTATATAACAAGTTTATCACGGTCGCCTTATTAAAATTACTATTATTTTAGATAATTTTTTAATGCAAATCAACAAAAAACTATAAAAAAATTAACCACAATATTTTTTGTAAAGGCCGAACTGGCAGGCTTGAATATTTTTTGTTTATATTTCCTTTAATTTTTTCGATGCTTGATTTTCTCTTCCTGTTTTATTATAAATTGACTACAGAGAGCTTCAAAGGAGATGGATACGCTTTTATACACTCCTGGGCCCAGATTGTAAAAAAGATGAGAGTAATTTTAAGATTGCTTTTTATTATGTTGATATTTTTTTGTAGTTGTGGTGTATTTTCATATTATAAATTATTAGAAGTCGGTATGGTATTCGATAAATTGATTTATTTGTGACCTTTTAAGATTTCTTGTCTTCCAGGTAGAATTTAGGCCTGAGCTTTTCCATTCTGTAATAGAAAAATAAAACGCGTTTTCTACTGGGTAATGTACAACCAACTTTAGAATTTTTCTTCAAACTAATTTCCACAGGCAAGCATATTTTGAAAGTCATACAATATAAAGATAAGTTAAAAATTAATCATCTCATTTATATTGAGTTAGAGTAAGTTTGTAGGCTTCTTTAAGGTCTAACTCAATATGAATAAGACCGTGAGTGTTCTTCCTTATCTACGTACATCGCCTCGCGATGTATGATTCTGCTATCATCATTATTCCTAGTCGGTTATGGGCATAAAACACATTTGTTCATTGAACTCTAAACAATAACATGTCTGAATCACTCCAGCGGCGCAAATATGCAACCCTCACTGAGAGTTATATGTTTGTACCGTTTGCTCTCGAGACGCTTGGACCGTGGGGTCCTGAGGCCTTGAGCCCCTACTAAAATTTATCAAAACGACTCATTGACTCTTCAGGTGATTAGAAGGCTGGTGCATACCTCGGGCAACGTATCAGTATGGCGATCCAGCGAGGAAACATAGCCAGCCTTCTGGGCACCTTAACCATAGAAGACAGTAATCTACGCTCAGTATTCTACTTATAGTCTTGAGGGACTATGGGTAGAACACAATGTCAATAAGTTGTTTTCTTTTATCGTATTAGATTATTTATGACATTACACACATAACTATAAAATACTTGTATCATATTAAAGATCTCTCTGGTGAATTTGGATTTTTTTAACTTAGGCGGCATTTTTCAGATTTTGGTACCCAAAAAGTTCAATATCCGGGGCTGGATACAATTCACATAAGATAAATTTTATTTATTTTTATAATGCAAGTGTGGTCCTTTGGTGGTTCTATGAATTATAATAATCTCTACATACTTAGCCTCGATTGAGGCATACAAAATGTTCTTTTTGACAATATCAATGCATCAATTTTGTGATATTTATTGATAACTAGAGCTTACTCCGTGGCCGCACCGCGGGTCAACCTCTAGTGTGTGCTTCTTGTTTAAAGAGCAGGCCTTAATACAGGTTACATTGTACTAAATTTTTATGTTAGTGCTATCTGCACATGGAAGATTATTTTTATTTTATATCGTAAACTATCCCCGCCTATCTCCCGGCATGAAAAGTATTTATGTCCATTTTCGGTATTAAAACTACATTTAAATAAAATTACAACAACCGATCCAGTATTCCTAGTAGTTCCATCCTCTAATTCAAACCGCCCTAGTTTTATTTATCTACCCCCAGTCTATGAAAACTACATAAATGACAAAAAGGAGAAACAGGACAAAAAGTACAAAAATGACAAAAACGACAAAAAGGACGAAAAGGGCGAAAAGGACAAGAAGTACAAAAAGGGACATAAAGGACAAAAAAGACAAAAACGACAAAAACGTCAAAAAGGACATAAAGGACAACAAGAACAAAAAAGGACAAAAAGGATCGGTACAGTAGGTTTTCGTGAAAACGGAACAGATAGACGGGCAGACAGACATTTCGACATTTCGCATTTATAATATTAATAGGGATTACAATGGTCTATTATTATTTTATAAATGAACTTTTTATTAATTACTCTGCTCTAGATATCACCAGTATCAGCTCCGGAGTTTAACTGGCTTGGTCGAGGAATATACAAAGTTGAGTATTTCGTTGTCCATATGGTGTTGGATAGATTTATTTGTTCCGTTCAATTTATATGCCAAGTATAACAAATTATGCAACACAATGCAATGGAATTTATATCCATTATGTTTGCGATCGCTTTTGAAAGGTTATCGTGGAAATAGAGCTGAGCGAGGTCAAGCTAAAGGGCAGGGGTTACTTTGGTGCGTTCGAGAAGCCGGGGAGACCCAGATCTCCAGCTAATAATGGAGTTGGCCGTCGTCCGTCCAGCCTGATGGTGAATGCGCGTGCGAGCCCACAGCCCGGACAAAGGACGCTCGAGGATCGGACAGGGATTTTAGTGGGTATCCTTAACCGTGGCGTGGCAATAGCATCTCACACGTGAGGTGCTAGTGCCACCCCGACTTGGCGAATCCCACTCACGGGCCGCGACCTTTCCCCCTCGCGCGGCTCAAACGGATTTCCTCTATATAAAAAAAGTGATTACCTTGATCATAGAAGAAGAATAAATAAATACTAAGTATGACATTCTTCCCGTAAAATCCATAACTCTTAAAATTTCCTAAAGCCTACATGTCACCTCTTTGACGTTTTATTATTTAAAAGGTATACTATTATTTAGACTAAATCAATACATAGTTGAAGAGAAATTTCTTTTAAAATGTTGGCTGGATTGGTTGAAAATAAACAAAAATATAAAAATTTGGAAATAGTGGATTTATGCTGCCAAAGCGGTAATTGCCATTCAGCTACAGAAGAAATGGCGTAACAAACTACCCAACAACAAATAGATTATTGTTGTATACTTACTTAATACGTATTCAAGTTTTTAATTAATTAGGTGTTTGAATAATTTTCGCTTACCCAGCCTAACTGGGCAGCATTCGTTAAGTTTCAACAAGTCTTTTCGTCGCCCGTTCCGCAATACTTGAAGACAAGTCTTCGAGCAATGCGCCTTACCTATTATAAGAACGGTGCCGAAACACAAAGGGGCTATGAAGCGAACTGTGTTAATCGTTTCTCTTATGGATAGAATCAGGAATGAGAATATCCGTAAGAAAACTAAGTTAATCGACATAGCTCGCAAAATTAGCAAGTTGAAGTGGCAGTGGGCTAGTCAGGTGTGTCACAGAACCGACGGCCAATGGAGCAAACATGTCCTAGAGTAGAGACCGCGACTCATACGACGTTTTCCAGTCCGGTGAATAGACGACTTGCGCAAGCCCGTAAGACGCAAAGTCTAAGGACGCCAACAGGGGTTGGATGAGGAAGACAGGAGACCGAAATATGTGGTGCAAACTTGGGGACGCCTACGTCCAACGTTGGACATATGATTCATCTCATAGACTTATTGACCGATTAGATTATTGACCGATCTCACTAAAACGCGACCTATCGTTAATTGGAAGTATTTTACATAGTCGTTAATTTTGTTTTTATTGGCTGTTCGAAAGCAAAATCGAAATTTTAATTATTCTAGTTATGGTAAAATGGCGTCGACTTTCTATTAGATCGACTATTAACTAATTGGACTGTTTCTAATTATAATGACCCGAGACACTTTTTTCTGAATTATAACCGCAACAATAGATTGTCTCTAATAAACGATACATTGCACCAAATTGACAAAAAATCACTATTTATACCCCAGTAATTGAATGTCAATCAATCGTATATCTGTCTAAGATCTATTTCAAAATAATAGCAAAAAAGGTAGGTAGGTATTAGGACTTTGAGCGGCTTCAAAATCTGCGGTATTTATTAGTACCTAATGCGACGGTAGTTTAGGTAGTATTGATATATTTATAGAATGCTAGACATCTGAACATGTAAACGAATTACTCAGAGCTAAGCCATAGCAAACAGGGAGAAGAAAAGTGGTCACCATTTACGATATATCTGAAAATGTGCAGAAAAGCCACATGAAAATTTGTCTCTTTGAGTAATAGTGAAAATCAACAGCCACCACTAAATTATATTGGAGGGCCTTTTTATAATGTATAGGTTCGCGTTTGATCGACATTGGACCTGATTGCAGGTGAAAATGCATTCTCAGATAAAGCACGCTTACCTACAAGATACGTGTTTATGAGAGACTTGAACGCACTTAAATTGTATGTTTCAGGGAAAACAACGATAAAGAGTAGCACTCCTCAGCGGCATGTATTATAAAAATGGAAGCAAAGTGCTTCGCCCGCTTGGTTGCTATTTACCCCACAAATTTGATTGTCCAATGGTAAAATGGTGAGGAAGGAATTTATTCGTGCAATTCCGCGGCGCACTCGTCGAAGTATGTATATCCTATAGAAGACCGATAAATTAGCGACTTGGTCTTGTGAAATATAAAATCCACAAGTTTGAAGAAATGCGAATAAAAGAGCTTAATGCGACATACAATTACTGTACTGTGTTTTGACTTAACTCGAGAAGTTAGTACGTTCGTGGCCAAAATATAATATTATAAAATTCTAAACATGACGTGTCTGTACACTGAAGCTATTAAAAAAAAACTGGAATAGACCATAGAAGCGATGGAGAACACGATACATTTTTTTTTTAATTTCTTGTCTGTTTGTTTGTTTCTTCGGTTTAATTGATTCACGTTGAAAATACTAGGCCAATTTCGATGCGGTTTTCACTGGTCAACAGCAAATTCTTAGACTTAAAATCTATGCTGCTTTTTATCCTGGGAATTCGCGGGAATTATTCTGATGATGATTTAAAATGGCCCGATTGATAAAACAGTTGAATTCAAAGACGATTCTTTCACTGATAGATAGCAAATTTTGTGTGATACTTTTTATTCTGGGAATCTTGCGGGAATTTTCCCGGAAGCGATTGAAAGTTGTTCAGGTTCATAAAAAATAGCTTGTTGCGACACAGTTTTCACTAAAACGATAGCTTAGAATTTTTTTTAATGCTGCGGTACTTTTTGTCCCGGGAATCCCGCGGAAACTTCAAGTTAAGCGTGAACGAAGTCACGGACATATCCTTGTAGGCAATATAGGTTTTTTATTTTTTATTGCAGGAGTTCAGCAGACAGGCAGACGGCCCACTTGATAAAATGCGGTTACCATCGCCTATGGACATTTGTAGCACCAAAAGTGCTACAAATGCGCTGCTGCTCTCTTAAGGGAGACTTGAACCTGGTCACTAATGCCGGAACACAACGCAAAGTTGTTATGGCGACATATTTTAAGTTATGACCACAGCTGTTGTAGTAACCGATATCGTTATAGACTGTATTATTATTACTTCCGTAACTCGGGGTGGTCCTCGTGGTAATACAGAAGTGTAACTTCAGATCATCGTAAGTATGTAATTGATTATTTGCAAGTAGAAGTTTTGTGTAAATTTATTATTTTTATTATATATATATATATATATATATATATATATATATATATATATATATATATATATATAATGTTAGCCTTTTATATAGTTACAACTTAGGCTCCGAAAAAGACAAATTCCACGTACAGATCTGTAAAATCCTTTTATGATCGTTTTCTTTTGTTCACTTATTTATTGGCATACGTTTCTAGTTATTGTGGAAAACAACCTATTGTCCTATTGTACTCGTTCACGGCTGCTCAGGAGCATCATTAGCCATGTGTTGCGCATTATAAGTACAAGCTAATTCTAGGAAATTATGTCGACGTTGCCGGGCACATTTGCATTTATGAAGTATAAAACGATGGCCTGATTGAGAGAGGGCGTCAGTTGAGCTACAACTACGATCTAGGCGTGACGTGTGTACATTCGGGAATCTAATAGTGACGGACTTTGCTCGTTTTATTGCATTACGACCGTCTGCATTACGTTTGGATTTGTTGCGTTCGGTTATATTTGAACTTGTGTTATACGTGTTTGTATAGTTCTAATAAACTCTATAATAATTCTAACGTTATTTTAATTCGTAATAAACTAGTAACAATATTTTATAATTACTGTAATTTAATTGAACTGCTCTGGTATAAGAACCGGTCTAATTTTTGTTTATGCCTTTTTTACGACTAGTGCACAAGTCACTTATTATGAACTTGAGCGTTGTGTGCACTTTGGAAAATACAAATGAACATTTAAAAATTATTCTGCATAATGTCAGTTTCTACGGGATACAGATATTACGATACGCTTACGCATGTGAAGTTGCTTAAAAGTCTCTATTTGAGAGCGAATGTACAATTAAACTAATTTATTAAAGAAATCTATTAATAAGGAAAAGCCTGTACTCTCAAAGTCACAGGGACTAATATGACCTAGTAATTAATTTATTATTATCATTCTCTGCAGACCACGGGCTATAAAAATGGCCCGGACTTTTAGAGGGCTTGCGTGTGCCCATGGGAAGGCCAACACGTAGAGGCCCCTTGATAAATTTAACCTAAATGTGGCGTGGCACTGACCGGCGATTGTCCCTGTCTACAGACGGTAACTCGCCACTCACTGCATGGGCCCCTAAAAATGTCGCACAAGATTGACGAGGGGCAACATGGCTAAGGGGTATGGAGAGGTGGACTGCAGGTTCACCGAAGCTACTTCTGCCGTGATGCCATTTATCACTTCCATTCCTGGAGCTTGAGTCTTAACTCTAGCGATCTCCACTCCGTGCCGGCTGGCTAAGGCCAGCACGGAGGCGGGGGCCTTGCCGTGCTCCCCGGAGTCAGGTCCGAGGTGTCGCTACTTACCTAAGGCTTCGCCACAAAGCCCCCCTGCGGGTTTATTATTATTTTAATTTATTGAGAACCACCAACAAATCTTACACTAATAAATATAACTGTTTATATTATTACACTAAGTTCTTAGTCTGGAAAGTGCAGACTTAATTACAGATTGCCACATCATGCTGGAAAACATATATTTTTTTATTTTATTACGGTTGTAATGTTAACGTATGTGAGTATGCGTGTGTGTGGGTGGGTGTGAATGTGTGTATATAAGTATAAATCATTTATTGTAGATGATGTAATAAAAATAAATTTTGGCAATTAATTTATAATTGCCGAAATTTATACTGCCTCATCAAACGGTTGCAAGTGGCGTGTAAAGTCAGGTTGGTTTTGGTTGACGCTCTACCCTGCCAGGGCACGCGGAGTTGGGAATCCCGCATTCACGTAGCCCTGGCATAAGGCGCAGGACGGAACACCCAGGGGTTTTAGTGGGTATCCCTAACTGGGGTGTGGCAATAGCGTGGCACCGGTTCTGACCGGGCACGCTAGTGCCACCCCCGATCTGGCGAATCCCACACTCACACCGGTCGCGAACATCCCCCCAGGCTTCTGTGCCTGTCGCGGCTTAGTTCTCAAACGGATTTCCCCTGGCCAAAAAAAAAAAAAAAATGGTTGACGCTCTATGAAAGGGTAAAATTTGTTAATTCTAGGAAGTCTAGAAGGCACACGTATACTAAATAATTCCAATAAGGGTGGACAGTCAATGTTATAATTTATAACTTTAAAAAGAAAGATTTGGCCAAATAATGTTCTTCGTTGTCCAAGGTTATTAAATTTGTAGTGTTTAAGTCGCGATGTGTAAGATGGTAAGCATTTTTTCTTGTACTCACTATGGCATAAATGCCAAATGAATCGCTTTTGTTCAGATTCAATCCTTTTAATATGACGATCATAAAACGGAGATCATATCTGACTAATGGATTCGAGACCTGCTCGTCTAAAAACGTTTTAAAAAGTAACGATTTGGTTTTATGGTTTTTAAAATCTTTACTATTTCTTCCTAAAAAACCTAGTATTTTAAAAGCCTTGGTAACCGCTACGTCAATGTGTGTGTGAAACCGGAGTTTATTATTTAAATATACGCCAAGGTCTCTGAGACACGTGACTTCTTCAAGGATGGTACCATTAATACTGTATAATGTATTTGATTTAGCTGTGCTTCTTATAAAACGAATACTTTTACATTTGCTGATATGTTATTGTTTTCGCACCGTTTTGATAACGCATTTAAATCCGCTTGTACAAGTAGTGAGTCCTCGTCAGATTTAATAGAACACGCTATTTTTAAGTCGTCTGCAAATAGATAGCAATCAGTATATTTAAAACAATCATTGATGAATATTGAAAATAGTAATGGTGCCAAGTGGGATCCTTGTGAAACACCAAAAGTTGTAGACTACGTGTATGAAGAGCATCTAACTGCAACGACAGTTGAAATCAACTGATAATTGAACGCAAATGCGTTCAATTAAATATGATGAGAACCAATTCACCAATTTTCCAGTGATTTCTGTTCTAGAAAGTTTAATTAATAGTGTAGTGTAGTATCTACTGTATCGAAAGCTTTGGCAAAGTATATACTGACTTTAATAATATCCTATAATATCTACTGGTACTCTATTATCTACCGATGTCGTAGCCTACGATAAGAATATTGCAAGATATGTGGTGTGAAGTCTAAGCTTAGCTTGATGGCCACTCAAGAATTGCAGCAAAGTCATTAACTAATTTTGCGTTCAAAATCGTCGTCTAAGCACAGCTATAATGTCGTAATGGTGGAAAAATGCCATAGGCTCCAATTGGGGGCGTTATCTAGAGCATCATAGTACTTATCATTAGAAAGTATAGTACAATATATTATTTATATATTTATTTTAAAGTCTACCACCGTCCACTATTCATTTACACGTACATATTGACACTGATTACATATGTACATAGATGTGTGGATTTTATTACCAAAAGACTTTATTAGTCTAATAATTCAAAATAAAATATTTTATAATTCAGATGAACAAGTCTAATTTAAAACACGCTTAAAATGTGATTTTATTTATATAATAAAATCCTATTTGAACAATGTAATAATATAATATATATTTTAAAGCCATTCTACCTTTATAAATAAATATTACTGATTAATTCAGTGAATACCTCGATGTAACGATAAACAAGGATCTCATAATTAAATATCAATTAGCCTTGTTTGAAACAATAACATATTTTTTTGTAATTTTACTCAATGCATTCTTTTCTTCATATAGAGTATAGTTTTTTTATATAAATTATTTAAATTAAAATGTCGCTTTAATATACAATTATATGCATAAAATGAAGTCAACTGTAAATGTCCGTCTTATCGATCTATTATGATAAATGTACAATCGTGCTCTTGTTTAGTTCAATGAACCGTTTAATTCGAGCTCACCTCCAAGGTGTCACGTTTGCATCGACATTTGCAATCATTAAATTGATATTATACAAAAGTTATCTAATATCAGTTGATTTATCTCTAACAAGTCGCGTATTTGTTATGATGAACTTGAAAATAGCACGCCTATGTTAATTATGTCAATTATATTGATTTATACTCACCACATTAGACTTTTTCACTTCCTTTATGCGTATAAAACCGTACACGAAACTTAGGACGTACAGTGTGGCACTAACAGCAAACACTCCATATAAACCTATTTTTCTCACTAATATCCCACTGAGAGCTGCTCCCACTGGCACTCCCACGGAATGGAATAAATTCACAATGCCTATTCGTAACGTCCTTTGTTCTTCAGTTGTTACATCTGCTATATAACTGAAAACTCCCATGAACATTGTAAACCAACCGCCGGTTAATGCTGGGAATATCGCTTCCGTAACTGCAGCGGCCTCCACAGGTAATTCGTAGAAGAAATAAGTATTCACAATAAGACCTATACTCGTCAAGAACTCTCCAACAATGGGAAGAAGCATGCAAAACTTCCGCTGTCCAACTCTGTCACTGTACGCTCCGAGGAATATTAATATACCGCAAGGTAAAAACGATTGTAATACAGTCTTCCATCCAGTCACAGAAGCTACTAGTGTTTGTACTGCCTCTTCTTCTATCGTGTAATTACTTGTTTCTCTCCTCGTTAAAGCATCACATATATGGTGGTCGAACCCCAGATTCACTCTACATGCTTTCTCCAAATAGAGATTCTGTGTTGCCAATGCAGACAACACTGAAGGCATAACATAACAAGCTAATATTGGTTCGACTGTGATCAGCGAAATCATTCGCCTCGTTTTTTCAAATACACTCAAACCTTCCCAGCTTTCTGTATTACTCGTATCAGCTTTCTTGATATTTGTCTCAGTATTTTTTTTTAAACTATTCCTAATTACATTAGTTCCATTTAAGTCACCACCATTAATATTAAGCGTTTTATCTTTGTTATTTTCTGCATTTTTATTATCGACAGCCATGACTGCGACACACGTATCTGAAATTAAAACAATTATTATTCGTTACCATTTACGATACACAGTCACGTTTGGATAAGGTTTATTGCAATTCATTTTTAATTTACCGAGTTTAGCTACCGTTCTAATTTGAATTCTGGTGCATTTAGTATTTTAATCATGGGTCTCTTATTCATTGGATTGGTAAATGAACACCGGACGACGTAATCATTCCTTGATTGCCAACGTACTTGGCGTAATAGTCTGTGAGCCGGAATTAATTTACCTAAATACGATGATTTGTCATTGTAAGGATCGTTTGTATTGAACATTGTCACGGAATGTGTAATCTATTAAAAAAATGTTTATTATAATGTTTATCTATGAAACACACGTGCCGGTTAATATCGCCAATGATACGTCACGAACTTTCATGACGTGTCAAAGAATGTTAACAGTAGTCACAATACAATTTAATTTAATAGTTCACCACATTTGAACGGAATGATTTCCGGTTCCAGAATGTTCACTAGCGTTAAGTTACTTGGAAGGATATGGTATTCCTTTCATGTATAACTTCGTTTACAAATATAATTAGTTCATAAGCTGCCAACTGCTACTGGACTTCATCTACTCATCTTAAACGAAACGATTGTATACGTATTATTTTTTTACGTTGGTCCGAGACATACGAGTAAAGCAGCGCGTTTAAATTCTCGATTTTATCGCAATGTAGATACTACTGTTTTGACGGCCTCTGTGGTTGAGGGGGCTAAGCCTTTGCCGGCGTACCTCACTGCAACGCAGAGGTTCCGGGTTCGATTAAATCCGGGTAAATTTCGGAAACGTATTTTCTCCGTTATTTACTATGGTCTGGGTGTCTGGGATCGGCCCCAGAGTAGTCCGTTGTATATTACCCATAACACAAGCGTAACTTGCTTAATTTGAAGATATACAATGTGTGTGTTTGTCTGCCGATTATTATTATATTATTATTATTATTATTACTGTAGAAGTCGATGAAAAACACTCCTTTCGAATCTCATTTTCATAATCCAACAGTCTACAAGCAAACAACTAGTCTTACTTACTACATAACCAAACAATAAAGTAATTTTGACCATGGAATCCTACAAATTATTCGCATTGTACGAATCTCATTCGACCTTATGTCTAACGCAACTATTGGATATTTAAATGTTTAACCAATTTGATTGTGCAAACTAGTCCTTTAACAAAGATGGATTTTATATAGAACTAGGATATTATATTAGTCCACGCTTGACTTGAAATTCCCGTGGGATTCCCGGGGACACAAAGAACCGTAGCTATCGTTTTAGTGAAAACTGTCGGAATAACCTATTTTTTATGCACCCGAACAACTACAAACCGCTCCCGGGAATATTCCGATCACCATGATAAAAATAGCGCAGATTTTATGTCTAAGAATTTGCTGTCGATCAGCGATAACCGCATCTAAATCAGCCCAGTAGTTTTTACGTGAATCCCGAACAAACAGACACACCGACAAACAGACAAGAGATAAATAAAAAGATTGCATCGTCTCCTCCATCATTTATATTTAGTAAATTCCAGTTGTGTTTTATAAATAGCTCAATGTACAGACACAGCATTCTTAGAATTTTATAATATTATAAATTATAGATGGACAATTTTAGCATTGTTATCGATATTAAAGATCGGAAAATATTCACAAAACTGACAAAGAAGGCTTGTAAAGTAGTTTTCTGCCTGTATATTATTACAATCACAACCTGCTGACGGAAAAAAGCAACATCGTGAGGAGTAGATCAAGATTACTGATATGTGAAACCTGTCAATCTATTATACCTTAGACAAGTATGATGACTTTCATACACTGTATGTTTCAGAAGAAATGGTGAAATCCCAGCACTAAGACGTTTAGAGACTGATACTATTTAGTATTTAAGGGAAACAGAAAGAAAGCGTTTTATGTCGATTATTCGCCATATTATACTTAATGCCAACAAAGAGGCCGCTGACTCGTATCATTAAGCGTCAAAAAGCGATCATTGCGGCTTCTGAATGTTTGCAACACCACGGGCGATACCAATGTATGGTCGACCTCAATTAAACTTATGACAGCCTTATATGAATAACAATCGCATATCAAACTACCAAAGGAAAACCTAGCAAGAATCTAGATCGTTATCGTATGCGCGAGACGTTGTATAATTATTGAGAGCTATGACGCTCAAGGAAGTGAAGATGGGCTTTCCATTTTTATAGGTGGTAAGTAGTGGGTTGGTATCTCCTAAAATATAAAAGAAGTTAATTACACCGGCACACAAAAATAAAACGTGGTTTTACTTTTGACCAAACCCATCTATTCTTATGTATTTCAATGCGCTGAATCCGAATTTGGGTTAGTTTGGTCCGTCCAACCTAAGAATTTGGAGGTTGAATGGACCAAACTGACTCCAGATTCGGTCTTTTGGTCCATAAACCCTCAACATTTTGCCAGTAATATTGACGCGTGGTATTACAGCAATTTACCAATCTCTTATATATAAAAATCAATTCCTGTTCGTGAGTCTCGCTAAAACTCGAGAACGGCTGGACTGATTTGGGTAATTTTGGTTTTGAATTATTTGTGGAAATCCAGGGAAGGTTTAAAAGGTGAGTAAATATGAAAAAATGCTTTTTTTTTAATTTATTGATTCTGAACTCGGTTATTTGTCGTCAGGCAGAAATAAAATCTGCAATATTTAGTGGACTTGAATTGGCAACCAAAATGTCTAAATAGGCCGTGGATTTAGCTCTTTCTTGTAATTATTGTGGCAAATTGGGGAGCGCTCAGTTAGATCAACTGAGTTACGAGAGACGAAAACGTCTCGTAGATTTTGCACTAAGTACATAATACGTAATATACTATATTTTTTTATGTTTATTATATTTGTACAATAGGAGGAAATATTTCTTGGCAAACTCATTTTTGTGATGTTATTTTTATAAGTAAAATTATTTTCATGAAAGACGACGTTTAGGTAGATATTGGTTTGATGGAGGCTGGAATGGAACTGAAAATCAGCGCTGTATCAGGTTCTGACACAGCATATTGCTGAGTTTGTAGCCTTATTGTCGTGAATTTTATGTACGTAAATATTTCTTAAAAGTGAAGTTTCTGTTTTATTTTTTTGTGTTTGAATGTCAAACGTTTGATGTTCGTTCCGGTTAAGTTTTGACCACATTTTTTACTAAAGTTGAAACATTCTGCAATTATCATTCAGCTTTTTTATTTATTGATTCTGAGGCGGTACGAAGTTTGCCGGGTCAGCTAGTACGCCAATATATTTTCTTAAAACGTATTTTTCTTACATAATAATATACTTTTTTTTATGAATTATATGTTGATTCTATTCTGAAACTATTTTAAATAAGTACCGTGTATATAAACATCCGTTTTCATCAGACATGCATACATTTTTTGTCAAAGGTAAACAATGACCTGAATACACTTGAACACAATAAAAAGTCACAGTATCATCATGCCGACCTTGTCTACGTGTTCCGTGTTTCAATGTCAATCAATGTCTAATCATTATTATAGTGCATAATTTTTTTGCCCTAAACCTTCTTTTCATTTTTTAGGGTTCCATCTCATACGTAACAAGTGTAAACAGAGTCTACATGAACAAAAGCGTAAATGAAGTGAAGAATTTTTTACAAACCTGTGTGCATAAACTTATGTGGATAGCTAATATATGTGGGTAATAGTAATGTGTGAATTGGAACCTGTTCCACCTCTCCCTGTACTAATTCGATTATTTAATACTAAGTTCTCGTAACGCAGTGCGTTACGAGAACTCAGCATCAGCGTCCGATTCTAACATTGGCTTCCTTTATCTGGCTTCACTGTTAGAGTTCGGGGCTCGCTGTACCTATTTTGTTTCGTCTGAGGGTTCTGTAGCCATTTTGGCAGATATTGAACCCTCGGAAATTTGGATCTATATGAAATGTGAATGAAATTTTACTGGATGAATATTGAAACTAAAATGAACACAAGTTGACAATGGACACATTATTACTATCTCACCTATATATACAGAACATTTCATAGTTCGTGGACAGCCACGCATTTGCCCGATTTTATTGAAGTAAAACTTTTTTAGGATCGTTGTAATTTGAAAGTCGATGAAACAAAACAAAAACCGACACTAAAAAGAGATATTTAATCATTTAAAAACTATGCTGATAAAGATAGAGTTGGAAATATTTTGAAGTTTTTTCGTTATTTAATCACGAAATCGCGAGTATGACGATTTTTCAATAGCGGTTTAGTCGGCGCTCGCATCATACGATATGCTTTTCAACTGACTCACCTTAGCTGAATTTTCTCCCCGCGCCACTGATAAAAAGGTATATCAAAGCAGAACTGGTTTAGGTGAATTTGAATATATTATTGTATATATTTATAAAATTCAAGTGTATTATTTATAAAGGATAATTATCTTACTATGAGAGTAAACAGATAGACTGATACAATCGAAAAAGTTTACCACAAAATTTATCACGTCCGTTATCTCAGTTTTATTAGGTAATGTTCATAGCATTATTATACCTAATTGTCTTTTCTGTTTTTCAAATATGCAGCGTTAATGACAAACAGATTACACGAGAATAACGTAAATTGAAAACGATTTGAGGTGTTTGATTATAGTTTTACAAAGTATATTTTTTTATTCGGTGACTTTGGAACGTGTTAAGTAGTTCATGATAAAGTAATATATAATACGTTGTAAATGAATAACTTTTAAGGAATCTTTTAAACCTAACCTTTATCTACTCAATGAATGCTTTGTTTACAATGTGACAAACAATGTTAGAGTTATTGCATTGAAGAGAAGGTTAAATTGGTTTGAATATAATTTAATTAATATGCTTGACACAATCGTTTATGGCATCGATGTGGAAGGTAAATAGAGGCGGACAAGTGTATGACAGTCTACGAACTATGAGGGGTTCCATAGAGGTAACAAACCTTCACTATATTTGAAGAAGAAACCGTAAAAAAGCATTTGATTGAAAATACCTTTGTCTCAAAAATAAGTAACGGATATTGTTCACGCTCATTTTTGTTGTCTGTCCCTATACTTCAAGTTCTACATATTTTTTTTAAATAATTTACCATTTTATAATACAATAGGTCAAAAGGGGTAACCAAATATTTCGACGATAAGCGAATCTGGAGAGATTTGCTTACAAAATCGGTGGAGATCTATTGGTATGAATATTTTTTGATACCCTCCATCTTTAAATTTAAACGTGAAATTCAGGCTATTATTTGCACCAATATTTTTGGCATAATAATTTTCTTACTTAACCACCATAAATTAACATTATAGTCAATAATACTACTGAATATCTTATCAATGTATGGTACATTACGTGCTAACATATTTAGAGTTACGGCTTAGACCTAATAAATGATACATCTATATATTAATACGTAAAGCAAAAACTTTGCTACCCCTTTTTTACGAAAATTGCGCGGATGGAGGAAGGAGTATGAAATTTCGCACACTTATAGTTTATATAGAGAAGAAGCGACGAAAACTAATATTTATTTAAAATCATGCATAAAAAATACATTAAATCAATAAAAAAAACATTACACACACTACCATGCATTTGACACACACACGCATATATACTCTTTTGTTTATTGTTAAAGTCTAATTAACAGTGTAGCCTTGGCGAAATCTGTGATTATAGAAGTATAGTCTTTGACATCAATTATTAAGGTCGAATTTCGTCCACGGGCAACCACTAGTAATATGAAATATGTAACTTTTAGCTGTTTCTAGTTTTGTGTTTCAAATAAATAAAATGTCGAAAACCTAGAAAAATATCATCTTTCACTTATGAGCCTGTCGGATACCTCTAATTTTTAGTTTTTTCATTGACATCGCTGTGTAGGAACATACAGGCCTTTTTGTCCATTCTTATTAATCTATATAGATGAAAACATCCTATTTTTAAGATACTACTGTACTCAGTACTTTCTGAAAAACAGGACTGACTTGCTAAGAGAGACGGATGAACGAAACTGACAAGGGGCCATCCACAGATTATGTCGCACAAATTTCATGATTTTTGACCCTGCCCCCCACAGCTGGACACATTCGTGAGACTCCTCCTCTGCTGGACTCATACAATAAAAAAAAGACGAAAAATACATACACTTAGAGATTTATACGTCGGAGGAAGCTATGACTCGGGTTGATTGATGTTTGCATGTCCTCCCTACTGTAAATCACATAAATATTGCAATTTTTCATGAAGAAAATATTAAATTTCTAACAGCAGTTTCGTAATAAATAATAAAATTCCGCAATAAAAAATAATTGAAATGGAAATAAAATATAATAGCAGCGGTACCCGGCAGACGCTGCCCTGTCCTTAAAAAATAAAACTCTAGAACCCGATTGCAGCACCGGTTTCGTTCCCATCCCTGCTCCGTGCTGTTTACGGGGTGAGAAGTGACACCGGTAGACGCCTGGCGGAAATAATTGATCGAGTTGTAACTGATCAATTATCGACTGCCGAGAGTAGAAAATTATTGAAGTATTAATATCGCTATTGAAAAATAGCTGTTGGTGGTAGAATGTGAAAATTTAGGGTCGTATATATATTTTTTATGCCGAATTATAAAAAAATTAAAATAAGTAGATGCTGTCAGAAAAGAACAATAAATATTTAGGAGTGGGTCACCCTTATTATATATATAGGGGTATGAAAAAAGGATGTTGGCCGATTCTCAGACCTACGCGATATGCACACAAAATTTCATACAAATCGGTTCAGCCGTTAGGTAACTAGTCTCTCTAACTCTGAGGAATTTGGTAACATCGCGACACGTGAATTTTATGTATTAGATATATTTCCATTTTTTTAAATAATTTAGACACTAAGCTCACACAGATAAAATTGGAAATATTTTGAACTTTTTTGTTAATAGTTCGAATTTTGTGTTTTAAAGCTCAAATATAATTAGGTTTTGAAATGTGACGTCACGAAATTTAGGACCCCCTCCCATCCCCTTAACGTGTGACATGATTTATGGATGGCCCCCAACAACATTTTTTTTATTGCAGGCGTTCAGCAGACAGGTAGACGGCCCACTTGATGGGAAGCAATCACCATCACCTATTGACATTTGCAACACCTTAGGTGCTACAAATGCGCTTCTGCTCTCTTAAGGGAGACTGGAACCTGGTCACAAATGACGGAACACAACTCAAAGTTGTTATGGCGGCATACTCTAGACCACGGGTGGTAGCCATCCAGTCGGGCAAATGCCCTATCACCTGACTGTGGGATTTTGTGTCGCCTCTTACGACAGGCCTCCCGGCCGCAGGTAATTATATTCTTTCTCCGTTCCTGCCCATACATACATACAATATAACGGCACCGTTTTTGATAAAGTGGCAAGAGGGATCTAAAAACGCAATAAGACAAAATGAATTTACTGTTATGGATGCTCAGACATTACCTACATTCAAGTGAATAGTTAATAAACAACTAAATCCTAAAAGCTGTACCTATAGCGAAAATGATTGAGCAACATTAAATTTTTAGCTCACTGCATCTTTCAGTCGCTATGTTATTGAACATTACAAGCGTAATTTAAAGACTTGAGGGGCATGCCTAAATCCATCAGTATAAACATTATATTATACAAACAAATTTTATACAGGTACTTATAACAATCACGAAAATAGCATTGACAAAAACTCCAATCATAATGGTTTAAAAACATTTCATGAAACCTTAAAAAATGTATACCTGAAATTAGACACAAGTGAATGTAAAGTTTATGCCATTCTCTACATCTTAAATAATAATAATCAAAATACACTCTGGCCTTGTTACAGATATTCAATTATAGGTATAACGGTATCAATTATCTCTATATAAAATTGCTTAAGCTAACTAGCACCATGAAATAAATTAATGAATGAATTTAAAAGAACATTAGGAATAAATTCGGTGTTTCAAATAGTAGCTTTGAGAGTTGTTTGTATTTTGTTCCCTAGATGTCGCTAGTATCAATTCATCGTAGTTGACACGGGAAATGGTGTTACCAACCAAAAAAAAAATCCCCAAAGGTAAAGTGTTCTAAGCTGTTTTTGTGTATTATTTCATTGATTTTATTGTACAATAACATATTCTATTCTAAAGTGAAACGGTCTTTAAGGTTCTTAAAGAAGCCTACAAACTCAATATGAATAAGACCTAAGGCAGCTAAAATCCCCACAATTACGTAATAAATATTTATTTATTATTATGTAATTACGTAATATTTTTTATTTATAAACTGTTTAATAAAAGTAATAACTTACTACAAGTAATATTAATTTTTAAGAATTGTTGCGTATCGAGTTCTCGTGAACATGGAGTACAATTACAGAGTGAAAATTGTTACTGAAGAAGCCTCTAAATATGGAATATTATCCTCAAAGTTTACTACATTAAAGACAAACAACCTAATGTTTAAAAACAAATAATTCTTCAAACCATGTTATGAAACGAAGACATGTGACAACAATGACATAAATATCAATCACCGGAAATCATAGAGTTGTCAGCTCTTGTTTTTGAAAACAAAACTCATCGAGAGCATCAAATTTCTCTTCTTATCCCTTCTAAATTTGGCGCTGTATGATTTGTATATTGTCAAGCAATAGCCTCTGCTAAATTATAGATTTTTCTGTCGCCAAACGAAGGAATTGTTTTGGCAGTTCTAAATTAGAATATTAACAGCTCAAAAACGTCTAACTGCTGGGCTCGCTCTCAATTCTCTTAGGGACAACGGGCAATACACCTGTCACGCTTATCCAAGATGAATTGATGGGTTTGTCACATCGTTTATTTCCTAAGTTGTGCATGCGAACCCACGCGTCTTTTGAAACGCGAGTTTGAGACTCGAGAGCGTTACTAACTTACCGCGATGTCAATTCTATTGTTATTCCACTTTATTACTATGAAAAAGGGCGCCCTAGTGTTGTGACTAGAGATGGGTAGGTTCGTATACAATCCAGGTCCTGTGTCCGTAAGACATATGCGGGCTGTCTACCGTGTACAGTGGACTATAGAATATATTAATTTATTGAACCAAATTTATTTACGTCACTTTTTATTGTATTCGTCGATACGGGTGCGCAGATCTGCCGCTCCACACGTGAGTCGTATACGTGTGGATGCGGGTCTTTTGGTCCCTTCTAAGTTTGCCGGTACTTTCTGACCAGTATAAAAACTGGTGTTAATTGTACAATGTCACATATATTAATAATGGGACGGATACAGATCCGAGGAGTCCTATCCATCTCTAGTTGAGACAATTATTACCAAACTGAATATATTTATTACAGTTATTGTTGATGATTTCATCAACTCTTTCTTCAAATTATTAGAAAAAGGTAGGATAAAAAATTAAAAAAGTTATTTATATTATTAACAACGTATTTGTGTAATTTCCATAGGTGTACGTGAGAAATACGATAACAAACTGAACCAACAAAGTTAATAGAATAAACAAAAACTGTGGCCTTCCCCATACGCGATGTACTTACAACATGACCACATACTTCATCAAATCTGTTCACGAATTTCTGTGAACATTAATATTTCTAGTAATTTAAATGCATTACCTATAGATTTGTTAGGAATAAAAAATACTAAAACGCTATTAGTATAATCACAAAAAGTTTGACGCAATGCAATTAGGTTCTTTATCATGAGATAATATGTAACAGTGTTAACTATTTTTTTTATGAGGGGAAATCCAATTAAGGACTAACAGCCGCGGGTTGGGACGTGTGCGATTCGCCACTTTGGGGTGCCACTAGCGCCCCGTGGAATGCTATTGCCCATTAAAAACTCCTCGGTGTTCTGTCTTTCGCCCTAACGCCAGGATTACGGGTATATGGTCTCGTCACTCCGCGAGGCCCTAGCATGCGGTGGCGCTTTGGCCTCATCTGTTACCGGGGGAACCACCTAGTGCATTTTTTTTTACGAGGATTGAGGATTATCCACTGCGGGGGAAACGCGATGGGGAGTATGGGATTCATCAAGTTCGGGTGGCACTAGCACCGCAAGCACGAAATGATATTGTCACGGCAAGGTCGGGGATACCTTTTTTTTTTTTTTTTTTAGCCAGTGGAAATCCGCTTGAGGACCATAAGCCGCGACAAGGGCAGAACCTTGGGGGGATATTCGCGACCTGTGTGTGGGATTCGCCAGATCGGGGGTGGCACCAGCATGCCCAGTCAGAACTGGTGCCATGCTGTTGCCACCCCCGGTTAGGGATACCCACTAAAACCCCTGGGTATTCCGTCCTTCGCCTTATGCCAGGGCTACGGGTATATGACCTAGCCTCTCCGCAGCCCTGGCAGGCGTGGGCCCCCCTCACGAGGCCTCTTCCATTGCCGGGGACTCATCCTCCGGCATCATCATGCTCTCTTTGGCGTGGGGCGGTCTGTAACGCGCCCCACGGGTCACTTGAAGGTGAAAATAAAATTAGTATTTTGTGATACTCGACGAGTTAATACTATGTACTTTCATAGCTCATATAATTCCACAAAATCAAAACAAAGCTTTTACGTCATATATACAGGTAGGTGTTGACGAGATAGATTCAGCTCCACTACAATTTTCAGAACACAATTAAACTACTGCAATTACTTGATGGTATGTTAAGTTGGACACAATAGAATGGTATATCCAACAAGGTCGTATGAAGACCATTATTTCAGATACCATCTATTCAGTGAAATCATAGTTCTTCGTAGTATATGTACATTTATTCAAAGGCTTTGCCTAGTTTGTTCTAAATTAAGAAGCCTTTTAATTAAATATTACACACAGTCAATTAGTGCATAGGTATATGAAAATCAATCTCGAAACTAGAATAAATTTTATTTTGGGATTAAACACAAACAAAACGCGTGCAAGCACATGAAGGCATCGCACAATTATTGGTTTCGTAGAAGTGAGGGACGTTTAAATTTTTTGTCATGCAACCAAATTCATTCAATTTGGTATAGGTAACTGTTATAAAATATCGATATCATACGTAAATCGATTCCTTAGACTTATCGATTTAAGTTAAAAATAAAATATATAGGCATTTTTTAATAGAATTAATAAAATTTTATTTATACGTTTGTTATTTTTGCAATATAATATTTATTAAGCGATACAGTATTTTAGCATAAAATACATATGTATCTAATTACGATAAATTGATTAATTACGATAAATACCTATAATATATAATTTCGAATTTTATATCAAATTCAATCAGAGATGTTACATTTTTATTACAAAAGTAGTTCTTGTGAAAGTTTCGAAGTTAGTTGTATTTTTTTTTCATTATAAATTATTATATATGTAACATGTTTTTAATTAAACTATACCATAATTTAAACTAAATATAAACTATATATACAAAATAAAATAAAATAAAACTACAAAATCTAGTACCAGACCGCTGTTGGTTGGAAACGTGTCCAAAAGACTGGCCACATTGCCTGGCTGAATGGTAAAGCATAAGCAACAAATTAATTTAATTTTAATATGTATTACTAATTAATCAATAGGTAATCAACAAAAGTTAAATAACGGTTGGAAGTAGAATTAAATCACACAAACATTTTTCACAAATAACGTTAGATTATCAAATCATAAACCATGTTTTTAAATATCGTTTCCTAAATTTACACGACTTTTAAAGTATAGTAATTAACTTAACATAAAACAAACATTAAATACATTATTTTTTATTTGTAAAATATATTGTGTAAATGTGATATTTATTAACTATTGTTATTATATGTTATGTTTCATTATTTATTATGACGCTTAAAATGATTTATGGTTTTGTGCTAAAATATTCTAATGTATTATAATTACTTATGTTACATAAGCATATTAAGTATATAAACGTTTGTTATGTAAGGACTATACGTTAGTATAATATTATGCTATATATCCTCTGGCTTTATTCAAATGAAATTAACTATTTAACACATTAGCCAATACATTCTATAACAATGTAGGTACCTACATAATAAAGAGCGTACGTTAAAATGCTTTGCTGTCATTGACATAATTTTAATTACCACATAAAAATTTGAAACAATCGACAAGCTATTTGGTTACAATCATTATGTCGTAACGCAGTACACCTGTATACTGCATTAAAAGTCTTCGCAATTATTAGCAAGCTAGCTTTTGCTTTTTTAACCGACTTCAAAAAGGAGGAGGTTCTCAACTTAACTGGTATTTTTTTATCTATGTACACCGATTACGCTGATATTTGTGATCCGATTTACGTTATTCTTTTTTAGTTTGATGCGGAATAGTTACCATTTGGACCCCTAAAAATTTTACATAGTTTGGCCCGGTAGTTTTCATTTTATGAACACTTTTTTATGAAAAATTTCCGTCCCCCTTTCTTGGGACATATATTTTTTAAGGCGCGCGGTATCTTTCGTAAGCCTACCCATAGCTGACACTAAAAAGTAACAAATAAAAAAATCAAAAATCTTTATTAACTTATTTTATAGTTTTTTCGCTTTAATGTACTTACATTTTATAGATGCCCTAAACTCTCGGGGGATAAAGGCATATATATGCATGTCATGAAGTGGGCATATTATACTTCTCAGAAATATTAATTTTTCATTCGCCATGACAATAACACATTAAAATCGTAAATTGTTTTTACAAATAAAAAAAGGTCAAATGGCACAATAATTATAGTTTGAAAAATAAATAAAATATTTCTGTCATTATATTTTAAAAGTTATAAATGGGCTATTATTATAGTATATTATGTAAAAATATAAGAATGTATTGTAATATGTGTCTGCAATTAGCATAATCTTAAATAACAGTAATAATAAAAACCATTTCAACATTCGGGTTGAAAAAACATAGAATATACATTAAATAGAAACACGTAATAATGTAATATGTGTTGTATAAATAAAATAGACACGAAATAATAGGCATGTGATAAGTAGAAAGTTAGTAGAAGCATGTAAAAAGTCAGTATATAAAAGCTCTGCTCACAGAGAAAGAGAATGGCGATATTAAAAAAATATTTTAAAAGAATCTATACGCGTCCTTATTAAGCTTTATTCCAAAATATCAATCATTGTGTAATGTTTTAATACCAGGGTGTCAAGGTTCATTATGAATTGCAAATAAAAATCGTGTTAACTAACTGTAAACAAAACATCTGAATTAGCATAACTGCAACTGATATCACGTTTCCACAAGTCGTGCTCTTTATTGGAATAAAATTAATACAGTTCGAATTTTGTTATAATGATTGAATAAATAATTGCTTCCTGGTTTTCAAAATAGCCTAAGTGGCTTGTAAAGTCTTTATTGTATAACAACAATCAAGCGTAAACAGACGCTTTAGATCATAACCCATCTAAATTGAAAAGATCTTTTCGACTACACAAGGCTTGATAAGAATGATTTTTTATTTTTACTGGGTTTTTTAATAGGCCTTGTATACTCCTCTCTTGATGCAGCTCATGGAAAGTGGTTACCGTCATCTATAGACGTTTGCAACACCAGGGGCGAAGTTAACGCGTTGCTAGCATTTAGGATAGGATAAAGACAACAAAAATGGGATATAAGGAATGGGGCATGGGCTAGGAATAGGGGAACGGGATAGAGTGTATCCGTTTTTTTTATAGCTGGAGTACAGCAGATAAGCAGACGGCCCGTCTGATGGAAAGCGTTTATGTTGCCTATGGACGTTTGCGACACCAGAGATGTCACTAACGCCCTGCCGGCCTCGAATCCCATATTGTAGCACTGTGGGAAAACCACGGCTAGGCACTCATTCCAAATGCTCACGGTACGCAAGAGAAATGTATTAGAGAACCGTTCTGTACAAGAGCGAAGCGGCTCCAGGAAGTGAGGATGAACGCCCAGCTGATGGCGTGCGATGCGGTAGTAAAAGGAAAACGAAGCCACCATTCTGAACAGCGTGAGGAAAGCATATTTGGGACGGCCGGTAGGTCGGCGTCCGGTCGGCCGTCCTAAATATCGCTGGAAGGACAGAGTAGAGGCAGACCTGTCGGAGCTAGGAGCCAGTAATTGGCAAGAAACCGCATAGGACCGAGAAAAGTGGCATGTTCTCGTTTCGGAGGCCAAGACCCACATTGGGTCGCTGAGCCAACCAAGTAAGTAAGTATTCTGAACAGTTCCTTGGAACACTCCCCGTTGTACAATCGGTAGAATACGCAGATAGACGCGAAGTTTTTCCGAAGGCCAAGCGTATCTATCCGTATCCGTGCAGGAACGGACAAAGAATACAATTTCCTGCGGCCAGACAGCCTGTCGTAAGAAGCGACATAACAATAACAACCCACAGCCAAGTAGTAGGGTATTTGCTCTGTCAGATGGCTACCACCCTTGGTCTAGGGTATGTCGTAATAATAACCTTGGGTTGTGTTCCAGTATTCATGGCCAGGTTCCAGTCACCGTTTAGAGAGCAACAGCATGTTAGTAACACCTTGGTGTTATAAAATGTCCATACTCGATGGTAACCGCTTTCCATCAGGTGAGCCGTGTGCCTGTCTGCTAAACTCATACAATAAAAAAAGATCTAACATAAGTTTTTTTTTAAATTTTTTAGTTGGTCTGAATAAAAAAATATACATGAAAACGTGGATGTCTCACGTGATCAAAAGACTGCCATTCAGCGAGGCAATGGGGCCAGTATTTTGGGCACGTTTCCCACTGACAGCGGTCTGGTAGTAGATTTTAGAGTTTAATTTTAGTTTGTATATATAGTTTATGTTTAGTTTAATTTATTTATAATTTAGTATATATAATGAGAAATAAAACGAATTACATAAAAAAAAAAACATATCTTTATTACATAAGTTTAAAAAAACGTGGTAGCGATAATGATGCGCTTAGAAGATATACGTTCATTAAAAATTGAATAGCATTTTTTTCTATCTTTAATCTTTATTCTAAAAATATCTACAATTACCTACGTTATAAACGGAATTTACCTATTCCGCTGTTCACAAGCCGTACGGTAATTTGCTAGAATTTATCACAACAATTGTTTGATTACGTTTTAAGAGAACCTTTGTTTTTCAACACTTTTAGTTACAAAAAACAAAATTGTCGGCCAAAATGTGAATTCACGCTCTGTAAAAGGTAATGGCGGTATCCTGTTTCTTTAAATTGGATACATACATACATAACTTCACGCCAGTTCCCTTGCGGGGTAGGCACGAACAACAGAGCGCCATTCAGGCTTACACACCTCACTTGGTTCTTTGACATTCATAACTCTTGTCATGCGCGCTGGTCTGCTCTTAAGGCTCCTGACATCACCTTCTGCTAGTACACGATCAATTTGATCATGGAAGGTGTGTCGTGGCCTTCCACGACTTCTGCATCCATCCACTTTTGCATTCTATATCTGTTTAGTGATTCTTTCATGATGCATTCTTTCCACATGCCCGAACCACCGGAGCATTCCTTTCCTTACCTTCACCCCGACACTCTCTTTCAGACCAACTCTCTTTCTTACTTCGGTATTACGAACGCGGTCCACGAGCGTCACTCCGCAGATTTTGCGCAGTGCTCGCATCTCGACCGCGTTTACTCTACTTTCATGCTCTCTCTTCCATACCTAACTCTCGCTTCCATACGTGAGCGTAGGTACCAGCACCGCGTTGCAAGCTGGGCCTTCTGGCTGAGGTTATTAGCGCCTAGAAGTTTACCTAACGCTCCATTCACACTATTCCCCAAATTCACTCTTCTTTCTATATCAGCGGTGTACCTTCCATCCCTGCTAAAAGCACATCCAAGATATACAAACTCACTCACTTGCTCCAGCATAACATCATCGACCATTATCCTTGCATTCGTTCTGGTTTCTTCTCTTAAATTGGATACGAAACCCTAAAACAGAGTTTGATCGAAAACATCCAATAATTCGAAATCTAATGAACGTTTCTTGTTTAAACTAATTTTTATTTAGAAACTAGAATATGCCCAGGACTTCGTCCACGCTTGACTTGAAATGCCCGCGAGATTCCCGGTTAAAAAAATTTATTACATAAAATTTGCTATCGATCAGTAAAAAAATCACATTGGAATTCGATTTTTTTAAATCTGGCCATTTTAAATCATTCCCAGAAAAATTTCCACGGGATTCCCAGTATATAAAGTAGCGTAGATTTTAAGTCTAAGAATTTTCTTTTGATCACTGAAAACCGCATCGAAATCGGCCCAGTAAATTTTACGTGACTCCCGAACAAACAGACACATAGACAAGAAATCTAAATAAAATCCATCGTTTATACAGTATGTTCCAGTTGTTTTTTTTTTCAAATAGCTTCAATGTGCAGACACGGCATTTTCAGAATTTTATAATATTATAGATAATTCATATTTTTTCCAGAATCTCCTATTCATATGTGGTAGGTTGGGGATATATTTTTACGACTTTAAAAGCGCATCCTTGGCAATCTGTTAACTTATTAGGGACCTATTGCTAGGACTTTTGACAACTTCTCCAACAATATTTTACACGCCTATACTAAATTGCATTTTTGTCCACACCTGTAGTAGCCTTAATTAATCTGATTTTATAATATATACTACAATTCTACATTCTATTTTTACAATTCTATACAAGGTTAATTTCTTAATTGGGCCTTAAGGGCCAAATACTAAAATATGATATTGCTAACAACACTCAAAGGAGTCTAGCGGCTGATTTTGAAGCAAACTAAAGTGGCATGTATTAATTTTTTTAGATTATTAGATTTTTGAATAATCAGTTATCCTTGTCAGGAATCGAAGGGGCTGATTTTGAAAAAACAACATAAATTGTATTATTATACCAAATCATAGTGTAGTTTGCAAAGATCAATTTCTATGAAGGAATGATGATCAGTGTGAAGGCAAACTAAAATTTTTCAAAAATCTAATAATTTAACTTTGCTTTTCGTCAAAATCGAACCCAAATTCCTTTGAGTGTTTTTCGTTATTTCGTAGTTATTATTTGGCCTTGAAGGCCTAGAGGAAAAATTTATTCTGCGTAATAAATACATATTCTCTCCAATTGTTATCCATGCATACTAATAGCGTTCGAAAAATATGGCTAGGTAAAATAGACAGACAGCTATCACGAAATTATAACGATTCCATTGAAATCTACTATTTAACCCTAAAATCAGAAACACGAACATTTAAAAACAGACACTGTAAATATATGTAGGTACATAAATGTGTGATTTATTAGCCAGAACAAATTAAATGTTAACATGAAATCCGAATTAAATAAAATAATATTGATGTAAAATTAATATATTTGCAGCACACCGTTTTGTTTCAAACTATATATTAACATTGTGAGCAATATAAGAATTTTTTATATTAACGAGTGAGGTTAATTTATACATACATACATAACTTCACGCCAGTTCCCTTGCGGGGTAGGCAGGAACAACAGAGCGCCATTTAGGCTTATTCTTACACACCTCACTTCCTTCTTAGACATTCATAACTCTTGTCATGCACGCTCGTCTGTTCTTAAGGCTCCTGACATCACCTTCTGCTAGTACACGATCAATTTGATCATGGATGTTAATTTATACATTTATGTATTTACTCTGTTCTTATCAAACTTCTTGTCCATCCAAAGGTTGTCAGGAAGAAATAGCTAATAGCGATAAGACCGCCTATTGTATTGTAAAATTTTATTTCTGTTAACTTTTTTTTATGCTACTTTTAAAAATGGTCTAGAGGATACTGCTTGTGGCATTAAGGCTATTTTAGGTACATATATACATAACTAGCGGCCCGTCCCGGCGTCACACGGGGGGTTTATAGCAAAAAATGTACACCTTGGGTTACATTACTGAATTTTTGTAGGGATCCCTATTTTTTCTAATATTAAATATAGCCTATGCTACTCAGGGATAACGTAGCATTCTAATGGTGAAAGAATTTTTGAAATCGGTCTAGTAGTTTTTGAGTTTATTCGTTACAAACATACAAAAATACAAATCTTTCCTCGTTATAATATTAGTATAGATGTGCAATACACGTCATTCATTCATTGTAGTGAGTCGTTGTGGTCGTATGGTTTTAAGTATGTAATGAGAAGGGCTGATAATCATGTGATGAAATGAATGTCTAATTAATGGTAACGAAAGACAAAAAATAGACGAGCAGAAGGAATGGGACTATTTAACACAACTATTTCAGCGCCGCCGTTTTAGTGCCGCCGTTTCAGCACCGATCCATTTTAGCGCCGGACCATTTCAGCGCCAGAAGTTAATATTTAAGAGATCTTGGTTGCGCTTTAAATATGAGTTACATAAATTGTTTATAGCCACTAGCTATTGGTGTCAGGAAACTAGTTTTGGGATTCACAAACAAGTTTTGAAATAATTACGACAAAATTATACTTCACGATAGATATGATCTAAATATTTATTTTAAATACAAAAGTCGTAAGGGGCGGTCGAAGCTCGACCAGTGACTAGAACAGTGAGTTAGGTTAGGTTTTCTTCCGATTAAAGCGTACGAGCCGAGAGAGCGAAGCGAGCGTGCCGCGGTAGCGGCGGGCGAGTGCCAGAACAGACTGATCACCGTTTAATCATTGATTTCATATGATATAAATACAATATTCGTGCAAAAAATAAGTATCCCTCCCTCTACCCACTCCTCCTGTCCACTACTTTAAAATTCAATGACCAGATACCTAAAGATTAACCGAGATTTTAAACATATGTATCATTATATATACAAGTTATTAATTTTTGTTTATGTTCTTGTCTGATGCAATGCGAAATTATGGACTAAGATGAAGCACGCTTACAGAAAGTACTTATTCACAGGGAACTTGAAGACATTGGATAGTATTCTTTTTCCATGTGTGGAGTATAAAATTGACATCAACTGTAAATTGATCCATAAATACTGCAAACACGTATATAGGTTTCATTAAGTAACTGCCACGATTTCGTGTAATCGTGAGTAATTAATTTTTAAGTGTTTATGTTATTGAACGACATAGTCCTTTTGTGATATTAGGTATCATAAGCAAAGAAATGACTGGCACCCAAACTAAATACGTAATTTCTCAAAATGGGCAACACATTTATGGAGAAAGTACATAATGTTAGCCAGGTGGTAGGGCATTTGCCCGACTGGATGGATACCACCCCTGGTCTAAAGTATGTCGCCATAACAACCTTGAGTTGTATTCCGGCATTAGTGACCAGGTTCCAGTCTCCCTTCAGAGAGCAGCAGCGCATTTGTAGCAACTTTGGTGTTGCAAATGTCCATAGGCGATGGTAACCGCTTTCCATCAAGTGGGCCGTCTGCCTGTCTGCTGATGTCCTGCAATAAAAAAAAATAAAAAAAATGTATTAAGCGATGTCCGCTGGACTGGAGGTGATAAGTGGCTCGTCTGTTTGCTTACCCATTAAACAGTCGTCGCAAATGACAGTTTAAACTCTGGTGGAAATCGTGCACCGTTTAAGTAGTTTGTTTCTTTTCCGTAGTTTCACTAAAATGTGTCGTTTTGTCGCTATATCTATAATTTTCTTCAAAAACTATCGAATATTTTCATCAGTAACATTTAACGAAAGATATTTTTATATGTAATTCTAATATGTATATATTATTATGTAAATAATATGTAATATATTTTTTATGTACGTGTATTATATGATTTGTACAGTCTAGTACCCAGATGACTATAAAATAGTGAATATTTGTCAAGTTTACGGAAACCTATATTCAGGCCTTTTGGTCATTTCTTTTTTCAGGCCTTTTTTCTCGAAAGTAATAAGTAAGCCTTTTTTTGTAAAGGTTATCAGAAGTGATTTTTCGTTTTTCAGTTTTTATGGCAATTTTTTCGAAATTTCCTTTAAGGGCACTGCGTGCCCCCACGAAAGAAACCCTGCCTATATGTATGGCCCAGCACAAACATAGTCGGCCGAATTTATTGAGTTACTACTTGAGATTATCAACCCTTCTACTGATTTCTCAGTGGCTTCTGAGAATACGGGGTGTATTAAAGAAGAGTGTCGAGAGGCTTAGGTTAAGCTATTTCTTACAAATAAAGTTTTGGATCCCTGACTACAAAAGAGATGGTAACGTGGAATATTTTAATTTAGGCAGATAAATCCTGTGATAACCTGTCTTTTGATTTGTTGATGATTTGTTTACGAAATTGAAATGCAATAAATCTTAGTTCTTATATAAAAAGGTACTTATATCGCAATCGTATAAATGAGTTCGAACTTACCGCTTTATTAAATTAAGTATTTGCTCACAACCAGTTGTCAACACTATTCACTTCGGTTCCATTTGTTTATGATTTTCTAAAAGTCCATTTATTTTATTTTTTTATTTAAGATTATATATTATAATATCTGTATTAAGATTTAATTTAAATAGAAACTATAAATAATTGTAGGTGCGACTTTTTATAAATAAGGATGAATTGATGATAGTTTTGTATGCAAATCGCGCGCTTCGGGGTACTGCGATGGTGCCGGCTGAGTTCTAGGCGCGCGTTCGTCACAAGCGGCTACAGTTAGGTGATTGCATTTAGTTCGCACTGGCTTACATTCTTAATCATTTCGACAAGCAACTAACGGATGTCCAGCCACGAACGTGTCAATAGTAATGCTTACAAATACATCTCAAATTGATATCCTTAACAAGACTACGGCTCCATTCATGAACTCAATGTTGTACATTTCCTTACCGTACCAAAAAAATAGAACATTACTTTAATAAAAATGTACAGTTGTGTAAATTATTAGTAATCGACAGATAAACACAGACTTTATATATCTACAAACAAAGTTAATAGCTTGTGTCTATAGATAACTCTGGAGCTGAGACCCAGTGCCGTAAATAGGGCGGTGCCACCGGTACCCAGGCACAGGGCGTAGACTATGGGGGGCGCAAGAATGGTCAGACCAGGCAGGACTATTATTTTTTCGGTTTGCTCCTGATAAGTTCCCGTTGCGCCCCTAGTGCTCGATTCCAACACATACGTACCTACATGCCAGTATCATCAAAAAAGTTTGTTAAATTAGACAAAACATCGCGCTCATTTTATTGGTAGCGCATGAGCGTATTTGTGTTCTAGTTCTTTAAAAAAATAGCTTTTTCTTCCAAAATATTAGATATTTGGTCCACCAATACCAAGGTCCTTGTGCGTTATTGTATCACCCTGAATGAAATAAAGTTGGCCTATACATAGTTCTAACTAGGGTACCTATAATATCTAAAAAAACAAGCGCGCAGTTATAGAAGCTGGCATAGGGCGCATAAAAGGCTATTTACGGCACTGCTGAGACCACATACTCCGACAACAGCTTTACTAATAATAACATAAGTACATAAGGAAAAATTGATACCCAAGATTTACAAGTACCGTAGCAGAATGAAACTTTTCAAAACGTTTTGTTGGGTGAACAGGCAAAAATCTTAGAGCACTCAACCTCAGGAGCTGTCTTACTCTATCTAAAAAAGCTTTTGCTACTTCGGACAAGGGATCGGTATGAAAATTCAGCGAGGAAACGTAGCCAGTATTCTAATTATAATCTTAAGGACTTTTAAGTAAAATAATTTATAATTAATATATTTTTTAACTTTATTTCAGGAAAACATGTCCCATAATCATAATCCATATTACATTATACAGAATTAAATTAATACATACAAATTTAAAATGTTACACATACATACATATTCACATTCACACTTATTCACATATATACCACAGCTTATACTTCCATTACACTATTATGCATAGCGCAGCAGTGCCTAATGCAAGTACTGTCTACTCTAGACTCTAGCTTATCAGCAATAATTACCGGGACGGCCTCGGTGCTGGCCCGCACCCAGTGCACCAGGACGCGGTGGTCTGAAAGCAATCAGTGCGCGCCAGGGCAAACATGCACGGAAGTACAGCAGTAGCGGGGCAGCCCCAACACCGCCCTGAACGCATTATTGTATTGGACAGGCCTTCCTGTCCAAGCCCGTGTAGGGCCGTGTAGCTTCTCTGTGAATAATTAGCGCATAGACTGGACGTGTACAGAGATGTACAGTAAGCTTTGAGAAGCATTAAATTTACTTTCCGTGAGCACCGTGCAAATCTGCGGGCAATAATCATATTAGCTCTTATGGACAAGGCCTTTCGTTCTCTTTCAATGTTTGCATTTTCCTTAAGGTCAGATGTAACCACATGCCCTAAGTATTTAAACTGAACAATCCACTCTAAGGGTGTATTTTTAAGCCGAATAGAGGGAATTCTTAGAGGCTTCTTCGCATCCGGTCCAAAGAACATGCATTTACTTTTATTAACATTGTATATCAAACCGTGACTTACAACGTACTCTTCACAGATTTTAACTAATTTTCTCAAGTCGCACACTGATGCGCTCAGCAGCACCATGTCATCTGCGTAGCCTGCACCCCATCAATAGAACACTGTAGATGCTGTCTGCTAACCGCACCTTTATACATATTTACATAAATATTGAAAAGCGACGGTGAAGTTAGCTAGCTACCTTGTCTCACCCCGCATTCTAAGCTACATGATTCTGACATTGCACCCGCCCATTTTACACTGTTAACCTGATGTAGGCACCAATACCTAAGAATAAAAACAAGTTCGTGTGGTAAGTTCATACTGTGTAGCTTATCCCAAAGGATGTCTGATGTTAGACGACATCAGGTCAAATGCCTTAGATAGATCGCGAAAGCATGCGTATATTGGGGTTTCTGGGTCCACATAGTATTTGATAGTATGCTTAAGGCACAATATCGCACTATCAATAGATAAGCGTGATCGAAATCTAAATTGGTTATCGTATAGTTTAACATGTTTATTTAACTGAAGAAACTGTCAAAAACCTTAGCGACTATAGTGGCCAACGAGATGGGTTTATAGTTGTTTTTATCTGACAGGTCTCTAGTTTTATTTTTGTCTACTGGCACAACAACGGTTTTCATTAAGTTTTTAGCTTTTTTATTTTTTTTTATTGCAGGAGTTCAGCAGACAGGCAGACGGCCCACTTGATGGAAAGCAGTTACCATCGCCTATGGACATTTGCAATACCAAAAGTGCTACAAATGCGCTGCTGCTCTCTTAAGGGAGACTGGAACCTGGTCACTAATGCCGGAACACAACTCAAGGTTGTTATGGCGACATACTTTAGACCAGAGGTGGTAGCCATCCAGTCGGGAAAATGGCCTATCACTTGGCTGTGGGTTGTTTTGTCGCCTCTTACGACAGGCCGCCCGGCCGCAGGAAATTGTATTCTTTCTCCGTTCCTGCACGGATAGAAGCTAGAAGCTAGCTAGCTTTAGTCATTAAGCTTTGCCAACAATATATAGAGTGGAAGGCCAGCATGTAACATATGCTCTATAGTAAGTCCGTCATGACCAGGAGATTTGTTTTTGGGTATCAGTTTTAACGCCTTCTCATCCTTAGCGCTAAAGCTGATATCCACCTTTTCTATTGGGATATCATTATCGGACCATTTCCCAGCTGGGCCCAGAGGTGAAGCTATTGAAAGGTGCCGCTTAAAGATCTTGGTTATAGCTGCAGCGTCATTCTCACCCTCAACAATCAATTGTAGGCCAGGCCGAACCGTTATTTATTTGTGCTTTTCCAAAATCCAACGAAATCCCTTTGAATGTTTTTCAGCTAGTGCGTCCATTTTTATTTGCACTTGATGGTTTTGACACCATTTTAGTTCTGATTTTAACACTCTTCTGCTGTCACATATGGACAAACAAAAGCATAGTTCTGTTTATTTTAACTACAATGTTAATGTTAAATCTGTATTGAGATTTTTCTATTACATGAGGTAGAATTATTTGAAGTTTTTTATGTGAAGAAACAATAAAAAATAATATAGACGATATAGTCAAATAAGAAGTCTTGATAATTAACCATTGATATGGTATCCACAGCACAAACAGGAGCGTTTCCACATGGAAAGCTACATTAATAGCTCACAATTATTGCTTAAACGTACTTACATTAATTATTCTCAAACTTGTGCGATGCAAACCTAATATTGTTATTATGAATAATTTTAATGCCTGCAGATTTTTACTATGATACACAAATTATAGGTTTGTTGTACAAATAATGACTAGGTGTACTGCTTGGCTGACGATAGAAAATATTAGGCAGTTCATTGTCGATTTGAAGAATGATTTTATTTGTGCTTACTACATCAATATCCTAGCGTTAAATCTTGTTTGCGTTCATTGCGTCCACTTCTCAGCCTTAGGTCCGCTTTCCTGCATTTATTTCACATTGTCTTTGACGTCACTTATCGTGAAACTATAACAACTGATATCATCCTTCACGACATCATGAACTTTTTTTGGGCCTACCTCTTTTACTGGATCCTAAAAAGGCAGAATAGCTAAACATTTGCTCGCCACGTGAGTAGCCGGTTTCTGTAAACGCAATACCAGTGTAGGCCAGTTTCTTGCAGTTGTCTCCTACGTCGTTGACATGAAGGCTGTTGAGAATGTGGAAGTTCCTAACGCAGTCCTTTCGGGTGACAGCATATCATCCATCGCAGCATATTCGTCTCCGTGATTCACAGTTCTTGCCTATATCGCTCAAGTACAGGCCATTTCATTGCCATACAAAATTTGTGCTTATGATAGATTTACTTTGTATTTATTACAATCTATCCTAATACTTTAAATTCGAATTTGACTTTGTCTGGATGATTGTTTCTTTTTTAGAAACTTCGAAATGAATACATTATTGAAATTTGGTGCACGAATAGTTTCGGTAACGTGGATATCTCCCTACATAGTAGGTACATCATAGAAATTTTCCGCAAGCATAAAACGTTTCTTTCGTTTATGTTGTGTTTTATTTAAAAAAAAAAACAATAATTTAGAATGTTACCGTTCAATAAACCCTCTGATTTCTTCAGGGATAAAAATTCTTCAATTATAGGACTATTCCACTGCTTATTCAGCAGAGAAAAGGGAATGAATAAAGTACCTTTTATATTAATAGATACTAAAAATATTAGTATCATGGTTTCAGTGTACCAAAGGCAAAAAGGCAAAGGTTAAAAAATCGTAGACGTTCTTCGCCATTTGTTAAATGTTAAAACACTCACTTGGTTTTTTGTCTCACTGTGATGTTTTTTTGTCTTATAGTTATAGTTGACGTTCTCTGGCAATAAATAGTGAATAAAATTTGGCACATGTGTAAAAGTCTTGTTTTTCTACATTTTTGTAAACAAACAAGACTTCTACGTTTCACCTTTTAAGGAGGCCAACTTCGAGCATGAATATAGCCACTTGTATAAAAATTTGAAACTAAGCGCTATCGATTGGGTCATCCACAAATACAATTTTTTTATAGAGAATGGTTATTTATTTTTAAATTTCATTGTTAAAGACTTTATATTCTTATAGTTTTTATAGAATAACCTTCTATGTGCGACTGCGACGTGCGGCTATGTCCGACTCGCACATGGCCAATTGATATCCATTTTTGAGCTTTCAGCAATATCAGATTTATTTTCAGTTAAATTATTTTTTTGCTTTTATTAGTACACCAAATATATAATAATAATTCTATTTACTCTGAATAAATCAAACATTTTACACAATCACGGTGAACAATTATACATATTAAATTGATTTAGAAACCATGAATATGTACTATAAAACCGTGGGATCTGAACTTAGTTAATAACAGAAATATTCACAACAAATTATCGTCGTTAGCAAAACTAATAACTGTAAAGGTTATATTTGAATAAACCTATAAGCCATAAGATTCGTCGTCGTCAGCCAATCACAGTCCACTGCTGGACGTAGGCCTCTCAGGCCATCCCTGTCCTCTGACTTCGTCATCCAGCGCCTACCGGCGACCTTGCGCAAGTCGTCAGGCTAGCGGGCTGGAGGGTGTCCGACACTACATTTACGTAAGCCATAAGATTATTTATTACTAAACGCAAGGCTATTTTTAGCGTCAATAACTTTCACTTTTTGACATTATGTAAGATTTATTAAGGTATGAAACATGAAAGATCTAGAAACCGCTTTCGCTTGCTTGTACCTTTATTATGCCATTACTCTGCTTGTATCTAAGTATCTTCTAACAATTTTATTTCATATGTCAATAAATCAAACATTTTACATAGTCACGGTAAACAATTATACATATTAAATTGATATAAAAACCATAAATATGTACTATGAACCCCTATCATCTAATATGGGGTTATCAATATCCTAAAGGTACATATTTTATCAATTCTAAAACCCATAAAAAGTATTTATTCTAAAACACCCCATAAAAAACTACTTGACTCGCATTTTCAAATTAATAATTTCAGAATTTTCCATTTCACTGTGCAAAAGTTAGAATGGAACGAAGACATTTTTTTTACGATTTTGATGTTAGTTTCTCTTTTCTTTTACCTTTTCCCAATTATTTGTGGTCGGCGCAATTTTTCCTTCCATAGAGGAGCTATGCTGACATACGTCCTCTGTCACACCACAAATCATCATATCACCTTCACACAGAAGTAAGAAAGAGAGTTGGTCTGAAAGAGAGTGTCGGGGTGAAGGTAAGGAAAGGAATGCTCCGGTGGTTCGGGCATGTGGAAAGAATGCATGATGAAAGAATGACTAAACAGATATACAATGCAAAAGTGGATGGATGCAGAAGTCGTGGAAGGCCACGACACACCTTCCATGATCAAATTGATCGTGTACTAGCAGAAGGTGATGTCAGGAGCCTTAAGAACAGACGAGTGTGCATGACAAGAGTTATGAATGTCAAAGAGGCAAGTGAGGTGTGTAAGAATAAGCCTAAATGGCACTCTGTTGTTCGTGCCTACCCCGCAAGGGAACTGGCGTGAAGTTATGTATGTATGTATGTATGTACCTTCACACAATCCATCCATCTCTTTTTTGGTCTACTTTTACATTGTACCCATCAATCTTCCAGTTTAACATTATTTTTGTCACGTGACTCTCATCCCTGCTCAGTCCCTACCACCTTAATTTTCTTTCTCTCAATTATTCAATCACGGGTGCAGCTTTGAACGATCCCCATATGTATTAATTCCTTAGCTTATCCGTTCTTGTAACACCACACATCCATCCCAATATTCTCATCTCAGCTGAGTGGATACGTTTCTGGTCTATCACTTTAGGGGCCTAACATTCGGACCCGTATAACATGACCTTTAGTTTGAGTGGCATTAGTTTGTCGCATGTCATACCGGTTACCTGTCTCCACTTTAGCAAGTTAGTTTTCTTCACCTAAAAATAAAATATAAACACAAAAGTAATTAAAGAGTATTGTCATGATTTTTAAAGACTTAAATAATAATGCTGCACGAGATTATGAATGCATGAATATATGAAATCACTGTATTATTCACCAATGACATTGAAAAAAAATTCCACCCTGAGGCGGCCATGCTTAATTTTCAGTTGTTTCTTAGTTTTACTACAACATTTTGTAGCGTCTTGTAGACTTTACTTTTCTGTCAAACATTCATATATGACCAAACATTTGCTAAAAAAAAGACAACTACCGGACGGAAATTACGAAAAGATAAGGATTCCGTTATTGATCAAATGATTACGAAGTCCTAAATATTAAAAATCTTATTTTTTTTAATTTTCGTCTCCAAATTGATTTGAATAATATGTTTTAAATAACATAAACACAAAAACGTGAGAAGAATAATCTGTGGGGTCAAGTTATATGGAGATTAGGAGCTTTTCAGAGTAACGTTTTACAGATTGATTTGTCGTTCTTAGTATTCTGGTTCTATGCTCAAATCATTGTAGCTCAACGGTAAACAGTCAGAAATAAATGATATATTAGAGACTGGAAGGCCCTGACCTGATACATATCGTATGTTATATACGTGCTCAAATTCTCTTATATCGTCTGTCTACACTTAGGGCGCATTCAGATTTGCCACAAGGTGCAGCGCGGCTGCACCGCTGCGTCGCGTTGCTTTGTGAAGTAAATGCACACAAATAAAAAACGCGTGACTGTTGCGCTACGCCCGCACCACGGCTGGGCGACGATCAACTCTCAAGTAATGACAGTCCGCAAGTAACATTGGTACGTTTTGTTAAAATTTAGACAAGAATTAGCGTTTTAAAGCATACATAGTATTTTTGAATGTTGTATTTTTGTTGTTCCTATATAAGATTTTAAAAGACGATATAAATTTAACAATTGTTTTCTAAGCAAGCTTAAGTATCTTTGAATCTGTTTGACCGTATAGCCTTTTACAACTTTTTTTTATATTGTATAGGATAATGTTTGTCCGATATTGCACCTGATGTCAGGTGAAAATGCAATCTTAAGATGGAGCACATTTACCTAGAAGATACCTGTTAACGCGAGACTTAAATGAAACTTAAAGAATTTTACTTTACAGCGGTACGTATGATAAAAGTGGAAGCCTAGTGCTTCCTTCGCTTAGTTGGTATTTCCACCACTTATCGGTGCTGTGTTGAGTACAAATGTTGAAAGGTACATGTGTAACAAGGGTCTAGACTAGTCCCTCGAAGTACTGGCTCACTGTGTAGATAATGACCACCCGCTGAGCACGTTCGTCTGCTTGTGCGCTGATAAAAAGGTGAGGACGGTATTAATTTGTGCAATTCTGTGGCACACTCCTACAGGATACCGACAAATTAGCTAATTTGCGTCGACGATCTATACTCTGAATCCTCCTATCGAATAGCCTGTTAGCGTCTATCAGCGTGCTGGTTTTTGGCTGAGCCATCCCAAAGGTAAGAACAGTACTCCATGCAAGATCGTACTTGTGTTTTGTAAGGATTCAGCAACTGCAGTGGTGTGAAGTACTGGCCTATCCTCACACATATATTTCTTCGTGAACTTATACAGAATAATAGTAAAGTTTTCTTAGGTTTCCTTTTTTATATTTGTCCAAGTCTTCTTCATTGTATTTGTAACATTAAAAGCAGTGCTTACTCATTAAAATCTATCGTGAAACTGAATTTACCAGTATACGACTTTTGAAGATAGCGACAAAAGCACGACTGCCGCACGTTTTTTGCGAATTTGACGACACCCTTATACACTAGCGATCTGTACGTATGTGTATATTGCATGTGTGAATGCCATAAATGGTACGTACCTAAAACTGGTAATTAAAATCTTTGTGTCAATTTTTTTGAATTTGAAGTGTGTGAGGCAGAACGTTATTATCTCTTGCAATCTTTCAAATATTTTACTAATTGAAATACTTCTTTGGAGTTTCAATAATTTAAAGTGCCACTTATAAACAAACTTACATGTCGATTTTGTTGAAGTCTATAGTCACTCATAATCAGTTAAATTTAATCTTTTTTTTTTAAGTTGAAATACCTCGTGACACCAAGCCACCAGATGATAGTAGCAGTACGATGACGATCAAACAATTACAAAATACTGATGCCTAAGGCACTGGTCCCATTCGAATAACATTTTATCGAATTTAGACAATATTTAGCTTTTAAATCTTAAGTATAGTGTATATATGTGTATATATATGTGTTATATACTATAATAATTAATTAATATACTTATCTCAAAAAGAAGTAATCGTGAGGAAGTCTGTATATCGAGATTAAGGATTAATAAAACTTGCTTAGAACAAGCGTGTCGTTTATATCTGTATCTCAAATTGCACAAATTATCATGGTGGAACCATACTGGAATCATGATTATAACTCCTAGGGCTGGCTTGCTATGCTCTCTCAGAGTATCGTCGTGAAATGGTTAGCCTTGAACTGACCGTGTTTCGTGCGATGAATAAGTTCCGATGGCCGACTTCGCCCTATCCCTTCCTAAAAGCTGGCAACACGTTGGCTTCACTCCTGGTGTTGCAAACGTCTATAGGCGACGGTACGCACATTTCAATATGTGAACCGTCTGCTAGTTTGCAAATAAATGCAGAAGTTTCTAATCATAGTGTTACGTGTCGCGAGACTCGAATTAAAATGCCGTTAGAATTACTATAGAGTTTATTAGAACTATACAAAAACGTATAACACAGGTACAAATATAATCGAACACAACAAGTCCAAACGTAATGCAGAAGGTCGTAATCCATAAAACGCGCAAAGTCCGTCACTAAAAGTTTCCCAATTGTAGTACACATTTCTTGCTTCGCTCGTGGTTCTCGCTCGACTGCCTAGTCCCTCCATCGGGCCATTGCTTTATACGGCACAGATGCAATATGTTCGTCCGGCCGCGTGGACTGAATTTCTTAGAATCAGTTTGTACTTTAAATTTGACACACCTGGCTAATGAGTCGACCGCAACGGCCATAAACGCACACAATAAAACAATGGACTGTTCTCTAGAATAATTAGTAAACGCATGTCAATAAATAAGTAAACAAAAGAAGTCTAAATGCCGAAAGGTAATAAAATGTGTTTATACAGGTATGCAGGTGTAAATTTGTTTTTGTCGGCGTCTAGGTTGTAACAATAGTAAGAATACTTGCATAATTGTACATTTATTCTTCTTGGCTTTAGAATTCAGAGTTGTGTTTTTTACAAGAGCCGTATAGAACATGCAACCATCTAAACGTTACGTTACTAATCACATTTATAATAGGGGTAATGTCATCGCATACTTCTAAGATAGATAACTCCGCAATAAATTCTTAAGAGCAAACCGTTTATTGTATTCGTATCACCTTAAATGAATCACAGTATTACGCTATTGCTATTGGTTTTTAAAATACGTTTTTTCTTAAATACCTCTTATATTTTCAAAGGTTATATTAATTACAGAACACAAAATGATAGATAATAGGGACATCCCTATGTGGAAACATGTTACAAAAGTTTTTACTTTTATTTTTTTGTCATGTCAGCTTCGCCCCATCTTACCCTAATCATACAATTACACAAAAATTATATCAATGTTTTCATCATTTTATATATTAAATGAGCCGCAGCAGACTGTGGCCGCGACAAAATACTACGGAAAACACCTACGTCCATCGAATTAATTCCCAGAGCATCCACCAGCCTCTTCCTGCCGTCCTGGTCCGAACACATTCCATTAACAAATGCTGTACGTCATCGACTATATTGCATTGCAGACAATGTAGAGTATTGCTCCTTATCACAAGATGATAGAATTTATGTGGAATGTGACCGGAGCGCAATCTATGAACTAGAACACAAAGCCGTCTATCATAGATAGTATTAGCAAACCAGGGAATACGAAGAGGCTCGCTTTGCAATGTTCTATACCATATGCCCTTTTCTCTTGATGCAAAATCAAAGTACTCATTGTCACAAAGTTCTAATATTATTTACATATAAAATAACAGACGTTAATATAACGTCTTATAATTTACTTTTAACACAAACTTCATGACGGAAATCTTATTATATAAAAATATCATGTCACAATGTATGTCCGGAGTAAAATCCGAAACTAGCAAACCGATCTTAATAAAATTTTGTAACTGTGTGTAATTTGGTCCAACTTAAAAGGCAGGATAGTTTTTATTTCGATTATGGACCTCAATTATAAAATTCTAATGCTAGTGTGTATGTCAGTGAACTCTTTCTAAGCCCCTGGACCGATCTTGATGATTTTTTTGTGTGTGTTCGAGTGGATTCTCTGAAGGTTTAGATTCACAATTTGAGCCAGTAGGTGGCACGGCAATCGGGTTATATTTTTTCCGAAGCCGGGCAACGCTAATAGTTATGTAATTTTAATATTACACACGTATAAATATTGTGTTCTTGTTATTTATTTTTAATATTATACAAAATTTAATAATAATCGATTTATATGTTCACAATTAAACACCAAAAAGTCATAGATTTTACTTCGAAAAATGACAAAAAGCAAGTACATAACGAAGCTACGAATAAAATTAATCTGAAGAACTATTTTTAAGATGCTTACTTAAAGAAAGACAGTTTTAAAATACAGTAGAAACATTCATTCACATGCTCTCGCTAATGTCCGACATGTATTGACCAACCTCGTTAGGCAATATTGTGCCCAAGCCCCAAATCCTGTATGAAACATATTTGCCGCGTAGATACCTACACAAAGATATAGGTATTGAAACATTAGAACAAGCATTTTAGTTTTCTTAGTCAAGTGACGGCCACTGTGATTAAGTGGGTTAAGCCTTTGCGGGCCGAGCTCACTGGAACGCAGGCTCCGCATTAAATTCCTGGCATGGTAATTTCATAAACGAACTTTTCGTTATTTACTATGGTCTGGGTGTCTGCGATGAGCCGCAGAGTTGGCCGTCGTATATAACCCATAAGACTGACATAACTTGCTTAACTTGGAGATACGATGTGTGTGTTTGTCAGTCGATTATTATATTATGTAAAAGAGTTCCTTAGTCAGATCTTGAAAAATTGTAAGTATGTCCTTTAATATATTTTTTATTTAAGTTAATAGGTGAGGTGATATTAGCTACCAGTCGTAAAATTGTGTTTTCTAACTTTAGAAATAACCTCGTTTACATTATGCCGACCTTGGCGAGGAAAGTGGGTACGAGTATGTAAACACAACATTCGTCTTGCTAATACTGCTGTCAGTGCCAATACTTGACGCTCCGTTTGTTGGCGATTAACGCACAGAAGAAAAAGGACGGGCAGTGTGTGCGCGATTACGTATTTATACAAAGCTCTCATGCTCGTTTGTCACAGAGCACTTGCAGATTAGACAGTTACTTACGATGAGTAAATATCATCCACCACCTTCTACGAAGGTGATTATTCTTTTCTATAAAATATAACTAAGGCGGCCCCTTGTTCAACATTTATTGTAATTGTACCTAGTTTTTAAGAACGTCGTTTTAATTTTTGGTGAATAATAAAGTGTTTTCATTTTATAGCGGACCCCGAGCTTTCAGGCGAATGCTCCAAACGCAACCGGGATTTAACGTTAGGATGATGATGAATAAAGTGTTTTCATTCATTCATTCGTAATGAATAACTATTCAAAATACTCAATTATTTTGAAATCTATAACTTCCACAGTCGAGCGCGAAGTGAATATTGGAGTATCTTGTAAGCACGTACTGTCTGCGATGCTACCACAAAAGTAAAAGTACATTTTTGGTAGCATCGCAGTCAGTATTATTATCAGAGTATTATTTCGCCAACATGAGCAGCAATGACAGCGGCTGAATGTAAATGTGGCATAAGAAGAAGGAAATCCTGAAAAATTGAGGTTGTAAAGAATTAAAATTTTGTAACACACGGACTGCTCTTTAAGTCTTTAATTATATTTGTTAGCAACTAAGTAAATAAAGTATAACTTTTTGCTTATGTTTATCCTCAGAATGAAGAACAAAAACTTGTTAAAATTTTAATATGTTCTTGGGACTTCCCCCTACCTAGTATAAATAAGTTTAAATTATCAAAATATTTAATCCATTCATTTTACTTACCATTCTTTTGACCTTAGAATATTCCCGATAAATACATTCGCGTGAACCTTATCTTCTTGCAGGAAGGTAATACGATTAGTGTTAATTCTTAAAGATCAAGCACCTATGGTATTGTAGCCGCAGACGTCGACGGCGGCCTTTCGCAAATGAACGGCATGCGCGCATTGCTCGTCGGGCCCCCGTATTTCCCTCCCCGTACACCTCGCCTCACCTCACCTCAGACATTTAATCACGAGTGCGCTTATTATTATTCTTGTATTAAATCTGATATTTCATTTAGCAGCTAAATGTGTGTTGTATTAAATATTAATCGGCATTCTTACGAAATAAACATGCAATCTTGAACTGCAATTTAAACACACAACAAGTATTTTCTTTCTGTCTCAAGACCTCTAAAGTATGTTTCGTGAAAACTGGATCGTATCCAATGTTAGTACATATATTGGAAAAGGACATACATACATACATAACTTCACGCCAGTTCCCTTGCGGGGTAGGCACGAACAACAGAGCGCCATTTAGGCTTATTCTTACACACCTCACTTGCTTCTTTGACAATCGTCCTTTGGAAAAGGACGATTGATTTATTTAGGTCCTCTAAAAGAGAATCGTTATTCTAGCCCAAGCATGTCAGCAGGATAGGGTCTGAGTAGATTACGTGATATTGGAAAATGTCTTGATTTTCGAAATAGTACACTGAAATCATGTTCCCTATACATACGCGCCATACCAAGTTTCAAAATATTAATTAAAAACAAAAACAATAATAAAATTGTTATATTATCCAAATATATGCATTTCTCAAAGCTTTTGTTCCATAGTTGAAGTCACGCTACAGGGAGACTCAAGCCAAGGTATGTTTATGAGGTGGTATTATGAGAAGACATGTAATGTGCGTTATAAGACATTATCAATATTCTGATTAAAACTCCCACAGATCATAAATACTTAATATTATCAGTTCTTAACAATGAAATACTTTAAAGTTATAAATGCCAAATTAAATTAAAAAGTATTCAATGACTACAATATTGGATGAATAATTATTATCTACGATACATTAATAAGGTAGAAGGATAATGCCCTTCCATAATACTGGCTAAGTTCAATTAATAAATTACCAATAAAAATTCAAGTCATCTCCACTAAGTCACTCATAATATTAAACATATACACATGTAAAACTCACTCACTGGATAAATAACTCAAACTTTATCTTCTCTTATGCCTTCATTTTCGCTAGGTTTAGGATTAGGCATTTCATTAGTCACTATATCCAATGAACCATTCCTACTCAGGCCACAAGCAGCACACATTTTCCTACCAAGGTCATATTTTTTAGCACAATAAAGAATTATTATAAGCAAAGTTAATATCACAACGATTGAACCGACAACTATGGGAGCGCTTTTGTCCATATCGTCATCAGTTATTAGAGCATGTCTAGCATTTTCTTCCTTTAGGAAGTCTTGGAGTGGAGAGAAATATTCCAGGATTCCTTTCGTTGAAAGTTCAGATTGTCCAGTCATTTTATATAAAACTGTACGCCAGTCTTCACTTGCACCAAGCGCCATGCCTTCACTGAAAAAAATGTTTTATAAATCACCTCTACAAGATATTTTCATATATCTATTACTTTATTAAAAGTCAGGTCTTGTATTTAATTTCTGGTAGGGTTAACTACGGAAAAACATTTCTGTTATTTACTTTAATTTGCATGTAACTGAGATCTCCTCCACAATTTTATTGTTCTTCATAATTATATTGCCCATAACAAGCGTAAATTGCTTACATTAGTACTGGAATACAATAGTATCATACTGTTTTCGTTTTCCTATATTTGTTTGTAATATGTATGCCATTAAAGTTTCGTTTTTAATTTCTATACTTTGTATTAATAACATATTTTTTTGTTATTTAAATTATTACAATATTAAGACATCAGTAACATCTAAACTCACTCATCCACTACATCACGAAATTATCCCAGTTTTAGACGATGAGGTTGCCTATTTCTTTACTTAAAAATATTTTAATAATGTTCATTCTTATAATCTTTTATTAAAGTATTACCTACCTATCAGTATAAATATTACAAGATGTAAATAGTTTAATTTATTCATGTATAAATTTATTTTTATGCAATAAATTATTTGATAATCAAATTTAATGTGAAATTGATAATCAAATGATTTCATAGTATAGGTACAAGTAAAGTAAGTGTTCATTTCAGGTAGGTATTCAAGAGCAGTCTCAACACGTGACAAAGAAAAAAGCAAAGTCATTAGCACGATAGCGGTGTATAAAAAACCTTCTATGACACAGTAGGTATCATTTAATTTTTTTAAGCGGAAACCAATGAAACTTTTAACTAATTTCGTGGCTTCTTTTTGTAAGAATTTGATGTCATCTGCTTAATCGTACATACAATCTAATGGTCCTTCATGCGCTAAATTCGGCTTTTTAATGCCTCTTCTACACTTGCGCCGTAATACTTTAACTAATACACTAATAAAGACATAACGCAGATGTAGCCAAGGTTTTAATGCGTTATTTGCGACGGGACGTTGTTAGTAAATTAACCGATAACTCAAGTGGTGGTGGAGGTGGACTTCATTAATGTAGCTGACGGTTAACGCGTTAGTTTTAACGCTATAACATATAAATAAGACGCATTTAGATATAGTCACTAACACTAACAATAAAAACGCAATTAGGCCAGGGGGGGGCATAAGGAGATTTACTTTATTTGATGTATTAATTAATTTATTTTTTATTGCATGAGTTCAGGAGACAGGGAGACGTCCCACCTGGTGGAAAGTGGTTACCATCCTATGCCTAGCCTATGGACATTTGCAACACTAAAGGTGCTATAAATGCGCTGCTGCTCTCATAAGGGACACTGGAACCTGGCTATTAATGCTGGAACAAAACTCAAGGTTGTTATGGCGGCATACTCTAGACTAGGGGTGGTAGCCATCCAGACGGGCCAACACCCTACCACCGGGCTGTGATGGCCGCCCGGCCACAGTAAATTGTATTCTTTCGCCATTCCTGCACGGCTATTTGCGTGCTATAAAGAAAATGGCCGCTTAGTTTATTGCAATGCAAAATACCTGGATTCGTTTCCTGGAATGGTAAATTTCTTATACAAACTTTCCGTCGTTTACTAAGGCTCTGGGTAAGTCCTGGATTTATGTATAGGCCCTTGAGGTCGGGGCCTCGGACGGTATCATTTTAGGAGCGTAAAAATTTTGGGACGCAATATTTTAACAAATTAAATTCAGAAATATATTTGAATTACTTTGATAATGAATATACAAAAAAAGACGCACCTGTGGACATGGCAATTACGTAAGGCTCCGTTTTTGCTAAATTGTACATGGAACCCTAAAAAGGGCGGCGTTCCAAAGGAGCCTAGGACGGCAACCAACCTAAATCCGCCTCTGGTCTGGGTGTCTGAGATCAGCTCCGAAGGTGTCCATGGTATGCTACCCATAATACACGTATGATTTACTTAGCTTAGGGATTTATGATGCGTGCGTTGCTCTGCCGATTTATTACAAAAAATACTCGTACGATCGCCGGTATAAAAATAGAAATTGACCATTTGACTCCGAGTATGGCAGTAAGATACATTATATATTCCACTTGTACATTTAAAACAAAGTGTAATAAAAGTATGTATAATACCTGAGCATTTTTCCCGCTTCCTTATCATCATATATCGAACACTGATGAAGGGGACCCGTATGGTTCGTCTTCCTACATAGTGACAATAATATTTGAAATTCCAAAACGTGAGACACCAAATACCTGAAATAATATATGTATACATTCAATTTTTTAAACCACGACTAATATTCAATTAATTTCATATTATAATTTTATTTTCTTGTTAGGTCTAGCGCGCAGATTCTAATAGAAAACAATTATACTGAAAAAATTGTAATGCACGCTAAGCCTCAAGGTTTTTGATTGTAAATATATCGAGGGGTGAAAGGCTATTTGTTTTAAGCGACATTTTGTGACAGAATTGACTTGATGGTTTTCTTGCATCCTAATGTGTCAAACTTAAGGAATTATAATGAACCTGGTTTCCAATTAAAAAGTACAGATTTTTTCTTTTTTAAATATAGTATGTAGTTTACTAATGAAGTCTTTTTGTGGGTCATTGAAACTTCAAACTCCTCTATCGATACAATTTCGCAAATGTCGCTTAAAACAAATAACCTTTGACCCCTCGATATATAAAAGAATGAGTAATGAGTTGAAATATAGCTTAAAAAAGGAATATTCTTCTATTACATAATGGGTTATCCATTATCAGTCTCAAATTTTGTCTGGAAGACGAGAAATCTTAAAAATAAGGTCACAAATAAATTGATTTATCGATTACTATAATCGATTATTGTGAGTGAATTTCAATAAGTATTAATATGAAAACAGAAAACACGATTAATTCATTCAAAATAATTAAACCCATTACAGTTATAAAAAATGTCAACATAATAAAAATCCGTCTTCTTCAGGATACATAATATCCAAACTGGTTGTGCTTGGTTATTTCATGGATCGGTCAGTACCAAAATGATAAAACATCTATTTCTATGGTAAAACTTCTTGTGATATGAAACGTAAACAAATCCATAGCACGAGCACTCGGCGGAGCTGGTGAAATACGTGAACACGAACTTACGTGATATACTGTACATGAGAAACTACGTGATACTTGGCGGCTGGATCTAGATCACTTTCGTTTCGAGGCATTGGTGGAGATACTCCTGTCTCTTTGATCCTGAAAGAAATCAAATGTTATCATAGCATAGTAGTGGTTAGGTAATACACTCACCTATATATAAATACTAACGATGTTAATCGTATTGAGTTGAAATAAGTTTACAACAAATTCAATATGAATAAGACTGTTGGACTTTTTACGCGGTTTCGTAATGTTTATCAATCTATCTATAATATTACAAAAATCTAAATATGCTGTGTCTGTACATCGAAGCTATTTAAAAAAAAAAACAACTGGAATATAGACTGTATAAAAGATGAAGAACACGATGCATTCTTTTTTTAGATGTCTTGTCTGTTTGTTCGGGATTCACGTAAAAGCTACTGGAGCGATTTTAATGCTTATTCCGCCGATCGACAGCAAAATCTGAGACTTAAAATCTGCGCTACGTTTTATCCCGGTAATCCCGCGGGAATTTTTCTGGGAGCGGTTAGAAGTTATTCGGATGTATAAAAATTTCCTTATTCTGACACAGTTTTCATTTAAACGACAACTTCCATTATTTCTTTAAATGCTGTGATACTTTGTGTCCCGGAAATCCCGCAGGAATTTCAAGTCAAGCACGGACGAAGTCGCAAGCATATCCTAGTAATAAATAAATAATCGGTAGATAAACACACGCATTGTATATTCCCAAGACAAGCAGTTTGCGCTTGTGTATGGGTAATATACAACGGACCAATCTGGAGCCGCTTCCAGACACCCAGACCATAGTAAATGACAGAAAGTCCTCTTACGAAGTTTATTATGCTGGAATCGAACTCGGAACCTCTGCGCAGCAATGAGGTAGGCCGGCAAAGGCTTAGCCCACTTAACCCCAAAGACCGTTCATAAGCCTTCGATTATACTTTCATGGTAACTTTTGCATTTTTTATATTTTTATTAAGTTTTTTTAAATCTATATATTATGATTTGAAGTATTTTTTATTCTTCGCTCATATATAATTATACTCCAGCCCTAATTAAATCGAATCTAATTAAATACATAATTGGCTAACATCTTCCTAGCATTAAAACCTGGTTGCGTTCACAGCATCTGCTTCGAAGCCCGAGGTCCGCTTTCCTACTCTTTCTTCTCTACTTAGCACGGTCTTCAGCATCCCCTATTGGGAGCCTATTGGTATACATGTCTTCTCTTAGAATTGAATCGAAAATAGTTCTTTAGTTTCATATCCAAATGACAAAAATAATTGTCACTTCTACGGAACCGTTCGTTGTACGCGGAATGCTATAAAACTGGAATTAACATAAATCTATTTCATTAATTCATAATAATTAAATACCTAAATAAAGTAATTTAAAGATATGATAATTATATTTTAACAGTTATGTATTATGAAAGTAAAAATATAAATGTACTAAAATCAATCGAGGCCATTGCAATAATGATAATTTTAACTGCAAATAGTTTTGAATGACAAAAAACATATCCGCAAATCTTTTCATTATTACCATGTAAACAAATACACAGCTCGTACCATTCTGTGATTTCTCGGATTAGTGCTGTGTCCACATACATTAATGTTACTTGAACGGAATTTAAAACCTCGAAACATCTAATAAAATTACATCTACCTTTACATACGTAAAGGTAGATGTAATAAATTTATTTTCGAGTTTTTAAATGATTTTAAAAATGAGAAAACAGATCAGGAAATTTAATTCGGACCAGTGGATTCTGAAATTGCAATGTTTAGGATTTTTGTGTTTCTGTCTCTTAGAGAGTCACGTGAAAACTAATGAACGGGTTTAAATGAAACTCCACACAGAGCTAACTTATATCCCGGGCTTCCCGAGTCGACAATAAAGATATTTATTTTTTATTCTGATAATTGACATCGTTTCCTTGGACGGTAGCAGAAAAAGTGGCGCTACGATCAAGATTTTTTGATGCCTTCATTGATTTGCACTAACATAAGTCGTCGTCATAGCAACGTGAAAGAAGTTTCGCTGGCATATGTTAATAATAACTAAACTCGTAGAAACCGTATTAATATATAATAGTTACAATACATCTGAATTATTTTCATTTATGATATTAAAAGCGTGTTAGAAAGAAACACATATACAGTCGTACATTCGTTAGATTGACACTAGTTTAAAGCAAGACAATGATATATCACTATCTGTAACACCTAACGCTTACACCTGAGACACTAGCTTGCACTATTGTATGTGGCCCTTTGAGAAGAAAAAGTAGATACGCGGATTCCGTGTCTAGGACACTCTGAACGCAACTGGCATTGAACGTTAGGATGATAATGACTGTAAACATAACGCATTGAGTGAAAAAAAAATGTTTAGAGGGTCAACAAGTTGAACAGAGTCATCCAAGGTGACCCTGGCGCTATCTATGCATTGAAAACGCATCTTGTCTGGTTAAAAGTTCAAGGGACTACTGCCAGAGGTCAAGTAAAAGTGTATTGTAAGGCAAAGGACATATTCCTCACTAAATTACATTTCAATAAGGCAGTGAGCGCACTGTGTAGCCATATTGATATAAATATTTTTCTCATTATTATTTTTTTTTTCATTTTTTTATTATTTTTCATAACCCCCCGATTTTGAAACATTCTTCATTGGTGCTTCGCTCCTATTGATCTTAGCGTGATGACTTATAGCCTATAGCCTTCCTCGATAAATGGGCTATTGAATACTGAAATAATTTTTCAAATCAGACCAGTAGTTCCTAAGATTAGCGCGTTCAAACAAACAAACTCTTCAGCTTTATACATTAGTATAAGATAATGACTTGGTTTAATTATTATTATCATTATTTTTTTTAATTGCGAGCCATTTTGTAATATTGATGTAATGTGATTCATATTAATAGATTATAATTATTAATTATAATAATAGGCACAACGCCCTGGAGACAAAAATAATGTGATCTTATGGAATATTCCTACCATCTTTTTTATGTACCATATTTTATATAATAAATTATGACTTGATTTTGTGCACAGCGCCATCTACTTCGGACCAAGCGAATTAAAGTTTGGGAGATGTTGCTGGGAAAGGGATGTTGTTCAGGAACATACCAGGAAGAAATGAATATCATTCCTATTAAACATTCTTCTTATTCTGTTGTTATTATGAATTTGCTGTTGGTGACGGTCGCTGTACCTTAGCTGGACTGCTGCCTTGAAAGCTGGGGTTGATTCTATCGATGCCTATTAATACACAACTTCAATGGGGTAACTGTAGATGGATGATATATTATTCTTCTTTCATGCTCTAACTTTTATATATGTGTAGTATGGATTACTATATTATGGTACCTTAGACTCCACCAATGTTCATTCCATTTCTCTAGAGTGCTATTACCAAAAATGTCCCACCGCCACCTATCTAGTACATAGGCGTATGCCATCAGAGGAAACTTCTCCAATGCCAGCCATAGCAAATGATTCATTGTGACTTCAGGTCCTGTCACTACATTTGCTAAGTTGAGGGACTTCAAATATTCAGGCGAGGTCAACTGTAGGGCGACAATGTCAGAAACCGCATCATGAAATGCTGTAAGGTACGAGACAATAATAAGGTATTTATATTATTGTTAGGTAACTTTTCGTGATAGCTTAGAGGCTAAAGCACCCACCCGTGTGTCATACCAATGAAGTGGATTCCCCATTAAGCCATTTTGTTTACTTATTGTGCAGTTCTTACAGTTATTATGTGCTGAGACTTAAGGAAATGATCATGAGCAAATGTATGTACTGAAATCACCGGTGCATAAAATCCACCTCGCCGCATTGAAGGATGACAAAAATTCCACCAGTTCCCCTAAGATTGGGGAAGTACGTTCCAGCAATGTGATGTTTATGTGCTGATATTATTAGTGTTTCAGTTAAATTCATTCGCGTAATATTTGGATCCTAATATCGTAGAAAATGTCCCATTTTCCGGGATAAACAGATCTTCATCCCCGCTATTGAAAATACTTATGAGTATACTAAATTTCATGACAAACATGTCTCTCGGATTAGTTCAGTGAAATTTGTATTTATCCCACTGAGAATACTCAATTTTCTGTGTTGCAGAAGTGTGATGATAAGTGTGTATGTATGTTATATGTACCTGGGTTAGGTCCATCTCTATATAGTGGCGGTAAATTCCTATAATGCTTGAAATACTGTATATGCCCTAAAAGCCTTGCTGCACGTGATAAGCCTACAACTAAATCTGTGATTTTTTCTCCGCACCATTTAATTCTGAAACAATATGGTATTGCGCGTATACTACATTATACAAATTGTGAGTTGAAATACTAGTTATTTGCTGACCGAATTGGTATATAACCTACTTATAGTTAACCCCATCACACATATCATGACTAGATGGTAAACAATTCCCAGTAGCCATAGTCTCGTTTATATTCTGGTATGAATCCTTGGCACTTTCAAAACCTAATGATTGGTGGAATTGGTCTACAGCATCAAAAAGCTCCCTTGATGTAACGTTTTCGGAGTCGATTAATGTTGATCTCATTGTATTAGGGTATGCTGCTACCTTTGGATATATTGCTTGCCATTCTTGAGCCCATAAGTTTCCTGAAATGTTGAAAATAAGCAAATTTGACAATAGACACGTTTCGTTCTATTCGTTCAATTATATTAAATGTAACAACTTTATAAAAATCATGTTACTTGGTCACAACTTTTCATAAAATACCTCTAAAAATTTTAACGGTACTATATTTTATGTTTTTCATTTATTTTGCTATTATAGTTTGTCAGGCGTCAGGATTTGTGTACTTTTAAAACACAATAGTAAAAAATTCTATTCGTTTAAAGCAGTAGCATTTTTCATCTTTTGATGGTTTAAATGTTGCGTAATTTTTATTATCTTGTCAAACTTATAAAATCATTCGAGTCGAGAGCACGCACTTTATGTTCTATCGACAACAAAATCCTGAAATCGTTTTAGCGGTACCTATAATTAAATTTAATATATTTCACTCGTGCACCCCTGACATGCTCAGAATAACTCTATTCAGAGTTATTGGCGATGCCTCCTTTCACACACTGCGTATTTTTTTACCGTAATGACTTTACTTATGCCTGTAATTTGTCAGTAACTCTTAAACCTTTATGTTTTTACTGTATATACTATAAATTATCCAAACCTACCTAATATATGAGCTGGAATGAGATTATCCTTATTTTTTAAAACCTCCTTATAATAGATTTTTAATTTAGCTCGAACATAATCATGAAGTAAATTATATAAAGGTTTTATCTCATGCCATATCCTATCAACGGTCTCTGTAAAGTGATCGTCTTCAAATGCATATCTCCACATATCACCAGCATCAGTAAAATTTTCGGCCTCAGCAACTTTATTCATTCTTGTTACATAGTCTTTAAAGATTGGACGAATTTTCTTTCCAGTAGTATCGCGGTATACTTTCCAATAATAAGCCAATTCCTTTGTGTTGTTACTTGTTTTAAATATTGATAGTATATCTGAAATGTGAAACAGTCTAGTCTGTAAAATTTCTTGCAAAACATAAATTACATAATTCGTTGTGCTAATTATACTAAATTGAATTATAATAAACTAAACTATGGATAAAGGTATATAACCCGTGGTAGCTTAGTGGTTAAGGCACTCGTGACTAAAAAGATGCGAGTTCAATTCATGACCGAAAAGAATGCACAATTAATTTTCTGTCGTTACAATTGCCAGGTACTGTTGGAGAAACAAAACTGCGTGACGTAAACTAAACTTCAAGGTAATCGATGTGCGAAACCCGCTAAGCCGTCCTAGGTAAATGTAGTGTGTACTACTGTACCGGGTGTACTGTCCTGCTCCTAAAAAAAGTGTATAGAGAACCACAAAGTCCCAACGAAGTAGACAACGAATCGGCTTCCTTGCCCTTTCACAAAAAAACTACATTACCGATTTTGCTAAAGTTTGGTATATTATGTCTCAATACCGAGAATGGATATAGGATAATTTTAATCCCGGAAGATGGCATAGATTTATTGTAGGATCAGAATTTCCTAGAGGCGAATAACACCTAGATGAAAATTTTATGTAATGTAATCTGTGTAATTCTTTGCTCTCAAATAAACTAAGATTTGACCCGAGGGTAAATTCCTACTATATTAGAAATATTACCGTTTACTAACCATTCATATTTTTGAGTCCATCATCGGTATTGCAAGCTGAATTATAGGCACATACTACAACCCGACTCCAGATTCTTTGCATTGTATCAATTTCTTCTCTTTGCTGAAATATTAAGAATTCAATATTTAACTAATTTTATTCTTTATATTATTTGAGTATCTTAATGTCTCGTAACCCACCTTACTTTGTGGCATTTGAACATTGGTACCTCGCTCTTTAATAATACGTATCTTTCTTTTCAACTTTGGATCGTTCAAACTTAATGTATCATTAAGATATTTCTTCTTGAATATGTTCCAGTATTGTTTTTTAATTTCATCTTCTTCAGCAGCAATTCGCACCTGAAATAATTAGCACTATAATTTAGTTTGAATCATATATACAGTATCGAAGTTACTATTTGACCATCGCTCATCACCTCTAATTAGTGAGCAATGATACTTGTAAGCAGTTTCTGCTATTTATGTGAATGATTTATATTTTCTGTATTACCTATGTGGCAGCGCACCCATCATTCCGATGACGTGAGCTTTAATTCTTGTAGAGGAACATGCAGCACTTTGTTATTCTGATTTACTCGTAATGTGCATTATGTTTCTATTATCAAAAGAATAAAAAAAGAAGGAACAGGTACATACAGTACGTATATACGGCAATGTGCGTGGTAACTCAACATCGACATATAAAAGCAAAAGTCCTCTGAAAGTACATGCACCACCTGTTGACGACGAAAGACAATTACGTAAAAAAACGTGGACATGGAAATATATAGGTGACGGCTGATGATAGTCCTCGAAGACAATGAAAGGTGGTCCCATGATTCTTATGCAAATTCATTTAACATGTTTAAAATATACATATGAGGATAGCATTCTTTATTCATGATTGAGGTAGGTTTTATTCTTACCATTTTATTCTTTTTAGCATCATTATTTATGTCAGTTACGTAAGACCATAAAGCTGCCTGCGATGTTTTGCATACTTCTAAACTAAGCTTATCCATTTCTTCCATGAATGCGTCTAATGTTGTGTTAACTTTGTCTAACTCTTCTAATTGAGACTTAAATTGTTCTACAACATCATTTGATTTAATAATCATTGTAGTTGGATCTAATATAGTTCTCATTGCATCGTCTAAAAACTTTTTCTCCTTAACTTCTTCGGGGTCAGTTTCAACTTCATGTCCACTTTCGTCAGATGTATCAGTTCTTTTGACTTTTGGTCCGTTTTTTTCGTCGGCCGACATTTCTGAAGTTGGATTGGTTGGAAACTGTAAGGCCGCTGTTATTGGAATTAATGCAACAACACAATAATAATATGAAAATTTCTGAAATAAAAATTATTTTCGTGTTAACAACAATATGTATACTTATACATTATATACATAGACTGTTCATTTTTGGACTGTAACTGTATTTCAAAACAGACGGCATACCTGCCACGCTTGTCCAAGATGAATTGGCGGCTTTCACACAACTGTATAATCAATAGTTTCCTTCACTATGCTTTACTCTAGGTTCAGTACGTCAAATTTGCACATTAGTCCCGAAAAATTGTCTAAGTGATGTATGACCTCTATCAGGTCTCGACCCCAAATCATCTAAAAGATTCTTTTACCACATAGACCAGTAGCTGCTAATAAATCTTTTATTTTGAAATACAGAGTAATGCGTGGACGTTAATTAGTACCGTGTTGATTATAATTTACAATCATGATACAACTGATAATGAATTCAAGATGAAGATATATCGTTAAAATCTATTATGTGCAACATCTCGTGAGAACAATTTAACATTAGTCCAACGGCAGGAGTGTTAGTTGAATGAATAATGATCGCATCCTCTTTTGTATCTATATTGGTCACCTTATATTGCAATATGACAATTACAATTTGTTCATTACCAGTTTAAAATTCAGTAATTCAAACTGAACTTTTTAAACTTATATTATTATTACATTTTGTTTTTATTACTCTAGTTATACTGTAATTATATGATTTGCAGCATCATAAAGTGACAAACTTTCTAAGCGTGAGTTTTTCACAAATTGCATTGTTTACTTTATATTTTGAAAATTTATCAGTTTATTTTGATGGCCTCTACAGTGTAACGGTCTTATTCATATGGACTTAGAGTAAGTTTATAGACCTCTTTAAGGGTCTCAAAGAAGCCTATAAACTTACTCTAAATCAATATGAATAAGATCGTAATGGTATAAGCGTCAGCCAGCCTAATTCTCTGGAACAAATCTTGACAAGGTAAATGTCATAAACAAACTTTCCGTCATTTTCACTAGCCTGGGCGTGTGGGACGGCATCAGGGTGGTCCATTGTAAATTACCCCTAAAACAAGCTCAATTTACTCAACTATACATGTTACGTAAAACTATATGAGTGTAAACAATATAAAAATAATTTTGTGTAACACAAAAATTAAACCGCAGAAAACATTCATTCATGCTTACCACTCGCAGCGAACAAAGAAATAAAAAATTTTGAGCAGGTACTTACTGATTTTAAATGCTTGATTTTTGTTTATAATGGTAAATACGCATGTAAACATGGTAAACAACATAGGTATAATCTATTGCCATTATATAGCAATATCTATACAAAGTATATTGTTATAGAACATAGGTGCTTTGCATGACTAATGACGACATTGAATATGATCACATGTTATATGATACCATATTGATTACACGGTAATTTCACATAATTAATGTTTCAATAAATTTCGTTCCATCTTTCAATTACATTTTCTATGACTTCACAATGAAGCTGAATAGGTAAATAGTTAAAAAATGTTGTGTGTTTCAAAATATATAAAAACGTTAAGGATAAAATTTTATAGAAAATAAAATAAAAAGTGTGTAAACAACGCAAGCAATTCCAGTTTTAACAGTCACTGTGTTATCAGATGGATATTTGGAAATAGTTGAAAGTTAATAAAAAAGAACCGGTTTATACTTAGCACGTATTGCGAGATAGGACAATCCAAAAAAATAAAAGAAGATAATAAATAATATACCCACTGTGATGATCATGTTGATGTAGAAAACCATCCGCAGCTGTGTCAATTATAAAAAAAACATTAACTGAAGCACTGTATCCACATTTTCAATACTATGAACTAATAAGTACGTATCGTATTCCACACGCTGCGCTTGCGCCGGTGCTATGAGGCGACAAGGCGTCGACAAACTCGCCGTTTCATTCTCCGCGTGTTGTTTGTGAATACATCGATGTTTGATCGTTTTGTAGTGAATTTTTTTTAATTGGAACAATCGATCAAGTGTTTTGTTTTGAAAACGTAGACCGGTACAACGGTTGATGTGCGTGTTGCGAACCGACTGCCTGCGCTTGCGCATTGTTATGACACATGGAAATGCCTGCAGCAATTTAATAGCCCGTTGATACATTCACGTGCGACCGGATGTTGTCTGGGATCTAATATTGAGTATCATCCTATGATTTAGGATATACTTTGATACTGTTGATGGCCGGTTCCTCTATCTTACTATTCATTCACTTGCCTTACCATCGGTAGATATTTGACACATTTTAACAGCTCGTAACGTAAATGAACGGTTAATAAGATACAGCAATCGGCCATAAGAAGCATGGTAGTTAAGAACGTTATAAGTTTTGATTATAAATATTTACTTTTCGTAAGACAACTCTTGTTATTTTGTAGGCTTTAAAGACAAATAATCTCAAAATAGTTTATAATAACATATTTATTTTATAACTTCAGAAATAAAAAAAAACATAATGTTATGTTTAATCAGAATATTACAACAAATAGTACCTAATTTACTTTTTTAATTTGTTAATTACATTCTTCGCAATTTTGACGATTGTTCACTTCTTATTCTGATTATAAACGGCGCTTATTGAAACTTGAAAGTAGGTAATGAACGATAAGAATGTAATAAACCTAGATCGGGGAAACGGTTTAATAATGGGCGCAATCTATTCATAAAATAAAAAACTATTCCGGCAAGTTGGCGGCGAGGACTTCTGCAGCAGCCTCGTCGATTTCTTTATAGCCGTATGGTTCCAGAATCTTCTTCGATCTTTCAAACCATTTGACGACGTTCTCAAGTTCTTTATATTCAAAGCCAAATGCCTGAAATAGAAGAAAATTATATACATATTTTCAATACATAAATGTAATGTTATAATCCCTATCCCTATTAATATTATAAATGCGAAAGTAACTCTGTCTGTCTGTCTGTCTGTCTGTCTGTCTGTCTGTCTGTTCCGTTTTTACGTAAAAACTACTGGACCGATTTGGCTGAAACTCAGTATATATATATATTCGATGCCGAGAATGAACATAGGATACTTTTTATCCCGGAAAATGGGATAGTTTCCGGGATAAAAGTATATTTGTCTCTCTGTTTGTTATCCTTTTATGGAAAGACTATTGGACCGATTTGGCTGATACTCGGTACATATGTAATTTGAATACCGAGGGTGGCCAGGGGATACTTTTCATCCCGGATACTGGGATAGATTTTAGGATAGATTTATGTAAAGTTTATCCCGGAAACTAGGATAGGTTTTTTATTTGTGATTTGCCATTTTCGTCATTTTGTTTATTTTGGTCAATTTGGTCGTTTAGGTAGTTTTAGTAGTTGTGGTAGTTTTGGTTGGTAGTTTGCTATTTTCGGTAGTTTATGCTGGTAGTTTCGGTTGTTTTGGTAGTTGGGGTAGTTTTGGTAGTTGTGGTAGTTTTGGTAGCTGTAGTAGTTTTGGTAGTTGTGGTAGTTTTGGTAGTTGTGGTCGTTTTGGTTTGTAGATTTGGTAGTTATGTTAGTTTTGGTTAGTAGGTTTGGTAGATTCGGTTATTTTGGTAGTTGTGGTAGTTTTGATAGTTGTAGTAGTTTTGGTTTGTAGATTTGGTACTTTCGGTTGGTCGATTTGGTATATTCGGATGTTTTGGTAGTTGCGGTTGTTTTGGTAGTTGTGGTAGTTTTGGTAGTTGTGGTAGTTTTGGTAGCTGTAGTAGTTTTGGTAGTTGTGGTAGTTTTGTTTTGTAGATTTTATGTTCTTCCGAGGGCAAATAGCACCAACTTATAATACAATACAACATATCCTGTATTAACGCCTGCTCTTAAAACAAGAGGTACGCACTAGAGTTTGACGCGCGGCGGAGCCGCGGGGTAAACTCTAGTGTAGGTATATATAATTATTATGTACGTGTGTACAACCGCTGGATCGATTTTGAAGGTTTTTTTTTTCGGAGGATAGTCAATTGCTATAGTATCGATTTGTCGTAATAAACGCTAGTAACATTAGTGTTTGGGATCTTATATATTTATTTCTAGCTTATTAATAATTAATTTGCTTTACTACTGTTTTAAATATGACTATAAATACCATACAAGTAGCGTCAATTTTCTGCCAAGAGTAAAGTAAACGAATGGATAGTGGGATATTAGATTGCTTACCTGAATATTCGTCATAGTAACGACCATACTAATATCCGCCACGGTAAAGTTGTCTCCAGCAACAAAAACACGTGAGTCCAAGAAAGCGTTCAACCAGTCCAAGGCTTCTTTTAACTTTGCGGCTTTCTCGTCATCGTATTCACCACCCATGAACATTGGCATCTGCAAAATTGTAGATCGTATGTAGGTGAGTCTTCAAGGCTAAATCCTAAACTACACGAAATGGTGAAAAATACTCTAAGAAGTCTCGAGGCCGATTTTGATGAAAACTTAAGTGACTTCATTAGAATAAAAAAAAAACAATTACCCTACTCAGGAATCGAATCGACTCATTTTGAAAATAAAATCTGTATTATTACATCAGTAGATAGAGTAGGTTACAGGGTTCAACTTCTGTGAAGGAATTTCAAACATGAAACTAAAGGAAATGGTTTTAACAAAGTGTTCTAATATTTTTGAAAAATAAAATGATACCGTTTTTGTTTTCATCCAAATCGGCCCCGGGACTCCTTTTAGAATTTTTCGCTATATCTTATAGTTTTGGATTTGGCCACAGAGGCTCATTTGAAAAATTCACCCGTTTAGGTACTTACATAAAGCGCGTGCCATCTTGTAAAGAATGTAGCCAAATCGAACTGTAATCGTTGGTCAACTAATGCACGTATGCGGGCATTTTTTGGGTACAAGTCATCATTCTTCCCGTATGCACTTATTAAATAAGTCATTATTGCACGACTGGAAATATAAATTTCAATATTAAACGAGCTCACCTAGATTGGGCTATTTTTTATCTTTGCCGGCCAACAAAAATAAACGCATTTTTTAATTAAACTCATCATTTTAATATTTTTTGTTACTATACAAAAGTTCTAAGTCAATTCTCTGGGATTATATTTAGTTTTGAATATTTAGCCTCAAAATATCACTCAGCGTAGATGTAAACCAGTTTTGTTTTGTCAAGAGTGTTATATAAAGTGCTTTAATGGTAGTCAATTGCATTTAGGCACATGCATTATAAAAAGGCTCAGGGGAAAAACACCAAATAATTACTGCCACCTGTTTTCATTCTGACTTGCACATTATTACGAGATATGTAATAATAATGAGAAATTATTCCACAAATATAACAGATGTCTTGAGTTTGTATATTATCTCACAGACTTAACTTCATATAATATTTTCTTAAGTTTTCGCGACTAATATACATAATAAAACTACGTTTTAACGGTTTTAATTTCGATATTTTATTTGTTTTGTATTATTGAGAGAGTAAAAAACAACCATAAACAAAATTTAAACTAAATAACTAGGTATAATGAACTATCGTGTACTAATGATCGTGTACTAGCGGAGGGTGATGTCAGGAGCCTTAAGAACAGACGAGCGTGCATGACAAGAGTTATGAACGTCAAAGAAGCAAGTGAGGTGTGTAAGAATGGGCCTAAATGGCGCTCTGTTGTTCGTGCCTACCCCGCAAGGGAACTGGCGTGAAGTTATGTATGTATGTATAATGAACTAGTTGGCGTTAGTCTAAATAAAAATTTAACAATACTCATTGACACTTGACATCTTTGTCTTCCGTGATCATGTCTACTGAAAAGTGACCGAAACGTCAGAATAATAAAATTCAAATAAATTACCACGCCTAAAACCGTAAAAACGTAATTTTATTAGAACTTCAGTCTAATAGTAAAAAGTGTTTATTTTGTTATACTCTATTTTATTTTTCGACTTGTCAAAACTAGAACTCTTATGACTTTTTCAAGTATCGTACAAATTAGTTTGAACCGATTTGAATGCGAGACTCGCCTTTCGAGCCCGGTTATAGTTTTTATTTATTAGGTGGCCAGCACTTTCAAAATTAGCTCAAAAATGTAATTATGGAGGCTGGGCGATTTCCTTTCTTATTTATTAAATCAGTATAGCAAATTGGCTTAGAGCGTAGCATGAAGTACTCAAACTGCTGCACCCAGAGCGCTTGAAGGATAATTAACTAAATTAACATTTTAATTTTTACTAAAATTAAAATGTAAATATAACTTTTTTACACACATAAGTAGAGTAACAACAAAATATTGCAATAACTATTTTTTTAAATTACCTCTCCCAAAGTATAAATCCATTATCATCAATAGTTGGCACAGTATGTTGCGGATTTATCTACAATTAAAAAACATGCTGTAGTCACTAAATAACTGAATATAATCAGTCTACTACCGATAGCTTAAGGGCCATTTACATGAAGAGAGTTTATCACACGTTTTGGGATAAAAATCGTATACTATTTTCGTAGGTGATACTCTTTAGACAGTAATCATATTGACATGTTGACATTCAACCAAAAAACAAAAACTCGCCTACGAGTATTGCATACGATAATCGTAATGTAATTATCACCAAGAGTTTTATTTAAACTACGACACAAATTCCATTGACATATTTGCCTACGATTTTTCGACTTGTCAAAACTAGAACTCTTATGACTTTTTCAAGTATCGTACAAATTAGTTTGAACCGATTTGAATGCGAGACTCGCCTTTCGAGCCCGGTGATACGCACTGTATTTTATATTTTGTTTACAGAGAGACGTCAAGATTCAATGTCCAGGCGATTATCGCCCTTCCACGTACGATATCGTAAGTTTAGTTTACATGATAATATTTTTTTTCTTGCTGTCGACAACCGTATCTTGAAAGCAAGAAACTATCTCCATGTAAATGGCCCTTTACTATCGATTAAAATTTGACATAAGCTCCATACAAAGAATGTAAAAATTCAACCGATGGTAAGGCAAGTGAATGAATAGTGAGATATAAGAAACCGGCTTTAATCATACCTACCTATTGTAATTTAAAACCAGGAAATAATTCTTAATTGCCTTAGTAATTGAACGGTCGGTAAGGTATGGCAACTGGCTATAAATGACTCCCATTACCCTTTTCTGCCCATAACAATAGACATATACCTTCAGATATTCTGGTGTCAGGTGTTCCCCTGTTAAAAGATTAACAGAGATCAGCTCAAATTCGATGCCCAACATTCTGGCAGTCAGCATGACAGCGCGGCATGGTGGCGAAATGAAAAAATAATACAGCTTAATCTTGTCAGCAGGTTGCTTTTTTGAACGTGCCACCGCATTCCTAAAAACATTGTAAAATAAAACTGTTTAATAATTTCATATGAATATATGTATTTACAGCTATTACTTTTATTTCTACGTGTTAGAGCCATATTGGAATCATTATCTTGGCAGCTCTTAGGGCCGCCTCGATCAGCGTGAAAAAGGTTAGCCTTAAGCTAATCGCGTTTCGTACCTACGATGATTGAGAGTTCTACACCGCTCCCCCATCTCAGCCGCTTTATTTTATCCTTCTTATCCTATCTTAGATGCTGGCAACGTGTTGATTTCGCCCCGAATGTTTCGAACGTCTATACGCGACGCAGAGGCATAGGGTGGGGCAGGTAGGGCATTAGCCCCCGGCGCGGGACGTCTATCGAAGCTTAAATATAGAACTCAAATTATACTTATCCGTGCAGGAACGGAGAAATAATACAATTTCCTGCGGCCGGGCGGCCTGTCTTAAGAAGCGACAAAACAACCCACAGCCAGGTGGTATGGTATATGCCCGACTGGACGGCTACCACCCCTGGTCTAGAGTATGCCGCCATAACAACCTTGTCTTGTGTTCCGGCATTAATAACCAGGTTCCAGTCTCGCTTAAGAGACCAGCAGCGCATTTGTAGCAACTTTGGTGTTGCAAGTGTCCATAGGCGATGGTAACCGCTTTCCATCCAATGGGCCGTCTTCCTGTCTGCTGAACTCCTGCAATAAAAACTAAAAAATACATACTACAATAAACTATTTCCTACTGTTATATTTACTTAGTGATTTCATATCAAACAATCACGTTCGTGATTCCCGAGCTTCGCGATCGAGCGAGATATATGATTATAATTTAGGAAGGGACGCAATTATGATGCGTGCCCTAGGTGTCATTTTCTATTACTACCCACCTGAGGGATGATTTCCACCAAACCACTAGCATCACATCGGATCGGAATGAATTTTACAATATTTATACAATATTAAATCGTGTACACAGTATTTAAAGTCTATATTCAAAAACCGCGGCCCTGCAGCTTGACCGCGGGGGGTCTTTCGCAATATGTGATTGTAGCCGAAAGTACAACCCGCAAGAGTTAACTTAAGACTTCGCTCGGATGTCGTAAGCGCGAGGTACTGACTCGATCATACGCGTCGACGGCGAGAGCGGTACGAAGGCGGGGATCGGGAGGCGAGCGCGCATTCCCCTCAGGTCTCAAGTTAACTTTTGCGGATTATATGCTGCGACGCGCGATCGGCTCCGTTCGCCTGTCGTCGTATCCGATCCGATCATTTCGGCTGTCATCGCGTATAGTCCTTTAAATTAGAACATGTCAACATGGTAAGAATGGAACTATTTGATTAGGTGCAGAAACAGATACGTTGGCAAGGGGACGGTACGGCGCCGATCGTATGCGTATCTGCCGGACGAGATCGGCTATCGCCGCATTCTTTCGTATCCTTTCTGATCCGATGCGATTCGTACTGTTTGGTGGAAATCATCCCTGAGGCGAGGGTAATTTCCATTACATAGGCCGTCTGCCTGTTTGCCAGCTTCGCAATAAATAATGACTATAACTTAATCACATCGAGAATGTGTAAATGATTAAAGAAAGCTGTCCGGCTTTAATAATTTACACATTCTCCATACGTTTGTATTAGTTAAAAAGTCGAGTCAACTTGTGAAATTGGCTAAGCCCTTAATTATTGCTTGGACAGATATTTGCCAGATAAGTAATAAGTTGCCGATTATAATGTCTGTCCAAACTAAAATAAAGACTTAGCTCGCCAATTTTGAAATGTAACTTGCCTCTTAACTAATGCATATTTGAATCAGGCTTAGTATTGTGTTTAACATAAAAATGTTTAAAGGTTTAACTGAAAAACAATTCGAAGAGCAGTGCGTTAACAGTAGGTGCTATTTTTGCTACATACTTTATAACAGGAGCCTATAGGTAAAATTTTGTTGAATTACTTATATTCACTTTTTATATCCCACCACCAAAACGTTTAAATAAACTTACCCCATTTCATTAATAAAAATAAAAATAATACAGGTTAATGTTACAATTTTCATGATTTCGTCAGGTTTATCACGTTCAATCCTATTCGACCCGTCCCAATTCGCTAATAATAAGAATATTGTCCCCTAAAATATAGACAACACAAGTTATGTTTGAAATACCAACAAAAAGTATCGTCGAAAAGTTTCTAACTCACTTAGGTAAAGTTGAATGATTTAAAACGGATTTATTCATACAATGACCTAGTTTGAATATTGGCACTATTTCGTAACAAAAATACGGTATCGAAATAACACAATAAGTATAACAGACACAAAGAAAATGTTAGACTGTCGTTATGTTTGATTATAGTTCACTTAATAATAAGACGAAAGTTTATATTATTCTAAAATTTATGATTAAGATCGAAATAGAAGTCTACAGTAATATTACAAGTCTGAAACCAAACAAGTCTGAAATGTAAAGATGCGCAGGTTTATATTGCGTGTTTCGAGAATAAAAACTGTTATTATGGCTAGACCATGACAACGATGGGCGGTCCCATGATATTACCATATAAGCATGACTAGACTTATTGTTACGGAATTAACTAGATTTAAAAACGTATATTAAAGGGTTAAAGGATATTATGAATTATTAATCTATTTCCAGCATAAGTCGTAGTTATGTGAGTTCCTTATGTTTTTGGATTATTGCCAAAATGGCTATCAAAACCTTTGGAAATAATTACTTTTTATATGCGGTAAGGTATATGAACCAAAATAAAATTTCTGTTTTTCCATTGGGGTGGGCAGAGACGATAAATCTCCACCTGCTACGATCCTGACAAACACTTTTCGCTTCATCAACTTTCATTAATTTCTTCACGCATACACATTTATTTCAAGTGCTTTTTACCTGACTTTTCTTCGAAATATTTTCAATTTGATTATGGTGAAACATTCATAATATTATCATAAAATAGCGATTTGTCGTAAGTAAAATCTGTCAAATTGTGTCTTCAAAAATGTGGTAGTGCTCGTGCGAGATAGTCATTTCGGTAGCCCCTTAAGATGTCATAAGTTTCTTTTAATATATTAATTATTTTTGTCTAGAAAAAATTTAATTTTTATTTTTATAAAATGTCAAAAAGCGAGAGAGGTATGACCTGTGGCGCCACCGAGTAGAATTTAGGATTTCTTCAGAGCTATATTTATGGAGTGATTCTCATTCCTAGTATTTACGTGCCTGTGAGCATCGAGAAACTTAATGACAAAGGTATAGTCATACTCTAAATATGTGTATGCGTAAACTAACTCGAGAATCACGAACTGATTGTTTGATATGAAATCACAAAGTAAATATAACAGTATGAAATAATTTATTGTAGTATTTTTTTTAATTTTTATTGCAGGAGTTCAGCAGACAGGCAGACGGCCCACTTGATGGAAAGCCTATGGTTTTTGCAACACTGAAGGTGCTCCAAATGCGCTGCCGCTCTCTTAAGGGAGACTAGAAGCTGGTCACTAATGCCGGAACACAACTCAAGGTTGTTATGGCGACATACTTTAGACCAGGGGTGGTAGCCATCCAGTCGGGCAAATGCCTTACCACCTGGCTGTGGGTTGTTTTGTCGCCTCTTACGACAGGCCGCCCGGCCGTAGGAAATTATATTCTTTATCCGTTCCTGCACGGATAAAAAACTGTTTAGGCCGCATGCAGATAGTCACAACAAAGACCAAATACTGGGCTTTGGACGCACTGTACCTTACATTTCGAACCTTTACCACCACTGTATCGTAAGCGACTTTAACAACAGGAACAAAAAAGTATTTAGATACAATACTTTTTTGTTGCATAATATGATATTGTTAACTACTATTTTGTTTAGACATTCAATTTTTGATTCAGTAGGAGCTAATTTAACTAAAATTGAAAGTCTTAAAACAAAATAACAGTTTGAAATACATACATACATACATACATACATAACTTCACGCTAGTTCCCTTGCGGGGTAGGCACGAACAACAGAGCGCCATTTAGGCTTATTCTTACACACCTCACTTGCTTCTTTGACAGTTTGAAATACCTTTTGCAATGTAAATATATTTAGCTACAAATAAAATTTTATGTCGATTACGATATATCGGCAATAAGGCTAAGCAGGCACTGCGATTAAACGCGAGCGGGTTGAAACAGCAGAAAATTTTAACGTATAGCTGTCGATACAAGTGTATGCATTAGCGATTTTTTTTTTAGTGGCTGGTATATATGGATTGTTGGATTTTTAGGATGACACTGCCAGGCCGCTAGGATTGCCGGTAACCGCCAACGATCGTAGTCCTTGTTGCGCGTGTGTATATGCGGCCTTACAGGAAGGAAGTGTTATTATGGGTCATGCTGAATACCGAGGTTATCATTTATTTATATATATATTTATTGAACCACCATATATGGTGCCATAGATGGTATTAAAATGAATCGGCTTGTGAATTTATAGCTAATTGTGTTTATTTTTACTTTTCTAGTACATACGTACTTGTAATAGGTAAGTAATACCTATTCCAATCATATTCCTTAGTGATTTATACTAGAATATGTTTATTAATGAGTTTTTTATTTGATCTCTTCACGGCCTTACTGATGAACCTACAAATAATGTAATACTTAACTTTTTCAAAATGTGTAATTTTGAGTTCAGATCTAATAAAATGGGGCCTAATTGTCACACAAAAACCGAAATAAGATCTACTTAAAACAGATTAATCGTTGTAATAGAATGACAGAAGAATACTGTGAATGACAATAGTCCAGTAGAAATCTTCTAAATCCTACAAAACTTACATACTTACAATGCTTTTGGTGATGCAAAAGTCCATAGGCGATGGTAACCGCTTTTCATCAGGTGGGACGTCTGCCTGTCTGTTGAACTCATGCAATAAAAAAACATATTTTTATTATTTAATGCATTTTTTTTTCAGACCAAAGAAAAAATCAAACTCACTAAAGTTTATTTTCGAGAATAGCCTGTGGCGCCATCTGGTGATTTACGTTTTCACAGCATTTTAAAGATACGGATTTTACTAAGTAGTATTCCTCTATGAATTTAGTTATGAGAAAATACAATAATAAATTAAATTTGTATAATAATAATTATGCAGTTTTGAATACTATCTATAATATCTCATTTATTCATTCACATTGGACTTAAGTTCAAAAGGAAAACTAGGCAGTATTGTATAAATATATTCTAAAGTCACATTTGATTTTCTAAATACACTTCCATTCAGTTAAGACACCATAGGATATACATACATAGCTATGTATATTGTATATATATTATTACCTAAAAATTGTTTTAGTGCTAGCTGTTAGGTATACAAGTTAGCAAAGTGCACGTACAAACCCTTTAAAACAAACGCAATGCTTTGTGGAAACAGTTCAGTAGCAATTTAAAAAAGCATATATAACTTATTTTAGGGTTAATTGATGGACTACAGTATTGTATAAATAAATGGTTCAGGCTTTTAACATTTTTAACTACTCCATTTGCCTACACGAACGCACACAAACCGCAAGTGGGCCGTATTCTCTTACAAAAACATTTCTGTTTATAAATACTTTACTTATACATGAAACAAAGAGAATGACTAATGTATGTACGTTTTTAGTATAAACAGGTTAATGGTAAAATAAAGGTAAACAAGTATTAAAGTTATGTATTTAATTAAAAAATGTCCTTATTCTACCAACATCTTTATGTTTAGCCAATATAAAATACAATAACATTAGCTTGTTAAATTACTTTACGACCGCAAAGGTTTAATGAAGAAATCATTATAAGTAGGTATGCAATGTGGACACTATTAGAGATAGAAACAACTTCACCATACGACTAGAATAATTCAGACAATTACGATATTCGTACATATGTATACAACTATACTCTGATTAAACCCCAAATTTACATTTTTAATTTTAATAGTATTTGATATCCAACGAACACAACTGTTTTAACTTACAAAGCTACATTTTAATCATAAAAATGCTTATTAAAATGTATTGTAGTTTAATTTATTAAGTCGCTCTTCTGTTATTGAACTTCAAGGAATTGGAATGATAGTTATCAAATGCACTTAAATAAACACTAATTGCAGACTTTCAAACTCATAATTTTTAAATTGTTTTTTTTTATTATCACTTATCATTTTCTTTCACTTTTCATCGAGCACTTCAACCGTCGATGCACTACTCGCGTTGTCATGGTCTCTGTCTTTGTTCTGATCCAGGTCCTCACCATCATCTTTAATGTTTCTAATTAAATCTGCACCTGCTATTTCAGTTTTAATACTATTTATCCTCTCATTATTCTTCTCTTCATTGTTCGGTGGTTCGTTTTGACTTATTTTGACCTTCTTGCTTTTTGTGTTGCCCATTTTGGTGTGCGCTATGCCGAGCTATCTGTACAACTGGCAATAACTGCCTATTCGGTTAAGGGCAGATAAGCGAATCTTCGTAATTAAAATTACTCCGAACCGATAAACGCTAGCACTGATAAGACCGCTCCCAAACAAAGTGAAAGCTGAACTGCACTTGACGACGCGGGCACAAAGATACTTCTGCAGTCAAAACATATAAATATAGGCGTTTATAATTGAGAGATAAGGCGACAATGACACATCGCCGCTCGCATGAATGTTACATTGACCGTATGTCTGGATGTCATCTATATAAATAGATACGGTGTAGCTGCAAAACGTTGTGTTGCTTCATTAAGTTTAATACATACATTCATATGTAACGTTATTGTTCAAATAACAATATCGGTTGCTCACCTTTTTAAATAACGCTCATTGGATGAGGAAAAGAGGAAATAAGTAACCGCTTTGTTTCTGCTTGTAGCTATTTCTGTATGATCTTTATTAGGGCAGTAACTCACGAGCAAACAAGGATGAGTCGAAATAAAGACAACGAGATAAGTATAGCGCTCACGATCAACAACTGGATCATCTTAACAAGTCACAGAGTGAGTCATGTAACAATGAGTTCACTTAAAATAAACATTGATGAAAGGGACATCAATGATGATGACTAAATGACACTTTAATACAAATTAATGTTACGTTGTATGGCACCTCCAACATTCAGCAAACTTCCAGAAATGCTAAGAACACAGCCCCTATCACCACTTGAAAGTCCCTAAAGACAATTTTGACTAATAAAAGTTACTATAGGTACAGCAACTCTTATACTAATATATAAAGCTGAAGAGTTTGTTTGTTTGATTGAACGCGCTAATCTCAGGAACTACTAGTCTAATTTGAAAAATTCTTTCAGTGTTAGATAGCCCATTTATCGAGGAAGGCTATAGGCTATATCATCACGCTAAGACCAATAGGAGCGAAGCACCAATGAAGAATGTTTCAAAATCGGGGGGTTTTGGAAACAAATTCCACGCGGACGACGTCGCGGGCACAGCTAGTGAATATATAAATGACAAAGACATGACATATAAAATTGCAAAAATAACTGACAAAAAGGACATATGATTGTAATTTCTCTTACACATATTATTTTGTATTTCTTATTGCTATTTATTATTGTAATTTATTTAATAATTGACATTGTAAAATATTGCACGCCTGAACAGGCAAAAATTATTGATACAACATAACTTAAGACCTTATACTGTACGGCTGTACATACATTTTTAGCTATAAATTATTATTCTATTCTATTGTGTTATGTGGCGTTATAAAATTATATTCTATATATTTTTGTAGTTAGGTTCGTGTTTGGCTATGACCTGCCTGATGCTAGGCGAAGATATTATCTAGAAGGTACATTTTCACACGGAACACGAAGACACCCAGGTTGCCTTCAACTTCATCTAATAAGTATATTTTTTTTTGTCGAGGGGAATCCGTTTGTGGACACCCCACTATTCAGGGGGTACAGTATATCTAGACACGTGCAATTGCAATAAACGATTCTCCAAAAGTTATCTCTTAAATTAGTATAGCGCAAAAAAGTAAAGCCTTTTTAAGTCTCCACAGATTTGCTTGGCAATAACCGGCTAGTACCGAGTTGTAATAGGGGAGCAGACTGTCGAGAGGGAAGTCAGCGTGTCAGCGAACCCCATCCGCAGGAGGCGGCCTAGAGGTCGTAGGCGCCGCTACGCTCAACTCCTCCAGTGATTCCATCACAGGGGGCCGCGGGAATCGGGGGGCCCGCGGACTTCGCCCCTGTTGGAGAAGAGAGTGTCCTTCCCCGCAGGAGACCCTTAATGAAAAGCCAAGCGTGGGGTTGTTACACTATATCTAGTGTCTCAGAACTAGTTCCTGTGGCGACACGTAAAAGCGCATAGGAGAGGGGCGCAGGTTAGGTATGGTGGGTAGTTTAACGGCTGATATCCCCTTGTCTTCGGCTCGGAGGACACGGTGGGAATACAGCTGTTCAAGAGTCTCACACAGGCCTAGGTTCAAAGCCTCCCCCCAGGCCCGAGGATGGTGTCGCAAGAAAATACAACAAAAAATAGGGGGAGCAGACTGTTAAATCAACTGAAGTACTTTTTATAAACTTACAGAACGTCGCAGCTACATATAGGTTTTATATAAGCGTACCTACTTATGGCGCCAAAGTAGTTACAAGTAAAAGAAATTAAAGAAATCAATCAAATTAATTATTGTTTAAAAGGTAATTAAAATTATTTCTATAGTGATATTTTAAGTCACACGATTTGTGATTATTTTAACGCCTGTTCTTTAAGCCTACATCCGTCAACATATTATAATTCAAATAATTTAATCAAAATTAGACTTAAAATCACTAATATACAGTTCAAAATTCAATGCACTGTTAGGCATAAATATCTTTGATCTACGTATAAATGAATTGTTGGATGTAGATATATAAAAATTATGTATGTTAATTTTATTGATTAAATAAATAAACAAAAAAGATGAACAGACAGACTTACAGATGGGTGGACATAACGATTTCATAACGGTTCCTTATTAGCCAAAATTGTTACGCGACCGTAAAAATAAAGCCCTGGGCCGTAGGCGGTTTATAATTACAATGCAAACGTTTATATCAATAGGCGGTAATTACAGAAGTTACCATAATTGTTCACATTTCCGTCATCAAGTACAGACATAATAGCTAGCTTCACATTACGTTCAGTAAATTCATGGGTGTATAGCGAATATCAACGTAACACATAGTATAATTTTGTTATTACTTTCAGCCTGACCTTGAGTTTGATAACATGGAAATAAAAATGAGGTATGTGGCATAAAATTTATTTAACGAAATGCTAATTTTTCAATCATCAAATAAACATTATTTATAATACAACCTTAAAAAATTAAAATTGACATTTATATGTATAATAATTCAATTGTTTTCATTTTGTATTCAGTCCGGTGGCAATTTAATTGGTAGATAACATTTATCTGATAAATAAAAATTGGATTTAAATAAAAAATAAATACTTAAAATAATAAATTACTAATTAATTAATTATTTAAATGTCCCTTTTCTTCTTCTCCGCGTATTTGTCTAATGCTGTTAGTAAAAACCGTTCCGCCGTTTCAAGCCTGTCAGGAGTAGCGTAGCTTTTAAGAGACGCAATAGGGATGTACTCTTCGTAGTTGAACTTGCATAAATCAGTCAGTTTACAGACTCCAAACGCAGCAATCGCTCCGAATATAATGACTGAGATGTTGGATACAATCCATTCGATGAGATGAACTCCGATACCAACTGCAGACTGTAATTTGTACAACGTATATTTTATAATATACATAAAAATACATACTTATAAATAAATGTTGATCAATGTAAAAAGTTTCCGGTATCACGGCGTAGAAAAATAGATTCACACATGAAAAAGCCTAAATAAATCGAAATAACTATGTATAATGTGTTCAGTTAATAGAACAGATAATCGCCAAGCCAAAAACATACTCTGGAAAGTTCATTATCTAAATATTATATATTTAATATGATCTAACTAAAAAATTGAAAAGGAACTTATAAGACTTTGAATTTTGATTGACTAGGTCTAAAAGTTCAGCAGACAAGCAGACGACCCACATTTGTAATGCCAAAGGTGCTACCAATGTGCTGCTGCTCTTTAAATGGATACTGGAATCTGGCCACTAATGTCGGAACACAACTCAAGGTTGTTATGGCGGCATACTATATACCAGGGGTGGTAGCCATCCAGACGGGAAAATACCCTACCACCTAGCGGTGGGGTGTTTTCGTCGCTGCCTACGACAGGCCGCTATGCCGCAAGAAATGATATTCTGTCTCCGTTCTTGCACGAATCATAAAACTGTTATTATACCTAGTCTTTTTTTCATTATAATATTATATGAAGAATTGAGGTGTTAACCAGCATAATATTTGCAAATCTGCTCTGATAACTGTCATAATTTATGTTATTCTATTTATCATTGTGCGTGCTGTCGACAAGGCTGATAAATTAAAATAATTTCCGAGAAATTATTATTGGTGATAAGTTGAATAAAAGCGAGAATGTCAAGGTTAAATAATAATTATCATTTGTTTTGGTAAATGACGTAAAATTTATGGTGCGTAATAATATCAGTGAAATCTAACAACGTAAAAGCTTGGTCGTATCATGGGTCGTATTGAAACAAATGATGTGGAGTGATGGATTATTTAACTATTTAATATTAGCCCATAAACGCCAAATGACTAGGTTTGAGCATCCCTTTTTGAGTGGAATGGATGGTACGCTTACCCAAGGCAGATTAGCCAGTTTTACACATTGGTATTACCACAAAGTTTTCCTTCATCGTCAGCACATGGTAATAGTAACAATATCCAGCTAGGATTAAAGCTAACCTCATTGAGATGAGACGCGGGTGCCTTAGGTACTAATCTAGTATGATTTACTGATCGAAATTAATATATAAATATTATAAAAATTAATTCGTTCGTAATCACTTATCGTGAAATTCGGTATGCATATACTTTCAGTAACTAGTTTGAATACAGGTCACTGCCGGAGTCTGTTTTTCCCGAAACCTACAACCTGGGTGTCTTCAAGTCTCTTGCGAATAGGTACCTTCTAGGTAAGCGTGCTCGATCTTAGACCATATCTCCGTTCAAATCGAGCGGGATAATGGTCAAACGCGAACCTATACGTAATAAAAAAAGGTCCAAAATTTACGCGAACGAAGGTACACAGAAATCGCCCTAGTTTAAACATAAAAACAATATTCTAACAATGGGATGATAATAGTGAACAAGTTTACATAATTGCTATAAATATAATTATTTCATAATAAGTACTTACTATTTTAGAGCTTATCGCTGTCTGGATGATGTTACAAACGATGTCGAACAAAGACGACGTAGTTTTTGACTGAACAGTTAGATCATAGACTGGAGAATACAAGATTTCCTGCTAAATAAAGAACATGGATATTAGATACATATGCATTGATATAACACACTGATAACGAATAAAAACTATGTAAAATATAAAAAGATAAGGACAAATGAAACAGATTGATATTGAAAGAAAACATACAACTAATAATTAAAAACCAATAAAATAAATTATATAATAGAAAATTAAACAAAAAATAAAATCCCTATTACGTAAAAGAAAAGGAAATGAAATTATAAGAAATAGCTCTAATTTCGATCGTCAAAGAGTAGTACAAAATATAGAAAGAACTTGAAATAATATAATTGGTTTGTTTATATTATTTACATAGATTTCATACTTACACTAGGCGCTGCACTTACTGCAGAGAAAAGGGCAATTAAAACCAAAGTTTTGCTAAACATTTTGATTAGGTTTTGTTATAAGAATTATTGAGTATAATTTATTTAACTCAAACAAGACGCCCTATTGGCTTTAACTAAGTCCGTTTTATAAAGCTGGTCACGTCGTATCACTTTTATTTAAAAGAATTTGGAAAAGAAAGTGTTCATTAGGAAACGCTAATTGTATACCATTATTAATTAATACATGTTTTGGATACTTACATTATTGTAATGTTATTGTTTAGAGTCAGAATTCGTGTGATTCATTGCCAAAATTACGCAATAACGATAAAGTGACAAATAGAGTTTTTATTTTAAAAGCTGCATTCTTAAATATCTGAGTAATGCCTTTTCAATACACCTTGGAGATAGAGAAAAGATAAAACTTAATGGAAGATAAGTAACTCAACATTAACAGTTAAATAGGTTTGTTTATTGTAATATATGTAGGTACTGGGAAGACCAAAAATGAGGTGAATATGAAGGAAGATATTATGATTTGTGACGTCACAGAGGACGTATGTTAGAATAAATGACTATGGAAGGTGAAAGGTAAAAGAAAATAAAGAATTAAAAATATTTGTTCATGCAATCAGCCCACGATAACCAATCGTTTAAAAAAACAAATAGGTCAAACGTATTTAAGTCACACACCCGCAGTAAAGGCTCCCATAGATATACATTAATTTTTGTTTTATTGATTTGGCTGCGAAACCTAAACAGCATATAACTAATTGAACATAATTCTTAAAAACGAATCAACAGATATCGTTGAAACTAATTTCCATTGAAAGTGTATTGATATGTAGTATTCTATTAAGCACTATTCTTTTGATTCCTTCAGAATTTTCCATCTCATTGTTCAAAAGTGAATAGTGAGATTAATAAAAGTCAAGATCGTAGCAAGAAAATCCATAGTCGCTGCCTACCGCTATGGAAAACAGGCATACTAAAATGTAGGTATGATTCAAAAGTTAAAAAGAAGATATATGAAGTCTGTCCCTAATATTTAGTTTATTGCCAGTTCAGCTGTAGCACTGTGAAGCGCATATAGAATTTTAATCTTTGTGTCAAATTTCATCTATATGTATAGGCCTAGTAATTTCTGGGGTAAAATACTTTGATATACAAAACACACTGACGCACATGACAATTGCATATGCATCAGTGTTCCGTTTTTACTATAATAACACGTAAACCTCAAAAAGATTCAGTGCCGCATGACACTAAATCTTTTTAGGCCTACACGAATGCAGAAATACGTAGTAAGCGTAAGCGTAGGCTTATAGGGAATTAAGGCAAAATATCGTGGTATCTCAATGGCTAACGCATACGCGTCTGTCGCATTCCAACAGTTTGAATTCGAATCAAGGTATGCGTAAGTTAAGCATATTTTAAAATAATTACATGTTGATGATAAATGAAAACATAGTTAGAAAACACACACACAGAGACAACCGATGTATTACAATAGGGGCTCGAACCCAGTTGAAAATTTTTAAAAGAAGGACACCGTCAAAATGAATAATTAAACATCACTTTACTAAATTTGTAAATATATTTTTTTCCTACAAATATATCTAGTCTTGCCATAAATATTATAAACAAAGAAATTTTTTTTCTGTTGCAAATAACATTTATAAGTTTTACAGAGTGTTAGTTTAATACATAAATATAAAACAATTTAAAATATAAAAAGCTTATTCGAATTGGTCTCCATTGGCTGCAATACAGTCCTTTAAACGTTGTGGCCAGTTATCAATAAAAGCACTCTTTCCATAGGAAAATTCTTCACTGCCAATCGTATGGATTGTTTTAAGGACTCCAAATTATCATGGCGTTTAGAGCAAGCCGTACTCTCTAAAACTGACCATAAATCATAATCCAGCGGATTAAGATCGGGACTAGACGACGGCCAGTCTTCAGCTTTGATAAAGTCCGAAACGTTCGTTTCCAACCAAGACTGCGTGGACCGAGCTTTATAACCCGGCGCCGAGTCTTGCTTGAAGGACCATTCTTAGTTATTGAACATGGTGTTGTTAAGGGGCTTAACTACCTTCTCAAGAATGGTATCTTGATATACTTGTGCCGATGTTTTGATACCTTTTTCACAAAAATATGGCTCAGTCACTCCTTCATAGCTAACACCCCACCAAACCATCACTGAAGACGGATAATGCCCACGTTGCACTCTGTCGACTAATTGAGAAGCTTCCTTAGAGCTTTGAGCATAAATACGGTCATCTTGTTGGTAAAATGTTGAACAATTGTAAAAATTTTCTCAACCGTAAACAAAAATTTTCTGTGACCTCCCCTTGCGTACCGCTTCAGTAGATGTTTCGATTTTACCATCCTATTCTTTTTTATATTATATTTTTAATCGTTAATGTTTTTGTAAATAACATAACAACGAAGAATAACTATGTTTAAGTTGGACTGTAGACGATCTAATGAAATGATTTAAAAAAATCTTTTATAATTTATTTTATTTTTGATTTGAAATAAATATTCACTACACAATTCAGCTATGACCTAAACCGCAGGGGTACCCACCCTCAAGGGGCAGTTTGGGACAGAAGGTCAAAAAGACACAAGGAACAGAAGCTTTTAAAGAGTTAATTTTGACATACTAATGTGGCTTCGACATACTAACAGTGCTCCCAACTTCCTTATGTCAATTTTATTTTCTAGCCCATGGCACTGAGTTGATGAATTATTTCTGAATGTATCAGTTGCATAATCTAATGCTTAATTCCAATTAGGGTTAAGAGTTAGAAATTACGATAAAATAAAATTGTCGGACTGTATGTATACACATACAGTTAATGTTAATTTTTAAGTTAATTTATTCTGTGATATACATCACAGAGTACATTAACGTAATCTATACTTCTATACTTTAATATTATAGAGGTAAAGTTTGTGACGGTGTAGCGGGTAATCTCCGGATCTACTAAACCGAATTTAAAAATTATTTTACTGTTAGAAAGCTACGTTAACAGGGAGTGTCATAGGCTATACAACATGATGCTATATACCACGGGAGCGTGATAGAGCGCGGGTGAAATCGCGCCGGGCCGCTAGTAGTGTATATGTATATCGGACTACGGACATTTAAAGGTTCCATAGGAGCAACCAACGTCTAGTCTACACTGTACACTTACAGTTTTGGTTATTTGTGTATGGGATGTTAAAAAACATTTATTTGAAAACAAAATATGTTCCACAAACCACCCAAAGCATATTATTCAAATTAATTCTCGTTTGAAAGTAATTTTCAAAATTTTAGCTAACATTTCAATTGTTGTTAATTTTTCACGTCATATTTCGAAAGCTATATATATCTAAATAGTGAGAGTTTTACAATTAGGATTAAGTTTTTGGGAGATTCCTTTTTATAAATATTGGAAGCGAATGTCTCACATCACTCATCAACAAGAAATTTTCACGTCTACGCCACTTATATCAGCCCAAGTGGGCTAACACTCACTTGGGCTTAGATTTTCATTGTGTGTAGATTAGCATTTATTCACAATCTTTTATAGAACACTGGACTTGACACGTAGGTTGTAGGAAATAAATACAGTGCATTTGAAATTGGCTACTTTATAAAGTAATAATTTATTGAAACTTAAAAATGTAATAAATAACTTAAATTAAACGCACTACAATACAGACTCATCTTGCATTGAACTATATTTTGTGATAGCCTCCTCTAAAAATTTGGCTGCTCTTTTAATTCTATCAGAAGAGGCCAAAGATTTGAGTTCCCGTTGTGCATCACTCAAAGTAAAAGCACTGCAAAGTGATGACAGTTGGCAAATTCCAAATGCAACAAGAGAACCAACTAGGAGAGCGGATCCGTTTGTCAGGAAGCAATCCACTACTGATTTTGCAGACTGAACGATATACTGAAAAAGACAATTTACACTATTAAAACATATAGTATTTCTAGTTTTTTAGTACCTATTTTTAAATATGAGATTTTAAGGGTGGTTTAATTTGCAGTTCTGTATATTTTGTAAGTTAGACATTAAAAATATGTGTATGGTGAATGTAGCCAGTTTAAGGCTACTGTGCTAATAATCGCAAAAATATATGCCTAAACAGCGATTTATTTTAACCGTCGCGGGTTAAACGTCTATGCACACCAGCCTTAGTAAGATACAATATAAATGTAGATGATTTTTTTCGTGAACACATTAGTTTTCAACAGATCTGCCTCAAATTTATACCAATAACTTTATCTGTCTGTAATTTGAAAACAAATGCCAAAATATAGGTGAATACTACGACTTAACTGACTGTCTGTCTCGAATAGGCTCAGAAACGGTTCACCGAATTTCAATGAAATATTAAGGGGTTGAGACAGTAATATTATCTTTAACTTTAGTGTTCTTTATTATGATATCTTATTATATATCTTGCAGGGTTCAAAACATCTATAAATATAGAAGAAAGTCGTGTTAGTTACACTATTTATAATTCAAAAACGGCTGTACCAATTTGGCTGAAAATTGATGGGAAGGTAGAACCAGGAGACGGACATAGGATACGTTTTATCCGGAACCAGTAGGTAGCGCTAAGATCGGGTTCTAGAATCATCCTAATCACCTGGACCGATTTTGGTGATTTTGTTTTTGTGTGTTTGAGTGGATCCCCGGATGGTTTAAATCTACAATTGGAACCGGTAGGTGGCGTTAGGATCGGGTCTTCGATTTTTATTTTTTCAGAGCAGGACAACGTCTGCCGGGGTCGCTAGTATGAATATAAAGTTTAATTCTCATATAAACGAAGTGGCAGGTGCAGCTGTTTAATAAACCCTTATAGAAGTCTACACTGATGAACACGGTAAACAGGGTAGGTGTAGTCTAGCTATAGATTTCAACTACCTTTTTCTTAATACACCACCTTAATTTAAAGAAAGAGTCCGAAAATCTGCGCATTGAAATAACAGTTTTAATGACAAAAAATTACACGACGAATTTAGAATCTCTTCCTTTTTTCTAAAGTCGGGTAAAAATTATACCAGAAAATACAAAAGGTGTATGTACATGGTCAAAATTGTAGAGATGCCCTTTTTATCGTGTTTATTATAACTACCTAAGTTTTATATTTTATTAAGGAACTTACAGAGAGTACTTTGAGTACAAGTCCAGGTTTTGCGACAGCCACATGTGTAAGTGGAGTTACATCAATATTTTCTTTGATAATAGTAGGCGTGTATACCCAATTTCTCCAACTGTCTTTGTAAGGGTCAGGAAATGTTGCCACCTGCAATAGATTTAAATATTTGGTCATATCACACTTTATTGTTATAGAATAATGACATGATCGTTAATAGTTATAGATCGGAATAACAAAAATCAAATAAATTACCGCGCTTAAAACCGTAAAACGTAGTTTTATTAGTTATAGATCATCAAACCAGCCAACGAAATAAGAACTATATCCTTTTTCCATGATATACAGGGTGTTTCAGCAAACGGAACACCTACTTAAATGGGTGAAAGGGCATAACACTAGCGTAGAGTTACAAAAAGGAAAAAATCTTAAAAATTTAGTTTTAGCGTTATGACCGTTTAAACTTTTACTTCTTATAACCATAATTTCGCATAAAACCAGGTGGGACATGTACAGTAAAAGATTTTAAATCAAACATATTTTTTTCGTTTAAAATTTATTCATCCGGTATTGAAACAACGCATGAAAACTAACTTCAGCAGCGATATACTTTTGCTAGGATCCCTCTTAACAATGTTTAGAAATCGTTGAGGTCACGAGCTGAATTTCATAAAAACACCGACTATCGGTAAGCCGAATGCGCGGTTACTTTGTCGGGATGTTTGTGTTTGGTGGCATTATTAAAGGGCAACGAACTTATCAAATGTTTTATGCAAAGTTCAATCATTCTTAGTGTACAATGTTAAGGAGAAGCACAACCAAAATTATTATTTTTTCTTCCTGTACTTTGTTATTATTAAATAATAAAATTATAATGCATCTTAATCAAGATTTATTCCCGGTATACTATAACGGTTTCAAGCAGGTGTTCCGTTTGCTGAAACACCTGTATATAATACCGCTTTTGTCGTATGGCTAAGGTAATTTAAAATAACAAATTATAACAGCCCATACACATCCCACTCCTGCTTTCGAGCCTCCCTATTTTCAGGGGAATGGAGAGTCTGCTCGCCATGCTTGTCCAAGGTGGCTTGGCGGGTTTGACACAACGGGTATCTCAATCTATATCTGGACATTGAGAACAATACTACAAGAATACTAGTTGTTTTACAAAATACCTTCCTTAAAAACTTACCTGGTATGGTTCGTCATCAAGTTCAATCAAGTTATTAACTTCGAAATCGAAGTTACTTGATAAGACGCCAGTAAACAAAATCGAGCAAATGGTAAGTAACTTCATCTGAAATCAAAAGAATCCATGAGGCAACAACAATAAACAAATTATAAACATTGAGAACATATAAAGTATATCTATTATATTTTTTAAGAACTCTTAGACATAGCTAACTCTAATATTTAATAATTTATTAGATGGAAATTAATTTCTCTTACCATTCTTTATCGTGATTATATTGCAGAATTAAAACTTGACGTCTCCTTCGAATATAAAATTGTTTTCGATTTGTTAGTCTATAAATAGTTCATCCAATTCAGTGTTGTGTAATAAATACCGAAGACTTGAATTTTAGGGAGACTACAAGCACATTAATGATTCACATTCACTAATTGTTAAATTTCTAAGTGAAGAAAGTTTCGAATGATTAATGATCAAGAATTGTCCACTTGCATAATTTCTAAAAACAATTAACTAATTTGATTTTTTTAGTATATTTAATGTAGTATTTGCTTGCATGCACCATATTCGCCAGGATTTTATAGGAGTAATAATAGGCATCCGTCAAATAATACCATCAAAGGTAAGTATTAAATTTTACATTTTTTTGTTTTAAAATTACATATAATCGAATACAGTGCAAGAAAACTTAACTTATTTGTATTGTGTTCTACTCCATAGTCCCTCAAGTCTATAAGTAGAATACTGAGCCTAAATCACCGTCTTCTATGGGTAAGGTGCCCAGAAGGCTGGCTACGTTTCCTCGTTGGATCGCCATACTGATCCATTGGCCGAGGTAAGCACCAGCCCTCTGATCACCTGAAGAGTCAATAAGTCGTTTCGATAAATTTTGGTAGAGGCTCATGGCCTCAGGACCCCACGTTCCAAGCGTCTCGACAGCAAACGGCACAAACATATAACTCTCACTGAGGGTTGTATATTTGCGCCACTTGAGTGATTCAGCTGTTTCCGCCACCGAACCGGCTGATCTAGACGTGTTTGGTAAAATCCCACACCAAATATGAAATACTTATTTTATAAATAACAATTATTTTTGCACAAAACTACATGTGGATTTAATTAACTTAGTTTTATATCCCGATTTTGTCCCAAGTTTTCCACTCAAGAATTACGAAGTGACCACTTTAGTATATATCAAATCAAATAATTAATTGGTAGTAATGCGACCAATCAGAACAAAAGCCCACGAAACTTCAGTTTCTTTAAAATATAATATCATACTGGGCTGCCTAAAAGATTATTTTCCATTTTATTTGCTAGGTCATGGATATATACTGTGTTAAACCTGGAGTTTCGAAGTAAGATAGATTGAGGAATTTTTATCCTTTATTAAGTTGAAAAATTATTTTTATCAGATGGACTCTAGAATGACAATTTTAGTAGCGCTCTGCATAGTGGGACCGGCGTTGGCTTTACCAGAATCCCATCCGACATATTTAATACCAGGTCTTCAGAAAGAGGGCAAACAAACACAACCACAAGGAGAAACTATCACAAATGCATATGAGTAAGTTTAAAAAAACATTGTTTCATTCTTTATAACAAAGCACAGTGCAAAATATCTACCTACAATTCATTGATTAAGCTACAACTGTTTTTAATAACATAGTATTATTGAATATAAATTAAATTATGTTTACGTTTTATAAATTAATAACCTTTATCTGCAACCTACGAGTGCAACTATTCAATCAAATATTTACATATGTGTTGTGGATAAGTATGCTGTATATTGAATAAAAATGTAATTAATTAATATCTTCTATATTTTAATGTTTTTGTTAGCACACCCGTTACAAGCCTAGGCAGAGAGAAGAGAGAGCACAGATCAAAGAGTGCATTGAATGCATAGCTAATATTTTTGTCTTTGGTAAAGCGCGAATTATATGTTAGGATACATTGACATTAAATTTATCTTTCGGATATGACAAGTAGTTCCTTATCTGAAGCGTCGGCCAAGTTCGATACATATTTCTGCTGTCCTTATAGCAAACGCAGTACTTGCAAATAGTGGTTTTGAGAAAAACGCGGTAAACATATCTTTAGATACCTAAAAACATGTCCATGTTATGTAACTTTTTAATGTATATAAAAACAACAAAAAAAAAAACAAGTCTTATATATTAGTGCCTTGGGATATCATTTCTGCAAAAAATGAAAATCCCAAAAATGTCGATTACTGCAAGTGCAATTCGCAGGGCAGATTTCATAGTAACTGATTTCTTGTTACGGTCTATATGTTAACCAAGATTTTTTTTTTATTTATTGCAGGAGATCAGCAGACAGGCAGACGGCCCACTTAATGGAAAGCGGTTACCATCGCCTATGGACATTTGCAACACCAAAGGTGCTACAAATACGCTGCTGCTCTCTTAAGGGAGACTGGAACCTGGTCACTAATGCCGGAACACAACTCAGGGTTGTTATGGCGACATACTTTAGACCAGGGGTGGTAGCCATCCAGTCGGGCAAATGCCCTACCACCTGGCTTTGGGTTGTTTTGTCGCCTCTTACGACAGGCCGCCCGGCCGCAGGAAATTGTATTCTTTCTCCGTTCCTGCACGGATAGATCATCACCAGATAAAACCATTAGATTATACTTATAAAACAGGTATAACTTGGTTTGATTAAGTTCCTACTAATTTAATAAGCGGCTTATTTCAGATATCAAATAGTTCCAAGCAGCGAATATGCAATAACACAATACGATTCTGAAACATCCCTCATGGACTTCATTCTCAGTCCCATTGTAAGTACTATACACTATTTTAAAAGTAGTTAAGGCATTTAAATAGCACATCGCCATATCATTTTCATAACGAAAAACTTGCTTGGAGTACCTACATGCACCATTTAAGCAGTTTCATGGCGTAATATACAAGTTATTACAATAAACTCGTGCTGACGGCAAAAGAAACTATCCTTAGGAAACCTGTGGATACCATCCGTTCCCTTAAAAAAAATGGGAGGGCTAACCTCAACGGTGGAACGTTTATGATATATGTACATTGGAATAAATCAGACAAGTCATGTGGGTGTAATTAGTCACCGCATTCGAAAGATATCTGCAAAACTAAGAGTCCGACCAATTGTCTAACTCGCCGAAACTGTATCCTTTTTTAAGAGTATTATGTATCTTGCAAATAAATTAGTGATAATGAGATTCATTTTATGGGATAAATACATGATATTTTATTTTTCTTTCAGACCGCCCTTTCATCCATTTGTTCCAGAGCTTTATCAGTCATTTCTTGGGTATTTTCGAATGGCGTCTTAGTATTCCTAGGAATGGCTGTAGTCATAGGATTCTGTGCTTTAACTCCTTACTGTACTTTGACCATAGAACAAACATTTGCAAGAGAGTTAAGGTCCAGTGCATCATACATCCCTTATTTGGATGAAATAGAATCCTTCTTCATAGATGCATACAATAAATATAACGGAATACAAAGTGCTATTTATTAAAATTTACTTTAGGTGTAACGATTATATTTATTCTATTATTTATTACAATAAAATTTCAGTTTTATAGAATTATGTTTTATTTTGATTTGGTTTCTTAAAAAAATCTGTAGGGTTTATACTATATTATTATAATTACGAATACATTTTATACCGGAAAATGAGATAGTTTCCACTGGATAAGGATACTTACTTATTTACTCACTCAGAATGCCAATGCATTCTGAGTGAATGCGATTATGAGAACCTACAACTTTTTACCAGGACTACAAACCTTGTATAACTGTTATGAAAAAGGAGTTAATATTAATAATTAAAATATCATTAAGAAACTCAAATAATAATACAATAAATAATTTAATAACAATTTTAATATTTCAAGGATTTAAATGTACTATCATTTCCAAATTTCAGTTAAATATAATAAGTTGGTGATAGGCAATCTAGTAAAATATGGCGTTTCTTTTCTTTTTATTGTTGGAAGCCAGTTCTGTGACTGTCTGAATTTTCTGGTATTTATCAATAGCTGTCTTTACAAAGTCAGCTGCGGTACTGATTTTTTCCAATCGTTCAGGAGAAATGAGTGATCGCATTTCTTCATGGATCGGCCCAATGCCGTGGAAATGGATGCTGCATAGATTCGTGTATGTGCAGGCACCGATGGTTAACATTGATCCTACTAATAACACGAAAATGCTGCTAAATAGCCATGATATAGTTCTTCCAACGTAGCTCACGAGAGTCTGCGAAATAATGTAAATATTTTAGCCTTGTTTCCACAGCTATGATTATTTTTTCTGTACAACACACATCGGAGAGTTTGCTCTAGAATTGTATGACCTAATTCTATATCCTCGATCGCCAGTCTATCACTTTAATTACCGATATATAATCGGCACAATAACCAAACGGATTAAACGCTTTGCTTGTCGTTTACTGATTGATGCCTAACTTTCATGAAAAAAATAAAGAAAAGAAGAAAAAGAAATTGCCCAATCAACGTGTAACTTTGGACAGCTTCTAAATCGAAAAATACTTAATCGTGCCAATGAACATTATTTTCCTGCATCTTGACATTTTATTATTTAAAATATAATATATAAATATTTCAGATATATATAGTCTATTGAAAAGAAACTAAAATCGATTTGGTCTATAAAAAATATTTTAAATTACAAGTTTAAAAAGCGAGACAAAATGAGACACTAGGTTTGACTATTAGCTAACTATTTCTTACAACTTTTAGGTGTGTTTACGTCGCAAGTCAACAAGTATCTTCTAGTTACAGTAATAGGTTTTGAAAATTTAGGTACTTACTCTTGAATTGGGAACTTGACTCCATATTAAACCAAATGCAGATGTGTCGGGTTCCAAAAGCTCATTACTGTACATTGAATACCTAAAACAAGTTACAAACAATTTGAAGCCAAGCGAACTTTACTCGTGGTTGCGCGTTTACACTGCACATGCACGTTACGATAGTGTGCGTGTCTGACGGTGCGATCAGTTTCGAGCGTGCCGTCCAGTGATACCCGCTTTTGGTCAAAGATACATATACGTGTTTACCACAAGTAAAGACCCCTCATCTTCGTAAATTGCAAGAACTATTATTACACACAAGACGGCAGCAGAAAGAAAAATGTGAAATTTGAATGTAAATACGACATTGATGGTTTCTGAAGTCTAGTGGTCTAATTGTTAGCATATTTGGTTTACTAGGACGGAGATACAGAAGCACTAGAGTTCGATCCCTGCTAAGTAAATCTCGGAAAGTATTGTTTTTATTATTTACTATAATCTGGAACTGGAATAGACCTTAAAGTTATGTCTGTTGTTTATTAGTCAAGACACAAACGTAATTTGCTTATATATTACAATGCTACGTATCTGCTACTATATACCAACTAATTTTTAACGTTTTTGACCACGTACACTAAAGAGAGACGATGAACCTTAACTGTTTTAATAATAATTTAATATTACAAATTATATATGTACATATGCAAAATTAAAAAATTCAAGTAGTAGTGAAATATTATGAAAACTAGAAATAAAAAATGTTTACCTGTCGTTATCAGGATAGCCATTATCGTAACCGTATCCAGGGGCGTAAGGTATATCAGGGTAGGCCACTTCTGATGGACCGGGCGCATAACCATAATTTGGAACATCCTGAAATTATAAAAAGTTATGACATCAAAATCAACCTGAATAACTAATTACACGTAGTATATTTGAATTGCCATTAACCGAAATATAACTTGTACTTACAATCCTGTTAACTTCAGTAGAGGCAGGTTGATCTGACAACATCCGATCATAGTTTATAATAGGTCCAGTGGGTTTGACTGGCTCTATTCTAGCACGCCCTTGATTTTTAAGCAAATCCGGTTTAAAAATTGGATGTTCTTGATTACTAGTATCCTTAGAAACACTATGCGTCGCAATAGATTCAGGCTTTCCATCTACCTTGAAATTGTGTTGCTCTGGGGAGGTGTATGATGGCGGCAATTCAGCTGTTAAGGCTGGTATAGCCAAAGCTAAGACTGTAACTACAATATGCATCTGAAAAAAATAAGTTTAATAAAATTAGTTTCGTTGCTAGAAACGTTAAGTATGAAAACATAGGTAAGTTACCTACAAAAAATTCTCCATAGGACTATATTGACTTAGGAATTAATTTGATTTGATAAGATGTAACTGAAATTATAAATATTGAAATAAAACTCTTTGTAGACAAATTTAACCTTATCAAGGCGGCTCGAGTACCTTTGAGGGTTTGGGGTGATTTAAATTGAAATTTAAAGCCATACAAGAAGCCATAGAAATTAAATAAGAATAATAAAGATTTGAAATTAGAAGATAGAATATTTTACTTACCTTTAACTTTGTTCCTTATCCTCCAAATTTGGAAGGCAGAATGTTGGTTTCTCCTTACAAATTGCTGTATATATATACAAAACAAACTTTCCTACGACAAATCATCCCTTGCACCTTATTTTATCTTAGTGTATTGTTTTCCAATAATGGGAATAATGTCATTAAAGTACCAAAAATGTAGGAAGCGATAAGCGGTTGTCAAATGTTTAGAAAGCTTGTGTATTATCGAAATAGAGATTGCATAAATGCTTTCATGCTAATCTCATTTTCGAAATGACGTCCTCAATGGTTTACTCTCATATAAGCGTTGGTGCGTACAGTTCATTGGAATGCAGAGCTCTTTGGTGCAGGGTTCGCAAACTTTCCATTATTTACCCTGATCTTGGTGTCTGGTATCGGTCCCAGAGTAATCCGTTGTATTGTCCATAATAAAAGCGTAATTTATTTACTTGGGTCTATTTATTAAATCATATTCAAAACAGGTAACAATGCTGTAATTTTGTCCCTTCTGGTACTAAAAAACAGTCACGGAACAAAATATTATAAAAATATCGCCAGTAAGATATCTCCCTTCAAAAGAAGAAAATATTATTCTTTCTAAATCTAGAATTTATGAATTCATAATTTTTCTAGCACAATGCTTTCATATTATTTAGGGTTCAAACACAATCCTTATCATGTAAAATACCAGATTCATGCACTCAAGATTTACAAATTGTTTATAACAGACAGAATCAAAATTCTCACGATTTTATACGCGCAAACATGATAATTTAAAATGATTTATTCTTTAACAACCGAAAAAGCACCAACGTCAACCAGTGCTTGTTGTTTTAATATATAATTCCAATAAATACACTCAAATCGCTAAATCATTGTGCAGAATGCAAATGCTCATAAAAAATCGATTAAAAGAACACATTGCTGACATGAAACACACAAGGTCTACGAAGTCTGCGATCAGTGAACACACGCTGGATAAACCCAACCACTACATCAGATTCGATAACCCACAAATCCTCGCGAAAGAGAATCGTTTCATACCTAGAATGATGCGTGAGGCTATTGAAATCAAAAAACACCCAAATTTCAATAGAGAAGATGGTTGGCAAGTACCACCTGTTTGGGATCCTATTATCAAAACTATTAAGACCCAAACCCAGCAAAAACCAGCTGCCAGACCTCAAGACACTGTGAGCTCTTTCTGCGTACAACGGAACACAAACCAACTTGACTGATAATTACTTTTATTTTTCCTTCCACCCATTTTAATATTATATAAAATTATTAGAGCTAGGCATGTTTGCTGAAGAGTTTCTTGCGCCGCTTCTTCTCTTCAAGCCATAACATGTTGCGAAGCGGTAGTAAATTAAATTAGGCTACCATAGAGAAAATAATAACCATAAACAAAATTAAAATTAAATAATTAAAATTAATAAGTTGGCGGTAGGCTAAATAAAACTTTAACAATACTCCTTAACACTTGACATCTTTGTCTTCCGTGATCACGGCCACTGGAAAGTGATCAAAACGTCGGAAAAACCAAAATCAAATAAAATTACCGCGCTTAAAACCGTTAAAACGTAGTTTTATTATATAATAATCTATTTAGAATCACTTGCACTGGCCAAAGTATGGGCCAGAGCATGACATATAAATCGATTTCAATTAATAATTAAAATGACTTAAACCTATATAAATAAGCGATTCATGGAAACTATGCAGCTTGATATAAATTTGTAGCAGGTAAGTATATTAAAACTATTTTATACTTATTTAATTCTCCAGAGACGGCCTCCAGCAATCAATGTGACGTAGAATATGACCTAATTCATGTTTAATCGTTTATTCGAAATAAATTATTGATTAATATACATAGGTACCTACTTGACGTAAAACTTGAGTTATATTTTCTAGATTTACTATATAAACATGTGTTTGGTAAATACCAAACATAGTAAACACCATCTAACATAGAATGCCCTTCTATGTTCATGGTAGATACCTATCGATTAATTATGTGTCTTATAAAACCCTAGAAAATATTACTTCTTAATATAGTAGAGATTTATCTGGTTTTTAGGCCCCCGTAGCAATTTTGCCAAAAACCGAAATCTTATAAAATCGTCATAATATAAGCATTTTTACAAAAACGGCTTAATCTATATATGAATAAAACTTGGCAAAAAGGCTGATAACATACGCCGCTATATTTATGTGTATGTTTCCTAGTAAACTGCAAAAAAGTAGTTTTTTCAAAATTATAGCCATGCTTTTTAGGGTTTTTATAATTATGTTTAAATCAATAGGTGGCGAAATACTCACTTCCAAAGTTGTAAAAAGTAATACAACTCTCCCCGTTTAACTTTTACAGGGGTTTTTAAAGTCCGTAACAAAAATATAGACAAAAATAGGTCACGTCCATCACTTCTATTAAAACATTGTTCAACACGCATTTGTTATTTATTTTTGTGAAAACTGCTGCTACAGACTTTGAATTCAATTTTCGTGAATCATAGGGCCATTAGTCCGACGAGAATCGCAATGAAACAATACATTGTTATATAATTAAGCAACTTATAAAACTATTAGTTATTAAATTATAAGCAATACGATAACAACAAAATTCTATTACCATGACATGATTCTCAGAAAGTTGCTGGCTGCTATCGGTGATTTTATAAAGTGAAACAAAAATTTAAAATATACAGTAGATAGAGTCGAATTTTACTACGAGAAGAGGTTTAAACCTACTATTTTTATTTAATAATCATTTTAATTTATACTCCATTACATTTTTTTATTTACATTATAACTTTAACACATAAATCGTAACTTATATACATATGTACTTATGTCCATAATAAAATACTTGACGGCTGTGTACTTACCGTTTGATATATTCCCAAAACAGCAGTATTTCTTTTTGCAATAATTCACTCATACTTAATTAGTAACTGAATTATTTATTGAACACGTATAAAATATTGTTGTATATTAAATAAACTTTAAAGTGACTTCTTAAAGTGAAATCTTCCTTGTTCAATTTTGGCTAGGCACGATTAACTATCAGATCACAGTGCGCGTAATTTAATACACATTTAAAGTTAATAACAGTGTTCGAAATTTGAAAATCTAATAATCGGGGCATAGCCAATGTGATTTGGTTTTAAATATTCAACTTTTTAACATCAGCATAATTTACTATTAAACCAAATTAAATGTTACAAATTAATTATTTTAGTGCTTCAATAAATTTAAAAAAAAAACCTATTTTAAGATTAACTTTTAGTCGATCGCACAGGCAACTCAAGCCGCGAGCCTCATGAAAACCATTAAGCTGCCCGACTGATATTTCTAGCCCTTGTATACTGCCCACATATCGGCCTAACACGTGGAAGTTCATGGTCAACCATAATCGATTACCACACCAAATTTATAATACAACCTACTTTCGAACTGACCTTAAACTAAATTTGAAATTCGTTAAACATTTATGAATGGCAACATTTTCATGACTGACTTGGAAAAAAAGTGTTATTTTATCATGTCCATTAAGGCATAAGGTACATATTTGTAGTATTAAAAACACAGTTATAATGCCTAATGTTAAATAAAGAGGCATAAAACAAGTCTATACATAATATAATATTAAATGATTAGTCATTTAATTTTATAACCAAACCTCTTTACCGTTCCATATTCGAACAGATTATCTTGTTTTCAAAACAAATAAAATAATAAAGTTTTAAATTTCGATTCTCGAAAGTAAACAACTATTGTTTGTTTTCCTAATAGAGTTTGTTTTGTTATCCAATAATCATGCACAATTATACAAAATGCCGATCAAAAAGCTACCACACGAAGTTCAATGTATATTACGAGCATCATGTCAAATGAATACATTTTCAAAAGCCGTAGAAGAGTTGGTAAGATGTTTACAGTGAATACTTATTGTTGACGAAATCTATATCAACGAAATAAAAACAAATGGTTGCGTGTTCAACTTCTTCTTTATTATTCTTGAAGACCACAGGCTATAAAATGGCCCTGACTTTTGAAGGGCTTGCGCCGGGACGACTAACATTTTATAAGTATGATTAATGATATGCATCTACCATAGGAAGGCCAACACGTAGAGGTCCTTTAGACAAATTTAATCTAAATGTGGCGTGACACTGACCGGCGATTATCTCTGTCTACACCATATAGTAATGCACCTAAGGAATTGCCCAGGTCAGTGTAAGACTATTTGTAAATGAGAACACAAGGAACCGGGCTATTAGGATAAACTGTTAGTGGAACTAGGTATCTGGATCTATGGGGACTATGGCGTATATATTATAAAACAAATTCGTATTCCGCGTCTATTTGTATACTTGCCAACTCCTAAATAACGCAACGAATTTTTAAGCGGTTTTGAACAGTAGTTAGGAAATTTTTTACTGAAGGTTTATATATAAATATTAAATATATATAAATAATATTTTGTAATAGTCGCCAAAGCGTGCCCAGCTAAAAATAATACAATGTAACATGTAGGTGTGAAAGCTTGCTGGCTAAATAAAAAAGGGTGATGTCACAGAGTTTGAGGTGCAGCGAAGCCGCGGGGAAAACTGTAGTTTTCTATAAATTCGGGTATCTTTCATTTGACTGAGTTTTGTGTGGTTTTGTTGTTGGTACATGCATGATGGTTCCTGAACACAATAGGTATTTCTCGAGTTTTATAGAGACAAAAGAAATTGACGCAACAGTGCCCGGTAGTCCACTTTATTCATTCACACAGTACAATTGCAGGTTTTCAATTCTTTGGATGCTGGCTCTACATCAATTGCAATAAGAGTAAACGTTCAAGAAGGCGCAATACAAGTTATTGATAATGGATGCGGTATTAGACATTCTGATATTTGGTCTATTGGTCAAAGGCATATGACCAGCAATTACGTGGATGTTTTAACTCTCAAGACTGCACCGGATAAATATGGCTTAAGAGGCGAAGCTTTAGCTAATATTATTGCAGTGTCACGCATTGTGAACATAGTTTCTAGACTTGCTGAAAAAGACGAAACATGGATAAAAAATTTTAGTGATGGCAGAGAAAAAAAGATTGCCATAACTTCTGTCCGACCATCAAAAGGAACCACTGTAAGTACATTTTTTATTGTGATATACACCTACTTGTATCTTGAAGGTATCAATGATGTAATTATACGTGTTATAATAAAACGAGGCATATTTAATTTTTTATCAATCAAATATCCTGGAGAAACCTTATTTCTATCAAAAATATTCCTCTTTTAAACTTTTGATCGTATTGACTAAGAAACTCGCGTCTTAATGTCATTTGATATCAATCATCGAGTCCTTGTGGCATGAATTTTTCTGAAATGGGAAAACCTGAGCTGAGGAATAGACCTGAAAACATGTAGCTATACATATATTATGAGCCAAATGATCAGATTTATATATGTTTTATGATCCACATGCCTCTTCATACTTTGACTATTTGCACTGAATCCAATAAAGAAAAAAAAAATAGAATGTAAAAATAGAACGCGATATAAATAGGTATCGGACGAGATTATTTCATAAACTCGTAATCATTTTATCTAACTTTTCATCACCAGCACAATCGTTGTGTTGTCTCGGTGTAAATTCAAATGTGAAATTGTTACAGGTCGAAATTAAAGGTTTTTTATACAACCTTAATATTCGGAAAAACATGATCAATAATATAGATGAACTCCAAAATTTAAGAACGTTTTTAGAGCAGTTATCACTAGTCCACAGTAACGTTTCACTCAGTCTAAGAGATGACGCTAAGAATGAAATCTTATTCCAAATACATAAAAAAAGGGATATCTATCAGACATTACTCAATTTATTTAATATTAAAGAAAATAATGTCCAAGAGCTAAGCGTAGAAAAGAATAAATATAAAGTCAAGGGTTATATTGGTAAAAATGATGACGTAGGGAAACACTGGATATACCTGAATGGAAAATTTGTTACTAGCAATAGTAAGTTATACAAAATAGTTAATGATCATTTAAGTAAAAGTAGAAGTAATCAAACTAAGATGAAACTTAAGTCAAAGGTAAGCAATTAATTATTTTTTTATTCGTAAGAGGTAATTTTTGAGGAGATCGAAAAATCTATCTAACTAGGTTAATAAATCCTAATTTAAATGTAAAGTTTTTAATAACGGTATAGAGCTGTAAATATATAAAAGATAAAGTATATTCCGAATTCCGAAAATTACCGATTATTATCTCAGGTGTATTATTTATTAAGTCGTGGTAGCGTAATGGCTAGCGCACGCGTCCCTGACTCAAAGGGCGTGGGTTCGATCCTGGCCGGAACGCATGCACCACTTAGACAGTTTTCTGACTTAATGTACATATTGTTACAATTACCACGTGCTAACAACGGTGAAGGAAAACATCGTGATGCAACCTGCACATCGAGATAACTGATGTGCCAAACCTGCCAAGCCGCCTTGGACAAGCTTGGTAAGTATACTGTCGTCCTTTCCTGTTTCCTTTACTTTTTATTAAATTTGCTAGTTACAAGGTTTTGGTGCACTTTGGAAGGTAATATCTCTATTATTTTTTGTCACTTATATATATATATATATATATATATATATATATATATATATATATATATATATATATATATATATATATATATATATATATATACTAACTTTTAAAAAATTAAGGAATATCGCTATTACTTTTCAACATCTGTCTAACATACAACTATATATATATATATATATATTTATGTCTTGAAAATGATTTTAAAATATTTTGTACTATTTTTATTTCGTATTTATTATTACAGGTGATTAACGACGATGAAAATTATGTTTTTACTAACAAAATACCATTTTATTTTATATTTATATCATGCCCTTGCCTTGATTATGACATTAATCATACATTAAATCAACCACTCCTAGAATTTAATGACTGGAATAAAATTAATATTTTGCTAGAGAAGTTAATTAAGTTTTATATTGGTGACATTAATTTAAAGCCAGTAAAAAATCCAAATAACATTATTAACATATTTAAAGAACGAAACACTAGGGATCAAGTAAACAAAATCATACAAAAAGTGCTGGGAAACAGATCCGATAAACCGTGTATTACTAAAATGCAAAATGGGATCAAAGGTACATACTTTGGTACTTATTGGCAAAATATCTAATGTTTTAATTTTAAGTCATACAGGAGAGCAAATAAGAAAGAAATTAGCATCAGACATAGTTACATGTTGATAAACAATAATTCAATGCTGCATTAGTAGGTATTTTTATATTTCAGGTAAACTCATTACACGCAAAAACAAGAAGAAACTGCCCAGCATTTCTGTGTCTAAAATAATTAATCCTACCATGGGAAATCAACTCATAGAAATTGTTACACCGTTGTGTACTCAAAAAATAACCACGCAAAATAATGAAAATATGAGTAATTCAAAAAATAACAATAATAAAACGTATAAGAAAAAACTCAATACCAGTTCTACAATTAAAAAGAAATCAACCGAAATAAAACTACGAGATGAAAGGCACATCAGGAGTAATATGACTGAACAAAAAAATAAAAACAAACAAAAGAAGAATAAGGCGTATAAAAAGTATAACGTTCGTAATGTAACGAATCAAAAAGATTTTAATAAAAAGTTAACTGACGCCAAAATTTATAAAAGGAAAAAGGACATAAGTAGCTCAAACTCGTTTTCCAAAAATTATATTATAAAAAAGTTTTTACAGTCAACGAAACGTGCTCAACAAAGACTTACATCAGTTAGAAATGACGCTGACAAAGTTTCCAATAAATTTCAACAAAGTAGATGCCAAATACTGAGAAACGGAACTACTGAACTTAGTTATTTTACAAAGAAAAATAGAAGCATATCTGTCAGTAAAAAAAATTATGATATATTCACACCCGATTATTATCAAAGAAACTTGGAGACCAGTGTAGATTATCGTATTTGGAAGAAACCAAAAGATGCTCCTTATAGGACAACTTATGATCTTGTTCAAACTGTACTCAATAGTCAAGTTAAAAATGATTTTTGGACGACAGGAAATAACAAATTAAACCTACCTAACCGATCCATTTACAGTCCAACACATATAGATCCGGGCTTAATTCATTGTATCACACCATTACAAACTTATCATTATGAGGGAAATTTACAATCAGAGAATTCAATTTCTGGTATATTACCTAAAGATATCCAAGGTAATATTATTGTATCAAATAAAGGTTCAGCGATTTTGTCAGACATACCTAGACCGACTTACGAAAGCCACTGTTATCAAGCGAAAGATTTTAAAGAGTATTCTAGTCATAATAATAAGCAACACGACAAAAAAAATATATTTATTACCAAAAATTCCATAGATAAATTCAATCTTAATGAAAGGTATTCTAAAATATCGTACAACCATAAATTAAAACCTCTTGGTACATTAAGGACCAAACTTTTTGATAAAAATACAATGTTATCTAAACTGTGTCATGGGAAACATAACATTGCAATGTCGTCATACACAATTGAATTGTCTGGCACTGTAAATAATTTTAAGGATAGGGAAGAAGCTGCGATAATTAATTTAAATGATGATTTAAGAAATGATTACAAATTAGAACCTCGAAACAATTTAACATATACAACACCAAACAAATTTAAAACATCGACATCTGTTTGCAACACTTATGAAATAATGCAAAATATATATGAAACAAATGATTCCAATTATCTTTACAAAGAATCTGAAAATGTTGAAAAAATATATTACAAACAACAAACAAGCTACTGTATATGTGATGCAGAGATAAAATCATCATTATATAATCCAATTAAGTCACCAATTAAAGTTACAAATAGCAAAGAAGAACTGAATCGGAATAGTTGTAATATTGTATTCATTTCAAATGGTAAAGATACCAATAATAAAGAAAAAAGTTTGCCCGAAACTAATTTTAAAAACAATGATATAGACCCACTAAATGTTTGTCACGCTGTTTTAAGTAATGTTGACATAAATGACGAACTGAATAATAGTTTTACTTACAAACACTTAAATAAATTATTACTTAAAGATACGTTTAATAAAACTACTAATGACGATATTAAACTACTGAAACAATCTGAAGATAATTGTAATAAAAAATGTTCAAATGAAATTAAACCTACTGAAAGAGAACATTTGATGAACGAGTTTATTGGTAGCATCAATGACGTTAATGAAATAAACAATAGTAGCAGACATTATGAACTATTCAATGACATAGGTCCTAAACAGGATAATTCATACAACGAGGATCAATACTTTGATAAAATTAACAAAGATCGTCTTGAAGATGTTCCCACTGTTAATTTTGGTTTTGATATAAGGGATAGACTTAGATTCTTACCAAAAGGCAAGAAAAGTTACGCCATTTTATATCTTATTACATAACTAATTTGTCTTGTATTACTTTGTTTACATATTTGCAGAAAGTATATATAATTATATCTGTTTTTTTTTGTTTTAGGCATGTCTCAAATCTTTGAAAATTGTAATACAAAAACTGCATGCGATTACAATTTTGATGAGGATTATTTCCATGATGTATGCTTAATTATTTAACTCTAAACCCATACTTAAGAAAAACAAATACTTCTTTTTATATTTTTTTATTTATAGAGTATATATGATAACTTCGCAAACGATGTCCAAATTAACACTGAAATATATGAACCCATGGTACAAAATTTAAAGGAAACTGCAACAAAAACCATTGAAAAGTTCAGTATAAAATTAGTCCAAGACAATGCTTCATTGAAATTTAGTGGTCAACACCTGAAAGACGCTAAGGTAAGGTATAAAACATCGTCATCAAACCTGCATATCGAGATATCCGACGTGTCAAACCTACCAAGCCGCCTTGGGCAAGCATGGTGGGCATACTGTCCGACCCCCATCCCCCCTATAGTAGGAGGCCCGAGTCCAGACGTTTATGGGCTGTTATTATATAATACACGATAAAATTTATTTAAGATTTAGATACGTGTCAGCGACGGCTGTAGCTAGTATTGCAAACTTTTATAGGCGACAATAACCATTTTCCAACAGAGTTCCTAAAGCAGCCGCTTTTGCAAATTCGTATGACCAACATGACAAGTATCAAATTAAGTGGAACTTTATGCTATATCCTACATCTATCGGTATATTTAGACACTTGTCAATTTCAGGAAGGGATTCTACAGAGGCAGCTGCATAAGACCCTTAGGTTTAGCCTGCTTCGAGCAATATTTTTTTTTATTTTCACGTTAGTCTTTATCAAGTTATTGCTCCAAAGTCATCAGAGAAGAATAGCCCCTGACCTTTAAATTTTGTTTTAATTAGCCAACCTCTAAATGTAAATTTAAACTAATATGTTATTTTCAGATATTAGGACAGGTGGATGGAAAATTTATAGCTGCCATTATAGATGGATTTTGTACTCGTTCATATGAAATACCGAAGTTTTTAGTTCTGTTTGATCAGCATGCTGTACATGAAAGGATAAGGCTTGAGAGAAATCTTTCAGGTAAGTAGCATCTATCGGTCTCTAACTTAATATGAAAAAGACCGTATGTCTTTAAAAGTATTATGTTGCAGGTTAAGTTTTATATGTACTAAAATATACCTGGCAACAAATACTGTTTGTTTAATTTAAGATAAGTATTATTAATAAAGACGAAACAGATAAATATAGTCGGGAAATTAGAATTATGCTAGAATAATTATCTTGATTCTTGATTGCTCTTAGGACCGGCTTTATAGGAGTAATACGACGTTCTCACAGCATGTCGCCTTGAGCTAATCGTGGTTCATGCGATGAGAGAGAGAACCAAGGGCCTACGCCTCCCTCCCCCTATCCCATCTCCCTATACTGTGTCCTTTATCCTACCCCCATTCCTTTCATGCTAAAGGATGGCAACGCGTTAGTATCGCCCCTGGTGATCTAAATGTCTATAGGCGATGGTAACCAATTTCCATCAGGTGGGTCGCATGCATGTTTACTTGCTTCACAATTAAAAAAAAAGATTGACACAGAGCAAATATAGTTAGTAAATGAATAATATTTCTTTCAGATTACGTTTCTAATAACCAATGGGTAAGTGTTCCAGTAGAAAAATTAACATTAGTACTGTCTAAAGATGAGATTATATCTCTTCACAATTATAAGGAGAAATTTGAACAACTTGGATTACAATGGACAATTTTAGACGACACTTCTATCGAGGTTGATACTATCCCTCAAGCAATACTCAGTAAACATCCCAGACAGGTATAGCAATTGTTTTTATGTCGGATATAATATTTCAGCTTTAAAATAATAAATGAGTATGGGTTTTCAGTTCGAAAAAGTAATAAAAGCAGTCAAAGGTCTGATAGCTGAAGAAGTGAACATGATAAAAATGCAGAGAGGCTGTATTTCTTTATACCCAAAATCAATAATGGATTTAGTTTTCAGCGAGGTGAGGCATTTATGTAAAGGAGATTTCCTGAATTAGGTTTCTAGAATCATAAATAAATCTATGTAAGGTAAACTATAACATTTTTGATTTTATTAAGTTTTCGCGACTAGTATACATAATATAATGAAAATTATATATATATATATATATATATATATATATATATATATATATATATATATATATATATATATATATATAATAATAAAAAATAAATAAAATACCGCGCTTGAAACTTTTAAAACGTAGTTTTATTACCCTATTAATTTGTTCAAAACTTCTTACTTAAGAAATCTTTAAAAATTCTACTTATTTTTATGTCAATTATATTTTGCAGTCTTGTAGATACGCAATTAAGTTCGGCGACAATCTTTCCAAAGCCGATTGTGAAGAATTACTTTCGAACCTATCAGACTGTAAGACACCTTTCCAATGTGCTCATGGTCGTCCAGTAATGGCTGTAGTGATGAACTATTCCAACAATAGTGCTCTAAGATATAAGGTATCGGGTTAAAACTCTATACATACATACATAACGTCACGCCAGTTCCCTTGCGGGGTAGGCACGAACAACAGAGCGCCATTTAGGCTTATTCTTACACACCTCACTTGCTTCTTTGACATTCATAACTCTTGTCATGCACGCTCGTTTGTTCTTAAGGCTCCTGACATCACCTTCTACTAGTACACGATCAATTTGATCATGGTAGGTGTGTCGTGGCCTTCCACGACTTCTGCATTCATCCACTTTTGTATTGTATATCTGTTTAGTCATTCTTTCATTATACATTCTTTCCACAAAAATGCATATTCATTTAAAAATCTATAACATTATAAAATTCTAAATATGCCGTATCTGTAAACTGAAGCTATTTAAAAAAAAACCACTGGAATATACTATATAAACGATGGAGAACACGATGCAATTTTTAGATTTCTTGTCTGTTTGTTCGGGATTCATGTAAAACCAACTGGGCCGATTTCGATGCGGTTTTCGCTGATCGACACCAAATTCTTAGACTTAAAATCTGCAGTTTTTATCCTGGGAATCTAGCGGGAATTTCTCTGGGAATGATCTAAAATGGCCAGTTTAAAAAAATAATAATTCCAATGTGATTTTTCACTGATCGAAAGCAAATTTTACGTAATAAAATGTGTGATTTTTTAATCCCTGGAATCCCGAGGGAATTTGCCCAGGATCGGTTTGTAATTATGCGGGTGCATAAAAATTAGCTAAATCCTACACAGTTTTCAGTGAAACGATAGCTACGGTACTTTTACTTTACCGGGAATCCCGCGGGAATTTCAAGTCAAGCGTAGACTAAGTCGCGGACATATCCTAGTAAATCTATATAGTAGCGTTTTTAAATACAATAGTAGTAGGTACAGTCTCCAAAAAAAGTCCATTCCATTGAAACGTTTGTTTGAAAAAAAAAACATGTTTATACCGACTATGAAACTTATAGTCGAATTTTTATTCTTTATTTTTCCAGATAAATCCAGAAACATTGAGAAGATTCAAGAAATTGGATCGAAAATGAAAGCTCGTAAGAAGTCGGTTCATATCAGAAGAATTTTAGTTTTATATTTTTTTAAATAATACACTGCATGATTCGATTGAGTATTTTATTGTTTACTTTATTTTAAAATATATAGGTAAAAAACCTGGATGGATGGATAACTTATTTCTATTAATTGTAAATACCTATATCTACAGTCTTATAAAAAAAAGCAGTCACTCATGTTTATCGTGACGTTAAATAGGCATATTAAGGGAAACCGAGGAATATCTCCTACTAAAATATAGTTGTGGACGATGTAGTAAATATATTACAATAACAGTTTAAAACTCAACAACCTCGTTGCACTAACTTTTAACTTACGTACGCAAAAAATCATAGGTACATAGGTAAAATGAATACCTACCGGTTTTGGCAAAAAATACTATCGTTAATTCCTAAATTATGTTTTTAATGTATCGAAAAGAATTAAAATGACCGCGCAGTATACACCAAAATGTATTTAATTTACACAAATACAAGTGAACTGAATGATTACCACGCCATCTATTTGTCATAAAGGTGACTGTTGAATCACCGTCTATAAGATTTCCAAAAGAACAAAGTCGATTTTTCTTTTGCTTCAAATTGTAATGCTTATAATATCTTACAATACATAACAAACTGAAATTCTTTCACATAGGTGGAAGGGGGTTAAAATTTGTTCGATTTTTATTCGTTGTACATCTACTCTTATCGATGTGATGTTGAATCCACTTGATGAATGGTGCTATTCTCGTGTGTACATCAGGAAAACCGACAGCACATGGGATACCCCATGAAACAAGGCCCACAAGATAGCTATGTTTCGTTACAGGTCCTCCTGAGTCACCCTAAAAATCATAAAATTCTTTAATCTATCGTAATAACTGAGACTTTATCTAGAACAATATTAGCACAAAAATTGGCGTTTGAGAATACGGTAAAGGTGAGATGTTACACGACCTTATGTATTCCAAGATTATTTAAATGATTTAGACGGATTACCTTTTCAGGTGGTAATATCTGCAATAACAATTGTTCTATTGTAAAAGTGAGGTGTGTAAGAATAAGCCTAAATGGCGCTCTGTTGTTCGTGCCTACCCCGCAAGTATGTACAATTGTTCTAGAATATGGTACTAGTGAAATTGTAGTAATGGCTTACGTTGCTATTATTAAAAGAAGACTAAGACCAAATTACATCTTACAAAGTATACTTAGTCTACAATTTTAGTATTCTCAAGAAAAAAATATCCATATATTTTTCTGACCATCAAAGCTACATTATAGGTTTATCATTGATATAACATGTCTTATATGATCTAAGAGGTTTATATACCTCAAACTTAAAAATTAAATTTGTTGTGACAATTAGAAAATTCAGGGTGGTCTATATTTACTGCACATGCGCATCATATTGTTCGCGTTTTCACATGTTTTGGCAAAAACAGCACATAAGTAAATGCCTAGCAAGACAATGAATGCACAAACATTCAATTAAAAAATAATGTCAGTTGCTAGGTTTTTTAAATTGTACAGCTGAACACCAGTAAACAATTATAACACAATCAACAAGTCATGATACATGCCTTGTTGATTAAGTGGAAATTATTACGTAGACATAATAAATAAAAGATCAATATGGGAATAAGTGTTAGGAATGCAAATTAAAAATCGCATTTTACTGTGGTTGAAAATAAGCAAAGAGTTGTATATATCTTATCTCAAATATAACATATATTTATAAGTATAAAATAAAGATAAACTTACATGGCATGTGCCTTGTCCTATTTTAGTAAATGTACAAAACATATTGTCCGTAACATTTTTTGAATATCTCATCGCAAATCGACAAGTCTCTTGATCGAATACTGATAAATTCAAAGCATGCATTTGACGACTAGATTCACCATTGGGCTAAAAATTAAACAGCATTCTAAATCACTAAGTACTGTTCAGGAAACAAATGTAACAACAGAAGTGACTCCTTGTTGTTATGGAAGAACAATACTAAGGATTACAATTAAAATCGTCCAGTGAAGTAACTTTGAAAAAGCCCAATGTTACTGTTGACAAGAGGACGCCACAAGCCATTCTCGTTTTTAATCGACTTCAAAATGGAGGATGTTCTCAATTTTTCTGTATGTTGTTTTTTGATATAGAAAGACACTAAAATTCTCAATAGGGTAACTGACAGTTAGATCAACTGAGATACGTCTGAGATTTATCATCTTACAAAACGCCGAAGCCACACAGATTTTGTACGAATTTTGCAATCTATGACGTCATTTCTATGATGATGAGTCAAATAGCGTATTAATTATAGTTTGAACAGTAATTAAAATTATTTCTGTCATTATATTTTGTAGTAATGGTGACAACATAGTTTTTGAACGCCCGTTCTTGAATATGAACGCTGTTTCAGAATTTATTGTGAAGTGTCAATGTGTCGACTTCTTTTACGTTTTAGGTACTATTTAGACGAAATAAATGTTTTAGGTCAAATCAGTAAATAATAAGAATGTTTATTTTTCATTTAATATTTAAACGGAGTATCATAAACATAAAACATTTTCTACAAATGTTTCGAACATAAAATTATGACAAACTCGATACTAGTGAGACATCTAGCTACAAAGTATAATAGTATCTTGTATTCTTATTTCATGGTTGTATAGATCACACACATACCTCTAGGGCTCCAAATCCCGTCAGAACAAGCGAATCCCCTTCATTCAACTCTTCATCTCGCATTGAAATAACTCGTACATGGCGATTATCAAAAGGTCTCAATACTTTTAAAATTGCTATATCGTAGTCTCTGCTTGAATGATTGAAGTCAGGGTGAATTAGTATCGATATAGGCGCGTAAACGTATCCACTAGTATCAAGATTAGTTGTTCCAACTATTACTCTTATATATTTCAGATTGGCACTGAAAAATTCAAAACAAGAAATTGAACATCTTTGTTACTTTAGCCATTCTTTTCACGTGGACTAACCAGTCTTTAAAGTAAAGTCATACATTGAATGCAATTGAAATTGAATATCCAAGGCCGTGAAAAAAGAACAAAGAAACTTCCTATATGCTGGGGCTTGATTTGCGTTAGTGTTAAAGATTTAGACTGTGACCGAATGCTAAGTCTTAAAAAATAACGCCGTTATTAACGCATAACCACATTAGTGTAATACATACGTTTTCTGTCAATATTTAACGTAATTATCAATGTCGCATCTCAAATAACCCCTGAAACCCTTCGCCATATTATAATATTCGTGAAACAGCCTAACTTATTCATAGGTCTTATTCATAGAGAATTAAAAGTAATTTTGAACGCTTCTTTATGGTTCTTTAAGCAACGTTCAAACTGACTCTAAACTCCATATGAATAAGGTCGTAAATCTTTAATATTATGCAAAACGTAGCCCCACCTTTACAAGTATGTATTAGCATGGAAAAAGAACATGTATACTTGTATATGCAAAAAAACATTAGTAACAATAAAAATATGTATTTCTGACATCAGCCATTGTGTTACTTTTAGCAGGCAGTGTTATAACATTTTTATAATTATCTAGAGAATAAACAAACTGATAAAAAGACATTATTTATTAGTTACCCTTGTACACAATGCGCTGCAGTTACTACATGCCGGTTTGATACGACGGCACCACCGCAAACATGGTGGCCTGACAAATTTTGCAGCGAAGCGTGGAAACGACCGTATTCTGGAGGCGCTTCATGACCTCCAATAATGCGAAACATGCTTCCTGAAACTAATGTTTCACAATATATTTAAAAAAATAAAATTAATAACAACAATAATTGTTGTGTATATTTTTTATAAATAATATTTTTCTACGATCTGTATACGATTTCTAGTATACTCGCTACGCTTTTCTAACGAGTATTGGCGGGTTTGACACATCGATTATCTCAATGTTCTGGTTCCATCACGATGTTTTCCATAAACTACAACATATGGTGTTTTAACAATATGCACATTAGATCAAAAAATTGCTTGAGTTGTGCAAACTTCCCGAGCAGGATTCGGAATCACGTCTCTTTCGAAACGCGAGATTGTGACTCGAGAGCGATACCAACTAAACTACCACGGCTGCGATTACGCAGCTTTACTAAAGGAACGCGTCCTCAATGATTTCATTAGCTACTTGTCTTATTCTTCACAGAAAACATTGCCTTATGTATTCTATGCATATAAAATAAATATTTATTTTGTAATTTATATGCATAGAATAGGTAAGGCAATGGCACTCTGTTGTTCGTGCCTACCCCGCAAGGGAACTGGCGTGAAGTTATGTATGTATGTAGATAAGGCAATGTTTTCTGTGAAGAATAAGACAAGTAGCTAATGAAATTATTGAGGACGAGTTCCTTTAGTAACGCCCAAAATACTCCGTCTGCCGTTCTACAAGGCAACCGCGGTCGTTATGGTTATGGCGAAAACGTCACTAATGACGTCATCACGTCGCTAATGACGTCATCACGTCACTAATGACGTCATCATTTTTGATCACACAGCGCTTACAACGACCCACGTCAAGAAGTGGATCGGAGTGGGCGATGACTACAAAGCATTAATTCTCTCTATCTCTTGACATTGAAAAAGGCGCGATATTCAAATCAACTATTAACATTTGAGTCTTCCATCGTTTATGACGTCAACGTCCCATAATCTGTTCCACTAGAATTTATGATTGTAACGTCCGCAAGCAAGTGGAACGGGAAAAATCACGGTCATGAACGTGGTCGTTGTGAGTGTCCTTCTAAAACTTAGCTTGAGTTATATGTAGTACATAGTACCTCTTTGAATGAAATAAGAAATTAACAACCTTCCCCTGTAAAATTAGGTGTAAATAGGCATGCTTTGCTTATGACACACATAAACACGGATTTGCATTATTTACAACGATAAATTCTGTAGCATATACTGTACTGGTTAACTTCTTTTTTAAATATAAAATGATAAAATTTGTAGATATATTTATGTAATTAGAGAACGAAAGAAGAGTACTAGGTATCGGTTAAGGCCACCTTAACCATATTGGGCGCCGGAGTGCAAAAATCAGTTTGAGCCCCCCAATGTCAACAAGAAAAATAAATATTATGTAAGTTATAATAAAGATAACTAGGTACATTTTGAAACATCGGAATCGATTGGCTGGTTTTTAAGTTGGCAGACTTTTTAATGATATAGTCTGGGTGTCTGGGATCGGCCCCAGAGTAGTCCGTTGTCTATAACCCATAACACAAGCGTAACTTGCTTGATTTGGGGATATACAATGTGTGTGTTTGTCTGCCGATTATATTGTCTATTCTATTTAAAATTTGCAAGATATGTGTATGTAGGTAGATATATGGCGATCGGCTCGTGCCCCTAGGTACCACTAGGTACCATGAAACTAGGTCCATGCGCTCGGGTACCACGCATTCCTTGCACCCCGGGTTAAAGACTGCCCTACAATCGCTCATTGTAAAAACTAAATTCCTAAGAGCCGCTAGATCCAACATAATCAGATGGCGTCACAGTTCATTGTCTCGCTAATGCGACGATTTATAAACTAAAATTCAAAAACATAGATTGAATATATATAGTCAACAAGAATGTATTTTTCATTTCTCATATCTGAAGGTGTGCCTGAAGTAGCTTGATCGCAGGGATGAAAACAGTACTTTTCATCCCTGGAAACGATTGTCACTGCTGTCAAAAAATTTAAAAACTATGTGAGCCATAGATAATACATGCGAGTCATGTCCCAACTTTTTCACACCCACTGTTAAAGCCCTGCATACATTGTAATTAAAAGTGTCAACAATTTTCTTAACACCATTTTATATCTAAAAATTACTTTTCACTAAAATATTATTTCATTTACATAAATTTGAGCTAAATATTTACTATCATCAGAATAAAAAAAAAATCTGGCTGGTAGAACGCTACAGAAAAAAGTTATTTGATGTTTCTTAAGTGACGTATTAAATGAGTTCATCAAATTTAGATGTAGATTGAACGCTTGAATTCATTTTCATTAGTGATGTAGTTGTTCGTTTAACTAATCAGTTTTTATTTACTTTTCTCATATTCGAAATGAAAAGCAGTGTTTACCTCGGGTGAAAGACCTAATTAGGCACTCGAACTATTAGCGCCCTCATCACGCTCGTGGGCTTAACACTCATGCATAAATAGGTCACTTTCACCTCTCGTATAATAATCTACTATTAAATTACATTAAAAATCAACAATCGAAAAAGTATTCGAGCTAAGAAACCTAAGGCGCCATCTGATCGTGTAGTATTTCGCTATTAGCGATAAGACCGCCGATTGTACTAGTTATTACTATATGTATAGAGTATCGCTTTCTCGTCTGCGATAAAGAATATTCCATATTCTATTTAGGAGATTGTCTGCTTTACGTTTTTACAATAAGATTGTCGTTCCTATTATTCATATTCGGTGTTCTAATCGTGCACAAACAGTGGAATACAGTTTTAAAACGTAAAACAAAGAATAATCGAAAACCTTTCACGGTGCTAATCTTAATAAAACGATGATTATAATATCTATTTATATTTTCTTACTTACGTATAAAATGTAATTACCTTGTCGTGATGTGAAAAGAGCAATAACTAAAACCCAAAACTTATACATCATAAGTGAGAATAAGTAAATCAAAACAGTATAATAAAGAAACAACACAATGGCAATATATCAAACAAATCAACGTCCACTCATTCATTAATATCCTTTTAAGCAATCGAATTGACTCGATCAGTCATTATCAGGTTATCACGCAATTAAATCTGATAAATAAACAATGATAATAAATTTTATTTTGCAATTTCCTTAGTAGTGCCGCATGAGACACTACGTGAGATTCAGGGTAATTTCCAATTAATTGCATCATTTGAATTACAGGAATTATACATAGAACCTCAACGGAAATGAATGTCCCACAATTTTTCAGAATTCAAATTCAAGCTTTTAGTCAAACTAAGTTATACTGAAAAACTATTTTTAAAGTCGTACATATGAGTAAGAGATTGAATTTACTTTATATTCTATGGTATAGTTCCTACTCTATGTAAAGTCGCGAAATAAAAAAGTTCGTCACCTTAAAGTCGACTTTTGATTGCACGAGTACAAGAAACAATACTGGCAACATTTTAATAAATGTTACGTTTATAAAAGGTAGAAAAATGAAATACGAAAATTGCAATGTTGACAATGACAAACATTGCGATTAACAATAAGAAACATGGAGGATATAACACCGGACTACGCTTAACATAAATGTTAAGACCAATAAAAAGATTTCACATGTCTAAACAATCTTAGACAAGATAGAAAATCAAACAACTTTGATCTAAGTAATTTTGAACTTTATTTACAAATAGTTAAACATAATTTTCTGTGGGACAGTCTGTTCTGTGGCTGTGACGGACTTGTGAAAGGGCAACATGTGCTTGCGGAACGTCAAATGAATCAATTTGAAAACTGGTGAACATTTCGCAACTTATTATGAGGATGTTACGTTAAGAAGACGAGGCAATACACTCATCAGCAACAAAGAATTCAAATTGTAACCTATATTATAAGTTGAATATCGTAAACATACGAAAATACTAGGATATGCCAGCGACTTCGTCGACGTTTGACGAGCTTCCCGGGACACAAAGTACAGCAGCATTTAAAAAAGAATGTAAGCTATCGTTTTAGTAAAAATGTGCTGGAATAAGCAAAATTTTTATGCAACTGTACAACTACTTTTTATCCGTGCAGGAACGGAGAAAGAATACAATTCCCTGCGGCTGGGCGGCCTGTCGTAAGAGGCGACAAAACAACCCACAGCCAGGTGGTAGGGCATTTGCCCGACTGGATGGCTACCACCCCCGTTCTAGAGTATGCCGCCATAACAACCTTGAATTGTGTTCCGGCAATAGTGACCAGGTTCCAATCTCCCTTAAGAGAGCAGCAGCGCATTTGTAGTACCTTTGGTGTTGCAAATGTCCATAGGCGATGGTAACCGCTTTCCATCAAGTGGGTCGTTTGCCTGTCTGCTAAACTCGTGCAATAAAAAAAAATAACTACAAACCACTCCCGAAAAAATTCCGGCAGGATTCCGCTGATAAAAAATATCACACATTTTATTATATAAAATTTGCTACAAACAGCGAATATATTGGAATTCGTTTTTATTAATCTGGCCATTTTAAATAATTCCCAGAAAAATTCCCGCTGGATTCCCAGGATAAAATGTAGCGCAGATTTTAAGTCGTAAGAATTTGCTCTTCAACGAAATCGGCCCAGTAGTTTTTACATGAATCCCGAACAAACAAAGAATTCTAAAAAATGCATCCTGTTCTCCGTCGTTTATATAGCCTATTCCAGTTGTATTTTTTAATAGCTTCAATGTACAGACAGACGGCATGTTTAAAATTTTATAATACTTATTATACATTTATGGGCCCGTCTTATTATACTTCTTAATTTTATTAACAACAAAAACTTCAGAGTTATATAACACGAGTACTTAATTAAGTGCGGCCCTAAAAATCTAATGGAGCTACTTAGGTAATTGCAAAGGAACTTTACTCCGACGTATGTCTGTCTTGTATGTATCAGAGCATAATTGTCTTAGGTATTGCCATGTAGCTACAATAGGTACCTACAAAAGGAGAGTGGCTTTTGTTAAGTTAAAGGTTTCGTGTGTGCAACTGTGCAGTATCAAAACAGAAAAAATATACATAAGTTAAAATCTAAAGTCAATAATTTGCAGTCAGTATTCAAATCAAGTTTGAAATTATAGTTTACAGTAATAAAACAAATTTACATTTTAGTGTTAAAGCAGTATTGGTTAATAATCGTTTACAAATCTTATCTAAGATCCTATAAAATTTTATATCAGATGCGAATGATTTGATAGTTTATCGGACTACTGTTTCGTACAGTACAAACAACTGGTACCATCCCAGTCCACTTAAGATAAGATTTATATTCTATTAAAAATATTATTATACCTCGTATTCTAATCCACAACCTTTAAATGCTTTGTAACTAAGGGTTGACTTATAATTGTGCATTTGCAAAGATTTGCGGACCCGTAACTTGCAAGAAAATTTTCTCTTTGCATTACTTTTACAAATAAGTACTTGCTTATTACTTGGACTGGAAAATTTTGTTTAAACGATTATAAGGACTTAACTCGGCAATTTTATAATTTAACTAATGCAAAAGATTATTACAGTTTAATGGCCAGTGATCATTTTAGATCCGTATGCTGTCGAAGGATGGGCTATCATCAATCTCTTTTCCCCGGAATGCCGCCAGTGCGGCGCACCTGACACGGCGTTTCACACGCTAGTCGAGTGCGCGGCATGGGCGCCGCAGCGTTTCCAACTCGAGACACAAGTAGGAGCGACCGACTCGCTCTGCAGTCTGATGAAAGCCATGTCGCATAGCAGCGATACCTGGGGGGCTGCGGTTACTTTTTGAGACGGTAATGTCTCTCAAAGAGGCCGTTGATCGAGATAGGGAGAGGAGTATTATTGCGCGTACTAATGCGACTCCACGCGGACGCCGGCGGTTGGCTGGCATCCGGAGACGCAGGTATGCGCATGACTTCCCACCCTGAATAATACCGCTTCGGGGGGCCTTTAGCTATCAAGGGAGCAAAGGATTCATCACCCCCGCTGACGAAATGAATGTGTTCTGATTCCCGGGGCACATTCAGGCACTTTTTGCGCTGGATCGGAGTGGGCGTAACTACGTTACATAAAAAGCGCGGGGCACATGGGAGGAGGGTGGTTTTAGTGGGTAGTGGTTGTTGCCCGTGCAACTTCTCTGAGTCTCCACACAAGCTGGCTTGATTATTGTTCGGATTGCCCCTTATCAAAAGGGAAAGCCTTCATGATCAACTATGGTCTAATCCCTTGCAAAGGACCCAGTATTGTGCGTAAATAGGATTTCGCCCGCCTTAAAAAAAAAACATCTCTTCCCTCCAAATAATGAAGTTTTAAATAAAACTTCTTTGTGTCAGCTCCGACGCACGACTGCAGTTTACTCCTTAAACAAGACACATACGCAGTGACAGCAGCCGAATAAGAAATCACTTGCTATTCATTAGTTTCGCTAAGTCTGGTCCATTGAAACGGAACGAGACTGAAGAAACGGAGAAATATTAACCAATAGGATTGGCTGCGTGCCCATTGACGCAGTTGTTATGCCTAAAAGTCAAAAACGGCGTGACCGATTTTAATATTTCTGTTTGGTTTTGTTCGCTCTAATACAGGGACGTTTTAAAGGAAAATAAATACCATAACGCTTTTGAGTTAATGCTTGTATTATTTCACTCATAAAATTTCCATATCGGGGACCTTATATGAAAATCGTTTCAATAAAAACTTCCAAAATCAAGAGGAGTACGACAATGTACATGTGGTGCAATCTAAGCATGTAGGGAGCCTTTGAAATTACTTTTTACTGGGCGTTCATAACTATTAAATTCTAAACATTCCCTATCTGTACATTGATGCTAATTATAAAAAAAAACAACAGGAATAGACTATATAAATTATAAACGGTGGAGAACACGATGCATTTTTTTTAGATTTCTTGTTTTCGGCATAACGTAAAAACTACTGGGCCGATTTCGATGCGGTTTAAGCTAATCTACAGCAAATTCTTATACTTACAATCTACGCTACTTTTTAACCTGGGAATCCAGCGAGAATTTTTCTGGGAATGATTTAAAATGTCTAGATGAAAAAGAAATCGAATTCCAATGTGATTTTTTCACTGTTCGATAACAAATTTTATCTAATAAAATGTGTTATTTTTATCACGGGGATCCCGCGGGAATTTTTCGGGTGCATAAAAATTTGCTTATTTCGACAGTTCTCACTAAAACGATAACATACATGCTTTTTTTAAATACTGCGGTATTTTCTGTCCCGGGTATCTCGTGGAAATTACAAGTCAAGCGTAAACGAAGTCGTGGGTATATCCTAGTTTTTTTTTAAATAAATTAAAGTGTATTTGGTCGTCCTTCTTGAAGGTCATATTTATTGTTAAAGACAGTTCCCACGACATACAACGTACGTAGTACAGGCGAACAACACCGCATAAAAGCTGGTTTTAAAATAAAACTAATAAATTATTCTTGTAAATAATTATATTACTTTGTTGTACTATACTCAACACATCTTGACGGATCTGTAGGAAAATATTCTTGACATTTGGTCATTAATCTCTTCAAGGCTTGAATGTATTTCCTTTGAGTTTCGTCATTCATAACGTGTGCTACATTTTTTGAGAAGATCTTTTCGCGTCCAGTACGAGCGTGGATACCGACCATGGTAACACCAATCGGCCAAGGCGCATTGCCAATCGCCATTTGTAAGTACGCGTCGCTTGCCTGAAAATATATCATTTCCCTCATATAGCATGACTGAAAGACAAGTCTGTATAAGGCCTGATTTACATTTGCACTAGTTAAGAAGTGAGTTGAGACTGATTGGTATTTGAATTAGTTAAGAAGTGAATTGAGCCTGGTATACATTTGCATTAGTTAAGAAGTGAGTTGAGACTGATTGCTATTGAAATTATTTAAGAAGTGAATTGAGCCTGATATACATTTGCATTAGTTAAGAAGTGAGTTGAGACTGGTTGGTATTTGAATTAGTTAAGAAGTAAATTGAGCCTGATATACATTTGCATTAGTTAAGAAGTGAGTTGAGCTCGATATACATTTGAATTAGGTCCATAGTTAGTTAACTTGTGCAATTGGGCGAGTTAATCACTTCTCATCGTTTGGACAGATCTACTTAATTAATAACTTGCTATTTCATGTGAAAATTTCTGTCCGAATGATGATAGGGTCTTATTCGACAGCTTCGCACATTAAATAACTACTTAACTAATGCAAATGTACTTTAATATGTCTCATCTCGCAAGCCTCAATTTCATTTCTTTGGACAAGTCGAAAGATGACATTTCACTAAATTGTTAAGAATTTTCCACAAAACTCACAATTCCTACACAAAAACAAAAAATAAATATCCCAAACCTTTTGTAAATTTGAAACAAAAAAATAATTAAGTATTTATATAGGTATTTCTAAAGTAGTATTGTATATGACTCAACATAATTTCAACGATGTATTGTCATTGAATGAAGTATAATATAAAATTGACCTTATTTGGGTATTTTACATTTGTTTACACGTATTTTCATGGGAATGAAAAATATCATGCCTTTTTTTAAAGTAAAACTTGCCTCCCTCTGCGAAGGAATCCGATGCTTACTTTTATTTTTATGTCTACACTAAATTTTATTCCGCTACTACGCCGCGGGTTGTGCCGTAGCGTAGTATCTTTATTTTACTCACATAATTTAGTTAGGTTTTTTATATATGTACATAAACCTGCGGTGAAAATTGACTATCTGACGTTGAAAATCCCTTAAAAATCTGTTGTGTGATTTAGGAATAAATGGATATACAGACCACGAGATATGTAAAAGCGAGTGTTTTATACTATTTAAAGATGCTAAGATTAGGTACACAGTGCTTATAACACTTTCTATAATGGGGATGATAAATATATATATCCATATATAATAATATATCCATTATAGAAAGTGTTATAACACTGTGTACCTAATCTTAGCATCTTTAAATAGTATACAACACTCGCTTTTACGTATCTCTGTGTATATATATACATATATATATATATATATATATATATATATATATATATATATATGTGTGTGTGCGCGTGTGTGTGTGTGTGTATATATATATATATATATATATATATATACATATATAATTGTACGAAATATAAGATGGTTTCCATAGACAATAAATAATTCATACCATTATATAATTCCTTTCAAGTAAATGTTTTGTAATCTCTGTTAGACTGTCACATATATCTTCAGGAAGATTTTTCTTCTTCAGTTTTCGCGTTAGAGGCTTTAAATACACTTGTGTTTGTGTGAATGTTGCCCTCGTCATTTTGTGTTTTACCGCAGTTTTTTCAGCCGCCGTTGCCGAATTTAGTTGTTGTCCCCACAGCTTAAGAAGAAACTGGAGAACAATTTAATTTGAATTTATTTATACGTGAAGCATGGAGTTACATATGGTGTTAAGTTATTATTACAAGTTAAGTATATGAGGAGGTATGTTTCTTATTTCATGCAACAATCACTAATACTAATTTAAAATTAAAAAAATAAATAAATATATATATATATATCGAGTAATTGTTATCATCATTCTAGTGTCTAGTTCTGATTCGATAATAAAAGCGGGGTGTTATCATCATTCTAGTATATGGTTTTCTTTTAGTCCCAGGTCTTCACATGTGAACCTGATGGGCCGCTTTGAGAATAAATACAGAAATTTTTCAGCATCTACATCCATATTGATATAGATAATGATAACCACATTCGCGTTCCAGACTCTGATAATGAGGAGGTTCGAATCCTGACTGGAAAAGGCTGAACCTCTTAGGTGATTTCTATTCACTTGATGACTCAATGTCTCTAAATATAATATGAATCCATAACTATCTTAGTAACATAAAAAATAGATGTTACAAAATAAGAAATAAAAATATTTCTTTAATTAGCTTCACAGGTTTGTATATGACCTGATTTACATGAAAATTGGTGTACAGAAATCAAACTGTACCAATTTGTTTGCATGACACAACTGAAAGGATATGATGATATTCAATGATATTGAATGATTCAAGTGATTATATAGATCACTTTGGTTGATTCATTCCAAGTGAAAGAAATAAATTAATTATCTAATATCAGCTTTAACATAAAAATCTTGGAATTTTATAGGAAAAGAATTTAGTAGTAATAGTAGGCTTGCCAGTTTTATAATATTACCTGTAAGAGTGTCATAATAACATTCATATCATGATTTCTATCGCCATGTCCCATAGTCTTAGCCATTTCTTGAATAAACTCGTATGTTACAGAGTCATCTAATGAATCTTCTTTCAGTGATTTTTCATTATCATTCTGAAAATATAAATAAAATTTTTATTCATAACATAGTACACACAATAACTGTAACTACTGGCTTTATTTTGATAAAGTTTTCATTTTCTTATTTGGATGTGACACATTTCACCAAAGAAAGATAATAGAATTGGCCCATGAAAGAAAGACAATAAGGATAATTCAGGATCGAAGCTCCAGAATTACACTTATGTGCACATTATCCTTGCCTCTTGAAGGTATATCCAAAAGTTTTATTATGTAAGAAAGCAGATTTTGAATATTTATAAAATATTTTTTTTTTAATTCAATGAAGACGCGGGGATATACTAGTGTTAAAAACTAGTTTCCTCTTTATTCGTGAACAATAGCTAAACACAAACTGCCAGTTTGTGTTTAGAGAACCTGCCTGCTTGCCAGGGATGATCAGTAGAGTTAGAACATTGCATAGCCTTGCATTTAAAAATACTTTTCTATTTAGTTCGATTATTACCATCTCAAAATGTCATATTATTCTCATACTTAGATAATAAAAAAATGTCTAAAATAAATGCCTCAATTTTAAACTTCAAACACATACCTGTGTTCCCAATGCTAAAATTTCATTTAGATATGCTTCATCCACTTTCTCCATAGCCTCTTGAAAATCATTTCTGAAACCCTGAAAAACACAGTTAATAATAATTTATAATGTTTAATAGCACTATTTGACACTGGATTTTATAGTTGCAACTAAGATAAAAATATTCAGTGTACAATGATCAATCAAAAATGGATTCTAAGAGAGTTCATAGACAGCATCTTGCTACAACTCCATTAAGTCTTTGAAAAGTAATTGTGTAACATACTTCTGTATTTAGATTTTTAAATAATAATAAATTTAGCCCTTGGTGTTGTAAATGTCCATAGGCGATGGTAACCGCTTTCTATCAAGTGGGCCGTCTGCCAGGCTGCTGAACTCCGGCAATAAATTTTAAAAAAAAAAGTTGGGGTAGATAAATATAAATAAAAAGAATTTTTAGCTAGACATGTTGCTAGGGAGTTTCTTTCCATTTCTTCTAAGTTGCTAAGCACTTTTATATAGAATAGGAAGAAGATATGAATTTTAATTTATATGTATGAGCTTCAAAAATAGTTCTCCAGTGGAACTTATCTATAATATTATAAAACTCTAAACATGTTGTATCTGTAAATTGAAGCTATTTAAAAAAACATCTGGAATAAACTATATAAATGACGAGAACACAATGATTTTTTTTTATTTCTTATCTGTTAGCTCGTAATTCACATAAAAACTACTGGGCCAATTTCGATGCGGTTTTCGCTGATCGATAGCAAATTCTTAGATTTAAAATATGCACTACTCTTTATCCTGGGAATCCCGCGGAAATTTTGCCAGGAGCGGTTTGAGTTGTTCAAGTGCATAAAAATTTGCATATTCCAATAGATTTTCCACGAAAACAATAGCTTCCTCTCTTATTATATGCTTATCATCTTGGGATAGTTTGTATCCCAGGAATCCTGCGGGAATTTGAAGTCAAGCGTGGACAAAGTCACAGGCAAATCCTAGTTTTGAATAAAAATTATAAAATTTGAACAAATTATATCTCCGAAAGAAGAATCAATTTACACCATTGGCTTCCAACTCCATATCACACTAGCTAATGGTTAAACAAAAATTGATACCAAGAAAGTCATTATGGTTGATTCCTATATCTTGGTATTAATTCATTTGCCTTATCATCAGCACAAATTTGATATTATTTATATGGATCTTATGCCAAATTTCTAACACTTTGTAAGATATAGGCACCAGCCATTAGACAGCAGATATAACTTACAAAGGGGAATCAACTTACTCTATTTGCTTCTGGCTCTTGTATTTCAATTCTTCTAAGCCTTCTGAATGATTGAGTTTCATTTTCACCAAACAAGAGTATAGGATGACCTCTTTCACGCAATCTCTTAATAACTTCTATTCTGGGTAAGGATACTATATCTGTGTGTTCTGATTCATTGCAGTCTTGTTTGCCTGCTGTAACATAATAGTTGTAGTAATGTTTTAGAATACTTTAGACCTATTGGCAAAAGTGGAACAGTCAATCATGATTCTACAGAGTCATATAAACTTCAAAGTATCTTTTGGGGACATTTTCCAAGATAAAAATGTTTCAAAGTATTTTATTTACACAAATGTCTTATGAGTATTTAAATAACAAATTCAGTGAGAATCATTTGATCTTTAAGAGTGACTCAAAACCTCTGTACTCTGTTGCCTGCCTGGCCTTCTACATGGTTGTATACTATAACAGATTAACATTGGTAGTAGTGTTGCAAATGTCTGTAGACAACAATACCCGCTTTCTGCCAAGCAGGCTGCAAGTCTATTTGCTATACTAGCAATAAAAGAAAACCAAATGAAATTAACATTGCGGCCCAAAGTGCAAAGTGGCCCTTAGAAAAAAAGGATGAGTACGACTGGTCTACAAAAACTCCATTTCAAATTTTCATATAAAATGGCTCCCATATTGTATTTACAAATTATAGACGATGGAAAGTGAGACAGCACAAATAAAGATGGGTTTAGTTGATAGGTTTGATCATGATTATAAAAAGTGAGTTTCGACTGTCTATCAAAAAACTTCAGTATGATAATATATATTCTTTATTCATAACTTAAAATTACTGTTTTATTCTTTAGTTTATTATTAGCGTGTGTATCAAGCTTATAATTAGGAATAAAACAGTCAATTCAATAAACATTGTTTAAAATTAACATTATCAAAATGGCAACTCACATTTTTCTGATTTGTCTTCTTGGTTATTTTCAAGTATATCACTATTCTTGGGTCCGTATTTCTTGAAATATTCTTCCTGCTCTTTAGCCAACAATTCTCCCCGTTTGAAATATTTTTTATTGGTAGTAGGATCCTAAAAACAATAAAAATATGAGAACGTCTTTTTTTAATTACCTTTTTAGTTTTTGTGGACTTGTTCTTACAATTATATTTTTTTCCTCTAGAAGTTTACGTTTCCTAGCTATCTCAGCTTTAAGAACGTCCATATTGAAACTAGATTAAAATTTAAATCATTTATTATAATTTGTATAAACGATACTATAAAGAAAACAATAACAATTAACAATATAACAGAAAAGAATAAAGCAATGAAAACAACAATTGACAACCAAAATATGTCAAATTTTCAGGGCGTTCCATCCACAAACTACTATGGATACTACGTGTGTTCCATCAGTATTCAGTAACTCACAACGCCCAAAATACTTCGTTAGCCGTTACACAGGCGACCGTGGTCGTTGTGGTCGTGGCGTAAACGTCACTAATGACGTTATCATTTTCGATTACAAAACGCTCACAACGACCCATATTAAGAGGTGGATCGAATAGCCGTTCCACTTAGGTTTACGATTGTAACGCCGGCAAGCAAGTCTCACGGGAAAAATCGCGGTCGTGAACGTGGCCGTTGTGAGTCCCTGATGGAACGTAGCCTTTATCAATAGTAGTCTAGCCATTGTTTGTGGCGTTTATAAAATACAAACATACGTAGCTGTAGCTGTAGCACCATTTAGTATCATATTTCTACTTTTCCAGTATATAAAAGTACTCTGTGGAAACATCCATAGTCAAGAAGCTTACACACAATGTCCATAGTAGTTTGTGGTGGCAACAATAGAGCACTGAATTAAGAAACCTGTACTTATCTATACTGTAAGTTTGTGTACTGATAATAGTATCCATAATACGTAGTATCCATAGTAGTTTGTGTATCCATAGTAGTTTGTGCTGGTAGCAAGGCAAGCAAGGGATATATTACTAGGGATGCAACATCGCTCATAAAAAACATCGATTTTAGGATATCGATGTTTTCAAAAGCGAAATATCGATGTTAAAAATATCGACGTTTATGAACGATATATCGATGTTTTTTATAACCATTTACATAAGCTTTTGACGCTTGGTTCTGCGATGCAAATGAAACATCGTTTTTTTAACATCGATGTATCGCCCAAACCACCTTAGCACACCTTTCTTAATTCTTGCTTTCACTAACATCATCCTTTTATGCTGCTGTTACTCCATCTTTGCAATCTTTGCATCTCAATGCTCTCACTCTACTAAATACTATGTTTATTCTATTTATATATCTTTTCCCTTACCCACATTCACTACCGTACTTACTATTTAACAGCATGAGCAGACACTATCACATCCCTATCACCATTTAAAATAAATGTACATCTAAGAAAAATGGTTATTTTTAATAGAAATGAAAGAAATAGATATAACAATCAACTTTTATGTTATAAATTATTACTGGCAATAAGAAAAAATATGAAAAATAGAGCACAAGATGGCGCGTTACGTCTGTGTACGATAAAACATCGTTCTTGAACAACGATGTATCGTCGATGTTTTGGTTTCAACATCGATGTTAAAACATCGATTGTTATGAACAATACATCGATGTTTGGAAACATCGATGTTTTGTTTACATTCCTATATATTACTCTCCTGACTGCTCCTATACGGGAGTTTTTGGCGGGAACTGAAAGGTGATGTTGTGCTGTGCAGTTTTATTTGCTAAAAATGTGTAAAATTACTCTAAAATAAACAATAGTTGTAGGATATTGATAGTTTTTGAGTAGTAGTTATGTGTTTTGTGAGAAATATGAACTGTATAGTCAAATGTGGCCTTTTGAGTTGTCACAAGAACTCCGTTGAATGGCACTAGCTGATTACCTACAGTTCAGCTGTGCTACATATAGGCTTAAGAAAATGAAGAAACTATATTGTAAACTAAGATCTGGCTTAAAGGCCTAGCTGCCAAGCCATAAACCGATATAAAATAACTGCTCCTATACCTACACAATTTAAAACTTAAAAAGTGAAAAATGATTTTAGAATACGTACTGAGGTTTCATTTACCAGATTGTCTCAATATTTTGGCTGAAAAGGATACCTTGGGCTATTACAGTATCAAAATTGAGTAAGTAACAATAACTGTAAACAACAAGTTTTTTCAATTGGGACCACAATAACAAAAATAAATTGTACTAAAAATTCATAAACGTATAAAACGTAACGTAACGTAACGTATTTTTTATAACTTGTTTTTTTACAGTTTTCTTAAGTTGTTCGAAACTTATCCTGATGTTGGAGACAAGGTTCTCTGTGAGCCAGTTCAAAGTTTACCAATTTGTGATAAAGAAATAGTCAAAGCGCAGCAAAATATTTTAGAGACAGAAGAATACAAGTTGGCAGTGTCAAGTTTGGAATATTATTACTTGAAGAAAAATGTTCATGCAAGGTTTTTTGGTCTGCCAGTTTGTCCTGAATTGCATCGTACTGTATTCCCAAAGAATGTGGATTTAGGTTGTTTTTTGAAAGTAACAGGCAAGTAAAATGTTCTAAATAAAGTACAGACAGAAATGCAATATGATTATAATCCTATTATACATAGTATCACAATCTTTTTTAAGTTTGCTTGTTTTCAAGTCATAATAAGTGTGTGTTTCCCTCTAAATTTTAAACTATGGGGTAGAAAATTCTAAAAGGTTCAAAGTAGAGCTTTAAATTGCAATCAATGGGTTTGAATAAGACTCATTGAGTAGTTTTTGAGAGGGGTATTTTTGATGAAGATGCTTTTTGAAGATCTATAGCCAAATAACAAAGACCAAGCAAGCATTACTATTATTTGAATCTATGGAACCTTTCATTTTCCTACATTCATTAATAAAATATACTATATGTGTTTATATTCTTACTAGCTTCTGCCCGTGACTTCATCTACATAAATAGTAAAAAAAAAGTAAGATAATAAATACCCCCGATTTTGAAACATTCTTCATTGATGCTCCGCTCCTATTGGTCTTAGAGTGATGATATATATATAGCCTATAGCCTTCCTCGATAAATGGGCTATCTAACACTGAAAGAATTTTTTAAATCAGACCAGTAGTTCCTGAGATTAGTGCATTCAACCAAACAAACAAACTCTTCAGTTTTATATATTAGTATAAGATTTATGGTTTACCATTATTATTGTTCATTTTTTCCAGGCACTGTGGTACGAGTTACTCAGTCAAAAATGCTAGAATATCAAAGAAAGTATATTTGCATGAAATGTAAGTATGAAAGCATAATTGAAGCAGAGTTTGAACATAGATACATATTGAAAGCTCCAATTAAATGTGGTAATACAGAAACAAGGTGCAGATGCTCTATGTTTACTCAAGTTAACTTAGTTTCCAGAGAACATTGTAAAGATTACCAAGAAATTAAAATACAGGTGAATTTCAAATTTCTGATTTTGACTGAAAGAATAATGTACTGCAAACCATTTAAAAGCTTTTTAAATTTAAATACTGAAAAATATTTTTACTTTTTACTAATATATACTACATTGGAAGCAAAATGTTAGGAATAATAATTCTAATACTTGAACATCTTTTCTTAAAGTTTTAATAATAAATTAATTTTTATTTAGCTTCATTAATCCTTATCTGAAATTAGTTGTTATTAACAAAAGTCGAATTATATAGTGTGTTTAAAATAACAATCTTACAAGTAATTACTTTTAATATAATACAAAAAACTAAGATCAAGCCAATTTAACTTTTGTGAAAATGTTGAGTTTTACTTGACTTTGATTTTTATGGTATTGATACTATTTTGATTAAGAATATTTCTAGCTAATATTATCCTATTATTTTTTATTGGCATAAAAATAAGACCTAAACTAGTGACAGTGGGTTTTACCCCAAATTTTTTTTACAAATCCCTCCATTTGCTTATGATAACATCAAACATTCTGATTTCAAATTATTTACTGTTTTCATTCAATTCAATAATATATTTTTCATTTCTCATATTCTAAAAGTACATTTGGAGTTATCTGTTCACAGGGATTAAAACAATACTTTTTGTCCTTGGAAAACAATTTTTCCTGCTGTCAAAACATTTTAAAACTATGCAAACCATATATAATACACACTCATGTCCCAACTTTTTTTGGTAGCATGCCACAGAAAAAATACTTGACATTTCATATGCAATGTACATGATAACCATGATGACCATGATGATTTTTCAGGAACAAGTAAACAAATTGAGTATAGGTACAATACCTGGATCAATGTGGGTAGTTTTAGAAGACGATTTGGTTGATTGTTGCAAACCAGGAGACGATGTTGTTATATGGTAATTGTGTAATGTTATATTTTCTATCAGAGCTTGAAGCTCATATACATCAAAATCTATTCAATTTTTCAGCATTATAAGTAATCTAAATACTGACCCACTGTCAAAAGTGTTTGTGTACTAATTTTACATTCGCTTCTTTGCTTCAGTACTGCATTGTCTTGAAAATTGAAATTATAAAAAAGTTTTTACAAGCTTTCTATTAACCTGCAATGGATGTATGTAAGTTCGAGTGGAATCTTGCAAGTTAAATCTGACTAACTTCCCGGTTTCCGATTGAGCTGAAATTTTGCAGGCGTATGTATATTGCGTGACAATGCAATAATATGGTACCATGGAGCTGATCTGATGATGGAGTCGGAAGGTGGCCATAGAAACTCCTGTACTAAACTAGATAGACCTGTTCTGTTTGGACTTGTTTTACTTGTCTTGGCTAGCACTCTGCTGCTACATGATATCCAGGAAGTTTTTTTTTTTTAAATAACATCAGGAATGATGGTTTAATTATGAAATAAAAATTTGAGTAGTCTGATTTATCACACTGAAGCAAAGAGGCGTAATGATAAATAATTGTTATATATATTATATAATTATATGTTACTCTTGTATGTCTTTCAAGACCTCGGGCCATAAAAATGGCCCGGCCATTTGACTTGCGTGGAGCCATGGGAAGCCTACACGTAGAGGCCCCTTGACAAGTTTAATGTAAATGTGGCGGGACACTGACCGGCGATTATCCCTGTCTACACCACATAATGCACCCAAGGACAAGCCCTGGCCAATGTAGGACTATTGAGGGAAATGATGACAAAAAGTACCGGGCTATTGGGGTGAACCACTAGTGGTACTAGGAGTCTGGGAATATTGGAACTATGGCGTCTGCCCGTCGCAATGTTCGGGGAACATGGAAAAATGGGCAGACGGTGACTCGCCACTCCCTGCCTGGGCCCCAAATAATGCTATAAAGACAGGGGCAACATGGGTGTGAGTGGCTAAGGGGTGTAGAGAGGTGGGCTGCAGGTTCACCGAAGCTACTTCTGACGTGATGCCATTTATCACTTCCACCCCTGGAGCTTGAGTCTTAGCTCTAGCGATCTCCACTCCTTTCTGGCTGGTTAAGGTAAGCACGGGGCCTTGCTTTGGCCCCCGGAGTCAGGTACGAGGTGTCGCTACTCACCGAGGGCTTCGCCACAAAGTCCCCTGCGGTTTAATATAATTATATTATTATTAAACAAATCAATCCTGTTCATATTTTTATTAATTTAGGTGAAGGTTTTATCAGCAAGAGGCGGCTTGGATACTGCTGGCTTGTTAATAAAGACTGTTTAGAGCAGTGGTACAGGGCCTGAAGGGTCAATCAAGGTTTTTATCAATGAGGATATTGCACAGAAAATTAAGTTAAACTTCTGGCAGTCTGTTATTTTACAAGTATAAACTGTTAAAATCATGGTAGCTTAATTCCTAATGCACCCAACTAATATGTGAAACCTACACTTCCACCTTATGGACTGATTTATTATTAGACTGACTTCAAAATGGAGGAGGTCACAATTCGACTGTTATTTTTTTAAATGTTTCTTATGGGATTTCTCCGTCAATTATGGACAGGTTATAAGAAAAAAGGTTTATTCCGAAGAGTATAATACTCCTGAGGTGATCGCATTGTCGCCAAGTCAGAATCTGATGAGTGGATCCCAGAGAAACCGTGAGCAACCCTTCTTGAAGAACACCGAGCGCGCCTACACTCTACAAAAGAGAAACTTTTATATACATGTCAATAGTACAATTTCTACAGGCACTTAAAATATTATTTCTAGAGCTATTCAAGCTACTATAAAATTGAATTTTTTTTTTAACAAGAACTAAACAGGCTTCAAAATAAAAAGAAGAAATAAATATTTTCTACATCTTTTATCAATGAGGATATTGCACAGAAGATATTAAACTACTTCTGGCAGTCTTGGTTATTTTACAGTTACGAATTATTACAGTTGTTGGTAGATTGCTAACACACACCTCTCACTACAATGATGTGCGTTTGAATCCTGGTAACGAAGAATACATTCTTTAGGTACTTCTTATAACCAATGTTGAAAAAAATCTTGTGAAATCTATTCATGGAAATCAGTAATAGGTGAAACCTGCACTTCCACATTATGGGCTGATGTTGTTGTTCTTCTTCTGGCTATAAATTGAGTCACAGTTTAAACTAATTTCAAATTGATAATCCAAGTCACTATTTATTCTGATTACAGTGGTACAGTACGTCGTCGTTGGCGTCCATCAGCTTTGAGTAAAAAGTGTGAAGTGGAATTAGTGTTACAAGCAAATTACATAGAAGTGTGCAATGCACAAAGATCAGAAGTGATTGCGACCGCTCCTGATATTAAGGAGTGCTTTGATGAGTACTGGATGAAATATGAAGGATGTCCTTTGAAGGGGAGAGACCACATATTGAAGTCTGTTAGTCCACAGGTAATTAATTGATACGATATGTGCTTTCCAATTAGTTATTGTCCCAATATTATTATTACCATTGTAATATTCGATCACAGATTTTGTTACTCGTAAGTAAACGCAGTTACTGAAAAATGGTAGTAAGACCATATTATCTGCAATATTATATAATTCTAAAAATGCCGTGTCTGTACATTGGAGCTACTACTATAAAAAGAAACAAGTGGAATAGACTATATGTATAAACAATGGAGAATGCAATGAATTTTTTTTTAAATTTCTTGTCTGTCGGTATGTTCGAGAATCGCGTAAAAACCACTGGGCCTATTTCGATGCGGTTTTCGCTAATCGGCACCAAATTTTTAGATTTAAAATCTGCCTACTCTTTATCCTGGGAATCCCGCGGGAATTTTTCTGGGAGTGATTTGAAGTTGTTTGGGTGCATAAAAATTAGCTTATTCTGACACAGCTTACACTAAAACGATTACTTGCACTCTTTTTTTAAATGCTGCGACACTTTCTGTCCTGGGAATCCCGTGGGAATTTTCCCGGGTATGGTACAAATTAGTTAGATTACATAAATATTAGCTGATTTCAATATGATTTCACTAAAACTATAGCTGAAGTCCTTTTACAAGTGACCGATGCTTTATATTTCGGGAAACCCGCGGGAATATTCCCGGGAATGTTATAAAGTGGGTATTACAAATAACAGTTTGCAGATTCAGCTCCAATTGATACTAAAACAATATGATCCACGACTTTATATTGCCTGGGATTTCCTAACTTTTAAACTACATGATATTAGGACTTGCTTGATATAACGGTTTCTATGTTTAATAGACATATTTTGTAGAATAGATTTAGTTATGTATGCCTTTAGTAACATTACTAATCCCAGGTTTTTATGGGAATGTCCTGATTTTTTTTTTATTGCAGTAGATCAGCAGACAGGCAGACAGCCCACTTGATGAAAAGCGGTTACCATCGCCTATGGACATTTACAACACTAAAGGTGCCACAAATGCGCTGCTGCTCTCTTAAGGGAGACTGGAACCTGGTCACTAATGCTGGAACACAACTCAAGGTTGTTATGGCGACATACATTAGACCAGGGGTGGTAGCCATCCAGTCGGGCAAATGCCCTACCATCTGGCAAAAAAATTAATTTATATTCATACTACAAAATCCGTTAACCTGCTGAAAATATGCTTTGAATTTAAATATTGGCAAAAGAACTGTAATATACTTTACCTGTCAAGAGCGGACAAAGTCGCAGGCAAATCCTAGTTTTAAAAATAAAATTCAAATAAATATAGCATTTAGGAAGAGTTAAAATTTAATTTTAGTTAAATCAACTGAACAATGCTGTAATGAAATGTACTCGTATATCTCCGTGGTTTATGTATTGATAAATTTACTGCATGGCTAGAATACATTACACAGGTTTACAAAAATAAAGTTGTGTGTGCTGAGTATCAAACTATCATTTTCTGGCGTATTTCTTCCTGCTGAACACGAATCTAAAGTCAGAATTGAGGATCAATGAGCAAATAATCGAAAATTCCATAAGATGTTGATTTTTACCGGTTTTTTGGGGTTTTGTTGATTATTTGCCTGTTGATCCCCAATTCTCACTTCAGATTCGTTTTCAGCGGGAATAAATACGCCAAAAATGATAGTCTGTTACCCAGCACACACAATTTTTTTTGTGGACCTGTTATTATCAATGTCCATGACATTTAAGTTTTGCATACACAATTTTTCAATAAATTCTAACAATACTTATATATAAAAGAACCAGTGTTAAAATAACATCTACATCATCTTCCTGTTGGTATACATAACCACATCCAATGAAATTTCAGGTGTATGGTCTACATCTAGTCAAATTAGCTGTACTGCTAACAGTTATTACTGGGTCAAATCATGTCGTAGAAGAAGATGATAAGAGAACATCGTCAGATGATAAACATGCAACGAGAGTTCGAGGGCAGTGCCATTTGTTGCTTGTTGGTGATCCAGGTGAGTTTCAGTGTGTCAATCTTTATTTTATTGAGCTTGATATGAAACTTCTTTATACGATTATAAAAAAAAGAACAATTTAGGATCATCAAACACTCAACACATAAATATTGTTTGTGGGAATACAGGCAGGCAAGTAAACATACTTTTATGATTGCAGAGATGTGCCTTAGAACAGTCTTACGTCGTTTATTCATGGACTACCTCTTCTCACTATATTTTGACACTGACATTTACAATATCAGGTTTATAAATTTAAAAAACATAATGTGTGGCCTGGCTACCGAGTCGGAATGCGTCTTCGAATCCCACACGGCTATCCTGCATTATTCATCTGACCCAGATGAATGTGATACTTCATCTTCATCGCCATTGGACCAGGGTTTCATCAAATCTGCTGAACTGGTGGTATTCATAGGTCCTTCACCATTGCCAATTTTCCTTACAACGTATCTGTCATTTTTCTTCTTCTCTATAATTTTATATGGTCCTAAATATTTCGGGTTTAACTTATATCCTTGTACAAATTGTGTTCTCTTAATCGCAACTAAATCTCCAATTTCGTACTGTATAGCTTGTGTTCTCTTTTTATTATAAACTTTCCTATTTTCTTCCTGAATTTTCTGAATATTTTGCCTCGCCTTTCTATAAGTTCTAATCGTTGAATTTCAAATTTTTCTTTACAATTATCTATGTAGTAATCTCTATTAATTAATTCCTCAGTTTTCAAAATTCCAAAATGACCCTTTTCATGACATTTTCTTATTATTTCATTCTGCATCTTTTTAGGTACAACAATCAGTTTAGTTCCATCTTTAGCTTTACATAAAACTCCATTCTCCAGAATAAAATTTTCATATGACTCTTTTTCTAAAATTTTCTTTAATAGTTTTATCTTCAGGTCATCATCTTGAGCTCTCTTCAGACGTGCTGTAGTTTCGGTAAGTATTAGACTAACAGGATTTCTGCTCAAAGCGTCTACGTGTCTCATTTGGGTTCCAGATCGGTGTTCTATCTTATAGTCAAATTCTTCAAGAAGGAGTGCCCATCGAGCAACTCTCGGAGGTAAGTCTTTTTTCTGTAACGTCATAGTTAGGGCTGAGCAGTCAGTCACAATTTTAAAGCGGACTCCAAGTAAGTAAACTCTGAATTTCTTGACAGCTTCTACAATAGCTAAAATTTCTAAGTAGTAACTATGGTATTTCTTCTCAGCAGGAGTAGTCTTTTTGCTCATATAGTGAACAGGGTGTAGCTGATTGTCGTGTGGATTCCTTTGCAATAAAACAGCTCCATATCCGTCTATACTTGCGTCTGTATGTAACTCTGTCTCAAAATTAGGGTTGTAAATTCGTAAAACTGGTGAGGAACATAAAATATGTTTCAATTCTTCGAAAGCTCTCTCACACTTTAGATCAAAGTTAAACATAACATTAGTCTTCAATAATTCTGTTAGTGGCTTTGCTATTATTGAGTAGTTCTTAACAAATTTTCTAAAATAGCCAGTCAGTCCTAAAAATGATCGTAATGATTTGATATTATGAGGCTTTTTAAATTTTGCAACAGCATGTATCTTTTCCTTGGAAGGTCTTATCTGATTATCACGAATTATGTAACCTAAATAATTTATCTCGTTCTGTAAGAAATGACATTTCGCCCAATTAAATTGTAAGCCAAACTCTTCAGCTTTTCGAAGTACTTTCTCTAGTTTAACAAATCCTTCTTCTTCTGTCCTAGATGGTATAATCAAATCATCTAAATAGGCAAGAACAGTGCCCTCTGACATTAAATCTTGAAAGATATCATTGATAAAGCGTTGGAATACAGATGGTGCGGTGCATAAACCAAACGGCATTTTCTTAAATTCATATTGCCCTTGTGGAGTAACAAATGAAGTGTATTTTTGACTATCCTCGCAGACATCAACATGTAAAAAACCATTCTTCAAGTCAAGTGATGTAAATAGTATTGCTTCTTTCAATTTGTCTACTTGATCCTCGATGAGTGGAAGTGGATATCTTTCCTTTATAATCTTCTTATTTAGCTTTCTAAAATCTATACATAATCTGTAGCTTCCATTTTTCTTTTTCGCTAACACGATAGGGCTTGCATATTCCGATTTACTAGGTTTTATTACTTCTTGATCTAACCATCCTTGTATCTGTTTATTAACTATGTCCTTTTCTAGAGGTGACAGCCTTCGTGGAGTCTGGTGTATAGGATCTTCATCAGTAAGTATGATTTTCAATTTAACATTTGATTCCTTCTTTCTAGTCTTCAAGTTATTGTAATTATCCAATAAATGTTTAATCTTGTCTTTATATTTCAGCTTCTTGATATCATATTTCTCATCAAATTCTTCTTCGTAGTCATTAATTTGTGTAAGGTGTAATATTCTTTTTACAGAGATCCCGTCGGCAGAGAAAATAATTTCAACGTCTTTTAATATCGGGTTTCCAAGTATGACATTAACAGGTATTACATCATCGTCGATAACATGCATCAAGGTTTCAAAATGAACGTTGTCTATTTCAACTTTTGCCATAAAAGATCCCTTCGTGCAAATTTCGTACTCGGCTATTCCTGATAATTTGAGAGTATCTTTAATATTATAATCATTATTCTCGAGAAAATTTTGTTTGTAATAACTCTCACAAATCAAATTCGCATCGCTTCCAGTATCAATAAAGGTTTTAACTGTAACTCCGTTAATTTTCGCTTCTTTATATGGCTTAACAACATCTGTACTAACTTTCTCATCTTGAATTTTCAGTGTCTTATTTGTAGAACTTTGGCATTCTTTTGACTTATGTCCATATCCATTACATTTGAAGCATTTTATACCTTTAGTACAAGCTGGTGATTGGTGATCAGTTTCACCACAATTGTAGCATCTTTTGATGGTATGATTTTTACGTCCGGTTGTCATCTGAATAGGTCTTTGTTGCATCTTGTGTTCTTTAATCTGTGCATATACTTCAAGTTTCTTTCTAAATTGTTTGATATCAGTGGCTCCGTAAAGAATGGCCTTATTTATTTCAGAATCACGAATTCCATCAATAACATATTCAATAAGTGCCTCATCTTCTAAATTTCCATGCAACGCCAGTTCTTTCATATGTAAAAAATACTGTTGATATGTCTCATCCGGTTTCATTTTGCGTGATGCTAATTTCTTGTGAATGCTAGCACTATTTAATTTCGAACCAAATTCTTCTAATAAAGATTCTTTTAATGTATCCCATGACGTAATAGAGCCTAGCGATCGTAAAAATAATTTAGCTGTACCTGAAAGCAGTCTCTTCGCGTAAATAAGTTTTTCAAGATTATTCCATTCCATTAAATTTGCAGTGTCATTAAAATCGGTCAGCCAATTCGTAATAGGGTAGGTATCATCGCCTGTGAACGGTGTCATTGATTTTTCCAAGTCGCTAAATGAAATTCGTACTCTGTAACCAGCTTCTGAACAATTACTATCTGAGTCTTCGATATCTTTATTTTTCTTCGGTGGCATCTTGTATGATTGGTTGTAAGTCTTTCAGTCGTAAAAAATAACCAATTCATAAAACGTCTTCATAAAAGAAAAATAATAGTCTTTATTCCAAATTCTGGGAAATTTTATGCGCTGGTATCATTATGCAAATTAGTGTCGGTAAAACAGCACACAATGACTCGTCTTCAATTTTAATTTCGAGGTTGTTTCGTAATCATCAGATCAAAACTCACGTTAAAACAATGCTTCGCAGGATTCTTACATGATCCTGGTATGATCCTGGCACGATCCTGGCATGATCCTGGCACGAGCCCCCATAAAGTTGTGGGTTTTGTTTGAAGAAAAGCAAAACAAACTTCCTTAGAACAGTCTTACGTCGTTTATTCATGGACTACCTCTTCTCACTATATTTTGACACTGACATTTACAATATCAGGTTTATAAATTTAAAAAACATAATGTGTGGCAATGAAAAATATATGTGTACTCTTTTTTTCACCAAAATTTATATTTTTACAGCTTAAAAACAAAAAAATTCTATTTTCTTCAAAAAAAGGCGGCAACCCTACTTCCGGCTAATCAATAATGAACGTCAGCATGGTCAGTATGTGAAAAGGCCAAAAACTCTTTGAGGCCAGGCATGTCTTAAAAGTAAAAGAAACAGGAATCATGAAAATGTCATAATAGCTGGCAAAATTGTAGCTCAAATGAAGATTTCTAACGTTTATGATGTCAAAATACCTGTAATGAATTTTCTGAACTGATTTTTCACGTAAATATATTTAACTATCTATATTACTGAAACCATCTTATTTGAAGTTATGTTTACTTAGAGATTTGTTTCTTTTGAATAGTACTATTATGTACAACATTTATCACATAAGCATGGAAAGAGAGTACTAGTCGTGGGAAAGTAATAGAATGTACTAGTAGTAGTACATTGACATTTAACGTTTTATAAAATAAACACATTAAAGTGAAAAATAAACAAAAAGCTTTTTCGAAAACAGTAGTTTGCGAAAAAGATTATTTGAGTCACCAGTGGCAGTGTTTTCGTCGTGCACATTTCCTATACGTACCAATATAATTGGGGCAATTAATATGTATCATACTTGTATAATGAGATTCATGTTGTGCATTTTATACAATTCATAAAATTGTTTTTATAAAACAATACAGGTACTGGTAAATCGCAGCTTCTTCGTGCTGGTGCCGATTTGACTGCACGCTCGGTTTTTACATCTGGAGCAGGTAGTACAAGGGCTGGTCTCACCTGTGCAGCTCTTAGGGTTAGTTTAGTATTTATAAAATCTTTACTAAAGAATTTTCTGGCAGCTTCAGACTTCTCAACAAAAATATCCCATTTAGGGAATTAAAATGCCAGGTGGTAGGGCATATGTTTACGGCTACCACTCTTGGTTAAGAGTATTCCGACTCATGGCTGGTTCCTATATCTGACCACTGTTCATTTGCCTTACTATCGGTTTAAATTTGGCATAGGCTCCATACAATTATTAGTTTCAAAATGAATGAATTGTAAGATATAGGAACCTGTTAATAGTAATTTTCAGGCATTAAAAGAACGAATTATTCGTTCACTATGGTCAATCAAGTCAAAAACACTTGGCGCCTTCTTCGACACTTTACACAGAAATATATTACACAGTTTTTCTTTGATAGGAAGAAGGCGAATGGCAGTTGGAGGCCGGTGCATTAGTTTTGTCCGATGGTGGCGTCTGTTGTATCGACGAAATATCCCAATTGCGCGAACACGACCGCACCGCCATACACGAGGCAATGGAACAACAAACTATTTCTATAGCAAAGGTTATAATATATACGTAACTTTAATAGTAAATTTTCTGCATATAGCAAATCATTAGGACTTTGTATTATCATTTTTATATTTATTTGAAAATAAAAAATTGTATATTTTTAGGCTGGTATAGTGTGTAAATTGAACACACGCTGCGCCATAATAGCGGCTTGCAATCCCAAAGGCCACTACGATACGGATCAGCCTTTGAGTGTCAATGTGTCACTTGGTACTCCACTTTTGAGTAGGTAAAGTTGATTTAAAACACTTATTTTTTGGGTACTGTTATCATTTTAATAAAAACGGAGCCTTATGTTTTCGAGATGTCCGTATGTCTGTTTGTGTCACTGTCATTGTTGATAGAAACTATTGAGTCTATACAGTATGGTCCTATACAACGGTGCAGTAAAACCTAAAGGATAAAGGAATACTAGAAATGGTAATCACCTGTAGTTTTCGAAATTTCTATATAGAAATTCGAGTCTATATTGTAACTCGGAGACATTCAATACCCAATGGTACGGCGAAATAGTGCATCCTTGTGAAATCCCCAGTTGTACATATTCATAAATATAACATTGATAATGATTGCAGGTTTGATTTGATATTCATCATGTTGGACTCGAAAAACAAAGCTTGGGACAAACTTGTATCCTCATACATATTATTTGGAGAGTCAAATTGTGTCAAAAATTTGTGGAATATAGAAAAATTGCAGGTCTGTATAGTCATAAAGGTACAAATATTTATGAGGGATCTAAATTATTTGACAAATACAAAATAATTTATATTCAAAACTTAATATTTAGTGATGATAGCAATGTTGGTTCCAGATTAAACAGACTAAAAGGTACGCCAAAAAAGTAATAGATGCATTGTGTGAAAGATGATAATTAAATGAAAAGTTGTGGTGTTACAGAGTATGTATGCAAGAATAGCCTATGGAAGAAAGAGACATACTGACCCAATTGCCTCTGAAAAAGATGAATGGAAATAGAGAGAAACTCTTTCCTTTGCATTTTTAAGGATTCTTATTGTACTTTGTGTTAAGTGTTGTATTTATATCAACTTTTTGACTACATAAGTTTTCATAATAATTAATTTCAGATGTATATAAGTTTAGTGGGTCCTAGAAATACAGTTATGACGAAATCAGCAAATGTCATCTTGCAATCGTATTATATGACGCAAAGGAAATCTGAGCACAGAGATCCTTCACGCACAACTGTTAGGATGTTGGATAGCCTTGTTCGGTAATAATATTTCTATTGTAATTATTACTCAACAAAATCCTTGTAACAGCCATTAACCTATTTAACAGTTCACTCAATATTTTTAATAGTTTCAATATAAAGGTGTAGTTAAGTGTTCAGAAGTGTTCTCCACGACTTTGTCAGTACCAAGTTATAAACTGTATATTTTGTACTTTAATTCCAACTTTGGCCTTTCATGACGGTCAGTTCAGAACTTTTATGGACAGAATTTATATAACTGTGCTCTTTGCTAATTTCAGATTATCTCAAGCACATTGTCGTCTTATGTATAGGACTACAATTCTACCAATGGATGCCATAATAGCAGTATCATTGGTAGACTTATCAATGCAAGACTGCACGTTAGATGATACAGTGGACGCTTTACATTCAACATTTCAAAAGTACCCAGATTTTGACTATCTATGCACTGCATACAAACTTCTATCCCTACTAAATTTGTATGAGATATGGCACAATGAATTGTTGTACTATGCAAAACTTTTACAAGTCGATCATAAAACACTTGAAAATGATATTGAAAGAGGAATAAATAAGTTATTTGCGAAATTTGATGATGTAACAGATGATAACATACAGTTATCGGCTACTCTGGTCACTAGTTCATATTTTAATGGTAAAAGGGATAAGAATAATGATTTAGGATTTATAACTGACTTAGAAAGTCATACCGAAGGCAAAAATGGCCACACACACAAAACAGTAGTTAATGAAAAACTAGCAGTAACATTAAAGAAACATGCAATGTTAAATAAGGAAGTTAAAAATCCAAATGTTGTAATAAAAAAAGTTAGTAATAAAAGGAAACGAAAGCAAGCTTCTGTTGATAGTAGTACAATTAAAAATAAAATAAATAAGAAACCTAAAAAGCCAAAAGCACAGAATAGTAGTGATCTGTCAAGCAGTGAAGAAAATGATGAGATAAGTATGTTAAATGCTGTGCCTAGTGTTTATGATGACGTATTTTCTGATTTAGACCTTGATTTTAAATTTGATGATAGGAAAAAAGATAAAAAACATAAGTCGATTGGTATTAAGAAAACTACAAAGATAAAAGATAACAATATAAGTCGTGAATATAATGTAACTAATATTGAAAAACTTGACAGAGAAATTCATCAATTTGATAATGCTAAAAATACTGAGTTAAAAATTACAGTAAAATCACATCAAAGTAATGGTGAAAATAATGATGTAATGCTTAATTTACCTGAAGAAAATTATGCCGATAAACATGTAGACTTTATACCTCAATCTACAAAAGTTAGTGAAAACGATGGAAGTATATTGGAAAAGCCAAAAGTAAAAACAATAGATAAATTAAAACAATTTCAATTCGTTGAGAAACATGATTTGTCAAAATATGAACAGAGAATAACTAAACCTAAAGGAAAACATGATGTAGTGAAGTTAGAAGACATTAAAATTGAACAATCATTACAACTGCAAAATAAATCAAGTAGCTCACAGATATCTATGTTTGAAAGTGATGATTGTGATATAGATTTAGATATATGATAATTGTAAATAATTTATTTTATTAAATAAAAACACTATTAATATTAATGTACTGTTTTTTTATTTATCACTCGTGCTGATGTTACATTATGTACAGTGTAAACTATTGTTTTTGTGGTTAATATAATTCGTTGAATAGGAACTATTAGATAAACCTGATATCGCATATTCATCGACGTATCCTAAAAGTATGTATTCGAAACTAAAGTAACGAGACGTTACTTTCGGTTCAAGAATTTGACAAAACTATTTGAGGAGTATAAAAGCAAACACACTTTAGTCGCAAAATACTTAAAGCTAATTATTTATTCTTCTGCTATGAAGTAGGAAATTATTATTTGCACAAGTTTTTATTTTCATGATTAGAACTACTGGAGATTTGAATAACAATTTTACTATAGCCCAATTAGTATTGCATTCCTGATAAGTCAGAAACAGTTGAGGATTAGTGCTAAGATTTCTTTACATGTAATTATTAGACTAAAGTGTGTTGGATTTTTATATCTATGGAAGAAAGTCGATAACGTGAAGAATAACAGATTCACCATCTCTGAATATTTTGAAATAGCATCTTCTGGTTGGTTGATTGTGAAAGAGTTGGATTTCTCCTAAATATATTAGGATCAAAGTCATTCAGCATGTGAACGCTTTTTCCAACACGATTTTAATTATATTCGTGCCTACCCTGCAAGGGAACTGGCGTGAAGTTATGTATGTATGTATTTTACTTATAATTGAGATGCATTTTTCATTTTGATGTTTGGGACATAATGTACACACTCCACATTTTGATGTACCAAAAGCAGTTTTATAGCCTTCAATTATTTTAACTATAATGTTATTTAAATACTTTTAATCAAGCTTCTGATGAAGCTGCTTTGTGGGGATCCGAGTTGTAGTTTTCTATGAGTAAATTCTTAAATCTTCTAGCAGTGACACTTATGTTGTCCTCTGATGGTGTTATGCCTAAAATTTCAACCCTTGCTACATACAAATGATTTGGATTTTTAGGGCTAACCATTTTAATTATGTCTACTTCATCCCCTATTTTTACCTGAAAATGAGAATTTTGAATGTAAACATTCCATCTATACCAATACAAAACGCAGAAAATAATACATAATAGGTTGGGGAAAAATTCTTTTCTTATTGTTAAAATGAGTGAATCTAATGAAGAAATTCGATACATTTTAAAATTTTACTACAAAAAAGGTAAAAATGCAACACAAGCCGCGAAAAAAATTTGTGATTATTATGGACCTAATGCAGTATCTGTGAGAGTAGCGCAAATTTGGTTTAAGCGTTTTAAATCCGGAATTTTTTATATCAAGATGAACGTCGCTCTGGTCGCCCTGTTACGGACAAAGTTGATGCCATTTTTGAAAAAGTGGAACAAGATCGGCATATTAATAGTTACGATGTAGCTGGAGAACTGGGAATTGACCACAAAACGGTTATGGCGCATTTGAAAAAAGCTGGGTACACAAAAAAGCTCGATATTTCGGTGCCTCATGAGCTCACTGAAAGAAACCTAATGAACCGTGTACTCGTTTGTGATTCTTTATTACGACGTAATGAAACCGAACCATTTTTGAAAAAGCTGATAACTGGTGATGAAAAGCAGATCACGTACGACAAGAACGTGCGAAAAATCGTAGTCAAAGGCTGGTCAGGCTTCACAGACTGTGGCGAAACCCGGGTTAACTCGCAAGATTCTGTGTGTATGGTGGGATTGGAAGGGCATTATTCATTATGAGCTGTTACCGCCAGGCAGGACCATCGATTCCGAACTGTGCTGTGAACAACTGATGAGATTAAAGCAAAAAGTTGAGAGAAAGCGGCCAGAATTAATCAACAGAAGGGGTGTGGTTTTTCACCATGATAACGCTAGACCTCACACATCTTTAGTCTCTCAGCAAAAATTACGAGTTTGGCTGGGAGGTGTTAATGCATCCACCGTATAGTCCTGACCTTGCACCTTCGGATTTTCACCTGTTTCGGTCTGCGAAATTCCTTAGGCAGTGTCAGGTTAATTAACATCACGAGAGGACTGCCAAAACCACTTGTCGCAGTTTTTTGATCAGAAGCCCCAAAATTTTTATAGCAATGGAATCACGTCCCTGCCTACAAGATGGCAAGAAGTTATCCAACAAAATGGCACCTACATACTTTAGTCAAATGTAAATAAACTTCATAAAAAAACCTTTTGAATTTTTATATAAAATGCGAAGAAACTTTTTCCCCAACCTAATATTTGTTTCCTTTTCCTTTCCTTTCTATACTGCTACTACACTACTTAGACATATATACTGCTTTTATGCCAAAAAAAGTTCAAAAACATGACATAATTATGCAGTAATAAGTAGTTTATATGGGCGAATCTGAATTGGGTATTTGAATCAAGTATTTTTTTAAAGTTTACCCCGCGGCTGTGTCATTGGTCAAATAATAATTTATAGTGAAAATTGTATGTACAGTATAAGGTCTTAGGTTATGTTATATCAATACATTTTGCGTCATTAGGCGTGCAATATTAAAATTGTACAATGTCAATTAATAAATAAAATGTATATAATTGGCAATAATTTATATGTGCCCATCACTCGATGGGCACATAATATATATAAAGTTATATTTTAACGGTTTTAAGCACAATTTTAAATGATTTTTATTTGATTCTGACATTTTAAAAACAAGCTGGCAACAGTGTTAAAACAAAGTGATAGCCTCTGTGGTGAGTGGGTTAAGCCTTTGCCAGCGTACCTCACTGCAACACAGAGGCTCCAGGTTAGATTCCTGGTATAGTAAATTTCAGAAACATTTTTTCTCCCTTATTTACTATGGTCTGGGTGTCTGGGATCGGCCCCAGAGTAGTACGTTTTATATTACCCATAACACAAGCGTAACTTGCTTAATTTGGGAATATACAATATGTGTGTTTGTCTGCCGATTATTATATAAAAAAAAAATTAACTATTTTTGATAGAAATATGTGTTTTTTTACCATTTGGTATTTGGTTGAATAGTACATAGTATTTGGCTGAATATGTACCAAACAGTTAAAAAACTGGCAGAATAAGCTGAACACTGACCAGTCACTGAATATTTGTGGTATCTCTATTCTGGACACTTTTATGGTCTACAATGCCTATTGTTATAATAACTGTATGTATACTGCTGAAAATAACAACATGAAAAACCTGTATGCACATGAGTATATTGCCTTATTTTTATCTATCATAGGAGATTTTGGTTGATTTTTTATTTTACTTCGAAAATTAAAATGTAACTAATATAACTATGAACTAAATATACAACACACCAATCTCTTTAAGCTTGGCAGGTTTTCCCCCTGAATGAAAGAGGCCTGTGTCTGCCTGTATTGATACACTATGGACTATTATTATTTTGTATATATTAAAAATACTTACTGCTGTACTCTTCTTCAGTACTTTAGTTCCATTTATTCTTATTTTACTCTCATAGAACAGTGTTTCTATTTTGCTGAAAGTGGACAAATAAATAAGCACTTACTTAAAATTTAGCAGTTCATGAAAACACATGTGTTAAGTTTAGAAGTGTAGAATCAGGTTTCTTATATTATAGACATTTTAAATTTTCAAAATGAAAATGAATAAGTTCACGGACAGAAGCGAATTTTAAATAAATTTTATGTGTAAAGTGCAGGGTCAGATCTCTATAATTATATGCGCTTATTGCAGCCCTGGGGGCCCAATGGAGATATAGGGCCCCGAGTCCCATTAAACACAACAAACAATATTATGAATGAGATAAATCTACATTTTGGAATCAGAAGGACATGTGGGGTATTGTTATGAAACATTTATTATGAACAGATCCGATCTTTTTTAATATAGGTTGGTATTTTTCAATTTAGGCTAAGGCGGGAGTGAAGCTAAGCAGAACTTCCCACCTTAGCCTTCATGTTTATTTTTTTTATAACCACTCAATATCCACTTTATATCTCAAATAATAAATAAGAGTGTCTCTAAGGCCCTCAAGTAGTATTAGCCCAGCACCCCATAAATTAATAGACTATCCCTGGGAAATAAAATTTATTATTACTTACTTTCTAGCTATTCCTAAACCTGATTTTAAGATAATATCCATCCTCATTGATGTAGTATTGAATTTAACAACTTTTGAGTCTTTTGACAAAGAGGTATCATCTTCATAAAATTTTAAGTCATCCTCATTTTCTAAATCGATTTGGTGCTAAAACAAAAATTTTATTTATCAAGATTGGCTTCTGATAGTTTAACTCTGAGTTTAATAAACATGCTTTTAGATAAAAGTGGTTCAATAGTGATTACAATGAACATAAAATGCATCCCATAAAATACTCTTGACTCTCATCACTGCAGGTTAATACAATATAATAGCACACTCGCTATGCTTGTTCACGGCAATTTGGGGGGTTTTCTATCGATATCTCAGTGTGGGTTTTCTTGTTTTCCTTTAAGATTAGCAAATGCTTATTGTAAACAACACTGTATTGATAGATAAACTTTTCAAGAATACAGGGACTTAAACTTATTAATTTTATATTCGACTACGCTCCCATCTTCGGGATACAGTCCTATTTAATTACCTTTTTAGATTTAAAGCGAACTGTGTTATGTGTTAAATTTTCTGGATAAAGTTTAATAGATCTGGAGGTTATGTTTACGTTTTTGAACACCACATTATGTAATGATCTTCGGGTTACAGCTTCCTGAAACTTTCGAGAAAATAAAGTGGGCGAGATCAACCGTCTCCACAAACTCATGGTTTATGTAAATATACATAAGAGAACGTAAATTAGATAATATTTTGAACAAAACTCAGTTTTTTTGAGCGATGGAATGTGACACTGATTTGAAGTTGACAACAGTGGCAATGGATAAGACAGTGACACTAACATTCTTATTATTTAAGTTTATGGCTTGGCAGCTAGACCTTTAAGCCAGTTCTTAGATTACAATATAGTTCTTTCGTTTTCTTAAGCCTATGTGTAACTCAGCTGAACTGTAGGTTATCAACTAAAGCCATTCAACGGAGTTCTTGTGACAACTCGAAAGGCCACATTTGACTAAACAGTTCACATTTCTCACAAAAACATAATTACTACTCAAAAACTATCAATATCCTACAACTATTGTTTATTTTAGAGTAATTTTACACATTTTTAGAAAATAAAACTGCACAGCACAACATCTCATTTCAGTTCCCGCCAAAAACTCCACACTGATATTCTTTTTTTTATGTGTAAGGCTTGGCAACTAGGCCTTTAAGCCAGGCGCAGTTGTATTGTAGGCTACAATCCACACTATTCAACGGAGTTCTTGTGAAAACTCGAAAGGCCACATTTGACTATACAGTTCACATTTCTCACAAAAACACATAATTACTGCTCAAAAACTATCGACATTCTACAACTATTGTTCATTTTAGAGTAATTTTACACATTTTTAGAAAATAAAACTGCACAGCACAACATCCCCTTTCAGTTCCCGCCAAAAAACTCCCACACTGACATTAGTGAAGTGCATTCCACAGAATAAATACTTCAATTCTCTTGCGTTCCTTCCATTTCTAAAGATATTGGATGTCCATTTCAGACCATTTCAAATATTAATTTTTTAAATAAGAATTTTGTTTTTTATGACTGCATTAATTAATTATTTTTTGTATAAAAACGGGTAAAATTAACAAATAGTCGATGAATAGGCTGCAACTCAGATATCCGGTACACGAATTTTAAGTAGTGGGTTGGCGGAGTGGGTAGGTTAGAGTGGGCGGTATACTTACTCTTTCTACAACCCCTAAGATCCGGAGTATTTGAAATTTTAATTTTTGTTAAACATAACCTCTTCTATTTTCCATTACCAAATATTATTGTGATGGGTGGTGAAATTGTGAATTTTGAAGTGATTAGGCTGGATAGTTACCTCACAGAACTGGAAGTAGAGCTAAGTCGAATTAACTGGCACATCCTAGGGTTATCAGAAGTCCGAAGAGAAGGTGAGGATACCGTAACCCTAGAGTCTGGCCACTTATTTCACTTTCGGGAAGGTGACAGGGCCTCCCAGGGTGCTGTCAGTTTTCTTGTCAACAAGACCCTCGTTAATAATGTTGTGGAAGTCAGCAATGTGTCGAATAGGGTAGCGTACCTAGTACTGAAAGTCACTAACAGGTATTCTCTGAAGGTTGTACAGGTATATGCGCCGACCTCGACACACCCTGACGAGGAGGTTCAGCTCGTGTATGACGACATTGCTAAAGCCATCATGGCACAACCTCCGCACACTACAACGTTGTTATGGGGGACTTCAATGCCAAAGTGAGAGTACAAGAATGCGACGAACCGATAGTCGGACTTTATGGCTTGGGGTGACAAAATCACAGACGGCAAATGCTGGTCAACTTCTTAGAAATGCAGGGCTCTTCTTGATGAATTCCTTCTACAAGAATAAGCCCCAAAGGTGGTATATATATTACACACACACACACACACACACACGCACGCACGCACGCACGCACGCACGCACGCACGCACGCACGCACGCACGCACGCACGCACGCACGCACGCACGCACGCACGCACGCACGCACGCACGCACGCACGCACGCACGCACGCACGCACGCACGCACGCACGCACGCACGCACGCACGCACGCACGCACGCACGCACGCACGCACGCACGCACGCACGCACGCACGCACGCACGCACGCACGCACGCACGCACGCACGCACGCACGCACGCACGCACGCACGCACGCACACACACACACACACACACACACACACACACACACACACACACACACCCACACACACACACACACACACACACACACACACACACACACACACACACACACACACACACACACACACACACACATATATATATATATATATATATATATATATGTGTGTGTGTGTGTGTATATATCTACTTACCTATATATAAAATAATAAGGTTCAATACTGGTAGCGACCACCGACTAGTACGAGGCACTCTAAATATCAACTTTAAGGCTGAACGACTCCGCCTGGTGACATCTAATCTCCGGCCTACGCCGCCCCAAATGATCCAAGGGTCCGATCGGTTCCAACTGGTTCGAATCGCTGGAAACCATAGGCGATCTTGACGATATAACCGACAATGTGGTGCAGACGATGCACGATTTGGGTCGCAGACACTTTCCGCCTGTACGAAAAAACAGACCGACCGAACTTTCTATCGAAACTCAGATCAGACAGAACGAGACATGAAATGCCCCCCGCTTTGTTTGTCTCGTCAGAGCATCGGATAATTACCTTACTGTCACAGGGGGCCGCTGCTACGGGGGTAGCAGCAGATTTCGCCCCCTGATTGATGAAGTGGGTCACTTTGCTACTGGGGTGGCCCAGTATTGCGGAGCGTAGCGTCACGGTGTAGTAACTTTGTTCCAAATCCCGTGATGCCCGTAAAAGCGTGGATACAGGGGCGCAGGTTTAGGTTTAGTGGGTAGTTTGGCGTTCGGTTTCTCGCGACTGCTTCTGTTTGAAGCTAGCGAGAAGAACCGGTCGCTGAGAGGCCCACACACGCTCGATGCATGCTTCTGCGCCGAATTTAGCTCTTCCCGCGAAGAGCGTGAGGACGGTGTCCAAAGACATTCCTCCTGCATAATAAAAAAAACTTCAGACCAAAGCGCACGAGCTGAGCGTGCCGGCGAGTGCCAGAACCGATTGTAACAATTTGCTATTTATTTTAAATACACGATTTATAATTTCGTCTTTATTGGCCGCCAATTTTGAATATTTTCATGGTTACTCTTGTAGTGTATGTGAATGTGCGGTTCTGTTTTTTCTTCATTTTTGACGACTTACGCTGTTTTTTTATACTTTTCTGTTGAGTACTGACTTTCTTTTGGACTTTGAAAGGATTGTTTAACTTTAGACCTATATAAGTGCAATATTAGTGAAATAATAAGTAAGGTTATGATTATTAAACAATAATATTTCAAGATCTCCAGACCATAGGGGCTGTAGTAGGATCAAGTAAGCTTCCCTCTCTGCACAACCCCGTTATTTAAAATTCGTCTATCAAACACCTATGGATTATTTTTAAGATCTTACTTTTATCAAGAATTATCTGTTTGTGTTAAAAATCTAAACTGTTTACTCAAATGTGACTTTTCGAACTGTTAATTGTCATTGGCTTTGTCGTTTAATAGTATAATATATAATATAATAAAAATAGCTAATTTATTACGCATTAAAAGTTTTTTCCACCCTGCACGGTCTTTGAGATGGCTTATTTTCGACAAGCAACATGGTAACACTACTTTAATCGGTTACTCATATTTTTACGTTTTTGTACAAATAATTTTTAATCATTTTCATCAAAATTCAATTGAATAAGACTTGATATCCAGAATATATTTTAGAGGAGCCTAGGAGCCTTTACTATCATTCACCGGAGTCGGACTCCCACACGGCTTTTTGTTTATTCTTTTATGCATTTTTTTTATTGATTTTTTTTATGAATACAATTTTAAACCCGGGAAAAATAACTCTAAAAGTTAAAAAATCAAATGGGTAGTTAAACAAATTAACATTGAACCCTTTGAAGTCATTTTAATCTATTTCAGAATAAATTATTTTCGTATAAGTCTTTGATTTGGATTATGGATAAAATTTGGATGTGGACAAACAAACTACGAACTCACATGTTATACCAATGCGTTTGTTGTCGGTCTAATAATAAATGATGTGTGCGCTCGATGATGGCGTATGACCTCTCATAAATTCGTAATCATAACCGTTTACAGACTACCAGGCGGATGATGTGAGAGCAAACACCCCACTTCGGTTTGTTTACGACATTTGGTTCACATCAAACCGAATCTGATCGTTTACATGATGCAACGGGTTTACGAGTATCGGGCTTAACTCACAATAACTTAAAGTTATTGTTTATGAAATGTCGTAACAAAGACTCGAAGTTATTTATTATATATCTAGCTGTCCGCTCGCGACTGCGTTCGCGCACACCGACCCAACCCATGATTAGCGCGTGAATTTTATTTTACTTTTACACTGTAATATATCCAGTTCCATCGGGGATAATGTTAATGTAATACTTGCAACAATTCAGAAGGGTTTATGGTAATAAAAGAACAGCAACTGGTCACATATTTATAATCAGAGAACCTTATGGTTTTAACATATTTAATACACTGACTGTGTTAGTGTAGACTCGACAAGAACACCTCGCCATCCCTCCAACAATTTAACAGTACAAGAAACTTAGCAAATTGCCACAACCGATAGCGGACTGAAGTCATTGATAAACTATTTTAACTAAAGCGGTATGAATGAAAAGAATTTTATACATTATTGTTTGAAAATTGTAGATAATATTTTATATAAGATATTATATAAAATATTGTAAATAAAGTTTTACATGTAATAAAATAAACCGAACACAGTATAAATCTATCGCGTCTACCAACATGAAAATAAAATGTACCGTTTATATACAATTGAGAGATTTCAAATTATAATCTGTACACAATCACCACAAATTAGAAATAAAAATTCGTACATAAAATTATGTTAAATTATAGATAACTACTTACTTTATACAAAATAAGCGCTAATCACCGAATAAATAAAAATATAACATTATTCAATTAAGGAAATGGTTGATTGTATCGTTTAGAAATAAGAGGGTACATAACAAAATTAATTATTAACTTTAAAAAGAAACGTGAAAAGAACAACTATGCTACTAAATAACTGCACCCAAACCCCAAATGCGTCTTGTATATAACGTTAAAAATAATGCCGTTAACGAATAGCTACATTTGTGTACTATATACATGCATATATTACCTGTCAATGTTATATATATATACTAGCTGTCCCGGCAGACGTTGTTCTGCCCTGAAGAAATAAAATTTAGAACCCGATTCCAGCGCCACCTACCGGGTCCAAATGTAAGCTATCCTATGTTTCAAGTCGGATCAAACTGCACACGGTGTGCAAATTTGATTAAAATAGCTCACATAATTTAGGAGTCCATCGCGGACAAACAACGTGACACGTAATTTATATATACTAAGAGAGAGAGAGAGAGAGAGAGAGAGAGAGAGAGAGAGAGAGAGAGAGAGAGAGAGAGAGATATTAAAATATATTAAAATATAAAAGAAGACTGAAACCTAGTCACTAATGCCGGAGCACAACTGAAGGTTGCTAAGACGGCATACTCTAGACCAGGGTTGGTGGCCATCCACACCGGCAATTACCTACCACCAGGCTTTGGGTTGTATTGTCGCTTCTTACGACAGGCCGTCCGGCAGCAAGAAATGTTATTCTTTCTCCGTTCCTGCACGGATAAGATAAAGCATCACAAATAATTCATAAAACCCATGTCAATAACTATAACATTATTCCACATGGTGTAGTAGGGTAAAGGAAACACGAAAATTTAATATAAAATTCCAGTCATCTATTCGAGACCCAAATTCAGTCAGACTACCAGACAAATTTTTAAAACGGGTCGTATATAAAGCCATCGTATAAATAGGACTTTGCCTAATATATTGGCATCATAGACACACACTTCAATTTTATTAATAAGTACTTCTTAGATGATAATATTATGTCCATTCTAAGTAACCTTGAGTCTCTAAAAATGTTGTGCCTTTAATTAAGTCAGCTGGGCAGATAAACAGTGGACTTGTTTATATTATGGGTCAGTACGATTATAATAACGAGGACATATACATATATATGTATATACGAATTGAGAAATATCTACTTTTTTATGTCGGTTAAAACGACAAATTGTAGAATAGAAATATATATTACGGAAGGTTTTTTTGATTTATATTCTGTGTGTAATAAAAAAACATCTGACCAATCCGACATTCTAATCTCTGTAAAATTGTTAACTAAGTACGTAAAATATACAGTAGCTGGGTACAGTCATATAAAAATTCTCAAGATAAGAAATTTTATTATGTCTTTGTCTTACTGAGAATGCACTGTTTGCTATAACTCCATTAATTCTTCGAAAAGTAATTCTGTAACATACTTTTGTATAAAACTTATAAAAAAAGAGCTTGAGATATAAAGAGAATAAGAAATAAAAAGAAAAACGATTTTTAGATAGACGTGTTGCTGGGTAGTTTCTTGTTGCTTCTTCTCTTTAACAGCAATAACACGTTGCAAAGCGGTGTACATAGAATAGAAAGTAAATGTAAATTTTAACTCAGAAGCTGCGCGCAGAAGATTTGCCGATGACTACTTACTATTATTGTATTGTATTAATTACTATTAATGTGTATTAATATACTTATGTAAAGTATATACAATTATAAATAAATTATTTATGTAACCTTTTTTGTCAACCCTACTGACCATCGACGCGTGACGTCATGAGGCTATCGGCAAACCTTCTGCGCACGGGTAGCATATAAATGACCTTGAAAAGGTATTCCCTAGTGGAACTTATTTTGAATAAAAACTTTTGAATTTAAATTTGAAGACGTACCTATCGAGTTTAAGAGATAAATAAAAGCTCTATTTGCAATAAAATACACAGTGATATTCCAGGAGTAGTGCGTGTATTCCCCAAGGGCGTGGGATCAGGGTTCACCACTTGAGTGTCTGTCCGTCTTTGAGTGGCTCGGTTTATCTTTCATGGCGTCACCGAGGCGAACCAAAGTAAACATAAGGGGCAACGTACATGCAAGACATTTTTGTGACGATTTTTAATCGCAAATAACGTTATGCTTGAAGTAATTAGTATATGAGTGATTTTCTAGGTGGATATTGACTAATATCTCTTAGATTAGTGTACTCAGAGCTGGATGATGATTTGTCAAATTTTAATAGTGAAGAGTGATTTTATTTCAAGTCATAGGAAAAAATTATAGTACGTTCTTCACACTTAAAGTTACACAACAATGTGAACACGTTTCATAGATCATTTACATTTACACATAATTATCAGCTTCTCAGTTGTAAATTTAGTGGTAAATTTTAATCGCTTTTTAAGATAATAACATTTTTTAAATTTATTATACTAGCTTCTAGATTATTTTTAATTTGTACCTATATTTAATTCAATTTTAGGCTTTAATTTTTTTAGGTTTACTTAATAAGCTTAAGTTTTCTATATTAGTTAATGTTAATATGTATTTAATAATAGTCAATCTATATTATAATATTATAAAATTCTAAAAATGCCGTGTCTCTACATTGAAGCTATAAAAAACCCAAATGGAATAGACTATAAACGATGGAGAACAAGATACATTTTTTTTACAATTCTTGACTCTTTGGTCGGGATTCACGTAAAAAACTACTGGGTCGATTTCGATACAGTTTTCACTGATCGACAGCAAATTCTTAGAATTAAAATTTGCGCTACTGTTTATTCTGGGAACTTCGCAGGAATTTTCCTGGGAATTATTAATTTTATCATTAAAATGATTCGAATTCTTATGTGATTTTTTCTTTGATCGATAGTAAATTTTATGTAATAAAATGTGTGATATTTTTATCCCGGGAATCCCGCGGGAATTTTCCCGTGAATGATTTATATTTATTTGGGTGCATAAAAATTAGTTTATTTCAACACAGTTTTCATTAAAACGATAGCTTGCTTTCTTTTTTAAATGTTGCAGTACTTTGTGTCTCGGGGAATCCCGCGGGAATTTTAAGTCAAGCGTGGACGAAGTCGCGAGCATATCCTAGTTTGCTTATATAATTTAATTTTGAATTAATACAATACATTTATTTAAGGCAGTAAATGTTTAATAATTCAATGATAATTAATAAGCACCACATTTCATATTTTGACCAGTAACTTTTCACGCAACTAATATTTTTTTATTGCATAAGTTCAACAGACAGGCAGACGGCCCACTTGATGAAAAGCGGTTACCATCGCCTATGGACATTATTAACGACAAAGGTGCTACCAATGTGCTGCCGCTCTCTAAGAGGAGACTGAAACCTGACCACTAATGCCAGAACACAACTCAAGGTTGTTATGGCATACTCTAGACCAGGGGTGATACCAATCCAGATGGACAAATACCCTAACAACTGGCTGTGGGTTGTTTTCTCGCCCTTTATACGACAGGCCGACCAGCTGCAGGAAATCACTGCACGGATTTAAAGCTAAGATGATAGATGATTGCAGTGTGTATCAGATATCAAATCTAATCGACCTTGTTGCATAATTTATACACATTACTGGTTTTAGCATATCAAACAAAAGAGACTACATGATTTTTAACGGTCAGACAAAAAGTAATAAAGTGTGCGTCAAGCTTTACTTACTCATCGATAATGATCCCATTTCCTTCGCAAGTCTGTTTTATCATATTTTGCATATCAACGTGTCGCTTATGCATAAAATAAACTTACATTTATGGATGATTTCCGTGAAGATGTGTTGTAAAAACTTGGAGATTTCTTCTTTGAATTTTTATATCCATTTGACAGTGCATAAACAATAATAATAGGTCTTAATTTTTGCATTTGCAATTATGTATTTTTTTATACATTTTCATGGAAAAAGGATACTAGGAATGAAAATGGTTCAAGAAAACACATAACTCTTATAAGCCCCTGAATCCGACATAACTATGTGGCGTCACAGTTCATTCTTGTGTATTTTTTCACGTTCTATTATCGCTATAGAAGTGTACCTATTTTCTTAGACCAATTCAGTCCAAAATTTGAAGTAAATTGTAATTCGTTGAAATAAATAGAATATTTACTAATATAATATTTTATGGTCATCAGATTCAATATAATTTTTAATAGAAATAATTATTAAAATGCGTTGCCCGCGTAAACTTTTGGACTTGTATTTATATATTGCACAAGAACTATTATTTTTTCTAATTACATAAAAATTGAGTCACTATTAAAGTTGTGAAAATGGAATAGAACAACTTTCTTTCGCATTTATACGTTATAAGTTATGCTCGCGACTTCAATCGGGTGGGATTATATCGATATGAAACACGAAAAAATATTATAAAACCTTTATTTCAATCCTTAATTTGAAAGACATAAAAGGTGAGGTTTCAACTGCGATAGTGTTACAGATATAGGCCGTTTCACGCAGATATACCTTAAAAAGAAAAAGACGAATAAGAAAAAAGAACCTTGAAGAAGCCTGCAAACTTAATCTAACTCATTATGAATAAGATCGTAACGGTCTTATTCATAGAGAGTTAGAGTAAATTTAAACGCTTCTTTACGAACCATAAATAAATCTTTAACACTAACGCAGATGAAGTCGCAGCAAAATAGAAACTTTAATTTTATTTATTGATATGGCTTTACTGTAACCAGGGTTGGGCAGTATTTGAAATACTTGTAATTGAAATACGTAATTGAAATACAAATACGTATTTTGTATTTGTATTTCAATTACTTCTTAAAAATGTAATTTGTAATTAGTATTTCAAATACCTGACGCTGAGGTATTTTGTAATTAGTATTTCAAATACTTATGGTTGCAAAATACATTTCACAAAATACATTTAGCTACCTTATTAATGGGTGTGTTCTACAGAAAATAGCGCTCGATAGCTTTCATAAGCAAAATGGTGACCGCTAAATATTAGGTACATTCTGCAGTACTGGCCATTTAAAATAAATATTTTTGTTTAGCGAAGATATATAATTTCAAATTAATTTTACTTTGAAAACACGAAATTTTTTTAAAAAAATTAGTCATTTATTTATTGATAAGTGTTATGTTTTTTCATCATGGATAGTTAAAAATTCGAGTACATATGGAATAAGAGTACCGTCGTGGCAGCAACGCGGCAAGAGCAACAAGCAACATCAACGACCTTTATGAGCGAACACTACAATGAACGCACCACTTGTTATTGGTTTGCCCGCTTCCATTCTGGAAATTTCGACCTGTGTTTTATAGCTGTACAGCAGACAGGCTGACGGCCCACCTGATGGAAAGCATTTACTTCGCTTATGACATTTTTAACATCCATTTGATCAACCCGCTACCATCGAAGACATTTTATGACACCCTTTTTGAATAACTCCATATCGTAGCGCTGTGGAAAAACTTCGTCTGGGAGCTCATTCCAAATCCCCACGGTATGCATTGCGTACATGAGCGAAGCGGCTTATGTATTTGGGGGTGAAATACATTTTCATGGTAGAAAGAGGATGAATACACCATTTTATGCTGAATACTCCCCGTTATACAGTCAGTAGAATACGTAGAGAGAAGCAAGTCTCTCATAAGGCCAAGCGTATCTAGACCGTCTGTGAGTAAGCATCAACAACGTGAATCTCGACGTTGAATAAGTCTAGGGGATCGAGTTGGTAGCCAGTGCTCCAGCAAAAGTGTGAGCAGTACTCCATATGTGGGCTCACCTGGGTTTTACAAAGTTCTAAGCGTTATCGCGGTATGAAATACTGCTTGGACCTTTAAAATTCCCAGCTTCTTAGAGGCAAGTTCAGCCTTGCCTTCAAGATGATTGAACATCGTTCGCGATGTCAACATTGAGGATCCCAATACTCGGTTGGTAAGGGGAGTTCCTTGGAACTGAAACGATAGCTCGAATGGAGTTTTTTTGGCAGAGAATACGTAGACCTATGTCTTCTTGGGGTTGAAATGGACAAAGTTTTGTCTCCCCCATTCAGAGACTCACTCTAAAGAATACTCTACTTCAGATACAAATCTAACCCAACTTTCCTCCATAAATTATCGAGGGAAGTTTGCACGACCAAAGTACTGCGCATCACCTGTGCTATCATCCGCATTGGAATGAATGTTGCGAATAGACAACATATCATTGATATGTAAGAAGAACAACGTTGCCGATAGCACACAACCCTGGGGCACACCAGCGTTGATAGGCTTGAAACTTGAGCAACAACCGTCGACAACGACTTGAATGCTGCGCTTATCAAAAATCCTGGATATCCAGGTGCAAGGCCCTTCGGGTATCCCAAACGATGGCCGCTCCGATAGAAAAGCCCTGTGCCGGACCCGGTCGAAGGCCTTAGCAATATCTAGAATTCTAGACTAACTGCCAGTGCTTCCCCTTTGCTCTTAATGGCTTCAGCCCAACGGAGGGTTAGGTAAACCAAGAGATCCCGAACTGAGCGACCGTGGCGGAAGCCGTATTGCCGATCGTTTAGCAGCTGGGAATCTTCGAGGTAACACAAGAGCTGCGTGTTGATAATACGCTCCATCACCATTGAGAGCAAAAAGGTTATTGTTATAGGCCTATTCAACGTGTTTGTTACGTCCCCTTTTTTGGGGGCAAGGTGTACATAGGCAATCTTACACGAAGCGAGGACACAACCCTTGTAGTAAGAGAGAGAGAAAAGTCGGGCAAGGACTGGCTGGGGACAGCTCAGCTAAACAGTAACACAACAGCAACAGCTGCAGCACGATGGCAGGATTGCCATCAGGGCCAGAAGACTTTTTGACGTCGAGGGAGAGGAGAGCACATCGGACTGCTTTTTAAGTAAAGCGCACCTCCGACATTCTAGACTCATACTCAGGGATTGTCGGTGGAGTTTCTCCTATGTCTCAAGAGTTGAATTGGCCGCAAAGATTTCATCCAGAAGATTGACTTTATCTTTGGCGGCGTGTACCAGACGGTCGTCCACTGTGCGCAGAGGTGGAAGAGAAGCCCGACAAAAGTTTCCTTGGACAGCTTTGGTGAGGGCCTAAAAAGCTCTCGTCCCAGAAGAGTAGCTAGAGAGGCGCTCACCAATTCTGCTGATGTGATCGAATTTTGTTCTTGCGAGCTGTTTTTTGAGGGACCTGGGGCCGTTGTATCACTTTTTCAGGTCAGAGGAACTTGGAGCCTGACGAGCCCGCGCTGCAGTCCAGGCTGGATAAGCCTGTTTCTTTAGCTTTACAGCTTCACTGCTGTGCTTATTGAACCATTGTGGTTTACTCATACCACCGATAGGTACAGTTGAGTTTAGAATTAAACATGTTATTCGCTGCAGTACTACATCGGCGATCCAGTCTGTGCTCGGATCAGAAGCTTCCGACGAGAAACATAACTGCCGCCATGGGTAGGATGCATAAAATTCACGGAGTCCATCCCAATCTGCTGACCTGTATCACCACACCTTCCGTCGTCCAGCGGGACGAGTCCGATCGGGAATAGGAAGGGGCACCACCAAAGATACCAGACAATGATCAGAGATTCCCAGTGGAGCACTGATGGAGATCTGGTAGTTCTCCAGGTGTATGGTCAGCAGAAGATCCAGCAAAGAAGACTCATGATCCACTCTATCCGGTATTCGGGTTACTTCCGTAATCACCTGAGTGAATCCACTGGTGAGAGCAAATTCGTAGGCAGTAGTCCCTGACAAATCAGTTCTCGGGGAACCCAACCACTCAGCGTAATGAGCATTAAAATTCTCGAGTATGACTACCTCTGCAAAAGGATACTGACCAAAAACTTTGTCGGTCACCTCATGAACGAGTTCAAAAACGCGAACTGTTTCAGTCCTTGTGCATTCCCTGCCATGGGACCCATATAAGCACGCATAGATCCGGGTGGAACCACCAAAATCTACGCGTAACTACAAGATGGAAATGGTGACGAATTGTAAAGCTTGCCACCACCTCCGTACCATGAGGACCACGACCACTCTGCCAAGAGTGTGACGACGGAGAACAAGAAGAACAAGATGGAAATATCCCTATCTTCAAGGCCGTGGAGATTAGAATAAAAAAAAATATAATAAAATTAGGTTAACTTATTTCAGAAAAAAACGGCAGTTACATAGGCAAGGACCTAATAATAATTATTATTTGATTTTTTGTGAGTATTTTATTTACATAAACTAACACCTGTATTTTGTAGTATTTTGTATTTGTATTTTAAATACATATACTTGAAACGCTGTATTTTGTATTTTATATTTCAAATACCCGACTTAAAAGTATTTTGTATTTCGTATTTTAAATACATGCGAGACAGTATTTTGTAATTTGTATTTCAATTAAAGGAAACCATGTATTTTGCCCAGCCCTGACTGTAACTCACAACTTTTTATCGAGTGTAGAATCCAAACCAGTTTTAAACTTCTTTTTGATAACGCCGTTGGACGTATTCCATTTTTTTGTTACGCAGAGAAATATTGTGACGTTCATTATCTGTTATAATGAAGAGGGTATAAAAAGATCTAAAAAGAGCGCCATGAAAGACCACAATCACGACCGCGTCCAATCCACCCCACATAAGTGTCAGCACCCTATGATCGTTAAAAATAAAACTGAAGTTTTCAGAACAATAATTAAGGCAAGCGTCATCAGAGCGGTATCATGGACAGTGTTGCCATATTTAATACACAATTCGAAATTATCCTTTGAAGTACAATGTTCCTATGTATATATAGGTAGTCTAACTAAAGGCGCCTATTGATAATCCTGCATGGCAGTCTGCCCCGTAATGCAGGACTGTGAATGTTGTTGCAGACTGCATTGCGTCCTGCAACACCGAGCAGAATGTTTCTTGAGTCCTATAAGCTCCGCCCACTGCAGGTCTGCTCTGCGGACAGTGAAAGAGGCTCTTTAGTGTCTTAGGAGTATAGCATAAATTGTTGTTAAAAAAAGCATGTCATCATTATTATTATATTAACATTTTGATTATATTAAATAAAATTTAATTATAATATGTCACAAATTAAAAAATTGCCGTAAATTATAAATGATAGATTTTATCTAGCCTAGCTTCATTAGAACCAGCTTGCTAAATATTGCTTAAACATGTGGAACTTATGTATATAAATATTCCCATTCTATCTTACTTTATTTTACTTTAGTTCTTATTATAGTCAACTCTTCTCTGGTACATTCTGATTTAGCGTTCTATTCTTCTCTAGCCTAAACTGTTCTTTTCTACTCTGATCTATATACTACGCTAGTCTAATTTGTTTTCTTTGCCTTCAAATTTATCTTACCATAATTACAATGTCGAGCTTTAAAATAAACATATATTTTTTAATTATGCTTACTCTTATTTCTAGAAATTTCTAAAGCCGACACAATATGTTCTACAAATCGCGACAATCCTGGTAACCCTATATTACTAGCAACGTAGCTCAGGGGCCGCACTTTATCACATTATACACGCTTTGTCTCTTAAGAACATGTGGACACATGTCTCGCATTCGGAACGAACTTTTTATTTTAGTATTACGATTATGTTTACGGCGAGTTCAAAGGGGTTTTTAATTTGACACACTTTATGGCGCTGTCTCCGCGTTCCGGCGGCTGTAAATGGAAAATATATGTCGCTACTTCGCTTGTAGACTATTAATTAAAAAAACAAAGAGCTATTATTGTATCCAACTATAACTTGATGCTCTGAAGGGCTACTGGATGGATCCGTAGTCAAATTAGACGAATAATTTTGTTGGTGAGTAACTTTCAATGAAATTTAAATTTCATTTGGGAAAATTGAATTGAAGGTTGTCTCAACGAGTTTCACGGTAAATTTAGTTGTTTAATAATTTCTAACAAGTACTAGTTTTTCAGATAGCTAGAAGCGAAAATAACAGCATTAATGTTTTCATAAGCTGTTTGCGTTTAGTATTAAGACGCCGTTGTGTAAAATTCCGAAAATTGTGAAAACTTCAATATGGCACATCTCGTGAAAAAAAAACAATTTAAGAACTATAATTACATACATTGATAATTTCCATTATTTCTATGCGCATGGTAATCGGCAAAGATAATAATTAGTTAACAACTTAAGTTATACTATAAGTTATAATTTTAATTTGTGGTGTGACAGAAAATGTATGTCAGAATGGAGGAGTGTAGCAGGAAAAGACATTGTCAGCGCGTTTTATTAGTAGCTCATAACGCCCAAAATGCTCCGTTAGCCTTTCCACAAGGCGACTATGGTCGTCGTGCTTAAAACGTCATTAATGACGTAATCATTTTCGATCACACAACGCTCATAACGACTCATGTCAAGAGGTGGGTCGAATACCGTCCCACTTGGGTTTACGATTGTAACGCCGGCAAGCAAGTGGAACGAGAAAAATCGCGGTCGTGAACGTGGAGTCTCTAATGGAACGTAGCCTGTGTCGACCCCAAATAATGTAGATAAGGTAAAAGAAAAGCGAAAAGTTATAATACCTACTACTGATCAAACGCGAATCCGTTCCTTAAAATACAGAGAGAGAGAGAGAGAGAGAGAGAGAAAGAAAATTTAAAAAGTGGAAGAAATATCAAAAGAAAGATAAACTGGCAGTCTGACAGTGAGAGGGAGATATAAAAATCCCATACGCAATTTTTTTAAGGTTCCGTATTTGAAAAATACAATGTTTCAAAGTAGTTTCAAAGAAAATTGGTTCGAACAACGTTGCATACTAATATGGATGGATTATCATTTTATGCATCAATTTGTTTTTATCTGAAATGCAAGTTTTACTCCTACTCACTTTACTAATGGGCTTATTAAAAATGCAATTAAACGTCATACATTCTGCAAGTCGAAAGAGGCCTAGCCTACCAGGGACCCGCGACGAAAATCGTTTATTCTGCTCAACGAACCATTTTATTTGACGATACCAGCACCTGTGCTCCACTTGTACCGGCTACCTGGCTGCGTTCCTCAGTTTATGTCCCGATAAAGTTGCCTTAATATTATCGTATTCTTGAACAATAAGCGTTTACGACGCTTTATGCTGTCGTCGGCGGAAGTTATGAATACATTGTTACTCGAGTTTCGGCGCTACGTTTACATGATCCAAAATAAACACACGTGATTGTTATATACGTCTTTACTATCCTAAAGCTGCTTGTACGATAGTAGAGATGTTCTAATTTTGTATGTAGAGTTTCAAGCTTAAATAACAGTATATTTTAAATATAGTCAAGTGATTGATTACAGCACTAAGAAGTTTAATCTTTGCATTTTTTATATACTAGTGTAGCATTTTTACGGTTGCCCATACATAAACTTTGGAAAAAAGGGGGTTTTCGAATTTAAAATGATATCCATATTATTTAATACATATATAAATATATAGAAAAGTGAATGTGTATATTTCTTCGGAATATGGTTCCCAAATTTACACGAACGCAGACACGTGGAATACTTTAGTTTGAAAGAGAATAAAAAATTGGTTCATTTAGCTTATGTGTATTACAAAAAAGAGAAATGAATCGAAAATACCCTCTCAATTCTTAAAAATTACTCAACGGATCTTGTTCAAGCTAATTTCATCTGAAATTAAATTTCACATTCCATTTCGTAAAATGTTCAAAATTTTCCACGACATAGTTCAAAGGTTAGAGTTGTAGTTACATTTTTGTTAATACAATGATGATTTTTCCAATAGTAACCAGTGTTTATAATTAGACTGACAATGTAAAACCTGTTTTTAAAGTTGACAATAGATGGCGTACGAAGTCGCAAATAAAACTTAAATTGTTTCTGTCGCGAACGCGCCCATAACTTCGATCATCAATTTTCAGCATCAAGTTGACAAACGTCAACGTGACAAAAGGAAGAAAATACATCATCAGAAGACAGAAGGTTACATCGCTTTTGAACACCAACTTAAAACGACCACTTGTAATCTTACAATAAATAAATTAGTTACTACTGCGAACTCTGGAAGCAACGTTTAAACATTTCTTATTATCTAATATCTATAGCAGTACTAACGAAATGTGAGTTTAAACAATATTTCTCCAAGAATGTTTTGATTGAATCTTAAATAGTTACCCGGCAGCGACTTCCAAAGTAACGGGAGCGAGAAATTGAATTTCTCATTTGACGCTTGAGGTGCCTATCGTTTATCATCCGGAGGTGACATTTCATCATGTCACGGTGTCCATCTTCCTTTGTGGGGCTATTCGAGTGTAAAACGTTTGACAGGTAGAAAGGAGATGCTCGACGTAATAGGAATATTGTGAAATAATAGGGCGCAAGTGCTTTTGTGTCTGTCCGGTTAGAATTATATGATGAATTCTGATGGCGGCTTCATTGAAAAATTAGGAACGATAATGTAGAGCTTCTTACTTATATCGGCATAGCTCCTTTGGATCGTACCTCCTTAATCTTTATCCGTGTAGGATTTTTAGAGAGCGGCAGCACATTGGTAGCACCTTTGGTGTTACCAATGTCCATAGGCAATGGTAACCGTTTTCCATCAGCTGGGCCGTCTGTCTGCCTGCTGAACTCGTGCCATAAAAAATAATAATAATCAAATTATGAAATTTATGACACGCACAGAATTTTTTTGAAATGACACTGCTTATTTCTGCAATTAACGCTTTCAAATAAAATTGTCGTTGTAGTTGTTATAATTGTAGTACTTAGTTAAATTTGTCTAGTTTCGGTAATGAGAATAATCATAAGATATCCTATGTTTATCCCCATCCTAAACATAGGATCCTACGTTAAACTTAAAGTTGCTAATAGTACCATTTTTCTATTTTGTCTATCTATGTAAGGTGTAGAAGTACAGAGGTCATCATTCTATTCCATGTATTTTATCCAGATTTACATGTTTTAGATGGAGTCTGAAAGCTTGTTTAGAATTAATATTTTTTAGGATAAAGTAATTATATTTAACATATGTAGTTTGTAGTCGTATAAACTGTAAGTCGTACGTGGTTATATTTTAACGAAATGACTAGGTTTCAACTTTCAATACATTTGACGATCTTTAAGAATGTTACGCTATCAAAATTTGAAATGTTCCATTCGTCTATATCAAACTACCACCGCTATTAATAATCCCAAATTTGGAGTCATATTTTATGACAGAGGTGGAGATGAGTGTCTTAATATTTTTTGTGTCGGGTTTACGAGTGGACCACATGGGCCCCGAGGCTCTGGTAACTTACCAAATCGGACTAAGATTAATTGAACCAACGATGTATGTAAAAAAACGTTTAATTAACAATTTGCTGAGTTCATTACGGGTTTAGTATATTTAAAATATGAAAAATTTAAAGTTTTCATAGTTTAAAATGTCTTTTAAGCTTTACGTTTAAATAGAGTTATTAAATGGTCTGTATCCTTTCCCTGTTATTCTTCGGGATCGAAATTGTTATTATTATTTACATTTTTTCATAAATCCCATCTTATAAGTCTTCTTTATTTCGTTAGGTTATTTTATAGTCATATTATTTTAATGTTTATGTATATAATTACAAAGAAACAATATTAGAAACGTGTATGTATGCAACGAATAAGGTAAAACTAACCATTATAGCAACACCATAAAGAAATAGAATTGTCATTCTTATAATCCTTCTTCTACTGCTTTTAGAATTTGCGTCCATACCGCTGTAATTGTTGATCTATGTCGTAGAAAATTCCGAAAAAAATAAGTTTATAAAGCTTTAAAAATATTATTTTATTATTTGAAATATGTCCACAGTTTTTAAGATATGAACAATTTCAATTAAATTCTTTTTTTGTGGTTCCATAGTAAAGTAATGCAAACAGTGGACGTTTGTTACCTCTACGAAACACTCCATTGGACTGCCACGCAATAGACTGATTTGTATTTATTGTTGAATTATTTAAAAAAATCGAATGGCAATGGATAAGTGGCAAAACGAATCGCCACAATATTTTAACTTCAAGTTTTACGGGCAGATTATTAATGTACTTGTCCAATTTGAAAATCTGCCCGTAAAACTTCAAGTTAAAATTTTGTTGCGATTCGTTTTGCCACTTATCCGTTGCCATTCGTTTATCCACTGGTCCGTTGAAGTTTCACTTCTACTATGTGTCCCAGCACACATTTCGATTTTTCGCAGGTTTACTGCAAATTATAATTTGGTTAGGTTAGGTACATTTTAATTATTGAATTTTTTATTTAAACATATTTTATTTTATTAAACATAAAAACTGAATTCGATCCGGAACCAAAAAACGCATCCATAGTATACTCTAAATTTATGCCGCCTCTCACCACGTCCAGTCTTTTTTTTATTGCAGGAGATCAGCAGACAGGCAGACGGCCCACTTGATGGAAAGCGGTTACCATCGCCTATGGACATTTGCAACACCAAAGTTGCTACAAATGTGCTGCTGCTCTCTTAAGGGAAACTGGAACCTGGTCACTAATGCCGGAACACAAATCAAGGTTGTTATGGCGACATACTTTAGACCAGGGGTGGTAGCCATCCAGTCGGACAAATGCACTTCCACCTGGCTGTGGGTTGTTAAGTCGCCTCTTACGACAGGCCGCCCGGCCGCAGGAAATTGTATTCTTTCTCCGTTCCTGCACGGATAGAATGGATAGTCTAACAAAATGCCGCTCCTCCACGCGGCCGTAATGCTTTTTCGTGACAGAAGAATGCTAAGACCCCCCCGTTTATATAGAAGTTTCACTTCAAAAAAATCGGATTTATAACAAAGGTGAATTTTGTTAAAACTTAAGAAAATATTATGTGAATTTTGTTGCCCTATATGGGAAGTACTTTGGTTATTTTATTGACTGGCTCGCTAATGCAAGTTTTACGACTAATTTCACGGTTATTCATTCTCCCGCGACAGGGGGTGCCCTCAGGGCACGCCAATGTTAACTGCAATATTCGCTGTTGAACTTGTGAAGTAATTGGACATATTAAGACAAGCGGCCGGGACTAATGAGCAAACATTTGTTGTCTGAAACAACATGTTATTGTTCTTTAATGCTTCTTTGAAATTTCTCGAGTCGATTGATCTATCCAGTTGGGTTGTCTACCCAGAAGTAGGTATATATGATAAAACCGTAAATACTATACTAATACTAAGTCGTTCCCTCATTGCTGACGATTATGACTTGATGGCAGTGAATAATTGCTTTTCTCCATCAAAATCTGTTTGAGCGCGCTGGAGGGCTGAATTCATCGACTTATCTAGCTGGTCCGTAGGTAAACTTGTTAATTCATCTATTTCGTGATCTACCATAAGGTTTATTTACCAGTGACCACAAGTATCTCCATATTGTTTGGTTTCTTGTGGGCTATGTCGTCAAAGTACTTCAATATCCGTTGTTGGCATACCGTTGATAATCTCTGGAGATCTTCAATCTCCAACTCTCTCACGCATTTAAAAATAGTTTAGTGTCGGCGAAATATTATCTTGATCGTCGAGTAAGTATACATCAATCTCTCAGTAAGGATTATTTACGATACCCTCAGTGTTATGAACTTGAAACTTGAAAACCTGAAACAGACTCCGGTATAAAAGTATAAAAGGTCTCGACTGTACAAAAACCCTAAACTCATAATAATTTAAGGTCTTCTAATAGTCTTTAGCTAGGGAATAGCTATGCATATTTCTAGTAACACATTATAAGCTCATTTAGTCAGCTAACAGACTGATGTGAGTTTAATTAAAATTCACACCATTAATCATGGTGGCTATTGATTTTGTGTCACGTGCCATCAGTGTGAGCTCTTGCCCGTTATCAATTAGCTTTTGATAGGTTGGTTGTGCTGGCTGTCGTATATGAGTTTACGTCCGTCTAGCTTGCTGGCTTCCGAATGACTGTTTACCAATGTTTTTAGATAAAGAGTAATAGTTGACATTTCACTCATTACTTTTTCCGTCAACTATATAATCCCATTGAAATATTAAACAATGGAGTTTTCTGGCAACTGGAAAAATACACATTTCACTAAAAAGTCACATTATCCATACAAGCACTGAGATCTTGTTTAAAGACAATTTATCTCAAGTTGATCACAGACGGTTCATTTCTGTATTTCAATTTGGATGAATAAATCAAAGTGATCCATATAAACATAAACTAGAGTCATTCAATGGCATTGAATACCGTTGTGTCCTTTCAGTAGTGCCTATCAATCAAATTGATTCAACTAGGTTGATCCGTCTAATATTAGCTTACAACTGTTGTTAATTTCTAAGCAGTATTATACCTACAAGTATTTTAAAATATCCTTAGATCTCCCACTAAAAAATCTCGGTCAATCCGATTTAAAATAATACAATGACAGGTTGCCACGGTAACGTGTTTGGTAGACGAGTAGTTAGATGTGAATTGCAATGGCTTCGGTGCCAAAAATCGAGACCTCAGCAATATCTTTTTGGCCGTATCCGTTTATCTTATATGTATAAAACTGTTTATTCTAGATTAGTGTCGTGGTTATCTACTTCTTATTGAAACAGTAAAGGAAATGATGTCGAAATATAGCACCACATACATTTGTAAATTGAATGGTTTATCAGGATACCCCACGGAATTTAAGATAATGTAACAACTGGCCTGTCTTAATACGATAAACGGCTTAAGCCCAATAAAACTAAACAAGTTAAACGGGCCGAGGCCAATAAACCACCCGCCTTAAAGAGATAGTTGCATCAGTAATGATATTATTTGACTTTGGTTCTTCTTATAGGACCATGTAGGGGTCTTCAAATGGTCACAATATGGCATGAGTAATGACACGCCAGATGTATCATCTTAGTAATTGATATAACCAGACAAGTAAATAAGAAAATATTATTGTACCATTATTTTAAATTACTGCCAAGAAACCACTCGCCTTGTATCAGATCGTTCAGCAAATGCAAGAGCGAGCTGCGTGTCTCGCTCCATTACAATTTGCCCGCTTATTTTAATACATTTGAATTTTTATTTTGCAGACGTGTTATTCAAAATTGGAACGTTCGAAATATTGCAACGTTCTCTTATAATAGTTTCCATGCAAAATGTCACCGCATGCTTTGTTGCAAATGCTCTCGAGCAAACTTCAAACTTAAAAGTTTCAAGATATGTTTACAATACAATTTTAAACACAATCTGTTCACTGGAGTAAGGCCAACAGCGCATTGCGATTCGCAATTTGTGAACAATACTTTTTTTTAAAAGAATGTTTTATAGGGTCTGGCTACAAGATAGTTTGGACCGGTCTTATTAATATTTATTTGGAATTTTGATTGTTAAATGTAGCTCCACCCAAATCACAGGTCAACTCACAGTCCCATGACTAAAAGGCCAAATGGGCCAAAAGACAAAAGTTTTATGGTTGTTCGAATAATAACATTTCATTAGACTTAAGAATGTCTACAAAACGTCATAATTCTTGTTTAAAGGGTGGTTTAAATACAATCTATAAATAAAATAAAATAAAAGAAAATGTTTACTTCCAAATGCGACACACACAAGACAAACATATTAGAAAATATATATATTTTTGAGGTTATGGCACAATCTCAAAAATGAGTTTGAATCTATAGGTAACTATGATTAGTTTTTGAAGTGAAAGTTCTTTAGAATCGTTGTGATTTGAAACTCAATGAAACAAAAAAGCGACATTAAAAAGAGATAAACACATAAATTTATAGGACTAAGCCTGCGAGAGAACGATATATAACTCATACAGATAGAGTTGGAAATGTTTTGAAGTTTTTCGTTAATATTTCAAATTTCAACTTAAATATATTATAACGATATAATATATGAAATGTGACGTCACGAAATTTAGAATCCCCCTTGACACACCGTTTCATTTCTACTGCGTTTGAACTGCACACACACATTTTTTTTTAATAAAACTGTACAGCTATGTACACTCTTTAATTTACTGCCAGTGACTCCAAATTATAATAATATGCGTATTTTGAAATCCTCGATATGTTTCAATGGTAAAAAGAAATTTTTTAATTTGAGCATTAAAAGAATTAATATTGAAAAATGATACGTTTAACGACAGATGTTAGAGCTCATTCGAATCCAATGTGAATATAAAAAGTTATTACTTTTTACACGTCGATATTAAAATCGTATTAATTTTATTTTTACTTTTGCGTCTCATGGTTCGTATATAAATATAAAGGGAATGTGATAAAAAATATCGGCCGGGTTCGTCTGACTTGTTTACGCGAGGGCAGAGGTCAGTGGGAATATCATGGGTGTTACATGGCGTGGGTGTTTTTACTGCGCCGTTTTAGTAGTAACAGTAAAATAAACCCTGTCCGAATGTTCTGGGAGGACCGGCATCATTGTTGCACTCCTCGGGCGAAGGACCATCGACTTCTTTATAGGCGCCGCGGCTAACTCGTCACCAGTTAACTTTTATCGAGAGACGGTTACGTCCGATGAATTGGATGGCCGCTGTTAAACCTTTTTTGCACATTTCTCGTTTATATCCTTGAGTTTTGTTAGTCAAGTTTATTTACTGTAAGCCATCTTTGCTATTGCAAATATATGCAATGAAATTTCACTATGCAATATGAGATTTCTGTGACTTGTTTAACGACGTGCTGTAATATTTTTATATAACATTAATAATATGATTAGCTTGGCTTAAAACCATAAACGAATAAATACGTGAATTAAAACATAGTATTATTCACTATTAATTAGTACTAAGTTCTTAGAACTACACAAAATATAATTTGAGCGTAGGTTAAGGCGATCTCTTTCAAGGAAGACTTCTTAAAAAATACAGAATATGGAGGCAAAGAGGTGGTGTATAATATATCGAATTGAACATTTTCAACAAATTCATAATAATCATCATAGAGTAAATAATTAAAATTTGTTATAAACACTAAAAAAATGCACAAATATGTATATGTAGGTAAGAATAAGAAAGCAATCACTTCGAATTGATTAAAAAAAAATTTAGTTTGAGAATATAGTATGACTGTTTTTTTAAAATTGCAAAAAGTTTTCAGTTCCTGCAGCGTTGTGTCCTGTTTGGTAAGAATCGAATTTAGAACCTAAGCTTAAATATACAAGAAACGTCCTAAAATTATAGACTACCTGATTTACTTACCAAGCTACTACAATTTCTGAAATATTATTTTGCTCTCTAACCAAATTTTGGCATGAAACCGCATATAGTCATTCATTTTGTCACATTTTGTTGTAGGGGTGACAGGGTGTGGGCCTCGGGGGGGTAAAGGTGTTTATCATAAAGTATAATTGATGCCATTGGGATTTCGTAAGTATTATCTGTTTTGTATTGGTATTTGTGGGGAGGTTTTATATTCTTGATTTTGCCCGCAATTTAATTTCATCCAAAAGTTATTTCTGGCGATCGTTGTCTACCTAAGGACATGCCTTTACGATTTTAATGATTCATTTATGGACATATTATACCTAATCGTTACTAATGATTTTTATATATATGATGTGGTCCACATATGCCGCACCTTGAAATGCAACCCGTTACTATTTTTGTTAAGAACTGCGTTATTAATGTTAGCTTTACATTACCTAAGCGTTGGCGCATGATTGACCAACCGCCAAAATTCGAATCTACAACGGAATGCTGACGCTTGCTGTATAAAATTAAATACAATTTTACATACATACATACATAACTTCACGCCAGTTCCCTTGCGGGGTAGGCACGAACAACAGAGCGCCATTTAGGCTTATTCTTACACAATTTTTCAAATACAATTTTGTTTAAATAAAATAATATAAATTAGTACCTGTTTCAGTTAGTGACAGAAATATGAAACACCTTTAATTAAATCATACGTACAACATAATGACACATTAAGAACAATGATGGGCGTGTATAATGCGACTAATTATCGCACCCCTGTCTGCCCGCATCGGGAATGACGTAAATACTCTTGGACGCATTCCGAATGAAACGTATGTGTTAATTTTATAATCTGTGGTTAATTTAGATGAGGGTACCTTTATGATGATTGAGAATTCAGTTTGCTTCGAAATTGGTGTTATAATTCATAGAATTTGTGAAGTCAGTTATATTAAGATTAGTTTAGTGATCCACTGCTGAGCTTGGGTCTCCCAGTTATATATAGTGGAAGCAGGTATGTACAACAAGGTGGCAAATTTTATATATTGGTAAAATTTATATGTAGGTTTCCTTAGGGTAAAAAAAAATATTTGCCAAAACGTTGTATTGTTCTCCGGCTAGATTTCAAACCCACATAGAGAATTTGATGGAAAAGAGGGTGATTGCCTTAACCTCTAAGCTACTATGTTGATTATGAACAACTAGGAAAATTTAATTTATTTTACGATTGAAACGTGGAGGAAGAATACGAAAAACTAATTCTTAGAAGCTTCTATCGCATGTTTAAACTAAATCAGTTTAAGAATTGATTATTGTTATTTAATATACAGTACAAGCGATTAGAGACTGTGTAACAAATCGCTGCTAGATGGGAGCGTGCCCAGAAGGCTGGCTGCATTGCCGCGCTGTATGGCGATGCTTATTTGTTGGGCGAAATATGAGCCAGCCTTCTGATCACGGGTGGCATCAAAGAGTTTCTTGCAAATCTCTTTGAAGAAACTCTTTGCCGACGGACCCCACGGACCTAATGTTTCAACTCCAAACGGCACAAATATGTAACCCCTTCCTAAGGTTCCATATTTGCGCCGCTTGAGAGCTTCAGCTTTTGAAGCAGCGTTGCCAGCCTCTAACTCAGTCATTGGAAGATGTGACGGGGCTAGAGTGTCTACACATGTCGCGTCCCAAACAAGCGGCCGTCCCATCTTCCAAGGAATAAGTGACATACCATCCGGTCTCTTGCCATCGTCGCGTACCAAGCCATTCGGTTCTAATACGGCCGGTACGCCGACGCTGACAAGAGCCCGGCGGATGATGTCATTGAGGTTGGCATGGCGAGATCTTCGACCAACACTATGTAAACATGCTAATCCGTGGTGTCCATACGGGTCCACCATACTCCCACACTGGCAACGATGGGATACACAACATGGAGCCCCCAAGCGAAGGCTCGCAGCTAATCGAAATGTAGAATGGTCTAGGATTGTGCCTGTATTGAAGGATGGGTGTGCCTGCAGCCATTGTCCAGACTCCCAAGTAGCAACGGCCAAAAGGCGAGCGCGCTCTGTCGACCTAGAACACGTTTGTAAAAGATTTTCCCGTGTCAGTTCGCAGAGCGGCTCGTCCCAAGCTCGTTGGGAAGTCGGAACAGTGGGCAGGTTAGAGTTAGGGCAAGCCATTGTCCAGGCTCTTTTGGCATCGGTCAAATATGGAATTTCAAAATGTAAATTACTTTTTTCTAAAATTTTTAATACCAAATCACTTGTGCTATAAACCGATGACAAAAAAGCCGGTAAAGCAACACTGGAAATTTTGCGGACGCCTAGGCCACCTAGCCTTATCGGTAGTGAGCATTGTGACCACGTTCGGTCGTCCATGTCCAAATTTATTATGGATATGAGGGTATCCCTCACGATGCTATCCAGCGTATTTAAAAGCAGAGTTTCCTTAAAAAGTTGGCAGCACCGGAGGGCATACGTAAATTTAGGCACGAAAAGGCAGTACCGGATGATAGTGAATGCCATATGGGTATTAATTTTGAATAAACGATCTGAAGTATTACGAAAATTTTGAAAATTCTCTTCGACGAAACCTGGTAGGGCCTCGTCGAAGATTGGCGCGCCTAGGAGGCGAAGTGAAGACATATTAACCATTTTAATTTTGGGAGCTATTGATTGTATTTTTGAAAGTATTTCTGTTTCGCTGTCTGTTTTATGTATGTAATATTCACATTTATCAAAGTTGATTTCCAGGCCTATGCTCTGGAGATCTGATTTTAAATTAATTAAATCGTCTAGAACCGTATTTACTTCGCCTCCCAGAGTGCCATCATCCAGATACCAAACGTTGAATTTGGATTTCAAACGGGTAATGATTGGATGAATAGCTAAGCTAAAAATGACTGGCCCTAAGGGGTCGCCTTGTTGACAACCAGTCTGAGAATATAATAAATTGTCTTGAAAAATTAATTTTGAATTTTGACTGTAACACTGCCAAAGAAAATGGTAACAATCAGGAATTTTGTCTTTGACCTGTGACAGCAAGGCGGACCGATCAACTGAGTTGAAGGCATTTTTGATATCCACCTTCAGCACCAAATCTCCACCATTGTGACGGAGGAATGACCGCAAAGCGTGGACAGCGGCCTCACAACCTCCCCGCGAACCAAAACCTAGTTGATTTGGCTGAAAATATGTTTTTAGACTATCCGCCTTCTTTTTACAACAGCATTTGGCTGCGAGGCGGCGGTAAACCATTCCCACGGCAATGGGCCTTATGCCCCCATCTTTTTTTTTTAAGGCGCAGAGATCGACACCATAAAGGATGCCAGTTACTTCATTAATAACTTTACCTGCAAGCATAAAATTTATTAATGCCATCAGGTCCTTCAAAAGTGACTCCCCAGCTTCGCCACAGCCCCCACCTATTAAATCTTTGAGATGTTGAGGCGTCAAGCCATCCAGGCCCCCTGCAGAGCCACTCTGGAAGGACCCAATAGCATTGCTGACATCCTCCACGGTAACAGTCAATGAATTCTCCAAATTCGGTGGATCTGGTAAAACAGTATTTGGTGAGGAAGGTGGATGTTTGTCATGAAGAGCAGTGAGTGTATCGTTACAATTTGGCGCTACTGCATCTGTAGAAAATAGTAAACGGGCTGCTCGTCTGATATTCCCGTCGCTAATCTTTCTTTCTACGATGTGATAAATAGTCGAATCTTTGCGGGAATAATTCGAGGAGCAGCTTTGACGGTTAGGTATATTAATATTTTCGGAGTTTTGGTCTAATAATGCGCAATTATTTTTTATTTTCTGTGTTAAAGATATATTTTCATTTTGTTTTCTATTTATATGTAGTATGAAATATGGAAAAATTAATAATTGCTCCCAGCTTGAAACGGAATTTTGAGTCAAAACATATCTAATCAATTTTGATAGGGTGTAACATACCGTTAGGCGTGCGCCGCGAGGGATTCTTTTTAGAATTGGGTGCTGTTTTTTTAATTTGGATAGTAGTTCCCAAAAATGTTCTTCAACGACTGGCGAATTTTGAGAAATGCTTGGATTTATAGTTGTTGCTGAGTTATTACTGTTGATTCTATGCTTTTTGTCACAATGAATTTTGAGACCGTGGTTTCCTTTAAAGAAGCGGGGCTGTAAACAATGTGGACATTGGATGATGTCATTTTGTGATGCAGTAGGTCGATCAGTTGTTGATGTTGAGGCTAATTGAGCTGCTTGAGGGCCCCAGTCCATTACTTAACATAATTAAAGGTTATAAAAAAGGGAATGTTAAAATTGTAAGAACTAAATATATCACAGGACAAACTTATATAAAACAAATTATGTTATAATGTAACTATAATAATATTTTTCTTCACTTTTATTGTGTCTCTGTCTTATTGAATATGCACTGTTTGCTACAACTCCATTAATTCTTCAAAAGACATTCTGTAACATACTTCTGTATAAAACTTATAAAAAAACTTGAGATATAAATAGAATAAGAAATATAAGGAAAAACAATTTTTAACTAGACGTGTTGCTGGGGAGTTTCTTGCTGCTTCTTTTCCTTAACAGCAATAACACGTTGCGCAGCGGTGTACATAGACTAGGAAGTAAAATTAAATTTTAATCTATATGTATGACCTTCAAAAAGTGTTCTCCAGTGAAACTTATTTTGAATAAAAACTTTTGAATTTGAAAAAATATATTTAAATAACAAAATGTAAAATTTTCCTTGGGGATGTTTAGTCATATAAAGTTTAAAAGATTTAATTCTATTCTGCGCAATTGTCATTTTGAAAATTCTTGTTTTAAGGGGACACCCGTGATATTATAAGAACAAAAAAAAATGCTTTTAGAAACATTGGGGACTACAGAAAAAATTTAAGAGAGCGAAGCCGCTTAAAAAATCAACATACAATGAAGATCAATATGCTCTTAAGAAATAAAATTGACGTATGATTTTGATTGTACAAATATTAAAAATCTAACAAAGGAGCCTCCCTTATTTATTCAATTCTATGTACACAATACACAGCTCGTACAATTTGTATGGTAGTCTAATACAAGTTTGGATAAGAATCTTTTTTATATGGTTGATAAGAAATCTAATCTTTCCCGGCCCCTCGTTTTCTAGTTCCCGGAGTCCATTAAAAAGTACCCTCAGTTTTGGCTAAATAATACCAGAGTCCTATTAGTGAGGGGGATAAACAAAAGACTCAGCAAGTACCGGAACCAAACCACGGTAGTGCACCGTCGGGAATAGGTATTGAATACGGTGTGGAATGTAGTCGGCTCGAGAATGTGATTTTCGAATTTTCGAACATAGATGTACATTTTTGTAGTTGCGTTGTAATGCCAGTCAAATTGGCATCATCTTTGTGCAATACCTGGTCTTCTTTCTATAAAAAGTATCTAAGCATGTCTTGCTAACAGCGGAAATAAAGTGTACTAAGGTAGTTCTTATTCCATTGATGTGAAGTGGAGTGGTTCGATGCACTGTATAGTTTTTCTAGCCTATAATGTAATTAATTACAATAAACACGTTATAATAATGGCTGCGTTTTTGTGGACGGGGAGTAAATTATCGTATAGGATAGTGTGTGAGTACATAAATAAAATTACCTACACCACAAAAAGTATCGGACGGATGACAACATAGACGACTGGTGACTAATTAATTTAAAAAAAAGCTATGTTTATTATAACAAAGCTTTGAATTTTGACTGATTTTAGTAGAATTGGTATATAAATATGATATAATAGAGACCAGATGAAATAAACATAGGTTATCATCCTATGTTTATCCAACAAAAACAAAAGTTTCCTCTGGATACGGTACCAAAGTGTGCACAGCCAAAGCTGCAAAACCAATCTATCAATCATCAATCAGTCTACCCCCAAAGTCTTCGGGGCCTATATAAACTTCTTAACATATAACGACTTATTACAATCGTTAGCAAGAAATGACAGCACAATACTTAGATACTTTTAATACAAGACCTGGTATTGGACAAAGATGATGCCATTGATGATACTAATTATTTTGAAATAATTTTATTAATACTTTTAGTTATTATATGATTACTATTTTTTTGTAAATATATCTCATGAGTATGTATGTATTTATCTTAAAAAATTAGTACGTATTTTAAAAATCTAGCAATATCTGAATTTTTGCACCACCTACATCGCCAGATTAGCTTAGAATATCCTATAAGTTCCTGGAAGAAATCGCTCTTCTACGATAAGGCCGCGTATTGTTCTGCCTAAAAATATTGTAATTAATGTATTGTGTGTGTGTTATTTTGGCTAGCAATAAAGTGTTATCTATCTACCTTTTTTATCATGTTTTATATTTTCAAACAGTTACTTACCACAGCTCATGAGTAGCGTAAAAGCAGCAGATGTGCGCCGTACGCGCCTAGCATCGACCCGCGGACCCTACTCGAATGACTCACGACGACTCAATTACACATTCGATAGTTTTTGTGGTGCCCCGTGTCGATCACAGAACTCAGGACTATACATTTTACGAGGACGTTCAACTATTACTCTGTAATTAAATACGAATGAGGGTTCAATGAACATTGTTCGGGTAGGTCCCCTTTAAGGTATAGGGATGCTCATTGTGAAATGTTTTTGCATGGTAATTACATATTAAAGTTTAAATGTGTTTTTAGTTTTATATAATTAAAATGCATTGCTAACTAATTACATAATATAGCGGAGAGTACAGGCATCGAGAAAAATGAGTAATAGGTGGATAGAAGTGGTAGGTATCCGAAGTTTTTACTGTACAGTTTTATTAAGAAATAATGTACAATGTGGTTAAAAGTGAACAATGGTTGTAGAAAATATCCTAAATGTATACAATAGTGTAATATTTGCAACAACTCAGAAGGGTTTATGGTAATAAAAAAACAGCAACTGGTCACATAGTTATAATCAGAGAACTTTACGGTTTTAACACATTTATTATACTAATTTTAACAGTCGTCGAGCATTTTTAGAACACCTCGCCATCCCTCCAACAATTTAACAGTTTAAGAAACTTAGCATATTGGCACAACCGATAGCAGGTTGAATTCATTGATACACTATTTTAATTAAAGTGTTATGAATGAAAAGAATTTAACACATTTAACACTGTTTGTAAATTCCAGATAATATATAAAACATTATACTTAAAGTTTTATATGTAATAAAACAAACCGAACACAGTACAAATCTATCGCTTCTGCCAACATGAAAACAAAATGTAGTGAATACTGTCGATATACAATTGAGAGATTTTGAATTATAATCTGTACACAATCACTACATTATAAAGGATAAAGATTGTATCAAAATTATTGTAAATTATAGACAACCGTTTTATACAAAACAGCTTTATACAAAAATATAACATTATTTATTATCCAATTAAGGAAATGGTCGATTGTATCGTTTAGAAATAAGAGGGTACATAACAAAATTAATTATTAACTTTAAACGGAAACATGACAAGAACAACTATACTACTAAATAACTGTAACAATAGCTTCTTTTAAACGAAAGATTTGTGTGGAAAATTTTACCTGCCTAGTGAAATGTGCATTTTCGTACTTACAAATAACACAGTCCGTTAAAAACTTAAGACAATTTCGTTGAAGATTTGGCATGAACATTATTCAGCTCTTGACTACTCATGTATACTTTATACTGGCTAGATGAAATCTAAATCAAATCGTACAGATGCATTTTTGTAAAGACGGAAAGCTTTTGGATCCTATGTACATGGTACCACAAATCAGTTTTCTTATGCTTTTTGATATTTTCTTCGATTGATCGTCACCAAAATGATATAGATACATCTATATGGGTATATGTATGTAAATACCGCCTAATACAGTATACATTTACGGACTTATGCCGTGTATACAAACGGGTACTGCAAATAACACTATCACCATATTTGCAGACTCATAAAATAACTCGTACTACAAGACGTTTATTTTAAAAGACGCTGCAACTTCGCACACCGGCAACCGCTATAACATAAGACTAAACTTTAGTGCTTATCCCATAACTTATGTTTTACATAGTCTCAAGCGAAATACATACAGAGGATATATTTTCTAATTTAATACATCCCGTCGAGTCGCGCTCTCAGTTTGGAGCGCAAGTTATTACAGTAATATCTCGCCTTGTCTTACAATACTTATCTAAAATTTTCTTGTTTTGTCTCCGCTTCGTCGCTAAAAGGAAATACTTGTTCGAATAAATAAACGCCGCTTAAACTGTTGTCGTTGTCAATCTGTGCGTTGATCCAACAGTTCTTTTTATAGCCCGATGAATATGTTGCATGTGTTCTTGAAATTGAGTCTTATCTTTAAGTTTTTTCGTCGCATATGTTTCGTATTAGCGCTTCACCGAACGATGCAAAGATTTGTTGTTCAATCGTCACAATTGAGTCAACGCGGCAAGCAATACAGGCGATTTTCGACAATCTGAATGCAGATGTAAAAGCGAAAATTGCTTGTTATATTTGGAGTTTGATGTATTGTAATAGGTTTTTGTGTTCCCTGTACGACCTACCGCAGAACAATAATAACTTTTCTTTAATCCGATGTAATTCATGAACAATTTAATGCGATGCAGACTGGTCATTAAAAGGAGTTAGTTTTAAAAATATTCACGTCGTTTTCTTGAGCGTTATTGAAATGATTATGATCGTTGTTAACACATGTATGTAATATTTTTCTTTAAAATATATTTTAGAAAGAACTTTCTATCTTTTGTTAAAGATGTGACTGACATTTTTACAAATTCGAGAGACAATAATACAAATTAACGATAAGATAAAATTACGCTTGTATTATAGGTAATATTAAACGATAAACTCTAGGGTTGATTTCAATGACAGCCAGACCAATATAAATAATAGAGATATTGTTTATAAAATGTACCTATCGCAAACCGAACCTCTACCTTCCAATGAATTAGGTGAGCTGATGCTTAGGGTACATAGGCTGTTAAAGAGTTTATAGGAGCTGCATACGTCTAGTCAACGCACCGGTAATAATTGTCAATGTATGACTTGAGCATACATAAATTCAATTTCCACTGTATATAAACTAGATGCCACGAATTGTGGTTTGGCTAAATATTCAGCCACGCTCCCAGCCGAAACACAGAATATCCAGCTGCTCAGTGTTCGGCGTAAGATTAAATGTGCATTTCGCGCCTAACAGAAATTTAATTTATTCTGCCATTTTAAAAACTGGCAGAAACATTAGATTAAAATTTAAAAATAATCGCAGTTAACACTGTTAAAACGTAGTTTATCTATCAACTAGCGGCTAATTAATTAAATATTAAATTATATATAATTATATTAAATATAATATTGCCTATGTCACCCGGGGATAGTGTAGCTTGCCAACAGTGGCATCCTTCGGAGTATGGCCCTATACGGTGCACCCATTTGGTCCGTTGCACTTCACCGCCACAATAGAACTCTGCTGCACCGGGCGCAGCGGATTCTGGCCGTGAGGACCATTCGAGGGTACCGTACAGTGTCGTGGACGGCGTCGACACTTCTGGCAGGCGATCCGCCCTGGCCTCTCCAGGCGGACGTACTGGCGAAAGTGCGGCGCTCCCGACAGGATGCTCTCGCTCGCGGCCTGGTCTTCTGCCAGGTCGAAATCGAGGCGATCAGGAAGCGGGAAACCGCCTCCATGCTCGCCATCTGGTCTCAAGAGTTGGAAAACCCTGCGGCCGGCGGCTACACGGTGGAGGCAATCAGGCCGCAGCTGATGGAATGGGTCACCCGCGAAAGCGGAACCCTGACCTTCAGGATGACACAGATACTTACCGGACACGGGTGTTTCGATAAGTATCTGTGTCGCATTGTGGGCTGCTTGCCTTCCCCGGAATGCCGCCAGTGCGGCGCACCCGACACGGCGTTTCACACGCTAGTCGAGTGCGCGGCATGGGCGCCGCAGCGTTTCGAACTCGAGACACAAGTAGGAGCGATCGACTCGCTCTGCAGTCTGGTGAAAGCCATGCTGCATAGCAGCGATACCTGGGGGGCTGCGGTTACTTTTTGTGAGACGGTAATGTCTCTCAAAGAGGCCGCCGAACGAGATAGGGAGAGGAGTATTATTGCGCGTACTAATGCGACTCCACGCGGACGCCGGCGGTTGGCTGGCATCCGGAGACGCAGGTATGCGCATGACTTCCCACCCTGAATAATACCGCTTCGGGGGGCCTTTAGCTATCAAGGGAGCAAAGGATTCATCACCCCCGCTGACGAAGTGAATGTCTTCTGATTCCCGGGGCACAGTCAGGCACTTTTTGCGCTGGATCGGACTGGGTGTAACTACGTTCTAAGTCTCAGCCTTTCCTTCATAAAAAGCGCTCACACTGCCATTTTTATCCAAGTTATGTATATAATAATAGCCCATAATTGTTCCACTGCTGGGCTCGGGCTTCCCACTATAGTGAGAACGAACAGTATACCCCGCCACGCTTGTCCAAGGCGGCTTGGCAAATTTGACACATCGGATATCTCGATGTGCAGGTTGCATCACGATGGTTTCCTTCACCGTTGTTAGCACGTGGTAATTGTAACAATATGCACATTACGTCACAAAACTGCTTAAGTGGTGCATGCGTTCCGGCCAGGATAGAACCTGCGCCCTTTGAGTTTGCGACGCGTGCGCTAACCATTACGCTACCACGGCGACACCAAGTTATGTGCTCATCCATTATTATAATATAATGACTTCTCACGGCTGTATAACCTTCTTCGTTCACTTTAAGCTCTTTGAAATATTTTTATTTATTTTCTATATTTTTTTAAGTCAGCTGTTTTCAAATGTGCTTAATCAATCTTCAAAGTATAAAGCTTAAATAAATCTCCGACCATTACAACCAAATGTAGAACAAACAGCTACAAAGCATTGGCATGGCTATAAATTGCCGGTGATTGGTCGCATATTATTATCTAAAATGGGTGCTAACGACTCGGTGCTTTTAGAACAAGTGTCGATTACCTACAATTTATGTTGAACTCTGTTCAGTGTTTGTTCGACTAATTGAATAGTAGGAGCTTTTGTGGACAGACAGACAAACCTTTATTTTAAGAACAATATATAAAACTTAGTCTTTTCATAGATTCGTTGAAGTTGTAACTTTTTATTAGTAACCGTTGACACAAAATAAGTAAGTTATAAATGAAAAAGTTGCAACGACTATGACAAGAAAAATACTTTTTATGAATTTCTAAAAAATACTGGTTAGTTACGGAATTTGAGGTCACAGCTACATATTGCATTGGACTTTACGCATGAGCTTTAGACGTTTAATTCGATTTCTGATTTTTCTAATCATATTGGTTTTTAAAATCAAAATGATGCAGTTTCGGAATTTTATTGCGATATTTTAGAATTAAGTGTAGCCCTAAACCCGTATGAAAAAAAATCCTGCGACTACGTACGGTCTATTCATGGCCGGTTCCTATACCTTACTATTCATTCATCGGTTGTTATATCTTACCGACTGTTCATTTGCCTTACTATCGGTTAAAATTTGCCATAAGCTGCATAGAAGTAATGTCAAATTTTAACCGATGGTAGGGCAAGTGAATAAATAGTGAGATATAGGAACCTGCCATACTTGAATATTAGGAAGATCACAACATTGCTCCGTGTACATGTACAATGTAGTAATTGTTAAAAGTTTCACATTTGCTTTATCTATTTACACCGAGTTCTTATCTGGCATTACAGGTGAGTTATCTTGATGGACGTTGTATGTACGTAATAGCTTTTAAGTTTCAAATCTATTTGTTTTCTTGTTGTATTTGAAAATTGAATTATATGTACTGTATGTACATATTACATTAACCCTTACTGTGTTTGAAGGTTGTTATTGCAAGAAAACTGTCTAAAATTAAGATATTAGCGTGTAATTAACATTTATATATTTGTTAAAACACGCGCCTGTTTTTATTACCCGCTGCGTAAATTTTTCATGCATATTTAGGTACTGCGCAGCAGCTGATTCAGAGAGGTTATAATATTAAGCGTGGAATTGACCTTAATTCTAGTATAATAATAGATTTTTATAGTTATGTATTCACTTTACAGAAAAAAATATAATAATAATAATCGGCAGACAAACACACACATTGTATATTCTCAAATTAAGCAAGTTACGCTTGTGTTATGGGTAATATACAACGGACTACTCTGGGGCCGATCCCAAACACCCAGACCATAGTAAATAACGGAGAAAATACGTTTCCGAAATTTTATTATACCAGGAATCGAACCCGGAGCCTCTGCGTTGAAGTGAGGTAGGCCGGCAAAGGCTTAGCCCGCTCAACCACAGAGGCCGCCAAATATAAATATATCATATATATATATATATATATATATATATATATATATATATATATATATATATATATATATATATATATTTATATATATATATATATATATATATATATATATTTATATATATTATTTATCTGTGCAGGAACGGAGAAAGAATACAATTGCCTGTCGTAAGAGACGACAAAACAACCCATAGGCAGGTGGTAGGGCATTTGCCCGACTGGATGGCTACCACCCCTGGTCTAAAGTATGTCGCCATAACAACCTTGAGTTGTGTTCCGTGTTCCGGCATTAGTGACCAGGTTTCAGTCTTCCTTAAGAGAGCAGCAGCGCCTTTATAACACCTTTGGTGTTGCGAATGTCCATAGGCGATGGTAACCGTTTTCCATCAAGTGGGCCGTCTGCCTGTCTGCTGAACTCCTGCAATAAATAAAATAATTGGTATAATTTTCTAAGCTTATTATATATATAATCTGTATATATTGTGACATTTGTGTATTTATTACTAAAATGTAAGTAGTCATACTATAGTTTGCATATATTTCTGGGGTTATCTCTATGAGATTGCTTTTTAGCGATAAGACCGCCCTTTGTGCATAATTAGGTATAGTTTTAGTCTGCAAGTTCATTTTTTGTATTGGTGTACAATAAAGTGTTATCTATCTATCTGTCATATTAAGTATACGTTGTGGATTATTCTTGTAGTAATTATTTTATTGTTGATCTTGTTTAAATATAAATAACTAACTAACGGCAAATTAACTCCGTTGGCTTAGTGTGTCTCTTGGTCTCCAAGAAATTAAAAATAAGTAAATAAACAATTAAGGGCTGATTTTTCCATCATCACATAAAAGTTATCAGTCGAATAAATTATAACCTGACTAAATTCAAAAGTGAAACAATTCAACTGTGTTACTCATGCAACTGTCATTTAAAATTTTTCCATGTTGTGTTTTATTCTTTAGAATAACTTTTATCTGGTGATAGAAAAATCAGAACTTAGTTGTCTAAATGGTGACCTTATTGAAAAATAAAATAGGTATTCTACGTAAGTCTAATTTGTAGTTAAGTATTACTTTTGAAACATAACTTTATGTTTTTAATAGACAATTTTTTTAAAGATTGGAACAATTAGACCTTGCTGTTTTAAAAGTGTATATCCTTATTTTGGTTTTATTTAAGAATAATAAAATAATTATATAAAAGGGTAATAATCACACAACTGTTAAAAAAGAAGCTATTTTAAGAATGATATCGTTACTTATACAGAATATTCCAGAAACTCTACCTCAGAGATTAAGGTTAAGGTTAACGAGAAAAAATGCCCTAACTGTGTGTATATTGTTTTAGAATTTCTGTTTACATTTTACAAAGTTCACGAAACCTCTTATCATAATATTTGCTCAGTACAAAATAAACTTTGAGGTTATTAGTTGGGCTGTCTGAACGCCGCGTTGGTGTTTGCACAATGTCCATGTTTTGAAGAGGGCCAGCTGGCCGCAACAGCTGTTCGATGGGGACTCTTGAGACTCTTTCAAGTCAAGCACTTGCTATTGAGGCAGTCTGTGGTGGCAGTGATCAACCCTCGTGATATCAAGGTCTCAACACTAATGTTATGTTTGTAAATACTGGAACTGCTAATTGAAAAGTTTCCATAATTGAAATAAATTAAAAACACGAAATTTAGATACATAACACTTTATTGCTCACTAAAATAAAAAAATACAAAAACAAAATGCATAATTACAGTACGTCTTGGCAAAACAACAGGCAGCCTTATCGCTAAAAGCGATATCTTCCAGGCAACCTAGCTTAAAAGAAATTCTTAACTAATCTGGCGATGTAGGTGGAACAGAAAAAAGATAGGACTGTACAATTTAAATATGCAAATTTGATTAAATAAATAAATTTAAATTGAAGTAAATTTAAATTTAATAAGTCGCTGGTAGCAGCTGAAATTTTATTTGAATTTTTCTAGTTTGAAAATTTCGAACCGTATTCAAACTCATCTCAAAAAAGTTTTAAATCTGATCAATATAATAATATGCTTATAACTTTTCTTACTCAAATAACGATGTAATTCAATATTTAAGAATTATAACTTTACGGTATAATTTATTAAATATTATTTTAAGCCAGAGAATACGGTATAATTATTGTATTGGTTTATAAATCGTAATACTAAGTTTAACTAACAGTGATGGTAATTTAAAATAATATTTAAAAAATAAATTAAAAATCGTACTTTTGAAAGGTGTTATTATGTAAATAATACAAGTAGTGCAAAGCCAAGGTAAAACATAACGTATATACTTGTCTATATCTACACCACTAAAAATATTGACTGCTTTGGTGATTTTCAAATAAATGTCGAAAGTAAGATGAAAACTGCTATGCTGCTATTGATGAATATACATACATACGTACATACATAACTTCACGCCAATTCCCTTGCGGGGTAGGCACGAACAACAGAGCGCCATTAAGGCTTATTCTTACACACCTCATTTGCTTCTTTGACATTCATAACTCTTGTCATGCACGCTCATCTGTTCTTAAGGCTCCTGATATCACCTTCTGCTAGTACAAGATCAATTTGATCATGGAAGGTGTGTCGTGGCCTTCCACGACTTCTGCATCCATCCACTTTTGCATTGTATATCTGTTGATGAATATTTCTTTCGAATAGGCGCAGAAGGGACTTAACAGTTTAAAAAAAGGATTATAATAAAACAGGATATTACATGTATGCTTAATTTCGAAATTATTCTGGATTCAGAAGATGTAAGATGGAATATAAATTCCAAACCCCAATCAGACAATAAAAACAAAGTATAATCAGGTTGTTCTAAAAAAATGACATAAATCGCCCAATCACTCGATGCACTGGAGCGTGTATCGATAATGGTGAGTTCATATCTATAACAGTTTCAGGGCACGCATAATGCCATAGCCATAATATGGTCCCTATTACGTACGTCGAAGTGCCCCTAGTCTCGGATCGTGAATTTTAACGAGCGATTACCTACGCTAGTCATTGTGTTCAAAGAGTTGCCAGTTACAAAAGGTAAAAATTTACGGAAAACTCCCTATTAGGTACTTAAATATCCATCCTATCTGTAGGTATATAAGACGTTAGTTGTAATACGTTAGACATTAGTTGTAAAAAAAGTTAACAACTATGAGTGATTAACAGTTACTATCAGACATAGATGAACACGGAGGACGTTGATTGACAATGCTTATCTAAGGTTTCTCTATAAAGTCGTGTCTGTCAGTTTACTGTCTAACCAATCACGCATCATTCGATGCTCGAATACGATATCTTGAGGTTAACTTATACATCGATAGTAACAATGTGTTAAATCCATCAAAACTGGATTTATGGATTTCGAGCCACATACATAGCAGATATATCGTTCGTTCTCCGAAAAATGGTGACACCCGAGTTCAGCAATGGAAAGTTTATATTCAGGTATAATTTGTATTATAAACCTATGAGATATATTCAATGGAAGATATTTTCAATAAAAGGCAGGTAAAAAGCACTTCAAAGAGATTTGCACGTATTATATGGATGTATAAGCATAATAATATATCGTCGGCATCAGTGCAGGACCTTGTAACCACATTTTTTTGACATATCGATTATTAAATGATCTTAGTGTAAAAATATAGACTGTAACTAGAACACAACGTAATGCTAGGGGAATCCTTGAAACTAGTCGTTACAATTTGTTCTACTATTAGCAATAAAAACCGATATTTCTTTCTTATTTGAACAAGCTGGCAACACTTCACGATACAAGTCACGTGCATGCAGTCTTGAGGTTAGGGTAGTGAAAATGTGATCGAACGATATGCGATAATTCCAAGTGATAAGTGCCCGGCACTTTTTAATTAATTGGATAAGTAATTGGTAAATTGGTGGCAATAATTTATAAATTCATTTACATTCTCGTATTAATTTATTTTGATTAGGAGGTATAATTTGTTTGCAATTAATAAAAGAAATACAGAACGAATTGTAGACTGTTATTGAAAATTTCTTTGTATTAAATTCATGAAATAGTAAAAGATAAGTAACACGCCATTTTCTTCAATTAATTAACTAATTATTGGATTTGGGACCAATTTTTTTATCTCTTTTGTTTTACTGTTAGTATTTTTTTAAATAGCTTAGATCAGTATTATTAGGTTCATTAAGATCAATTAATCTATAAACAATAATATAATTATTATACCATTAAGCTATCGTATCTATTGATATATTTACACATTATACATACACATAGGTACACATTGAATTTATTAATGTTGTAGGTTGCTTGTTGGCATAGGAAATAAATAATTTCGGCAAAAAACACACATTGTATATTTCCTAATCTTACAAATTACATATTTGTTATAGGTGCCACGTATAAGAGAGCTTTATTATCTGACAACGGCATTGATATTCTCACTGATCAAGGCCAGTCAGGGCGGAAAGGGTTGGTGGAAATTAATTTCTCAGCTTCCGACGCCCTGAATTGGCCTAGGACAAAAGCTAATTCTAAGTCAAGATTAATCTGTAAATTAAAACAGTAACGAAAAAGAAATATCTAAGAAATAAATATGTAATAAATTGAATGAATAAGTATTATAATTACCAATCGCTTGTAAATAAGTACAAAAATTGTGTATGCATATCAAAGGCGAAACATGTATTATATATAGACCAATATAGAGAGGTCGCATACACCGCACAGCCACAATCAATGCAGAGAGGTCACGAATGCCCCAAAGCCGAAGAGAGGCCAATAGAAGCCATCGATGGTCAACTAAAGCCCGAGGTGGCCATCGGACACCACAGATGGGGGGGCATCGTGGTTTGCTGTAGGCTGAAGCCTCCAGCGGCTCCAAGCCGAGGTCCCCGAAGGGTCGTTGCCGCCCAAGTCGAAGTCCGGGCAAAGAGTTTTAACTCGACACTCCAACTCCACCTAAAGGAGCTGAAGACCTCACAAAATGTACTGTAGTCGGTCCCACTAAACATAATATCTTGCAAAAATTTCCAAGTTGTTTAAACAAAATGTTTTTTTTTACTTTGAAAAACATTTCCATTATCAAAGGTCTTTGACCCTTTATATCTGCATAAACTGAAAACACAAACAAAACAAAGCCAGTCAACCGATGAAATCAATTTGCGTTCGTTGCTGAATTACACTGAATATATTTTAACAGGCTTTGCGGGCGGAGCTCACAGCAGACTTTATATTAGGCCTCTTTATTGTTTAATACGAATTAAACAACAAGCCCGGTTCACGAGAAATTTTCCAAAACAATTCCGGATGCACAGTATGGACCGCAGAGGGTGTTGCTATGGCAACCGTCGAATTTTGACATTAAGGTGCGTACACAAATTGCAATACAACGCGGTACGGCACACTTGAATTTATGCCGCGTCCAAACTGGTACGGTTGAACCGTCAAAGGGGTGTTTCAGAATACGAATTTGACGGATCCGGTTATACTTTATGGGTCTTAAGCGTATTCATCCCACGTCGGGTCAGAAGGGTTAAAATTGTTATGAGTGTCTGTTTTAAATTTTCATTCTCTTTGGTAAAATGTATGTTTTGCTCGGGGCAGTGCATTTGTTAACCAGAACAGAACTGAGGCTTTCTACGTGACTTTACTCGTGTAAATTATGAATTCGTATCCCAACTGAAAACTGGTCCATTTTATGCTATAGACATGATGTCATAGTTATGTTTATCCCCATTAACAAAAATATGTGTTTTATGAACGTTTAAATTATTTCATGATGATTTAAGTGCTTATTCAGTTTCACTTGAGTAAACTTTGGGTGGATTCTCAGCACAAACAGCGCAAATTAGTTTTAAGAGAACAAAAATAATACTTACTTGAATGTTGAATTGAATACTATACATTATACCAAATTTCATGATAATCCATTCATTAACGTTCTTTCAAACAAAATTTGCATTATTATCTCGCAAAAGCGTCATTATATTTTCCTATAAACAGTATACTATTTTTATGTCTATTATCAAAAGTATCTCTTTTTTCTGTTTTCTTTCACCTTATCCCAATTATTTGGGGTCGCCACAATATGTATTTTTCTTCCAGACTCCTCTATTCTGACATATATCTTCTGGCACACCATAAATCATCATATCATCCTTCACACAATCCATCCATTTCTTTTTTGGTCAATTATCAAAAGTATATTATAATAATTACATTTCATGACAATCAATGTAAGTAAATAATGGAAAAGGCACAAACGTACAAACAAACACACTTTCATATTTATATTAGGATGCAACACATACTCCTTTATATTTTGTGTGCTAACTAGATATCTGAAAATGCGTGGGTATACACGGCGTGGCTCTCATCAAGGCACAAATGAAATAGCCATACAAGAAATAAGTGGTCATAATGTTGATTTTACAGCACACTAATGTAAGTACAGGCAAGGTGTATTTAGCGAAGAGAATGTTTTATGTTTATTCCTTCGCAAACCGTTTGTGTAATTTACTTAAATATTTTGTAATGGTTACGTTTTAAATACTTATTACTAGCTACCAGTTTACCTGTAGCGGGTAGTTAGTAGTCGGTAAAATGGCTAGTCATTTCCTTAGACTACTGAGTGCTATTACATACTAAGACTATGTTAGAATTATTGTAATAACATGAGCCCATGATCGTCCTACTTCGATAATATTGTAAAATGGTCGATATACTGCCTACGTTTGCCTAGGCCTTCATTGTCACTAGCACGTGGCAGTTATAGCAACATACATATTAGCGTTGGATGTTCTTCTCATTCTCCCGATTTGAAACCACGTCATTGGAATACCTAAGCTTCCACGACTTATATTGCAACTATTTGTTACAATGATTATAATAGTCGTTAACAACATTATTATATTAAAAAAGAAGTATTGCAAAAGCCTGTTTAGGTTGTATTGCATATACGTTATTTAAAATTATTGGGTTGCATTTTATGACTGGTAAAACAAAATGCTAAAGATATCTGTATTTAGGGTTCCCACCCGTGCTATAATATATAATATCGTGTTATATTTTAATCACTTATTCTTTATATTATACAAAAATAATACAGTACTAAATGTACTATATTATTTTTATATTTTATTATTTTTAATTTTTATATTGCAGGAGTTCAGCAGACAAGTAGACGGCCCACTTGATGGAAAGCGGTTACCATCGCCTATGGACATTTGCAACACCAAAGGTGCTACAAATGCGCTGCTGCTCTCTTAAGGGATACTGAAACCCGGTCACTAATGCTGGAACACAACTCAAGGTTGTTATGGCGGCATACTCTAGACCAGGGGTGGTAGCCATCCAGTTGGGCAAATTCCCTACCACTTGGCTGTGGGTTGTTTTGTGGTCTCTACGACCGCCCGGCCGCAGGAAATTGTATTCTTTCTCCGTTCCTGCACGGATTAATAATTATATAATTGCACGGATAATTATATAATTGTTATTAGCGTCATTAATTCAATTGTCGCGCTTTTTATGCAGATTCTTATGATTATTTAAAAATAATAGATCTTTGCTGACCAAAGCAAAAAGTAATCATTATTATGCATAGAAAATTCAATAATGAAATAAATAAAATAAAAAATAAATGTGTATTATCTTTCTCCTAAATGGCGCAAAAGATCTATATTTTTACAGCTTAAAAAAAAGATACTATATTCTCTGCAAAAGATGTGGCAACCCTAAGTTATTATAATTGTTACAGATTAACTGTAAATCTAATGAAGCAACATAGGCTTAGCATTTTTGTTTTTGGTAAATATCCATAATCATTTTATAGTGATAAGAATCTTAAAGATTGTCCGGAAAAAACAGCATTTACTGACTTTTAAGAGTGTTTAAAATATTATAAGAAAGTGTATATAAATATTGTGACAAAAATACAAATCTATACAAATAATGGACGTACATGAAACAGTTTAATACCTGCAATCAATAAAGAAACTAGACCACTTCTCACAGTTTTTTCTTTTATTTTAACAAAAATATTTATCGTTATATGCCATGTGCAATATATGAACCTACAATTACATAAACATTTATGTTATAAGATATGGATTGGATATAAAAATGAATTTCTTCAAAGCTTAATATTATTTTTATTCATTAAGCAATTAGTGGTATCAAAGGCGAATCGGATCCGATAATTTTGGTACCAAACAAAATATTATTGCATTACTCATATGACTAAACGAACTGATGTCAAAGAACTCTTAAACCACATGTTAGTTTAACATGTACACTGCAGTGGGATTAGTTACATATTAATATTTATTTGAAAAGTTAGTACTTGAATTACGTTTGCCTTACAACTGTTTCCACAATTAAATTTAAATATTAATAACTTTTATGAAGGAAATGCTAATATTATGGTTAATCATTATTTTAGTTAATTAGCTTTTGAAGTACTCGATACATGATCTGCTCCTCAAGTGATCATAGATCTGATGCTTATCTCGGACAACGTACAAGAAGTATGGTCATATGCGGCCGGTTCCTATGTCTTACCGACAGTTTATTTGCGTTAATGTTTGTTAAAATTTGACATAAACTCTATCCAACCAATGGTAAGATAAGTGAATGAATAGTAAGATATAGAAACCAGCCACCGTTGTCAGTCTATTTGGAACTTTAGAAGCTGACCTAAACTCAATAGTCTACTTTTAGTAGTCTTGGCAGAATACACATCACATGCAGAGCTTAATATTAATACAAAATTATGTTGATATATATATATATTTATATATATCTAAAATTTGCTGTTAGTGGTTTAATAAAATCATGATCTAGGTCCATTGTTCTATATAATATATAGTCTCGCATGACTATGCATACATTACGGAAGTAATTTTAAAGTGTTAGGTTTAGTTAAGTTAAAACATCAAAGTTATGTTTACATAAAAATAATAAGTTTGTAAGTTAGTTATTATTATAACAAAATATTTAACATTTGATAATATCTGAACGGCTTTTTTTTTAGATTTAAGAAACTGGAGGATTATTGCTACTTCGATGAAAATACTTTTATCTGTGCCGGAACGGAGAAATACTACTCATTCCTGCAGCCGGGCGGACTGTCGTAAGAGGCGAAAAAACAACCAGCAACACAGCCAAGTGGTATGGTATTTGCCCGTCTAGATGCCTACCACCCTTGGCACTGAATATGTCGCCATTACAACCTTGAGTTGTGTTCCGGTATTAGTGGCCAGGTCCCAGACTGCCTTTAGAGAGCGGCAGCGCATTAGTAGCACTTTTGGTGTTATAAATGTCCAAAAGCGATGGTATCCGCTTTTCATCAGGTCTGCCTGTCGGCTGAACTCACGCAATAAAAAAACACACACATTGTAAATCTCCAAGCAAATTGTGTTATGGGTAATATACAACGGTACACTCTGGAGCCGATCCCAGACGCCCATACCATAGTACAGAAGTTTGTTTACTAATTCTGAGCACACCATGAGTGTGTCCACGAGGACAAATTAATTCAGATATTCAGTATGTTTAACAATTGCAGTACTGAGTACGAACTCAGTACTGCAACACACTGACTATCCGAATTAATTTATCTCTTTTCTCAAGAGCAGTAACTGAATTAAACTTATAACTAATTAACTTAATTGAGAATTTATTTCTCCTACGTTCTTTTTTAGCTCAGTGTGTCGCTAAATTATTCATATTATATTCTTCTCACATTTTTCTTTGCTAATTTTAATATAAAATATACTACTATTCCAGGAATCGAACCCGAAGCTTCTGGGTTCCAGTGAGCTTGGCCAGCAATGGCTTAGCCCACTTAATCACAGAGGCCGTCAATATTCAAAATGTAAGTGCATTACTGAGAAATCCAACTTAAATTCAGCAGAAGATTAACGGGACAGATTCGCAAGTGCTCTCCGGAGTACCTCACTCGCCACTAATGTTCGATTCTCGGCAGTTTAATTCAAGGGCCCTTGGCTCGAGAGCAATTGAATGGCTAGCTTTAAAAGTTTAAAGTCTATTTACGGACTCTAGAACCGCTCAGCCTTTTTGTTACGTTTGTAAATGTACTAAAGAATTTGTGATGGTCTGTTTAGTACATAATCTTAGCAGGAGTATCGCTGGAAATATTACTTTTGCTTCTTCATTTTAGACCATGATCACGCGTTATCAACAATGTGCTTATGTGCAGCACATTAGACTAGAATGTAGATAATTGTAATAGTAACTTATTTTTTATCAGTGGGCATATGTACACCAGTTGAAAAATATTTTACTAGTGGATTTAGGGTTAATGTCCATTAGAGTTTTACATACTAGTCTGCTAGTATTACTAGTCATTACGCTATTTTCTGTCACCGTTAGCACATTACCATTATGACAGCCTATGTGGTTGAGCGGGCTAAGCTTTTGCCGGCTTACCTCACTGCAACGCAAATCGGCGTTCGATTTCTGGCATGGTAAATTTCGGAAAGAAATATTTTCCGTTATATAGGTACTATGGTCTGGGTGTCTGGGACGGCCCCAGTAGTCCATTGTATATTACCCATAACACAAGCGTAACGTACTTAATTTGGGGATATAAAATAGGTGTGTTTATTTGTCTGTTGTTTATTATTATTATTAATTATAACAAATTATTTAATATTTATGCACATATGGCCAGAAAATAGCCCGACCCCTGTTTGATTCCTGCAAGGACTTAAACCTAGGAGTTTGAACGAGGCGCTGGTGTCTTAGATACTTAGCCACCATTACTTGTAGGTAAAGCTATTACGATTAATTTATACCTCGCCTTTAAGCGGGAAAGGTAAACAGGAGAATCTTTTAATAACTCGCTAGTAATACATGTCAATACAAAAGAAGCAAAAAGTCTTTTACATGTGTCTTGAGTGTCGATAAAAAGAATTGATACCATTTTAACGTAAGTAAAAGAAAACAAGTCGGTTGTAAGTACAAGTTGCGGTGGGCGTTTTAAAATAAAACGAAAAAGTTTTAAATAGGAAAAAGTGAGTGCTGGGAGAGATAGTGAAAAAAGAAAAGGGCAATTTAAACTTTTATACGGACCGAGGGGAGTCCACATTTTATAAGTTATTCTAAAGAAATGTTACGGAGTTCAAACTTTGAGATTTCTTGAATCCTTGATAAGAAGCTGATTTAATCTTTAAATGCGTTGCTATTTAATTAGAATTTTCTAGTATCTGTCAAGATTGATTCTTTTTAGAATTACGTGTCGTTTGTGGAAAAGAAATCATTCTCATACAATCGTCATGTGTATCCCTCTATGGTTCCGTAGTCAAAAATAATGAACTATCGATGTCAATACGATACCCATTAGGGCTGCTGTTAAGGTTAGTCCTTAAGGGCCGATTTTTCAATCACCAGATAAAATAAGTATAACATAGAAAAGTTACGAATATTAGTTGCATAAATAGCAGTTGAATGGTTTTACTTTTGGGTTGACTCAAGTTATGATTTATTCGACTGATAATTTTTATTTGAGGATAGAAAAATCGGACCTAGGAAAAATATTTTAGAACCTTCATCGTCAGTGATATCCAGTGATGGATCCACACAGATCCAGTCCCCTTCTCATCCAGTTTCGGCCGGCGACTTTACACAGGGCGTCAGTCTCTCGTGTTGATGAACGTTCTAACCTCTGTGTACAGAGACGCAGTCTCTACTCCAGAACACTTTTGCTCTATCAGCCGTCGGTCGTACGACAAAGGTATCTAGCCTACTGCCATGTCCATTTACTAATTTTGTGATTATTATCGCGCCGCGTGCCGCTCGCCTAGAGCTGGCGAGCCACGTACGGTCGGCCAAATTCCTCCTTAATCAGTTCTCTAACATTTTGTTTTGAACATAAAGTTTCGACATCCACGCACACACTCTCAAATTTTATATACATCAATCAGGACGTTTCTGAAATGTTTAAATTAAAGGAAACGATTACTCGTGTTTAGTTGTAATATGCACTTTGCCGATTGACGACGCCCTTTTTCTTTTTTATTCTACTCTCGTTTTGTTTACGGACTTCGATTTTATTGCCTCCTTGTAAAACTTAAAACAGGCAACAATAAAACCCCGCCCTTTAAAACTGATATTTTACATGTGCGCGTGTCATTGCGCTGTTAGCGAAAGTTTTTGCCAGGCGATTTTTGCCTTATGGGTGGTTCACCGTCGCTTTGGTCTATTTTGCACAGTATAATTTTTGGTTACAGTAAGTGCAACGGTTACGATTATGGCTCGCAGGTGAGGACGCGGCTTTATGTTTAGTATGATTCATTGCAAACGAAGTGATGAAATAATTTAAGTAAGATGTTTAGTTTGCAGTATTGGAATGCTGTTTAGATATCGTGGTAATTAGCTGTAAACAGGCAACAATGCAATGTTATTACTTCATCTATTTGCTAATTTAGTTACCTATATAAGTTTATATATAAATAAAAGGTATGTTATATGTAGATCCCTGAAACCATAACCATAGCTTTGAACATTAAGGTTGTTGACAAAACCTATGATTTAAATACTTGTGATTTTTAATATGTCACTACAGTAACATTAAGAAGGTGATTTTCTTTAAGACTCAAATTATATAAAAAGATAGAGGTACAAGCATCAGAAAGAGTTAGTGTTGTAAAACATACGTTGCTTATTAACTATTTTACAGTTACGTAATAACTCAAAAACAGTCGCTAGTAACATGAGTTCTAAGGCATACATTTTCTTCACTTACTTGTATCCTGTATCTACTAATAGAAGAGCGAAAGATTCACACTTCTTTAAGTTCTGTTTTTTTATTATTATTTTCTGGTTTGTAGGTTCGCGTTTAACCACTGTCTCATCTGATGTTGAGCGATGACGCGATCTAGAATAGAGTACACTTACCTAGAAGATACCTATTCACTCTTGAAAAACAGATCCCAACAAATTATTACAGTCTTCGGCAATGCATACCAGAAAAGACGAAGGGAAGCGCTTCGTCCTAACAGATTGTGTTGTGGAATATTTTCTTTCAAATATTTTCAGACTGAAATAAATGCACGCATGGTACACGAGGTTTAGTTTTTAGGACGGTCATGGGGCACATCCTGAGAAAACTTGCACATCGAGATTAACGAAATCCGGCAACCGCCTCAGACAAATACGACGGATTTAACAATGTTTCCCCATGTGAGAAGGTTTGAGTCTAATAATGGGACGTTAATGGACTAATAACAGTTGCTAACAACTCCACATTGTGGTTACCTCAAATACTAGTCCAGGCAGCCATAGTGTTAATAGTAAACGACAACAATAAAATAATATGTAATATTAGTAATTTTAGGGACAAATATTTAAGATAAAATTCCTGTTTCAATGTGTATTAATTTAATTACAATTCGATGTGCCATTTCGAAGCCTGTTCGAGACAAATTTTCAAGACTAAAATGAAAAAAAAAACGTGTTAGACATTGTATAAAGAACAACTAACAATTTTCAATTAAATTTTAGCCCTTAAAAATATCAGAGATACTTCAGTTTTATTAGTTGAAATAGATAGATGTTTTTGTATCTTAGGAATGTCTATAGATCAATACGAAGAAACCAGCGGGCAAATAACTAGTGTTAGGTAAAACAAAACATCCATACCCGTGGCCGTGGCGTGCGAGCTCAGACAATGCTGCATTTTAATTTTCTACACGCTTCTTGAACAATGGATCGTAATAGGTTTGTAGATGAGACAGCAACCCTGCTTTGTCCCGTTGGCAACACTAAACAATACCTGGGGCCGCGATGAACTTGCATTATCACAAACCTAATGGGTTTTGTCTGTTCGTCTAGAGCAGGGGACCAAATGAAAGCTTAACCATACTACCCTACAGATAATTGCCATATGAAAGAATTTTGCCAACTTCATAGGTATTATTTGTTCATGTGACGGTTGATATTTGGAATTTATTAGAGATTATATTTCCAAATAAATTAACATTATGTATTAACATTATATCAGTTAAATATATATGTAATATGGGTCCGTAAACATCCCAATTATAGGCTCAATTCTCCCCATTTCAGGGTATGGCCGTCTACGTCTGCCCGAGTTGAATTTAATAACTGATATGCCGAATATCCGATATTAGCACGTAGTAATTTTAATAATGTATAGTATTATATATGTAGGTTAAAAACAGCACCTAATTTAAATGATGCAAACTCTCTCTCTGAATTCAAAACAGTGATTAAGATAAGACGTATGTACTTGTATCAGTCATTGAACCACAGTGACGTTTAACTGTGTTATTTTTTGGAAAGGTACAATTACATTAAGATCAAAATTATAAAAGTGAAATATTAAAAGCTGTATTTGCGTGTTATTTATGATGACAGCCGTGTTTACTTTTAATCACACTTTTAATATCCCCTGGGCGTTTTTAGTTTCAGAGTGGTAACCCCATTTATACCTTTACCTTCGTGTGTTACATGTACGTATAGTTTAATTGTTCACTTTAACGAATGTATATGTTTTTCTCACGATAAGCAAAGGGTGATAGCCGTAATTTACACTGTAGTAATAATTTGTTTGTGAAATGACGAAAATTTGTTCTGGCCGTTATACTTTAGGTACGAGATCTTAATTTAAAATGGATATTATGACTATGGTGTTCTTATTAGATTTAATTTATGATGCCGATTTGTACTTTTGTAAAACTTTGTTATAAATTCCAGATGCTACATAATAATATGTAGGTATTTCTAGAACTTATTATTTACTTAAACTTTTCACTTTTAACCAGTTGAAATATACGGATTATGCAGTATAAAAATTATTATATGTTTATATTTCATTACCTACCTACCTGCTCGTACCTACCCCGCAAGGGAACTGGCGTGAAGTTATGTATGTATGTATGTATGTATATTTCATTACATTTTATAGGTATATCCTATATTTTTTCTGATCTTTGAAGTAACTACATAAATACAAAAAGTCGTTATAATTGGTTCATAGTCAAGATCATGGAGAGGGGAAAAAAAATAGCGAAACCAACTCATTTTAATATTCATAGTATGAACAAAGAAAGGTGTACAAAATAGCGTCTAAATAAATTTGATGTTTTTTTTTAATAAAGGTGATATCAGTCTTATAGTATATGTCAAACTTCTCCAGTTCTCCAGATTAGCTGCAGTCGGCTGTGCAGTACCCGATTTTGTGTGAAACAGTGCTTAACAGTGAAAAGTCGTGGTAGCATAACGTAGCCAGTGGTAGCGCACGCATCCCAAACTCAAAAGGAGTGCGTTCGAATCCTGGCCAAAACGCAAGCACCAGTTAGGCCATTTTATGAAATAATAATGTGCATATAGTTACCATTACCGCGTGCTAACAATGGTGAAGGAAAACATCGTGATGAAACCTGCACATCGAGATAAGCGATGTGTCAAACCTGCCAAGCCGCCTTGGATAAGCATGGAAGGTATGTCTGTTCTCCTATAGTGTGAGGCCTGAACCTAGTAGTGGAAAGTTTATGGCTGTTATTACATTATTATAGTGCTTAATCAAGTTTGCCGCAGATTATCAATCTTGAATTTTTCTTATGTTTTGTCCCACTTCTATTGCTAAATGCAAGCGATAATGGTGTCTTTAAAAGCGTGCTTTTAAGTAACACAACGGTACTTTATCACGAGTACTTATTAAACTTTCACACATACATTTCACGTTACTTTTAAGGCACAGATAGCGTACATTACCTATGGATTTTCTTGTAGTTTCCTCTTATTTGGAGAAGTGAACAGTTAGTCATAACGACCACCCTGCGTTTACGGTGCCTTAAATGGGATAAGAATAGGATATATTCTCAGTACCCGTTGTTTATCTGCAGCGTCTATTAATTCTGCACCAAACTAATCAATATTTTATATAGTAATATTTTTGTTCTTTGTACTTGAAAACTTTCAATATTCGATCGCAATCCTAAAATGGTTATCTATCCAGATTTTAACCAATCCATCGATCGATCCAAAATCCTCGTTTCAATATAACATCTGGTTACAAAATCTCACAAAAAAAAAGGGATTGGTCATAAATTTGTGTCCTCCCGAACGTTTCGTTTCACGCAGTTTTAGTTAAGAGTTCTTTAGATTTTGATGATAATTTTTACATTCAAAGTAGTATATTTATATGTTATAGTATGATCTGTATATTTTATTTCCTGGACATTATTCCATTTAAATCTAGCATAATTTAAGTAATAGCCATCATCACAACACATATTTACATGAACTTTAAACAATTTACAAATCCTATAAATATAAATAAATGTGAAAGTTTGTTTGTGTGAGTGTTTATTTGTCAATAACACAAAATGGGTGTAAGAATTTTCAGTAAAGTGTAGCAGTAGTACAAACATAGCTTACAATCTAAATTAACACAGGCAACTTTTTATTTCAATATATTATACACACATAATATATATTTAGAGGCAGGTATAATATATGTGTATTATTAAAAATAATTTGAAATTGTATCTATTCTATGAGTAACATTATTTTCTAAATTTTCTGATGTCACAGTAACTTTACTTTCTCACGACAACTCTACTTCAGGGACCACTTCCTCAATACTAGGTCCTACAAATGATGCGAAGAACTGCTGTAGCTATTATAACCTTTGTTATATTTTCTCAGGACAATCGCATTGTCAGTGATATTACTGGGAAGCAATGTTTCCAAACACCTGTAGAAAGAAATATACTTTTCAAATTAAAAAAGAAATGCTATTTCCTACTAGTAAACAAGTGGGTACTTTCTTTACTGCTACCATTTGACCTGTTTTCTGTACATGTAAGAATGTTTACATTTTAAATAGAAATATTTTTTAAACTAGCTGATGCCTGCGACTTCGTCTGTGTGGTGCGGTTTTTTAACTATCCCACGGGAACTTTTTAATTTTTCGAGATAAAAACTATCCTATATGTTGACCAGGGATATAAGCTACCACCATACAAAATTTCATTTAAATCAATCCAGTCAGTTCGGAGATTAACTGGTACAAACAGACAGACAAACAGAAACAGAAAATTTGAAAATAATCTAAATTAGTTCTATTTCACTTCTTACATCCCCTGACTCGGTTTATAGCATTTTTTCTCATTGTACAGAAATTCGACCTCTACAGTTTTATTATATGTATAGTTGTAAAAATTCTTACATGTACATAAAGCATAGGTCAAATGGTAACAGTAAAGGAAGTACCCACCTGTGGTAAGCAATATGAGTACCTAATAATCTTAAGTGTTAGTTTTACCTTTCAATTGTATTTCTAGTTTTTATGTGGGCCTCATTGTATCTGATTTCTTGTGTAGTTGATGGGTTTAACAAAGGTGCAAGCAAGTCAGTAAAAATTGTGTTATATATTTGTAATAGAAGTGACAATATAATATTGCCAACCTCTTAATATTGAGTTCAGTTTCAATGAATGGCACCATATACTCTAGAAAACTGAGTGATATTATAAAATTTGTCTGTAGTCCAGAACAGTATATTTGCCATACAATCTAGCAATAGCAGCAAATATATCTGCCACTATCCTACATGCCGTTGCTAGGGATACACCAACAAAATCAGCCACCGAATTTAGCATTGTCCCCAATGCATAAAATCGTAGAGTTAAGTAAAAGTTGATGCAATGGTGGACAGCCGTTGTTTCTAAAAATAGAATTGAATATTATTTTAGGTCATCTAATGTATAAAGCAATGTAAATATTATTAAAACACTTTACCGCCTCGATTTCACTAACAAATGGCATTATTTCGTTCAAAACCATTTCAACGGATGTTTTGTTTATTCTAAACTTTGCAAGAAGTTTATTTTTGAGGGCTCTGCTCTTTCTAGTTCGCCGTCACTACTATCCAAATCCCATAATTGAAGTAACATTTCAATCACTATCACCATCACTCGCAAATAACTCGCATTATTACACAAGAATCTCTCAATATTGGGGGATCGCAAATAAAGATCGATTCAGGTCAAAAACGGATCTGTCAAAATTAGAGATCGTTTATTGAAAACGTGTAGCTGTCACTTTCATACAAGTGGCAATCCAAAAATGCCGGATCACCCTCCCAACGATGGATTCGTAAAACGGATCGACGAAACGATCTGTGGATCGAATATTGAAATCACAAAAGTAGGAAATGGATTGAAAATATCGATTTTGGATTAGAGATTAAAGATTGAGATTGCTATTTAATTATTGAATTTTTCTTGTGTATTTATTAGTACTTTTTGCTTTGACCAGCAAAAATCTAAATTTTTTAAAAGAATCACAAGAATCTGCACAAAAAGCGCGACAATTATTGTATTAGCGATGAAAATAAAGTAGTACATTTCGCCTACGAAATTATAGAAAAACACTAAAGTACCTATACTTTAGTACTTTTCTATAATATACAGTACAAGGATAAAATATAGTACAATACTATTATATTGTAGTACGGGCAGGGGAACCCTATATCTAACCGTTTATTTTACTTCTGACATATCGATCATTGATCAATTAGAAATGTCTTAAAGCGTTATCGATTCGATTTTACATAAAAATAGTGTTTTTTGTGAATAAATTTTAAGCAATTTAGAGCATTTACATATATAATTTGCTAAAAATTTATTGAGTAATAAATGAACATATAACCCACATGTTTGTATTTAAGTACATTTGTGACATGACATTTTACTTATCATGATGGTGCGGCGGCGCTGGGTTTAGCGGGAAGCGAACTGTGTCAAATTTGCGGGAAAAGAAGTGTGGGACAATTTTGATGGGAATCGGAAGATAAGCACGCACTTACCTGGTTAATGGGAATGAAATGCGGCTGCTCCTCTGCCCTCAGTCCACTTCACTTCACTTTATTTGTTATAATTTATATTATATATTTTTATTATATTTTACAATTTGATGCGGAGCGGGTTATTTATATAATACATATATTTATATTTAATTAGGGTTGCGGGCGCGATATATTTTATGTTATATTATGTTATTTACAATATATTTGTATTTGCGGTGCGATTTAATTTATTTTATTTTATGATGACATGAGATGAATGATTGAAGTGACGTGCGAAAGGGGACGCGCCGTCAGATTTAAAGGAAGAATTTAAATATGTCGAAGAAAAGTATGAATAGGTCGAAAGGAGGTTTACATGGCGGTACCATTTCCCCCGGCCTTAAAGGGTTGCCTTTAAAAAACAGTAAATTAAAAATAATAAGGACCAAAAATGTAATCAAGCGGGCGGAGGTCCAAAGTTTAATGCGGTGAGCGAAATCAAAATTAATGTTTAATTAGCGAGTGGCAACCATTAGTAAAGTGAGCGGAGTTAAACTGTATATGTATGAAGCGAGCGAAAAAGTAATGTATAATGAGCGAACGGATATTTGTATTCAATTAACTTCCAGTTCGATACATGTCTGAATGTTCAAAGATATTTACGAAATGAGCGGTACTATATGAAGATATATAAAGTACGACAGACATGAGCGAAAAAATAAACATATGGAGCGATTATAAATTAATAAAGCTTGAGCGGGGGACTAATATTATGTCCATTAAATTAAAAAAGTATGCGGATCAGAAAATATTCAATTAAATATCAGCTTAAATAACGTATCTTAAACTAGCGAGATTCAATATAATAAATTAACGAGCGAAGAAATAATATGACTGAACGTCTTAAGCAAATAAACGAAAACGCGAGCGAGTGACTAAAATTAATAGAGCGTATTCAATAATTAAAATCTTTAAGCAAAGGACTAATAACTGAAGTCTAATATAATTACAATGAATAAATGAGCATAACTCTATGACAGCGTACCCTAATATAAAGGAACGAGCGCGGTTGGTGGAGCAAATAATGTCCAAATAAATAATTACTAAAGCGGGCGTGAGACTTACACTAGGAAGGTCCAAATTGATATAAAAGGAGCGGGAGTGGGACCTATACTAGTATAGTCCGAAATTAATTAAAGAAGCGGAAGCGGGACCTAAACTTACAAGGTCAAAAATAAGTATACATGAGCGGGTGCAGGACCTAAATAAGCAAGGTCCGAAATAAGCTTATAAAGAAGCGGGAGCGGGATTGGGACCTAAGCACGCATAGTCCAAAATAAATTTATTAGAGCGGATGCGGGACCAAGATAGCTAGGTCTGAATTAAATGGTGCGGACGCAGGACTTATGTTTATTTGGTCCAAAATAAATTTACAAGAGCGGTACGGGACCAAAACAAATCAAGACCAAAATAAACTTATAAGAGCGAGATAAGGATTTAAGCACGCTTGGTCCAAATATATATTTACAAGAGCGGGTAGGACACCAAAGCGAGCATTAATCCAAATTAAATAAAAGAGCGGAAAACAATATAAGTTAAATGTATATTCAAATTATTAACGCGAACCTAGAAACAATAGAATAATCGAAGGTGCTTAAAATAAACAAAATAAAAGCGAGAGTTGGACCAATGTAACCTATGCTAAGTCTCAAAAAATAAACAAATACCTATTAATTATTAATATTAAAATAAAGCGGGATATTTAAACCGTAAAAAATTAAAACTTATTAATAACTTAAAAAGAAACTATTAATCTAAGGTCGGCACATAATACAACCAAATAAATGAACGCGCAAACTTCATTCATTCTGAATATTCCAATTCACGATATGTCATGTTTCGTAGTATGTGCTACCCCCCATATCCTAAAACAACAACTAAGAAAGCGATGCGCTAAAAATTATTTATAATTAAAAATATTAAATTAATAAAATATTAATCCCTCGATCCGAGTAAAGACATCGGATGAGGCACGACGCGACAAAAGTATTTGACGCAAAGAAAAATTTAAATTTACGCGGGTCGGTTTAATACAAGAATTGTATTTAAAAACTCTATGATGACCGGGAATCACACGTAAACCAATGTCAATAGAATACTTTTTCATTATGACATCATTCGATATACGCAAATTATGTTTTACGTGCGGGGTATTATTTTCATAGCTCGAACCTAAAAGTATGCGAGCTTCCAAAGAAGATATATTTTGAACTAATTTAGTATGGCGCGGAAAATATATTAAAGCGGAAACTTTGCGACGATAATCATCATGCCAATTATAATATTCAATATTAGGCAGCGAAGCGGTATTCTTCCTAGGATTACATAATGTCCTACGAAGAAGGGTCAAGCGAACTTGAACGAAGGTGTAATAATTTATAAACGGTCCATGCGGGATCTTAAAAGTAGCGGGAGAACTTATATCGTAGCCTAATACGGTGCGGACAGCGGGATATAGTATATTAAAATTATTATATACCATATTAGGACTAAGAAAGCGCGGGAATAAAGAATATTTAAATAAAGCGGGTGGATTAAACATCATAATATATGCGAGTAGACACAAGTTATCAAAATGCGGAAGTCTTAAAGCAGCAATATCTTTGAATGTTATATTGTATCGAGCATTGACTAACACACCATTTTGTGGAAGTTCATCATCGTTTGATTTAAAGAGACAATGGCGTGTACTAAAACGACCTGAAGAAACCAATTTTAATAGAGATCCATCAATAGTCACACGAACTACGGATGGCGTCAATGTGGCGCGGGAGTAAGTTTGTTTATTGGTGCGATTGACTTTACCATCTTCATCGATGTCACTATTGACAGTTATTGATGGTAATATTTCACTATTCGTACATACCCTCATCGAGTCAACATACGATTTATTATGCGGTTTAGTAACGTTCCTAGACGTTGGAATAGTATTAGTGGCCCACAACTGCGATGGGCGATCACCATCAGATGCGGAAAGAGCGGAAGACGACAACAACTTGCTTAGTACAGCTACAGTCGAAGTGTCTGAATAAGACGCGGTTTGTATATAATTTTCAACATCGTGACTATAAGAAGACATTGATGTCGATATATTGTTATTGCAGCATGCATTAATAAGCGGGAGAGGAACTTCCTTATGAGAAAGATCAGGTTTTGATATAGAAGACTGCGGTAAACGTGAAGCATCAGACTGCGTAAGCAACTGTAACGACTTGCTTGGTACAGCTAAAGTCGAAGCGGGTATATGAAATGCGGTTTGATCACCACTTTCAACATCGTGACTATAAGAAGCCATTAATGTCGGTATTGCCTCATTACGGCAAGAAAAAACTTGCGAATTATTAAGTGATGATGGCACAGAGCTAAAAGATAAGTCAGAGTTTGTCAGAAATGTCTGCGGTATATAAGAAGCATCAGGTTGCGCGGAAAATTGCAATGTTTGCATTGATGTGCTTGGTACAGCAACAAGTGATTGCAATGCGATTGGCCTACCATTTATAACATTATTGCAATCTACTGACATATTCTTTGATTCTACTCTCCTAATTATTGCCTTTATTTTGCAAAATAATTCTTCGAAGGGAATCATTGCTTCATAATCAGGCACGGCACCTGGCACAGTCATAAGAAGTACCTCGTTATATTTGTTGGCGGTATCCTTAAATTGCGTGCGAATATTGTCCAAAGTCGCGGCATATCCTTGAAAGCATTGCAGACATTCTGTACTATCGAAGGCCTGCAGCGATTTTTTATATATTAATTGAAGGACTTCGAACAAACTATCTTGTCGCGCTTTCAAAGTAATTAATTCAATGTTGTCATCAATGTTCAATGTGGATGACATATTGATGATAAATCTAATTCAATTTAAATTAGGAAGAACAAAAAACAAATGCGGTTAATTGACAAATATGTCGCAGAAAATCGATAAAATGTTATATGGTGAAATAACGCGAGATGAAATATGATTTAATGAATGACAGATTTAAAATATATTTATTTCTACTAATAGAAATAACACTCGGCTAAGGGTTGCCTAAACGTGCGGGTGCGAGTAATTAATATAGCTTAGACAAACACCTATAAGACCAAGGGCGGTGAAAAAAGAGAAAGCGGGGCGGTAATTTTCCTAGCTATAAAGCTAGGAAACACACGAATGCGAGAATGCGGTATATGATATGCCTATGGTAGGGCTATAAATATAGGAAATCCGGCTCGATTACGCCAAAATTACGCGTAACGAGTATCCGGCTCGAAGGACCATTTGGTGCGGCGGCGCTGGGTTTAGCGGGAAGCGAACTGTGTCAAATTTGCGGGAAAAGAAGTGTGGGACAATTTTGATGGGAATCGGAAGATAAGCACGCACTTACCTGGTTAATGGGAATGAAATGCGGCTGCTCCTCTGCCCTCAGTCCACTTCACTTCACTTTATTTGTTGTAATTTATATTATATATTTTTATTATATTTTACAATTTGATGCGGAGCGGGTTATTTATATAATACATATATTTATATTTAATTAGGGTTGCGGGCGCGATATATTTTATGTTATATTATGTTATTTACAATATATTTGTATTTGCGGTGCGATTTAATTTATTTTATTTTATGATGACATGAGATGAACGATTGAAGTGACGTGCGAAAGGGGACGCGCCGTCAGATTTAAAGGAAGAATTTAAATATGTCGAAGAAAAGTATGAATAGGTCGAAAGGAGGTTTACATGGCGGTACCAATAACCTATCTATACTTCTTCAATAAGAGAGTTATCTAAAACAACATACTATTAATTAATTTATTATTTGTAAAACCGATTTCATATTAAAAACCAAAATATAAAAAAAAATGTACATCTTGAACTTGTGCGTTTTGCAATTTTGTTGTTATTTTTTATGGTTTACTTGGCACCAACTTCAAGATGTAGAAAATACGTTATTTTGCTTTTTAGGTTGAAGTCGGTTTTGTTTATAAAAAAACAATCCATACTTTTTAATTGTTTGTATAGCTTTAGAAATAATATTTTAAGCGCCTGTAGAAATTGTAATATAGGCACGTGTATACAAGTTTTGCCTTTCGAAGAGTGTATGCGCTCGACGCTCTTCAACAAGGGTCGCCCCCGATTGGGATCCAATCATCAGATCCTGATGGAGTTTTTGGCGGGAACTGAAAGGAGATGTGCTGTGTAGTTTTATTTTTTAAAAATGTGTAAAATTACTCTAAAATGAACAATAGTTGTAGGATATCGATAGTTTTTGAGTAGTAATTATGTGTTTGGTGAGAAACGTGAACTGTAAAGTTAAATGGCACTAGCTGATAACCTAGAGTTTAGCTGTGCTACACATAGGTTTAACAAAATTAAGAAACTACATTGAATCTAAAATCTGGCTTAAAGGCCTAGCTGCGAAGCCATAAAAAAAGTCAGATCCTGATTTGACGACAATGGGATCGCCTTAGAAATCGCGTAACAAACATATAAAACAAACATATAGACGAATTGAGAATCTGCTCCTTCTGGAAGTTGGTTAAAAAGAGATTTATATTACATTTAATGCGATTACGTATTTTAGCGTAGTCGTTGTAGTGTTATTTGTTGAATTATAATTTTTACTGTGAGCAAACGATTCACTTTATTCCATAAACAATAGCGCTCCTGGACATGTGCAGTACCAGAAAATTGGTCATTTATATTGTTGTGACATGATAGATTAAACTGGATTTACGCATAGTACTGATAGTAATGGCGTGATGCTGAAAAAAATATTGATATAAAACTTGAAATCAGTCTTCAGAAAATTTGGTTTTGATACCATTTTCTAGACAAACGAGATAGCATCGTGTCGTATCGGATCGTATTGTGAAAACACATTACGTCTTGTCGCTGCGGTTCTGCTGCGTTTTAATTACGCATAATGTGAAGGGTGGAAAGCGCAGGCGTTCGAATGATTCATGAGCTCGCGATACTCGAAGAACAAGTTTAAAATAAGAAGTATTCAAGCGCCATTGTTTGTACGTTACACACAATGTCGCAAATGCAAATCAGGCCAAGAATATCTCAATATAAAATACTTTGTGGGATAATGATGTTGTTAATCGAACAATAGGATGTTTACTGATCTATTGTCTGGCGCCAAGATAATTTTATTATAATCGCATAGGTATGATGTTTTTAATTTAAATTCGCAGCTAGCAAACAAGCAGATGGCCCAGTTCATGTAAAATGGTTACTGTCGCCTATATGGGCTTGCAACACCAATGGCGAAGCCAACACGATGCTAACTTTTAGGACGGAATTGTGGGATCAGACAGGAGGAGTGGTATAGAAGGGATGGGACATGGGATTGGAATGAGAAGAGGGAAAGTGGGCCATCGGAACTCTTACTCATTACACGAAACACGATTAGCTCAAAGGCCAACCGTTTCACGCCGTCGCCAATATTTTGTGAGAGCGTGATATTACACCGATCGAGCCGGTCCTAACAGCTGCAATCAAGATGACGTCAATGTATCTTGTTTTGTATTTAAATCAGCATTTCTACGCGTCTTAATAATAATATTCCGTAAAATATATTCTACTTTCATGTAGGTATTCATATCTGTAATCAAAAGTAAATGTATAACACATTTCATGATTTATAAAGTTCATTCACACAGTTTAATTCGAGTAAATAAAGATTCTTCTCTATAGATCTATAGACAGTACCCTACGTTCATATCTGTTATCGTCATTAGATATATAGGTATATAAATGTCATAATAATCGATTTAGTCCAAAATACACGAAGCGGGAAATTTATTTTCACATTTAAATAGTCCATTACGAATACAATAAACATCAGTGATCTTATCTATTTAAATGAATAACTAAAATATGTAATTCGTAATGAAATCATTATTAGAATTATTATTGAAATAAATTTGTTTTTATTATCTGTCATTAATAGAACAGACAATGGTCTCTTTGATCATGAAAACAAATTATTTTCCAAAGAGACAATTTCGATAATTTATCAAGCTATACTAATAAAAATAGTGGTTCATTGAAAAAATGAACTGACCCATACAATAAATCACATCGCGCTTCCTCTATTACTTCCCTTATCGCAGGGCAGAAAAAAACAAGGCAACAGTATGCGATAACGGCTATAAATCACGGCTGTAACTATTTTTTTAAAGAAACCCATTTAAACAGAGATATAGCATAATGAATTAGTGACAGGAACAGTCTGTATCTTCCAGCTTTCTTAATGTAATAAGAGTGTGTTTGATACACTGTGACATTAAGTAACTGTAGACAGATTTATGAATTGAATGCTCGGTTTCAATGTTTTTGTATTATATACTGGGATTCGCCCGCGACTTCATCCTGGTTGGAGGAAATAAGCTAATTTATACGTGTCTTAGCCACTTGAATCCACTCCCAGCATAAATTTCGCAGGATTCTCGGGATATAAAGTATCATAGATTTTATGACAGAGAATTTGCTTGAATTTGAATTTGAATTATAGATCAGAGAAAATATTACATCGTAATTCGATTTTTTTTAACCGGGCCACTTCAAATCGCTGCCAACAAAAGTCCCGCGGGATTTCCGGGATATAAAGTACCAAAGATTTTTCTATCGATCAGCGAAAACCGCATCGAAATCGGCACACTAGTTTTTACGTGAATCCCAAACAAACATACAAACACAAAAAATCTAAGAAACAAAAGACTACACTTTTACAATTTTATAAAATTATAGATAGAAATAAAAATGTTATGTAATTTACTGAGTTTTAATTATAGAAATAAAATAACATTTATTTACGCGGATTTGGGTTATCTTCGGATCCATATCCTATGAAAAGTATCCCATTTTAGGGTACTTTAGCTGTTTGAGCCAAATCGTCACCTTTATAAAATCTTCATCCTGATTCGTGCGTCTGTCAGTGTATACAGTGTCTGTCAGTGTATATTAGTTTTTTTTCTAAAAAATATTAGGCCTATATAGATTAAATTTGTATGGGAAGTGTGATTTATACAATGTAACACTATGATGTGGGAAATTCATAGTCGCTTACGCTGGTACGGCCACGTTTTACGGAAACCGGCTAGTTACGTGGGGAACAAATGTCTAGCCATGCCGCCTCCGCCAGGTCCCGGTCGAAGGGGTAGGCCCAAGAAATGCTGGCTTGACGTTCTGAGGGATGACATGCGTACCAATGGTCTCAATACAAGGGATGCCGAAGATCGCGTGAAGTGGAGAAGAAAAAGTAGGAAAGCGGACCCTGGGCGTCGAAGTGATCGCTCTGAAGGCAACCGGGATTTAACGCTCGGATGATGATGATGAAGTGAAAAATTCATGAAAAAACAAAAATTAGGGGTGGTCGCCATATGACTTTTATTAAAATCAGTAGGTGGGGAGATATTCAATATACTTAAATAAAAAAATCGTATAGAGATATCGTTATGATTTTTTTAAGATTTGACCCGACACGACTATACACTGAAAAAAATATCCCTAAATTACATGTATGACAGCTACTCATAATCTTTGTGGTTTTTGCGATTTCACAACAGGACTAAATAGTGTTATATAAACCCAGTAAAGACCGAGAAAGATAACAGACCAATAGATGGATGGACAGACATGACGATTTGATAAGAGTTCCGTTTTTGCCAAATTGTCGGGAAGAGTGTGGCCAGAGAGAGAAATTTAACAAAGAAACTTATAAATTCATCAATCATTAGATACCTGTATATTAAAAAAAAACATCTTAAAACACCTACAATAGCGACATCTTCACCAAACAGCACTGCAGTTGGGATATCCATAGTCAGTCCATCATGCATGCATGTCAAAATCATTTTTCTCGAAGAGTATTCAAAAGTTATAAAGAAATATATCGTACACCTAAAATTAAATAAGTTTGGGAGAATTTATGTAGATAGTTTACGAAATAATAGTTTACGCACCGCTTACAATTTACGTTTTAGGCAAAACTATATACATTTAAATTATCATAACTTTATTCAAATCACTTGTGTAACAGTAATTTAACTTTAGTACAAAAATTACATAATTATTGAAACACCAAAACATTGATAAATCATGGTAAAATAAATACAATTACAGCACAGCAACGTTTCAGACGCGTAATTTAGTCAGCCTAGAAGTAATTAAGGCTATACAGTGCTTTATATTCGACACCGAGTGCTGTTTTACTAGTGAAATATAGGCACCGATTTTAAACGCCACGACGTGAATCGAATGCACTGTTCGTACAAAATTAATTTAATATTAAAATTTCGTCCTGTTCATTGAATTGCACGAATGGAAAATTATATGTTAATTAAATGGTGCACAATATTTGTTGGAATGGTTAAGTCGTTTCATAATTTTATTTACCTACGAGCCTTTTCTTTTCGGTAGTGTTTGTGTTAAACACTTCTTTAAATATTAATTTCTTGTGGACTGTAATCATTTTAATTATAAAAGAAAACTGCACTGAGAAAAAAACAGACAAAAAAAGAACATCTATATTCTAACTTTAAACATGTAGTATATTTGGTGCCCAGTACCATGCCACACCAATTTAATAGAAACTTTTTGTTGGAGATTCTAACAGTTTGCGTAAACGTGATCATGATGCACATGGCAAAATCTACACATCGAAACCAATCGATATGTGAAACTCGCTTAAATAGTGGCGGATATATCGCCTGTTTCCTAAAATGGGGAGACGCCCAGTAATGGGACGTTTATATTTTATGTATGACGTAAATGAAAAAGTGCAACAGTGGACAACGTAGAGAGAATTTAATAAAGGAACAATGCGCGTATATCTGACGAAGACGAAGGTAACCAATGAACAAACATAAGCTAATCATGTCTGTTACACTTTAACAAAGACAATTAACCAAAATTTTATATGCAAAGAAAGATATTTTCAATATTTTACAACTATTTTTCTTTTTTGTCTCCGTATAGAACAGATACAAAATGCTTTGATGTGGATTTGGTGACGACAAGGTTTTGGATTTACAAAATAGGTTTATAATATAAGCATTTATGGGCACAAATTATTACGAACGTTGAAATTAAGAGTCATAAATGCCCAATTATATATTCGTGCCATGTTCGTAAGCATTCAAAAAAATTACTTTTGATACCAAAATATGGTTATTATGCCCTAACCTATTGTTTAATTGCGTCCTTGTTATATTTTCTTCGACATTTCGTGATAACTTTGACATGGGTTTGAAGTAGGCATCGGGGACAACTCGCGTGACAAACTAAAGTATAACCCGGGCGATTTACGATTACCACCCGTTAAAGCACACCCTATAGAAAGCGATGAGGTAGCAATACTTTGTTTCTTAATGCCACTGAGTAATTTGTAAGGGAGTACATAATTTAGTATTTTTAATTCGAAAAAGCAAAAGTCAAACTATTAAGTAAATATTTTGGCACTCTTAGATGAGTAGGATATCTATTAAATAATATTAACTCACAAAATATTTATTTTTCGGTATAGCCATTTGGAATATGAAATCATTATTTTTCTATTTCTATAATTGTTTGGTTAGCCTCATCTGATTATATAATATATTTTTTTTATAAACTTACACGAGTGACTTTAATAGAAATTGTAAGTTTTTAACAGGACTATTTTTTTAGATTATAAATATCTTTGAGATATTGTCTTATATTCTGTTCATTCTAAAAATCGATGTTTTACAAGTATTCTCCATGAACCATGTTTGAGTTTAACTAAGGGGCAGTGACCGGACTTGGCCTTCCAAACGAGAACTTTTCACTTTTTATGTTTTTTTTAATTTAATTTTTCGTCAACGTTAATAGTTAAAATGGTTCAGCTTCCATATTTTCTTTCTAACTATGTTTTGGTGCTCATCTAAATATATTTTATGTTTTACATTTCGCGAATTTTTTGGAAATATCTAACCTATTTTTTAATAATAGTGTTCAGAGTTTAGACATGCGCTTTGTATTCGTTGTACAATTTTCACCCGCATTAATTGTTACAACAGTTAAACATAAAATATCCTGAAGAAAACATTATAACATCGTATTATTGAATTCTGTGGATGATGATGTCCAAAAGTCAATAAATTCAAAAGGCATTAAAACTCATTTATACATGGTTTTAATTTAACATACTAACAGTTCCTAAGCGCAAGTAATGTATATATACATATAATATAATCAGTAGGATATTACGTAATTAAAAATTTTACATAATTATTTTTGCTTGCCTGGCGTGCATATGTGAGGTTGTATAATTAAACAAATATTTTTACAACAGTATTATTGACTCAAAGTTGCCATCTTTATATATAAACATAGGCCGAATTCATACAGTCGTCTCCCCTTTTTCACATAACACGAGCCGTTTTGTTCAACGTTTTGTATCCTTATAACCACATAGATTATAAGCTTGCTTTCTTCGACCAAGACAGGGGTTGTGCGTAATTGGATTTAGATTGGATCGAATTAGAAATTTTCTTGGTGGTTTTTGTTTTCACGGGAAATTACTTTTTGATGGCCTATATCAAAATCGACTTGGAAAACTCTGTAAGCGAATATCGTGTTTATGGGGGAAATTGAAGAAACTTTAGCAGTTCATGTATATACATCGAAAGCATTGTTATATTTAAGTGGTAATAATAATCGAATTGTATTTTTAATCGTGAATTCTTTTACTCAAATGCTTGTCTTTTTTAGCTTATTATTAAAATGATTTGAATTAGAAAGTTTTAATGAAACATGATAATATTTTCTAAACTACTTTATAAAATACATTATAGTGTTATATTACTTAAAAAAAAATACAGTTATTATAACCTACAGTTTATAAAAATTACAAGTAATAGATAGGCACCAAATCACCGTCAGCTGGGAACGTACTCAAAACGCTGGCCGCGTTGCCAGATGGATTACGACGCTTAGGTATGCGTTGCCAGAAATACAGGCCAGCCTTTTGGTCGCGTGAGACTTTTATCAACCGTGTTGATAGGTCTCGATAACGGCGGTGAGCTTTTGGACCCCATGGCTCAGAGTTTCGACATCAAAAGCCACAAATATGACTCCGCTGCCAACGGATGCATATTTGAGGCGTTTTAGGTCCTCTTGTCGCGGGGCAGCTGCGCCCGCTAACGCAACCGTGTCTGGAAGATGGGATGCAGCCAGAGTGTCAACGCACTTGGCGTCCCACACTAGTGGTAGTCCCATCTTCTAGGGCACCAAAGACATTCCGTCCGGTCTCTTGCCATCGTCGCGACACAGTCTATGAGGTCCCAGGATTAATTTTCTAAATTATAATTAAAATATTAGTGCAGGCTACAGACAGTACTGCAGACATATTACCTAATAGTTTACATTAGGGCTTTGTAAATTAATTTTGATATCGCTATTTTACAAAACTATTAAATTTTCCGGGAAAACAAAAATCTTATATTCATCTGGTTATTGACAATACAAATATGCACCAAATTTCATGTACATCAGGTTCATTTTCAAGGCCGTAAAGATACAAAGTAAAATAATTAAAATATCATAATATTTACATATATTGTATATTAATGTGAATGTATTAGATATCATTGACAAAACATCTCTTATGTAAGTTAAAATGAAATTTATCATCTAATTTTAACATAATTAGAAGGGGTAACACATAATGCTAAGGGTTTTTCCATTAAAAGGGACTAATAAAGCTTTCATGGGATAATTGCACGTAATAATTTACAAAAATGAAATTTTAAGTACCTACCTTTTCTTTAATGTATGTATTTCTCTCGTGTTTATTTACATTATATGAATTTTAAATCCAGTAGTGTAATTTGGTTTAGTCTCCATATTTCTATGGGTGAAATTCGTTTATTTGCTGCTTAGGTTTGACGTGACAGTATGTAACGTTTAGTTGGGTTAAAATATTTACAAGTTTTACAACTACACTTTATCTCTGCCTACCCCTATGGGAAACAGGCGTGATAATATGTGTGTATATGTATATTTTTAAAATTCACACTACATATTATTATAAATGAATATACCTAGCTTTCTTAGCTTTGTTAACGCAAAAATAATCCCTATTCTACTACACTTTTATTCATATTTGCGAATTTTCCACGGCTGTAGAGGCTTCCCAAGCTGGCCGGGAGTGCATTACCGTAGCCTGTCCATGTTTTATTTATACGTCTGCCAGTATACCGCAAAAGTGGTTGCCTACATTACTCTGAAATTCTGCTTCCAGGCTGCATTCATTTTATTATACGAAAACGGGAAATGGTTTTTAGCTGCTTTACCTGGAAACGTAAGATGTTGTATATTTTTGGAAATGTACTAGATAGGTTTACGACGTTATATATAATATAATTATTTTTTAATTTGAATATCAGTAATATTTTAAGTTAACTATATGGAAGCATATGAAAGAATTATTGAATGAATGAAAACACTTTATTACGCATCATAAATTAAAGCTAAGTTCTTAAAAAGTAGGTACATTATAAATCGAACGAACTTATCATCTCACATAGTTGAGCTGTCAAGTAGTAGTTTAGAGTCCAATTTGAAATTAGATGGAATAATAAAAGATAGTTAAAAAAATTAATTCATTTTTTTCGTTCGATTGTAACATACGTAGAGAAGACTCACTGTAATGGAAATGAAGATAATATTAGAATTTTCTTGAACAACTAAAACCATGCTTCATAATCACACAGTTCAGAAAATCGCTGCTAAGATGGCGGATGGTCGGTGCTCAGTGAATTTCTATGCTCTGTGCAGTCTGTGCTGATATTCTATGATCTCTCTGTGCAGGAACAGAAAAAGAATACTAATTCCTGCGGCGGGTGGCCTGTCGTAAGAGGCGACAAAACAACCCACAACCAGGTGGTAGTGCATTTGCCCGACTGAATGGCTACCACCCCTGGTCTAGAGTATAACGCCATAACAACCTTTAGTTGTTTTTCGGCATCAGTGACCAGGTTCCAGTTTCTCCTTCAAGGCCGGCAGCACATTAGCAACACCCTGTAATAAATTCGTATATCTATAATAAAAAGCAAAATTAAAATGATTGCAGACCACAATTAATTCACAACCCGTTTACTGAGGCCTAGTTTTATTATCAGTAAAGCACTTAATCCTTTCAATTTATTGTGATAATGAAATGCAGTAGGGAATTAATTCAACCACTGCATTAATAAATTGAATGTTGAATATAAAACTAGCGGCAGACCAAATTGAATTACTTATGTATTAAGGTAATGCTATGAAATTGTAATAAGCTCGTGCTTTTGATCCTCGGATAAAAATGTTAAAGCTAGCGGCACCCCACTGGACATTACAAAGATGTATGAAGACTTCTGCCTGGAAATGATAAAGTATTAAAAAGGAAATATTTTACTTTCTATAAAATACATAGTGACTATAAAATTAACAATATTTGCTTACACAAAGAAAAAAAACAGTTTTCGAGCGTGACTGCACAAACAACCTACCTACCTATTTACATATACCTACATATTATAGTTTATGATTTGTTGAGTAAATTAATCAATACTTTTCCGTGCTAATTATAGATAGAAAAAATGGCTCCTTCCAACAAAGTACTATATTATTGTACAATCAGCGTTATAAAGTAACTTTAAAAAGAACAATATTATATTAATTAAAGGTAACGCATAAAAAATATGAAGATAATACCTAGCAGCTGTTGATAGACTTGATGGGTTCCAGCCAAGGTTACCACATAAGCTCTGCTATATGTGTCCTAGGTTGGACGGTATTCAGAAAGCTCCTCTAGGTCTTCAGTTCGACCATTCCACGATACTTGAAGATGTATGTTTTCGCGCAGTGAGTCCTACCTTCATGAGGTATGGTGGCGACACGTCGACACTGACAGTAGGGTTGGTTCACAAACTGAAGGTTGCTCAGCGGGCTATAAAGCGAGCTATTTTAGGAGCATCTCTTATAGATTAAATCAGAAACCAGGATATCGGTAAGGAATTCTTATCAGCATAGGTCACAAAATTAGCAAGCTGAATTAACAAATTGACAGCCGGCCGTATTTATCACAAGACTAATGGCCGATAGAGCAGACGAGTCTTGGAGTCCAACGCTTGCGACGCACGCATTATATCAAATGCATACTGAACTCCTTAATCAGTAAAAAAGAACTTCAACGGACAAGTGGAAAAACAAATCGCAATGGATAAGTGGCAAAACGAATCGCAACAAAATGTTAACTTGAAGTTTTACGGGCAGATTGTTAATGTACTTGTCCAATTTTAAAGCCTGTGCGTAAAACTTCAAGTTGAAATTTTGTTGCGATTCGTTTTGCCATTTATCCGTTGCCATTCGTTTATCCACTGGTCCGTTGAAGTTTCATTTCTACTATGTGTCCCAGCACACATTTCGATTTTTCGCAAGTTTACTGCAATTTATGATTTGGCTGGGTTAAGTACATTTTAATTAATGGATTTTTATATTTTTTATATTATTTAAACATATTTTATTTTATGAAGCAAATAAACTGAATTCGATCCGGAACCAAAAAACGCATCCATAGTTTACTCTAAAATTATGCCGCTCCTCCACGTGGTCGTAACGCTTTTTCGTGACAGAAAAATCCTAAGACCCCCCGTCTATATAGAAGTTTCATTAAAAAAAATATAGGTTTATTAAAAACTGAGAAGGTCACATCTTGTACTTTCTTAATTCCAATGTCCATCTGTAGGGCACCCCAGGCATGCGGCCACAGGCTTTAACTAATTAGACCCCCTCGTCTGTGTCAATGTTGTCGCAGCACGGGGCTCGGTTTAGTGCGTGTGTCTCCATTAGCCACCCTCAGTTTAAACACCCGCTCACTATTCGCACAAAATTGATTCGTGTTCGTTTGATCTTCGTACACAAAAGCAGGGGATGGCTTGGTATCATTAGATTATACTGAAGGATTAGTTAAGAGATCTTTTTGTGTATCTTTAATTAAATACTTTATATATGAAATGTAGAAGTAGACTACATGGTTCTTTATGAAAAGATTTTTCAAAATTCTTAGATTATTGTTACTTATATTGATACTTCAATTTTATTTATTGTATAGATGTGTTGTATACTAAATCGTATTAAGGTTCCGGTTCCCGCAAAAGGTCGAAAATGGGATTAGATTGATAGGCGGACTTCTACAACCTATAGTTATCTATGTATTTGTCATTAAAATATTTGTGAGATCTTCAAAATGAGTTTGCTTTGTTTCGTTGCGAGCGAGCGCTTCGTTTTGTTACAATTCGTCTTTCCTTTGTCAGGCTCTTATCTTGTTTGAATTGTTTGGCCCATCCCCATTTTCCTCCTTTCCACTTTGTTATGAGTTTCAAGCTATCTTGTTTTAAACCGGAAATATGTTTAACTCTGTATGTTTTCGAAATAAAAATAATATTCGAGATACGGATTTAACACATTTATGAACACTGATTGACACTGACATTTATGAACACTGGGAAATAATCATGCACTTGATTGGATTCATTATTTTTATTACAAGTAACAATTTAATTTAATTTTTAATTTGAAAGGTAGAGGTCAGTTTACAATTATGGCGGTTTGAAAAGCACTAGCTCTTATGAAAGAAAATACTGGGAAAACTCTCGCTTAGTATTTTTTTTATTTATTATATATATTCTACAATATATCATTCAAAAATTGAATTATATTGTCTTTTAAATTTCTACTGATTTGGTCCAAATCCAAACAAAATTTGCAGTATAGTTGAGTAGTTAGATAGCTTGCAAAATTGGCAAGTTAAGAAGTCCTTATCATCGCTTGTACAGTAATTCTCCAGTTAAGTAATAAGTTACCGATTAAGTAAATGTTTACTCAAAAGATGACAATGACTTATTTATAAGTTAACATACTGCTTAGCTCAAGCAGGCCTAAAATATAATAAAAAATGGAATAGTTAAGATATTTAGGGACTTTTTAGTTGCGTTTTTTAATTCCTACCATACCATACTTTTTCAACCAGGATTTGAAATGTTTTAGTTATAATTACTAAATATTAATATTAAATAGTTTAAGCCTTCGCCTCTTTCACTTTTGAAGTGCAGCGTGACGTTGTTAGCTCCAACTCCGCCTGATGTAACAGTCACCTCGCCATCAGTCCTTGATAGGTCGCGGGCGATTATACCCTGTAAAATAAACGACTTTTAGTTTTTAATAAATCGTGAAGAGAAGAGATGTGCAATTGTACAGTGTGTTTAGTCTACGAGAGTTCTTGTAAACATTAGTGGAAGTTGCTTGAAATATGTGTACATTACTTTGGTCAATTCCCGCTGTGTCTGAATTTATTGCTGAAGCACAGCAGATGGGCTGACGATCCAACTGTGATGGATAGTGGTTACCGTCGCCTAGCGACATTAGCAACACCAGGAGTACTGTCAATGTGCTGTCGGTTTCGAAGGGAAATCTGAAACCTTGCCCCTGACGCCGGAATACAACTCAAAGTTTTATGGCGGCATACTCTAGACAAGGCGTGGTAGCCATCCAGTCGGGCAAATGCCCTACTACTTAGCTGTGGGTTGTTCTATCCCCATTTACGACAGGCCGCCCGGCTGCAGGTATTATTATTCTTTTCCGTTCCTGCACGGATTGTAGTTCGAGGCTCGAATCCATCCAGCGGTGAGAACCTGATGCAAAACAGTTACCGTACTCTAATGATTATGATGATTACAATTAACCAAATACAATTACAATTAACTAAAATTAATGTACCTATCAATCAAAATATTCATAACAATGTAGGAATAAAATGAATTTTCAACAATATATTGACTTGATAAAAATTGCCGTATATTATGTAATCTACGATAATAATGCACTGTTTTAATATTTCGGTGTCTTCAATTACTTACTTAATAGTTGTATGTAACTCATTCTAGATTTCATATCCGCGATTTTGCAGGCTTATGACTTTACAAAGTTAGAAAGAAGCACATAGTGTAGATCACTTTCCGCAGTTTTGAAATACCTGACTTTTCTGGTACCAGTTTCAGGAAATCTAAATAAAAAAGGTCGCATGAGTGGTCTAAGCTAGGCCTTCCTAGTTTGTCTATTTGAATATGCACACGCGATGCCATTTCCCAACCGATTTGCGACACGAAAGCGATTGTCTTGGTCTTGGTGAATATATAAAATATTAAATGATGCCAAACAAAGGCTTTGTTTTCCTATTCTATGAATTATTGATTTTGTCTATTGTTGGTTTGAAATCAAAGTGGAGTGTGTTATTGTTATATGAATTATTTGTAAGAGGAAAATTCACTGTTCTAACTAATTGTCTAGAGTATTTTGGAAAGAGGTTCCTTATCGCACGTTACTCGGCGAATGGGGGCTACACGAAAATAAGTATTAGCGAAAAAAAAATGCTGACCTCTGTATATTAGCAGATAATTTCAAACTTTAATGCAAAGAAATAACATTTAAAATAATATCCTTAGGTGTAATATACGCTGTTTTGATAATAGAAGATCATGTAATTGTCCTTATTTTTATATAATTTTTTCGATGGTCTTCGATTACCGTCGCTAATGGACATTTGTACCACCACAGGTGCTTGTTACCAACATCGTACCGGCCTCGTTGGAATTTTATGACACCCATTTTGACAACCCTTTTTGGAAAATCAAAATCTTAAGTTGGTGGTCTGTTACGATTGGCGTAAGCTCTGTTTTGTCCGTACAGGAACGGATAAAGAATACAATTTCCTGCGGCCGGGTGGCCCGTAGTTAGAGGCGACAAAATAACCCACAGCCAGGTAGGGTATTTGCCCGTCTGGATCTCTACCACTCTGGGTCTAAAGTATGTCATCATAACAACCTTGATTTCTTTCCAGCTTTAATGGCCAGGTTCCAGTCTCTCTTAAGAGAGCAGCAGCACATTTGTAGCACCTTTGGTGTTGCAATTATCCATAGGCAATGGATCGTACTAAACGCTTTCCATCGTGGTCCGTCTGCCTGCCTATTACTCCTGTCTGAACTCATGCATAAAAAAAATGGCTGCGTCCAGTGGGCCACTGTACGCGACCGACTTATGCTTATTATGAAAATGCACTATACGAATATTCGCGCCTGACGTATGAAGGCCGCGCGCAACGTATCTGCGATGCGCCACGTATAACAATATATTGCTTATTTTTCATCTATAAAATACTTTATAACCAGGATTTTAAAAAATACATATATCAAAAACAGCATAAAAATATTTTTTTATAAAAAAATAGAGATTTCAGAGTTAGGAATCTCTTCACAATTTGTGCCGTGTCCAAGAGTGCTGTCTTCTGTAACTGGCTCTTCACCCAGCTTTTTAGCGCTAGCCTCTCTAGGTGTTGGTCGAGGCTCATCGCTATATAATGCTCGACATCGACATCACCACTCTAGACGTCTAGGAGTCTCGTGAGCAAGATCTAATACTTTATGTTATTATTATATTAGATTAATACTTATCAATTATATCATGTTATACATATATGTTTGTGACAATCTTACAATAAGAGTTGCAGTAACCCGTGCAAATACAGAAGAAAAAGTTGGAAAAGGCTTCAGGCTCAGAAATGGACGATAATGATAAAGAACCTTTCTGATATAATACTGGCCACACTCGGATGTTGGTAACACTGGTTATCAATTCTCGAATGACTTGTGATATTGAAAAAAATACTTATACAAAACATGCGTATTCACATTGTGAAACTTGAACAGACAAATTTATACATCAAGAAATGATAGCAATTTTAAACCGAAAACAAATTAAACTCACTTTTATAAGCCTGTTCTTCGAATCGACATATGTGTAATCTTTATCCCTCCTTATAAATGGAATTGACTTAATAACTAATTTCTCAGTCGAAACCAGTAAGTTATTGGTTCTTGTGCCAACAACTAAGTCCTTTGCTAAATTTAGATTCACACACAACACTAATAAACATAATAAAATTATTGCACCCTTCATTTTGAAGAGTTACAACATGTTTAGGTTATGCGAACACTTAATGTCACAGACGTACTGACGTTGTCTTGTTTATAAGGAAAACAATATTATCAATGTTTAACACGATTTGACCTCGAGTCGGCCCACAGCGGACTTGTTCATTTAAATATTAAGACTTAGTCATAATGTTACGTCATTTTGTTGTCTTTAGACTTGGTAGATGAATACAGGGAGATGAGAGTCAAATTTGGCAAAAAAAAGAACCCTTCTAAAATCGTTATATCTACTAACCTGCAATACTCGTAGAATGCTCTAGGTTAACTAACATACAAGGGTGGCTGGCATTTACGTAAATAAACGTTGAAATTTTCTTTTCAATTATGTATGTAGTCGTATAGAATATCTTTTATCAAGCCCTATCTAAGTGGCATTATCGCTACATAAATAGAATAGAAAATGTATGAGAATGACATACGAGTATAATTACGTTAAGTATCTACATATTATCTTATTACCATAATTTTTCATTGTATTCGTTTAGCGTTAGGTCTGATATTGTAAAATCATTACGATGGTCTTTACTGACTTATTATTTTTAAGTCAACATGTTTGTATTGTGAACTGAATATTGAATAATGTTAATATTCAATTTTTGAGAATAAAACTCCATAGCGCAATAACATTGTTGCGGACAGAATCACCCCCCTGACCTCCCCCCCGTAAATCTCGTACCCCCACGCCCCGCTCACCGCGGGCGAGCCTACGACACGCCACGCAACCAAGTATACCTTGTTCGTTCGGTCAAATATATACACACAAGGAAGAGTATATACACACAAGGAAGACTAAGAAGACCAGGAAGATCAAGGGGCATTCGGAAGACTTTACAGCCAACGGACTCTCAGCGTGTCTACGTGGATATTGTGAACCACCAGTGATTGTGATTAGTGCCACTCGTGTTGATCGGTGTAATCGGTATAATTAGTGCTATCTACGTTCAGTGTAACGTCCGGGGCTAGTGCTAAGTTGTGTCGATTAAACTCGAACGTGCCGTGTGATACAGTTGTACTGATCGCACCTGTTGCTGTTGCAGCGTCTATAAATATATATACAGTTAACTTGCTAAGGGGTGTTTCATTTAGGGCGACCCTGCGCCCGCAAGCCCAAAAAATTTGGTCCTTCGAGCCGGATAGCAACAGCAAGAGGAGAGCATCGAAGTCAGCCCGGATAAGTGACAGTGATAAGTGACAGTGCAAGTGACAGTGCAAGTGACAAGTGTTTAGTGTCAGTGTTTTCTCGGGACTGAAACTAATATGCCGAGCACAAGAAGCAAGGCCGCTGAAGAGAGAGTACAGAAGGTACATGAAGAACCTCCTGCGTCGCCGTCGGTACACATCTCTGCGTCCGCGTCTGCGCCGATTACGTCGAGACCCGCGTCGCCCGGTGTACAGGAGACGACGATCGCGCCCACACACACCGTGCATCGTACCGAACGCCGATCACGGTCCCCGTCTGTACGATCACATGTGAGTGCCGCCGACCAGATTAGGCAGATGGAGTTGGAGGCAGAGGAGCAGATCGCCGCGCTTGCTATCCGCCGAGAAGAGCTCCAGCTGCAGGCCGCGCTCATAAGGAAGAGAACGACTGCGAACATAGCCGCTCTACGGGAACACTCAGACAGGGCGAGCGTGTGTGGAGACGAAGGTATGGATACAGAACACCATATCACGGAATGGCTGAAGAACACCCGCATACGGGGGGAGTCGCCGAACGCAGGTGAGAGGTCGACGCCCAGAACGAGAGGCGCCGAGCCACGACCACCACGTGACGTCGTAGAAAGGTCGACGGAGTTATATGGGGACTCACGTGACCGGTCTGCGGAGATTAATGACTGGGCCGCTCACGTGACCTTCCGGACACCGCGAACAGCGAGATCACCGACACCGACGAGATCGAGGGACCGAGGCATCGATCGTCTGGCAGACGCTTTGGAAAGGATCATCCGCACCAGACCGACGCCGCGGCAGTGCCAAGATCTGCCCACCTTCAGTGGAGCTCCTGGTGAGTGGTTGCCATTCAAGGCGGCCATGCGCGAATCCACGGTCGTGCATGGGTTTACGGCCGCCGAGAACTTGGGGCGTTTGCGCAACTGCCTCAAGGGGGAAGCCAGGGAGCATGTGTCAGGTCTGTTGTACACTGCTACGGATCCCGCGGTGATTATGAAGACGCTGGAGCAAACATATGGTCGCCCGGAAATCATAATTGATCGCGCGCTAGAGGAAATTAAGAAGTTGCCGCGATCGGGCTCGTCCGCCAGCGAACTGAATACGTTAGCCACGAAACTGCAGAACATTGTCACGTCCATCTCGTGCGTTGACAACAGAGGCTACTTGTTGAACCCTATGCTTGCGAGACAGGTCATCGACAAGCTTAGCTTGCCTCTGCAGGTTAAATGGTGGGACTTCGCCGAGCAGTCTACGGGCGAAGGCGAACCAGAGATTGTGAGGCTATCCAGGTTTCTGATGGGTGAAGCGGACAAAGCCATGCGACACTCCTACTCGACACCATCGAGGTCTACAACGGATATGAATGTCGCCAGGGAAACCAGGGCGAAGCCGCCACGGATTAACGAGCGTCGTCGCGTGTATACCACATCAGCCGAGAAAAAGGACGTATGTCACTGTTGTGGAGAAGGACACCTGACCACGCAATGCGGCAGACTGGCAGCAATGACGGTGCCAGAAAGATGGAAGTGGGCCAAGGAAGCCAGGATATGTTTCTTGTGCCTACGCAGCAAGCACCAACGGTTCCGTTGCGGGGCAAAGAAGTGCGGGGTGAACGAGTGCCGCGAGCCACACCACGCACTGTTACACCTGCGGAAGGACGCGGAAGCCGTTCGTGAGCCGACCGAGAGGAAGGAGTCGGCAGGAAAACCGACCAGGAACGAGGAGTCGGTAATGACGGCATCGGCACACAAGGCCAACACGAATGAGAAGGTGTTGCTGAAGGTGTGCCCGATCACCGTTAAAGGACGCAACGGTGAGGAGGTGAGCACATACGCGCTCTTGGACGAGGGATCAACGATCACGTTGGTGGATGAGGAGATTGCCGCGAAGATTGGAGCAGATGGCCCGAAGCGACCTCTGAACATCCACGGGATCAACTCAAGCCAGCGTGAGGCCCAGAGTAGGATGGTAAGTCTGGCGGTTCGCGGTAAGGAGCAACCGCACTACCATCAAATAAAAGCGCGCACGGTGAAGAAGCTCACCTTAGGGAACCACTCTGTGAGGCGAGAAGTCGTGCAACAGCTACGCCACTTGAAGACGCTGCGAGAGGACGACGTGTGCTATGAGAACGTCAAGCCACGCGTGCTGATTGGAGCTGACAATTGGCATTTGATTGTCACGAGGAAATTGCTGGCAGGTAAGAAGAACCAGCCAGCCGCCTCCCTGACTCTCCTGGGGTGGACCGTCCATGGGAGTGCGCCCAGGGGAGTGGTGATGAGTCAGGGAATAGACAGAGTGCTTCATATTCGCTCGTGGCAAGGAGATGGCTCACGAGATGAATTATTCGAAATGGTCAAATCCCATTTCGACATGGACGCGCTTGGCATATCCAGCAAGAAGAAGCCTGTGGCCGAAGAAGAACGGGCTCTGAAAATCTTTTCGGACACCGTGAGGAAGGTAGATGGACGCTTCGAGGTGGGACTGCCCTGGCGAGAGGACGTCGTCTCCATGCCGTCAAGTTACGACATGGCCATACAACGTCTGCGAGGCATCGAAAGGAAGATGGACAGGTCGCCGCAGTTCAGGGAAGCGTACACGACCCAGGTCAACAAGCTGCTGGACAAGGGATACGCCGAGCCGTGCGAAGAAGGCCACGTCGTGAACGGACGCACGTGGTATGTACCTCACTTCGCCGTCACGAACCCGAACAAGCCCGGAAAGGTAAGGCTGGTTTTTGACGCCGCAGCACGCTCAGACGGAGTGTGCCTGAACGACGTACTGCTGGATGGGCCAGACTTACTGCAGGCTTTGTATGGCATCTTGTTCCGGTTCCGCGAAGGGAAGATCGCAGTGACGGCCGACATAAGGGAGATGTTTCTCCGAGTGAAGATCCGGAGAAAAGACCGGACAGTGCAGCATTTCCTGTGGCGAGGAGATGACCGCCGCGGCATACCTCGACGATATGTGATGACGTCGATGATCTTCGGGGCACGGAGTTCGCCATTCCTGGCACACAGCGTACGCAACAGGAATGCGGAGGACAACAAGGAGACGCACCCACGAGCGTATCTGGCTATAACCCAGAACCACTACATGGACGATTGGGTGCAGAGCTTCGCGGACGAGGCAGAAGCAGCCCGAACGATCGCCGAGGTAAGGGAAGTGCACGGGAAGGCCGGTTTTGAGCTCGCCGGTTGGGACTCGAACCGCGAGCACCTCATGATTGACATCCCAGAGGAAGACAGAGCCAGGCAGCCCAAGGAACTGGGAGCCAACGCACACCCTTACGGGAAGACGTTGGGTGTTTTGTGGATACCGGAGACAGACGAACTGGCATTCAACACCATGATGCCCAGAGTTCCAGAGGATATCAGGGACGGCTCGCGGACACCCACCAAACGGGAGGCCTTGGGTATGGTAATGTCGTTATTCGATCCCCTAGGCCTGTTGAGCCCGTATACCGTAAGGGCGAAGATTACGTTACAGAAACTCTGGCGGATCAAGTTGGGATGGGACGAACCCTTGCCGGAAGAGGAAGCAAGGGAATTTGAAGAGTGGATCCAGGACTTGGATTCCATCAAAGAGCTGCGGCTACCACGGTGTTACGGCAGGGATGAAGATGTCGTAAACACAGAACTTCATATCTTCACGGATGCCAGTGAACAAGCTTACGCGGCGGCAGCGTACTGGCGCTTCGAGCGAAGAGACGGGAGCGTCAGCGTCGCATTGATAGCTGGGAAGGCGAAGGTAGCCCCGATGAAGGCTCAGAGCATTCCACGGATGGAGCTGCAGGCTGCTCTGATTGGGGCAAGACTGGCCGCGGAGATACGAAGAGAGCACGGCTTCGAACCACGTGACGTGACGTTTTGGAGCGACTCCAAGACAGTGCTGCACTGGGTGAGGAACGACTCGGCACGGTACACGCCATTTGTGGCTCACAGGCTTGGTGAGATAGGAGAGCTCACTGAGCCAGGGCAATGGCGATGGGTACCGACCAAGGAAAATGTAGCAGACGACGCGACCAGGATAGGCGGTTCGATCCTGAAGACGGACGACCGGTGGTTCGTTGGCCCGGGTTTTCTTTACGGACCCAGGAACGAATGGCCGAAGGAACTCCCGGCGAACGACGAAACCACGGAAGTCCTGGTCAACTTCGCCACTGATGCAGAACCGTTCATCGACGCCACGAGGTTTTCGACATATGGGAAGCTGTTGCGAGCGACCGCATACGCGCTCGCGTTCATTGACATGTGTCGCCGCAAGACGAAGTCTATGGAGGCGCGACACACGGAAGAGGCTGAACGCTTGCTCGTTCGACAGGCGCAAAGGGAGAGTTTCTCTGAGGATTACGAGCGCCTGAAGAGGGGAGAACGAGTCAAGCGCGGCAGTCGGCTTCACAAGCTCGACCCGGAGTACGGAGGGGATGGAATCATCAGGCTGAACGGAAGGATTAAGGCAGCCCCCCTCGCCGAGCTTGTAAGAAGCCCGCCGATCCTCGATGGAGCACACCACATCACCCGACTGATGATCAGACAGGAGCACGAGGCACATCATCACGTCGGGACGGAGCACATTGTGAACAACATGAGGCAGAAGTATTGGATCCTGCGACTTCGACCTGCAGCACGTCACGTCATGCATCAGTGCATAAACTGCCGACTTAGGAAGACCGCGCCGACAGTACCTGTCAAAGGTGACCTGCCGAGGGACCGCCTGGCTGCCTACACACGACCCTTCTCCAACTGCGGAGTGGATTGTTTCGGACCTATGTGGGTAACCATAGGACGCCGCAGGGAGAAGCGTTGGGGGATGCTGTTCACTTGTCTCGTGACCCGCGCCGTTCACATAGAGCTCATCGCGAGCTTGAGCACAGATTCTGCCATCATGGCAATCAGAAGGATGGGTGCACGTCGCGGGTGGCCGAAGACGATGTGGTCGGATAATGGGACCAATTTTCATGGGGCAGACGCCGAATTACGAACGGCGCACGCCAGATGGGTGCAGGAAGCGCCAAGCTATGTAAAAAAGAGACCACTGGCCTGGCGGTACATCGATCCCGGCGCACCAAACCAGGGGGGAGCGTGGGAGCGCCTCATCAGGACGGTGAAGACGGCACTCCACGCTACGCTCGCGGAGCAAGCTCCCAAGGAAGAGGTGTTGATTACGACGATGGCCGAGATCGAGCACACGGTGAATTCTCGCCCATTAACGCATGTGTCAGTAAGCGCGGAAGATGAAGACGCGCTCACTCCCAATCACTTCCTGATCGGTTCAGCGACGGGCCTGCCGATTACAGGAGTGACTGAAATAGCGGACAGGAAGACATGGTTCGCCAGCCAGGCATTGGCGGACAAGTTCTGGACGCGTTGGCTCCGAGAATACTTGCCAACGCTAGCAGCCAGGGACGACGTGCGCCGTAAGGAAGAACGCGTGCACGTCGGGGACGTGGTAATAATCGCCGACGGCTTGTTACCACGGAACGTGTGGCCCCGAGGTGTCGTCGAGCGGACATACATCGGGCCAGATAACGTCGTACGAAGCGCGGAGGTACGTACGAAGGGAGGTATCTTCAGGCGACCGGTCAGGCGGCTGATTGTCCTGACGAAGGAAGATGGCTCCGAGGATCTGCGCCGGGGGGAGGATGTTGCGGACAGAATCACCCCCCTGACCTCTCCCCCGTAAATCTCGTACCCCCACGCCCCGCTTACCGCGGATACGTAGCTCGCTCCGTTAGCTGCTAAGCGTCTGCATTTTTGTAGTACCTTAGTAAGCACGGGGCGAGCCTACGACACGCCACGCAACCAAGTATACCTTGTTCGTTCGGTCAAATATATACACACAAGGAAGAGTATATACACACAAGGAAGACTAAGAAGACCAGGAAGATCAAGGGGCATTCGGAAGACTTTACAGCCAACGGACTCTCAGCGTGTCTACGTGGATATTGTGAACCACCAGTGATTGTGATTAGTGCCACTCGTGTTGATCGGTGTAATCGGTATAATTAGTGCTATCTACGTTCAGTGTAACGTCCGGGGCTAGTGCTAAGTTGTGTCGATTAAACTCGAACGTGCCGTGTGATACAGTTGTACTGATCGCACCTGTTGCTGTTGCAGCGTCTATAAATATATATACAGTTAACTTGCTAAGGGGTGTTTCATTTAGGGCGACCCCGTATTTGTTAATAGTAATCAATTTGGTGAATAGAATTTATTAAACTTACATGGTTGTTTGTGTTCTGCATACAATTTGTTTTGGCAAGAGTTTATTAGAAGAATAGGTTAATATTTTCTTAGGAATGTGATGATACTGTTTTGTATATAGGCTTTGACGTTTTGGTATATTTTATGTAGTGTGTGTTTATTATTTACAATTAGATTATGTTACCTCATAGTAAATAGTATCTAACCATAAATAAATCTAATAAATTAGAGTACCTAAATTAAGGTAGGTTTAATAACAAATAATTTTATTGTCGCTTGATATTACAAGCGCTAAAAAAGGCGTCGAAACAACAGAATGAAAACAAATAAAAATACGCGATAAAACAGGACTGTTATAGGAAAGTATGCAAACTTTGCAATCACTGTACAAATCGACATACTCTATGTAAATTGAAAGTCAGCATGTAGAAAGTAATTGGCGTAGAAATAATTAGACGAACAATTTTTTTTTTATAATTAATTAAATAGAAGTCGCGGTAGTGTTACTCAATAGGCGCGGGTTCGAATCCTGACCGCAACGCATGCACCACTTGGCAGTTTCTGACCTAATTTGCATAGTAATAATTAACAACGGTGAAGGAAAACATCATGATGAAACCTGCACAACGAGAAAACCGATGTGTCAAACCTGCCAAGCCGTCTTAGAGAAGTGTGGCGTATACTGTCCGTTCGTCAGTAGTAGGAGGCCCGAGCCCAGTAGTGGGACGTTTATGGGCTGTTATTACAATTAAATATAGACAATCTAGACTTCTAGAACCATAGATAAGATTCAGGTTATTTAGAAAAGAATTTTAAAGTTGTTAGAAACAAAAACAAACAAACGCCGTAATCTTTAAGACTTGTCGCTATAGTGGACACATCAAAAGACGGGATGTGTGCACTTTATTAATTTAACTTCAAACAAAACGAAGACGGTTCACCTTTCTCCGCTCGGCCTAATACTGCAAGTTTCAAGCAGTTACAATAAATTACAAGCGTACACTCGGACGGTTAGATTAACTGCCTACAAGCCGATTTCCACACGGTACGTTTAAAATAATTACTGGCTTGTGCACTAAAAGGATTGTTTAAGCTAGATACTGTCCAGACGTGTACGCTGAATAATTAAGTCTATTTCTTATAAATCACGGAATCACAACAAAGTAACAAAAACAAAATATATATGCCTATATACGTAATATATAAAAAATAATCTTTTAGCTACATGGCAGTGTCATTCCGTTTCTTGACAGCGAAAACAAATGTCGTAGAATTACGAAGTAGATGTATTTCAAATTAGACCATGGATGAAGGATAAATAGGGTTATAATAATACGATTATAACTAACGTTTTAAGAGTTTTAACGCGTTATATTATTATATTATTATTTATTGTATTTTCATATATTGAAATAGGATATTGAAAACTTACGAAAAAAAAGATTAATAATATTGACATTCGCTCTGGTAAAAAAATATTAAAATTAATTCTGCTTTCTAATCTAATCATAGTTATTTTTAATAAATTTAGTAAAAAATATTCAATTATACATAGTATATATTTTAATTATATCCTTTTGAAAATTCGTATTCAAATGTTTTGTTAGGATAAGTTTCGTAGGAAGTAGTGCAAGGAACTTTTGAGGTGTAATAAGGGGAATCTTATCAAAGCGAACAGACGACCCTAATTCGACAAACTACACCCGCGTGAGACAAAGTTTGTGTTGGAATGCAATGACGAGATAATATGCTTATGTATGACAAGTGACGAGATAATAGAACTTAAATAAGAGTAAATTAATGTAGCCATTTGTTTAATTATCATTGATGTTGACTTTTAGTGGTTTTTGTGGTCGTCTGATGCGGGTTCGGTTATAATTTTACTGTGCCCTTAGAAATCTATACAAACATACATATTATCACGCCTATGGGGGTATACAGAGACGATGGGTCTCCACTTGTGACGATCCTGGCAAGCAACTTTCGATTAACCTACTTTCATAAATCTCTTTATATATGTACGTAAATTTAAGGTGCTTTTTATCTGACCTTTCTTTAACACTTCTGTTATTTGATCATGGTGTGTACGTCGCTGTAAACTGGCATGAACTTTACCATTCATAATGCTGTTATATACTTGTTTTGTGATTATACTTTCATCGAGAAATTTATCATACAATTAGCTGATGCCCGCGACTTCGTCCGTGTGGTTGCGTTTGGCTGAAGAACTTTGCGCTGTAAATTTTAAAGTAGGTATACAGTTATGCAAAATGTTTTTTAAATCTGTATTAATCGTACAATTTTATTATGCTTTAGTTTTGTAAAATAAATCTTTATGTAATAGTTTCATTTAAAATTAATAAAACCGAATACGTCAACGTATGTCCATTTTAGATACATAAAATATAAGCAGGATATTACGTAGGGTATTTACTACTAGAGTTTGCTTCGTGGCTTCATTTCTTTAAATTTTCCATGTTTATGCGGAATAAAAAATTCTATTTTCAAGATAAACATTATCTTATGGTCATCCCCGTCATCGATAGTACATCTATTTCAAATTTTATGATAATTGTTAAAATCTGATAATCCAAATAAAGTCGCATTCAAATTCAGTGTGTTATTATTCAAATATATAGGTATTAATGAATATAAATGTATTCTTAAAACATTTAAATATTTTATACATAAAAGTATTTATTATACGACATTTATATAAATTAGAATTTTGTTCTTATTTAGAATATGTAGTTTGTGGATATCACATCACTTGCATGTTTCAAATATATATTTTACGTTCTAGTGTATTCTTATATCTGTATTTACCTGTAAACCTATTTGTGATTTGTTACCGACAGCAAATGAAGGAAACACTGAGCTACTGGTCTAGCTACCTGTAATTCGAAAAGCAGATAATAAATACTACTTTTGCTTCATCGCAGTTTATTATACAACCATTAAATGCATGGTTCGCAACCATAATGTATGAATCTTCCTAGATTATCTATCTAATATGTGGGATGGGAAATATCACTACTTCATGAACATGCAATTTATTAGCTTGTTAGATTGTCATGATTGTTTATTGACATAATTATTCCTAATTCTCTAGTCAGTTAGTATGTACTAAACTATTTTGAAAAAACACAAGTAAATATTAAAAATAAACTAAGTTACAATTAAATTAATACAAAGTATGTAACAAATCCCTGCCAGAGGGAAGGGTGCCCAGTAGGCTGGCTACATTGCCACGCTGTATGGCACTATGTAATATGGTAGTATCAAAGAGTTTGCAAAAAAAGTTAAATCAATTTTATTGGAAATAAATATCAGCAAAAACACTTTTATTTATGGATATTTTACTGAAACATATTATCATCTTCGATGCTGCTTAAATCCTCAAAACACTTATTATTTTTCGAAAAGGCAGTTTTCAATAGAAATATAGGTACAAGGATGCTGTATTTCTACGGCGAAGTGCCGTTTGAGTACAGTACTGTCTCCATATTAATACTAGTACAGTAACGGTCATTACTCGAACGGTTTCTGAAGATTGTAAAAGCTTTACATGATGTTGAAATTTCAATTCATTTAAATTTTATAGCATTGCACAATATACAGTGATGCTTTTGTTAGGGTGTGAAAAATTGCACGCGAATTTGTGAATCAATGTTCTTTAAATTTAAATGCCAGCATGATTCTCGCTTTCGAAATGTCGTTTGGCATATTGGTGGCGGTGACAAGTGGGTGTGGCTGGATGTTATTTCAAACTCAAGCAGCTACGTCATCGCTTTGATCTTCTCTCGACTTTTTGCCAAGCACTGGTTTAATGTGACGACAAATAACTCAACCAGGAACGCAAAGATCCCTTTTTTGATCTTATCAAAAGTGTGTTTTAGCAGGGATGGAATTGGGAAGATTGCATGGTAATGATAAGAAACCCTTTTAATTTATGTTTAGTACTCATTAAAATATATCCTTGATATAATACAGTAAAAAGATTATTAATTTTTTTATTCAATGTTTATAATACAAAATGCTAGTTGAATAATTTAAAAGTTTGAAACTTATTCATTCTAATAATCTATATATATAATATAACTGTAGAGGTCAAATTTCTGTACAATGAAAAAAAATGGCTAAAAACCGAGTCAGGGGATGTAAGAAGTGAAATAGAACTAATATAGATTTTTTTCAAATTTTTTGTTTCTCTGTTTGTATCTGCTAATCTCCGAAATGACTGGACCGATTTAAATGAAATTTTGTGTGGTTTTCGCTTATCCCTGGTAACATATAGGATACTTTTGATCCCGAAAAAATAAAGAGTGGGATAGTTAAAAGATCGCACCATGTCGACGAAGTCGTGGGCATCAGCTAGTATTCTATAAAAGCAATACGTATATGAAATTAGCTCTTATAAGAAAATAGAATAAATAAAAAGATAAAAAATAATCTCTGCCCTGAACAATGGCGGAGGAAGGTGAAAAAAAAACCCCGCTTTTACATTATGCTTACTTACACGGCGGTAAGCAGGAAAGTGTACAGCGTGAAAATTAAAATGTTTAAATAAATTGCGTTTATATGCCCACTTCCCTCGCCACTTTCCTGCCTGCTGCCGTGGAAGTGTGCGTAAAAAAGAATAGAATATATTTTATTCCATAATTTTCCCAATATTAAAAGAAAAGAGAAATAAAAAGATTATCTACTATTACGACCCATCCAGGACAGTCGCATCGGAGGGAAAAGCTAGAGACACTTGCTTTTACGTAAGATGGAAATGTCTGAGTCCACCCCTGTGTATAAGATGGTCTCGAATTTAAATGCGAACTCTTCATTAGTGAGATCAGCTGACGGGTTTCCGGTTTGTTTGCAAAAGATATTGCGAGATTTGCATTTCGATGTTTACTTTGACATGCAGTGTACGGAGAAAAAGCATCAAAATACGCTGCTGTAGGTATTGTTTACAACGTAAATGTAATTAACTACATCCATAATATTTGATTCCTGACATAAATATTTTTAAGAGACTTTTTGCGCCAAATTTTAATTTTAACAAACAAATGGATGGAATGGATAAGCCTCAACCTTTTAAAACAGGCATGCTTTTTTTAAAAGTCCAGACTTATCCAAGGCTCGAGGTTTATCCAAAAAATAAACTCTCGTTCATTTATGGATTTTTTTCTGATAATCTTCTTTGTCTATTATTTTTATTATTATGACATAAATCACTACATGCAAATCGAATTTAGTGATTGATATATGTTTAAAGTTTTAAATATAAATGAAATAGAACAAAAATATTTATTAATATAAAAAACCAATATCTTTAATATTATAAAATTCTAAAAATGCCGTGTCTGTACATTGAAAATGTAAAAAAAAACAACTGGAATAGACTATAAACGATGGAGAACACGATACATTTTTTTTAGATTTCTTATTTGTTTGTCTGTTTGTTCAGGATGCACCTAAAATTACTGGGCCGATTTCGATGCGATTTTTGCTGATCGACGGCAAATTCTTAGGCTACTTTTTATTCTGGGAAATTTTCCCGGGAGCGGTTTGAAGTTGTTCAGGTGCATAAAAATTAGCTTATTCCGACACAGTTTACACTAAAACGAAACTTCTATTCTTTTTTAAATGCCGGTACTTTGTGTTCCGGGATTCCCGCGGGAATTTCAAGCCAAGCGTAGAAGAAGTCGCAAGCATATCCTAGTTTCTTAAATAAATATATTAGAAAAATTTAAAATGCCACGCTGGCCGGAAACTTTAATTCGTGACAGAACGTATTCTATATTTATCTCTGTCATTGGAAGTACATGTAAATGTACTTTTGGGGTATTCCAAATGACCGCCGGCTAATTATCTAGGCCTTGAAGAAGAAACAAACAAAAATCTAAACAAAGCTACTTTCACATCTGTGTGTTAGGATTGGTGACATTTATTGCTATCGCATATCTATAATGTAATTGTCTCATCTTCTACTAAAATAACGATGAGTCACAACATTTCACCTTTGCTTCGCAGTATGTTTGATCTTCTAGTTAAACTGAATTAGTCAGAGACAAGATCTACGAAGACAAATCCAACGAATTGACAACGGTATGTCTATTTCTAGTACTCGCACTTATATGTCCGTCAACACTGTATCTAATTCACTCACAATCAATGAGCTTTAGGCGATATTTTTTTATTAAACCGTCTCCTCTTCTGTCGTATTTCAAGGCAGAGGTTTCCTTCTACTGTTAGGTTATTTACATATTTTATCTACTACATTTAACTACGAGCTAATTTACTACCTGCTTAGTTACAAATACTGATAGTATCCTGTTATGATTACTACTTTTTAACTTATGACTACGATTTAAACTATACTATCCGTGCAGGAACGGAGAAAGAATACAATTTCCTGCGGCCGAGCGGACTGTCGTAAGAGGCGACAAAACAACCCACAGCCAGGTGGTAGGGCAATTGCCCGACTGGATGGCTACCACCGCTGGTCTAAAGTATGTCGCCAGAACAACATTGTGTTGTGTTCCGGCATTAGTGACCCAGGTTCCAGTCTCCTTTAGGAGAGCAGCAGCGCATTTGTAGCACCTTTGTTGCTGTAAATGTCCATAGGCGATGGTAACCGCTTTCCATCAAGTGGGCCGTCTGCCTGTCTGCTGAACTCTTGCAATAAAATAAAAAAAAACTAATATTATAAAGAGGAAATACTTCTATTTTTGTATGTTTGTAACGAATGAACTCAAAAACTACCGGTCCGATTTAGAAAATTCTATCACCATTCGAATGCTACATTATCCCTGATGAATATAGACTATATAAAAATTAGGAACCCTTACTAAAACTTCAATAATGTAACCAATCAATCTAAACAAATTACTTGGCACTGGAATCGGGTTCTACGATATTAATGAAATTTTATGTGTGTTTGTGGGTTCCTGGGAGTTTAGATTCACAATTAGACCCAGTAGGTGGCGCTGGAATCGTGTTATTGATGATTTTTATTTTTTCAGGATAGGACAACGTCTGCCGAGACCACTAGTTTATAAGTAAGGCTTACTAATGTATAATTGCATATGGAATTATATTAAGCATCATTTTTATTCTTTTGTTAGTCGATATTAGACGGTTCATTTGTGTCTTTCAATTTGGATGAATCAACGAAAGTTATCCATATAAACATAAATTTGAAGCATGCGATGTCATTTAATGAATACCTACGTGTCCTTTCAGTAAGGTGCCTTTCAACCAAATTGAGTCAGTTAGATTGATCCGTCAAATTTCGACCTCGGTCAGCCATTCGTTTTTATTATTATATTATTAATTAATACACTTATTATTGATATAATGAGTTTCTACACACAATATGTTTCTATAAATATTTGTTCTGTGCAAATGACGTGATTTTCCATCCAAAGGCTGTCTGGAAGAAATCGCTTATAGCGATAAGACTGCCTATTCTACTCTTTTTGTTACATTGTTACTATAGTTTTAGTTCAAAGTTGTGTGCAATAAAGTATAAATAAAGTGTAACGGACGTTGGTCCTAAGGAAACACCTCAAGACTTGAGTGAACAATCCAAAATATCACTGCTCATATAAATGGGTATAATTGAGTCGACTGCCCGTTCGGTTAAACTAAACGTATCAGCCAATCCCCCTATGAAGCGAATTGATATTTCCTCTTTGAAATACAAAGTTAATTGCGTTTCCGGACGTCACAACGTCAGTCATTGTTTAAGGATCATTCTGTGAATGGTAATGCATTATTAGTGAATCATAGTTTTTTGTTACATTGTAAATGCATCCCATAAACGATGTTATTTCATCCGTTTCGAACTCTATTGACTGTTAATCGACCGGACAAACAGGTGGGACCACGTTATGCTTTTTAATTTCATAATTGTAAAGGATAGGTTGAACGGGTTAATTATGTTTTAATTTTAACTTCTACGAATTGTATGGCAACGTCAGCTATTAATATTTATTCCAAAAGAAAATACTGGCTATGTTACTTTAGGTATACGAATCTCTTATATCTCTCTCTCTTTTCTTTCACCATGTCCCAATTACTTGGGGTCGGCACAATATGTTTTTTCCTTCCACACTCTTCTATTCTGACATATATCTTCTGTCACACCTCATATCATCATATCATCCTGCACACAATCCATCCATCTATTTTTTGGTCTACCTTTACATTTGTATCCATCCATCTTGTAGCTTAACATTCATTTTTTTCACGTGACTTTCATCCCTCTTCATTATATGCCCATACCAACTTAATCTTCTTCCTCTCAATTGAATCTCTTATCAAACCAAGAAAAATAATACTTATTATTAATTTATTCCTTTTAAATTCAAATTCTAGTTTTTATTCAAAATAAGCTCAACTAGAGAATACTTTTTGAAGGTACATGTAAGTCAAAATTTAAATCTACTTACTATTCTAAGTACACTGCTTCGCAACGTGTTATCGCTGTTTATTCAATTACAATCTCACAACAGTGATAGCTAAAGCGACTACTGCGAATTTCTACAAAGGATACGGGAAAATATTTAAGTCTAATAGATTTTCCTCGCAAAGCTGCTTCAGCGTGCGGTGGGCCTTTGTTAAAAGTGGTAAATTATAATCAAAGCTGGTAAAGCTAAAGCTGATAGATTATAAACTTCCAGTAAGAAATATATAATGGCGTTTCGTAGTTCTTTGTCTAATTGTACATAACTAAATGACACTACAGGCTAGTTATTGTTTGTAATACATATATTTTTAAATAGAAAGAAAGAAAGAAAGAAAAAGATTTATTTAGAACTACAATAAAACTCACTTAAACTATTAAAAGAAAAACAATAAATAAATGTAGTCCTAAATTGGCCTTAGCTCTGCCGGTTAATATAACCAGCGCTGATCTTCCGCTAGGGCCATTCGTGACATACACGAACACAGGCAAACAAGATAAAGATATGAAGTGAACCAACAGCAAAAAAAAAAAGAAATTAAAAACAAACCATAATAACGTTAACTAAATATTAAAAGATGAAATACTTATTACTTAGATAAATTGACATTGCTACCTATTATCTATAAAAATCAAATCAAAAAATTACAATTAATTTACTAAAAGAATTTCAATATTGACTGGTTTAATTTAGAAATATGAATGAATGAGTGAATGAATATGCTTTATTGTGTTTTAAAAGATAGTGAACAGAAATAAAATTTTACAATACAATAGGCGGTCTTATCGCTATTAGCGATTTCTTCCTGACAACCTTTGGATGGACAAGAAGTTTGATAAGAACAGAGATATGTTGCAATATGTTGAAATATGTTTTCATAGAATCTCTAATCATAATTCACTAAATAGTTTAAATTTTGATCATAAACAATTCTCACATAAAACAAACAATATCCTATAACATAAAACATAAAATTATATGTCTAAATTATGCGACGAGCAACAAAAACAAACACCATCTCCCTATTTTTTAGTTATTTTTTGAAGTACGTTAGGGAAGGATTTATTGAAAATATTGTAACTCCAGTTCACCCTAGCTATGAATAAAATAAAAACATAAGTATTCAGTATTTCATTATCTTTATTTCATCAACATTAAGTCAGCTATTCCCCCCCCACACAGCAAAGAAGTTCGTCATGCACTGGCTTCTACCGCATAAATAGACGCACGGCGATACTCATATAAGCAAAATACAATCTTCAATCACAAATAAGTGGTGAATTTACTTGGTTGAAAATAAAGTGGACAGCCCTGCCAAAAACTCTCGTTATTTATTTATATCTACTAACAATAATATTGAACAACATATTATTATTATGTTATAAACTAAACGAAATGTAATTCAATGCGGGACTTTTCAAACTCAAAATGGTGATCATTCGTTCTCTGAACTCCAAAACTTTGACAGGTAATTAGGGAGCCGATCAACCAGCTATCAATCAATATGGAAAGGTATAATTTACGACACAATATAACACATTATTTATGTTCCACAACCATTATAAAGCGTAATTAAGTGATTTTTTTAGTAAAAGGTAATAAACTTTATCTATATTGCTTGCTTGAATTTCGTTGATTACTTTGTTACACTCATAACTTTATTAATGTGATTGCGTATTATTATATTATGACCAATTAAAAAATAAGTTATTTTTATGTTTATAAACAGTATGCATACTTTCATATTAAATTACTTTAATTACCGGGTGTTAAAGATAAAAAGGGCATTACTTAATTAGTTTAAAGTTGCACTTCATATTGAAATTGGTAGTAATTTCCTAATTTTAAGGGTATACCTATAGGTTTGATCTCAATTATGCCTGATCTTAAGCAAATATAGGTCTATGTTAAGCGCCTTGTTTACAAATATTAGCGAAATGTATTATTATTATACGAGACTGAAATATAACCAGGAAAGTGTTTTCTTTCGTCATCACATATAATAATTACCTGCTTATAAATTAAGAATTTCCTTTAAGGCTTGTAGCAACGCTAGAGTTGAGGAATTTTCAGTACCCACTCATTTTTGGGGCGATAGCGGGGCTCTATTGGCGTCATCATATATTAAATACTAGTTTATCTTATTCACAATAAATAATATAAAGTAGTATTTAAAAAAAAATAATCCCAAATTATTCATCTCTCTTTTATAAAGATGCAGATCTTTTTTTTGATAAAAATTTTAGGAGTAAAATCAGAGTATAATCAAAATAAAGGTCAATGTCAATAATTCGGAGGTGATCTGGTGATTGTTTTTCTGACTTAAAATAACTATAGAAAATTACGAAAAACCACGTTAAATCTTATATCGTGAAGATTTATGATTTTTTTTTGGAAATTATTGATTAGTAAATACCAACGAAAAGTCGTTTTGTTTTCACCCCACTTTTGGCCTTTTGCGTGCAACAGAGGCCTTAAGTCAAGTTGCCCTGTCTGCAACATTGTAGTCGACTCGACTCTGGGGTGCGATATAGATATATGGCACATTTATTTATTATTTCAGTTATAAAATTAACTTTGGGTGGTTATAAAAAAAAATAACCACGAACCCGCCTTAGCCTTCTAACCTATATTGAAAAAGTTCGGATCTGTCCATAATATAGAAATGTGCCGTATAACTATACCCTACCCCTTGACTTTAAGAGAAGGACGTTTTAATTTTGCAAATTTCTAAACAATTACAGAGATAAATCGTGTATTAATGATAAATAAAATATGTAATAGAGTACCAATACTAACTTTAAATTTACACAGAAACCAACCACCGCGTGTGCCAATCGTGTGGACTGTAAAACCAAACCAAGCTGCATTGACTTCACAAACAGAGGGCTTATTCCAAAACGTCTTTCGTCGTTCGTTTTTGTTTCAGAAAAACTTTTGTTTGTCTTTTTTATATTTAAGGTTCATTTTTCATTGTATGTTCCATTTATTTTTGTGTTATATAAACTATATTATTGTAGTTTTTGTAGTGGAACACTTACTAGCCAATAGATGGCGCTGTGCAATAATTGATGTCGCAAACGATTCCCGATACGTACAAAGTATATATATAAATTTCCAACATTAGATGAGCCTCGGCCTGTGAAGAACAAAAATAGCTTCGCTAAAAGATCTTCCTCTGGGACGGAGGAGCGTTTCATCTCTTTCCTCCGCTTAGTCGGATCACCCTTAAATTTTAAAGAAATCTTTACTCTTTCTTTCTTCTATCTAAAATTTTATTGACTCTTTCGGGCTGATTTTACGAAAACGAACGAAGTAAATGTTTAAGAGTAAGACCTCTGGACCGTAACGGTCCACTTGTAGAAGGAAGTGGGATGACATCAAAAAGTACCATTACACACTCCCGGAACATCTCAGGTAGTGAACCTCATTAATATCATAGTATAACTATTTCAAAGTCTTCTTTTAATACTGAGACATTTATTTACAGTCTTACTTCAATTTGCGCGAAATATAATTTTATACGTGAATTCTTATAAAGACTAATCAAGGTAAAAGGCACATTTCATTTCAAGGTACCGTATATACGTAGAACGAAGTATTGATTTACTTTTTTAAATATATTCAAATGTTATCATAGAAGGTTAAATATTACATATTTAGAAATGAACACCGTAATAGTCACGCCACAATACCTAAATGTAAAAGATTAAAATGAAACGGGCAAAAGTTGTTTAATAATATGCAGATCAGTCTACTACCGTTAAACATAATTAAGTGATTTTAATAATGCGACAATAAAAAATAGTATTTATTACATTACGTGGCGCACACGAAAGTTAAAAATTTCATTTTTATTACGGTAAAGCAACATGTTCGCGATACTGCGCGATCGTCGTAAATTACCCCATAATTATGTCACAGACTTGTTTCGTTTTAATAATTGCGCTAAATACATTTAATAGTGTAAATCAATATGTCTGAACACTTGATGACAGATCGGTTTTAAAACTATTCGCCTTATCTTTCTATTGCCAGGTGGTAGGGCATTTGCCCGATTGGATGGCTACCACCCCTGGTCTAAAGTATGTCGCCATAACAACCTTGAGTTGTGTTCCGGCATTAGTGACTAGATTCTAGTCTCCCTTAAGAGAGCAGCAGCGCATTTGTAGCAACTTTGATGTTGCAAATGTCCATAGGCGATGGTAACCGCTTTCCATCAAGTGGGCCGTCTGCCTGTCTGCTGATCTCATGCAAAAAAACAAAAATGTCTGACAGATAAATATAAACTTTCACTAGTACTCTCTCTTTTCTTTCACCATATCCCAATTAATTGGGGTCGGAAAAGTATGTCTTTTCATTCCACACTCCTATATTCTGACATACATATTCTGCATTCCACATATTATCATATTATCCTTCACACAATCCATCCATCTTTTTTTAGGTCTACCTTTACATTTGTACCCATCCATCTTGTAGTTCAACATTCTTTTTGTCACGTAACTTTCGTCTATGTAAATATAAAATAAACTGTCTTTTCTTAAGTTAGTGTAGTTCATACACCGCTTGTTTTTTAAACTTTTTTAAACGGAATTTAACGCCAATTAGAATTGGAAGACACAATTCAATAGTGTCAGCTTCACTGACTGATTTCTTGTCGTCGTAACTATTTAAACACGGAAATAATGAGGTATGAAGTTCCCTCACTGACGGACTTCGCCGCCTTGACTTTATATATTTTTAAAACCTTCCCATATAAAAAAAAAATTCGCTTCACATCTAACTACGTCATTATTTTTTTTCTTTATATATAGTTAAACAACACTATTGCTCTTTAAAATAAACACTACAAAAAGGCATATTTACAATACCTCTTGGAAACACAATAAGCGGTCTTATTGCTTAAAACGCTCTTATTCAGGCAACCCTCAAGGATCTTTAGTTTGAGCCTAATGGCGGACAAGAGCTAAATTTCATGTGGGCAACATACGTTTTGCGAGGCCCTTTGGTAACCCCAAAAGATGGATTTGAAAAACAATTGAAACTGTTTACTGGCATGCTACTGTCACTGGCTGGCAGTGGTTTCTCGTAAGTTACCGCGAATGTTGTTTGCCGAAAGAAAAAAGAACTTGATATGAGTAAGGATTATTGTTTAACGACGGATAAAAGTTTTGTTGTTTTACACTCCGAACTAAATTAGGCAAACACCATCTGTCGTTTTGTCCATTTGACAATACCTTTTGATAAAACATCAGCTTTAAGGCAAAAACTTTTATTTCTGCACCTTTCTATAAAAACATAACCGAGTAACATACACTAAAGCATATAATATTTTATAGTGAACGCAATTACACTTTGGTATTAAAAGTATTACAAATTATAGCGTGTTTCAATAAGAATTAACGTTGTTATCGTCGTGAAAGGGACACTAATCCCGTACCGTTTCAATGGTTAATTTCAGTGGAAAATCTCCTATTATACAAGCATTAATAGGGGCTTTGTTAAAAATCTTATTACAATAGAACGACACGCAAAGTATCGGTATAACCTCAAACACGGTATAAAACTTTGCGTGGTTGATGGCCCTCCAGACACGCGATACACAAAATTATGTTTTTACTTGTTGAAAACTATATGCCACACTGGCAGTAAAATATTGAATGCTCAAAGAACATGATGATAGTTTTGTGAACTTATAATTTATTCTTTAGATAAAACTTTACAGACTGTCTTTAGTCTACAAATAGAGTAATAAAGTTCTTACCCTTACTAATCTTCTTATATATAAAAATTAATTGCTGTTCGATGGTCTAGCTAAAACTCCAAACCGGCTTGACAACAACAACACCAACAACAACAATACTCTATAAGTATATTGCCTTAACTTTAAGTTAGTCCAATGGGCAGTCTTATTGCTCAAAGCAATCTCTTCCAGACAACCTTTGGATGGATAAGATCTTATTAAAAATTATTTGTTGGTGTGCAGTATAATCTTACTATATAAATATCATGTCACGTTGTTTGTCCGCGATGGACTCTTAACTACTTGACCGATTTTAATCAAATTTGCACACCGTGTGCAGTTTGATCCGACTTGAAAAATAGGATAGGTGGCGCTGGAATTGGGTTCTAAATTTTATTTCTTCAGGGCAGAACAACGTCTGCCGGGACAGCTAGTAAAATATAAATTATAATAATTACATATAATATGCAATAATATACTGTTAAGTATTGATTGATTTAATTTTGAACATATTTTTTGTGCGTGTTAAAGTGGTTCCTGGAATGGTTTTGAATCACAATCGAATCCGGTAGGTGGCGCTGAAATCAGGTTTCATGATTTTGATGAAATTTTTTGTGCATGTTGAGTGGATCCCAGGGTGGTTTAGATTCACTATAGGATCCGGTAGGTGACGCTAAAATCGGGTTCCAGGATTTTGATGAATTATTTATGTGCATGTTTAAGTTGGTCCCAGGATGGTGTTTAGATTCACAATTGGATCCGTAAGTAGCGTTGAAATCGGGTTCTATGATTTTGTTGAAATTTTTTGTATGTGTTTGAGTGTATCCCAAAATAATTTATATTCACAATTGAGTCCGGTAGGTAGCGTTGAAATTGGTTGTTAGATTTTTATTTTTTGAGGGCAGGTTAAAGACTGCTGGGTCCTACTAGTACGTTACATAATAAAAAGTTCTGGTAGGTTAGTGTCTAATGTCCCCCAGTCTCGTGCAAATGACATGAGTTCGATGCTTCGCCGCTGAGTATGCACTGTTAAGATGATTTTCCTGAACCTATCTAATATGTGTATTGTTATAATTACGGCTGACGGTAAAGGAAAACATCATTAGGTAGCTTGTACAATGAGATAAACGGAGTGTGGAATCCGCCAATCCTCGTTGGATAAGGGTCGCAAGTATACTGTCTGTTATTCTAAATACACAAGATCTGAGCATAGTTGTGAGATGTTTAAAAGTTTATCTTTATAATCACTTTTCCTCATAATATTTTATTGGGTTTATAAATGCGAAAGTGACGCTGTTTGAATGCTTGTCTAACAATAAGTCTAATATATGAATTTTATTCTTGAAAAGAGTATCTGAAGGATACGAATTCAAAATTTTCGCGATCAAAGCAATGGTACTCCACTGTGAGAAATGGCTTTTCGAAGGTTGGGTTGACGTGAAAAAATACTGAATGCAAAACATAATGTGAAATGTGAATCAGGAAATAGCTACGTTTAATGCACAAGCCGTTAAATTACAGATAGGAGCTGTTAATTTCATAGATATAACCCATTACATCCCTTTTGTCGGCGAAAAACTGTGTCAGGAGTGTCAGTATGGTCATTTTTCTCCAAGTTAGCTCGCTGCCTCGTCATGCGGCTCAGGATGCTTGTTAGGCCAGACCGCACCTCGGCGTGACCTCACCGCAGGGCGGGGGCGCCTCAGCGCGAATTAGCGAGTCATTGTTTTGTTTACATTTACACGTCAGCAATTTAACAAACTGCTAACATGGATTTACTGATTTGTAAACTTAAAATGAGGAGATTTTAAAAAGTTAATTGTATGTGGTAAAATATTGTAATTTGGGGATTTAGATGTTTTGATACCATCGCCATTATTCAAAGCTGTAGGCTATTTTATATTTGTATTTTGTATTATAGACCTTACTTGTCTTCCTAAGATGGAAATTGGTTCACCAGAGAGGAGGAACTTTTTATACTATTCATATGTGGGATTATGATGATGTTGCGGGCAATAAATAGCCTCAGTGTCGTGTAGGGTAACGTCAGTTCGTTTAAAAATCATAACAATGTTTTTAATATTTTTTTTAATTGAGTCATTATATTGAAAGATGTTCCGTCCCAAAGTCATGAAAATTATACCCCGTCTAGCTATGCAAATATGAAGTGGAATATTTTGAAAAAAACGTTAAAGTTGATAGAAATTATAATATAAAACGCAAATTGATTTTAATAAGATCCCTTTATTACTTACTGCCTTTAGTAGTTCTGAGATTTGGGTATATTCGATCATATACTTTTTACCATTTCGTAGTTAAAAAAATAAAATAATGAACATTTGTCACCTCTACAGAACCTTTCAATGATCTTGTTTCGGAAAACACTTGAGCGATTTATTTTTTTATATTAAGTAGTCTCTTTTTATTTTAGACAACGGATCAGTATGGCGATCTAGTGAGGTAACGTAGCCAGCCTTCTAGGAACCTTACCCATTGACTTCGATGACCTTGGCTCAGTATTCTACTTTTAGTCCTAAGGGATTATTGGTAGAATATAATATAAGCTAAGTTTCCTACAATATACTAAATTATGTGAATTAATATACTACATATTGAGTTAATAAAGAAGACACTGATTGTCAATGATTCACAACTTCAAGTAGTTTCTCGTAAAATACCAAATATTTGCAAATTTGTAAAAAAATATGAATAAATGGGTCCTTTTAAAAGAGCCATTAAACATCACATTTAGGATTCTCTCTTATCATTCAAAGAGTATCGTTAGCCCGTAACAAATAGTGCTTTTACGTCCCCGAATTTCACAAGCGGCGAACCCCTATCAATTTCTATTTTACAATCAGGGTCGAATTTTATCCTTTAAGAAGTACGAAATATTACTTTAGATCCTCGATCCAAAGTGCCAATATGATATAGTGGGGCCCTTATCGCTGCTTCCAAGTGTTGGTCCGATGGAAAAAAGGGTAGATACGGGCATACATTCTCTTATTATTGCAAGGGTGCGTGAAATTTTGCAGATACGTGCACGAAATGGTCCGGGGATCATCGCATAATAAGGTTGGATCATTGTTGGGCCCACCTAAACCAGGATTTGTCGGTTGAGAAGTTTTTTAATAAAATTCGATTTAGTCGGGGATCAAGCGGTCAAATATTTGGGTAATGAAGTATTAAGAATGTTCTTTGTTATAGGTCTTTTAATATGGATCGCAATTCTCATTCAAACAATAAAAATCTCTTTAAACATTTTAAAGAATGTATGATCCTATATTATTGCAAGTTGCTCAATATCGAGCGTTACGGTTTAGTGTATATGTTTGTATATAGGTAGGTAATTACGTAATGTGAGAGTAAGATATTTGTCTAAAAATGCATACTTAAATATGACACTATATTAGTATTTATTAAAAGTAGAATAAGTAATTATATTATTAATAAATCAATATTGTTACGAATTGCGAGACTCGAATTATAATGCCGTTGGAATTATTATAGAGTTTATTAGAACTCTACAAACACGTATAACACAGGTACAAATATATCCGAACGCAACAAATCCAAACGTAATGCACAAGGTCGTAATTCAATAAAACGCGCAATGTCTGTCATTAACAGATTCCCGAATGTACACACGTCTCACCTTGATCGTGGTTCTCGCTCGACTGCCCCGTCTCTCCATCGGGTCCTAGTTTTATACCTCACAAATACAAATATGCCCGCCCGGCAAGCGTCGACATAATTTCCTAGAATCAGCTTGTACTCATAATCCGTAACATCTGGCTAATGAAAATAGGCTGTGTTCCACAATAAGTAAACAAAAGAAGACGATCATAAAAGAATTACGATTAGTTCAAATGCTGGCGGGTAATAAAATGTGCTCCTACAGATCTGTACGTGGAATTGGTCTTTGTCGGCGCCTAGGTTGTAACAATATCAACAAAGGAACACATGCATTATATCTATATAGCTAACTACGCTATGCCTTTGTTATGGATAAAACTAACTACCTAACTAACTACTTATAACGGACCATTTTGTGATCGGTCCAAGTAACGCTCAGACAAGAATAAACGCTGAAGTGATAGTCCAACTGCACCAAAAGATAACGTATATTATATATAATATGTATACAAGTGAAGCAAAAAAAAGGAAATTTTCAAAATCAGCCATTAATAAATCGGGATACAGTATTTCAAACAAATAAACTGACATCACAAACGCTGTTTCGCATTCTCCCCAGAGACACACTGGGGTTTCACTTACCCCCCGAAATGCACCAATTAGTGGCAAAAGTAAAAATGTGCAGCAGCGGAACCACACGTTACCTAGCCCCACGAGATTTGGGGTCTGCAGTCCCACGTGGCTTCTAATGGGGTTTCTTTGCTCAGAGGGTGGATAGTTTCACTTGCATATGTACTGCATGTTAAATCAATAACCAGAGCTAATGTCCTTTACAAAATAAGGGGATAGTACGAAAGTATTATTTATTGTTTTCTTCTTTACAGGTGATGAATGTATTTTGTAGAGGACCATAGTTATTTCTACAGAAATTGATTCATTATAAAATCATTATATTCGTCCATCCGTTTGTTTACTTTTATTTGAAACCGCTAGGTGTATAAATAGGTAAAAATTTGTCAAGAAAATTTATTCTGTCATTACACCGGTAGATAATATTGTAATCAAATCGAAACAATATGTTACTATAATTTATCTTAAATCTTTTATCTTTATTATTATTTTATTGTGAATAAATATTATTTTTGTTAATTATTTACATAAAAGTTTAATTATGTATAATTTAAGTATAAAGAAATACAAATAATATATGAGTACCAAATTGCTGTCGGTTGGAAACATGCCCAAAACGTGGTCGCAGTTCCGCGCTGGATGGCAACGTTGCTGCGTTGTCCCAGTACGGACACAGCCTCTTGGTCACGTGAGACTTCTACCAAACGAGATGATAGATCTCGATAAAACCGATAGGCTTCAGGATCGCATGGCCCTAAATCTTTATATTAATTTGATATAAAAATATACAGAGTGTATTTAATAAAATTCCATAAACCAGATGGAAATTATCTTAAATATTAAGAACAATATTAAATACAGTAATTAGGTGGTTGAAAAGTAATTACTCTATGATAGTCTTGATACTAGAAGTACAGGTACAAGTGAGAGGAGAGGAGCAAATATTTATACTATAAAATATGTGTAGGTACTCTATTGCCTTAAGTTGTTTTTTTTATCTCAATGGAATAGTAACTCTGTGAAACTGATCCTTTATGAGGTGATTACATATTTTTACTTCTTAGATTTGTTTCCAGTTAATTCTTCATGTTCACACGTAGGGTAGACCATTAAGTTAGTCAGATAACATTTAATGTATTTAGGAGATTGATAGCAGCAGTTATAGATTACATTTCACATTAAATGTTGGGTGCATTTAAATAAAATCCAGTGTATATCATTAATCTTACGTTAGCTAGGACTTGATAAAAAGAAGACAAAAAGGTAACTATTTATTGCTGTTGAAGTAAAAAATGGACCAAGTTTGTGTCAGGACATACCTATAATAAAACTAAATATAGCTAATAAATAAACTATACTATAATATACTTACAAAATAACATAAATTTATAAATAAAAAAATGACTCCAAACCGCTGTCGGCGGGGAGCATGCCCAAAATGCTGGCCGCATTTCCGTGTTGGATGGCAACACTAATTTGTTGCTCTAGGCGCAACCCAGCGTTTTGGGCACGCGAGACCTTAATTAGTCGCGTTGAGAGGTCTCGATAAAGGTGATGAGCTCCAGGCCCCCACGGCCCCCAGGGTCTCGACCCCGAAAGCCACACATACGTACCCACTACCAATGGACACATTTTAGGGCCTCCTGGTGTCCAGCACGGCTGTGTCTGGAAGATGGGACGCCGCCAAAGTATCGACACAAGTTGCGTTCTATACTAGGGGGTGTCCCATTTTCCATTGGTCTCTTACCATCGTCGTGGCATACATACATAGGGAGAATTGAATGAATTGAAAATACCACAGGTATGTTAAAAACTAATAATAGATATTGTTCAAACAATTTTAGTAATTTTTTTTAACAGATTCTACAGTTCAAAAATTAAAAGCACACAATTCTTACGACTTGGAAACTGAATGTCTTTATTATTTACTTAAATTTATGGTGGTAATTCATAATACTTTTCAGATAGTCTTTGTTTAGCGAAATATAGAATACACTAACTAACTGAACACACTAACTGAATATAAGGAAAATGACTGTATAATAAATGCATATTCACACAGACAAACATTCAAACTGACGGTTGGGAACGACTATTTTATTATGGTTCCATTTTGCCAAAAAGTGTAGGTCAGTTTTTTTATATAAAGAAATTCGTCGTTGCCTGTCAGTGAAATCAAATACCATTGGAAGTAATGGTAGGCTTTTGTTTAATTTCAGTCAATTTTCAGTTTAATTAAAATACGAGAAGCAGCGGGCGTCAGTAGATTGCTATCATTTGCTTTTCTTATTACTCATTTTCTTTCGTAGCCGATGAGCGGGAGGAAAACTTTGTATTTGACTGAACAAGAAAAGGGGGGCGTCCCATCGTAAAGTAAAAAAGATTCCGCCCAAGTAATGAGAATATTTCGAAACGGTCCATTTCCTCGAGTACCTTTTTTTACTAGAGAACGGAATAGCAAATAATCCGGATATTGGATGCAGTATAGGCGTAATAAACTGTCCACGTGCCACGGAAATTTGTCCGTTGTATAAACAATGGACGTTATTTGAGCGACAGATTCGTGAATAGGCATCTGACGTAAGTCTCGGAGAAGCATCGGTTTTGATATTAACCCTGGATCGATTGTGCGTTTTTAAGTTGCCGATGCATGACACGACAAGCAAAATGTTCCGAACTGTATACAGACAATTTTAATTTACCATCCACGATAAGGGTAAGCCGTGACGGTAAATTACTACAACGTAAACAAACAGTAACGGCGACGGCACGATAGAACGTCGCCGTAGCTCACTGAGCATTCGCTGGCAGTTTTAAATGTTTAAAGCGTACCAGTGCTTGACTCGAAACAATCGAATAGCATTTTAATTGAAGAGAGTGTCAATTGTTGATTCCATTGTATCGGTTTGTATGCGAATCTTTCGTTTGTTTAAGTATTTCGAAATCGCCTATTGATAATATTTAGATACAATAAATTTAACTGTTACTATCTCTCCTGCCAAATATTTCTTTAGGTATTTGTACAAATACATGTGGCACTAGCAAAAATACATAGATAGATAACTCAATTGTAGATAATTAGAGAAAATTTACAAACTAAAAGTATTCTAATTGTGTACAAAGGGCGGTCTTATTGCTATAAAGAGATTTCTGCCAGATAACGCGGGGCAGGGATATTGCTGATTCGGAGCAGCGTTGTTGTATATAATATCAAAACAGAGCCTAAGTACCTACATAGGTGCTTTTGTTTTCGGTTTTGTTATAAATCATATTATAAATAATTTATTTTTACTAATTTCAGTATAAAATAACAATTCAGGTTCACGAAGAACGCGATCTTTTGATACAAGGAAAATTTGCTTAATAAATGATCTTGGCAATAAATTTCCAGGGGTTTTAATTTTAGCCCAAATTGTATTTATTTTTAGGTTTTTAATAGCTATAAAAGTTCGTCAAATAGATTTTGGTGAATAAATCGGTCTCAAACGGATTTTGCTGCATACCCTTAAAGCGCTGCCATGTAACAAATAGTCGCAGACAGATACATATTTAAATTAGAAATAGTAGTCTTATTTATAAATACGGCCTGCTGTTATGTGCCACGGTATTATCGGAGACGTTCACGGCAACATCGTGCTGTATCGTATGTCGGCCCAATGGGTGACGTGGCAGCGTCTGACATACAAACTTTTACAACACTCGAGGGAAATTCACCGATTTTCCTCATGAAGTGTTCGCATAGACACGTGAATCTCTAATTTGCGATGTTGTTTTGCAAGCTGCAACACGGGGCGTCCGTACTCGATGTTGAATTTATAAGAGTGTGTTCGCTTAGCTTTTGAAGTTTAAAGCGAGGACAAGCTCAGACAGCTACGATGTCGTTAAATGAAAACAAAACGACTTTATATGCAGACACACTTGAGCCGCTCATTCTATTTTAATGTTCAACTTTATCTTTCTGATCTTAAATTTGAATTTTAATTCAACATGATTATTGAAGTCCATGCATTAATGTGAATGGGTAATGATAATACTTTTCTATATTTTACGATTACCCGTTCGAAGGCAACGATTATCGCAGAATGCTGTTACTTCCCTCATTGCAATAATTACGAAGATGCCTACTTCGAGACTACTTAATTATGTAGATTTCAAAATGTGTATCTGAGTTTAACGATAAGATGAAGCGCTAAATTAGTAATTATCATTGACTAGTCCCATTGCTGTAATAATATGCAAAGCAGAGTAGGAAAATAAAATGTTGCAGGTAATTTTTTTATTTTGAAGTTTAATAGGCCGGTAGCATTTGTTGTGTTGCAAATATCCATAAGTGACTGTAATCATTTCATTTTATTTTATTCGGAAAACACCCAGTTTATAACTAAGTACATACTACTAAATATCTATAACCATTTAGTTGTTTCCACATATATAGTTAGATAGCTATAATTGATCGTGTACTAGCAGAAGGTGATGTCAGGAGCCTTAAGAACAGACGAGCGTGCATGACAAGAGTTATGAATGTCAAAGAAGCAAGTGAGGTGTGTAAGAATAAGCCTAAATGGCGCTCTGTCGTTCGTGCCTACCCCGCAAGGGAACTGGCGTGAAGTTATTTATGTATGTATGTATGTAGCTATAATGCTTGCTAGTAAATATTTTACATTCTATGAACTAAATTAAAAAGAAGAAATTAAAAAAGAAAAAAAAACGAAAATAAATTATTTTAAAACTGACCTATTGAATGCAACTTGTTAATATTCAGACCAAAGCTTTACCAGGACCGTTTTAAGATTTTGTGGATTAGTAATAAATAAATCTATATCATGTGTAACAGCTAAAAGATTATAGTTAATTGACTCACGATTAAAATAAGAATTTGCCCTATAATTACTAGATATCCGAGGAACAAATACCATTTTCCATAAGGTTAGTCGTTAGTACTGCTGTACTTTAGTAATAAAAAATAGTAATTTATCATCATAATACTTGTTTACCTACACACTTTAATAAGAACAAAGAAATATAAATAAAAATTTACACGCCATCACTTAAGTTCATAGTAATAATTCAGCCAAATTAAGAAGTACTTTATCTCTGCGATGCCTCGTGCATACGTGGACACATTTTTAAATTTGGTAGTTTATTATGCGTTAACAGTAATTTAGAGTATAGGCATTCAGTTTTCCCCAAGAGTATTTAATTTAAATGAAACAAAGATGTGAATAACATTTTTTGTCTATATTCAAAGTAAAATCACTTAAAAAACTACTATTTTAAAGTATAAATGAACAAGACGAATGAAGATGTCATGCACCTGCTGTTGAACATAAAGTTGAAAATGTATTGGACAGTAAAATATATGTCGCTTTTGGATTTTTGTCATTGTTCGACGAACAATATAAAACAAGCGTAATAAAATTTAAGCTTTTTGACTACGTAAATAATAAATTCCAAGGTACGAGTATGGGCGTTTGTATGTATGTTTGATTGTCTGTATGCATTGTGTACTGGGCGGAAACCATACGTAAATAATCCATTCTAGGAACATGTGACTTTACTCTTTTCACAATATTGTGTAACTCAGTGGGGTGTTTACATAAGTTTTTTAAGTCAGTATGTCATTGGAGAATGTGGAAAAACGTAAATGTCAAAAGAAAATATTTTTATGCAGTTTCGTGGATAATGGGTGTTTGAAAATAAACCGACATTTTATATCAAATTTGTGGAATACCATAAATTTTAAACTAAAAAAAGGTAAAATTTGGTCGCTTAATATTAATTTTAAAAGGTCAATCATGGAATTCAAAGATTGTTCACTGATTTAAAATAGAAAAATGATTTTTTAAGATTTAATGCGCCTATAAGGTATTGTTGAATAAATGATTAATTAAATATTAATTCTATTTCAGTATTAAATTATTTACAAAGTTCACAGAATTCTAGTTTCTAGAATCAACCCTTTCTTTTTTATTCATGTTGAAGAGTGGAAAAAATATAAATATTTATAAAAATCAATCTTTGGACGCTTATAACTGTCGATTCATATGTGATAAAAAAATCACATATTGTAGATTAATAAACGGTCTCAACTATTTTTCTTCTACGGTTAGGAGGTAGGTTAGCCTCTACATATATGCAAAAATAAAGCATTCATATAGAATTCATACTTCTATGGTGGGGCTTCATCTGCGATAATGCTATAGATATAGACCGTTTCACACAGATATGGCGTTGAGTTTAATGTGCTGTTCTTGTAGTTCGGGTGAAGCAGCAGCGCAATCTTTAGTAAAGATTGGACCTACGAATATTGACTTAATCTCTATTTTAGGCTCAACAATTTTTGAGACTTAAGCTATAATAACATTATAAGCTTTCATATATTTTCAGCGTTAGATAATATTTAGAATATCAATAGACGCGGCACGTGGTGTATTGGATAACTGAGTTATGATTGTAAGTGTGTAGTTCAACGGTTGCAGTGTCCTGTTTATGTTATTGTACTATATTTATACTATACCAATATATGTAGGTACGACTTGGCGACTGATACTGGAATACTATTCAAGGTTGTTATGGCGGCATACTTTTGACCAGGAGCGGCGCGGGGCGGAAATTCGGCTAGGGAAGCCGGTTAGAAAAATATATCGTATGATGCAAGCGCCGAGTACACCGCTGTTGAAAAAACGTCTAACTCGCGATATATTTTCTTATTACAATTTATATTTTTAATTTTGCAATTTTACCGCGTTTTTGAAACAAAAGCCGGTGCTCGATCGGTTTATGAGTTGCTATCTCATCCAATATATGTGGAAAGCTGCCGAGCATAAAAGATACAGTAAGAATATATGCACGAATAAAAAATGTAAGCGCCAATAAATTTATGGCGCCTTCGAGCTTTTGGTCACTAGTTAATTTATAGAGACACCAGTTATAGTATGTTTGAACAGAACGCGTAAACGCCAATGAATACATGGCGCTTTCGACCATTTGGTTGCTAGTCTCTAGTTTCTTAAAGGTAGGCTATGTGGAATCGAGTTATAGGAAGTCAAAATCAGTCAAGTCCTTTTTGAGTTTTAACGACACTAACGAACAGCAATTGATATTTTATATTATAAGGAGACTTCCCACCTCCATACATGTTCAGGGTTGTTTTATAATTCAAGTATACAAAAGAGACTGACTGAGGAATGTGCATCAGCTAGAACAGTTTGAAACTTGAAGTCACTAGTCAGTACACCTTGCGCCATTATTCAGGATAAGTTTGTTTAAATTCTCCCTGGGGGTCCTATATCTAATAAAGTATGTGGAGTTATAACGAAAAGTCAAATTTGTTGAATGTACATTTTATTACTACGAAAGAATGTACTACAAACACCTGGCAATACTTAAAATAAGTATGTTCTGTGTTTTAATCCTTGTTCTTATTTGAATTGAAATCTTTTAACACAAAAACGTAACACATAAAAAAGATAAGTAACACAACAATGTTGTCATCGTCTACATTAATGTTGAATGATAACATAACTTCACAGTTGTTTTTTGGTTATATTTATTACTGAATGGAGATTATAAAGCAGATGTTCGTTGTAATTTAATTTGTTGATAAAATATGGTCATGTAGATTTAAATTCCTGCAGGGTTACCATATTTCTATTGTGATTGTTTGGTTTCTTGACAAAGTTATTTTTTACCAGTCCTTAAATATAAGAGTAGATACTTTATGATTTTATACGTTTCAACTCGATGCACTGGAGTCGATTGGGTGGAGAACCAGGAGGCTGGTTGGCAACGTCTAGCTTTTCGATGACAAAATTTAGTCTCGAATATCGACGCAAGGTTGCCAGCTTATTACTTTTCTATTGGATACATTTTGGAGAATGTGCAGCTGAGCTTTTGGATCTGATCCCGCCGTCTCTCTTCCCTCATCGGACAACCAGACGCACTGGCATGCCGCATCGATATATAGTGGATATTCCACCTATAAAAACAAAACGCTTTGCGTTTACCTGCATCACACGCATCGCAAAGGAGTGAAACTCATTGCAGGAGTCTGTCTTTCCCAATACTTACAACCTAGGTGTCTTCAAGTCCCGTGTGAATAGGTACCTTCTGGGTAAGCATACTCCATCTTAGGCCACATTTTCACTCCACATCGGCCGAGGTCATAGTCAAACGAGAAGCTACTACTATAAAAAAAACGTGGTACTCAATAGGGGTGATACCACGCTCTTCCATAATATCGGCGGGTCGGCAGATTCTCATTTATCTATACCATCACAAATAGGTTGAATCAAGTAGCAAAACTTCCAAGTGACAAACTACTGGCCACCCTACCCGCAGGGGTCTGTACTCCGTGGTCGGCGCCCCGCAGCTTTGACGTACAACCGCATACTTTTATAACACAGACCATAAAAACCGCTGCAACTTCGACACCATAAAATGTGTGAAGCACGCATTTTATAATTGGGTTGTCATAAATTATTATGATCTGTGTTAATTAATTACGAGGAAGTATAAAATTTATGTCCTGCATTATATTTGTTACGATTAATTAATTAAAAATACATTCAGTTTAATGTAATTTGTATATAAAGGAAGTATGAGATTAACTTGATGTAAACCTACATCTGAGATTTCGAAAGATTAATTAAGATTATTAACTACCTACATTTCAAAGAAAAATAAAGCATGTACACTACAAGTATAAATTTTTTAGGGTACATTTTTTGAAGTGATAAATTCTTATGGGAGGGTAAACTGCTTCGTTAAGTCATGCGTTACGTAACGCGTTACGCCGCTAGTCTGTCTCTTGAGTGATCACGTAAAAACTACTGGACCAACTTAGATTAGTTTAAGTTATCACTTCTGTCGGGTGTCCCAAAGACACCTGATTTTTTTGTTGTTAAAAAGACAATATAAATCTAAGAATGATTTAATAGATTTTCAGTGTATTAAAATGATTGTAAACTAAATCATAATCCATAGTAATATTAAAGTTGAGATATTTTTATATATTTACGGTCTTAGGAATGAACCTATAACAAGTCATAAATGTCCCACTGCTGGGCTTGGGCTTCCCATTTATAGGGTAACGGACAGTGTATACTATACTATAGTGTACTATACTGTATACTGTCCGTTACTCTATAAACGGGTTGGCGGGTTTGACACATCGGTTATCTCGATGTGCAGGTTTCACCACGATGTTTGCCTTCACCGTTAGCTCGTGGTAATTGTAACAATATTCACATTAGGTCAGAAAACTGCGCAAGTGGTACATACTCTCCGGCCAGGATTTGAACTAAGCTACCACGGCTCTTTGGAGAACCTATTATACGTGTACGGTACAAGTGGTGTACTTAATGAAACACCCCTTAAATATGGACTGTATTTAATATAGGTACTTACAACAGCAATAGGTATGATTAACACTACTGTACTAAACGGCACGTTCAAGCCAATGAACACAAGTTAGCACTAGAACCCGGATGTTCCTCTGAACACTGATAGCACAAATTGTATCAATTTCACCGATCAATACTAGTTACAATAATAAAATACGCTGGTATTCACAAGATCCACGAAAGTCACGCTGGGAGTCCAAATGACTGTAGAGTCTTCGGAATGCTTCCTGGTATTCCTGGATTTCTGGTCTTCTTTTAAGTTCCTTTTCTTCTTTTGTGTGTATAACTTGATTCGGAAACTGGTTGTATATTTGACCAACTGACCATTGACCATGCCGGTGGCTCGCACCGCACTCGCTAAGGTACTACTTTTAAGTAGACGCTTAGCTGCTAATCGAGCGAGCTACGTATTGGCGCTAAGTGGGGCGTGAGTATATGTGAGTTCCAGTGGAGAGGTCAGAGGGGTGATTTTGTACGCAACAATACATGTTTTATAAAATTAGGAATAGGTATTAGTACTTTCGACGAAGGAAGATGGATACTTTTTATCCCGTATAACGGATTAGTTTTCACGGGATAAGGATTCGTTGAAATGCACAAATCTACGCATAAGTATTAGAATGTAAGAGTAAATATTTTTAAAGTTATATACGAAATAACCATTTGAACAATAAAAACTATAGGTATATGTAAAGTGTACCAAGCCATGTGTTCTAAATAAGGTTTCTTATACCAATTGAAACCCATATCAGTTCCTTCCAACAGTTTCCATGTTCAGCTTTGTTAGCCTGTGGCTTGCGATACCGGGTGTTTATGTTGAAATTGATGGATATACAAACTTTTTGTATATAGTAAATTTGAATTTAGTATTGGAATGCGTGGCTGTCTTAAGTTGTTTCTGCCACCATTGAAGTAACACTCGAAAATATATCTCGTAACAACGTAGACCTCTCGTGGAATTATTAATCGCGACTTCTTAGCCCCCAACATTGGTTATGGGCCCAGGCAGCGCAAGTCCATAGCGCTGTTCTATCAATAGAAAGAATTCAGATTGGAGAATATTTAGAAGCAGTCTAATTAATTGCGAAAAGGTGCAGAACGACGAGCAGTATGTCGATGCGAATCGAGCCCTTGGGCAAGGATAATTACGACAGCTGGAAAATTCAGGTACAGGCTCTATTAATTAAAAACAATGAGTGGAAGTACGTAAGTGGCAAAGTTCTTAGACCAGCTGAGATTAATGAAGCTGAACGCTGGGTGGAAGAGGACGAAAAAGCCAAAGCCGATCTGATTCTTTCGATGAGTGGAAGTGAACTTCAACATATTAGAGGTTGTAATACTTCCAGAGATGTTTGGCTGAAATTGGAGTCAATATACGCATCGAAAGGACCCGCTAAGAAGGCTACACTTTTAAAGCGTTTAATCCTGCACAAAATGTCGGAGAGAGGAAATGTTAGAGAACATTTGGAGACTTTTTTTGACGCTGTGGATAAGCTTGCAGACATGGGTATAAGTATGAACGAAGATTTAGTATCTATTATGTTGTTATACAGTTTACCCGTAAATTTCAAAAGCTTTAGGTGTGCGATTGAATCGAGAGACGAGTTGCCGAAACCAGAGGCATTGAAAATTAAAATACTGGAAGAGCATGAATCCAGAGATGCAAATAAAAATCTGGATGAAGGTGTTTTGTACACGAATGCGAGAAGGTATCCTAAGAAAGGCGCAAAGAACAAAAGTACAGTTGGAGACAAAACTGAAAAGAGTAGAACTGAAAAGAAAGGTTTTAGATTTAAATGTTACAAATGTCACGAACGTGGACATAAAGCATCAGACTGCAAAATTAAAATAGGTAGAAAAGCACAGAAAGCAGAAGAAACACTTTGTATTAATAATATTCTAACCACTTTTAATGTTTTAGATGTAGAGGTTTCTAATGCTGTAAATGTTCAAAAACATGACTGGATTTTGGACAGTGGGTGCACGTCTCATCTTTGTAATGATGCGAGTAAGTTCGGGGACAGTTTAAAAATGACTAGCGGAGAACTAAATTTAGCGACGCATGTAAGTACTGACATAAAAGGTAAGGGTACTGTAAGGTTGTCGGCATGGAGCGAACACTCGAGGGATTTATTTGAACTACGCGATACGTTGTTTGTTCCTAATCTAAGGACGAATTTAATTTCAGTAGCCAAAATAACAAATAACGGTTATGATGTTACGTTCAATAACGATGTAGCTCAGGTTATTGATAAGAACGGTGAAATTAAATTGACGGCATATCGTAGAGGTAATTTATATTGTTTAAATAACCCGGAATATATATTTAATTTGAGTGATTCGAATGCTGATGTACGTTGTTGGCACGAGCGACTAGGACATTTGAATGGAAAAGATGTTGCTAAGATTTTAGGTAAATTAGGTGCTAAGTTTGATGTGACCGAAGTACGAAACTTACGTGATTGCGATATTTGTGCTAGAGGAAAAATGACCGCGTTACCTTTTTCTGATTCCCATAGTCCTTGTACTGAAAAATTACAAATAGTCTATTCTGATATTGTAGGACCTATGAGATGTGAATCTATAGGTGGAGCAAAATATTTTATAACTTTTATCGACGATTGTACACGTTGGTGTGAAGTTTATTTTCTAAGTGCGAAAAATAAAGCCTTAGAAGCCTTTAAGGTGTATAAAAGTCACGTTGAGAACATGACGGGACTTAAGATTAAATATCTCCAAACCGACAATGGAGGAGAATATTGTAACTCGGAATTTGTTCGATTTTTGAAACAAGCAGGCATACAGCGAAGACTAACTGTACCTCGAACACCGCAGCAGAACGGAATAGCAGAACGAATGAACCGGACCTTGGTGGAAATGGCAAGGTGTATGCTATTGAGTTCTGATCTTTCCTCAGGTTTTTGGGCCGAAGCGGTAGATACTGCATGTTACGTCAGAAACCGTTGTCCTACTAGAAGTCTACAGGGTGAAATTCCTTATGAAAAATGGCGAAACAAATCGGTGAAAATTGCATACTTTCGAAGATTTGGAACTAAGGTACACATTCTAGATAAAGATCCAAACAAAGATAAATTCGCAGCAAGAGGTATTGCTGGTAACTTTGTTGGATACCCGAAGAACGCCAAGGGATATCGTGTGTGGATTCCTGAGCGAAGGCAGTTCATGATTGCGAGAGATGTGAAATTTCACGAAAGTCCAAACACACGAAAGGACATCTCGAAGCAAGAGCCGAGTCTATTAAACATTACGAAAGACGGCGATCAGGATTTCATAGAAATAGACTTTACAAAATCGAATGTTCCAGTTGAAAAACATAGACATGATGCAGAAGAGGTTGACAATATGCAAGACATATGGAGTGAATGTCAAGAATATCCTGCAGAGTATGACCGAGACGAGTCTTCATCTAGACGATTACAAGTGGAACAACAAGCCGAAGAAACAAGGCATGACACACTTGATCAGCAAAAGATGACGACGAGAGCTCCTGGTAGACCTAAAATATTACGCACAGGAAGCGTAGGCCGACCGAAGAAAATCTATCAAACAAGGAAAGTTGAGCGATCTGTAACTTCTACTGATGCAAATGAGGTTGAAGATTTTGCTGGTTCAACTGAGATCACCTTGAAGAATGCTTTGAAAAGTAAGGATAAACCTGATTGGGAGGAAGCCATATTATCTGAAATTAGAAGTTTAGTTCAGAAAGGTACATGGGAGATAGTAAAAAGACCGAAAAACAGGAACGTTGTAGGCTGCCGTTATGTGTTGACGACAAAGCAGAACGTCGACAAGACTCTAAAGAAGAAAGCGAGACTTGTAGCACAAGGTTTCAGCCAACGATATGGGGTCGACTATGAGAAAACCTTTGCACCTGTTGCTAGACTAGACACAGTCAGATTGTTAATGGCTCTCGCAGTTGAATTGGACTTGGAAATTCACCAATTAGATATAAACACTGCTTATTTAAATGGATCCTTGGATGAAGAGATTTACATGGAGATACCAGAACTGTTAAGAGAAAGTTTAATTAAGCTTATGAATCGTGAGGGAGAAGATCCAATGGTCAAAAAGCGTGCGCAAATCATGCTGAATAAATTGGATAGTGGTTGCGATTCATGCTTATTGCGGAAATCATTGTATGGTTTGAAGCAAGCTGGACGTCAATGGAATCTCAAACTCAACAAAAAGTTGATTTCTATGGGATTAAAGCAAAGTCTGAACGAGCCATGTTTATACTTTAAACAAAGTGCAAATAGCCATTTGTTTGTATTGGTTTACGTAGACGATATTTTGGTAGCAAGTCAAGAAAGAGGTTTAATTATTAAATTTAAAGATGAGCTGTCAAGGGAGTTCGAATTAAAAGATTATGGTCAGGCAAAATATATTTTAGGAATAGACATACGGAGAAATAATAATGACAATGTCATTATTTTGTCACAACAAAGTTATATTGACAATTTATTGAAACGATTTTCAATGGAAAATTGCAATAAATGTGCAACGCCGATGGAAATTAATTCCAAACATAAACCAGAAGAAAAATGCGATGACGACAAAAGCGATACAAATTGGCCGTATCGAGAATTGATAGGTTGTTTGAATTACCTAAGCAATGCAACTAGACCAGATATTGCTAATGCGGTGAGTAAGCTAAGCCAAAAAGTCACGAATCCTGAAAAATCTGATTGGAAATCTGCAAAACGTGTATTACGTTACCTGAAAGGGACCATACAACGTAGTCTCGTATACAAGAAGACTAGTAATTGTATACAGGGTTTCTCGGACGCAGATTGGGGGAATTGTTTACTAGACAGACGATCTTATTCGGGTTATGCATTCATTTTAGGTGGTGCGTGTATATCCTGGCAGTCTAGGAAACAACGTAGCGTGGCGACATCGACTTGTGAGGCAGAGTACGTCAGCCTTTCCGAAAGTATGAAGGAGGCAGTCTACCTGAATAGTCTGATGAAGGAAGTAGGGCTCATGAGGTATGCTCGAGTGATTGTTCATGCCGATAACCAAGGGGCTATGTTTTTAGCTCAAGACCCAATGTTTCATGCGCGTAGCAAGCATATTGATATTCGATATCACTACATTAGGGAGGTTTTAAGGGATACGAACGACATTGCGTTGAAACATGTGCCCACTGAATCCATGTTGGCAGACGTGCTTACTAAGCCGTTGCCTAGTGTTAAACACTACAAGTGTTTAGATGGTTTAGGTATTAAGTTATGTTAGTTTATCTTCTGGATGTTTTATGTAATTAAATTTAAATTTATAGGGGCGTGATGGATATACAAACTTTTTGTATATAGTAAATTTGAATTTAGTATTGGAATGCGTGGCTGTCTTAAGTTGTTTCTGCCACCATTGAAGTAACACTCGAAAATATATCTCGTAACAACGTAGACCTCTCGTGGATTTATTAATCGCGACTTCTTAGCCCCCAACCGTGAAATGTTTACAGCTAAGATAACTAGAACTAACGCAGGTGATCGTGCCCCAATTAACAGGATAATGAAACGTTACAATGAATACATATTTTTTCTAAGCCCTTCCTTGTACAAAAAGAAAATTGTCGAGTTGTCCATTTATGTACCTGTTGCTCATCACTAACAGATATTATTCAAGTAATGTATGTGGTGAATTTCACAAATCTTATAATATCAATTTGTAATTCTCTGGCTAATAACTGTCTGACAGGCAAACGGATTTATTGCTTTTTTTAATTATAATTGTGGGCAACATCGCTGATTGCGCCACAATAATATTTGCTAATAGTTTATATTTTTATTTAATTTCTTAGTGGTGTAATTGTTCGTTGCCCTAAACAAAAAAAGAAAAACTTCTTAATTTGAATGGATTACTTTTCAAGCATAATTTACCCATACAAGCCCGTAAGGTCTTTAAACGCAGAACACGTTACACAATAGATAGACCTGTTTCTCCGCTAAAAATGATTATTATTCGAGACTGTGGAAATGAGGGGATACGTTTTCGCTTCGTTGGTCCAAGTAGCACTAAAATTTTCCAGGGAAATACCGTCTTATTAGGGAGGTGTGCCCGCTTCTGATATATTCAACAACGTAGTCAATTTTCAGTTTATGACGTGCCACGGAGAGTATAAGCGCGGAGAGACTAGCGTATTTGGCGAGATATAGGGATACCGTTTTCTAAGTTTTTAGGGCAATGAGAATTCCTTTGGAAAAACAAAGCGAAGATTTACTTACTTCAATTATTAAGTAACTTAAATACCGTTTTAGTATATTCAAGCGTAGACGAAGTCGCGGGCATATCCTAGTTTTTAATATAATTATATTTTTTATTTTATGAATGTCAAAGAGGCAAGTGAGGTGTGTAAGAATAAGCCTAAATGGCACTCTGTTGTTCGTGCCTACCCCGCAAGGGAACTGGCGTGAAGTTATGTATGTATGTATGTATATTTTTTATTTCTTTCCGTAGCCTTTTTTAAAATCTTTTAAATCCGTTATGTTCATTCGTTCGTCTATCAGTCTGTCGGTCAGTCTGTATGTCACCAATTACGGCTCTTTATAGGGGTATATATGCAAAAAATTTGTTACTGATAAATAATTTTTTCGCTTTTATTTAAATTCAAAACTACTTACTGTATACACGTAAATGAAAGTTTTTTTCTTATCTAATTATTATTCGTAGATTAGGTAGTTGTAAAAAACAGTATGTATATTCTATATGTACATATTTTTGTAACTGCAACACACACAAATGTTCTACTTTTAATAATACGTAATTTAAAATGTTAAAAATTGAAAATTATTATAACAATCAATCGTTATTAGACTGAATAGAATAATCTATTCGACGTGGCTTTTTGCTTTCAAGCTAACAACGATACACACAATATTAATAATAAATTATGTTATTCGTATCTAGATGAAACGAATATACAAGGATTTTAACTTATGTAATTAATTCGAGATGGAGACAACAACAAAGCGTAGTCTAGAGTCTGGCTTGAAGATAATACACCTTTACATTTTGCTATATTAAAATATCTTCTCCCGCGGAGTTCTCATTTTCGTTTTAAGAGCGCCATTCAATTTCAATCTAATCCCGCTGATGGTAACTTTTGGGGTTCAGATGTGGAATAAAAATCTCGTTTTCTCCACGTCTTCGCTTTGGAGTTCGAAGTAATTTCGTAGAAAATTGTTACATTGTACTTATCATAAAGGCAAAATGGAAAACAATTACGTAAACAGTTAAGCTCAACATGTTAAGTAATATATTCATAACTGGTAGAATCGCGCAGGTTTACCTTTGCTAAATACTACGCAAGTTCGTCCCATTTTCCTTCGCTTTCTTCGAGCACTAAGGCTGCTTTACACGAGAGATGTGCTATATATACAACGTTGCTATGGATGAGTTTGATATCCACCAATCATATTCATTGGTCCATATAGCATAGTGCTGGTGGAAACTGATTCAACTAAGCTACGTTTTTTATTCGGTGATGTCAGGAGCCTTAAGAACAGACGAGCGTGCATGAGAAGAGCTATGAATGTCAAAGAAGCAAGTGATGTGTATAAGAATAAGCCTGAATGGCGCCCTGTTGTTCGTGCCTACCCCGCAAGGGAACTGGCGTGAAGTTATTATGTATGTACGTTTTTTATATGAAAGAATTCGAGCTATGGATGTGACCTCTGGATTCGTGCTATGGATGATCGCGAGTGGTGTAGCTATGTATCGCCGCTCCCCGTGCCTTCTCTATTTTCGATACGTCGCATAGCTCTAGCTGCACATCTTACTCGTTCCACTACATAGCTTAGCATCAGTGGAAATGGTCACATAGTTTTTTTTTGCAGGAGTACAGCAGACAGGCAGACGGCCCACTTGATGGAAAGCGGTTACCATCGCCTATAGACATTTGCAACACCAAAGGTGCTACAAATGCGCTGCTGCTCTCTTAAGGGAGACCAATTGTCAACCTCACCTGCCCGCGGTACCCCCTGCGGTCAGCAAACGAGGCTCTGGCGACCGATCGATGGCGGTATAACCATCGCAAGAAAGCCGGCCTATAGAAATCCCCAGGTCGGAGACGGGCAGCAGCGTCTCCGGTGCAAATAGACCGGCACTGCGGTTACCAACCCGCATGCCAAGCGTGGTAACTATGGCATTTAACCCCCAATGAAAAAGCACCACAGAAAATGGCCCTCAGTTCCCGGTGACCCCGCTATTCCCGGCTACGGCAGCGGTCGCGGTAACGGCGGGGTGGAGGGTGCTAACAGTCTCCGGGTTACGGGAGGCTGCCAACTCACAAAATTGACCTTGGCGACGTATAACGGACGGACGATTAGGCTGGACAGTCACCTCACAGAACTGGAAGTAGAGCTAAGTCGAATTAACTGGCACATCCTAGGGTTATCAGAAGTCCGAAGAGAGGGTGAGGATACGATAACCCTAGAGTCTGGTCACTTACTCTACTTCCGGGAAGGTGACAGGGCCTCCCAGGGTGGTGTCGGTTTTCTCGTGAACAAGACCCTCGTTAACAACGTTGTGGAAGTCAACAGTGTGTCGAACAGGGTAGCGTACCTAGTACTCAAACTCACCAACAGGTATTCCCTGAAGGTTGTACAGGTATATGCGCCGACCTCGGCACACTCTGACGAAGAGGTTGAGGCCATGTATGACGACATTACTAAAGCCATACATGGCACAACCTCCGCACACTACAACGTTGTTATGGGGGACTTCAACGCCAAAGTGGGAGTACAAAAATGCGACGAACCGATAATCGGACCCTATGGATTGGGGCGCCGAAATCACAGGGGGCAAATGCTGGTCAACTTCCTAGAAATGCAGGGGCTCTTCTTGATGAATTCCTTCTACAAGAAGAAGCCCCAGAGGAGATGGACCTGGCAGAGCCCCGACACTGTGACGAGGAACGAGATAGATTTCATAATGGCGGATAAGAAGCATATATTTAGAGATGTCTCAGTGGTCAACAGGTTCAATACCGGTAGCGACCACCGACTTGTACGAGGCACTCTAAATATCAATTTTAAGGCTGAAAGACTCCGCCTGGTGAAATCTACTCTCCGACCCACGCCGCCCCAAATGATCCACGGGTCCGAACAGTTCCAGCTGGAACTTCGCAATCGGTTCGAATCGCTGGAAACCACAGGCGATGTTGACGAGATAACCGACAACGTGGTGAAGACGTTGCAGGATTTGGGTCGTAGGCATTTTCCGCCTGTACGAAGAAACAGACGGTCCGAACTTTCTACCGAAACTCTGGATCTCATGAAGACGAGACGTGAAATGCCACCCGCTTTGTTTGCCTCGCCAGAGCATCGGGCCCTCTCCAAGAAAATAAGAAAACTTGTTAGGCGGGACCTCCGCTGCTCTAAAACGCGTGCCATTGAGGCGGCTATAGAGCAGAACAGGGGGTCCAAAGTTTTCTCAAGAAGCTTGGGGAGGAGCCACATTGCAAAGCTGAGGACAGCGGATGGCAGAGAGCTTACGTCTCGCTCTGAGATCCTGACGGAGGTAGAAAAGTTCTACGGGCTACTGTATTCTTCGCGGGCGAAGAAGCCTGCGACGCAAAGCAACGAAGATCCACGTGCGCCACTCACGCGCCATTATACGGAGGACATCCCGGAGGTCGACGTGGACGAGATTAGTGCGGCTCTCGGGCAACTTAAAAATGGCAAGGCTCCGGGGGATGACGGAATTACAACTGAGCTCCTTAAGGCAGGAGGAATGCCAATCCTCAAGGCCTTGGTTGAGCTCTTCAATTCCGTTATCCACCGGGGCACTGTGCCGAAGGCGTGGAGCAGGAGTGTGGTGGTCTTGTTTTTCAAGAAGGGTGATAACACTCTCTTGAAAAACTATAGGCCAATCTCACTCTTGAGCCACGTCTATAAGTTGTTTTCGAGGGTCGTCACGAATCGTCTCGCCAGAAGACTTGATGAGTTCCAACCACCGGAGCAGGCCGGGTTTCGAAAAGGCTACAGCACCGTAGACCACATCCATACTGTTCGGCAGATTATACAAAAGACCGAAGAGTATAATCAGCCGCTGTGTATGGCATTCGTGGACTACGAGAAAGCCTTCGACTCCATCGAAACTTGGGCTGTTCTGGAGTCTTTGCAAAGATGTCGTATTGATTGGCGATACATTGAGGTGCTGAGATGCCTGTATGACGCCGCAACGATGACCGTCCAGATACAGGACCGGAGGGCGAAGCCTATACCCCTACATCGCGGGGTGAGACAGGGGGATGTGATTTCCCCGAAACTGTTCACCAACGCGATGGAGGATGTCTTCAAAACTCTGGACTGGGCTGGACGGGGCATTAACATCAACGGCGAGCGCATTTCTCACCTCCGTTTCGCCGACGATATCGTGGTCTTTGCAGAGACTTTGGAGGAACTTGCCGAAATGCTGGGCAGTTTAAATGAATCTTCCCGACGGGTCGGTCTCGGCATGAATTTGGACAAGACGAAAGTCATGTTCAATGAACACGTCATGCCGAGACCGGTAAACGTCGATGGCGTCCCTCTGGAAGCTGTGCAGGAATATGTCTACCTTGGACAGAACATACAGGTCGGCAGGCACAACTTCGAGGGGGAAGCCAATAGGAGGATTCAGTTGGGCTGGGCAGCATTCGGTAAACTTCGTCAAGTCTTCTCGTCGACCATTCCGCAATGCTTGAAGACAAAAGTCTTCGAGCAGTGCGTCCTCCCCGTCCTGACCTACGGGGCCGAGACATGGACACTTACGGCAGGATTGGTCCATCTAACTGGCAGACGGTCCATACATATTGCACATACTGCCAACATGGCGTACACAGAAATCCATAACTTGGCGGTCACGTATAGTGACAAACATAACATTATTCTCTATGGTGCATGCAACCCCCGTTTTAATATTTAGCAGGTGCCGTTGAGACCCCCCTTTATTGCTAGACTTGTAATAATCCCGCAAACGTCTCACGGGCGTAGTATACTTGGAAACAGTAGGAAAACTTTAATATCTCATCCATTTCAAATTTAGTGATATTGACTAGTTTCATTACGCTAAGCCTGTATTCAAATTTCTAGTCACAAATCAATAATGGAATAGATACCACATTATAAAAAAGAAAATTATGTTTAATTAGTATCAATATATTTTTATATTTATACGATATTATATTATATTTAAATATCTCTTTGTTATGTATGTCTTAACGTGTATGTATGTATATGTTTATGTAGGTATATAGTTATTTCGCTTATTTGGAATATATCTATACTTAATATTATAAAGAGGTAAAGTTTGTGAGTTTGTGACGTTGTAGGGGGTAATCTCTGGATCTGCTAAACCGATTTTAAAAATTCTTTTACTGTTAGAAAGCTACGTTAACAGGGAGTGTCATAGGATATATAACATGACGCTATATACCACGGGAGCGGGACAGAGCGCGGGTGAAACCGCGCCGGGCCGCTAGTTTATTATATGTTTACACGAAATTTAATTAGTACTATCAAATTTAATAGAAAAACCTGTTTGTTATTAGCCCTACGTTTTATGTGCTATTTTGTTTGTTTGTTTAAATATAATATGCTTTGTTGATTCTTTTTGAATAAATAAATATTTTTTTTAGTCAGGTCGATAATGTTTGTAGATAGATATAATCAATAGGAAGCAGTTGTATGTTCTAGTTATGTGGCAACGTACGTGTTATATATACAATAATATAAATGGACAGTAAAAACGAAAAGTAAAGGCTTCACCCACAACAGCGTAAAATCTAAAGTATAGTTACAGTTTCACGAAATATTAATGTTTACAAGATAAAAGTACAGACGTGTTAAAAGTGTGTGGCAGCTTGGGTCTGCCTTGTTCCTTCCTACTCCCCCCGTAAACTACTGCTCTGTCTGTCTAGAATATGTGCCTGTTTGCTGAATTTACTCAGCTTGAATGACCGTTCAGACTGAGTAGTCTTAGTACTTTATACTATATATTATTATATTATATTACTTAGAACAGTAACTAGTAAAGCTTTATTTTATTGTTAATCTATAAGAATTAGAAAATGATAAAACCTTTTTTTTCTATCTATATTTGTTTTCTTGAAGTCTTTAAAATTTACACAGAAACAGAGACGGGGTATTTTGGATTCATTTTTCTCTTTTTATAAACCTCGATGACTATTAGACTGTAATTTCAAATTTTATATTAAATAGAGAGTATGTTTCATATATTTAAAAAAAAAATATATTTCTTGTAAGTACTCCGAATGTCGCTTAACCACTTGTCTTCGTACACTGTTACCAACTTTATGAAAACTCGGGGCTAATAACGTGCTTTATAAACATTCCTATACGCTTGTGTCTTGGTTTAAAACAGATTAATCCACATGTTATTGTAGTAGTTCATAAAAATGAAAGGGGTCATTTTGCCTGAACGTAGACGAGATATTCTGTTATACGTGACGAGAAATATATTGCTGAGGTTGCAATTCATGTTATATGCTAAGGGTACCTGAAATAAGTTTATATGCTTTCGAAAATGAAAGAATGTAAAAGATTTATGGACTTAAAAACGAAGCACTACAGAAATAGAAAATAATAAATTTTATACACATACACAAACACACACACGCACGCACACAGACATAATAATTAACAATAAAATTTACACAAAAATGAATTTGATTTATAAAACATAAGATATACAAAAATATTGTACGTCTATTTTTTAGTCTCGGTATAGCGCTGATTTTTAGAAAAATGAGTTGTTTGAAGATATTTCTATATTGACATGCTTTTCTCTTCTGTTTCGATTAACCCATGGTCTGGGTGTATGACGTCGGCCCCAGAGTTATCTGTTGTATATTATTCATAACAAACTACCTGTGGTTGGGAATATATGTGTGTGTTTGTTTGGCGATTATAAAAGAAATATACTTAGAAGTTTTGTCGGAAATTTAAGCGAATACGTTTAACTGTGTTACTTTAAAATGAACAATTGTTGTAGGATATTGATTGTTTTTAAGCCATGTTTTTATATGACAAATGTGAACTTTGTAGGGAATTATGATCTTTCTAGTTGTCACAAAAACTCCATCGTTTGGCGTCAGTCAAAAAGCTACAAATTAGGTGAGCTATATTGTAAACTTAATACATAAAACAAGGCTGAATAGACTACATTTTTTTGGCTGTTATTGTGGCGAACACTGCTAGAACTATTCATAGTAAAACAAGGATGATGTATAATGTAGTAAGAAAACAAAAAAAATATATAAGTTAATTTTATTATTAACTACCCCAATGACAAGAATCTACTCACAACAGGAAAAATACCTTGTTTTTGTCTCTGAAGCCAGGATATATTTTGGCGCACAAAGTTTTATTGCAATTCCCACGTACTGATGGTTAAGAAAAACATCGCGAAAAAACCTTTGCACATCGGATGATCGGTGTGTGAAACCTGTCAATCCGTCTTAAACAAGGGTGGCAGGTATATCTATCGTTCGATTTCCTTAAATGAGAAAACTCAAAACCAGCAGTGAGACTGTTAAAAGTTGATACAAAGATAACAAAAATAACGTTTTAACTGTTTTTATAGGAACATACAAATAAATTGTCGTGATATTAATATAAGTTTTCATTTTAAATTGATAACAAAAAAATGAATAATAAATTAAATCTTAACCCACCTTATAAAATATATCTTAGTTACACAATATAACAATGGTAACAACCAGAAAGTCTATGAAAATATTCTTTTTCATAATAAATTTAGTTTTATTAGTTAGCAGTTGTACTATGATCAACTTAGTACTTCGAATCTGCAAAAAGCCATACAAATAAATCACTTTCCCTCAATGTGAGTTCATCGACAGAATAGTAAAGTACAAGCTTTTTAGCAAATAAAAAAAGATTGATTGGCCCAAATCCCTGGAAAAAAGAAAATGGATTCCTCGCTTTTCTATTGTCAGCGAAAACTTGGCAGTGCTCAACATAAACGAGACCCTTTCCAATGGTCCTGTACAACCTTCTACAAAAGTTTCAATATTGCGTTGGTTGAGTAAATTGGGAAGGTGGCAGGCCTTGTTTGCGCGTTGTACGGTACGTCCGAGCGTACCTTCGCCGTTTGACAAATGGCGAGGATTTACTTTCATTACTCGCGGCAGGGTACCTGATATTGCTACTCGGACAGATACAATAAGGTAGGAAATAGGGCCGTTAGTCACAAGGTATAGGGCACATTAATTAAGCTCGATAATAGACGACTGTGACGTTTGTTTGACTAACGACAAGGCATCGACTTTATGGGACGATAAAAAGATGTGTGTAGGTGGTTTCTTGAATGCGGACATAGGTTTGTTTGTAAAGATTTGTTAACCAGTCTGACTGACGGCTACGATTGTGAGTAATTAACGGGATTTGTCGTATAAAGATTTAAAAATAAACTGTAAAACATCTATGTTTAATTAAGTGCTCATGAAGCAGTTACTCGCATTTAGTTTTACTTATGGTTTGGATGAAAACTAGTATTAATTTATATATGATCCTGTATCCGTGCAGGAACGGAGAAAGAATACAATTTCCTGCGGCCAGGCGGCCTGTCGTAAGAGGCGAGAAAACAACCCACAGCCAGGTAGTAGGGTATTTGCTCGACTGGATGGCGACCACCCCTCGTCGAAAGTATGCCGCCATAACAACCTTGTGTTGTGTTCCGGCATTAGTGACCAGGTTCCAGTCTCCCTTAAGAGAGCAGCAGCGCATTTGTAGCACCTTTGGTGTTGCAAATGTTCATAGGCGATGGTAACCGCTTTCCATCAAGTGGGCCGTCTGACTGTCTGCTGAATTCCTGCAATGAAAGAAAAATATGATTTTTTAAATCTATTTTTAAGGTTCCGTAAAAATTTAGACAAAAATGGAGTTCTTTAAAAATTATTATGACCGTATTTCTGTCTCATATGTTTTCATACTTTCTGTCTCAATAATACTTGGTGTAAAAAGAAAAGCTTAAATACTTTAATAATTTTTTTCATACTTTTATCGTTATTTTTTTCAATTGCGAGACAGGCAGTCAGCTCACTTGATGGAAAGCGGTTACCTTCGCCTATGGACATTTGTAACACCAAAGGTGCTATACCAATGTGCTGCCGCTGTCTGACGGGAGACTGGAACATGGCCACTAATGCCGGAATACAACTCAAGGTTGTTATGGTGGCATACTTTAAACCAGGGGTGGTAGCCATTCAGTCGGGCAAATACCCTACCACCTGGCTGTGGATTGGTTTTGTCGCCTCTTAAGACACGACATCCGGCCGCTGTATTAAATCTTGAGAAACAATAAGTTCATAATCGTTTTTGAGAGACAAAGGAGCCTATTTTCCCCAGCGTCCAATCTGTCTGCTTGACTGATTTCTTCTGATTTCATTTAAGAACCGTTGAGCCGTGAAAAAGTAACAGAGTAACTTTCACACTTATTTATTAGAATGAATTTATTTATATTTTTTATCGAAGCATGCAAATAAACAGTCAGCCCACCTGAGGGAAAGTAGTTACAGTCACATAAGGACAATTACAATACTAGGAGCGTCAACGATTTATCGACCTCGAAGAAAATATGACCTCATATCATTATGTAGACGAAACACTTCGACAAGGAGGTCCTTCTAGATCGTTATTGAATGCAGAACAATTGTACGGCGTGATAACTGATGCATTGCTAAATATAAATAAAGTAGTTAAAGAAAGTAAGAAAACTAAGAATATAACTTCTTATTAAAACTACAGACAATAATTTATAATGTAAATTTCTGACTAACTTTTGTCATCTACGTTGTGTCTGCGACTTAAAGTAGTAGTGTATATACCTATATATCTAGATGGGATATAGTGCTATAGGGTAAATGGAAGGCGAAAGCGGTTGTTTCCATATTACTTGGGATAATGTAGCGCTATTCACAAAGACTCTGAGGCTCTATGAACATAAAGTTTTATTGTTATTAAGAAAATTTAGGGGATGTTTGTTACCTGCATTTTGATGAAGGAGAGTTTATATAATAACTTTTCTCTTTTATTACTGTGATGGTCTTATCAGGTTATAAAGAGGTGAGAGCATGAAATTTTTCTTTTGCTTTATAGCTTAAAAATAGTCAGTTCTTTCAGTTCTTTCAAGAGTTGCGTAAACACTTTTGCACAAACAGAATCTTATACTAATATAATTATAAAGTTGAAGAGTTTGTTTGTTTGCTTGAACGCGGTAATCTCAGCAACTACTGGTCTGATTTGAAAAATTCTTTCAGTGTTAGATAGTCCATTTATCGAGGAAGGCTATATATCATCACGCTAAGACCAATAAGAGCGGAGCACCAATAAAGAATGTTTCAAAATTCAGGGGTTTTTTAAACTTACTATTTTTTTTTACTATTCCACGCAGACGAAGTTGTGGGCAGAAGCTAGTCCGAATATAAAATCGTCATGTCTGTCAATGTATTTCAATTAAAATAATTTGGCACTTTTTGATTATCATTGTTCTCAATGCGTGGTTTCTACCACGGATAGTGTTGATTGAATGGGTTAAGCCGTTGTTAGCCTACCTCGCTGGAAAGCAGAGACTCCGAGTGTGGTTCCTGGCATGGTAAAGTTTGTAAACTAACTTTTCGTTGATTACTATGGTATGGGTATCCGTTGGTCCGTTGTATATAATAACCCATTGCTTAGCTTGGAGGAATAAAATGTGCGTGCTTACTGCCGATGTTTATTTATTTTTAATTGCCATATACGTGTGTAAGTGACCATGTAAGGATCGGAACCAACAAATATATGAACAAAGACAATAAAATTCCAAACGGTGGCTATACAAATGAAATTAGCAATAAATTGAGACCTTCCGCGGTATCCCCACCTGCACGCTGCGGGGGTGACCAACCCATAACTCAACCCAAATTGTGCCCAGAGGCTATCACACAACGTAAACAATAATAAATACTAACCCTTGTTCGCATCGAATATAACGTTATTTCCAAAACGCAGTCGCAAATTGCTTGATGTTTGTGCGAGGACTGAACATTAATGTTGAAATATTGATTAAATCTGGTACTGCAGACTTTGCTTCCTTATGATTTATCAGAAATTAAAGTAAGTACAGATATAAGCTAACATTGCCCAGTTTATAATATTATCGTGTACGTTTGTTTGTGAATCTATATATAAAAAAATAGCTCAATCAACTCAGAGATATTTAAAACAAAAGACAAGTAAAATGCACTGCACACAAATGACAATGTAAAGAAATTAATAAAAGTAGATGAAGCCAAGATCGTTGCAAGTGGATATTCGTTACTGCTGCCTATCCACGTGGAAACAAGTGTGATAATATATATAAGATAGGTAAGGTGTATGATATAATAATATTTGTAATCGGCAGACAAACGCACATATTGTATATCCCCATATTAAGCAGGTTACGCTTGTGTTATGGGTAATAATACAACGGACTACTCTGGTGCCGATCCCGATATCCAGGTCATGGTAAATAAGGGAGAAAATACGTTTCCAAATTTGGTATACCAGGAATCGAACCCGGAGCTTCTGCGTTGCATTGAGGTAGGCCAGCAAAGGTTTAGCCCGCTCAACCACAGAGGCCGTATATATAATGTATGTTTTTCCTAAAAAATGAATAAAAACAAATATTAAAACCTATTAGTATTATTGTCTTATTTGTAGGTTATCCTTTTGCAAACAATGTTCGCTTCAACTATTCCATTATCGTAATAAATGGTAGGAGACAAGCTCCGGGGCAACACAATTTCGCTATTAGCCGCGTCTCGTCAGACAATCCTCCCGGGGTGGTGGAAACCCGGAATCGCGACAATACGTCTGCCGCGATAAGATCTCGGGGATTGCATTCCACAGTTGTCTAATCGAAATTGGAATTCTGTGAAATGGCTAATGTGATTTGATCTAAGTAATCGTATAACTCATTAACGTTATTATAATAATATTGATACCTGTAATGTTTATCGTAATCAGGGAAGAAGAAAAACTAATAAACATTAATTTCACATCGAAAATATAACACAAACACAGTATAAGAAACACTAAAAAAAATATTGTACAGTCGTGGTATGAAAAGGTTCGCCAGTTATCAAATTAATTCATTTAACGTTCCACGAGCACATGTTACCTTTTCAAACTAAGTCACAGAACAGGCTTTCTCACAGAAAATTATGATTAACTGTTCGACAAAAAAGCTTAAAATTACTTAGAACAAAGTTGTTTGTTTTTCTATCTTGTCTAAGAAGATTGTTTAGAGATGTAAAACCTTTAAATTTGTTTTAATATTTATGATAAGCGTTGTCATTATATCCTTTTTTTCTGAAGATTACAACTATTGTTATTCTCAGTGTCTGTCAATATTGCAATTTTCTTTTGTCACGTTTCTATATTTTATAAACGTAACAAAACGTAATATTTATTAAAATGTTGACAGTACTGTTTTTTGTACTCGTACAAGAAAAGTTGACTTTAAGGTGACGAATCTTTACATACCGTGACTGTACGACCATTGAGAACAGAACATACAGCAAAAGAAATATTTTATGCGAAGGAGCCAATATATAATATACAACAAATTACCTAATGAATAGAAGAAATGTAAAAATATAGATTTCTAGAAAAGAAAACTAAAAAAAATATATTTCAAAAACTAACAGTTAAATAAACTCCGCCTATAGACAAGTAAGGACAAAATATGAAAAAATAATATTTTAGTTATTTGTTTTCAATTAAAATAAATTCCTGTTATATTTTTAAAATACACATAGACTTAGAGAAATAATACGTAAATTTATTAGTTTTAACCTCCCATCGTAATTAATACTTTAAATGTAATAAAGGAGCTATTAAATTGCATTTTCGACACCTTCGGCTTCCAACGTTGGGTGATAGGTGATATTTATAGTCCTAGATAAAGGACGAAAACTTGTTCATTGGTTCACCATTATCCTTAATAAGTATGGATTAGTTAGGGTAGGGCTTGGACCGCGCCATAAATTAGAGGACCGAGGTCTTTATAATGGCAGTTTACGAGTTGGCCAGCCCTTTCAGTGATATATGTACTCGTAACTTCTTATACTTTAGTACTGTATATAGAAATAGAGGATTAGTGCTAATATAAATTAAATGGTTGTAATACTCATTTTAATATCTAAAATCTAGGTACATTATAGTTAATACGTGCTCGAATAGGTAATTTTTTTAATAGTATTTTAAAATCAAAATTCTATCAGTCATTTTTTTGACTATTAGGTCTATATGGATGAAATTTTGTAGTGAAGTGTATTCTATATGCTGGTAGTGAATTTGAAAAGTGTTCAGTGGTCGTGGTGGTATCGTTAGACGCGTCATGCAAAATCATACATACATCATCATTTTTTATTATTTCATGCTAGGTTTTATTAAGTTGAATACGTAACGAGATAGGTTTCCAAAAATGTTATCTCCATTTAACGTTTCAACTATGAGACTAAAAGTACTGATAAAATTTAAGCTCAAAAATACTATCAAAGAAATTTGATTTGAGTACGATCCGTTAATTATTTTCTTAATATATTTTTTATTTTAATTAATGCTTTTTAGAGACTTTATTTTTACGTAGCTCTTCTTTGTGTATAGAATGTCTGACTAGCCCTAGCCAATTATTATTTATTACTAGCTGTGCACGCGACTTCGTTCATGTGGAATCTTTTTTCGCGGAATCTTAAAAAAAGTAACCTAAGTTACTCCTTATAACATCAGCTATCTGCCAGTGAAAGTCCTGTCAAAGTCGGTTCAGCCTTTTCAGAGATTAGCTGGAATAATTTAAAAATTCATTTTTTGATATACGACCGCATATTTTTTACTTTCATATGCATTTAGTAAAAAGCTGTTATTTTAACTTTACAAACAGACACTTCAATTTTATTTATATAGACTAAAAGTAGTGAGCAATGTAGCCGATTTTTAATTACTACATTGGTAGTAAGTAAAAATCGCCTTCGTAGGGTAAGTCCCCATTTAATGAATAATAATTTTAACGCTACAATCATATCAGAACTCTTTACTTTTAATAGGTATTTTGTTATCTTTTGGTAATGAAACGTTTATGTTAAATATATTAACTAAATAGTCATATTAAGATCCCCTTAGGCTGCGGTTGGGCCATTGTAAAAGGTTTATGTTTGTATGTTAAGCAGGTTTTAAATTAAAAGGGTTGGAATAAGTTTGGTTAAATCGATACGGTCACGTAAAGCGTAAAAACCCCGACATATTAATGTAGTATTTTAACTGAAAATAATGTATGGTACTTAGTACTTTTATTTAGGACTAGTATAAAAAATATGTAGCTTGTTAGCTTTAATCAAATCGTTTATTGACGGCAAACATGGTAACAGAAATTAAAATAAGGTTAAAATTAAAACTTTAATCTGAAATTTTCATGTGTTTCATTTCAATATCTTGCAGGGTTCAAAAGTAATTAATATAAATGTTGGCGCACGTGGGCCACCGACCACAGCTACCGGTGGTGGTCACTTGCCACCACGCGAACAAAATGTATGAAAAAGTGGCTGTGACGCATGGTCGTCACGGGTATGTGGTAAAAAACACACGTATAAAAATAAGTGTGGTTTTTTATTTATTTTTTATTGCGTGAGTTCAGCAGACAGGCAGATGGCCCACCTGATAGAAAGCGGTTATCATCGCCTATGGACATTTTTAACACTAGAGGAAATACCAATATGTTGCCGCTCTTTAAAGGGAGACTGAAGCCTGGCCACTAATGCTGGAATACAACCAAGGTTGTTATGGCGGCAAACTCCAGACCAGGGGTGGTAGCCATCTACACGGGCAAATACCCTATCACCTGGTTGTGGATTGTTTTGTCACCTCTTCCTACAGGCCGCCCGGCCGCAGGAAATTGTATTCTTTCTCCGTTCCCCCAGGGAAAAACAGATGTGTGGGGTGAGACCCTACAGAGTGTGTCAAGAGCTTGCCGATGGCCACCGGTGGCTATGGTCGGTGGCCCGTTTGCGCTGAACCTAAAGTACAAGTTCAGTGGTGGATACAGTAGCAATTTATTATTATTTATTGAGACAATATTCACTTTAAATTTTATTATGTATTATTAAAAAAGATTACTAAAATCATGGCAGATGTAATGTAGATGTGGCTAATAATATGGCTATTTTCCATTATCGAAATACTATTTATTGTCGGATGTCAATAAAGATTGGATTGGATATAAAAGAATAAAATGCGTCGAACGGGAAATATCAAGACATTTCTAATTTGATCAGGGCTATAATCCAATTATTTTTGCAAAGGGTCACAAGGCTTTGTAAGGTGTGTATACTTATTAGATGTATTTTATTTTGGTTAGGGTAGAATTGATTTCTGTATATTGTATATCCAAAAGGCTTAATTAAAAACTGGTTTTATATAAACCAGTGATTTTCAAGTCAAGAGATCGCATCGTCACTAAACATCAGGTGAGACAGCGCTATCAAACGGGAACCTAAACCATGATAAAAAAGGATAGATATTATTTTGAATTCAGTCTTTTTGATTACTTATCGCTAATACATGCAGCTTTACTGGAGCTAACTTTGAGTCCTTATCCTTCCGAGAACTTTTTATTTCGTAAATAAAAATTAGAGATGTTTATCACCCTTTTCCAGAATCTTATCAAATAAATAAATAAAATAAAAATGATCTGCCGTAACGACTTGATACAAGCCAACAAGGAGTAACGGGTCAAGTCTAGTGTTACAAACATCTATGGGCGACGATAACCACTCGTCCCCGGCAGGGTATTCTTTGGCCGTTTCTGAAAATACTAAACCTATTTTTTCACCTTTTGCTAGAAAATAAAACAAATTACAACTGTTCTCTTAATCCATAACAACGCTTTGGCTAACAATGCCCATTTATTTACGGCAGTCATTAAATAAATAAGACGAGAAAATCGGACGTTTTTTATAGTAAGGAGAATAGGAGCGATCACTTAAAGCAAGAAAATCCTTTGGATTTAATGGCAGAAGTGGATCAATACGGAATGGGACTTTGATACGATTGTCAGGTCTCATTAAGCGTATAAAAATAAATGGTCTTGTGACGTAGGCGGGGAGTTTAGGGTTAACAGGTAAGCACAAAAACATTTTAATATAGGAAAAATATAGGTATGGGTAATAAATATTAATGTGTATTTTTAAATTATATTATTATTTAAATTATAGTTCGCGAAATAATAATTGGCCCTTATGCTTTTGTATCCTGCAAAAAACTTATACCAAAACTTTATTAATAAGTAATCGATAATTTTATGTAACTGTAAATCAGATAATTGTCTCTTCGCTTGTGTACTCTAATCATCATAATTCTTAATCTAATTTGGACTATGTATCTAGGGATCCATTGATAACGTTTGGTAAACTTTTCATTTGGGTGTATTGACATCTCACTGATATTCTAGCTAGCTTCATGTTCGGCAATAATTGCTGCTCTTTCTTCAACATTTAAAGATAACCACATTATAAAATATAGAAACGTGAAAAAAGAATATTGCAATGTTGACAATGTCAGTCACTAAAGTTAACAATAGTTTTAATCATCAGAAACAAAGAGGATATAATTACTACGCTTATCGTAAATATTAGAACCAATAAAAAGGTTTTACATACCATCTTCTTAAACGAGACAGAAAATGAAACAACTTGACTCTAAGTTATTTTTAAACTTTATTGTCGAACGAAAGTTAAATGAATCAATTTGAAAACTGACGAACATTTTCGTTCCGCCACTGTACATGAGCTAAATTATTGTCTAATTTAGTTTTTTATTTCCTACAGATAGCCAATTAGACAAGACACTCGATGAAGACTGGTGGTTTGCAACATCCAAGGAGTCGCTAACGAGTTGTCGGCCTAGAATAGACTTGTGTTCTATGTTATGAGTATTTTGAATGTTTATAATCTGCAAGAAATAAAATGGTTTAATTTGAATACAATGTGCTTACAGAAAATTCTGTCTACATCTGGCAACACTCACAACGGAAGTAGAGAGTGGAATTTTCATCTTCCCTCATTTTCCTAATTGGCTTATTAATGTTCGTGTTGCGACTGGAAATAAAGCTCTACATCGAAAGCGTAATGTCAAGATTTTCTAACGTTAAGTTGGATGAAAGGACTGTCAAAATAACTTAGTTTCATCCGTAGAATTATTGAGTTAATAGGGCTTATTAAGTTATTTTTAAAATTGACTTTGAAGTAGATTGCTTAGTTCTTGAATATTTATTCTATAATAAATTATTTTAAGATTAGTAGCAATACGCAATAGGAAGCCTGTCGGTAAATATAGTAACAAATTAATTACTACCATTACAGAAGAAATCTAGGAATGAAAATGGACTAATAAAAAATAACTAAAGGTCTTAAATGCTTCATAACTAAATGGCGGCACAGACTATTTGAGATTTTTTTGTATAACACTGTTTTAAAACCAAATCAATTAAAATAAATTCTTATAATAATGTTTACAATTCTGAATGGTTTATTCTAAATAACGCTTTAAATGTTAAAATCTTAAAGTGAGAAAAAAAGTAATGTAGAAATTAGGAGGCCTTTATCCGTGCAGGAACAGAGAAAGAATACAATTTCCTGCGGCCGGACGGCCTGTCGTAAGAGGCGACAAAACAATCCACAGCCAGATGGTAGGGTATTTGCCCGACTAGATGGCTACCAGCCCTGGACCAAAGTATGTCGCTATAACAACCTTGAGTTGTGTTCCGGCATTAGTGACCAGGTTCCAGTCTCCCTTAAGAGAGCAGCAGCGCATTTGTAGCACCTTTGGTGTTGCAAATGTCCATAGACGATGGTAACCGCTTTCCATCAAGTGGGTCATCTGCCTGTCTGCTGAACTCCTGCAATAAAAATAAAACTAAAATAGGAGCATTTGTGAGTTATATTATTCACTGGGCTATTGTCATTCCTAGTCTTCTTGTTTTATGATATGTCTTGGGTCACCATGACAGTGTCAGAATGACAATTCACTGATGTCATCATTGTTAAATCTCCAACCACCATAGGTAAACCTCAGTTTTGCCAATCATAATAGTTGTTTTTGGTTATAAAATCAATCATTATTAAGCCATTATGACGTTAGTGATCTACGACTCTGACAATATTGTAATAGCAGAATTGAGGTCCAGATTTGGCTCATGATCAGTACATACCTATGCAACAGTGTATCAAAATATAAACACAAAACACATTTTATTTACACCACCTACACTTAAAAATGTTATTAATTTAACATTGTTTTTCAACGTCCAACACATCATAAAACACATTTTATTAAGAAAAATAAGTATACACTATTAAAATTTAGAAATATATTTCGAAACTTAAAATATATTTAATGGTTATAACATTCCTCAAAGTTGTATTATTAGATAGTTATGAATGTTTATTGTTATAATTTATGATACCCGCATGTATACAGAAACCGCTATCAAAGCAATATGTCAAACGCATCCGCCGGGGAAACCGCGCACCCGTCACCTGCAGATATTTGTCAAAACTCACATTGAACAATGTTATAAACGCTATCAAACAAGCCTATCGCTAACCAAAATTGAATTTTATGCAGCAGTATTAAGATTCATATAGTAATTTTAAAGTTGCGTCAATAAATTGTTTTGATCATTCAGCCAATATTCTATCGATATGTATAAGCCCGTAAAAGTGTGTTCTTAGAACAGCCGTGGAAATGTACGATTTATTGTATAACTTTAATAGTGAGAGATGATGTAATATTGTTTTGACAGTTTGACAAGCTTAAATCTGACGTAAAACTAAACTAACTCGCGTAAACTACACTCAAACTTGTAGGTACACCTATTTGAAGTTAAGCGTATAATTAATGTAGTCATTAAAGTATACATACATACATAACTTCACGCCAGTTCCCTTGCAGGGTAGGCACGAACAACAGAGTGCCATTTAGGTTTATTCTTACACACCTCACTTGCCTCTTTGACATATAGTAAAGTAAAGTAAAGTAAAGTAGTAAATATTACTTTTGGTGAATCATTTGTTTTTCGTTTCGAATATAGCTTCGAACACATTGTTATCAAAATAGAGTTAACTATTTATGAATATTTACGGTCTTTTTCATACAGAGCTGGAGTAATTTTGAGTGTTTGGTAATGGTTCTTAAGAAGCATTCAAACTTACTTTAACTCTCTGTGAACGAGACCGTTAAATTTTATAATAATCATATTATAGATACACCACTCAAAGCCTTAAAACCCTGTCCAACTCCAACTTCAGCCAAATTACGTAACACACACAACTACGTAAGTTAATTTATTAATAATACGGTAATTCATACCCCAAATTCATTTTTTTTACCCAAACTATTTTCTGCTAAATTATTTTTGTAAACCCGTATATAAGATGAAACTAAATCTACTTTATAATCTGTGCACATCACTCCGTCGCGTGTTATTGCTTTTTAAAGGAAAAGATGCGGCTAGAAATTCCTCAGTAACATATCTAAATAAGATTACTTACATCTACATAGGGAATATATCTTTGTTATTCGCCTCTCCAGTGGTTGAAGTGTGGCTTTCACGAGTGGGTACTGTGTAACAATATTTGAAGGAGTCACCAAATATAATTCTAATATGCGCCGATGTAATTAATATTATAAACGTGAATGTAATATTTGTGACGTTTTTAAGCTAAAGCCTGTAACGTAACAGATCGTCACGAACTTTTGCATACACGTTGTCAGCGATATAGAATAGTACATAGAGTAGCTTCTTTTTACACAGAAAAAGTACTGTTCCCTGGGGTTAGACGAATATAGCCGAAAAAAGCGCGCTCTAAAAGGTTTTATTGGTGCCACCAACTACTACTACTAACAAATGTTGTACTAACAAATACATTGTCATACGTTGCGTAGAAACGTAACAAATAAACAAACTCACAATCGCATTTACAATATCAGTTAGGATGTACAATGTACAATCACGGCATAAAAGGTTTGCCAGTTTTCAAATTGATTAATTTAACGTTCCGCGAGCACATATTACTTTTTCAAACTAAGTCACAGAACAGATTATTTCACAAAAAATATGTTTAACTGTTTGATAATAAAGTTTAAAATTACTTAAATCAAAGCTTTTGATTTCTATCTTGTTTAGAAAGATTATTCGATGTGAAACCTTTTTGTTGATTTTAATATTAATTATAAGCGTAGTGATTACCTCTTTGTTTCCGATGATTAAAACTGGTGTTAATTTCAGTGTCTATACTTTTCTCACGTTTCTATGTTTTATAAGCGTAACATTTATTATAATGTTGACGGTACTGTTTTTTGTGCTCATGCAAGCAAAAGTCGAGTTTAAGGCGACAAACCCTTTCATACCACGACTGTATATTAAACAAATAATTTTATTCCATAAATTTGACTAATGTATACCGATAAATTAATTACTGATTAACGGAATAAATTAACCATAAATAAATAGCTCGTGGCAAATATCACGTGACACTCACAATGCCAACATAAATCGAATGCATCTTAAACGGCAATTGGATCACGTAGTCACTTCATTTCCCAGCATCCTCATGGCGTTTCGAAGTTCCCTGTCCGGGGAGCACCTACCTGCGCCCCGGAGGGTGTCAGGGTAATTTATGACCCCAGATAACGAGGGCTCACAGTGGTCTTATCGACTTTCCTCGCTGTTTTTTATTTCTCCGTCTAGTACGTTTTTGGGGTTCAATAGCAATTTGATGAAAACGGAACCCTTATTTTTTTATTGCGAATCTGGCAAACAGGCAGATGGCCCAGCTCATGGAAAGTGGTTACCACCGCCAACACTAGATATTTGTAACAATAGGAGTGAAACCAACGCTATGCCAGCCTTTAGGATGGGATAAGGCCGGGAGAAAGAAAGGAGGAAAGGGATAAAAATGATGGGACATTTGATTGGAATTGTTATGGGGAAAGTAGGATAGGGGAGGTGGAAGTGAGCCAGCGGAACTCTAACTCATCGCACGAAGCAAGAGTAGCACAAGCTAACGGTTTCACGCCGATATTCCGTGAGAGCGTAGTATTCATACCCATCGAGCCGGCCCTAAGAGTTATAATCAATATGATGACTTCAGCATGGCACTACCGTGTACATAATTTTACCGTATTCTTCTATATTCTATTCTTCTCACGTATGTAACCACTTACCTTATATAGTCGTCATGTTTGTGTTTAGTTGTCATCTTTGTATATGTCACAGTTATACTTTTTTTATGACATGAGTTTAGCAGATAGATGGCCCATTTGATGGAAAGTGCTTACCATCGTCTATCGATATTTGCCACTCCGAAGGTGCTACCAATGCACTGCCGCTTTCTAAACTGATACTGGAACTTAGCCATTAATGCCGGACCACAACTCAAGGTTGTTATGGCGGCATACTCTAAACCAGGGGTGGTAGCCATCCAAATGGGCAAATACCCTAGCACTTTTCTGTGGGTTGTTTTGTCGCCTCTTACGACAGGCCCTCCGGCCGCAGGAAATTGTATTCTCCCTTCCTGCATGGATAAAATATTTCTCAAAACTACTGAGTTTATACCCTTATTTAAGTCGTTTCTTCACTGCTGAGGATCGTGACTTTAATGGTATTGATTAATTGATCTCCTCCATCGAGATCGGTTTTGAGCGCAGTGAAGGGCTAATTGGTTAATCTCCCTCTTTCAGCAGGTTGTTAACCACTTGGACGGTTGTATAATGATAACATTTTGTCAGATTATTGATTGATGATTATCTACATACTTATGTGCCTCTACAAAAATTTGTAGTGAATTTGTGAAATAAATAAAAATTGCAGGTGGCCACTATACCTGTAATTGTCTAGATTGACATGTGGGATATCTGAAATCAGAATTTAAAGAATGAGGATGATGTTCCTAATGACTTTATTATTTAAAGCAAAAGTGGCAAGAAATTTGCATTCGAATTAAAAAAATTGTGTACTGCGATCTCTAACTTCTGAACTATAACATTTTTCAATAAAGATAGATTTTAAAAATTACATGCAATATAAATTAGTTCCGACATGATTAAGTAGTTTTTGACATGTAGAGTACTTTCTAACAAATAAATTATTTTTATGGTTTCGTAGTCAAATTACAAAAACAACGGACGCTAGTCGCTTTTACGGAACCCTTCAATATGCCTGAATTTACATACACTTGTCTTGTTTTATCCTCATTCAAGTACCTTTTTCTAGTAGCAAAGCGGTTCTCACAAAAACGTTATCGATCGTAGGGACCGACAGAATGAGTGCCAAAACTGCCGATTCTTTTCAAAAATGTTCTCGTCTAGACTTTCGGAGAGTATATTATATAGTACGTTGAATATTGTATGTATCTGCAATGAAATCAACTAGTTTTATTCTCAGTAAATTTGTAAACTAGAAAAAATCTTCAGCACTAAAAAGTTTTTAGATTCTGAGAAGTTCTGTAAGCAAAAAGTGGGATATAATATAAATTTGATAAACGCAACTTGTGGTGCAAATAAGTACATATCGCACCCTTAAAATTATAGGGACCTAAATCAGAATCTTGAGTTATTGGATCTAAATATCTATTGTATAAAAAATAGGATATAAAATTGAATAACTTGATATTTTTAATTAGGTCTCTATAATTCTAAGGGTGCGATATATTAAATATTAAAGTTAATTTTTGTGAATCAAGAAATTTTAGATTTAATTTTAAAGAACAAATATAGTGTTCTTCTTTATCGAACATACATGGTTATAAATTTCGAAAAATACTTCACTACCTACATATTCAAATTAACAATTTATTTTAATGGCAAAAATAATCTTATAATTACAAATTGAATTATATTACATACATACATAACTTCACGCCAGTTCCCTTGCGGGGTAGGCACGAACAACATGAATGAATTATATTATGTATTTAAATATGTGTTTAGCTAAGATTTCCTATGTTATTATATTATTAAGTCTTATTTAAAATACTTAGTGATGGATATAATCTTATGGATAAAGGCATATCGTAATATATAATATATCGTAACCAAATACGTAAGTTTCTGTGTAGTATGTAATTTGGAGAAAATAATTTAAGTATTGTAGCACTGTTACACAGCGCGCGACAAAATTAATACTTTAGAGCTATTTATAAATATTCCCATATCGCACCCTTAGAACTATAGAGACCTAGTTAAAAATACCAAGTTATTCAATTTTATGCCTTATTTTTATGTCCTAGATATTAAAATCCAACTACTCATACTTTAATTTGGGTCTGTATAATGTTAAGCGTGCGATATATTAAACTAGTTCGATAATACTTTAAAATTACCCGCAATCGCAATTCCATAAAGAAAAAATACTTTGAACACAAAAATATAAATACTCTTTCTTATTATGAAGTGAAATAAGAAGGCGGAAACTCCAGGCGCCAATCGGTGCCGAGCGCCGCCTGAAGAATGACAGCCATTTCCTCAAGCTATGCCTCGTTTCCTCGCAAACATTATCATAACCAGCGGCCATTATTTACACTTTTCAAAACACAACCTTTTAAAAGAGTTGTTTTACTTCTCTTATTTAGCTACAATAAAAAAAGAAAGGAAAAGTAATTGCTTGGAATAAATTTTTATGCTCATGAAATTTTCAGTGGAACTGATTTTTAACTGATGGCGAATAAATTTGCTTTGTGAGTACCGTTTTATATTTTGCACTGTCATTAAAATTTCGCGTTAACTATGGCGTCTCTATGGCTTCAGTTGCGTTAAAGTTGGTTTCATATTCTCAAGGAAATATTGATTTTTCTGACTTCAAAAATCATATTAAGAAGGAAATTTTATTCGTACTTACAGTCACACTGAAATGTAAACACTATTTTTTCTTTTTAAGTTTATAGACATCTAGAGTCAACGCATACTACCCGTGCGCAGAAGGTTTGCCGATGGTCTCATGATGTCACACGTAGATGGTCAGTAGGTTTGATAAAAAAGGTTACATAAATAGTTGTTGTAATTAATTTATTATTTTAATTTATTGTGTACATACTTTACAAAATAATAATATCAGCCCATAAATGTCCTACTGCTGGGCTCGGGCCTCCCATTAGGGCGAACGGACAGTATACCCGCCACGCTTGTCGATGGCGGCTTGGCAGGTTTGACACATCAGTTGTCTTGATGTGCAGGTTGCATCACGATGTTTTCCTTCAACATTGTTAGCACGTGGTAATTGTAACAATTTGCACATTAGATCAGAAAACTGACTAAGTGGTGCATGTGTTCCAGCCAGGATCGAACCCGCGCCCTTTGAGTATGGGGCGCGTGCGTTAGCTATTATGCTACCACGACTTATATATACTTATATATAGTATAAAAGATACTTTACATAAGAATATACAATAATAGTAAGTAGTCATCGGCAAACCTTCTGCGCGAGGCTTATACACTACTGTTTTACAATTAAATATAAGACCTCATCTAATCGCCCTACTGCTGGATACGATCTTTCCCATTTCAGGGATATGACGCTATACCCACTATATTTACTGGTTCATGGTGGATTAGTAAGTTTTGCATAATCTCAATATACATACAGGTATTCAGTTACTACCAACATGTGGTAGTTGTAACGATATGCCCCTTAGGTCAACTACCACAGCAATAAGTACAAGTACATAGTATTGTAATGAAATGCCTTATATATTGAACCATAATAATTTACATAACAATTCATAAATCATAGTTTCAAGTGTTACGTAAAATGTCATTTTTAGAACATTTCCTATTTATGTCTGCGTTAAGTTTCATCAAATATTTAAAGGGCTTATTATCCAAGCGTCAGCTGTCGATTGGGGATCAGAGAAAATAAAAGCAATAATCAATTTAAGTCTCGGCCCAGGTAGTGCTATTAAATGTGTTTTATCCTTATTGAAATTCAAAAGATCGTGAGCAAAATAAGAGATGAGATTTGTGCCCTTGGGATGTAATTTAGACGATTTTCTGTAAAACGGCAGCTGGACGGCGGCGGAGGCTCATTATGCTATAGATCAAAAATTGATTACTGGGAATAAGATGTTTGATAAACAGACCGTCTATCAATTCGCCAACGGCATAAAACAATGGTTTAGGTAGGAATTGCTATTTGAAACTTGTACATGATAATATATAAAGGTATATATGTTTATTTATATCTCCTTCATGGTCTTAACAATAAATCATCATGTCAAAGTGCATAAAGGCATCTTCTTAAGGTTCTGATACTTAATACGAAAAAGGGATACATACATACATATACAGGTGTACATACCTGTACATACATATATACAGGACACATGCATACAAAGGATTTTAAATATGACCAATTCTCTATTTGCAAAGTTTAACTACCAATTAAAAAATCAAAACAATTTCAAGTTAATTAATATTTGGAAGGCAAAAGAGTATCTTCTAAACAATTATGTATTTATGATTACTGTTTCTAAGCAAACCTCATTGGTCAATAAGGTTAACGTTTAACCAATATTAGTAGATTAATTCTACGATTATTTTTATTATAACCACATTTTGAAGGAATATATTCATTTAAGGAATTTAGATAAACAAGCAAATAACGCTGCAAGGGCGAAATGACACACGGTCATTGCGTAACAGCGGCCTGCTAGTCATGTAATCAAGTAATTATACTAGTGATCGAAATTCGACCATAATTAATTTAAATTATTAAGGTTCTGTTGTCAAAGACTATACTTCTATAATCACAGATTTCGCCTAGGCTTACACTGTTAATTTGACTTTAACAATAAACAAAAGAGTATATATACGTGTGTGTGTCAAAGACATGGTAGTCTGTATAGTGTTTTTTTATCGATTTAATGTATTTTTAACGCATAATTTAAAAAAAAATTGCATTCTGCACTTCTTCTCTATATAAATTATAAGTGTGCGAAATTTCATACTCCTCCGTCCGCGTATATTTCGTAAAAAGGGTACAAAGTTTTTGCTTCACGTATTGATTTAAAATTTTATACAAAAGATTAATTTATTTACAAAGTTGGATTGAGATTTCATATCCGAATTACGTTCATAGAGAAACCTTAATACGCAAGTCCAACACAAACGGCTACTTGTTTCTAATTCAGGGATCAAATTACCCGAATCTTTATCATACATACAGCTCGCTTCATAAATCTCGGTCTTATTCATATTGAGTTAGAGTAAGTTTGTAGGCTTCTTTAAGAACCTCAAAGAAACTCTAACTTAATATCAATAAGACCGCGAGCATTTAAAAAAGTGGCATGAGCTTTGACGCGTAGAATTATTGGTACATAGAATACAATACAATAACAGCGGCTGACGAGTGTTTCAGTCGACTATTGATTGCTATATCTTTAATGTTAATAATTTTAAGTAAAAAAGACTGTATTTATTTTTAAATTATGAATTAACAGAAGAAAATTGGTGTTACATTGTATTTTATAAAACTTACATTTTATGTGTAAGTCAGATTTGCATACTCTCTCCTGATATGCTTATAAAGTTAATAATAATTATTAACTTTATATTAAAACGCGATAGATAATTATTGTCTGTCGCGTTTTGATTATCTAGTACCTATCTAAATCTGGACAGAAGCATTATTATCAATAAACACTAAAGCACTTATGTCCATAACCGATACAAACAGAATAATTGCATACTGTCAGTTCGGTTCCGTAATTCAAAATACAATACGAGCTAGATTCTATTTGGGTGTAAATAAATCGAATTTATTACGCTGTGTTTGCCCGTGATTTATGTCCGTATGGGTATTGAATTTGCTATATGAATACATTTCCCGACCGATGTGTCACTGATACACTAGCTGTTTCTGATAACAGATATGTTAGTTAACTGTTCTAAAATAAATTTATTATACTCGTGGGGTTAACATATCACATTAGCAATATATATGTGGACTAATTCATATGTGTCATCTTCGGCATCCCTTGTTTTGACACTATTGTACGCATGTTATCCTTCACTTACGGCCAGTCCCTAAATCTCACTATTCATTCACTTGCCTTACCATCGGTTGAATTTTGACATTACTTGTATGGAGCTTATGTTAAATTTTAACCGATAGTAAGGCAAATGAACGGTCGGTAGGATATAGGAACCGGCCATTGGTCAAGCTAGCATTACTTGGGGTTCTTCTCTCTCTCTTGGGCTCTTCCAAGGTTGTCATACATATTGGGCGCCGGGATGCGAATATCAAACTGAGCCTCTCACGTCAACAATAAAATTTAAAATTTATGTAAAGTCGGTAAATTTTCAAATATCTAAATCAACTTTCTGGTTTTCAAGTTGGCAAACTTTTAATGATATTGTTTAAAATTAGCAGATTATACATGGCATAAGTATGTAAGTACATGGCGATTGGTTTGCGCCTCCTAGGTCCCTGCGTTCGGGTGAACGCACCCCTTTTACTCCCAGGTAAAGATGACCATGGGCCCTTCTATAGGAATTTGGAGGGGGGGATCTAGATAACTGTTGCCCACATAACGGTGAGGAACAAATGGCCATGTTGTTACTAAAAGACATTATAAAACGTAGTTGTATCGGCGTAGGAGTGCTCTATATCTGCTATATCATGGACAAGAAAACTACCATGGAAAGGGAGTCTATATATCCACCTCAACATAATATGTTCGTGTCAGTAATATTATGAATTGAAAATGGAATTTAAAGTTATCTATGAAAAAATATCAATAGCATATTCTATTTAATTTAGTAATATATTAATATTCTGGCAAAAATGAAGTAAGTATCTTGCAAAAATGATGTAATACATCATCATCATCATCATCGTTGACATAAATTCGTCGGTGAAATTAGCTATATGTATGATGTATTAAAAAAGATCCTTATTGTTACAAAAATAGTAATTAGTTACTTTCCTTTAGCCCTTACATAATAAACATGTTTTAGTAATACAACAATCAAATTTCAAGTTAATCATTGAAAAATTATGTTGAGTTTGTTCATAGGCTCGGACAGGACGAAAGCGAGTAATAAAAGTCTAAAATGATTACCTTAATATTACAGAATTTTATATTACGAAGACGGCTTAATTAATAAAAAAATCTAAGGAAACTTTACGGAATTAGCTCGGCAGCGGATCTCGGATGAAGGGTCGACCATTAATCATTCAGGCTTCGCGCGAAAACGCCTTTCATAAAAATATATTAGAACTTTTCTTCTCGTCATATCCTGTTTAGCTCGCCTCGTATGTTAATTTGTTGTCATAAAACGTAGAGACTCAGTATTTTATGATATTCACCTGATATTATATTAGACATCTAATATAATATCAGGTGAATATCATAAAATACTGAGTCATCTAAGCTGTGAGGATTTTTACAAAAATATTTGACATAAGAATTTATCCCATCACTAGATGTGTATCGTTTTCAGTACTAATTCATACTGGCAGATAAATAAAATAAATTAGGTATATATGTTCCACTTATATATAAAAGCTTTATCATTTGTACATACATACATACATACATACATAACTTCACGCCAGTTCCCTTGCGGGGTAGGCACGAACAACAGAGCGCCATTTAGGCTTATTCTTACACACCTCACTTGCTTCTTTGACATTCATAACTCTTGTCATGCACGCTCGTCTGTTCTTAAGGCTCCTGACATCACCTTCTGCTAGTATCATTTGTAATATCTATAATATTATAAAATTCTAAATATGCCGTGCCTGTACATTGAAGCTATTAAAAAAAAAAAAACTACTGGAATAGACTACATAAACGATGAAGAACACAAAGCATTTGTTTTTAGATTTCTTGTCTGTTTAGACGTTTTGTCAGTTTGTTCGGGTTTCATGTAAAAACTACTGGGGTGATTTCGATACGGTTTTCGCTGATCGACAGCTAATTTTGAGACTTAACCTCAGCGCTACCACTTTTATCGCCAGAATCCCACGGGATATTTTCTGGGAATAATTTAAAATGCCCAGATGAAAAAAAACGAATTCTAATGTGATTTTTTACTGATCGATAGCGAATTTAATGTAATAAAATATGTGATATTTTTTATCCCAGGAAAATCGCAGGAATTGTCGCGGGAGCGGTTTGTTTTCACTAAAACGATAGCTTACGTTCTTTTTTAAATGATGTGGTACTTTGTGTCCTGGGAATCCCGCGGAATTTTAAGTCAAGCGTGGACGAAGTCGCGGGTATGTCCTATTACTATATATAATGGCCTTAATTTAGGTAAATACGTTTCAAGTAGCTGACACTACAAGCTATATTCTGTTAATTAGGATAATATAACTGACGTGTTAGGTACACGTAGCATAGAATAAGATACTAACTACTATTCCTAATAATAATAAACGAACTTGTTTGCTGGCTGTTATAAATATAATATACTATCGGTCTAGGCAGATGTTGTCCTGCCCGATTTCAGCGTCACCTGCAAGGTCTAATTGTTTAACTAATTCATTCCGGGACCCACTCAAACACACCTAAAATTTTATCCAATTCGTAAAACCCGATTCCAGCGTCAAGAATTTTGTTTAGATTGATGGCTTACATTATTAAAGTTTCAGTAGGGATCTCTAATTTTTATATAGCCTATATTAATCAAGGATAATGTAGCATTTGTATGGTGAAAGAATTTTCGAAACCGATACAGTAGTTTTTGAGTTCATTCGTTACAAGAATACAAGACTTTCCTCTTTATAATTAATATACTTAGCTATAAAATATTTGCTAGAATAATGATTTATCACATAGCTACTTTCACATACACTTACATATCTGTTTGTTTATTCTTCACACTTTTTGAGATAAACCGATTACATCGATGACAGGTGATAAATTTCACATTACACGCAAGAAATGCATTTCTTACATGTGATATGTCAGTAGTTTAGCAGGCAAATCCGCAAAAGCTATATTATAGTAATACGTAATTTTAATTATTATTACTATGTCTTTAAAGACCACAGACCAAAAAAATGTCCCGGACTTTTGGAGGGCATACGTGGGGCCATGGGGAGGCCAACACGTAGAGGAGGCCCCTTGACAAATTTAATGTAAATGTGGCGTGACACTGACCGGCGATTATCCCTGTCTACACCATATAATAATGCACCTAAGGACAAGCCCCGGCCAGTGTAGAACTATTGTGGGAAATGAAGACAAAAAGCACCGGGTTATTGGGGTGAAATGCTAGCGGTATTAGGGGTCTGGGAATATGGGGACTATGACGTCTGCCCATCGCAATGTTCAGGGAACATGGAAAAATAGGCAGATGGTGACTCGCCACTCCCTGCATGGGCCCCAAAATATGCCATAGAAAACAGGGGCAACATGGGTGTGAGAGGGGTGTAGAGAGGTGGGCTGCAGGTTCACCGAAGCTACTTCTGACGTGATGTCATTTATCACTTCCACCCCTAGAGCTTGAGTCTTAGCTCTAACGATCTCCACTCCGTGCCGGCTGGCTAAGGCAAGCACGGAGGTGTGGGCCTTGCCTTGGCCCCCGGAGTCAGGTACGAGATGTCGCTACTCACCTAAGGCTTCGCCACAAAGCCCCCCTGCGGGTATTATTATTATTATTACTATTATATTGAATTCTTTATGAACATGTAAATGTTATGTGTTTAAGTTCTTGACATGACTATGTTATATAACTAGGGTATCCTAATAAGATCAGTATCCCACTTTTGAATTACTTGAAAATAATTTATAAATAAAATACCGCATAAATCTTCATAAATACATGCCCCAAAAAGGCTTGTTCATTATGCTATTGAACCAGTTTTAAATGTGTCCATAAATTGCCTTTTTATGAATCTGTGGGAGTTTGATAAGATTAAGATTAACTTCCATCTCTCGCGGGATCTTTGATCGTATGATAATTGAGTGCTTTATGAATAATTTCGCCGTTCAATTAAGCTTTTCTGATATGCTTCAGAACATAATAAGCTTAAGTAAAGGGTTCAGATATTGTAATTGTAATAAACTTGTTTTTGTTGAATCTCTTTCATAATTATAATATATTAAATTTAACTTAAAATTATTAGCTCAATTTATAATTAAGCTTAATTTATAAATTCTCATATCCAGAAAAAGACTTATAAAAAAATCTATAGATTTGTTATCTAATATTATTAAAGGAAGTTATGGTAGTTTATCAGGTAAACCGCCTGCAACGACTTACATATCCTTGCAATGACATTTTTTCTAACTTCAAGTGCATATTGTTACAATTACCGCTTGCTCACGATGAAGAAAAAACATCATCAGGATATTGACACATTGAAACAAGGGCGAGGATATCGTTATTTCCTTTAAGAATAGTAGGCTCGAGCCCAAAAGTGGGCATTGCTTTTGTATCAGATATCACACTTAACATTAAAATCCAATAGAGACACAATGAAACGTAAATGTATAACATTTAGACATCACTCATACACACGTTACTATAAATTCTGATTAGAAAACTTTGATACTGGAATCTCTCGAGACCCATAAATATGGCTCGAAGCCCGAGGGATGATGGTAGTTCCGCTCCAACAGCTACTAGTAATTGATACGACCCTGGGGCCTATTACTACGGTTCTATTAATTTACTGATACATAGCTTAGATTGTGCTTTAATAGTGTTGCACAAAAATCGATTAAAAATCAATCGATGTCCAAAATTATACAAAATTTTGCTTGTATTATTAATATTTTCAACGTAGGTGATTCTTATTCAATTTTGTGCAAAGTGGTCGGTATTGACCACTTAGACTTGGATTTTCTATACAAAAAGTTCTTCTTTACTTTACTGTACTTCTTCTCTTCTTTACTTTAATAAAAACACAATTTAAGGGTGCGTAATTATTAGACTTGTGATCGTGTATCATACTTACACTTGCAAGATCAACAAGCAGGGCCCCAATTCAAATATTGCACTATTATAAGAATGTATTGTATGAAAAATAGCCATTATGCCGTCAGTTGTCGACCATTCTCACGTTATTGTCAATCGTTGTTATCGATAACGAGCTGGTTAATCGACAATTTTGATGTTCTTTCCTAAATATATCGTTATTGCCAAATTTTTGCTATACATTAGTCATTATTCAAAAAGATAAGTTTTGAGTCACCCATTGAACTTTTCTTTGTATTTTTTATAATGGTGTCATCCCTAAACAAAGGTATCGACAAGTGGTGTACAGAATACAAAGTTTGGGTAACTTTGTTCTAAATTCCGTTCAATAGAGTATCAGTTGTTTTGTGTGATTATTGTAATCGGCCTTCGGGCGCCTAGTTTGGAAGAAAAATGTTGTAAGGCACAGTCTTATGTGTTATCGATAATTTTCGGTTAAGAATTCTTAGTTTGAATTTTTAAACAAAATTTAACTGTAGACTATCGACTTACTTACTGCGTGTCACTATAATATCCCTATTAATTTTCTCAGGCGTGGTTTTCTGAATAATAATTAGGTGACAACTTTATTACACGATTAAGATCTCACTAAAACGTTACGAGTGTCAGCAACACTTTCCGTGCGCTTGCTGTAACATAGTATAAAAGTTGAATGAGACATTTGATGAATTTAAATTACCTATATCCATGATAAAAGATAAGGCTTAGTTGTGAGGTAAGAGCTGTTTCTGACGAAATATTTAATGACTCAACTATTGCCATAAAGTTATGTCTTAAAGAGGAAACATTAATATTACAAACTTAATTTAATTTATTCTTACGATTACGCTCAGAAAATTTAAATAATTCTTAATTCATAGAAACCTATAATATAATGTATAATTTTATTTTAAAATTTCATAAATATATTGGTATTTATGTTTTTTGCTACCGCGATATACATGGATTGTTATAGATTTGGGTGTACAATTATAGTTTCTATTGCAACTTGGTTTTTATTTGGCACACTTTTCTTTATAGCCGTGGACACGTAAACAGACTAAATAAGCTGTGTTTACAGATTCTAGTGTCCATAATTCAGATACGATCATTTGTTATACCGATATAACAGTGAAAGATTTATTATTGGTCAGCGTCTGAATTTTCTTAAGAAAATTCAACTTCTCCATATAAATAACGATCAAAATGACATTTTAGAAGCTAGATTTATTGCGAAGCATTCATTTCTACATGTGTTGGCCGTCACAGTATAAAGTAGAGGAAGCCTTTGGGAGAAATCAACTCAGATCACATATTCCGGCGATTTTTCTACGTCTCATTTGTTACTTGTCCAACTTCTGTCGGACGTGCAAGAAATTCTTATTTCCTTACTTAATAAAGTTCGGCAAGCGTGATTTTAAGAGCAGATAGCGCTGACTATATGAGATTTTTATTTCCTTTAAGTTGGATAACAGAACCTTTTTCGATTCTCAGTTCGAGCGCGTTTAGGACTTTATTTAGGTGTTAGATGCTGTTTACGGTTAAAGATAAAGATTGTTGTTCTTATTAGGAAACTACCTAGTCTGGCCATAAATACTGTAATAAAGATTTTTTTTTCTATTGCAAATAACATTTATAAGTTTTACAGTGTGATAGTTTAATACATAAATATAAAACAATTTAAAATATTAAAAGCTTATTCGAAGTGGTCTCCTTTTGCTGCAATACAGGCCTTTAAACGTTGAGGCCAGTTATCAGTAGAAGCACCCACTCTTTCCATGGGGAAATTCTTCACTGCCAATCGTATGGATTGTTTTAGGGACTCCAGATTATCATGGCGTTTAGAGCAAGCCGTACTCTCTAAAACTGACCATAAATCATAATCCAGCGGATTAAGATCGGGACTAGGCGACGGCCAGTCTTCAGCTCTGATGAAGTCCGAAACGTTCGTTTCCAACCAAGACTGCGTGGACTGAGCTTTATGACCCGGCGCCGAGTCTTGCTGGAAGGACCATTCTTGGTTATTGAACATGGTGTTGTTAAGGGGCTTAACTATCTTCTCAAGAATGGTATCTTGATACACTTGTGCCGATGTTTTGATACCTTTTTCACAAAAATATGGCTCAGTCACTCCTTCATAGCTAACGCCCCACCAAACCATCACTGAAGACGGATAATGCCCACGTTGCACTCTGTCGACTAATTGAGAAGCTTCCTTAGAGCTTTGAGCATAAATACGGTCATTTTGTTTGCTAAAATGTTGCTCAATTGTAAAAATGTTCTCATCCGTAAACAATTTTTTTCTGTGACCTCCCTTTGCGTACCGCTTCAGTAGTTGTTTCGATTTTACCACCCTATTCTTTTTTAAATTATCAGTTAAGAAATGACCAGTGCGTCTCATATAGGCTGCAAGTCCAAAGTCATCTTTTAAAATACGCGACATGGTTCTAGGTGATATCTTCATCTCCCGAGATAAAATCTTTTGCTTTCGGACAGTATTTCTTCGAATTCTTTCCCTTACTGCTTTTACCACCTTTTTCGTATGAAAACCACGTGGACGGCCAGATCTTTTTCTATCATAAACAGAGGAGGTCTCATTGTACCTATTAATAGTCCGGTACACAAACATTTGAGTAATACCAAGCGTATGGAGAGTTTTAAAAATTGCATCTAGCTCCATACCTACTTTGTGTAATGCAATCACAGCGATTCGGTTCTCTTTATCGCCCCAGTCCATTATAATGTCGCAAAATGTTGTACAATGTATTGGCGACAAAATGAGAACACACAATGAACAATCATATAGAAATGACAGATTCCAAATTCAAATGTAATATTTTGTTTCTTTTTAATTATAATAGTATTTATGGCCAGACTAAGTATAGTAAAATCATGTAATAGTAATTTTATTTTAAATAAGGATCGAATGAAATAATACAGCTAATTATTTTAAGCGCTTGGATACATTTTGGATGTGTTATTTTTATACCAATATATTTTTAAATTTTTAATTTGTGTGTGTAAATTGAAGTTATGATTCACGTCTTCTAAACATATTTTATAATATAATACCAAGAACCGCGTGTAAGGATCTTCAGTAGGACGATTTCAATTTAACACCTTATTCGATTGGAAGATAAAAAATATCTGGCAGCCTAAAGAGCCTACAATGTTTTTTTTATTATTGCAGGAGTTCAGCAGAGAGGCAGACGGCCAACTTGATGGAAAGCGGTTGTCATCACCTATGGACATTTGCAACACCAAAGTTGCTACAAATACGCTGCTGCTCTCTTAAGGGAGACTGGAACCTGGTCACTAATGCCGGAATACAACAAAAGGTTGTTATGGCGGCATACTCTAGGCCAGGGGTGATCGTCATCCAGACGAGCAAATACCCTACCACCTGGCTCTGGGTTTTTTTGTCGCCTCTTACAACAGGCCACCCCGCCGCAGGAAATTGTATTCTTTCTCCGTTCCTGCACGGGTAGAAATGTTCTTGAGATTTGTAATATTGGTAGCCGCCTACTTGACCTGTTATCGATTATCTAGAATTCATATTAACGATATATATATTAGTGCAGATACAACACTCATCTACAATAAATATTTCATTCAAATTTAAAACTTCGTTCCTAAAGAACATATATCCAATGAATGTATTACGGTGATATTAAAAGCAGTTCCATTCCTTTGCTAAAACAAACATCGTTAACAGATAATCCCCTCACAATCGTAAAGAGTATTTCACGACCGTTTCTGATAACGAGCAGAGGAAACCAACCCCAGTGGTGAAAAGTCAGGATATTTCTCAAACACCTAGTCCCGTTTTCCTGAACCATAGTCGTAACACATTACCGTTTTCCCAAAACGTGTGGACACTCATTGCCTTCCGAATAGTGTTGTGACATCTTTAGACAAGCCCTTACGTCCCTTTTCAGGACTCGAGACTATTGTTTTATATTGAGTTTGATGTATTTTTACGAATTATGTTATTAGCTTTGCTTATTATTAAGGCATACACGTAGGTTGACCCGCATAAACAAATTTTTCTAGGGTAGTACTATATATAATTTTTTTTTTGTAATTGGTAAAAGTAAAGTTTGCCTCTAAGATTATTTAGATGATATAGCAGATAAAGCGTAAAATCCATAAAGTGCAAACAGAAATAACACTAATATACGACTGATGTTTCTTTCGCACTTTATGGATCCATCTCGCTTAAACAAATACGCTAAAGATAAACGAATTCAATATTTTCCAGATTTATGTAAAAGGCTATAATCTTCTCAATTATTTTTCTAATAGGATTTAGAATTTTATGATCATTAAAGGACTTGACAAAGCTATCTGAGTTCAGTTCTTTATCTGTCTTTATGTTAAGTTGAAAAAAATAACAAAAGCACTCCAACAATTCAGTTCACGTTTGATAAATTCTAATACAAAGAATGTATTGATAGGTATATCAGTGTATTTTTAGAATGATTTCTCTTCAGCTTCTTTTTGAAAATTGAATTAAGAACAGTTGTTCCTCGGACCACTTAAAGGTAAAATTGGCTCATTATTTACACGAGATATTCCCTATCACTTCTACCCCTTGATCTGACAGCAGTCTCAAGTTCCGCGCAACACTTTCATCCTATCTTGACCGAGTTTACGGTCCCCATTGTCCCATCTGCCGTCCGTGGCGGTTATTACCTCTGTTATGCGATAAGAATCCTTACCAAATGAATAAAACACGGATCAATTCTATAGAAATAACAAAAGGTATTCAATACGTCATTTCGATATCGCTTTGTTCGGAGTAAATTGATTTTGTAACAAAAAATATTTTTGGAACGGATTCTTTTTCCCGTGTATGTCATTGTATATCTTGATTGATTCCATGTGGGATATCAAAACAACATATTGTAAAGCCTTTGTTAGGAATATCTATGAATGAATATTTTATCGATTCTGTAAGCCATATTAATAACTTATAACATAGAAAGGTAAAAGTAAGATTATTTGTTTGATAGTTCTCGTTGGATATGTATACATTTTAATAGAAATTGAGTATGATAAACACATTAGATAACGAAGATAAACATAAACCGAAATATAAGAGTGTAGTTGTGAGAAGAACACTAGTATGAAGAAATGATACATACATACATACATAACTTCACGCCAGTTCCCTTGCGGGGTAGAAAAAATGATAATATAACAAATCGTTACAAGTACACATATATTGCATCCTCCTCATCTATGTAAGTTATACCTGTATTGCTAGTAATAATTAGACCTATGCAAATATTAAAAAATAAATTTCAGATGATTGATTAAAATCGGTTTTTTATTTTATTTGCATGAGTTCAGCAGTCAAGCAGACGGCCCACCTGACGGAAAGCGGTTACCATCACCTATGAATATTCGTAACACCAAAGGTGCTACCAATATGCCGCCGCTCTCTAAAGGGAGACTGGAACCTGGTCTCTATTGCCGGAACAGAACTCAAGCTTGTTATGGCGGCACACTTTAGACCAGAGGTGGTAGCCATGCAAACGGGCAAATACCCTACTACCTGGCGAGACATTTTAAAAATCGGGTTCAACTAAACAAGACAAACAACCAAACCACTCACCGTTATCGAGAACGGGGATTGTAAAATTCATTAGTTTTATCTACGTAATATTAGCTAATACTAGCGGCCCCGGCAGACGTTGTCCTGCCTTTAAAAAATAAATTTCTAGAACCCGAGCCCAGAGCCACGTACCGGTTCTAATTGCGAATCTAAACCATCCGGGTACCCACTCAAACACACAAAAACAAAATCACCAAAATCGCTCCAGGTGAATAGGAGGATTCCAGAACCCGATCTCAGCGCCACCTACCGGTTCTAATTGTGAATCTAAAAGAGTAACATATTTTTTTTATTCTAAGTCATGACAAAATAAGATTAAAAATCTTGCCAAAGAATTAAAGTTTATAATTAATAAATAAAAAATAGGGTTTTATTGTAGAGGGTTGAATATTTAGGGTTGTGTCTATTTTTTAATGTTGTATCCTAAAAAAATAAAATAAAAAAAAATATCCAAAAAATAAAAAACAATTTTTTGGGGTGGACACCCCTTTTCACTTAGGGGTATGAAAAATAGATAATAGCCGATTCTCAGACCTACTGAATATGCATATAAAATTTCATAAAAATCGGTCAAGCCGTTTCGGAGGAGTATGGTAACTAACACTGTGACACGAGAATTTTATATATTATATTAGCTAATATAATCCATATAATTTACAAACAAAATGTGTTAAGCATTATAATAAATATCTATAACATTAATTTTTCAACCCATTACAGTAACGTGTGTGCACGCATGAACAGACACACTAGCTGTGTAATAATACAAATAATGCTTTTATTCTACTCCTATTAAAATATGAATAATGGAGGTATCACCTTAATCATTTTTAATCATACTTTCTCTTGTCGTAAACTGTCTTAATCAAAGATAATACGACACGAAATGAATACAAAGTCAATTCCAGTGGGTAGTAAATTCTAATAGGAAAGAAAATTAATGGTATTACATAAATCATATTTCAAACATAAACAGAATTTTAAAAGAGTAATCTTATATTTTATTCTAAAATTGTTTTTAATCCATGAAAATTATGAACATTTAAACTAAAGCGTAGGATTTAATCTCGGCGAGTCACGTATCACTTCAATTAAGTCCATTTTTGAAATCTCTCCGGCGTCCATGAAAGACTTTTAATTAAAAAGAAAAGTACGAAGAAGCCCGGGAGTGAGTTGCAAATCCGGCTTAGCTTGTCCGGGATATTGCGTAAAGAGGAAAGTTTGCATTAAAAACCGTTTTTCATGCTACTGTAGGGGATCAAGTATTATTTTTAATATGAGGTTTGTCTCAGTTTCCCTATTAACTGTTCCTATGTTAATGTTGCCTATGTCTTGTTTATATTGATTTTTATGTAGCGTTGAAATAATTTTAGTAAGTAACAATATATTATATAATGCAATGAGATCCTTATGGAGCAATTTCATATCATTTTCACCATATAATATAACTTTAATTACCAACACATAGCTGCACAATATAGACTTTACCATATGACATCACAAAGTGAAACTATTTGTCAGACGGTACATTATGTAATCTGCTATTCAACGTACAAACGTCATTTCGCAAAGAATTGTATATTATAGTTGATCTATGCGTGAATGTCTTTACGACGGGTCGATTCAGACTGATCGTTGAGACGCGGAAGTGCGGGGTAAATTACTTTTTCGGGGAATCATCGTTCGTTACGCGGTGGCGTGAACATCCTGGGGCCCGGGGAAAAGGTGACGGCTCCCATTTATAGTGCTGACTAAGTGCTGTTGTCGTCGAGGGGAAGACGAGCAATCTTTGTGACTGGTCTCGTTAAGCTGCCATCCTTGGTGCTGAGTTCTACGACTCGGACGACGTCATCCTTTCCGGGCAGAATCTTCTTTATTCTTCCCATCTTCCACTGGAGTCTGGGAAGATTATCCTCCTTTATGAGTACCAGCTCACCAATCTTGGGTCGACTGGTTTCCGTAGTCCATTTAGATCGGGATTGGAGAGTGTGCAGGTAGGATTTCGACCACAAGGTCCAAAATCGCTGAGCCAACGCTTGCACTAAGCGAAAACGTCGTAGGGTTGATGGAGGAGAGGATTCATGGGAATGTTCGGGTAATGCGGTAAGTGGGCGACCTATAAGGAAATGACCAGCGGTTAGGACTTCGAAGTCTGTAGGGTCTGAAGACAGAGGGCAGAGTGGTCGAGAGTTGAGAACGGCCTCAATACGGGCTAAGAGTGTAGAAAATTCTTCAAAGGTCAGATGCTGCTCACCTAATACGCGATAGAGTAATTGCTTAGTAGATTTCACGGCTGCCTCGTGCAGACCGCCAAAAGAAGGAGCTGAGGGCGGATTGAGCAACCATGTGATCTGCTGTGTGGCTAGCTTGTGCGTAATTCTATCATCATTGGCCTTTAAGAAGTTTTGTACTTCTATGAGCTGATTTCTTGCGCCGACATAGTTTGTACCGCAATCAGAGCGAATTAGGGTAGGGATTCCGCGCCGACTAACGAACCTTTGCAGTGCCGCAAAAAAGGCGTCCGTAGAAAGTTCCGAGACAGCCTCTAAGTGCACTGCCTTGGTGGCGAGACAAACGAAAACACAAAAGTAGCCTTTGAGAAGTTTGGCATTGCGTAGAGTACTTGATTTAATTAGGAATGGTCCGGCAAAATCCGTGGACACTTGACTAAACACCGGTTGTGGGCTGACTCGATCAGCCGGTAGGTCGGCCATAAAAGGGGGATTCGGCTGAGCTCGATGCCTAAAACAGCGTACACATTTAAAGACACGGTGACGAATGACTCGCCTTCCAGATAAAATCCAGTATTGTTGACGGAGTAGTGCGTGTAGTGTATCTGCGCCCGGGTGGCAGTGTATAGTGTGGAAATGATCTATAATTAGGTCCACAAGGGGGCTTGAACTGGGTAAGATGAGGGGATGTTGTGTGTCATATCTAAGGGCTGAGTTGGACAAGCGCCCTCCTACTCTAAGAAGACCATCCTTGAGAAAGGGCGAGAGGCGTTGTATTCGCACTGTACATAATTTGTTAGTTTGCAGTCGGTGGATGTCTTCAGCGAACATATTTTGTTGGACTGAGCGTACCCAGTGTAAGAGCGCTTTCTTACGTTCGTCTACGGTAATGGGACCAACGATGCGAGAGTGAGAAGATACCAAGCAATTGTGTGCAAAACGTTTAATACATGCGGTTACGCCTACAAGTGTGTCTAAGGAGCTGAATCTCGTGAGTAAATCCGTGTCTAGATCAGGAACCGCGATGTGAGCTACCATTTTTCTTGGTTTTAGACCAGGCAGTACGTGATGACCCAAAGCAGGGGGCATCGTGGGCCAGGTATCAGGTGGGGCCTTGAGCCAAGTAGGCGACCACCATAGGTCATAGGCTAAGAGTTCCTGTGCTGATATTCCCCTGCTAGCACAGTCGGCAGGGTTAAGAGCTGAGGGTACATGTCTCCAAGTAGGGTTACATGGATTGGCTGCAATGGCAGAGACTCGATTGGCCTCAAAGACCTGTAGGGATTGAGAAGGAGTTTTAAGCCAGGCGAGTACGATAGTACTGTCTGACCAACAAAAGTGTTGCTGAATGGTAATGTGGGCAGAAAGTTGAACAGAGACGCGAGAAATGAGCAGCGAAGTGAGGTGTGCAGCTGAAAGTTCCAGCTTTGGTATAGTCTGTCGGGTTTTAATGGGGGCTACCTTGGATTTAGAAACAAGTAGTCTGACGTGTACCTGACCCGTGATATTCGTTTCATGAAGATAGACTGCGGCTGCATATCCGGATTCGGATGCATCGGCAAAACCGTGTAGGGTGTAGGTGGAATCTTTGCTGGTGCAAATTGTTCTGGGGAGTCGAAGAGCAGAGAGTAGAGGTAAGTCTTCAAAAATGTGCTGAAATTGAAATGTGACATCATTGGGAGCCGATTCATCCCAGTCTAACTTTAGAGTCCATAGGTGCTGAATGAGCAGTTTTGCGCGGAAAATAACTGGGCTGATCCATCCACTAGGATCGTATAAACGAGCGATGGTACTGAGTATTGACCTTTTGGTAAATTTTTCCAGTGTAGGTACCGAAATGTGATATGTAAATTCGTCCGTTTGTGGTATCCATTGCATACCGTGACCAGCTGTATAATAGATCGATTGGCGAGGAAGGGGCTGGGTCGTAGGCCATACGTGACAGTGGACAGGGCGTAAGTGAGCAGAGGTTGATCTGGAGAAGAGCGCCATAGAATGAGTTGGAACCGTCTGTGGTCTGGGTGAACTAGTATATTTCTAAACATCATCTGGATGTCTGTACTAAAGACCACTTTGTGAGTACGAAAATTTAGAATGATGTCAGTAATATCACGTTGGAGCGGTGGGCCAGTGTGCAGACAGTCATTAAGACTGACACCATTAGAGCTCTTACAGCTGCCATCAAAAACCGTGCGAAGTTTTTCAGAGTTGGCTTTGAAGATGCCATGATGCGGGACGTAAAAATGGTCTTTTCCTTTGAATGTGCTGGGGTGACAAAGAGCCATGTGGCCCATGTCAATGTATTCCTTCATGAAGACGATATATTTTGAGCGGAGGGTAGGATCTCTTTGGAGTTTGCGCTCCAAATTAAGGAATCGTCGTAGTGCAATAGCGTGGGTTGCACCGAGCTTAGGTGCCTTTGTAAGAAAGGGAAGGGATACTATGTATCGCCCTGTGGGATCACGTGTGGTGGTAGAACGAAAGTTCTCCTCACACTCGTCAGAGGTTGAGTTGTCCTTTGATTGCACTTCTTCGACTTCCCAGAATCTCTCCAGAGCGGAGTGTATTTCTTTATTTGAGTGTTGGGGTTGTAAACAGTCAATATTTACTAGTGCTGAATTAACTTGAGGCTCAGGCTTTGTGTAGTTTGGATTGATAGGACCTAAAAGAGCGAAATTGAAGATCGTGCCGAAGGCTATTGGCCTGCCGGGGCCCAAAAAAATTTTGTTACCATCCAAAATTTGGCCCAAGACATCAGAACCTATAATTAAGTCAATAGCGGCTGGAAAACGATAAGACGAGTCTGCTAGGGGAAGCTGTGTCGAGTCGAGGAGTGGAACAACGTCAGGTAACATTGTTAATGGTAAAAGACCTGTCAAATCTGGTAGAATGTATGCCTTTGCGCTAATTACTGGGACTTCGGTGTGAATAGGGCGGAATGTGATGGTAGTTGAAGAACTAGAGTTTTGAGTCTGCTGATTACCGACTCCTGTAATTTTTAGTTCTGTGTGCTCGACAGGCAAACGTAATTTTTGTGTCATAGTTTTAGTTAACAAGGTTAGCATGGAACCGCTGTCTAATAATGCTCTTGCCTTATGAAATTCTCCAGCGTTGTCTGCTAGTTCTAGGGACACAGTGGGTAATAAAACTGGTGGATCGTGTACTGTAATGTGCTGAGTATGTGCTGAAATATGACTGTCATTTTGGTTAGCTTTATCAGAGGAAGTAACAGGGCTGCCGGGCAAGTGATTATTATGATAAACTTTATTATCATAGTGCTGAGTATGAAACTGGGATTTATTTTGTTTACGTGATGTAGTGGATGGTGTATATTGTAGCGATGGTATGGGTGGGTGTAGTGTAGTATTGTGTAAGTGAGTAGCAGGTAGTCATTGTTGTGAATTAATAGGTGAATTACGACGAGAAGAGTTTCTTGATTCCGTGGTTGGGCGGGTGTGTTCTTGTCCTCTTAGTTGTGGGGGCAAGAGGTGAGAATTGTCATATGTGGGTGATTCAAAGCCACTGCGATGTAAGGTGGTATGGTGTTTCTCGCTATCACATTCTCTGCACCGTCCTGTGGATCTGCACTCGTCAGAGTAATGGGGTCCTAGACACTTACGGCACCGTTCATGAGCTTGGATAAAATCCCAGCGCCCTTGCGTAGGCTGTCTTAGGTATTCACCGCAGTTCAGCAACCTGTGTCCTCTAACGTGACACCAAGGGCAGTAATAATTATTGGTCGGTGCTGGTGGGTGGGCGGAATCTTGTGCTATGGGCTCGAAATATTGTGTAGACTGTGGGTATCCTTGAGCGTACTGTACAGGGTACGCTTGACTTTGTAGAGGATATGCAGGGCGCGTTAAAGGTGGGCGGACGGAAGTAGTGGGCTGAAAACGAACGTGCCGAATTTCTGGTCTGGGTGCAGAAGCGCGTGGTTGGTACCGTGCTGAGGGAGAAGCACGTTCAGTTTGTCTGTATGTCGGGCTGAGGGGAGGGGGGGGTGGGTTATATGTCTCAGTTTCTGTGCAACGTGCATGGTCTTCTAAGAATGTGATTACATCCTTTAAGGTGGGCAGAGTGTCTGAAGACCCATGCGTTCGTTCAAATAATGTGCGAAGCTCGCCCTTTAACTTCCGCACTACTATTGACACTAGGACGTAGTCTGAGTCATGTAGTGGTAAGTTTAGGTTTTTAAGCGCCGATTGGGTTGAAATAAGAGGGGCTAAAAATAACTGTCTGATTTGTGAGCGGGTGGTGATGTGGGGTAACTCTAGTATCATATCTATAAACCTATCAATGAGAACTCGGCGATTTTCGTAGCGATTGGCAAGTGTTGTCATCGCTACATCGTAGTTCTCATCGGTAACCTTGAGGTGTGATACCATACTGAGAGCTTCTCCGGAGAGGCAAGAAAATAAATAGTGTAATTTAACTGCACCTGACAAATTACCGGCAGTGTCCGTAAGGCTTTTGAAAACAGTTATGAAAGATGGCCAATCCTCAAGCTTGGAAGAAAATTTGGGTAGATCTATTTTGGGCAGAACAGTAGACGTGGAGAATGTGGGCGAGCTTGGTTTGATGCTTGAGCTGATGGTGATGTTTGCCACCAAAATTTTTTCATATGCTTCTATAGCCGAGGTGTAGTAGTCAAAGTACCATTTTTCCACTTTGTCGTCAAGGTCTTTAGAGTCCAAGATCTCATAATATACTGTATCCAACTTGCCCTTTATATCGTCCAATTTTGTAAAGCGCCCTATGAAATCGTTTACACTATACTTTTTGTCTCCTTTTAATATAAGGTTAGCTATCTCTAATAGGAAAGTTATGTACTTATGGGTTTGCATAAAGATGGCAGATTGCGATTTGGTAGGCATGACGATGAGAAGTGCACAACAAGAAAAGGAAAAGCAAACGAAAAAAAAAAAAAAAAATTTTTTTTTTTTTTTTTTTTTTTTTACTAATGCTAATAAAGAACACGCAAGAAAGCAGCCAGAGAAACGTAAGAAATACGAAGTAAATAAAAATGATTAGGAAAAAAAAATATATATCAAACTGTCGTGTGCGCTGAGTCTTAATAAACACGAAGCTATATATAAGCTATAAAAGTTGCACGGCAAGCTAACCACACCGAGTGAAACGAATATAATATTCAATATTATTATATCGATCCGATATCACGTTTAGTGCAAGTATTCGAGAATAGGTGTGCTGAATAAAGTACAGAATACGTACTCGAGGTTATATTAACCTACCTACGTACCAAAAAATAGTTATCGTGTAGCAATTTGCGTAATTATCTGAGGAATGTGGAATGGGTATTCAAATATATAAGGGCAGAAGTAATATGTTTATAAGAAAACAAAAAAGAAAAAACAAGGGCAGAAAACGGGTAAATGGGCAGATTGATAATGATTGTTTATTTAACTTTTTAGGTATGCGAAAATTTACAATTTGGTTTGAATTAACCATAAAATGGCAAAATACGGTTGTTGCAGACTGTATAAATAGGTCGCCAGTTGGAATATTCGGTTCGAAAGACCATATGATCTGGCCGATTGCCAGATTTCAAGGGTGCAAGGGTAAGAGGGAATGGAGATAAATGGACTCACCCGTAATAATATGAGCTGAGTAACCGGAGCGTCTGCGATACAGGAGCAGCAGTGCGTGTTCTCTTGTTATATATCTCCCGCTTCACAACTAGATTCACTTGCCACTTATCACCAAGCTCTTGGAACCCGATTAGTATTGCAATTGGGTGGATATCTCAAATGCGCGCGCGATGCGTGAATGTCTTTACGACGGGTCGATTCAGACTGATCGTTGAGACGCGGAAGTGCGGGGTAAATTACTTTTTCGGGGAATCATCGTTCGTTACGCGGTGGCGTGAACAATAGTAATGCTAATATAAAATATATAATATACGTACACTATATAATAGGACTGTTTTTCTGCTAAAAATATAGGTACAATGGCTCCAGCGGCATATGGAACCAAAGTTTAAGCAAGTAAGTTGCGTCAAAAGCACTTACTTGGGAACAAAAATCAACATTAAGCTTCTATGATATCAACCATATCGCATACAAAGTAGTGTAAAATAATTCCTTAAAAGATAAATTGCATCAGTGAACTGCCGTTTCTAACGCAGCAATTTCAAGCGCGACGATTTAGTGCCATTTTTGCAGAATACAAGTCCTTATTCAGGTCTAATAAATAGCCGCTTAGTCGGTTGCTGTCGTGTGTGGAACGCCATTGTTTCCTAACTACGGCACACAATGGAGTAATAGAAAGCTAAGTATAGGCCCCTTGGTACTCTTGCCGGAGAATGATACAAAAGATGTTGTTAACATGGCTGTATCATCGCTACGGAAACTTAAAAAAATACCATTGAAAGAGCATTTATTTTTTTGGACTCTCTTATCTATATCTACCAATAAATAAAATTAGAAGTGTTTGTCTGTTGTTCAAAATAAAATCCAATACTGATTCTGAATAGTAAGTAGTACTATTAACGAATTTTATTTGTTTTATGAAATACCAATTGTAGTATATGCGTGGGTACATCCGAATATTCAATGATATAAAGGCCGGATGAAAGTAGATACATTGCCGCCAAGGGCTAGAGTAATGGTTTGCTGGCACGGTGATTTAAAAATAGAACGGCAGATTGTAATTATGTCATCCTAAATAAAAAACGGCATATATTACACCACTTATTATATTTTATTATTTATGCACAAAAATAATATCTTACATCGTAAAAATAAGTAAAATAATTCAATTTAGTTTTTCTTTAGCCGATATTGGACGTTTTATTTCTGTGTTTCAATTTCGATGTATCAACCAACATGATCCATATAAACGTTAACTTGGATCATACAACTTCAATGAATACTGCAGTGTCCGTTCAGTTTAGTGCTATTCAGCCGTTGAGCCGTCTAATATCAGCATTAGATGTTCGTTCGATATTTCACTCGTTAAGGTTATCCAGTTGTTTGGTACTTTCGGAAGCTGTAGTCATTATTTCTATTTATTGAGCCATAGAAAGATCTAATTAAAATTACTGTAATCAATACTCAATTAATATTAATGGCATTAAGTAATTACATATGTGATTTCAAATCAATAAATATTCTTTTATCTAAGATTTTAAAATCGAGGGACTTTGTTGATTGAAAAGTTTCTATGAACATTTTAAATAACCGGACGTTCTAATTTTAGAAATTAATGATCTACTACAAACAGCTCTTTTTGTATTAGATGATCCATTTCTTTAAGAATTGTATAGGTTTCTAGGAGTGCTCTGTAGTTTTAGCCACGTAAAAGGTTAGGGGCGATTGATCTGGGAGACTCTGGGTTGAAATTCATATACAATACTAACGTATAAATGTGATTTCGTTTGGATGTTAGTTTATTCCTTGCTCATAAGCTTGAAAATGACCCGATCATCGTGTAATTTGTATATTATATACCTTGGATAATGGGAAGAAACTTAGAATAGTTTACGAGAACGTGAGATATTTTTATCGGAATATAAAAATAAAACATGAAAGACTATGAAAATAAAAACCGGCCTAAGCTAATTTTAATATTACCTACTGTTAGCTTACGATATATGATGCTTGTCTTACGTTTTACTTAAACGGAAACATATATTAAAAGTACACAACCCGAAATTCTCCGTCGTAAACAACGCTGCATGTCTGCAATTACAATAACAATCTTAAACTCTCGTGCTTTGAAAGAATGCGATCATAAAGTATCACATTTTATGTAGTGCACGTGCGAAGTACTCAAATTTTTTTTCTTCGGGGAAATTCAACACTGCAAGGCGGCGCGGCATGTGCGAGGAAAATTAAAATAAAGCTCTAAACTTGTGAACAAGTTTTAGTACGTCTGGCGCTTGAGCCTCATAAAAACTACGGTCGACAACTCAACGTATTTCCAGACGGTTTTATTTGAACAGCAAAAAAGTGCACGCTGGAGTGAAGGCAGTTGGAAACCTCCCCGCTTTTTCTTTTCATTACAGCCCAATAACTATCTACAATGTACATTGTCTGGGATAAGGCTATTGCGGTATTATGGTGCATTTAATACAAGCGTTCATGGAATACTGTGTACATTGTAAAGAAGTAGATCTTATGTTGAAGTTTTTATTATAAATAGTGGTCGCTCATGCTCGAAATTGCACCATAATAATTAATGTTAAAGACTATACTTCTATAATAACAGATTTTGCCAAGGCTACACCGTTAATTTACCTTGAACATGAAACAAAAGAGCATATAAGTATATGCGTGTGTGTGTCAAATACATGGTAGTGTGTGTAATGTTTTTTTATTGATTTAATATATTTTTCATGCATAATTTAAAAAAATATTAGCCTTCGTCGCTTCTTCTCTATATAATCTATGTGTGCGAAATTTCATACTCCTCCGTCCGCGCAATTTTCGTAAAAAGGGGTACAAAGTTTTTGCTTCACGTATTAATATGTAGATCATGATAATTTATACTAAAGTACATAGTAATATATTATGTATAAACGTGAGAACGTGTTTATTTGTTCCTGATTCATAACCTTGGAAATGCACTGATAAATAATTTATATCGATATCATTCACAATCCCTTTTATTTAAGGAAATCCTATAATTTTCGTGTTAGACGGATTTGAAGTTTAGTCGAGAAAAGAAGCATAGTAAAAAATAGTACATACACCTTTGTATATAAAATTAAGAATGTTCAATTGCACTAATTTCAGGATTTTAACTTCAAATAGTTTTTTATTATTTGACTTGTACTTATATTCCGTAAGTTCATCAAAATGCACTAGCTTTTCACGTCATTTTTAAAACCGAATGATAGACGATGACGATTAAATTTTTGAATCGAGTAAATAATATTTTAAATATATGAAGTATATAATGAAGTGCTTGCTCGTCTTACTGCCACTTATAACAACAAATTTAATGATGTAGATATTTTCACTGAGAGTAGAGGAATACTGTTGAACTTATGTCTAACCCAAGTGTGTGATAAACCTCTGCGCGTAGCTGTATATGCTTACTTATGAGAGACGTCTAAATAACTAAACATAGAGTAATATATTATCTGTTCGAGATTTAGACACAAAACAAGCTTTGAACTGCCCACGCATCTTAGAGTTAGTTGAAGATATAAAATGGATTATACCTTTAAAGTATTTATTGTTGCTATATTAGGAAATTAAAGTTGAGCGATGCATGTTGAAGAAATCAGTTAATCTTATGATTTATAACAATTTAAGAAAATATTAACATATCGTTTGAGCATCACATGAAGATTTATGTATCAGAGGTAGTAATAAAGAAGGTATGGAAGGAAAAGACGTAATATATACAATATAATTAAGAATAATGAAATAAAATAAATAAGATTAAGAAGAGAAAGAAAAATAGAGGTTTAACCTGATTAGAGTTTGAACTGCTATCCAGTGGAAACTCTCAAACTGACCTGGATCAAATGTAACATTATTAGTTTTTCTTTTTTATATTTATTTATTTATATAGAAATCTTTGGTGTTTTTATAAAAAAATTTAATAACAAATTAAAAAAGAAACAAAACTGATTTCAAATTAAAAAACCGAAATTCAAAAACCAATTTCCAACCTTTCAATTAAAAAGAATATTTGAAAATCGGTCCACAATTGACAGAGCAATCGCGTATCGATTATAAAAAAACATACAAACAAATTGAGACCTCTTCCTTTTGGAAGTCGATTAATAAAATAAAAATCTTTCTAGAAGAAACACAGTCATTTTTCTATGTTCTATTTTCCTAGATACATGCAAACACGCATATTTGTATATACACGGATTCTCGGGACACAAAGTACCGCAGCATTTGAAAAAATAATGTAAGCTGTCGTTTTAGTGAAAACTGTGTCGGAATAAGCTAATATTTACGTACCTGCGCAGCTACAAACTACTCCCAGAAAAATTTCCGCGGGATTCCTGAGATAAAAAATATCACACATCTTATTACAATAAATTTGCTATCGATCAGTTAAAAAATCACAGGAATTCTATTTTATTTTAATTCCCAGAAAAATTCCCTCGGGTTTCCTAGGATAAAAAGTTTAATGTAAGAATTAGCTGTCGATCAGCGAAAACCGCATCGAAATCGGCCCAGTAGTTTTTACGTGAATCCCGAACAAACAGACAAAATGATAAACAGACAAGATATCTAAAATAAATTGCATCGTGTTCTCCATCGCTTATATAGTCTATTTCAGTTTTTTTTTTAATAGCTTAAATGTACAGACACGAGATGTTTAGAATTTTATAATCTATACTAATATTATAAAGAGGTAAAGTTTTTGACTTTGTGAGTTTGTAACATTGTAGGGGGTAATCTCTGGATCTACTAAACCGATTTTAAAAATTCTTTTACTGTTGGAAAACTACGTTAACAGGGAGTGTCATAGGCTATATAACATGACGCTATATACCATGGAAGTGGGACAGAGCGCGGGTGAAACCACGCCGGGCCGCTAGTAATATATAATAATATAAATAATAATTTTATAGATAGATTTTACGAAAACAATTGTGCCAATTAGAAAGAGGTGTCCCCACGATACAGTCAGGTTAACCTAGTTTGGAGAGCAACGTCCCTAAAACATTTAAATATAGTTTATTCAGTAAACGACTTCATTATTAGATTTTCAAAATAAGCTTATATATATATGTAATATTTAGAAGTAATATTTTTTATTGCACTCAAAATAGTTACAAATAAAATTACAAAATAATGGTGATGTACAAAAGCGAGCTGAAGCTCGCTTTTGTACATCACCACCAACCCTAACAACGGTTTTCTTGTTAGGGTCAAGTTTTTTTTTTTGGGAAATCAAGAGGCAGGGTTGTGTATATTATAATAATATAGTCTCTTGGAATAAAAAAAGAAAAATATGGAATGTGTGATAAATATGTTTATATACTTATATTAAGTTATTATAAGACCACAAAATTAGCGTTTTGTGGAACTTTGATCACAAAAATCTGACATTTCGTTAAGAATTGCAAATTACAAATTTGTGTTTCAAATTTATTGATTCATTTGTTACAGCACCATTTGATTTATTTTCCACATAAAACGTCAATTTCTTATGTAAGGACCTAATAATAAATCTATGAGGCATTCAAAGGTGATTTCTTAGCACGTAACTTAACCCTTGGAAGTTATTCGAAGAATTTCACGATTGCTATTAGCAGGTTGCAAATTATATTGGTGAGAGTGGTGTCGGCGCAACGTGCGTAGGCGCAGGCGCCGGAGCCGCTCACGTTTACCATCGACGTTATAAATTTATTATAATTGATAGATAATTACACTGGAAATGATACACGGCTTTTAATGAAAGTCGCGATTAATATGTCTACGTGATATTTATGTATCTTAAATGTTGCCAATGAGGCCTGTTGATTATAACTGAAAATATCAAGTAAATTAAAACTATTTTCGTGAAATATTCGACAAAACATATTTATTATATTAATTTATGTATATGCATTTGTCGGTATACAAGTGTATACCTAAATAATATATGTACATTGTACATGTATGTATGTGCTGGCTTTAACTGTAGCAACATAGTTTTGACATCACAGGGTTACTAGACTAAACATTTTTATACTTAAACATGGTATACATAAGCAACTACTACAGTTATTAGAAACTGTTACTTTTTTATATTATAAATATATTAGTTACAAGTTATCTTTGAACTGCATCACAAAATTGTATTATATAAATTAAGTAGAGTTTTTACCGCGGCTATTCCTACTAAATAGCTCTATAAAAATAATAATATGCAATTAGAGTGCATCTGTAATTAAAATCTTGTATATATACAAAATAAATTGCTTTTACTTTGATAACATTTATCCCAAATAGGACGACAAATCTCACGGGATACAAAAGCGAAGTTTAGCGACCGAAACGATGTATGAAGTCAAGTTCACGATATTATATTAATAACATAATTATTCGTTTCTAACTCTTGTAATTATTACATCTAATAACTCAATATCTTCGCTTAATTAACAAAGATTTATTATCGGGCAAATAGATTTCCTGTCTTCGGTTCTAAGCCCCCCAGCTTCTGAAGTGCAGTGAAGCGTGCACCCGTCGAGTCACCTTGCTGCGTAATAGACACCAGCAGTCCCCATTAATCACTAATACAGACGGGTTAAGCGAAGGAAATACCCGTAAATAGCTAAATGCAAAACACGCCAGTTGTCAGCTCATCAATCAATGGTTGTCGTTCGGAAAAAGCCGAAGCGGTAACAGTTGTACGGTCCGAACGCTGCGGTTTGAACGCCAAGAGCTTCTAACTGAACTCATATAATATAATAGCAGTCCATAAATGTCCCAACTGCTGAGCTCGGGCCTCCTCCTCAAAGGGAAACGGACAGTATACCCACCACGCTTGTCCAAGGCGGGTTGGCAGGTTTGACACACCGGTTATCTCGATGTGCAGGTTGCATCACAATGTTTTCCTTCACCGTTATTAGCACGTGGTAATTGTAACAATATGCACATTAGGTCAGAAAACTGCCTAAGTGGTGCATGCGTTCCGGCCAGGATCGAACCCGCGCCCTTGGAGTCTGGGACACGTGCGCTAGCCTTTACGCTACCACGACATATAAACGGGTGTCAAATTATTAGAACCCCGTAAACGTATAAACGTCGCGTCTACTGTGCAAGATGTTAATTGAGCTATAATTTGATTGTGAGAGTCGTACGGGCAATATGTCACATATAAAATCCGGCTATATACATAGTTTGGTTTTGTTTCTATAGCGAAGTTAGTGAACAGGCAGATGGCTCAGCTCATGGAATGTGGTTACCGTCCACGATAGAGGTTTGTAACACCAGAAGCGAAACCAGCGCGTTGCCAGCTTTTAGGATGGAATATAGAGAATGGGATCAGAGGAAGAGGCAGAAGGAGCAGCCAGGACAAATGGTATAGAAGGGATGGACTATGGTTCTAGAATATGAGGTTGGGATAGGGGAAGGTGGAAGTCATAATATTGGAAAAGCGAAATTTTCAAGATAAAAGAGCTTAATCGATTGTAATGTTTGACAAAGAGATAGATTGTATCCATAGGAAAGACATAGGCTAACGTCAATCTCAATAAATAATATTGATACAGTAAAATAGGGAATGGAAAAGGAAGAAGGGAAGACGTGTGTATTAATGTAATTGAACCACGGATAACCATGGTTGAACGCTGCAAGCGCTAGTCTGATGCAAAGTAAACGATCAAGTCTAGATCACACTTCTTGTCATATTTGAGTTCTCTTTTTTTTATAAAATATTTCTTACAATTTTGATTAATTGATTAACACGTATAAATAGTATTAGTGTTTTGGTAATTTAATAAAGTGATGTTATGTTATATAAACTAAAAATGTGAGACCAATTGTATCAACAAATTTTTTTCAACTTCAGTTCTGAGATGGAGCACGCTTACATAGATGGTATCTATTCACACAAAACTTGCAGACACCTAGGTTGTTAGTTTGGGGAAAAATAGACATCAGTGAGTTCCACTCCTTTGTGGTGCGCATAACGAAGGTGGAAGCGAAGTACTTTGTTTGCATAGGTTGTATATCCACACATACCGATGCTGTATGCCAGTGCGTCTGGTTATCTGGAGATGGAAGGGAGATAGCGGATATATTGTAAAACCTTATTTATTTTAATGTCATAGACAAACATTTCATTATTATGTGGAATGCATTCTTTAAACTCACTTCAATAAAAAATGTGGAACTGAGAGCACAATCTTTTACTTAAAAGATTCTCCAACGGGATAAGATTGAAAAGCTCCAATCTCCAACTTTCAAAATGTATCCTATAGAAAACAAAAAAATGTGTTAATATACCATACCCTAATACTCCTGTTAGTCCTAAATATATTTTTTTAGTCTCTAGAGCACCTTACAGTCAAGATTATTTCGCGAAAACAAACAGCCCAGGCGACAATAGCCAAGTTGTTTTATTACAGATAATAAATAGTTTTTAGCAATATCATTCCACATATTCGTTCAAAGCCTATATAGTGTGTTAGTTTACGACCATATTTTATATTTTCTAGCACATACAATACCGTTTTATTAAAATACCCGCTTTAATTGCTCTGCCCGGTTATTACTAAGATGGAATATAATCAAGTTTAACGTTTATAGAAGTTACAGTTAGAATTCCGGATCGTTTAGCAATTCTTGTTTATAAGTATATAGAATGTTTTATGGTTTAAGATAATTATATTCTTGTAATTTTATACAATTCTTTTATTTTAAGATATCATAGTTTTCGCTAACCAGCGTTATTAATTCTTACCATTGGCCTACTTATTGCTGTTTACAAATAAAATTCACGCAAGAATTTAAAATCGACTTGAGCTTCAATGTGACGATTTAAACTAAGCCTGGTATTCAAAGTTTAAAGAGAAATGTAATTTTTTACTAGGTTCCTGTATTGCAGTTTTAATTCTTGAAACAATGAAAAAGTAGACCTAAAAAGTGCCAATGATCTTATAATAAATAGTTAGTAAAAGATAAAAAAGTAGAAGAGCAAACACCGGGCTCGAAGTTTTATCTATGCGAGTACTGCACTTGGGCGGTCTCTCGTAAGAGGCGACAAAACAACCCACAGCCAGGTGGTAGGGCATTTACCCGTTCCGGACGGCTACCGCTCCTGGTCTAAGTATAGCGTCATAACAACCTTGAATAGTGTTCTAGGATCCGTGGCCAGGTTTAAGTCCCCCTTCAAAGCCGGCAGCACATGGAAAGAAAGAAAAATATTTCTTTCTAATAGCAACACACAACATAAAATTGTAGCATAACAAACTATAGATATAATTGTATAGAAATTGTATGGCGCAATTTGGAAATGAGGTTGGCGTTCAGCATTTTGCTGTGCTGAAACGTAGTCCGACACAGCGCTGATTCTCAATGCCTACCTTCTAAAGATAAAAAAGACACATAAAGAACGTATAAGTACAAAGATTAAAATATAAGGTACAAGAAGCAGAAAAATGTAAAATATATTAATAAAAAAATAAATAATATAATGAATAATACCTATCCTAAGAAAAAAAGTAATATAAAAAAAACAATAAATATTTAAAGTATATTTAAACCTAATACGGTATTTATAAATACATATACATGTAACAGAGCTGTATGAATTTAGCTTCTTTGCCTCAATGCAATAAATGTATACACATTGGTAGTACTTTTAGTGTTACAAAATTATTTCCATAGGCTACACTAACCAATTTCTACGAGGCAATCGTCAGCCAGTCTGCTAAACACCAACAAGAAAACAAGTGGACACTCCGAATACTACCGGTATTTAACGCTAAGGTGAAAATAAATAATTGCTAAATAAATTAGTTTTATAACCTGTGTCAGATTAAACCTAAAATACTAGACAACAAATATTCAGTAAATTAACATGAAAATACGGCGAAAATCTCATTTTATCTTTCTGAGTATTATACCAGTGATCTAAATCTGGTACCGCGTTAGAAACAGAAGTATGACTGTCCACGCCACGCTCGATTAGTAAACCATGTGACACCAGACCACCTCTAAGTGTTCCTGGAATAATAAATCTTATCGTAACAATCATTTTCATATACGAGTATAGGGGTAAGTTCGTATGTTAATATAATAAATCTCAGTAAATGAAATACTTTTTAAAAGTAAATTCTATTTCTATGAATTTAAAGATTATATGATTGAATTTTTATTTTTTAATTGGTTTCCAGTAATCTCTGTTTCTCAAATAGGCGTAAAAACGGTCAATAACACTAAAAAATATTGAGCTCGAGCTTGACCTAGGATAATATTATAGTTATTGACTGTGGCCATATGCGTCTTATTTATTGCAATGAAAATAACTGCCTTAATTGTTGTTAACTGTATTAGTGTGTACCCACACGTTATCTATCAATATTTAACATCACAGATAACGTATTAGACCCATCGCTACATTTGTGTGAAACGGTCAATAACTATAACATTATCGCAGATGGAGCAGTAGCATTATGACATTACATACACAAAATAATATGTATCACTATACACGTTTTTATAGATTAGTTCTATAACATTATATAGCACGTAGAATTTTTTAATGTGGCTGTTTAGTTCTGATTGTGTGTGTTGATGAAATATATAAAGTACGCGGTACTAACCTGTGAGCCGTAACTGTAACCGTTGCAGGTTTAAACGATTGCGTGGAATCAGCATGAAGAACCAGTCTAGATTTTTGGAATATATAACCAAAATATTATAATAGCTAAGCAATAAACACGCGTGTAACTCACAACAGGTTTTTAAAAACAAAAGTAAGTTAAAAATCTTATGTAAACAAATGGTGATATTCCGAAATACTCCACTATTTTATACGAGTTTAGGAAACTGGCATGTTTTTGTTAAAAAAGAAACTACTTATTTATGCGCAGTAAGTCCGTTTTATTGACTCAGCGGGTAGACAATAAAAACGTGGCCACCAGTTTAGCGTGGTCTTTCAAGCCGATATTCTCCCTACATTCTAAGGAAGCTAGAGGATTGTCAATACATTCTGAAAGGTCTACGTGTTTGTGTATATACTATCTATATGTAACACACGTACCGCGTAGGTGTCACTCGTAGCACTACTGTTTTTTCTTTGCTGATTACAAATGCACTGAATTCGTTTCTTGCGTCCATTTTATGAATAAAATTTTAACATACAAGATGTCGAGTGATTTTTTTAACAATGTTGTGTTTTTATGAGACAGTAAAATGTGATGGTTTTATTGTTTTAAAACATTGTAATGAGAATAACAAAAAGTATTTTTTTTTTTTTTTTGTATATCTTTTTATTTTGCTATTTCCGATATTGTGATATCTTTCCAGTTTGATTTATTTAAATTTTTATATTTGTTGGGTAGTATAGGAGCTGAAAAAAAAACGCACCTGGTGTCTGTATATTCTTAGTATAACGTTAACTTCTAATATTATATTAATATATAAAAATATATCACTAATATATAAATACTACATTTAATACGTACGATTTTTCTCAGGTAGTAAAAAAATCATTATTGAGTGATTTTTAATTTAAATTTTATTTAATTACATTGTGAATGTACTACATGGTTAATTTTTTGTAACCGACTTGTACATATTTTATATCGTAATTGTATTAAATAAAATACTTATGACTTATTGTACACCATTATAGAAAACTTACAGAATTGTTATTGTTGCAATTCTAATTGTGTACAAGGCGGTCTTAGCCTTTAATAGCGAGGATTATATTATATACAATTTGTGTTAATTCAAGTTAGTTTTAGTATTAGTTAAGTTTATGACTATAGAGAGAGAGCATTTAAATATTATAGTAATGTTACTGAACAGAATCGGGAGTGATACGGGATACTATTAAAAAAACCCTAATAGCGATATCTTCCAGACAACTTGAGGAAAGTGTAATAGGAAATAATGAGAGTATGTATTTTACAAAATTATTTAAAATAAATATATAACCATACTATTTACAAAAATACACGTGTTTTTTACAAAATACAGACATACAATGTAACAACGCCGGAATGCACGCACCACTTATCCAGTTTTCTGACCTAATGTGCATATTGTTACAATTACCACGTGCTAACAACGGTGAAAGAAAACATCGCGATTAAACCTGCACATCGAAATAACCACTGTGTCACATTATAGTGGGAGGCCCGAGCCCAGCAGTGGAACGTTTAGGGTCTGTTATTATATTATAATACTAGAGTTTTCCCCGCGGCTACGTCGCCTGAAAAACCCTAGGTGATAGATAGCTCTAGTTACGCACATAAAATTTTAATTAGGTGTATCATATATAAGTATGCTTATAAACCTTCAATGGAAACGTAACTGACGGTAAAAACGCTTAAAAATCTGTTGCGTGGTTCAGGAAGTATTAGTAGATATACAGACAAACAAATGCGGAAAGCTTTTACCTAAAACTTTACTGTTTCTTGTTAAGTTCACTACAATAACAAAGTCACTAAGTCCACATAGTTTACCCAACTGCCCGACAAAACATAGAGATGGGTCGAAGCCAACCTGATTTCAAGTAATGCAATGAACGCCATGTTGTTTATGACAACGAAGGTATTTGTTAGTGAATTGAAAAAATGCGATTTCTGTGCCAGCTGTTTCGCTAATGCGTCTATTCCATCGAAATGACGTCATTTACTGGGATAAAATGTATCCTAGGTTGCCCCGAAAGCTAGCTTTATGTCGAGTTTCATACTCTAACAGACAGAGATACAAAAATTCTCAAATTTGTGTTTTCGGAATCTGCTGGTCCGAATTGGCCCCCCCTGATTTTTTTCACATTTTTAAACGTATTCTACAAACTCGAATCATTTACAGATTTATTATAGTATAGATAGAAGATAGATAGATTAATATAACAAAACATCTTTTCTTGTCATATTGCAAAGCATGAAATTATAGTAAGATTATAAAAGGAATGATTACCAGTCAATATAAAATCGAATAACAGATGTCACAATTAATGCGCAATTTATTAAACGTTAATAAGCAATATTGAGTTATTAATCACAGTCATTAGCATTTGTTAACTTGTAATCGATGCTGATTAACATTTCCTTCGATGACAGGATATGAATAGAAGATTAATCATTACAGCTCAATCAACTTTTTGCAAATGAAAATATATTATCATACTTGGACTTAGAATATTTAAATTATGATTCTCAATGAACACTTTTATTAGTTATAATTTGATTACAAGTACTTTATATAAGTCGTGATAGCTTAATGATTTTATTTCAATGATATGAGTTCTATTATGATAAAAAATCATGCATGCATTTAACAGTCAATTGAGATACTTTTTATCGTCTTACAAAACTTCGAAACTTTCTATATTTTGTACGAGAAAAGCAAGTTATGATCTGATATTTTAAACGAGTCAAATAGCGTGTTAATTATATTATTGTTTAAACAGTTACGGTCCTATTCATATTGATTTAGAGTAAGTTTTTAGGCTTCTTTAAGAACCTTAAAGAGGCCTACAAACTTACTTCTACTCAATATAATTAAGACCATTATCATGTATATCTTTAATATATGTATAAAGTTCTTTTATTCTTTTGTATGCCACTGAACTCCCCCTAAGCTCTGGACCGATTTGATAGAAAAATTGTGTTTGTGTTTGAGTGGGGGGGGGGGGTCCTGGACGGTTTAGATTTACAATTGGAACCGGTAAGTGGCGTTGGAATCGGGTCCCAGAATTTTGATAATTTTTTATGTGTTTTGGTGGGTCCCAGGATGTTTTAGATTCACAATTAGATCTGGTAGGTGGCGCTGTAATCGGGTCGTAGATTTTTATTTTTGCAGGCCAACACAACATATTAGACGTTGAAATATAGATATAAAATGAATTATTTATATTTTGAATACATACATACATACATAACTTCACGCCAGTTCCCTTGCGGGGTAGGCACGAACAACAGAGTGCCATTTAGGCTTATTCTTACACACCTCACTTGCCTCTTTGACATTCATTAAATTTTGAATACATTAAATAAAAAAATACGTTTATATACTTTTCCGAATTAATAGAAACTATAGTCTATAGTATTATAAAATTCTAAGTATACTGTGTCTGTACATCGAAACTATTTAAAAAAAACTGAAATACTCTATATAAACGAAGAACATGTTGCATCTTTTTGGATTCTTGTCTGTGTACGTGTCTGTTTGTTCGGGATTCACGTAAAAATTACTAGGTCGATTTCGATACAGTTTTCGCTGAGCGACAGCAATTTCTTAGAATTAAAATCTGCGCTACTGTCTAGTATTTTAAGTTTAAAATTCCCAGGATAAACATCTTGGGAATTTTTCCGGGAGCGGTTTGACGTTGTTGGGATACATAAAAATTAGCTTATTCCGACACACTTTCCACTAAAACGATAGCTTAGATTATTTTTTTAAATGCTGCGATATTTTGTGTCCCGGAAATCCCGCGGGAATTTCAAGTCAAGCGTGGATGAAGTCGTGGGCATATCCTTGTACGTAATAATAACCTTTCAAAAATAACTACTTGATTCGTCCTCGTTTATAATTAATTGCGTCGTAAGATTTTATTCGCGTTCCAATAATTCGAGTAGGTACTAATAAAAAGTTCAAAAAGGAGATTGAAAGGAACTGCCTCAGCTATTAGCGGCTCAGCTGTGTTGTATGGCATTATGCGAACTGTGAATGACCTCTTCAGCATAATAATGGTGGAGGGATGCGCAGGAGCGCGTGCGTCGAGGGGCGACCGGTTTTGAATTAGAACGTTTTTTTCAAACGAAAGCTCGGGCTTTGTCGGCGTTTGAGCCCGCCCGGTGTGCTGTGCTAACTCGACAAATGCGTGAAATGAAATAAGCCGTATTTAATTTCCTTTCCTTTTTGAAATATTTTTTTACAGTGAGGGGTTTGTTTGCGCTAAAGATTAAAAGCTCCAAGATGTTTCTTTAAGTTAAGAACAGCTACACACGAAATAGTGTTGTAAATTTTCTTATACCGATATCTCTTAAGTGAACTATTTTTATTTTATCTGTACCTACAAGCTAGTTACCGAAATAAGCTTTCATTTCCGAGGTTTACCTATAATGATATATGAAGAGGTCATTTCGGGACTTTATAAAACGATTGCAAACAGATCTTTAAAGTACCAATGAGATATGTAACGCATCGGTTTAGCAGATGCTCATAAGCAGTAATAATCACTAATCACCAGATAGATCATCGGTCCCCTACTGTTTATCTGCAAACATAACACAACCTTCATTACTGCACTCCATTGTATTAAAACGTAATATTACAATAATCCGAAGCTTTAGTTAATTAGCAATGTATTAAACGGATTGAAAAAAAAATTGGATAAAAGTTCTTAAATTTTTCTTATGAAGTGAGTAAGTGATTATATGTAGTTTTAAAATCAAGATGAACCACAATTTGATCTTGTAAAACAAAATTTTACGATAATTAGTTTATTAGCACTCCCCGTGTACGAACAGTACAGCTACGAATTTTCTAAAATTTATCATGTTTTACTTTATAAGGTAAAAAACCATGATCTTACTATTCACTTAAAAAGGATATAATCCTTTTATATTATTTTGTTAAAATAACAAAGCGCCCAAACATTTGCTTAAATTATTATTATACAAGACAAACAATGGGCTCGTGTGCCATAATAACCGTAAACAATCTCCCTTAATTAGGTCATAATGAGTTCTTATTTCATAATAGACACGTATGGAGTTTGGAGTAGTTAAGGCGCCTGTGTCCCTCTTTTTGGGACACAGTAAACAGATGAGGGAGGGAGCCGCGATAGTACGACGCAAGACTTGAGGCCGTTCGGTCGTGCGAACAACTGATGCCGAAACGCGTTACTAAACGCGATGTTTACCGAACTTTTGGGCAGCGCTTAGATTCTGGAATGACAATTTGAATTTGAAATAGAACATTTAAAATTCGTTCTAGAATAAAAATTAAATATTAACAACTTTAAAAGTGAAATGGAATGAGAATAAACATGTAAAATTATCGATAGAGTGAAAATTAAACATAATTTTGTGGCAGTATGGTGGATGCTGGTGCTAATGAGTGCGATAACACTGTAAATGGAAGGAACCAATTCGTTTTTCTTGTATTTGTGCATTTACTGCTTATCGGACTGAATGGAACTAATGGTAAATATTTATGGTGTTGACATAACACCCAAGTTTATGTTAAAATTTTTGTTTTTGTTTTAATTTTTATTTTCAAATTCTTTCATAGTGTTCATATAAAATGAAATGTGACGCCACTTATTTTTATTTTTATTTGTAACATTTCTTTAGCGTCATGTTATTAACATATCTCCATCATTCATTATTTTAATAAAGTAGTTATTGATTTCTAATTTGACACAAAATTTTCCATTATTTTTGTAGCGAAAACTAAAAATTAGCCAAAGCAAAGTATTTTTTTTTCTTCTCTTGTAGTATATAGCTAAATAAGTATTGCTTGTTTTAATTTTATATGCAGTTGGTATTCCGTTAAGTTAATAATTATAAATAGACCAGAACATGCGTTATTAAATTTTATAAGTAGTTACTACAAATTCGCGATTTAATTTATTTTCATCTTTGGTACTTAGTGTTGTACCCGGGAGTGGAATAACAAGCTCTTTTATTAATCAAGCAATGGATTTCTCTTGTTTTATCAGATCGTTACCGTATCCAGTAATTAAAGTAGCCGGGAACCAATTAACAAAATGTAGTAACCGGCCGCTGCCACTGCGCTCCGAATATAAAACAATGAAACTTTTTTCTTTGTACCTCTGCGCCTTAATTGACGTTAACCGGTAGCGTTAAATTAGTAAAAGTAACTACCGGTCGAATTTCGGCATTTTATGTTCTTTTTTCCGGGTAACTTTGTACGTAGTTTGTACAACACTATTTGTGTGTTTCCTTTAATTAAAGGATGTAATTAGAGATCAAAAGCCTGTGTATGTCACACAGGAAATTGCCTGGAAAACTATCTACAGTCGGAAATAAAATGGTTTTGTTTTATTAAATGAAATTCATTAACGTTAATTACTTGCTTAATTGGTATCAATGTTGTAGGTATAGATATTGTTTTAAATTGATTAATAATAATTTAATAAAAGCTCACAAATACTTAAATTAATTTATACGGGACATTTCATACCTACATATTAATAATATTAAAGCTTTTTGTCTTTTGATTTTGTTAATGTTGAATGTATATTTCGCGGAAACTATCCTATTTTCCGGGATACAAAGTGTCCGATCTTCACCCCCGTTAAGTAAGTCGTCTTAAATTCTCAAATTCGTATCTTAAATCAGCTTATTTTACACTAGAAGTAAAAAGTAGGAGAGTGCGGACTATTTTTATGTACATTTAAGATATTATGAATTAGAATAATGATTATTATAAATTAAAAATATAGGTTTATAATTTAGCCGTAGAAAAGTTATAAAATAAATAATTTGTTGCATACTTATTTATTATTATTTATAGACTGTGAAACTAAATTTTCAGAGATTCAAAAAGTAAGGTTATTTAATATATCGTCATGTTATACATTTAGCTGCTCTCGCGTAAACTTCTGGTCTGTATCCCAATTTTCGGGATAAAAAGTGTCTTATCTTAATCACAGTTATCAAAACTGCATATGTATGTACTTAGTTAGGCCAATATACGAAAATTGTAAGACATATATTTTCCAATGCTATAAAATGGCTCCGAAGAATATCCGGGGGACTAATAGAACTCAATAAAAAAAAAACTATGTTTGTATTAAATTTCATTAAAATTGTTTTATTTATAAGATCGTGAAGGGACAAACAAACAAAGATCACAACCGAATGTAAGATTGTCCTGATCGCAGCTATAACATGTTTGGCCAAAAATTTTGTTCGTGGTAAACTCGACGTAGTACACCATTTCACGCATGTTTTAAAATGTGCAAATTGATGCAACTAAGAATTTAATGTTCCATTAATTAAGTTGGAGAAATTGAAACTGGTTTCGACGTGTTTTATATTTATAACGATGGGAAATCTTAACTTTCATATAGCTGGTAATTTGATCGTTTTTAAACGTGTTGAGCGATGACTTTAGTAAATAACTTTTCGGAAGCAAATATCAATATATGCGATTCATTTAAACATCTTAAAGTTATGAATTAATGATTTATAATTGCTATTTGGAAATAATGGTATATCCGTAATTTGTGTTAGGATTTGAATTCTATACAATATTTATCTATAATAGTATATTACCTTTTCACTCCCGATTCTTTTTGAAAACTTTCCTTTATAACTTACTTACATATTTATCCGTGCAGGAACGGAGAAAGAATACAATTTCCTGCAGTCGGGTGACCTGGCGTAAGAGGCGACTTAACAACCCATAGCCAGGTGGTAAGGCATTTGCCCGACTGGATGGCTACCACCCCTGGTCTAAATTATGTCGCCATAACAACCTTGAGTTGTGTTCCGGAATTAGTGACCAGGTTCCAGTTTCTCTTGAGAGAACAGCAGCGCATTTGTAGCGTCTTTGGTGTTGCAAATGTCCATAGGCGATGGTAACCGCTTTCCATCAAGTGGGCCGTCTGCCTGTCAGCTGATCTCCTGCAATAAAAAAAAACTAGCGGTCCCGGTAGACGTTGTCCTGCCTTGAAAAAAAATTAGGACCCGATTATTCAAATTAAATATGACTTATGTTACTCAGGGATAATTTACGATTCTAATGGTGAAATAATTGTTTAAATTAGTAGTTTTTGAGTTTATACGCTACAAACATACAAAAATAGACTTACTCGCGAATTAAGCAATCTTAAAATTATCTAATACTAAATTTTAAGTAACATAATACTAGGTCTATTTAAGGTTACCTACCCCTTCGAGATCGTAACAAATTCCGTACGTTATTTTTGAAGGTTTCATATTCAAGCACGCTGGAAAAACTGTGATACAAAAATTTATAAAAACATTACACAAGTCAGCACATGAATAACTTTAAGCAAAATATTATATATACTAGGTAATTGTATTAAGAATTGTCGAAAAGAAATCTTAAACAAAAGTACGTTTGACCTGCAGCAAATAAATAACTATAAAATAATAAGAACTATACATATGGAAAAAGTTACCGAATGAATGGATGGCAAGGTGTAGAAATCATGGATGTACTGTACTATCTATGATAGAAACCCACTTTATATTGAATCGATAAGCGCGTACTGCTCATTTAAGTTGCCTATGTAGGACACGTAAAACCAAATAAAAATTCTTCAATATTTATTGATTTACTATATAAGATCTGAAGCAAGGAATCGGTCGTTTCACCTAAAACCCTTGACAGGTACACATAATGTAGATGTCTTTGAAAGACATTTAATAATATAGATAGCAACCCTGTTGTGACAACAGTCGGCTAATCTATTACATAATGTTTACATTACGATATATTAGATACATTAATGGTAGGTGTGGGATTCAAATATTTTTATTAGGTAAATTAATTTATTTAAAGGCCGCCGTGTGGCGTACTGCTGTAGGGCTACTTTGTATATTTAAGAAATAATTAAAACATCAGACAGAGGAAAGTGTTTCAAAAATGTTAGAGAACAAGTATACATATTTACTTTAATTGTACATAATATCATCAGTTTTTAAGATTTCAAATATCGCACTCCTGTCTATCTTTGAATAACTTTTATTTTATCTACTTTCATTAGCATATTTTGTATACTGTTTCGTTTAAAATATGTTACAATAAGATCTAATTCGCGATTACTTAAGTTTTTGTTTTATAATTAAAACGACAGAAATACGTAAATCAATATTTATAATAACGCATTAAAGTTTCAATAAAAATGTCAAGAACTGTTTCTAATAAAACACTTAAATTTCAAATAAGAAACTCGTTTCATTAGAATGTTTAGTTGCATTTGAGATTTTTCCCTGGAATTTGGGAGGTTGTTATTTTGCTTCCAGTGTTATTGCAAAAAAACCTATAAATCTGCCTAAACTTATAGTACTTATAGGATATTTTATTATATACTCGTATATACTTATGGATATTGGTTTTAAAAAAGGATTAAGATTTGGTGCGTAACTCTCAACTGTTTTATGAAATTTTACTTATGGAGGTGCTACATGGTATTTTACTTGGCGTCAGTCTATTTTACTGACTTTTAGGCTGAGGTGGAGGGATTATAAAGACCTGGCCTTTTTTTATATATTTTTATTTGAAGGTTATTCTAAATTTGAACATTTGTTAATACTTGATCGTGCGAGGCAATATTTAAAGATTATATAAAGATATGAACTATATGACAGCCCTAAGGGACTGCACGTTGCACATACGCCGCGCCCGCGCCGCACCAAAAAGACAAACATGTCCAGATAGTCATATTGTATCGAGTTATCAGTGACAGTGACAAGTATTAATAAAGGACAACTACCGAGCTTGACCGCGCCGTGCCTGGACAAAGTAAAAAATAAATCACAATTACTACAATGCCTCGTGTCGTTTTATCCGCCTGTCCATCTAAATGCGGCGGAACGGACAAACGTAACCCATCCATGTTATAGAGAGATCTGTTTTTTTTTATTAATTTGTAAGTAATAAAGTTTATAGTTATGCATGTCTACCTGTGATAGAGTCGGGTTAATCGAATTGTTTTTGTTTTATTAGGAATTGGTATAAAGATTTTTTAAAGATAATCTTATTTAAAACTATTGTACTAAAGAGTTTATTTGAATTGTGTATTTATTTCTGTTACAATATTTTATGAGTTTTAAACACGAATTTGAACATTACATAGTTGTTCCATTTTATTGACCAAAAAATGTACCTACAATTTTATAATCGTAATAGTATAGTTATTGTTTTAATGTAAGATGTGTTTGTGTAAAAAAAAATTAACAGCTTTGTCAAATATAACTTTTTGAGTGAAAATCAAAATGTCAGTGGTAACTTTTTAATCAACTATGATTTTTGACTGAAGCTTTTCCGATTTTCGCCTGGTGGTTTTCAAAGCTTTATCATGCAATATTATACTCACACAGGCGAAATACATGAACCGCAGCTACTTCAAATCTTGATTCAAAATAGTGACACATATGATAATAACATTTTTTCAAAGATAATTATCATGACATTATTAATTGACTATAATATGTGTGTAATCATTGCTTCTACGGATTTTGCACGCCTAATAAGCCAGTAACGTTATCTATGAACATGACAACTTATAGAGCGTACTTTTAGTAACTAAAATTGAATTTAAAAGCTGATACAATGTATCATGTGTTACACAAGTTACTATATCACAAGAATAGCTAAACAGATAAAGCGCCATAGCGCAGCTACTAATTGCAAGCCAGTTTCCAATCTTTATTTCATGAATTAAATAAATTAAATATTGACCTACTATCTGGTTATTATAGATAAAAGATATCAATGTTTTTACCTATTTGCTGTTGCTAGAAGTGACTGCAGTAATCAGTTCAGTTAATTACGTCATTAGTTCGTTGACCTGTAACTTATACACAAGAATGTATTACATAAAAAGATAACAAATCGTTTTCTACATTTGTCATTTCTTAACAAATGAGTGTCACAATTTCAATCTTTAGGTGCGCATTACAAAAGATTAGCTTGTCGAATGTTTAAGGTGAATAACGTTACATTTGCTTATGACCAAGATTGAATAACTAATGTTCTGCAAAGCTCGACTAACAATGTAGGTTCAATAGACATATATAAATAAGATAGAATAGACATTAGAATGTATAAGATAGTTAAGATTTGTAAAAGGCTAAAAAAGAGACATGTAAAAGAATAGCTCTGTCTTGTACAATGACGGAGAAGGCGAGGAAAAAAAAAAAAAAAAAAACAATGTAGGTTCTCTGATTTTTATTTGATTTTATTATGAAACTGTTAATAAACTATTGAGCTTTGCTCTAAATAATAAATTATAGGGTTCCTTAGAAATGGCAAGACTGGCAAGCAAAATTGGCAACTGACAATCTTTATTTTACGCTTTTGTTCGTGCGGCCAAATATCCCTGTATATAATTTGTTAGGAGACTATTGGTATTACATATATGAAGTTTGGAAGGGAGATGTCTTCTGTCACATGTATATATTGTTACGACCTAGGTGCCGACAAAGACAAATTCACGCCTGCATATCTGTAGAAACACATTTTATTACCTTTTCGGCATTTGGACTTCTTTTGTTTACTTTGTGTTTAATATTTGTGATTAAAAAAACAGCCCATTGTATATTGTAATCTTTTACGGCCTATTGTTGTATTGTGATCAATGCTAGGTGTCTCGGATTTAAAAGTACAAACTGATTCTAAGAAATTCGGGCCACGCGGCCGGGTAGACATATTGCATCTGTGCAGTATAAAGCCCAATGGAGAGATGACACAGTCGAGCGATAACTACAAGCGAAGCAAGACTTGTGTACATTCGGTAATCTATTTAGCGACGGACATTGCCCGTGTATTTGAATTACGATCTTCTGCATTACGTTTGGACTTATTGCGTTCGGTTATACTTGTACCTGTGTTATACCTGTTTGTATAGTTCTAATAAACTCTATAATAATTTCAACGGCATTTTAATTCGAGTCCTGCAACTCGTAACAATATTATTACGCCTGTTTTCTAAAGAGTTAGGTAGAAATGCTGGAGCTCTATTTGCATACGATCCTGACCATAAATATTTCGCTACATCTTCATTAATCTATACATACAGCAAAGTTATTTTAAAAAATCTGAGTTAATACGTATGTACGTATATAGATAATTACACGTATATATTATCTATAAAATATGGTTTGCATCCATATTTTATAGATATTTGGGCAAAACGAGAAACTTAATGTGTTTATATATGATAACATTGATGATGTAAAGCTTGAACTCGTATAGTTAAATGGTTGCACGTTGCATCCTTAGCTCTCTAAAAAGAACATCTGGTCAAGTACAGTGTACAAACCTATAAAAGTAGTAAAAGCCACACTTCAGACTGCCCTTTAGAGCTCCACACGTGACGTAATATTATACCAATGTGAATATTTAGAAAGATGCACCTACAAACTTGAAATGGGTTCTATCGAGTAGGCGTCTACCGTTTGGTTTAGAAATTCTAATGCGTAATTTTTATGGAAATTCTTTAAGTAGGTCGTTAATATTTTAGAACGATATGCTGTAATGGTCTTAAGGCCTAGCATTAATTCTTATTCTCTCTCATAATAACCGAATATAGGGAAATATTCCAAGAGTGAATTATTGCGGTGCCCCGTCTCAGTTAAAATTAAATTCTTGATTGCATTAGAAGATACTCATAATCTCAGCTGAATATGGCTTTCAGGCCTATTAATATAAAATGAAGTATTAATGTATGAAAGTGACTTCGTTTGTTTATTTATCTGTTCTTTTATGACGACCTCGGGAATGAACCCATTGTAATGAAACTATGTATCATTATAGAGAGTATCGGCAACGCAGATGAAAATAGGATGTTTTATATATTTTATAACGGTACAATTTTCTTATAAGAATCGAAATACGAGAATAGATGAATGTACTGTGTTTGGTATACATCTGCTGTTGATAAAGGTTTTTTAAAAGGGTGTCGTAACATTTCTTCGAGGCCAGCAGCGCATTGGTGACATATCTGGTGTTGCAAACATCCAAAAGCGATGCTAAGCGCTTTCCATCAGGTGGGCCATCTGCCCGACTGATCTACTCCAGCTCTATAAAAAAAGGATATCAAAAGGCGGAAAGATTTAAATTTTCGAGTAATAAGAATTATTACTAAAAAAAATAATATTTCCGCGGGACACAGAACTGAAAAGTAGGTGAAGGTGAAGCTGTGTGGAATGTTTAATACTTAAGTCTATAAAATTAATAAACTGCTCAGGAATATATACACAGCATTAAACACTACTGTTACTAAATCGTAAAATTATAAACTGGAGTATTATATTTTCCCATAAACATACTAGGTACTAAAACAAACTTAAAATTTACCTACTCGTATTTTTCTTAAAACCTCTATTTTGTTTTTTCTAAATTTTAGGCTGGACATTTAACAGATAGTTAAAATAAAATAATCGCTAAAACTATGTGGCTAAATTGCGATTATTTTATTTTAACCGTCGGTTAAATGTCTGTGCACACCAGCCTTAGACTTATTATTTACCTACCATCAAATTCTATTTCGTAAATATTACTAAAGCGTAATACCAATTTTCGCTCGGATCAAATAATAAATCACGCTGTTTTCCGACTTTTATTTTGCAAGATATAGAGTTGTGGAAAAGTTTTCATAGCACAACTCATGGGCCATTATTTCCGTATATTATTTGAAGTATTCCGAACCATTAAACTGATATATTATTGGTATAAAACTGATTACTGACGATGGCGTCTGGAACATCAAAGAACTGCTATGTATTTTTAACTATGTCTGGAAATTGGGTCGATAGTTGTATAGTTCTTACCCTTTTTTGTTTGATTCAAATTAATTATAACGAAGTTCTGATGTTTATATGGCTTCATAAAAAGTAACATAGATTAATGAATGGCCATTACTTTGATTTGATTATGTAACTTTTGAACTCTGCTGGAGTGATAATAAATCATATCTATTTTAAAAGAACAAGATTTCATCGCCTCCTTTTACGTATCGTTGAAATATTTAAAGTGGATGTTCATTTATTTTATTATAATACAAAGCTAGAAAGAATTTATGACATTTTTAGAATTCTCTAGTAATTTTTGGTAAAACCGGAACTGTTATATAATCGTCATGTCTGTCCGTGTATTTGTGTTTGTTCATAACTTTCATATTTTTCTTTCAAGCCTTTCGGTCTGTAATATGACTTCAGTATGACAGGCTATATCACTGTACAATGATGTTGTGAAATTGCAAAAGCCTTAAATATAAGGGCTGAGTCTCATATCGTTGTTTAATTGAGGGACCAAATATTTATTTATACATAGGTAGGCATGTGGTAGGGTATTTGTGCGTCTGGATGGCTACCACCCCTGGTCTAGTGTATGCCGCCATAACAACCTTGAGTTGTCTTCTGCCATCAGTGGCCAGGTTTCAGACTACCTTTAAGGAGCGGCAGGACATTGGTAGCACCTTTGGTGTTACAAATCCTAATAGGCGATGGTAACCACTTTACATCAGGTGAACCGTCTGCTATACACATATCGTAAAAAAAATTGCATAAGTTCAGTAGACAGGCAGACGGCCCACCTGGTGGCAAGCGGTTACCATCGCCTATTGGGATTTGAAACTGGAGACTAAAGTTTGGCCACTAATGCCGGAACACAACTCAAGGTTGTAATCGCCTATATATATGTTTGTAGGTATGGTTAGACAGCTTTTATAAAATCATAATTACCTCGGTTAACGACTTTTTAAATTAATTGATGGAATAATATTCGTTTCCGAAATTTTAGTGTAATCTCAACTTTTGAACTGCGTTCTGGAGAAATCTGAAAGAAAATAAAACGATAGATCTTAAACATATTTTAAATGACAATAAGTAGTTTTTGAGATACAGGGTATTGGCCATTAAATGAGTTTATTAAGATTCCTAAACAAATGATAATTTTCACTTCTGCGGTACCCTACATTTTGTATGCTCCGAGACTCAGTTGGTTAATTCATTAGTTACAATTTAATTTCTTCTGTTGGTAAACAAAGAGTTTATCTATATACCTATATTTTATACCAACAAAAATACAATTATATATTTCTTTTTCGTTTAGCTCAAAACCGAGCACCTCGCATCAAAGAGCATCCTTCAAATACAGTATCAGGTCGCAGTGAACCAGCAACTTTGAGATGTGTTGTAGAAGGTAGACCAAAACCCTTCGTGCAATGGTTCAAAGATGGCTCCCCGTTACCACCTGCTGAAGATGGACATCGAGTCTTATTGGAAGATGGGTTATTGTTTTTAAGGTATGTGAAGTTAAAGGCAGACAAGTATTTCAGTATAACGTTATATACATACCTATGTAACAGGTTAGTTTTAAAAAATTTGCTAAATTGAAGTAATTTTTCTTTGTTTATATATATTATAGAAAAGGTCGTATAAACGAAGAAAATATTTTTTTGTTTATGTAACAAGTTTAGAATTGGTCTATGGTTGAGAATATATATCAATAAATAAAAATCTAAATATTATTACATACATACATACATAACTTCACGCCAGGTCCCTTGCGGGGTAGGCACGAACAACAGAGCGCCATTCAGGCTTATTCTTACATACCTCACTTGCTTCTTTAACATTCATAGCTCTTGTCATGCACTCTCGTCTGTTCTTAAGGCTCCTGACATAAATATTAAATATTATTCTTTGTTATAAAAAGTTGATAACTAAAATTATCCATGTAATTAACTAATTAAGGTTTAATACTGTATTTATTCAGACTAACAAGAGAAAGAAATTGTGTTTTAATTATTCTATTTAAGCAAATTTAAGAAGTTGCTCTTTTAATGCTCATAAAAATAGTATAAGTAAAATAAGTTTTATTTTTAAGTTCATTACGCAACCACGAAATATAATTATGAGAATTTTCTTAATTATTAAAAACATTTGTATGTGTCTGTAAGTTATAATTAATTACAATCAAGATTTACCTTGTGGCATGTTTTTGAAAACATCAGCATTATATTTCCCCATTGTATTTCATTTTCTCACTGACGCTAATTATTTTTACTTGTTTATTAAAAACATTTTCATAGCTAACAAGCTACACAAATGAGTAGAAACTTCTTATTTTTCACTGACATAATATAAATTAAAGCTATCACCATCTGCTTTAAGTAAGGCGAGATGTAATAAAAACAAAGATATGGATTTAAAACAAAATTTATGTTGATGATTGTGGGAAGGAGTTACTTTACTACTCTAATAAGAGTTATGTAGTGACGATTTCGATGTGTAAAATGATAAGCTATTTGTTAACTGAAACTTTGAGGAAACCTTTTGTTTTAGACAAAATATATATCGAACCTAAATTATATCTTTCATCCGCGCAGGAACGCAAAAAGAATACAATTTCCTGCGGTCGGGCGGCCTGTCGTAAGAGGCGACAAAACAACCCACAGCCAGGTGATAGGGCATTTGCCCGACTGGATGGCTACCAGCCCTGGTCTAAGGTATGTCGCCATAACAACCTTGAGTTGTGTTCCGGCATTAGTGACCAGGTTCCAGTCTCCCTTAAGAGAGCAGCAGCGCATTTATAGCACCTTTGATGTTGCAAATGTCTATAGGCGATAGTAACCGCTTTCCATCAAGTGGGCCGCCTGCCTGTCTGCTGAACTCCTGCAATAAAAAAAAATCGAGTGGAGAAAATAAGTACATATAACATCACTTCACATCTTTCTTCGGGTTGTACCCGATTCAACCTACAAAAGTCAACCCACATAAAAAAGTTCCCAAATCAACCCATTTTTATTCCCAACTTAACCCACGACTTATTTTTAATAAATTTTCTTATCATAACCTAAATGTTATTATCAATTCAACCTAAAGCAAAAACAATGGCAATCAAGTATGGATAACATAAAAATGAAACTGTGTTTAATAATATTTTATAAATGTAATTAGCATTTGCCCGCGACTTCGTCCACATGGAACAGGTAACAAAGATTATTGTACTTTTGGCAATATTTAAAATTAAAGGTTATTTCCAGCAGAATAATAAGATGTTTTTAGTGCTAAAATACATGAATCCCGGAAATTCCTCTAAAAACCCGAGATAAGTAATATTACTAAAGTTATACACAACTACAAGTGTTCTACTGAAGATTCTAATAAATATAGAAACTGTCGTAGCAAGCAAATTCTAAAATAATGTGGTTTCGAACTTAGGAAATGCTGGGAAATATAAAAATAGGATTTGATATTAGTCAAATATAGAACATTTTATATAGTACTAATCTATTCCGTTATAAAAGTATCCCGGCCAATTTTCAAGGGTTTTTTACGCCCTGTGGTTGTAATTTTTTAATTGGTTTTTAGAAAAATATCTAAGATTCTGAGGATATAATGTACTATAACATTTAAAAAACAACGTGAACTGTGATTCGTAAAAATCGTATCGGAATTAGCCAATTTTTATGCCCCTTAACCACTTTAAACAACTTCCGGGAAGATTCTCACTAGATTCCGGGACATAATCTACCGAATCATTTCAAAAAGAAAGTTTCCTATTATTTTAATATCACTCAGATCCGAATCAGATAATTTTTATGCGTAATAATCACTACAAAACAAACCACTTCCGCAAAAAATACTACAGCATTATGATTAATACTAATACTACACCTATGATTCTAATGAAATCGTATCGAAATCAGCTAATTTTAATGCAACCTCATTAATTTGTACCATTCACGAAAAATGTCCTGTGGAATTCCCGGGACACAAAGTACCGCAGCATTTAAAAAAGAACATAAATTATTGTTTTAGTGTAAATCGTCTCCGATTTAGCTAAGTTTTACGCTTACTTACCACTTAAACCAATTCCGAGAAAATTCCCGCGGGATTCCCAAGACGCAAAGTCTCGCAGCATTTTAAAAAGACGTTGAAGTAGTAAGCTATCGATTTAGTGAAAATTGTGTTGGAATAAGCAAATTTTTATGCGTCCTAAGAACTACTACTACTCCCGGAAGAATTCCTGCAAGATTCCCGGGATAAAATATAGCATTAGATTTTATTTCAGAAAATTTGCTATCCATCAATGAAAAAATCGTATCACATCCTAACAATGTTTTCAACGCGAAATTTCCGCGAGATACCCGCGATAAAAAGTACAGCATAAGTATGTAATTTCTGTATTAAGATTTTTCATCTATGACTTTTGGTAAGACCGTACACAAAATCTCTGTTTTTTATGTTAAAAATTTTGTGTAAATCATTTGGGAATAGATTTAGGTTGATTTGATAATGAAAAATTAAAATATTGTCGTGGGTTGAGATGTCATGGGTTGAATCGGGAATAACCCCTTTCTTCTTTATCGTATTCTTCTAAAATATTCTATTTAACTTGAGCTGTATTTTTAATTTCTTAGTAATAGAATTACTGCAAGTCTCTATTTATAATAATTGATTTTTTTCACAAGAATTTATTTATAACTTTATAATTGGATAAGTAAACTCCACTGGAGCAAGTCTTACAGTTTCATTAAGTTTAAAAGCGATTAACACGTAATTCATTTTTAGGGTCAATCGTGGCAAGAAAGATAGTGATGAAGGAATATATTGGTGTGTGGCACGCAATGTGGCCGGTGATGCAGTCAGCCATAATGCCTCGCTCAATGTTGCTGGTAAGGCTTTTGAAGGAATTTCCTGATGTATATGTAAAATGCCAGAAAAGGCTAAGAAGCATTTCGTCATTAACGTTTGTTTTATTGTGAATGCTATTAACTAATGATGCGTGTGCTGTAGTTATACGAGCATATAGCATACGATATATTAATCAATTGCTGATTAATTTTGTTTTGTTTAAGACTGCTTTGTAGCACAAATATTTTTTATGAACACTTTTAGAAAGTATCAAAAATTATTAAAACTTAAATAAAAAATACTACATAAGTTCCACTTACCCTTGATAAAATAAAAGTAAGTAATAACTAAATTAATTGAATTGCAATTAATTTTCGTTGTAGAACATTGTGCGGAACTTATCAAATAGAAACTGTATAATTAAAGTTATGGTTGGCTTAATTTAGTTAGACTTAACATGTAAATGCAATTAGGTTATTAAATACAAAAAATGTGCCGGGTCAGATATTGTTTCGATTTCAAGAACTTTTATACGAAAATAAACAACTAATTTTGTGTAAAAAGATTGTGAATAATTTTTAGTGTTACGGGATGAATTCAGGGCAGAACCCAGGGATGTGCAAGTGGCAGCAGGAGAACCTGCCCTGCTGGAATGTTCACCTCCTAAAGGAGTTCCAGAACCTTCTGTACATTGGCTTAAAGATGGTCAAATTTTTGATGTTGAAGTAAATGGAAGGTAGTGTAATTATAAATCAATATTGCCTTTAATAGAAAACGAAAAGTTTCTTTGAACAAAAATATTTCTTACAGGGTAACAGTTACAAATACAGGAAGCTTAAAGTTTCTAGAAACCGTTCCACATGATAGTGGTGCATACAGATGTGTCGCATCAAATATAGCCGGTGAGAGGCAATCGAGAGCAGCTGCACTTATTATCATAAGACGGCCACATTTTGTTGTGAAACCCAGCAATATAACGGCTCTAGTAGGGCAAACAGTCGAATTTAATTGTCAGGTCAGTTTTTATAAAAAAATGCACATTGTTTACCACAGTTAACAATTCTTTACTTATCTTAAATGTTGTATATTTTAGAGCTATGATGCATCTGTAAAAATAACATGGGTGAAAGAAGATGGAACATTGCCATCTCATGCCACCATAATTCGTGGATTGCTACGTTTGGAACACGTGACAGCAACAGATGCCGGCATATATTCCTGCCGTGCAGATAGTCAAGCTGGCACCAGTATTACTAGCGCTACGCTTACCGTTTACTGTGAGTCCCATCTCTATTTGGAACGATTTTATTGCGCCAATAATTCTAACAACTGTCCGTTCTATTTTGATTCGGCCATCTGTTTCAGCGTTACCGCACTTCACGCAGATACCGTCCAATCTAACCGCATGGGAGGGCGATGTGGTCTCTATTCAATGTGAGGCTAAAGGATTGCCTACGCCCACAACTTTCTGGATACTCGAGGGGAATCATGATTCTTTACTTTTTCCGGAATGCACGAAAAGTAATTCCAGCTTACTATATTTGGACGGTGCGAGGGCGGAACATAATGGTAGGGTGATTTGTACGGCTGTCAACGCAGCTGGAAGCACCATGCATGAGGCCTATCTTACTGTTTTGAGCAAAGAAAACGAGTTGAGAGTACAATCTCCTAGTCACAAATTTGGTATTGATTACGAACGAGACGCCCATATGACTGAATACGAACTTGTGCAGGCTAGAAAATATTTACAGCAAAATGTTTTAGTCATGAAAAGAGTTGAAGCGTTATCTTCTACATCGCTTAAAGTTGTTTGGGATGTAAGTGTTGTGATTATCAATTATTATACTTAATATTAGGTATAAAAACCTGAAAAGGAAACGTTATTTATAACAAGAATTTTTGTTTTAGGTGTTAACAGATTACAATGAATATTTAGAAGGTATTAAAATCTGGTACAATGGAACTACTATAAATTGGAGAAATGCAAGCGAGGAAGAAGTGACAATTTTAAGTTCGTCTCACTCAGACGGTTTATTGTGCTCAAACGGGTCTTTGACGAACGTCGACAATAGTGGATCATCAAGTTACATCCTAACGGGAATGATGGCGTATACACAGTACGATATATTCCTAATGCCTTTTTATAAAATGCTGCTTGGAAAGCCATCAAATATGATATCGGGCTATACGGACGAAGATGGTAAGTGATTTCATAAAGTGAAATAACTAATTGAGGTCATGCTGAGTCGTTAACTATACCTGTGATAATTACTTTAGTGCCATCAGCCCCTCCCCAGACTGTGACTGCTGGTGTAATAAACGCAACATCGGCCTGGATACGATGGGAACCACCGCCTGTGAGTACGTGGAACGGCGAACTTACTGGATACTTGGTAAGTTTTGTTTATGCTCCAATAACAGCTACTTAACTAAGTTTGTGTTTTGTTTGGAAAGTAAGTAAGTAACAATGACTAGAGCAACTATTGTTTCGTTACGTGTCGGTAGTGTGAGGTCCATTTCTTTTGTTAGTTCTTTTCAACATTATTTTGGTATTACTTTGTTTTTTTATTAAATTATATACCTAAAGTTATGATAATTTTTTTTTTTAGAACATAACGTGTTACATAATTAAACCTACGTTTTAACGGTTTTAAGCGTGACGTTTTATTTGATTTTTATTCGGACGTTTCGGCCACTTTTGAGTAGCCATGGTCACGTAATTTTAATTATGTGTACTAGTCGGGAAAACATAAGAAAATATTACATTATAACGTTTTATTGAAAATAAACATTTCGATGTAAATATAGTTTGTTTTATAAAATTTATCAATAAATTATTAAACTTCTATAACGCAAATTTGCTAATATTCCTATTAATCATTACACTAGCACAACCTCATATTTACGATTTGTTATAAGTGAAAAACCCTATACTAAAGTTTGTTTTCTACTTTAGTTAATCATGAATGATTTTAAATAAAACACTAAACAATAGTGTAATATTCCAACTTTCATTCCGAGACAAAGTGAAACTTATTTTTTTGTCAACGACCAGTTTCCTTTGAAACAGATTGAAATACGAGTAAGTGGAAGCACAGGAGGCCGAGTAGTGGGTCAAATGTCTTTAGGCGCTAGAACAAGAGGCGCAACAGCGAGTTCCTTGCGTGCTGGTGGAAGGTATACCGCACGAGCAGCAGCAGTCACGCGGCGAGGACACGGACCCTTTAGTGCACCTGCATTGATACATATGTTACCCACGCAATCGCAGCGTCATTATGTACAGTAAGTGAAATTTGCATATGGTATTTTGCTACTCAATTATGGGCTTATTGTCAGACTATGGGATAGCATGAGATTATGGATAGCACTTTGAATTATGATTATATTATCTGTTATTAGAAAAGATGTGTTATATCGTTATTGAACTATAAAATCCTGTAGATTAAGCGTTGAATTTGCTTATGTTAAATGTTTAAAACATAATAGATTAGATAACATTCAATACGACTGAGTCATATTTATCAATTATGACCTTGCTTATTGGTATGTATTCGTGATACATATATGACACCACAATTCTTAAGAGTCAAATAGGCGTATATTATTTTAGTTAAAATAATTTTTATCATGATTTAAATAATAAGGTAACATTTATTTATTTTAACATTCGGTCTTTTATTAGTAAGTTATTATTGTGGTGCACTGGGTAGCATGACAGTCAAAATACTGAGCAATCCACTGACTTAAATATGTTGGCTGCTAAGTATAGCAGCCAGCATATATGAGTTAGAATTATTGGCTGCCTGGTGCTTGAGAATTGAGCTGCAATGAGTCATCATACACCGGAAAACCTGCTTAGTCCGCGACTTGTCATAGAAAAATAATATTTTAAGTCAATAAAACTATTATAATAAAAATGTTACATTTAAATTTTATTAAATAAGTAAAACTATTGATAAAAATAATAAAATTAACTTCAAAATGCAAAAAATGTAAAAAGAAATTAAGTTAAAAGAAACAATAATGTCGGTCAGTTTATTACATAAAACAAAATCCAATTATTTTGTTAAGTTTTTTATTTTATAAAAAAAAGTTAATTCCTTTAAAATATCTATTGTCATATAAACTATTATATTTTAGGACAGAACCGCCGAACGACAACGGTATTCCACAGTGGCAGTTGCACCTCGGGTTGTAAATGAAAATTCGACGTAATAATGGACTGTATGATTATTATTTATAAATACATTATACATTTAAAAAGTATAACAAAGAGAGTACAATATAGCTGAGTGGCTGAATTGATAATTTTTCTTGAAGTGGTAGTATCAGCAGTATGTTCATTTTTAGTTTTTTCGGCCTCCTATACCCGCATTCCGTCCGACGCCTAGTTGCTAATCGCGCTAGCTATGGGCGTCGGCGGTATGCGGGGCGCGGAGTGTAGATGTGCTCCGGCGGGCGGGTCAGGGGGGTGCTCTCTGTCCGCAACATCCTCCCCCCGGCGCAGATCCTCGAAGCCATCTCTTCTCGTCAGGACGATGAGCCTCCTTACTGGTCTCCTGAAGATGCCTCCCCGCGTTCGCACGTCCGCGCTCCGTATTATGTTGTCCGGTCCGCGATAAGTGCGCTCGATTTGACCCCGGGGCCATACGTTACGTGGCAACAGACCGTCCGCAATGATAACGACGTCTCCAACACGTATGCTTTCCTCACGTCGTCTTACGTCGTCCCTCGGTGCCAATGTAGGTAAGTACTCGCGTAGCCAACGAGTCCAGAACATGTCCGCTAAAGCTTGAGTGGCGATCCATGTCTTCCTGTCTGCTAACTCGTTCGTTCCCGTGATTGGCAAGCCCGTCGCCGACCCGATTAGAAAGTGGTTCGGGGTGAGCGCTTCGTCGTCTTCAGGGCTCACCGACACGTGAGTTAGCGGGCGCGAGTTTACGGTATGTTCTATTTCCGTGATGACAGTCGTAAGTGTTTCTTCCCTGGGAGCTTGTTCCGCCAATGTCGCGTGGAGTGCCGTCTTCACCGACCGAATTAACCGTTCCCAAGCTCCCCCCTGGTTCGGTGCGCCGGGATCGATGAAACGCCACGCTAAGTGTCTCCCTTTTACGTGATCTGGCATCTCTTCCTTCCATCTCGCGTACGCCGTTAGTAACTCTGTGTCCGCTCCATGGAAATTCGTTGCATTATCAGACCATATCACTTGAGGCCAGCCGCGTCGTGCTCCCATCCTTCTTAGGGCCATGATAGCAGAGTCTGTGCTAAGGCTTGCTATAAGTTCCATATGAATGGCACGAGTCACCATACATGTAAACAGCATTCCCCATCGTTTTTCTTTGCGACGTCCTATGGTCACCCATATGGGGCCAAAACAGTCAATTCCGCAATTGGTAAAAGGCCGTGCGTAGGCAGCTAGACGGTCCTTTGGCAGGTTTCCTTTCACCGGTACTGTCGGCGCAGTCTTCTTCAAACGACAGACCGTACATTGCCGCAGGATGTTTCGCACCGTAGGTCGCACTCGTAGCACCCAGTATTTTTGCCGGACGTTGTTTACGACATGTTCTCTCCCTATGTGATGATGCTGTTCATGTTCACCTCTTATAATCAGCCGAGTGAGGTGATGTGACCCGTCTAAGATCGGTGGGTTGCCGGTAAGCTCGCGCAGGGTGGCCGCATTGATCCTGCCGTTTAGCTTTATTACCCCGTCCCCCCCGTATTCGGGGTCGAGCTTATAAAGCCGGCTGTCACGTGACACGCGTTCTCCTTTCTTCAAACGCTCGTAATCCTTCGGGAAGCTTTCCTGTTGCGCTTGACGAATGAGTAAACGTTCAGCTCTCTCTATGTGTCGCGTTTCCATAGTGCGAGTCCTTCGTCTGCACTTGTCGATAAAGGCGAGCGCGTAGGCGGTCGCTCGTAGCAATTTTCCGTATGACGAAAATCTTGTGACGTCAACGAGTGGCTTTTCATCGGTCGTGTAAGTTACCACGACCTCGTCATCTTCGGTTTCCGTCGGTTCTTCTTTCGGCCAATTCGTCGGGGGTCCATGGAGAAATTCCGGGCCTTTAAACCAGCGGTCGTCCGTTTTCATACTCGAGACGTTAATCCTGGTTGCGTCGTCGGCGACGTTGTAACTTGTCGGCACCCATCGCCATTGCTCAGACTCGGTTATTTCGCCGATTTCGCTCAGTCTGTGTGCAACGTATGGGGTATATCGTACCGAGTCGTTTCTTATCCAGTGAAGAACGGTCTTCGAGTCGCTCCAAAAGATGACGTCATAACGCTTGAAACTATGTTCCTTTTTTATTTCCGCCGCTAACCTGGCTCCTATTAGCGCGGCTTGTAGCTCCATCCGCGGGATGCTTTGCGCCTTCATCGGGGCCACTTTCGCTTTTCCCGCGATTAAAGTGACGCCGACGTTCCCGTTGCGCTGCTCAAAGCGCCAGTAAGCCGCTGCTGCGTAGGCCTGTTCGCTGGCGTCCGTAAAGACGTGTAATTGCATGTTTACGACGTCTCTATCCCCTCCATAGCACCGCGGTAATCTTAACTCTTTTATAGAGTTTAAGTCACGGATCCATTCTTCGAATTCACTTGCCTCTTCCGTTGGCAAGGGTTCATCCCAGCCTAGCTTAAGCCTCCAGAGTCTTTGTAGCACTATCTTCGCCCTTATAGTGTACGGGCTGAGTAAGCCTAATGGGTCGAAAAGTGACATGACCATGCCCAGGGCCTCTCTCTTGGTGGGTGTTTGCGTGCCGCATTTTATGCTGTGTGGAACTCTTGGCATAGCGGTATTAAACGCGAGTTCATCCGTTTCCGGCATCCATAACACACCCAATGTCTTCCCGTAGGGATGCGCGCTAGCACCGAGCTCTTTGGGCTGTCTGGCTCTCTCTTCATCCGGGATATTTTCCATAAGGCGCTCGCGATTCGTATCCCATCCCGCGAGCTGAAAGCCGGCCTTCCTGTGCACTTCTTGTACTTCCGCTATCGCCTTGGCCGCTTCCGTTTCCGTTTCGAAGCTTTGAACCCAGTCGTCCATGTAGTGGTTTTGCGTGATTGAGTGATACGCCCGTGGGTATGTTTCCTTATGATCACTCGCATTCCTATCTCTCACGCTATGTGCGAGGAATGGCGAGCTTCGTGCTCCGAATATCATAGACGTCATAACGTAGCGCCGAGGCGGGTTATGGCGGTCGTCACCGCGCCATAAGAAGTGCTGCGCCGCTCTGTCTTCTTTCCTTATCTTCACCTGAAGGAACATGTCACGTATGTCAGCTGTTACGGCGATCTTCCCTTCCCGGAATCTGAACAGGATTCCGTATAAGGCACGTAGCAAGTCTGGCCCATCCAGTAACGCATCGTTCATGCACACCCCGTTTGAACGGGCGGCAGCGTCAAATACCAGTCTCACTTTGTCAGGCTTATTCGGGTTCGTAACGGCGAAGTGAGGCATGTACCACATGCGTTGGTTTCCTTCGTGGCTTCGTTCGCAAGGCTCGGCGTATCCTTTTGCTAGTAGCCTGTTGACCTGGGCCGTGTATGCTTGTTTAAACTGCGGCGACTTATCCATTTTGCGCTCGATCCCGCGTAGACGACGCACTGCCATGTCGTAGCTCGGTGGCATGGTGACGTCATCGTTTCGCCAGGGCAGTCCGACTTCGAAGCGGCCGTTTTCTCTCTTCACGGTCTCTGAAAATATCTTCAGCGCCCGTTGTTCTTCCGCTACAGGTTTCACCTTGTTCGATATACCGAGTGCGTCGATATCGAAATGAGACTTCACTATTTCGAATAATTCGTCCTTTTCCCGCGGCTCTTTATCTTGCCACGTTCGGACGTGTAATACGGTGTCGTTTCCCTGCGTCACCAGGCCTCTGGGTGCACTCCCGTGTATGGTCCACCCCAAGAGGGTCAGGGAAGCGGCTGGTTGGCTCTTCTTTCCTGCCAACAGTTTTCTAGTCACGATCAGATGCCAGTTGTCAGCTCCAATTAATACGCGCGGCTTGGCGTTCATAAAGCACACGTCGTCTATATGAAGCGTCTTCAAATGGTGTAACTGTCGTATGACTTCAGACTTAACGGAGTGAGTTCCCAGTGCGAGTTTCTTCACGGTGCGCGCCTTGATAGGATGGTAGTGCGGTTGCGCTCTTCCGCGCACCGCGACGCTCACCATCCTACTTTCCGCTTCCCGCTGGCTCGACGTGATGCCGTGAATGTTCAATGGCCTCCTCGGGCCATCTGCCCCTAGCATCCCGGCTATCTCCTCGTCGACGAGCGTGATCGTGGACCCTTCATCCAGCAGCGCGTACGTGCTCACTTCCTTTCCGTTAAGCCCCTTGACGGTAATCGGACACACCTTCAATAACACTCTTCTCTCGGTGTTAGAATTGTGTGCCGATGCCGTCATGACCGACTCCTCTCTGTCGGCCGGTTGACTGACCGACTCCGCTCGGTCGATCGGTCCACTGACGGCTCCAGTTTCCCTTCGTTGGTGTAGAAGTGCGTGATGCGGCTCGCGGCATTCATTAACACCGCACTTCCTCGCCTTACAACGGAACCGTCTGTGTTTACTTAGTAGGCACAAAAAACATATTCTCGTTTCCTTGGCCCACTCCCATCTGGCTGGCAACGACATCGAAGCCAGCTTGCCGCACTGCGTTGTCTGGTGCTCAGCTCCGCAACAGTAGCACACGATCTTGGCTTCCGTTGTAGCATACACACGGCGACGCTCGTTCATCCTCGGCGGCTTCACTTTATTTTCTTTAGTGACGTTTACACTCGTCGTAGGCAGTGATGACGTCATGAAAGAATACTTCATTGCTCTGTCTGCTTCGCCCGTTAGAAATTTCGATAGTGTCATAATCTCCGGCTCGTCTCGGCTCGAGAATTCATCTGCAAAGTCGCACCATTTCGTTCGTAGATGCGGGCTGAGCTTCTCGACGACTTGTCGTGTCAACATAGGGTTAAGTAAATATCCCTTGTTGTCGACACACGAGATGACCGTCACTATATTCTGCAGTTTGGTGGCTAGGCTGTTGAGTTCGCTGGCAGACGAACCCGATCGTGGCAACTTCTTGATGTCTTCCAATGCGCGACTGATTATGATCTCTGGACGTCCATAGCAGCGCTCCAGCGTCTTCATAATGATCGCAGGGTCCACGGCGGTATACAGCAGGGCTGTCACGCACTCCCTTGCTTCGCCTTTAAGGCAAGTGCGTAGACGGCCTAAGTTCTCCGCAGGTGAAAATCCGTGTAAGCTCGTCGACTCGCGCATTGCAGCTTTAAACGGTAGCCACTCTCCCGGGGCCCCGCTAAAGGTAGGCAGCTCCTGGCACTGTCGCGGTGTCGGCCTGTTGCGTGTCATGCGCTCCAGTACGTCTGCTAGACGGTCGATTCCACGATCCCTGGATCTGGTCGGCGTCGGCGATCTTGCGTTGCGCGGCGTTCTGAACGTCACACGAGCGGTCTGGTCGTTCGTTTCTGCAGACCGGTCCCGCGCCATTGGATACTCTTCCCTTGCTCTTCCCGCAGCGTCTAACGGTGGTCGCGGTCCGGCTCCTCTCGTTCCGGGCTCGGTCCTGTCGCCTGCGCTCGGCGACTCCCCCCGTATGCGGGTATTCTTCAACCACTCTGTTATATTTCTCTCTGTTTCCACCCCATCGTCTTCACACACGCTGTTCCCGTCTGTCTGCTCCTTGAGGGCGGCTATGTTCGCAGCGACCCTCTTCTTGATCAGCGACACTTGTAACCGGAGCTCCTCCCGACGGATTGCGGCGATTTGTTCTTCTGCTTCCAGTTCCACTTGCCTCACCAAAGTGGCGGCGCTGAGCTGCGAACGGTGTGATCGGACGGACGGTGATCGCGATTGGCGTTCAGTACGAATCGCGGTGTGTACTTGCGCGGTCGTCGTCTGTTGCATTCCGGGCGACGCGGGTCGCGATACGTTCGGCGCGGACGCGGACGCGGATATATGTACGGACGGCGACGCGGGGGGTTCTTGATACGCTCTCTGCACTCTGTCTTCGGCGGTCTTGCTCCTGGTGTTCGGCATCTTCGGTCCTTGCCTTAGCCTAACACGTATGACCGACTACCCTGACCAGTGTGTATATATGTGTGTGTATAACCGACGATCCTAATTTACTACACTAAACACTGAACACTGAGACCTTTGACCGACCTAACTGGAAACAGCGCACCGTCTACGACTTTGTGAACTGGCCGTTTGGCACCGTTAGGTGGACAGTCACTCGGTCACGGTACGAAGTAACGTTATTCTTTCTTCCGGTCTTGATCCTGCAGACGCGTAGCCTCGGCGTCCGGGGCAGGAACTCTTGGTCTCCTGGTACGTAGTCCGGCAGGAACTCTTGGTCTCCTAGTACGTAGTCCGGGCTGCCCACGATGATCTTCTATAATAATCTTCTTTCTTCTTTAGGGTGCCGCTACGAGACCGTATAGAGTTGGTCTTTCTTCTTTCTTGAGGTTTCGATGGAGCAAAAGACACTGCTCGTTTCTTCTTTGCGATTCTTCTATCCGGCGGCGAAGTACCAAAAAACTATTGGTGGCAGTTGCACCTCGGGTTGTAAATGAAAATTCGACGTAATAATGGACTGTATGATTATTATTTATAAATACATTATACATTTAAAAAGTATAACAAAGAGAGTACAATATAGCTGAGTGGCTGAATTGATAATTTTTCTTGAAGTGGTAGTATCATTCTTAAAACGCTGCCAATACGAGTATAACAGATTTAAATAACCAACTCGGCAGCACCCTTTCAATTGTATACAGCCATTCTATTTGTTGTATGATATTTCGAGTGTAATTGAGACGTTGACCTCATTCGTAGGTCAATCAATTGTCACGGCTCAACAGTGCTTGTTGAATAAAGACACGATTTGGCTTCGAGACCGACCTGTGTTCGCTCCACCCAACGATCCCACTCTGGACGTGGCCAGCTGTCATCAAAGTCTTTTACATGGTGAGTGAAATATTATCAGTCATCGCTCACAGCTTTAGTTATCTGTTCGAATAATCTATTTGGTTTCCGCGATGTATTTCCCACGGTACGGATTGATTTGTTACAGCACATATCACGAAATGGAATTGCATACATATTTGAAGTAAATACTAATAGTGAAACATTATATATGTATCTGTATATCTTCATACGCTTAGTTAATTTTACTTAAGTTTAAGTCATCCTAGATCCGCCACATTCATAAGTTTAACTACGAGGTGAGCAATTAATAACAAAACTATTTATTACAGTTTTATAATAACTTTGTAATACGAATACCTTTCATGATTTAGGCACACGGTGCAGTGGATACTTTGATTGCGGCAGTTGAAATGTTGAACAACTAATATTAAAAACCAGTAGAATTTCTTGACCACGTAATGCGTGAGCTCTATCGAGCCAGCCTAATCGTAGTGCCTAATTCAGTCTGGTTTTAATTTTTTATTAGAGTCTAATTAACTATTACGTAAATGTGTATCTTGTCTCCCAGGTGGTCAATCAACCAGCATATTGAGTGTTGAGCCCGAGTACAGTTTGCCTCAGAACTCTATCCAAGGATTAGACGCGTCGAGTGTTGATCGAATTAGACGCGGACCACCGGAACCGTACGCCTCGAGTGCTATTTACACGGAACTCAATTTCAAGGTACACAACGATAAGCTTAATCAGAATCTCATTGTTGAAATTAGATGACATTACACAAATTTGCATAGCCCGAGTTAAATAACATAATGACACAATATACTTACTCGTATATAACTGTAAAAGTTGACTTTGTTGAATGTTTGTGTTTCTTACTTACAGGGAAACAAATCAATGGACATTATATAAAAACTATTTTATATTAGGTATTATTAGTTAAGTAGGGTACTTATTTATAAAGCTCTAAATATTTTCATCATTTAGTTATGTTTTAATTCAATTTTACAAGTTTTGATCGATAACTTCAACACACGGCTCTTTACCAGCACACATCAATCTCTTTATCATATTTTAATATGTGATGGCATCATTGAATATCAAACATATCTCAAACACATTTCTTATATACTGCAACAAAGAAAGAAGTACTTTGTTATTTTAACTATAGCATAGTTATTAGAAAATGGTATAAAAAGAAACTAAATTTTAATAAAATGGACTATCCCCGTTAGTATATCATACTTTTGACAGGAAGATTTAACAATGTAGATAATATATTTGTGTCATAGATTTAACTGGTATCATGAAATTTGGTATTTATGCACTTTTACAAATAAGATTTAACATAGCATACTTTTTATCCTGAAAAGTAAGATAGTTTTCGCGGGATACAGATATAAAGCTTACACGAATAAAGCAGCGATAAAATTCTTATTATTATTAGGTACATTTATTTGCATAGCTCGATTGAAATACCAATGAAAACAACATATCACTTTCATACAGGACAATAACGACATTGGAGACCTGAGAAATTGTCAAGAAAGACGATCACATAACAACAGCATTGTTAGATCGTGTAACGGTAGCATACAATATTCGAATGGCGAATGCTCGACGTGTTGTCATAGCACCTCGAGTAGATCTACCAAGGATTACAGAGAGCCGAGACATGAGAATGTGCATAATGAGATTAATGTTTTGGAGGACGATTGCGCGTCGTGTCATACGAATAGGTCCGGATCAAGGAGCCGACAGGATAAAAGCAAAGTGTGTCCTGCGAGTGATTTAGAGTATGACTACCCGCAATGGCACTGGTTGGGCAGGGAGAACAGTTTCAAAATACCAATTCCGACGAGTAGACATTCGAATGTTGCGCGCTCCGAGCAGGGCTGTCAAATAAATCTGTGTGATATACTACCACCACCGCCGTATGAGGTAATTTGAACTTGTTTACATTTTACTAACATGCAATCACCATTTTTTAGGGTTCTGTAGCCAAATGAAAAATCCCTTTTTTAATTGCATCCTGTCTATCCGTCACAATTTACTTGGTATACGAGGGTACTATATGGAAGAAATATTTAAATCAACAATATTATGATTGATGAGACTTCGCCCCTTTTCTAAAAGTGTGTCTAAACAAAAAAGTAATAGAGCAAAAAATAAACAATTTCATCGAAAATTGATGTGAACAAAATATACAAATATCTGTACACAATTATGTAAATAGTTTTGGAGATATGTTTTTTTTTTTATTTACACGCTATTTTTAGGGTTTCATAAATAAAGGGCAAATTTCATTAATGTTCTTTCTTTCTACGGAACCCTTAATTGTTAAAGGTCTGAAAGCACTTTCTATATTTTATTTTTCACCGTGCACAATGGACCGTCATAAAAAATAACTGCCGTTTTTTTCGCAGAGTCCAGAGAACAAACAAAACTACGGTTCGGACAAAACTTAAACGAAATATAAATATCATGGATAAACACAAAGCAATAATCGATACCTATCGTTTTCTGTAAAATTAAGTGAAATAATTTTTAAATTGTACGTCAAAGTGACGTGCCAGTGTCAGTTTTCATACTAAATTCCATCGCTTTAAACTATTAAAACGTATAAATATTCTTTTGCAAAAGAATATTTTTTAATTAATCAAACTAGTGTTTTTTGAGATTAAGAAACTGCGTTTCAAAGTTCCATAAAGCGAACTTTTTATTTGAGTTTAATTCGAGGTTTCAGCCACTTTTCAAAACTTCAGGTTAAAAAGAAAAATAAGAAATCGCACTTAATAATTTTTTCATTCCATATTAATTTAAACACTCGTACAATCATAAATAACAGGACTAACTAATAAAATTAGATGTAACATTTTAGATTTTGAAAAATCTGATGATTTTTATTTAAGGAATTAAATTAAATAAAATGTTTAAAAATACAATAAAAATGGAATGTTTTATATGTATACAGATTATATTTCTTGTAAATATATTGCATTTATAATATTTCATATATAGCGTTAAATTGATGATAATGTTTATTCATTTTACAAACGATTTACCTACTGTATTATTTATATTAAGTTAAGACTGTGTTTGAAGGCTTCTTTAAGAACTATAAAGAGGCCTTTAAACTTACTCTAGCTCAATATGAATAACATAAGACCGTTAGTATTAAAATTGACACTCACGTTTAACCTTAAATGTAGTATTTTTCTTTTCGCAAAACAATCAATTCTTTTCAAATTAGAATGACATTCTAATTTTAAAAGTTAAAGAAACAGCTTATAGTTAGAATTTTAGTATTATTCGATAGTTGAATTAGATTATTCGCGAAAGGACTAATCAATATTCTATAGATAGTGACCGAAAACATTAGATTAGTAGATAACAATGGACTTAAAGTTGTCAGAAACCGTAATCGTTTTAGTAGAATGCAGTGTAGTGCTTGTAGATACCGGAATTTAAGTGTAGATATCTCGTAATTTATTCCTAATCGATATTCTAGTCACAGTTTATAGGACTAGTTGTACCGTTGGTATTTACTTTTTGGAGATTTTTCTTCACGCATTGAGCTGACCTTATATTGTTAATGTAGACGTAACCTATTTATTCTCAAAGTAATTTTTAAACTACGTTTTAAGAATGGTAATGAGCACACGTTTAATTTAATTTTATTTGTTTGTAATATCTTGAATATTCCTCAAAAAAGACAATTTAATTACAACTGTATACCAATCAGTTATCAAGGTTCTAATTATCATAATACATATGAGTGCTAGTTGGGAATTATAAAAAAATACATAAAATTATTATGAATTTTCGTATACGTAGAATACAAGAGGCTGTCATATTGCTTATATAGTAAGTGAATTCGCACCGGACGGAAACTATATAACATTTTTCGAAAATAAAAACAAAAAAGTTCTAAAATGAAAATGAACGACGAAAGAGGTTCCCGAACAAGCCCTTAGGGTTAGTTAATTTGAACTTTGAGTTTTATAGATTATCTGTCTCTCATATCAAGTTCTTTTATCAATATATGGTCAGCCTGATGTTTTTAATTTTGTGTCTATGCTCCGAAAGAACTCAAGGTTGTTGTTAAAACATTCGACTATATAAAACGTAGATATTTAAAGCCCTGCATTTGACTGCCATATATCTGTAATTAGAAGTATTAGATGTATAATCTTTGACTGTGATATTTATTATTAAATTCGTGTATTAGAAATTAATGTAAACTTAGTGTTATGATTATTAAAATTTAAGGTCGTTTCCCATTTTTTGCAAATGTAGACACCACGTAATCAATATACACTCTCAAGATAAATGTAACTGCTATAGTGAAACATAAAATTTGTAACTAGACAAGTATTTTCAGAGCTCGTTGTTGTATCTGAACAAAAATCTGAAATATAGCATCTTCTTAAAAATTACTGCTTTTATTAAGATTTCCTTCTAATTTAAATATTACGTGTCATGGAGGTGAAAACTTTGCATTGCATACGCGTCGGCGGCAGTCTTCACGTCCTTAACATAGCAGATAAAATGCAAAAGTGTCGCCCCTGTCATGTCATTTTATAAAAATCGAGAAGCTGTGTTGGTCAAAAACGTAGGCCATGCTGCCTCTCCAATCTAAAGGGGTTGTTTCAAAAAATGCTGATTTGAAGTTACAGGACTAATATGGGTAACAGGTTTAACAGCCGAAGACGGTGCGAAGCAGAGCAGAAATAACAAGAAAAAGGTCACTCTCATACAACCGGAATAAACTCTAAAATTAAAATGGTATACTAGTTATTTTATCTAACACCCTAAGCCACGTACTAAGTCATTCTTATTCATCGAAATAGTACCTAAAAATATATCTAAATTCTCATAGTAATGGAACATCCATAAACAATCCTACGCTTGAAATGATAATGCTTCTAAATTTAAAACCATTTTTATATGCATAAGGTGTTACAGAGTTGTGCGACATTTAACTTTACTGTTTGATACCCCGAGCGTCAGTTTATGTATGAGTTATGTTTTAGAATTTGGATCCTAGTATTTAAAAAAATTATAACTACACCTAATCGAACACCTTTAAAGTTTCCCCTATTATTGCAGCAAATTGAGAAATTTTAATAATGCTGATGCGACGGTTTTCCGATTAGATCCCACCTGTAATATCGTCTAACGATTACGTTAATATCAACTTTGTTGCAAGACACACTGAAGATCACCATCACTGTTATTATCTATTAAATAGAAGCACAGTGATAAAAGCAACGTTACATGTGTAATCACATAAATAAGCTCAGAAAGATGTGGATCGTCTTCGTTAGCTTATATTCAGCAAACAATACATACAGCCTTGATTATGTACAACTATATAACCTAAAACATACAGCAAACTAACACACATGTTATTATTGTTACGAGTGCAGAACTCGAATTAAAATGGCGTTGGAATTACTATAGAATTTATTAGAACTATACAAACACGTATAACACAAGTACAAATATAACTGGACACAACCAGTACAAACTGCACGATTCAATAACACGCGCAAAGTTCGTCACCACACAGCTTATTGAATGTACAGACGTCTTGCTTGTATCGTAATCGTCGCATGACTGCGGTTCTCGCTAGCCTCTTCTCTCTGCGTTGGGCCATCGCTTTATAATACACCGATGCCATATTTCTACCTGGCAAGCGTCGGTGCAATTCCCAGAAAACATAATCTGCACACCTGCGTAATTATGCCTGCGAACGGCCATAAACGAGTACAATACACAATAGGCTATTGTCTAATTACAAATTTTAAACACAAAGAAAACAAAAGAAGATAGTCATAAAACAGTCTCAACGTTATTAGCACAAACGCCGCGGCAGGTAACAAATACAGGTATGCAGGTGGCCCAACTTGTAAACATTATATTCCTAACTTATGCTAGTTGCGCTCTTATTATAATAAGAGCACATTACATATATGTAACATATTACCGGTGGACTGACAATTTCCGTAAGTTCGCCGATCGGGGCTGGATTAGGAAAGGGGAGGACCGGAATAAATGGCGCAAACTAGGGGAGTCCCACGCCCAATAGTGGAACAATGATAGGCTGATGTCGATGACTAAAAAGCTTTGGGACCATTCATAGCAATATTAGAGCAAAGTAAACAACGATAATTTTGGGAATCGAATCCAAGAAATTAAGTCAAACTGCCAACACTTAGACCACTACACTAAAAAGGCCGTCAATTGTAATTTAATATCTATTTATTTATTATGGACCGTCAAAAGGAGATACAACATATACATCCGTCTTAAATCTAAACAATGCAAATATTCTTCCTATTATAAGTGGTCACATCATGTCATCAACATCATGCATTATGGCATATCTTATAAATTGTCAAGTAATAAGTTAACTTGGAAGGTTTATTGGGTTGGCAACTAAGTGATCGCGAATTTCGTCATCGGATAGTATTTTTTTGTTCCCTTAACGTGTTCAAAATAACAAACTTATATTTTTTTCTTATTGTTTGGACTTCTAAATTTCACCTTTCTTCTATCCTTTTGTTAATAATTAGGTGAATATTTAATTATTATTTCACTACAAACTCCAACACATTATTCAAAGAAACGTGCCATAAAACTGTCAATCAGTTTTTATATAAGGTGCCCATTTTTTATTCATACCACATACCCGGCTTTATAGTGGAAGTAAACTATATAAAACAACTTAAAAGGTGGCATAAATAATACACTACTTAGTAATGAAGCACGTCGTTACCTGACGCTTACAAGTCCTTGCCCACTCGTAAAGTGGAAAGGCCGTTGTAAACTTATGAAAGTTGCTAAGATTTATGCCTATGTCGTTAATTATGTATTTACCTCCATTAACATGTTTTGTTGACAATAAAACAAGTTATTTACTTATAAACACCACTTCCTACACTTCTATGAGAATGATAATTTCGCTTAAAACAGACAAATTTTCTAGTTTAACACTCATTCTTACTCTTCTTATGTTGTTTTAAAGAAATAGTAATCATATTTTTATGCATGCAATTCACCAGTGATTAGTTTTTTATACCTAATTAATTTAATTTAAACTTGTAAATGAATTTTACAAGATTAATAAATGTGTCAATGATTCTTGAATAAATAAAATAAAAAATGACACATTTCTTAAAAAACCATGTTTTCAAAACCACATAATTATAATACGAAACAGAATCATGTATCAAATAGGTATGAGTATAAATACTATTTATGGCCGGTTCCTATATTTTGTGAATTCATTCACTTACCTTGCTATCGGTAGAAATTTTACATAATTTGTATGGAGCTTATGTGAAATTGGAACCGATAGTAAAGCAAATGAACAGTTGGTAAGATATAGGAATCGGCTATTAGTAAGTTAGGTAATTATTAAACTTAGTCGACTAAAAGTTGATACTAATAAAATTAATGTTAATATTTTTATTCATTTTTTTAATGCTGATCATGTCATTGGACGGATTTTGTTTTTTAACTAGCTGCTTTCCACAGCACATAATATACATACGATGTCGAATATGACATTATTCTTTCAGATTTCGACGGTGTATATGGTTGAGCAGGCTAAGCCTTTGCCCGCCTACATCACTGCTGCGCAGAGATTGCGGGTTCGATTCCTGGCATGGTAAATTTCGGAAACGAATTTTTTCCGTTATTTACTATGGTGTGGGTGTCTGGAATCGGCCCCAGAATAGGCCGTTGTATATTACCTATAACACAACCGTAACTTGTGTTTGTTTGCCGATTATTATATTATTACTAGCTGTACCCGGCAGACGTTGTCCTGCTTTCAAAAAGTAAAAATCTAGAACCGGATTGCAACGCCATCTACCTGGTTCAAATTTGAATCTAAATCATCCCAGTAGAAAATTATTAAAATACTAATATCGCTATTAAAAAATAGTGGTTAGTGGTAGAAGGGTGAAAATTTTGGGTTATGTGTATTTTTTAATGCCGAATCATAAAAAAATAAAAATAGAAATATTTGATAAAAAATAAAAGATATATTTAGGGGTGGTTCACCCTTAGCATTTAAGGATAATAGATGTTGGTCGATTCTCAGACCTACCCGATGTGCTCACAAAATTTCATACAAATCGGTTCAGCCGTTTCGGAGGAGATTGGTAACAAACACCGCGACACGAGAATTTTATACCTATATTAGAATTACATTGAAACTATGAGCATGTAGTGTTTAAGTATAGCGCATTGAAACATGTAAGTATACAAAAACTGGACACTTCAGATTTATTGTAGTAGACAGCCGCTACAGCAATTTTAAAATAGGGAAGTAGTTACAGCAATATTTCATTCATAAATCATTCGAATTAAATATAAAAGCTCATGGAAATAATAATAATGGTACGGAAATTATCGTTACACCGGATTCGGGTCCCAAACCTGAAAAGCGACGGCTTATTTTCATCGCGGAAGGCGACGGGTTAAGAGCATTTGGCAATAAATCGTTGAGCCCAATTTATTCCTGTCTCGGTCGCATATCGGCCACTGTTATAGCCACCTTTTCGGTATAAGCTTCCCTTTATCAGCAGATTTCAGTGGCACAAAGGGCCATTCGATTCAAATTAGGTACTCGCCAAATGGGGAATTTCTAAATATGCATTCAGCTCACTAGTTTTGGTGGTGGTAGTAGATTTTTGCTTCTATATAGAATCTCGGCCATATGGCTGAGTCAATTAGACCATTATTTATAAGGTTGATATCTATGTAATAGATGCATAAAATGTTTCGTGAAAGCCACAATGATGAATAAAAAAATAGAATTGTGGTCACATAGCATTAGCATCTTTAACAATTTTGCGGTTATTAGAGACGACTTCAAGGGAAGGTGTATGTATGACTTTTATAATAAAATGTTATAAAGACTCTGAACAGAAGAGGAAAATTTGAAAATCACATTTTAACATATAGTATGGATTAATCTCATCATAATTCTTGTAAAAATGTATTTTTTATTATTTTTATAATATTTTTACACTATTTTAGATAAGTAAAAAAATCCCGAGGAAACTATCGAATTTTTCAGAATAAGGAAGAATATCATTCGAAATATTTTTTAAATTGTTAAATTGTATTATGTTATTATATAAATTTTATATCTCAATCCATATTAGTCCGTGTTCCCGTATTAACATAATATGAAAATAAATTAAATTATGATTTTTATTTCAATAAAGTCAAGAATTCTAGTAACAAACCTAAACTTGAATTTACTTGTATATACCTCATTTACAAGTAAATTCGAATATAAAGCTCTAGTCAAAGTATTCGAAACTAATTCCTACAAGCTACATTTATTTGAAATGTAATGGTGTTTCCATTAATAGAATTCATCACGCTCCAACCCAAAATGATATTATGACCCACGAATGGTCTTTGTGTACCATAATGGTCATCATATTTTTATACGGTAAATAAAATTTTTATGGTCGTAAACTCACAAGGACCTAAATAGGCAACATAAAAATAGAATTAACTACATATCCGTGTCGAAACTACGGCGGCCGATTCTCTGTATTCCCCCGTCAGTAGTAAACTTTTGTGCGCTCACGGAAAATTCGTTTATAAAAGATAGGTTATCATGTTCGTATAGAAAGTAAGTAAAATGTTATTTGTCTAATACAATACAGATATTTCTATATAGATATCTAAACGTAATACCGTATTTCGTGCGGGGCGAACGGATCATCTGAAGACATGAAAAACTTCGTTGCTTCATGCCACCTAGCAAGAAAGAGGTGGAAGAGTCTACAGCTTCGACGCTGTTAGTCCTTACCATAGGTAAGAAAGACAAGCCAGTGATTATCGACTACGATTTCGCCAAGTTTTGTTTGTCATAGTCTTCTTTGAATGGGCAAATACGTGCCAGAAGCAGGAGCTTTTGTCCATCGACGATAAGGTCAAGTCATAGGAGGTTCCTCCTGAAATAAAATCTATAATTAAGAATATAATTTTATTTTCAACATTTTTAAGATCCACAGTTTCATTGAAATTCTTTGTGTTGGAGTCTGTTGCAAATAAACTTTCAGACCGAAATAGACCAAAAATCAAAAACCGGATATTGGACATCGTATAAATAGCAGTTCTCTTACATTTTGATATTTATTTTAAAATCACAGATAGACACTTTAATTATATTTGTGTAGATTGAAATAGACGACGTCAACAGAAATGTCTGTAATAATAAAACATTTTATTACAGTCCTTTTTGTCCATGTCGTCCATTTCAATTCAATCAGTCTAGCAACATGGTGAACAAGTTTGAGACTGTTTCATAATCATAGATAAGTTTGTTACCTTCTCGTAGTAATTATAATTCTATATAATACATAATACCAACCCACACGAATCCTACTGCTGGGTTTGATATTTTTAATTTCAGAAGAATGGACGATATATGTACCCGCCATGCTTTACATATGACAATCTTAATTTGCCGGTTATATCACAACGTTTACCTTCAGCAGCACTTAGTAATTGCAACAATGGATATATATTTTGTATATTGGTTGGAAAAATTATATAAACAGCGCTATCAAAATTTAGTATTAACCGTTTCATATTTTAAAAATGTATATAAATAAACTTTGAGATGCTTCCAGGTCCATGAAGATGCAATATTATAATATAGGTATAGCTCACGCCAACAATTAAACCTCTCTATCTTAGCTGCATAAGGTTACAAAATACCTGATTGCGTGAAAAATGTTTATTGCGCAGTCAGACACGTTATTAAAAAAGATTGGTCGTAAAAATTTATTGTACAGTTCAGTAGTTCAAGACTCATCCGTTTTCTTTCAAGGACCTTTTGCTATTGTCTGTTTGTAAACTGGCAGACAGTCTATTTGTAGTGATTACCGGCGCTCTTGGACATTCGTAAGACCAAAGGATGTGTTGTCTACCTAGTTAGTACCTTAAAAAGGTTTTCACTCTTTGTAAAGAGCTGCATTAGAGCTCTAACAAAATCATAAGAGGAAACTGATTTCACAACTTATACGTGAATAGTAGTGACAGTAAAGTCGTGGCAGCGTAATGGCTAGCGTACGCGTCCCAAATTAAGGGCGCGGGTTCGATACTGGCCGGAACGCATGTACTACTTAGGTAGTTTTCTGATATATTGTGCATATTATTACAATTACCATGTGCTAACAACGGTGAAGGAAACATCGTGATGCAACCTGCACACTGAGATGTCCGATGACTCAAACCTGCCAAGCCGCCTTGGACAAGCCTGGCGGGAATACTGTATGTTCCCCCTATAATGGGAGGCCCGAGCCCAGCAGTGGGTCATTTATGGGCTGTTATTATAGTAATGACATTTGTGAGAGTATGGCAATAAATCGATCGAGCCTGTGTTCTTTCATTATTTTTTTATTTAACAAATAACAAATATCCATTATATGCCTCATTTAGAAAGGTGGTCATTGTGGCGTTTTAACTGAGTGGTGGGTTGGATGGTGTAGGATGTTCTCTATAGTCCATTATTGAAAACCAGCTTAATTGCAGACGTATTTATTTTATAGATTTGACAGATACACAACATGACAATTACACAAAAACAACTAAGGATGAGACACTGTTAACCATAGATACTACAGTTATCAATTAGAATCTGTGTCCAGTATGCCTCCAATGCAACCAAAATCTTACAGTAAATTTACAATTTAATTTACTTGTAGCTCAAAAGGAATCTCATTATTTATTAATGGCAAACGATAAAAATATCAGAAGGAAGTTAGTTTGAAATTAATCTGTAAGTATAATTTATGATAATGCGTATCGCTTATGGTTAATTCTTATGGAGAAAACCATAGAGTTACAATTTGAGATACACATTTATATAACAAAGGTTATGGTGTTTGAAAGAGAAGAAACCAGAACGAATGCAAGGATAATGGTCGATGATGTTATGCTAGAGCAAGTGAATGAGTTTGTATATCTTGGATGCGCTTTTAGCAGGGATGGAAGGTACACCGCTGATATAGAAAGAAGAGTGAATTTGGGGAATAGTGTGAATGGAGCGTTAGGTAAACTTCTAGGCGCTAAGAACCTCAGCCAGAAGGCCCAGCTCGCCGTACACAACGCGGTGCTGGTACCTACGCTCACGTATGGATGCGAGAGTTGGGTATGGAAGAGAGAGCATGAAAGTAGAGTAAACGCGGTCGAGATGCGAGCACTGCGCAAAATCTGCGGAGTGACGCTCGCGGACCGCGTTCGTAATACCGAAGTAAGAAAGAGAGTTGGTCTGAAAGAGAGTGTCGGGGTGAAGGTAAGGAAAGGAATGCTCCGGTGGTTCGGGCATGTGGAAAGAATGCATGATGAAAGAATGACTAAACAGATATACAATGCAAAAGTAGATGGATGCAGAAGTCGTGGAAGGCCACGACACACCTTCCATGATCAAATTGATCGTGTACTAGCAGAAGGTGATGTCAGGAGCCTTAAGAACAGACGAGTGTGCATGACAAGAGTTATGAATGTCAAAGAGGCAAGTGAGGTGTGTAAGAATAAGCCTAAATGGCACTCTGTTGTTCGTGCCTACCCCGCAAGGGAACTGGCGTGAAGTTATGTATGTATGTATGTATGTACATTTATATAGCAAAAAAAGGAAAACTATATGCAACGCTATGCGAAGTCACTGTATTGACAAATGTACGCTGTGGTTCTTGAGGTTAATTAGCGAAAAATCTGCTCTTACATTCTTCGGGTACTTTAGAATTTTTCTGCATGATTAAAATAGTTCGACATTGCATAGTTATATACTAAAAAAAAAATGCGGTGGTTTATAAATATGTAGCTATAAATAGTGAATTGCAATAAATTTTAAGGCCAACCGATTAACAGACAGCCCAGTTGAAATTCAAAAAAGTTTGTTTCCAAAATTCATTGTACATACCAAAAATTGAATACAGGACCTCTGTCTTCTAGTGCTTCCAGTTAAGTCAAGCGAACATTTTCACGTGACTAAACCACGGAAACTGTCAATAAAAATAAATTAAAAAAATTACGCCTCTTTGCTCCAATAATGTGATAAGTCCGACAAATATTTTTTATTCGATAATTAAAAAAAAGAGATTTGTTTCAATACAATTAGTATGCGCGGATATGAAGTTAAAAAAACCCCAGATATACCGGACACACGAAACCGCTGAAGATAATAGAATATTTTTGTTGCCTTCAGTTGTTGTGTCAATGTTTATATGGTTATTTAATAATAATAAATAAGTACAGAAATTACATAGGCTCACCCAAACTCATGTCCAAACTCCATGTCCGTCTTTGGCTTTAGAAGTATATATCTTGAAACCAGCTCAATCAATCACTCCCACCAAATTCGATTATCCGTGCAGGAACGGAGAAAAAATACAATTTTCTGCGGCCGGGCGGCCTGTCGTAAGCCACCCACGTAACCCACAGCCAGATGGTAGGGTATTTGTCCGACTGGATGGCTACCACTTCTGGTCTAGAGTATGCCGTCATAGCAACCTTGAGATGTGTTCTGGCATTAGTGACCAGATTCCAGTCTCCCTTAAGAGAGCAGTAGCGCATTTGTAGCACATTTAGTGTTGCAAATGTCCATAGGCGATGGTAACCGCTTTCCATCAAGTGAGCCGTCTGCCTGTCTGCTAATCTCATGCAATAAAAATAAAATTTAAAAAAAAACGGATGGCCGCCATTTAATTTAAGTTCATCAACTTACTGCACTTGAAAAAAAATCCATTATTTCTTACATGTATGTCATCTTAACACCGCAAACGAATCCGACCACAATATGGCCGCATCTTCCACGAATCCGTGCAGGAACGGAGAAAGAATACAATTTCCTGCGGCCCGGCGGCCTGTCGTAAGAGGCGACTAAACAACCCACAGCCAGGTGGTAGAGTATTTGCTCGACTGGATGGCGACCACCCCTGGTCTAGAGTATGCCGCCATAACAACCTTGTGTTGTGTTCCGGCATTAGTGACCAGGTTCCAGTCTCCCTTAAGAGAGCAGCAGCGCATTTGTAGCACCTTTGTTGTTGCAAATGTCCATAGGCGATGGTAACCGCTTTCCATCTAGTGGGCCGTCTGCCTGTCTGCTGAACTCCTGCAATAAAAAAAGAAAAAAAAGAATTAAAGAGAAATATGCGGGACAGAGATAGATAAACATACATGCCAGTATACAAAAAGAGAAGGAAATATGTATGTCTCAAGAATGGGTGTGCGAAATTCTGAAGTTTGAACAAGACATGGCGATACCATGGTTTAAAAATTATTGTTCAACATTAAATAATAAATATAATCATTTTATGAAAGTAAAAAAAACTCTTCTAAAATTTCAATTTTCAAGATAAATACATTATTGAAGCAAAGAGGCGAATATCTTAATCTCGGATCAGTAAGAAATTTCCATATGCATATAGTATAATTTTTTTTTATAAATATTTCACCACTATAATTTTAGACAGATAACCCTTTGTTGCTCACCAAAATAAACAGTTACAAAATTGTATACTTACAATATTTTCTTAATAAAAACAAGGCTTGTCTTTTCGCTAAACGCGACCTGAAAAATACTTTTGTTTATAAAAGGTAAAAATATCGATGACGACTTTGCACGTAATAGGGTTAATTTCACATTTATAGTTTTTTTTTATATTTGGCCATAAACGAAGTGAAAATTGTAAAAGTGAATCTCAAGTGTAATATTTAACGTATAAAACAGTTATCGTGAGATGCTGATCGAGTATAAGCCGAGTTTGCAAACAACACGACATCTTGCAGGCGGTTTCTACTTTAGCTACATCTGATTTGAATACATTTTGATAAAATATGGACCCTTTAGCTATTCTGTTTCATATTAAATTTCGTAATACGGTGAGAATAAAGTGGGTAAAGATTAATTCAAATGTTTTTATAAGAAAAAAGGTCATTTTCTTAGTTAATGTAGGAAAGTGAATATTTTATTACGATTAAGTGCTTAAAATCCTTTATCTTTCTTATATCTAACTCATATTTTTTTTTAAATTTAATTCGCAGTCATTTCTAGATTCATTTAACAATTTATAAGACTTACTACTTACTTACTTGCATTCGAGTACTAAGTTATAATGTCTCATAATGATAATGTAACTATTCCTAGTGCTTATTCATTGTTATTTGAATAGTGACTATAGTCGATTTTATAATGATAAGGTCCTTGCTAAAATAATACGATACCAAGGTGCTTTAATATTAGCTTTTCTATACATAAAATATTTCCTAGTTTATATAAAATATCATTAAGTTTTATGTAAATCAGTTTATGCCGAGTTTCTTCATCTTACTAGTAGTAGCAAATTGACAATATTTGTATGGAGTATAATATATTAAAATTTATCCAGAAGTAAGGTAAATAAAAAAATAAAAAAGAAGAACTTATAAGTTTCCTTATAATGGTACTTGTTAAGTAGATATACCTTAGATTCTTAATATAATTTACATGTTATATGTTTATAATGACGCTGAATTTACATAGTTTCACTTGTGTCTTTCAGTTGTCATAGGAATGGGGTAAAAGTAATCTACAAAAAACTGAATTGTTACAATAATTTTCACAAGTGATGTTTTAACTGCTTATTTAAGCAGTCAAAAAAGGCTTTGTTACATTTTTAGCAATTAAAAAAGTTAGAACAAGATTGTTTATTTTTTTAGAACTTTTTACCTCAGTTCTATTCAAATTGAAAGTCTGAAATGAATCGTTTAATTTAAGACTTAATCGACTAAGTTCAACCGATTTATGAAGTGAAATGTTCAACTACAGAGCTGGTCAAAATGATAAACAATGTTTAGATGACGATTAGACCAGGAAACATAAGTACCAGAGTGTCGTTAATGTATTAAAAAGTCTATGCGAATTATCTCTAAACGAAGACGATGCTCAAGGCGATTCTTAAGGTTTCCTCAACAATCTCTTCCCCCTCAAGACTGCGTCAATCCATTAGTGCTACATGAAAAGTTAATAATAAACGGCAATAAAAGCAGTCGGACAGGTATTACTGAGCACTTTCCCGACCCCAGGGTGCAATCAGACTTTTAGCTGATGCACCAGAACATCTTTGTAGAAATTTTTCATAAAATGTTAAGTCACGATGAAAAGCTTTAAGAATTTTTAACTTATTGAAAGGCTTTTAAGCATTTTAATCTAGAGGGGTTGCTGGGTAGCGAGGGATTTGTAATCAAAGAACGCGATTAAGTGATGAAAGTAATTTAAGGACGTGCTATTCTTGCGTAGTCATCTGCAAAATGAATTTAATTTTTTTCATATGGAGCTTTCTTGCTCCTATATTCCCGAATGTGGTCAGGGATCTTGTTTATTTTTTGTAAATTAAAAAATACATACATACATACATACATAACTTCACGCCAGTTCCCTTGCGGGGTAGGCACGTACAACAGTGCCATTTAGGCTTATTCTTACACACCTCACTTGCCTCTTTGACATTCATAGCTCTTGTCATGCAAGCTCGTCTGGTAAAATTAAAAAATAAATATCCTATTTAAGTTTCAAAATAAAGATGTCACAAATGAACGCTTTTTTGATTTATATAAATGTTTCAAGGCACAATGCATTCACTAGAAAGTGTTCAATAAAAAGATTGCCTTACTCCATTTACTTCATTCATCCTTCTTATATTTTAATTAAATGACAGAGTTGTATTAAAATTGTATATATAAGTATTCTTTGATTATCTATACATATAATAAAATTGTAGAGGTCGAATTTCTGTACAATGAAAAAAAATGCTGAAAACCAAGTCAGGGGGATGTAAGAAGTGAAATAGAACTAATTTAGATATTTTTCAAATTTTTTGTTTCTCTGTCTGTGTGTTTGTTTGTCTGTTTGTCTGTCTGTTTGTACCGGCTAATCTCCGAAACGACTGGACCGATTTAAATGAAATGTTGTATGGTGGTAGCTTATATCCCTGGTCAACATGTAGGATACTTTTGATCACGAAAAATTAAAGAGTTCACGTGGGATAGTTAAAAAACCGCACCACACGGACGAACTCCCGGGCATCAGCTAGTATAATATATAATCACTTAAGATGACGTATTGTAAAATAATATTAACGGAACATTTCTTAATCTTTGTCAATTAATGTTTAATATAAAAATACAGAATGATAGACATATAAATAAATATATAACGTAAAATAATCGATCCATACATTTGTTAATGGCCAGTTCCTATATCTTACTAGTCATTCACTTGCCTTACCATTGGTTGAATTTTGAGATTACTTGTATGGAGCTTATGTCAAATTTCAACTGATCGTACAGCAAATAATAACCGGCAACCAAATATACATTGTATATTCCCAAGATAAGCAACTTACGCTTGTGTTATGGGTAATATACAACGGTCCACTCTGGGGCCGATTCCAGACACTTCGACCATAGCAAAGAACAGAAAGTTCCGTTCCAAATTTACCATGCCTGGAATCGAATCCGGAGCCTCTGCGTTCCAGCGAGTTCGGCCGGTTAAGACTTTGCCCGCTCAACCAGAGAGGCCGTCCTGAATAAATGAATGAACGGTTGGTAAGATATTGTAAGGGGCCATTAGTCTCTTTGGCTTTATCCGATTGATTACCTTCATTTGTTTCGAATAAAATGCATTTAAGCGAAATTTCTAGATGGTAAATAAATAAAAGAGTTAAGAGTTAAAACGTAGCATTAATTAAAACATTATTTCAAATAGAGGTATGTATACGAAGCGATATTAATTAAACCTCCTTAATATATTCACAATCAAGGAATCGTAGTCTAAATTTAATTGTTCTTGAGACGTAAATCTCTGTGAATCCTAGCGGAAGCAATTTACATAAACGCCGTCGCTCCTTTATGCCTTCCTTTAATTTAACAACTTCTATTTATAACTTACTAGGACTTTCCACGCGGCTTAACACGAATAAACTATGAATCTTTATCCAGAAACTATTCCACCCCATTCTAGGATAAAGTTTCCAATATTCAACCCCTTATACATTCGGTAGACAATGATTGCTTTCAGACCACGATGCGCGCGTAATCTAAACCATTTCGTGACATTTTCAAACAATTAAGCCGTTTTTGAGTTTTAGAGAGTTTCACAGATCGGCTATCGCGATGTGCAGCTTTCATCATAATGTTTTCCTTTACCGTTAGCATATTAACCTAAATTTACTAATACTTTTAGTTAATTTAGGTTATATTTAAATTACTTATTAGTCTCTTAAGATTAGATGGTCATATTAATGAGGTAGTTTTTTCTTAAATACTTCATTTATAAAAAAAAAAAAAAGCCGTCAGCATTTAGTAATTGTTATAAGATTTTATGTATAATTAAGTTAGAATATACGATTAATTAGATTAGAAAACTGCCTAAGGGTTCCTCCACCTGTCTTCAAGCCAAAATTCGAAAGCCTGTTATTAGAACGAAACGTGGATGCGTTAGCTACTAAACTACCACGACTTTAACTTTATTCTTCTTCTTCTAAGTCGTTCCCTCGCTGCTAAGAATCGTGACTTTGATGACAGTGAACAATTGCGCTTTTCTAACGTGATCGGTTCCGAGCACAATGGAAAGCCGAGTATATTGAAACTTTCCAGGTAGCCAGCAATGTAGTCAATCTACCTATTTGGAGATCTACAGCGACTCTTGCCTTCGACTTTCCCAGTGACCGCAAGTCTCTCTATATTATCTGGATTCTTTCAGTATACGTTGTCGGCATGCTGCTGATAGCCTCATGGTGATCGCCAATCTCGAGCTCTTCCAATATGGAGGCATTTGTTCAGTGAGCTGTCCATGGAATGCTGAGCATCCGACGCGAGCACCAGATTTCGAGGGCGTCAATTTTATGTCTGTCCGTTGCCTTGACAGCCCAAGATTCCGAACCGTACAATAATATGGACAAAACAAGCGTCTGCACTAGGCGCTTTTTTGTTCGCTTTAAAATCTGTCGGTCTTTCCATATTTTCTTTAGACGGGTCATTGCGGTTTGGCCATTCTACTGCGTCTAAGTATTTCTGGATCACAACTCCCCTTGTTAGTGATGACTGCGCCAAGGTATCGAAAATGATCTACAATTTCGTAGTCATTTAATACTGACGTGTCAAGGAGGTTGTTGAAGGGATCGACTATCATTATTTTAGTTTTTGACTTGTTTATTTTAAGACCCCATCTCTACTGGTTTGTTGCCCGTCGGAGTAATTCAACCATTTCAGTCGCTGTGGAGGTGAAAAGCGTGGTGCGGTCAGCATATCTTAAGTTTGATATTTTGATTCCACCAATTTTCATTCTATCTTCCCATCCTTATTCACCTTATTAACAATCCATACCTACCTCTACTAAGGCCTTTTCATAATTCAAACTTAAGCCATATTCCGAAAACTTGTCATTTAGAGCCAATATAAAAGCTTTGATTAAATCGTAACTGTTTCAAACGCAGAGTTCTAGAATATAGAATTTATTAATAATCTCCTTGATATTTACTTTGATCTGAGTATAAATTAAGTTGTTAATATATGAAATAAACACAACACTAGCCTGGAAATTGATAGACTTTTCAAAGATTTATAAGACTGGAAAGCTAGCGCACGCTGAACTGGACGAGCGTGCGTTAGACGCCTTAAAAGAATTTCCATCCGACGGTGCTTATTTTTTGGAGTTCTTAACTTACGTTTAGTACCCTTTTAGTTGTATCGAGTAATAATTTGGAACACATCAAGTAGTTGTAAATTAATTCCTTGTATAATTAATACCAGTTTGAACTGCTGCAATTTGTTACATTGTATAGAATATCAAGATTTATATTAAAATGTCATCTTACTTTAAAAGTAGTTCAGGCACTTATTCGTTAATCACTTTTTGTATAAAAAATTTTGTGATGAATAATTATTTGAATACCATTCACGGCCTTAGTCACCCTGGTGCAAAGTCTACCATCAAATTAATGACTGAGAGGTACATTTGGCCTTATATACATAAAGATTGTAGAGAATGGGCTAAGACTTGTATCGCTTGCCAACGCTCAAAAGTTTACACACCTTTTCGCCATCGTCTTTATAGATCCAAAAATTATATCGAGTTGAGCTATGATTCCGCTGACAGATATAAAAGCAGACACAGTGGCAACCGCATTCGTAAGTGGATGGAAGAAAATTATACGGACCGAGGCAGACAGTTTGAATCCCACTTATTTAAAGAATTGTCTAAATTGACCGGATCTAACCATTTAACAACTACAGCTTAGGCTTCTAGGCTTAGTTGAACGCTTTCACCGTCAGCTTAAAGCAGCGATAATGTGCCAGAACAATGAAAGTTGGTATGAAGTCCTTCCAATAGTACTGTTAGGTATTCGCAGTGCCTGGAAAGAGGACTTGTCTTCAACGTCAGCAGAATTGGTATACGGTGAATGTTTGACCTTACCTGGCGACTTGTTTGTACCAACTGTTCCAGAAACGGTCGATTACAGTGACTTCCTTTCTCGTCTGCGGAACCACATGCGTAATTTGAAACCTTCTGCTGTTGTCCGTCATGGTATACCAAAAACCTTCGTTCACAAAGATCTTGCTAACGCAGTCGCCGTGTTTCTTAGACAGGACTTCGTACGGAAACCCCTGCAAGCACCGTATTCCGGCCCTTACAAAGTAATCGAACGTTCAGATAAAACTTTTAAGATTGATATCGGAGGAAAGACCACCACGGTTTCCATAGACCGCCTTAAACCAGCGTATACACTTCTAGACCTGGAACCGGCATCACCATCGGCCGGTACTGGTCAGCCGTCTTCAAAGGATGTGTATACTCGCTCCGGCAGAAAAGTTCGTTTCAAGATGACGACCTAAAGGTCTCCGTGGGGGCTGATGTGGCGGCACAACAACCACTAAACCTTTCCACCTAAAACACCCCGCTTCCCTGCGCGGTCCCGATTGAGCGATCGACGTGGACGCACGCGCGCGCTGCCCACCGATCACATCGCGTAAGTGTAACTCCCATAGATTCAATTAATTATTTCTTAACTTACGTTTAATACCGTTTTAGTTGTATCGAGTAATAATTTGGAACACATCAAGTAGTTGTAAATTAATTCCTTGTATAATTAATACCAGTTTGAACTGCTGCAATTTGTTACATTGTATAGAATATCAAAATTTATATTAAAATGTCATCTTACTTTAAAAGTAGTTCAGGCACTTATTCGTTAATCACTTTTTGTATAAAAATTTTTGTGATGAATAATTATTTGACTCATTTTTGTTGTTTATATCGGCTTTTCCATTATGAGTTGAGCTATATCCTAGAAATTATTGAGAGAGAGAGAGAGAGAGAGAGCTCATCTCAGTCTAGTTTAATTCAGACACACATTTGCTGAGATTACAGCATATTCACAAACAAACTCAGTACTACGTTTAGCGTGCTCTGAGACTATTACGGTGCTATTTTTCCGCAAATTGTTACGATTTTGCGGAAAATAGCACCGGAATCTTGTGGTACACGACCTGATTATTTTAAAGCATATATAGAGAAGAATATAGAAGTTGGCGAACAATCTAAAATAAAAATCCATTCCTAGTAATGACATTAATAAGAAACATTGTATTTGCTTAACCTGGAGTATTTTCTTAATCCATGTATATAATTCTATTCGAAAGGGCTTGAGGTGTAGCGGAGCGTAAAGCTCGGTCTAAGGTCACAATTAGACGAGGCGTTTAATTACAAAATTCACGGTAACAATGAGGCTTCACCACCCCTCGTTTTTCAGGGGATTCCTATGTAAGTGTCATATTATATTGGAAGACATAGCGATACTCAAAGCGAATAACGTAGGCCGCAAAATGAAAATTACGATAGCAAAAATAATCTAAAATTGGCTTTCTAAAAAAATATTGTGTCTATACAATAGACTAGAATATATTATAGTGTCGATATAAACATAAACATAGATGTACGGCAAATATTCAGAGAAAGATACTATTTATAGATATTATTTTTCTCTTTTGTGAAATTTTATATTTTTGCTTAATCTTTGCATAGATTTTGTATGTCTGTCTGTATATCCGCTAACTCGTCCCAAACAACGCAACGGATGTTTATGCTGTTTTCAACATTAGTTAGATATTTTTTCAAAAAGGTTTATATATACTAGCTTTTTTTTCCCGCGACTTCGCTCGCGATGTATAAAGCCCCAATTAGGTTTTTATGTAAGCAAAATAGAGCTACCTAAGGGGGTTTGACCCGCGGCTTAACCGCGGGAACTCTCTGGTAATGAATATGTAGATGAAATAACAATCTCTGATATTTAAATAAAATGTGTAATATGTATGTACCGTAAATGTGAAAAATACGTCTACGTAAATGTTGTAAATAAATGATATTATGTTTGATTCATAAGCTGTGAGTATTTCAATCATTCAGCGTCACAATATACATTATGTATCGCCGTGCTTTAAATGCTATAATTCATCGTTAAATTTACATAATTCGGTTTTGAAAAATTCAAACTATGAAAGAAATTAAGAGCTACGCTTATACAACGTGAACACACCATTATCGACAGCTAGGGTTGCTAGTAATTAGATAGCAGTATTATCATCAAACTAAACTCTTATGTGGAGAGCCATTGTAGAATGTAACAAAGGTTAAGTACATTCAAGTGGAAGGCTTTAAATGTGCTCCACAAAGTAATTCAAGTCGGGTTAATGGGCTTATACACATTGTTAATGGAGAAAAGAGACATTTTTAGAGTGTCTACTCGTATTGACACATTTTAAGCTCGGGGTTCGTTTTAAGTTATGCTGATAGCCGTTTTATTTTCTTTTTTGCTGAACAATTGGAATTCTTAAATTCATATAGAGCTGGCATTTAATAAAGAATTCCTTATTAATCAATTCCTACTCGCGGGTGCGGAACCTATGTAATTATTTCGGGATAAAAAGTATTCCAATCATCTAAATTGTATGTTCATATTTTTTATTTATTTATATGATATTAAAATTATGTCGTCAATATTTTATGAAAAACGGTTTAGTCATCTATGATTGTGTATTCTACAAAAACTATCTCATTCTCAGAGATAAAAGGTATCTCAATTTTATACTAATTATTGAAAGTACCTACATAATTAATTTAATGATATAATTTGTCATTCCCAAGTTTCTAAAGTTTCTTCTTTTCTTAAAAAAATAATAAGTCAATTTAACATTTATTAGTAGAAATGGACAATATTAACTGAATTATTACACATACAACTGTACTATGAACTTATACTACCAAATCAAATTAATTAACTTATATTATTTGGTACATGTTTCGTTTCACCTTAAAAACCATATCCATGCGGCCTATTGTCTATATGTCTACCATCCCGGGTCTAGAGCATGCCGCCATAACAACCTTGAGTTGTGCTCCGACATTAGTGGCCAGGTTCCAGTCCTATCTACAAGTCCGGCAGCACATTGGTAGCACCTTAAGTGTTGCAAATGTTCAAAGGCGACGGTAACCCCTTTCCATCACAGTTGAGCCGTCAGCCTGTCTGCTGTACTCCAACAATAAAAAAAGGCATACAAATTTCTTTTTTTTTATACTTAAAAGACTAAATTTATTTCTATACTATAAATATTTTGCTTCATAAAAATATTATTTATAGCATGAACCATTCATTATATTATCCTTAAAAGAAAAAATAATATATTTAATAAGAGTCTAAACTGATCGAAGAAATTCTTGTAATAGTGCTGTAACTTTATTGACACTTAAACGTATTTAAAGTCGATACTTTAAATTTGAAGCAAAACATCGGAATAGTTCTTACAGTTCAAAAATAGTACATTATAAAATTGTGTCTAAAGACAAGTGTTAATATAAATCAATGCATTTAAAGTCGACTTCAGACATTCATGGTTGTAAGTTTTAGCGTTGTGACAGAATTTCTTCCATTTGATTTCCATTTATAACCCTTTCGACGTCATAAAACATAGGCGGTGACATGCCTGCATAGCTGCCACTGGAAGCGCGTGCGCATCGCTTGATGTGTCGTTACGACTGCGTATTCGTTTTTCAAATATGTTCATTTGCTCTTTTTAATTTGGCTTTCAATCAAGTCATTTCTAAAGCATGCGGTTGTTAGACTGTTTCGTCAGATTTTTAAACACAATTTTTATTAAATAAAACGTATTAGTTGATATGATAATAATTAGGAATGATTAGAAAATTAAGGCTGAAATACCTATAGTTAGAGAGGAGGTATGAGGTAAAGCTAGAAGCACCAAATATTGATTGGTTTATTGTTTTCTGTAGAAGTTATATTTTTAGTGGTAAACTACTATTAAATATAATGATTTTGAAAATATTTTCAGATTTGTATTAAATATTAGAAAACATCTTATATCGCGGATATAAACAATTTGTCTTACTTGATGTCAGCATTTCTATAACGATGTTATCATCGTAAGCAGAAAGAAAGGTTGGTACTAAAAAATAAACGTTCGTGTTATATATACATTTTTTTTGGTTTTGAACCTATCTATGCCATGTCTCTTTTTTTACTAGGGGAAATTGAGGGCCATCAGCCGCGCGTCGGGATGGTACTAGCATCTCTAGGCAAAATGTAATTGCCACGCCACTGCAGACGGCCCTGGTAGACGGCGGCCTGTTGGCCTCATCCACTGCCGGGGAAATACCCTTTGTCCCCCGGCATCTTCATACTCTCATTGCGTGAGGCGGTCTGTAACACGCCTCACGGAAGGAGAGGTGAGCGCGGGCGGAATACGTCACACCCTCATCTCGACGGCATAACCACCCCCTCCCCCCGCGCTACCTGCTCACGGCGGCCGACGGTCCAGACAGGCCCTCCGACGTCGACTTTGGCGGGAGCGGAGCGAAGACGGGCGCTCACGCTCCGGCCTCCTCCTTAGCAAGGGGCTTGCTTGCATAAGGAGGAGACGGCCGCCCATCCGGTGATCTGTGCCATGTCCCACGCCAACTTTAGACAAATTACAATTCCGATCATTGATCATCAGTCTTTAAACATAATTAAAAAATAACTGGGCAGTAGCAGCTATTGACGATAGTTGCGTTACTGAGTATAGCGAAGAATGTAGCGGGAGCGATTTGGCAGACGGCGGGCGCAATTGGGTAAGTTATTGCGTTTGTAAAAAGCTGGTTTCGATGACTGCTAAAGCAATACGCGGCATCATACAGAGATTCTCGTATACAGATATTCATACCGAGCTATTTTGCCATGCTGGGGTTGGATAAATGATCATTTTTCTCCCAAACAAAGTTATTTAAACATTGATGTTTCATCTTTTGAGATTCTCTATTACCTACTGCTTCTCTCAGAGAGCTTAAGTACAATCTAATTCTATAAATAACAACGTAAACATAATACTTATCTACCTACCTTGTTAATAGTAAAAAAGTTGATGTGAAACTTATTGTCGAAATGACCTTACTCGATGGGCTTTTAATATCATTACAGTCTTCGGTCTCCCCTTGAACTTTTCACTAGTACGACATTTGTGGATTTTTATTTCTCTTATCACAAGTGAGACGGAGCAAGAATGCCAACAAATTACCGCTATAAGAGATATCGTCTCGGTCGACTATTATCTACATGACGCCCACACGGAATCGAGTTTACGGCGTCCCATTATCTGTCACTACATTGGTTTGCTGAAAATAACTGATTTAACAACCCCTCAGGCGGTACCTTATCGACTGCTTGAAGATTTTCTATCGAACACTTCATTTGCACTATAAAAGTCGTCAGTGCTAATTGAATGGCTGACCAAAACAAACAAAAACCTGTGTTTACCCGAAGCTATAAAATGTGAAATAATAACTAAATTGTAGTTTTAAACGGTTATTAATTGACATTGTTTCATAATTGAGTAGTAATAATAAAAACTAAGTTATGACAAATTTCATTTTAAATTTTAACTTTAATTTTTTTCAACTCAAGGATGGGCAGGCAAGGGTATCTTAGTCTATTCAGCCAATTCTAATGTATAAAGTCTTCGTATATCTAGCGCAGTTGAATTGTAGGCTATAATTGACGACATTCAACGGAGTTCTTGTGAAATCTCGAAATGCCACATTTGATAAAGTTCATATTTCTCATAAAAACACCTATTTATATTTTATTTTATTTTTTATAATACACCACCAAATATCTTATATTGAAATTTCGTTTAAAATCTCCTTAGACACTGGGTTGCCTGAAAGAGATCGCGATAAGCGATAAGGCCGCCCATTGGTCTAATACAAATGTATCCATATTAATTGTCTAGATTTAAGTTTATAGTGAACAATAGTGTTTTCATTCATTCAAAACACGTAATTACCACTTATAAACTATCTATATCTAACTATTTTTCATTTTAGAGTAATTTTACATATTGTTAGAAAATAAAACTGCAAAGCACAACGCCTCCCCCTCCCCCCCCTTTCAGCTCCCGCCAAAAAAGTGTTTTTTTATTATTTTATTTTTTATACCACAATACAGAAAAAGGTACCTTTGTGTTTTCTACCTACCTTTTGTCTATGAGTTTAGCTATATAAAATTGTACTAGTCTTACACGCTTTGTCGTTTGTTTGATTGTGTGACATTTGTTATGTTTTTTAGTATATTATCATATACATTACATTTAAACTGTATCAGTAATTTCTTGTTTGCTGTAACATTTTTGATATATCTAAATAACTTATTATATATTGTATAAGTGTAGTTGTTATAATATAAAGTTTTGTGTGTATGTCGTGTGTGTGTCGTGTACTTATATTAACATATATATTTTTAATTCTATTTACAAATAAAAGCTTAATAATGCTATTTAATCTATGAAAATACATTTGTTATGCAAATTAAACTTGCTATGAACTTATAAAAATAAAAATCATTGTTTGGCATTACTTTCTTAAAATCCGTATCAACATCAGAATCTATGATGATGTAAAAAGGTACAAAGGTGTATGGTTAGATTATCTGTATTTCAACTATAAACATAATAACAACGTCGTAATAGTCATTGAGGACTTATAAAGTCTTTATTACACATCTATAATATTTACAAACAATTAAACAAAATGCATATGTCCGTATCACTAATTCGGGAAGACAATGAGTCAGCGTATAGCAAGCAAAGAAATCTAAATTAACTATAATTGCATTCTAAACCTGTCTCTAACAATACCGAAAACGAAGGTAGAAAATAAAGCACGCATGGAACGATCAACTAGTTGTTAGACGTCGTTCCCGAAAGAATTTGGTTCGCTATCTCGACTGAAATGTGGTTTGCAAAAAGAGAACGCAACATCAAAGCTTGCGTTCAGGCGATCCGGTTGGCGAGCGACAGACGTGACGTGGGTTAGAAATAACCGCGGTAGTAGCGACAAGAATTGTCCACATCGCGAAGACAAGTCGTCTCTCGCCCACGGCGATGCAACTGCGAATGTCCGCGTCCAATTGACGGTGAATTATTTCAGAGAGACTTGTTACGTTTCGTTCCAGTAAACATTTTACCCTGTTTGCGCTTTGTGCCGATAATAAATTCACCGGTTTGCACAGTTGGCCGCATAAATTCCTTCATTAGTATAGTCTCATTCATGCGAGCGATTCACGGGTTATTATTTTGTTGCTAAGTTTAAGATTTCTTCAGCGTTCTATTTTCTTAAGTTTTCGCGAATAGTAAACATAATACAACTACATTTTGACTGTTTTAAACGTGGGAAATTGTTGATTTTAATTATTACGACGTTTCGGCCACATTTCAGTAGCCGTAGTCACGGAAGACAAAGAAGTCAAGTGTCAATTTGTATTGTTAAAGTTTTTATTTAGCCTATAGCCAACATGTACATTTTAATTATTTAGTTTTATTCCTCGAAATTTGAACTATGCAATATATTCTAAAATAATGTATACTTCCTAGCTTTCTTGGATTTCTAACTAGTTGTGGAAGCTAAATGGCTAATGCACTTGTGCACCTGTTTAGTCCTAATAACGTGGGTTCGCTTCCTGATCAATAAAAATGCTTTGCTTAGGTAGTTTTTCAAGCTTAATTTATACACTGTTACAGTCACCACGTAATACTGATAGTGAAGGCAAAAAACATCATAAGTAAAACTGCACACTGAGACCACTGATGTGTGAGATCTACCGACCTGCCAAGTACAATAGCCTAGCGGGATGACTATACAATCCTTTAAAACTAGAATGCTCGATTCCAGCAGTGGAATATTTAAGGGCTAATATTATTATAAGTCATGTTTTCTAAAATTTCAATGAATTTTTCAAAGACTAAAAATTCTACATATGTATCTACATTGGTTTAGGTAATGTCACTAATTAAATAATTATTTTCAAGAGTGTTGAAAGTACTGCTTAATGTTGCAAGAAATGAAAGAAAACCACGAAAAGAAGCGATTTTTTCGTATAACTATGTAATTTTCACCAATTGTTAATAATTACTGCTGCCGTGGTATATTAATACGCCATGTTACTGATACGAAACTTTACGCCTGAACTTATTCGTAAACAAATGCGTTGCGGTTACGTTATCGACGCCCCTTTTTGTAAAATAATTACACGTTATGCGAGTTCCGAAATTACACAAAACCCCCTCTTTGTGGCGCCGAGCGTGGCGACAGGGTTGCCTGCTAACTGTATTAAATTTCATTCATAATGTATTGTTTTAAAATTAATTTCAAATTAAATAAAAACGTGTAATTTAAAAGCGCATCTCTAATTTGGATTTAAAGCAAAACAAAAGCATTTTAATATTATTATGTACGTCTGTCTAACTACCTAAATATATCACAACCATTTTACTTATAGACTTTACTAGTAGTATAGGAATTTATTATTAAGATTTTTTCCCGTGTTCTCCTAACTGAGATGGCACTGCTTGACTTGCTTGATACTACCTAATGGCAGTGTCCTCGCTATTAAGCAGTGCTCTGTTTAAATAATGTTGTACATCACCTTTGAAATAACCTTATACTGCTCAGCTGGCGAATACAGATTCTATTAATATCATGCGAATTAAACGGGAAAAAATAGTATCCTATCTAAATTTTTACAGGGTAATTCTTAGAATAGACTAAATTCTCACAAATTTATAGCAGGCAACCCCGTGCAAGGCGGTAATGGCTCGTTAAAGTTGATGAGAGCTCGTGCCCTCGGCTCCGACTCAGCGCGCCGCGGCAATGCAAGCCAATCGCTGACAACCCATGTTCCTTAGTAATATTCTAAACAAGAGAGTCGCTTCAAAATAATGAAACGTATAAAGGGTTGATGCTTAGCGTGGTTAATAGCATGGCGAACAAATATTGCGATCCAGTTGGTTAATGTTGTATTTTTTTTAAGATCTTAGCAATAGAGAATAATATACTCTAATAGAATTGGGTTCTCGAGGCAGGATAGCGATAACACCGACGACTGGCGTAGAGTATGGAAAGTTTACTAAGGTTATATATCTGTTTAAATTTATTAAATTATACCGTGATGACCAATTGTATAAAATTCAGAATATCAAAACGCCCTACATACAACGTATAAATAAATCGCAGTGGTTTTAACAATTTCATAATGATAATAAATTCATAATGTATCACTTCTGATTTTGTATTAGTATCGACTCAAAAGAATCATTATAATGGAATAATGAAATTGTGACGTAATTTGTTGTTAGTCATAGCATAAGTAGCAGCAGTTATAGCTTATTTACAATTTTGTGTTAGTACAAATTACCTCGGTACATAATTACATTTATCTATTCATTTCATCAATAAACCACCTCTTAGAGTGTACACAAATTCCTAAAATATTTGTGCATATATCTTAAAGTTATATAATCACAGAACTCTTTGATTGAAATGTGCCGACAAAAATCATTGAGTTTATATAAATTTCTAACAGTGATTTTGTAAATTACTATAAATAATGTGCTGCGTATTCGAGCTTTTGATATTTGATACTACCAATTAAAATGTTTAGCATATCTGCAAAATTAATTTGTAACAGGTTTACTAGCCAATATAAATAGTGTGTTCTAGGTACCAGCGGCGTCGGTGACATAATAAATGTCAGTGAGATCGAAATACTCACCGGCAGAGTACATCTACCGATCTCTCTAATTATATCTAACGGGCTCAGTACCCTTTACACTGAGACATAAAATTAACTGCTGAGTGCGTTTGATCTTTCCATTAGAGCATCACTGTACACCAAAAAAGAATACAAAGATAATGAGTCAATCCAACCAACTATAAATCCACACTAATTAATACATAAATGTATGTTTTCATCTATGTGTTCGTTTCTTCTCTTCACACAAAACACTACATATAAATCGATTATTATCACGAAATTTTCTCTAATATAATATGTTTATAATATAATTACCATAACAACTTTAGAGTCCAACTCTAGAATTTGTAATACTATGAACATTAATTAATTTTATCCCATATGCAAACTTTCGCGATTTGCGGAGCCGAAATTTATGCGCGTTCCCTTTATCCGTGTGGTACATTCGAGATAATGTTAGTGTTAGTGAGTGATTCACGCAGATGTAGCGATGGGCTGAATGCGTTATTTGTGATGCGACATTATTATTTACCTTATATATTGACAGATACCGTATGTATATGTCCTAATGTAGCTAATCATTACAGGCGTTATTTTTACGCTGTAAACAAAACGCATTTGACCACATATATTAGAAATTGATAATACAAAAACAATCTACGCGTCTTTTATGGTGTAGTGTAGTGTATTGTAATAGCAAATGAACAGGGGCCCAATTCTGTTATTATTATCTCATCAAAATTACCGGCTACTATTATCTCAATCGTAGGTTTGCCTGATTTCAGTATTCTGCCAATTCCTGTAGCACGTCACTCTATCTTTATAATATTTTCAACACACTTGCTCATAAAGTGGCTCTATGGTCACCGCAATTAGGCACAGAATGACACCCATTATCAAACTGTGAGTAAAAAACATTATAACTCACTAGTGAGTTATAGATTTTTTTGTTTTTATTGGTTGAGTTGCTTTGTTCTTAAAAAAGTTTTTATTAAAAAAAAAAGATCGTGTTCTATAGAACAAATAAATTAATGTTCCTATTGCTTGCTCATTTCATGCAACTTCTTATTTAAATAGATAATTTTAACTCGTACGTGTTTAATAAATAAAACTTTCACTCGTATATAACTTTTTTTTATCTACTAAATAAAATGAGTTTTTGTTGTTATTTTATTCACAAGTGTGTTGAAAAACGTCGTATGATACACGTGTGTATTGATGATTACCCTCCTCGGCTCTCTTAAGACCCTCGCCTACGGCTCGAGTCTCAATGGCGCCTCGGCGGTAATCACCAATGTTACACACTAGTACCATAATGTACTATTATAAGCGAAAACCCGCGAAATAAATATTCACAAGTTTTGTATAGCTTCTCAATATTCATTTCGGCTAACGCCATTTATGTTGGTGGTATCTACCATTATTCTGCCGTGACGATATCGAGGTGTTGTGAATTTAATAGAATACAAATTTTTGACAATATCACAATGGAATCGTGCTTAGAGTATCTTCGCAACTCCAAGATATTGAAACAGCAAAAATGAGTCCCGGACCTATCTGCCCCTAGGCTATCGTTAAAACCTAACTACCTGATTGATGTTGACTTACATCGCGATGTAACATATTGTATGTAAGCTAATATTTTGACATCTTTGCATGCACGGCGTGATCTAACTTTGATTGCTTTAGCAATTAATTTCTTTAAGTTTAGCAGAGACAATATGCGACAGTGAGTAAAAAATTAGGCCAAAATGTCTTTTGCTTTCAGACAAAAGTCGCACGCTTCGCATTGTTCCTACAAAAACAAACAAAAGAACATTTGCGAGTCCATAACGCCCTCGTTCGTAATTAATTGCAGTCATTCGCAGAAATCCGTCACCAAACAAACACCGGCTCGAAGCGTCGCTTTATCGCTTGGACATAAATAAACTTCAATATCAATAACATTGTTCGCTCATGTCACTTCAATTAGTTTGAAGGAAATAATAAGTTGAACTCGCTCGTAAACTGGGTTTGTATTATAATTAGTCTCAACGATGGAGGCATGCAAGCAAAGACCCCAATCAATCTCATCAAATGACGATATCTTGTCCTGTCTCGCCATTGTAACATTAAGTATGCAAATTAGTATCTTATTATACAAAATTCATGTTGAATTTCTAACGTCGGAAAACTTACATGTAACTAGTTGTACAAGAAAGCTTGGTAGTAAATACTTCTATTATTGTATTATTATGTAGTCTGTTTAATAATATACAGTAATTTCCGATTGTTTTGATTTCAAGAATTCAAATCAAAAATGATAGAATAATAACTTATACTATTAATTGTATGACTATTTTATAATAATAACAATATATATAAAAAAATATGCCACTAATGAGTTAAAGTACAATACCTCAGAAAATATTAATCTAAGCAATTAGGTGTATGAGACTTTTTGTAGAAAATTAAATTCCCGAAAAATTTACTATTCACATTTGTTTGTGAAGTCCATTGCTTCTGAGATAGCAGCAAAAATACTAGAACTGTAGGTGAAAATCAATTTCAGTGACGTGTACCAACTCATCAGTATAAGTTACACTTTCGCCACAGTAGACGACACTATTATAGATTGTTTAATTCTGAGTAAACCGCTGTAGTGGAACACTTACAAGCCAATAGATGGCGCTGTGCAATAATTGATGTCACAAACGTTTCCCGAAACATACAAATATATATACAAATTTTCAACTATAAGAAGTGGTCCCAGGCCTGCAAGGAACGAGGAACAACATTAGCCTCGCTGGAAGATTTTCCTTTAGAGACGGAGGAGCATTCCATCTCGCGCTCCTCTACCCTATACGGGTCACCCCACTTCACCGCGACAAAGCCCGATGCGATAGCATAAAATGCGGCTGAGTTATAGAAATTAAAAAACAATAATCTTGATTTACGTGTATTTTATAAGGAAAAACTTTTTAACGCTCAGGGGAAATATTTAAAATTAATATAAAGGGCTGTAACTTTCAGGGATTTTTTCCCGACATATACAACAAAATTTAGGGTGGGGACCGAGAAAAAAATATAGTCGAAAAAAGATCACCCTAATATGTATAAATAATAATGTTTAAATAATTTATGTACAGCAGTTGAACTTTCCATGATTATATAAAATTGCTTCTGTCGCAAATAACTACGCAATCAGACATTTCCAAGAACCATTACATAGAGAATTATTATCAGAAAATATGTGCGTAAAATTTTATTTTAAATTTATATATTACGCTGTTTTTATTTATTTAACCTTCTTAATACGTTTACCATAGCGAAAGTTCTAATAAATAAGGTATATATTATATTTATCTTTAATATTATAAAATTATACATATGCCGTGTATGTATATTGAAGATATATAATAAAAAAACAACTGGAATAGACTATATAAATGATGGAGAACACGATGCAATTTTTTTAGATTTCTTGTCTTAGTTCTTGTCTGTTTGTTCGGGATTCACATAAAAACTACTGGGCCGATTTCGATGCGGTTTTCGCTGATCGACAGCAAATTCTCCGACTTAAAATCTGCCCTAATTTTTATCCCGGGAATCTTATGGGAAGTTTTCTGAGAATGATATAAAATGGCCAGATTGAAAAAAATCCAATTCTTTTTTAAATGTTATGATACTTTATGTCCCGGGAATTTATCCAGGCCTACCTGGCCTAACTTGTACCCTAGTTCAAGTTAGTTAGACTGCATAAATATTAGCTGATTTCGATACGATTTCACTAAAACGATAGCTTAAGTTTTTTTTAAAGTGATGGATGCTATACTTTATATTTCGGGTATCCCGCGGGAAATTTTCCGAGGGTATTATTCATTATATTAATTCAAACCAGATTAGTTTCGATTCACCTCTATATGTTTTGCTGAGCAGTTGTCTAGATTATATGGACTTAGTTTCTTTGTTATTATTGTATGTTTTTATATTATACTAGCTGACCCGGCAAACTTCGTACCGCCTTAGAAACAATAAATAAAAGAGCTGAATGATAATTGCAGAATGTTTCAACTTTAACCGGAACGAACATAAAACGTTTGACATTCAGTACCAAAAAAAAGAAAAAAAATCACTTTTAAAAATATTTTGATTTCTGAATGACTTTTAAATTTAATTGATTTCTAAACGACGGGACGAACATCAAATGTTTGACAGGTAGGAAGAGTTTTTAAGGGAAAGCGAAATAATTGTTTTTACTATTTTCCAAGCATTTTTTTTCATATTTAAACCTTTTAAACCTTCCCTGGACTTCCACAAATAATTTAAAACCAAAATTAGCCAAATCGGTCCAGCCGTTCTCGAGTTTTAGCGAGACTAACGAATAGCAATTGATTTTTGTATATATAAATGTAAAAAACCGAATAAAGTTTTTATGTAAGTAAATTAAAGCTACTACCTAGGGTTTCACACGCGGCGTAGCCGCGGGGCAACCTCTATTAGTGAATAAAAATATTTACAATAGTAAATTTAATTAGTGAAATTTAAAAGCATTGCTCATGATTTGACTCGACCTGGATATGTATAATATTTACTTAGTGTGGGATGTTTATTGTTTATAAACGATTGCATATGGCCTCAATGTGTAAATTTTGCAACAATATTCAGATTTGTAACAGTGTAAGCCCGATCATTTAATTTTCACAATTGTAATGGAAGCGCGCGCAAAGAATTATAATATATATATATATATATATATATATATATATATATATATATATATATATATATATATATATTTTTTTTTGTAAACAAAAAGAAGCAAAATAAAAGCGGATTTGTCTATCCTTTTACCTTCCAAACATTTGGGGTCGGCAATAGTAGATTGTTATACGAGAGATGAAAGTGACTTATTTAGGTACCCGATGGTTTACGCACGAGCGTAGTATGGGCGCCGAGTACCTGAATAGGACTTTCACCCGTGGTTAACACTCTGCTTTTCATTTCGAATACAAGGAAAGTAAATAAAAGCTGATTAATTAATTAAACAACTACTTTTCTAATAAAACCAGACGTTAAATCCATATCTAAATCTGATGAAACGTCATCACGTACGTCACATATAAAACGTTAATTTTTTTTCTGTGGCATTCTACCAGCCAGTTTCTTTTTTGCACTGATGATAGTAAATATTACTAGTTAGCAAAAATTTATGTAAATTAAATAATATTTTAGTGAAAAATAATTTATAAATGTTTGATATTTTTATATTACAATTTATACCGCGATATAACAGTGGCTGTAAAAAAAGTTGGGAAGATGAGTTGCATGTATATTATCTATTGTTCGCATAGTTTTCTAATTTTTTTAACAGCAGCGAGAATCGTTTCCCAGGGACGAAATGGACGAAATGCTGTTTTCATCCCTGTGATTAGGCAACTCCAAGCGTACTTTCAAAGTATGAGAAATGAAAAGTGTCTTTACGTTCTATACTCGTTTCTTCTGACACAAACTCTCAGTCACACCACAAATCACCATGTCATAAAGAAACAACACACTCATTTACTTTTGACCTTGCTTTACTTTTATACTCATCGATCATACAATTTAAAATTATTTATGCAACATGATTTTTAGCCTTCCTTCTAGCATTCCCATATCACCTTATTATTTTTCCTCTCAATTTTTCAATCATGGAGACAAATTTCAAAGATATTGATGATATATATCTCGGCTGAGTTGAGTACTTTTGTTCTATCAATTTTGTGACCCAATAATACAAGAAGATCAATGATGTGGAATATATGCGTAGGTATTTTAGAAATTCTGTTTTGTCGTTAAATCAATTCGTATCGGTTGAACAAACAGGAAGCAGAAATCCAATAAGCAATGGCAGAAAAATTGCGATGAGTAAGCAAACGACATTGCTTTTGTTTTCGGATTTATCTTAGGATGCATGTATCGTATTTCAGAAATCCCCCGAGAATTCCCTTCGAATACAATTGCTTTTTTCTTTTTCATTATTATGTATTTGGTTCGTGACTATGATTGTTACCCAAAAGGAAATAATTTGTTTTTATTATGGTCGCATATATTATTCCATTTCATCGTGTTGCTTAAATAAAACATTGCACACCATGTTTTGTTTGTCGAAAAGTTAACAGCGAACAAAAATAACCTCATTTGTATTCAAAATCGGGAACTGGAACGTGCTTTGGTGACTGTGAAGGGCTTTACAACACGTATGTTTTTCTTCGGCATTTATGTCACCACATCGACCTAATTTTATGAAAAGAATGCCATAGGATAAATTGTTGGTACAAAAAATCCTATATCATTTCGGTCACTCTATTAATCATTTCAGCACAATGCGTGTCAGCGAGTCGGTGTAGGGAGCTCGCTTGCCTCAATGGAAGGCTTGAGCCATTAAAGCAGCAAAATGTTTGATTTTATGATGTTTCATGTCTAGAGCCCGGATGCGGCAATTTAGACTTATTTATAGTTTGATAAAATATTTAAGTTCAAAGCGGATCTGAGTGTATCAACTTGTTGTATCCGAGTTACATTTCCTTTCATTTCATATCCACTTCCGAAGCAATTAACGCGGATTGTTTAGAACATAACATCCCAACACGGCTACTTAAATTGACTATTCTACGTCTGAGTACACAAATTACAAAGTAAGATTGTAAATAAGAACATATTGGTCTGAGTGAGTCATTTCCAACAAACTATTCTGCGTGCTTTTGTTGATGTTAAACATTGTTACATACGCCGATGTTATTCAGATTTCTTCTTTGTCAAGATAAGTTTTCGGTAATTTTTTGGCATCATATATTTGTTCATTTATAACAATCAGGCAAAGCTGACTTGCATATCGAGCTCACCTTTGGAATAGCTCAGCGGAATACCATCTCGAGGCACTAGAGTCAATTGAGCTGATTAGCAGGTAGTTGATAGGCATACCTATTCGATGACAAAATTCAAAGCCTCGAGCATCAACGCAGGGTTGCCAGCTTAACGGTTTTCTGTCGGATACATTTGAAGAGAGTGCATTGGAGTTTTTCAATCTTTTCCCACCGTCTACCTTACATTACTTATCGGACAATTAGACATACTAGCATGCGGCACTAGTATACGGTGGACATATCATTTATACGGATAAAGCGCTTTGCGTCCACCTTCATTATGCGCACCGCAAAGAAGTGCAACTCACGTCTGTTTTTTCCTAAACTTACAGCCTGGGTGTCTGGAAGTCTCGTGTGAATAGGTACCTTCTAGGTAAGTGTGCCCCATCTTAGACCATATCTCCGCTTCAAATCTGGCGAGATAATTGTCAAACGCGAACCTAGACTGTAAAAAAAAGCTTAAATATCTGCGTCTACAAACTTGCAGTCGAGTTTGCAAATCGTGTAAAATCTGCAAATCTATCTTAGTAAGCAAATTTATAAATAAAATAATATCAGCCTCATCAAAGTTCCACTGTTGGGCTCAGTCCTGTAAATTTTTAGTAAACAGACAATGTATCGGCCACGATTATGCAAGGTGGATTGGCCGGTTTATCACATCGGATATCTCAATCTGTAGGTTTGGTCACGACGTTTTTTCACCGTCACCAAATGGTGATTTTAACGTTAATATTACATCTAAAAACAAAACCATGTCATATGAATGAATACCAAATATTTTTTTTACAATGTAGTAGGTACATTAACATTACAAATAAAACGACACAGAAAAACAAAGACTGGGTTGCATGGCCACGTTTATTAGTATTGTGTATACAGTTTCTAAAGTACTGAGTCTTCACATTATGGAGTTAACCGACATGAATACTTGCATATGGCAATAAAGTATTAAAGGTTTTATCTCAACTTGCAAACCCATATAACATGGCGTTACGCGTGTCTTAGCGAAGTGCGTTCGGCATGCTCGGAGCAACTCAATTATGCTCGCACCTAAAATAACAGTCGTATGATGTTTGTGGGTGGTCTCGTATACCAAGAATAGACATCGACTAAAATGCTCATAATAGGCGCATTTCCACACAATTTGATGACGTCTTTAAGTGACGCATTGATTTATTGATGAAATGATTTATTGTAATTATTATCGAAGAGTAATTTGTTATTATTAAAGTATTTTACTTATAGTCTTAAGGGATTTTAGGAAGAATAAAGTATAAGCTAAGTTTCCTTCACTGTACTAGTATATATTATATTGGGTGGTTGATACTTGATAAAATATTATTTTAAAGTATTGTTTAAAAATTACGGGCTAGTTCGTGGCAGGCCACGCAAAGTGAAAAAGTATGTACAACTGATTTTATCATTTGGCCACGGAATCCTAAAAAAGTATTTAATCAAAACCACCCCTTATCTCGAAAAATTTCATATTTCCATTAAAATTATTTTTCTACATCTGTCACCTTGATTTTTTTTGCAAAGTGTTCTACCTCTAATAAATAATTGTAATATTCATAAACATACGGATATAATCCTAATAGCATTTTACAATATATATCTATGTTATATATTGTCGTAGTCGTAGGAAGTGGAAGGGGCAATCATCTGTAAACCTTCTGCGCACGACTTATAAACGTAACCTCTATACTTTCGTCACGTCAGCCTGTCTTTACAGATCACAGTTTTTTTTATAAATTACTTAGAAGTTTTTTAAAAAATCTAATGATACTTCAAAAAGTCGTGGTAACCTAAGGGCTAGCGCACGCGTCCCAGACCCAAAGGGCGCGGTTTCGATCCTGGCTGGAATGCATGCACCGCTAAGTCAGTTTTCTGACCTAATGTGCATATTGTCACAATTACCATGTGCGCTAGCACGTTGTTTTCCTTCACCGTTGTTAAACGGTGAAGGAAAACATCGTGATGCAACCTGCATATCGAGATAACCGATGTGTCAAACCTGTCAAGCCGCCTTGGACAAGCGTGGCGGGTATACTGCCTGTTCCCCTATAGTGGGATGCCCGAGCCCAGCAGTGGGACATTTATGGGCTGCTATTATTATAATATATCTATGTTATTTATAAGGACCACTGTATTGAATTGGTAGGTATATTATGCATCGATAGCATTACTTATGACAAATAAATACTTTATTGATCTGGGATTAAATTATATCAATAAAATATAAAATGCTTGGATTCAAGTCTCTGATTATAGGACATGGACTAATATTACATCTACGGTTGTTTAGTATTTTATATTATACAAGAAATCTAAAACAAATTGTATCGTGTTCTACGTCGTTCATATATTTTGGTTTTTTTTAATAGCTTCAATGTATAGACAACGCATTTTTACAATGTTATAATATAATAATAGATAGTCTTTTATATTATTATATTGAATAACATCAAAGTTGAAAATGTTTTAAAAACTGTATTTAAATACTGTTTGAAACTATCAAAATATGCAAAACCAAAGCGAAAGTGAACAAAATAATTAGAGGGTGACAAGGGGTCGGTTTATTTGTTTAATGAATGAATGAATAAGCGAATGAAAGAATGAATGAACGAATGAATATTTCATTATTGAAATACAGGTTATATTATTACATTAGATATTATTTTTTTGAAATGAACCCATGACCTACCTCGTCTAATCTGTGAAATCCAAAGTTCCTGTCAAGTCTGGCGTTACACATCCATCTTTTCGTCCATGACCCAAAGCATGTCACGCATGTTTGAGATGAACTTCCTGTCAGCGGGAATGTTTGTCTAATTTTCGAACTGTTTGCCTAGTAACAAAAACATTAGATAACAAAAACATAAGTGACGGAGATGACGCGAAAGATGTCATTTTAGGACTCTGTAGTTACTTTAGCAAGAACGAAATCTTTATAAATTGATTCGGACACAGTTTTCTGTAGTTTACTAGTGCTATAAATACTAAAGAATCGTTTCAGGAATTAGTAATTTTTTTATCAGACAATAATAAAAAAATAATTGTCAATTTTTAATGTTGCACTTTGCATGTTTGCACAAAATAACGTGTATACTCGTAGAAAATTATTAATTGTTTTATAAACCTAATTTAGACCAATTTATAATTAAAAAAGTTCAAATCTAATCTTGAAAGCTCATTCTTTATCTTCTCAGATTTATCTGTTTCCAGACATCATCGGGCCAACGAATTGAGTGAAATTTACGATAAATAGCAAAAGCGGTAATATGATAGGAATTAGAGCAGTTGCGAGAGTTGAGTAGAAAAAATGAAACAAAGAGTCAGAGAGAGAGGGAGTTGCAAAGTAGGTATTCTAAGTAATAACAAGTAACTACTGTCATTGACGATGACAGCGGGAGCGGGGCGGTGGTAATTTTATATACAAGTGGACCGCTTTCGCTTCCTTTCCGCTTCCGCTATTAATCGAAAACCCGGTCGGTCTTTATACGTACATCTAGCGCATACAATTGCTTAATATTCTGCTAGTTTTAATACATCACATTCATCAAGTAAATCAAAGTCCTCATATGCTTATCAAGTTTATTGTGGTACTGGATTAATGGTTTTAACCTCCGTACAATATACATACATGCGAGACATTTTTTATCCTTCAAAATTGATTGACATGTGGGTTATCGTTTCTGGGAGATGCAAGTCATCTTTGTTATATTCGAGGATTTGTACCTGCTAACATTATTTTATGAGTAAATATTATTGAACAACTTTCGATTGAGGAGCAAAATTTTTGAAGTACATTTTAAGTGTTTGGGCTGAGTAAGCAGATGTGTGTTTAAGTTTATTTAACATCGGGTTTACTTTGGATGGAAGTGAAATACCTGCATGATAAAATGCTAAATTAAACGGTACATCGCATGTTATCTAAAGATAAAATTATACATAGAACAAATATGAAAGAAAAGATTTAAAAAGTCGTATTTTTGTTCGTTGTTAGCTAATCACATTTCAATTCTGAAGATAAATCATCCAACTATGATCTATAATCTCAGACCTCCCCTATTCTTATGTTACTCCTACAGGCCACAGAAACATTCTTATTTACCGAAACGCAATATTAATTTTAGAACTTCTCTATTCCATCGGTCAACAGGCCTTCTTTTTTTTATAACGCAGGAGGAATGTCTTTGGACACCATCCTCGAGCGGAAGGGTTAAACGCAATGCAGAAGCATGCATCGCGGCTGTGTGGGACTCTCAGCGACCGGTTCTCCACGCCAGCTTCAAACAGAAGCAGTCGCGAGAAACCGATCGCCAAACTACTCACTAAATCTAAACCTGCGCCCCTGTATCCGCGTTTTTACGAGGCGTCACGGGATCTAAAACAGAGTCACTGCTCCATGATGCCCCTACTCTCGGCAACACTGGGCCATCCCGGTGACAGAGTGACCCACTTCATCAATTAGGGGGTGAAGTCCGCTGCTACGTCCGTAGCAGCAGCCCCCTGTGACGGTAATTATGGCAGGAGGAGATGCGCGTAGCCGCGCCTTTGACCGCTGGTCCGCTTCCTGCGGACGGGGCCTGCGTACGTGTTCTGCTCCATAACGGACACGCAGAAGGAGGAACCCGCAGGCCAGGATTGCCGGCTATGAAGCATCGCTTCGACCATGCTACGAAGCGAGCTCACAGGGATCGGTCAACGGGCCTATGACAGTCGTGACCAGCCCATTTGTATTTAATCTAACACTCTTTTTATTTAATTTTGATTCTATGTTATCTGAATAAGTTTTAAAAACATAAATATTGCATACCTTTTGTATTATAAATTATAAAAGGTATATACATCATAGACTTGAATAACTGTAAAGTTGAACAGAATAATTAAAATTAAATGTAAACAAAATGTGTAATATTAGTTACAACCGATAAAGGCTTGTGGATTGGGACATTTGTTGAGCAATTTTAATCCGGATCTGAACAATTGACTTTGGAGTTTAACTAACCTTTCAACAGATTTATAATAGATAGTCTTATAATCAAAGTATATTTTATTTTCTTACCCTAACTGAAACGAGCGAACATAAACATTACATACCATAAAATAATTTTATTGCATTTAAAGATAAAACACCGTATTAATCCAGATAACTTCAATTTACTGCTTGTTTATGGGGCAAAAACAACTCGTTTCGCAACACAAATCCAAGATAGCCGTAAACAATAGTAGGTGGTTATCATAAAATAATTTCGCCAAACAAATCGAGATATCGTTTCTCCCACAGTGATAGCAATAATATAAAATCAGGAGGCGATAGCACCAGTCGGCAAGGTACGAAAGTGTCCTATGTACGATTTATATACCACTGATTCATAACGTTGTTGACAGTTATAGCCTCACTCGGATATTGCACTTTTAATACATTGTTTAACATTAAAACAATGCGCTTTAACAACTATTTGTCCCTATAATATGTGCAAACTGAACCTACGTCAAATACATAAAAAATATAGTAATATACAATTTTGTTATGACTTTATTTGGATGGTTGTATATTACTTTGTTCGTTCTTCACCGCTACTACTTTCAATAATGGACTTAACACAAGATATTTTTTATCTTGGAAAATTAGATAATTTCTACCAAAAAAGATTTGAGGTTTGGGCAATGGAAACAATGTAGAGGCTCTACAAAAAAAATTTAATACCTATATAATATTTCTTATAATCAACACAGGTTTGGAAGTAAACCAATTTATTTTGAATTATAGCTAAAATAACATGCTAGCTAAAATAACGTATCTGTGTAATACTAAACCTGGTTATATAATACAAAAAATAATTTTTGTTTTGTGTGGAAACCAATACCTAGTTTACTTACCATACTCGTGACTGTTTAAAATTAGCTACAAGTTTCGGCCTTGTGCAGATTGTTTCCCATGCCAGAAGGATAAACATTTAACTGTAATGACAGAAATAATCTAAAGGAAAATAAGTTTGGTAATCATAATGTAATTAAATATTATATACTAGCATAAGTTATGTTATAATATTAAAATTATATATAAAAAGGCGCTGTGGGTACTCCCTTTAGTAGATAAAAGTGTTCTATGATTTTAAAACCGCATATTCGCTTTGAAATTGAAATATTGAGTATAATAACCAAAGATACCTCCCACATTGAATCTAGAAAGTCACCAACCTAGAGCAATGAACGTAAAATTTGCCAAATCATCGGCTAACTTTCTATTTACCTAGTACACTTTTAACCTAATGAAGTGATAGAAGCACGTCTATCCAAATTAAGCTTTTAATATCGAATTGAAAATATAATAGACTTCATTAACTGTAAAATCGAGCTTAGTAACAAGACCCACTTGGCTACAAAACGACTGTAACAGATTCCCTTTAAAGACACTAAAAATAATTTACAACAGCCTCTTGTTATTTTGTTTATTTACACTGAGTTTAGTTCCACGCAAGTGTTAAAAAAAGTTTCGTAAATTTCTATCGGTTTAGGCGGTTTGGTTACAGATCGCTCTTCCCGTCCATATTTATAGCTCTTTGATTTATTTTGTTATCTCTTTATTGCCAGGCTAACGACAAGCATTCTCCACTAAAGATTAATCACTCACGTCAAAGTGATTTAGCAGGGCGACTAATATTTAATGTACGCTATTCGGATAGAATACGATCCCTTGTATATTTAGACGAGCAACCAAACGGTTAAATATCTAATCATCAATTTAATAATTCATTGCATTGCAACCATAAAATGTGTGTCGAGCAATAAAGTATTGCATTACAAAAGGTGTATTGTTACAAATTAGAACACATTCTAAAATATAAATAAACACTTGTAAAGCATCGTATGATGGAATGGGCGAGTTAATTCACTTTATAGTGAACGTGTTAGAAGTAGGGATGCATCCGATGTTTTTATATAATATATTTTGACTTTTCTGGTAGATTGAGACATATTAATTTTCCGATATTTACTAATTATAAATGCTCCATAAAAAACATATAATCAAGTGGCTGCAGTAGACTAAATAAAATTGATTTAACTACACCTCTAAATCAGAGTATTTATTGTCCTGACATCATTTACTATTTTCTTAAGTTTTCATAACTAGTATACATCTTGTCGTAGTAGTAACGTCGGTATAAAATTCAAATAAAATACTGCACCTAAAATCGTTAAAACATAGTTTTATTATCTTATATAAATTAGTTCAAAAATGTCATAAGGTTAAGGTATTAGCTATTATATGTTCTTAATACCGGTATCATATTGGCCAAATTTTGTATTACGGCATCCCTAGCTAAAACCATTGTAATATTATTATCTACTATCCACCGACTCTACACAATCTAAAGCCAACATTGTGGGAAAATGTGTACTCGACGTGGGTTAAGACTATAAATAAGTTTTAGCGAACATAACATTACCTCCCCGCGAAAGGATTGCATTACCTTTTCGCTGTTCCTGTACTATCCTACAAGCGTTGATAGCTGCGTGCTGTAAAATTAAAAGCCTATTAAGTGACGACCCACGCGTATTGCGGCAGGTTGAGTGTATGTTCTTAGGCGCAAATAAGTACACGAATAGAAGTGGTAAGTATGGTAATTCAGCTGGCAATAGCTTGGCTTGGGGCCGACTGGACGTGGGCGGTGGCGCCGCGATCGACTTTGATATTGCAAACTTAGTATTAACGCCGGAATAGCTATCCGTTGTAATGATTAGAAATTGATGTTGTAAATCCCAATAATTACAAGCTCAAACGTTGTTTTCCGTATGCAATACAGGACAAGTTTTGTTCAGATTGTTAAAAGATAGTTTGTTGTCAAATATGATAGTAACAATAATACTTATCAAACAACAATGATCTGGAGGGAACTTCCAACCACGGTTTGCACTTTGCGCTGTCACATGGGATTTTTTAAGGGTGTTATAAAATTTCGCAGAGGCCAACAACGCGTTAGCAACAGCCCTGACGTTGCAAACGACGATAACTGCTTTCCATTAGGGGCCATCCATAAATTACGCCACACCTCAAGGGGGTGTGGGGGGGGGGGTTGGACAGTGTGACATTGTGTGACAAAGGGTGGGAGGGGTCCTAAATGATGTATCATCACATTTCGAAATCTAATATAATTAAGCTATTTACAAAACTGCTGTTTTAATTTAGTATTTTCTTGATGTAAAATTGCAAAATATGTGATGTCACACTAGGGAGAAAGGAATCTCACGAGTGTGACCAGCTGTGACAAGGACGGAGGAGGGGTCAAAAAATCATGAAATTTGTGTCGTAATTTGTGGATGGCATCTTTTAGGTGGGTTTGTCTGTCACAGGCGAGGAAAAATATATATATATATATATATATATATATATATATATATATATATATATATATAATATATGTCTATTAATTTTTTGGTCACTTTCAACGATAAAGTCGCCTGTTATTTTGCCAATAATTTTTTAATTTCTTTTATTTATATTCTAAATACGAAAGTACCTTTTATCCGTGTAGGAACGTAGAAAGAATACAATTTCCTGCGGCCGGGCGGCCTATCTTAAGAGGCAACAAAACAAAACCACAGCCAGGTGGGAGCATATTTGCCCGACTGGATGGCTACCACCCCTGGTCTAGAGTACGCCGTCATAACATCCTTGAGTTGTGTACCAACATCAGTGGCCAGGTTCCAGTCTCCCTAAAGAGAGCAGCAGCGCATTTGTAGCATCTTTGGTGTTACAAATGTCTATAGGCGATGGTAACCACTTTCCATCAGGTGGGCCGCCTGCCTGACTGCTCAACTATGCAATTAAAAAACCTGTTATTCATTATTTGATACATTTTGTGTTTACAAACGAAGGTCTCGTTTGTACATATTATGTTCTTTTCACATCTCTATCACCAACTAAGAATCAGTTATAATACACAGGCAGAGACGGGAGTGAGACCATCTGTATGCAACACCAACATTAAATTTAGAACAAAATGTTTTATGTTTTGTTTTGTTCTTTGGTTAATTTTGTAATAAGTTGACGCTTTTTTCCATTTTCTCTTTTTTTTCCAGGGGAAATCCGCTTGAGGACAAACCGCCGCGGGGGAAACGCGGTGGGGCGTGTGGGATTCGCCCCGTCGGGGTGGCACTAGTACTCCCGCAGGAATGTTATTGCCACACCGCGGTTGGGGATACCCACTAAAACCCCTGGCTGATCCTCGTTGCGTCCCATGTCCGGGCTCCGTCGTCGCCGCCGGCTTTGGCGGGGGGAGAGTGTGCTGGTCTGCTTCCTGTCCCGGTCCGCCGCCTCTTTCACAGAAATATGGTCTCGCAGAAAGAAACAGCCGCGTTCCACGCGTCGGCGCTCCCGACCATGGCCTTGACCACGGCCGGGAGTGACAGGTCGGCTCCAATGGCCGCGATAAGATCACAGCGTTGCTCGTCCCAAGCAGGACACACCTGGAGGGTGTGCAGCACCGTATCTTCCTCGCCGCCAACGCAGTGATGGCATCCCGACGTCTGCTCCCGTCTTATACGATACAGGTACTTTCCGAAGCATCCGTGTCCCGAGAGGATCTGCGTCAGGTGGAATCGACGTTCCATTTTCTCTCAGTTTATTTAGCTTTACCCAAAATAACACGACCACCAACTGTCCACTTTTACCAGAAGGGTGTATATGATCTCCACAGCTTTATAGAGATCATTACATTTTCTTTCTATTTTTTAACCATGAGAAATTTGCTGGGAAACTTTAAAAAAATGCTGAAAATTAATAACATAAGCTAATACTGCTAGAACGCAATTTTCTTGAATAACTATTTCATTAGATCTATAAACATAGGAACAGAGTACTATAATAATAAAGATATTTTAAAAAGCAAATAAAGTTATACTTATCAAAGTTATTACTTTAACGTTTTAATGCATCCCATGATTTTACGGTGTCCTGGCTATGAATGGGGAAAAACTGTACGTACGTTAATGTCCAAATTCCATTAGGTGTGAAAAATGAAAATAAGTTAATAAAAGCAAACCAACGAGCATAACAAATCATTGCAACGTCCGCCGACAGCCGTATTTAACACGGCATTCACTTTTTGTTCCGTTGTTTATTAAAATGAATATTTAAGTCCATGCCAACTGTCAGATGATGACACGCGAAAGTGTTAATGTGATACGGGTACTTTGCAAATAATAAATAACTCTTCTGATAAATAAATACTTTATATATTTTCAAATTAAGCAATTCATGATTTATTATGTATAATATACAATAGATCAAATTTAATTAATCTGTATAAACCGTGATTTAAAAGGTGTTACATCAGTTATAATTATAGTAGATACAAATATTTTTGTCAGATTGACGTGCAAATTTAGATAGCTCTGACGTCATCCTAGACATCCATGTCAGAGTAAATAATGGAATATTTATTTATGGTGGTCTGGTCAAATAATCGGACCAATATACAGACATAGATAGATATAGGCAGGCACGGGCGAGTTCAAATTGTTTTGGGTTATATGGATAAATATACCTTGAGAGTTGTGACGTCATACTACACAGTCAAAAAAGTGCACGGATTTCATAAAGATCATAGTACCTGGATGATCTGTGTTTTTTTATTATATGGGCAACTATTAGATTACTACACTAAAATAAAAATAAAAAAAATGAGGTGTCTTTGGGACACCTGGTTGGAAAGAAGTTTCGAAGTTCGAAATTGTATAACAATATACAGCGGTCAGCATTTTTCGTTTCGGTTACACTTTTTTCGTTTATATCTCATTCGCCAAATAACTTGTGACAAGTAACTTCGTTCCGACAAGAAATAAACCACACCACGCTTGTAAAAGGCGGATAGTAGATAATTCTAATATTATGTACAACATTAGATCAGATTAAACTGCCTGAAGCGTAAAGTTTTCTGGGTAGGATTTTAATTTGCATCTGAAGAAGACACTACGCCAGTGAGTTAGCCAATAAGCTACTACAACTTCCCACAAAAGTGGTCGAAAATGCTTGCATGTGAAGTAGTTCCAATTTGACAAGTAAGTTACTTACCGTACGAACAGTGGTTCAACACAAATCACTGCCGACCGCAAAGCATCCAAAGTGACTGCAGTATATCACAGTTGGACCGACTATTAAGGCACTGGCAGCCTCGACTGAATTTACTGCTCGCTCCGTTGCCACTATTTGCATAATAATTTTCACTTATGAATAGGTATTGAGGCATTATTGCACTTATAAATATTTACAGTTAGTCTCGAGGATTGAGTAGGAGGAGTCTGTCTGTTTAGATACGGTTTTCTTGTCAAAGTGCCGACAGTTGGAATGCTTAGGTTAGTTCTAGGAATTATTATTTGATGGATGATAGTAATAACATCACTTTAATGAGCATTTACTTGCGTATTCATGCGTAAGCATGCTTTCATCTACATTTGAAAAGACAAATCGATAAAACTTTATCTACTACAGCCTTTCATGTAGTTTTGCTCGCATAAACTTTTAGTGGGTATCCCGTAAAACTTATTTAGTTTCTAGGATAAAGTACCCTATTTTTATTACTTTTTCAGAAAGTAATTGTGCATGTAAATTAAATAGCCCAATATTTTATCTATCGATAAGTATATGTGAACTAAATAGTTTTAGATTGAGATCCCAGTCACCCCAGACTTACGTGATTTTAAGAAAGATGAAAATTTCAGTATCGGTAGTTTAACATAAACTTAGAAAGGAGTGGATACTCGCTAAGCTGAAAGCGGGGCCGTTTTTCAGGTAGCAGGTATCAAAGGTGGAAAATAACCGTTCTAACTTACGTCAAAGTAGCAAGGCTAGTTTTTACATATGTCATATATGATATTGTTATAAACGAAGATATACAGCTGCCAGACACTTAAAAAAATGGGAACTTACGTCATTTTAAGAAGGCTGAATTTTATATATATATATTATCAAGTATAATATTTTAAAATATTTTTCAATGAGCCAGACCAATGTGACGGGCCAAACATCTTCCTATGGTTATTTTCCACCTTTGATTGCTGCTACCTGATAAGCGGCCCCGCTTTCAGCTTAGCGAGTATCCATTCTTTTCTAAATTATATTAAACTACCGAGCCTAAAGATTTCATCTTTTCTAAAATCACGTAAGTCTGGGGTAACTGGGATCTTTATCTATTTCAACATTCTAATGCCGCGAATCAAAGGGCGCTTGGGGTGCTCGAAGTACACTTGTTATGCGCACGTTTGCACTAGAACCTCTTTACTGTATCTATCTGGTTTAAGTTACAGCTCGTTAATGAGTACGTGGCCAAAAGCGGCTTATTAGACGTCGCGAGAGAAGATCATTTCCTGTGTACATATTAAAGCACATTAACTTGCTCGCTTGCCGTTACGGTTCGCAGATACCCGGTTTTAAGTGTAGGGTAGCATATGGGACAAGTCATGGTATACCAGTATGAAATGTACAATCTTGCTTAATCGGGGTTTTGGTTTTACCGAAATATCTACGGAACCCTCTCAATGATAAGAAAAACAATTCCTTAAGTAATTTCCATATCCCTCATATTTCCAACGTAATATGCGTACTTACAAAGATAAAAGTAACTTAGCAGTTTTAATGTGAAAACTTCTGGACTTATGGTGTTTGATCAATGATTCCCGATTCAAGGTATTGGCTTACCTTTCCCGTGATAAACTTATGAAATAGCTTTCCTTTCTGCGTGACCGTACTGCCTAAAGTGGGTGCTATCTCCGGGGTGTTTTATTGAAAAAGTTGAAACCGTGAGCGGCCTGAGCGGGTATACTCGTAAAATATGAATAATAATCGACCTCTTCGGTGACTACCTGTTCTGAATCCTGCAGGAATATTGAGGGGGCCAGTGTGTTTTCTTTATGGCAACTCATAACTTTTTGTAGGGGAAAAGTAGTGACTTACAAGCGCGGTGCTTCCAGGTTTTATGAAAATCACTTTGATTTTTCTTTTCCTGAATGAGATATGTAGATTGTAGAGCTTTTTCCTTTAATAAAGTAAAACGTTTTAGTTTAAGAAATTGGCGTTTATTATTTTAAGGTTATCCAAACAGTTTTGAATACTTAAGTTTGATATTATATACATACCATACATAACTTCACGCCAGTTGCCTTGCGGGGTAGGCACGTACAACATCTCACACACCTCACTTGCTTCTTTGATATTCAAATGGCAAATACAAATAATAAATAATTTGACCGGTCTATATGGAGTAGTTTAAACATTGGCACAGGCCAATGTTTAGACAGCTAAACATTGGCAGAAACTGAAACTGCCACCAGGTACGATCCCTAGCATGGTAAATTTTATAAACGTATTTTCCTTTATTTACTACGGTCTGGAATCTACTTCAGAGTTGTATGTTGTATATTATCTACTAGCGGCCCGCCCCGGCTTCGCACGGGTATCTAAAAAGAACTTTTTTGTTGAGTTTAATTACCTACTAAGCGTATTAAAATTATATATTTTTTTTGGAATATAATATAGCCTATGTCAGCCGCGGATAGTGTAGCTTGCCAACAGTGAAAGAATTTTACAAATCGGTTCAATAGTTTCGGAGCCTATTCAATGCAAACAAACTAATCTTTCCTCTTTATAATATTAGTATAGATAAAACAAGCTTAACTTGCTTATTTCGGAATATAAAACTATGTGGGTATTTCTGTGTACCAATTTATTTATTTTATTTTTGAAAGTCTGTATCGGATAGAATGCGTATATCTACGTTGAAATTAAAATTAAATCAAATAGCACATTCCTATAATAATATTTCGGGGTCGGAGTTTCGGGGTCATCTGGAAGACAAGGCTAAACTTGCCTCCAAAAAGCTTGGTGTGCTAAACCGCTCCATGCAGTAGTATTTCACTCCGCAGCAACGCCTTGCGTTGTACAACGCGGAAATCAGACCGCATATGGAGTACTGCTCACACCTATGGGCCGGAGCACCCACTTAGCAAACTGACCCGCTCGACTCCATCCAGCGTCGCGCCGTTCATATCGTCGACGAACCCATACTAACTTCGAAAAGACTTTACGTTGCTCTGCGTATTTTACCGCCTGTATAACGGGGAGTGTTCCGAGGAACTGTTTGATCTGGTGGCAACGCCTCACTTTTAAAACCGCACCGCTCGCCAGCGACGGTATATTCACCCCCATTTACTTGCGTTTCTCTAGAACATTTATTCCGCGTACAACAAAAATTTTGAGGGAATTTCCCTCCACGGTTTTGCCCTTGCGCTATGACATGTGATTTTTTAAGAAGGGCGTTATAAAATTTCTTAGTGGTCGGTAAGGCGTTGGCGGCACCCATGGTGTTGCAAACGTCCATAGGTGACGGTAACCACTTTCCATCAGGTGAGCCGTCTGTCTCTTTGCCTGCATCAGGCAATAAAAAAATACTGTTGTTATTATTCACTTTTGCCTCTTAATGTCACTGAAATGGCTCTAGCGGAAGATCAGCGCTAGTGGATAACCAGCAATCAGTTGAGCTAGACACAATTTAGAACTTTATCTTTATGGATTTTTTTTATTATTTTATATTTTTACACTGTATGTAGTTCTAAATATATGTTTTTCTTTCATATACATGTACGTTAAGCCGATATAAATAATGTATCTAAACTGCTAATCTTGTGGCTCAAAAAGATACACAACCAAGGGATTATTTGTATTTCCTTTCTTTTAAAAATAAGGTTAGGAGAATAGAATCCGACGGCGCTACTGTTGTATTAAGTCGACGATGATGGTCGGATTACTCTTTTTCCCTTTCCGCAAACAATTGTCTAGATACAAATAAATATATATAAACATTTCTTTCAAATCAAGTTTTCTTTTAATGTAATAGCGTACACATATCAGGCGTCTCTAATTCAGGAAAAGGGATTATATAACCTTCACGCTTACGCAAGGCGGATTGGCGGGTTTCACACACTCCTTTCAATTTTTTCTTCATTGGAAGTCATACCGAAATAAAAATACTTCATGTTCCTTTCTAAATAATTTTAAGCTCCTCTTTCATATTTAACAGCATTTTTAAAATTTGTTTTGAATATGGTTTTACATGGTTTTGCATCTAGCTAGTATTCATGAACAATCAGGTTATGAAATAATCTACAAGAAAATAAGCATCAATCAAAAACCATGTGACTAACCACATCGAGCGCTTACTTGTGGCAGAGCGGAAAAACATATTTCATTGTTTAATTATGGTATTCAACATAAAACGATCAATTAAATATTACCTATAGAATTACTGATGGCAGTTGCTTCTTCCAAATAAAACTCGATGTGGACTGTATGACTTATTATTTACAATTAAATTAAAACTATACATAGACGAGTTATAGAGAATATAATGTTGAATGGTAGAAAGTAAAGTAGTGCCATTAAGTTGGTATTGAGTGTCATTAAGTGCTATATTGAGCATTTTCGGCCTCCAAGGCCGCTTCTTATATTCCCCGTTCCGTCCGACGTCTACCTGCTAACTGTGCGAGCTATGAGCGTCGGCGGTATGCGGGGCATGGAGAGAAGGTGTGCTCCGGTGGGCGGGTCAGAGGGGCGCTCTGTCCGTAACAAGAATACATAATGACATATAAAAAAATATCACTATTAAAGTTTCATTCAAAAACTCAATTTAACAGTTAAATATTATTTAACATAAGATTCAAATTGAAACAACAAAAGTATTTTATAACAATAGCTCATAAAGTTCTTATCATAAAATAAAGCGAAAGTTATCAATCAAAGTGGTCAAAAGAACAAAAGTCTTTATATTTAAAAGGCTTTTAAACGTAGACTTTAAATAAAGTAAACAAAGCTTATCTAATCGAAACTGCGTGCGTTTTAAACATAGCAACGTCGTGAAAGATTTTCTGAATAATTTCCGTTTTTATTGTTTTAGTTCGCGTGAAAAGTGGCAATAAAAATATCTTAATTGTAATGGACGCCGTGTTTTGTGATACGGACAACAATAAATTACAGTATAATTATATCGCACTGAGCGTGTTTACCATAACGAGTGAGATAAAGTGCCTTGTAATTTCTCAAAGCGTTTAACCGAACAAACGGCGTAGAACGGTGCACGGTGTAGTACTGTTGGTTTATGCGTATGGGAAGCTGCTGCCGAAACATTGTATCTCTTGTGCTAGAACTAAAAAGCTTAGTATTTTTAATGTTATTGTTATCTATTATATTAGTATATTGGGAAATGAAAAATAACCGGTGAAGTGCGTGTGTTTAAACAACGAACGGTTCTCTGTAGACCTGAGGAACGTCCATTGTTTTCTTTATTTGAACCTTAAAAAGCATATAATTGAAAATACCAGGGGCGTAGCTACCGCCGTATCAGCCGTATCAATGATACGGGGCCCCCAGGTCACAGGGGCACCGAAACTGTGTAAGCAAAAATTCTTAAAATATGTACAATTCACAATCTTTTATAGATTAATAACATTTTTGAGAATAACTGTATGGGCTAACAGAAACGGCTATTAGACTAGTCATTATTGTCCGCTATAGACAGAAAATCTAGAAAAACTGAAATCGTTTACAGCTATGAATGATTTGATAAATAAATAAGTTTGCGGTAAAAAAAAGCTAGAAAAGTGTATTTTTGATTTGAATTGTTTGTCCAACAGAGCTCCTCGAAGCATTAGGTATAAGTAGTAACTTATAATCTATATATAATTATTTTAATTCAATGCGAGAATTTTTTGGTTCTTTTATAAAAAAAAATGTTACGCTCCCTTTGGGCCCCCTTACATATTTTGATACGGAGCTCGTCTAAGGTAAGCTACTCCACTGGAAAATGTCCTAAAGACTATTCAAAAGAAAGGTGTTCAAATTTATTTTTAGTATTTAATTATATGTTTTAAGTTAGTTTTAGTTTGATATTAATTGTTATTTTAATTTAATATTAATAAAGGAAAATAAAATAAAAAAGCTGAATAAAGTGTTCAAATTGATTTTCGTTGGAAGTAACTTGTCCTTTTTGATATGCAGTTGATGAAATGTGTATAGTCAAGGTGGGGAAGTCCGTCAGTGGGGTAAGTTCGTATACCTCTCGTTTTTTACCTTGTTTAAACGGTATTTACCGTCAACTACAATTTAAACATAGAATTAAATGGTGTCTTTGCTTTACTGACCTGTTTGATGCCGGCGCTGGTTTTCAAACACGGAGATAACGAGAGATGGAATTCCACCACTGACTGACTTCTCCACCTTGACTATACCTATATTTACACACAAATGAATTCTATTTATCGAGCACACAAAATAAAAGTTCAGAATATTAACCAGACTATGCACTAAAATATGCACTTTACAGGTATCGTGCTTTCTAATCTATAAAGAGCCTTATAAAAGTAAACAAAATATTTCTTTTTTAATTTTCCTGTAATATATCAGCCCATTAATGTCCCACTGTTGGGCTCGGGCCTCCCATTATAGGGGGGACAGACAGTATACCCGCCACGCTTGTCCAAGGCGGCTTGGCAGGTTTAACACATCGGTTATCTCGATGTGCATGTTGCGTCACGATGTTTTCCTTCACCGTTGTTAGCACATAGAAATTGTAATAATATGTACATTAGATCAGAAAACTGACTAAGAGGTGCATGCGTTCCGGCCAGCCGCTACCACGAATTTTCCTGTATCCTGATTTAATAACAACTAACTTGACACCTTGTTAACACCAAAAAAATTAAACACCAGATAATAATGCCGTTTATACAGTGAAATGAGTTTGTAACGTGCTTTCTTTTGAAATTATTTGGATCTCTGCCAGAGGTGGCTAACTCGCAACTGGTGGTAGGTTTACGCTTAATACCTTTGGAATTAAAAGCTTTCGATTCTATTTACTTTGCTGCCGTCCTGTATTAAGCGCTGATTTAATACAAATATGCGGTTACATTGAAAAAAATATTCTGAAAGTCCAACGTACGAGTATTAATGATGTAAAATTCATTTAATTTTTGAACACATTCCTTTAGGAAGTTAAATATTTATTTTTGGAACGAGATTCTTTTTCGCGGCTTACAAGAGTGAACTGCGACCTTTAACGTAATGTATATTATAAAATTCTAATAATGCCGTGTCTTTACATTGAAGCTAATTAACAAAAAAACACCATCTAGAATACACTATACACGATGAAGAACACGATTCAATTTTTTTAATTTATTGTCTGTTTGTTCGGGATTTACGTAAAAAATACTCGGCCGATTTCGATGTGGTTTTCGTTGATCAACAACAAATTCTTGGACTTAAAATCTGTGCTACTTTTTATACTGGGCATCCAGCAAGAATTTTTTTGGGAATGATTAAAACTGAACAGATAAAAAAACAAATTTTCATTAATCGATAGCAAATTTTGTCTAATAAAATGTGTGATACATTTTATCCTGGAAATCCCACAGGAATTTTCCCGGGAGCGGTTTGTGGTTGTACGGGTGCAAAAAAATTACTTATTACAGTTTTTACTATAACGATAACTTACATTATTTTTTAAACTTTGCGGTACTTTGTGTCCCGGGAATCCCGCGGGAATTTCAAGTCAAGTGTGGACGAAGTCGCGGACATATCCTAATTTTTATTATATAATTTCGAACTTTAATGCAATGAAATATGATATAAAGAAAAATATATCCATTAATGTAACATTCGCTGTTTAGAAATTAGATGGTCGTCTAAGTGTCCTTATTCGACTGCATTCCGGCGCTGCAGCGAATAAGGGTGTCGCCACGCACGTGTATAGAAAAAATAGATACATGTTTTTAAATAATTTACTATTTATATTTAATTTTTTTAATAAATGTATATTTTTCGTTTTAACAAAAGAAATGGTACCTGACAGGCGTTGCCCGACCGCAGAGAAGATTTTTTATGTTATGTAGTTTTGTAAATATGCTGGTTACAAACTTTTAACATGAATTTATTATGAATTGGGAATTTTTAAGTACATTAGATCAATTTAGTTGCAGTATCGAATTAAGGCGCTATCTAATTTGTTAGTGCAACAGTGACGCGGAGTCAGTATTCTAGGTATACGTAATGCCGAAAAATTGCCAAGGGCGTATATATCATTATGAGCATTTCCTGATTCGTTCGGCAACGATGCCGCACCGCTGTTGCACCAACAAATCAGAAAACGGCTTTAAATGGGGACATTTATTATTTTTATAGAAAATCCAACAAACATGCTAAATCAGTGAGTTCATGCACAATGAACGGTTTCGTAGAGGTCAAGAGGTCTACTATGATAATAGAAAAATCATCACATCATCACATCACATCATCAAGACGCGACATTCAAACTCTACTAAAGAATAAGAAAGTAGTGGTAGCGTAATGGCTAGCGCAAGCGTCCCAGACCCAAAGGGTGCGGCTTCGATCCTGGCTGGAACGCATGCACCGCTTAGGCAGTTTTCTGACCTAATGTGCATATTGTTACAATTACCACGTGCTAATAACGGTGAAGGAAAACATCGTGATGAAACCTGCACATCGAGATAACCGATGTGTCAAAGCTGCCAAGCCGCCTTGAACAAGCGTGGCGGGTATACTGTCCGTTTCCCTATAGTGGGAGGCCCGAGCCCAGCAGTGGGACATTTATGGGCTGCTATTATTAAAGAATAAGAATAAGTGATAAGAAGTACACTTTGTTATGGCTTATAAAATAACCAGTTATCTAGTTTTACTCTGTGACACAGAACAACAGTTTCGTAGTTAGTCTATAAAGTTACGCCGAGAGTTGACCCTTCGTGCTTCTTTTATTATAGGTTCGTGGCACCAACGTCACTCTTTTATTGCCAATAAATTTTGCACGGAACCCGTAAACTTTGTGGCTATACGAAAACTTTCCATTATTCCACTAACTTTTATAAGGGAACAGGTAACAACGCTCTAGTTCGAAAAGGATTCATCATTCTTCTATCATATAGCGTACAATATTATATGTACAAAAAAATGGTTTTACTTTGGCGATATTTGTAAAATATAAATCTGGAAGGTATGTGGTAGATCATATACAATGAAAGGTTTTATAGAGCAATAAAAACCTACTGTTTTCTTTATTTGATTACGGAACCATAAAAAACATTAAACTATATTCTGTATCTTAATAACTGCTCAACAGATTCTTAGATATTTAAAAACAATTTTTCTTTTAAAGTATTTTTAAGTTCGCCAACTTTCTACCTGTTTTACTTGACACCGACTTCAATATATTGCAGAAAAAAATATGTTGTTTGTCTTTTCAGTGATTTCCTTTTTTACTTTTTTTTCTAAAAATATATATAATTAAGATCTGATTAATGATAGCTTGATAGCTAATACGACTAATTACATTGAAAATAATCAATTCAACTTTATTACATGTAAGGTGGCCACCCCTAATCATTACAATTTTTCAAGATTTCTCTACATAATTTTGTAGCCTTATATAGGCTTTACCTTTCTGTCAAACATCCCAAGACCATCTCGTTTCTCAGAGTAGAAAAATTACTGTGACATATAAATATATATCATAAACATATCTAACACATAAACATCTATATCTAGGTACCTGATACCAATCAAAATCCAATACACGACATGTAACGTGTAATCTCGATCCGGGACTCTGATATCTCGATATCTAATAGCAAGGACATCTGTGGAGTCATTTATCCGAAATATGGTAAGCAATAAAATATCGATAGGAGATATAGAGATGGGATCGGTGCCCTCGGACCTCGGGATGGATATGAGACGGATTTATAACGGTCGATGCGACACCTACACGACACCAACACGACGCCGACGCTGGCGACTTCGGTTAGGCTCACCGTACACAGACTATACGCGACAGCTACAGCTGGAAGCGGCTACTTAGTAGCGGGAGCGTGCGACAGCGACTTGTGATCGGTGGTTCACTTACGACAAACGATATGGTGAGAATGTGGTTACTAGGAATTTGAAGGCAAGCAGCTCGCGGTAGATCTTCAAATAGGTGCATTAACCAGGTTTCTGACCTGGATATGTAAATAAATTCAGCCGCCCACCATGCTCAAAACCGATCTCGGTGGAAGAGAGCAATTATTCACTGCCTTGAAAGTCACGATCCATAGCAATGAGAGAATGACTTAGAAGTAGAAGAATGACATGTTTCTTTTACTTTTTTTAAACCAGAACAGGTAAAATATAACAAGAATGGCGATTTATTAGTGTATATAGGGTTTTCGCAGTGAAAACAGATGTCTTGTGGCTTGTAGCGACCATTCAGCGTCAACTGTACCTAAATGTACGAAAAATACAGTCTGCAGTTCGGTGGCACGTGGCGGCGTTTTGTGGCTGTGGCAACTGGCCGCCCGTCTGCGGTGGACCTTAAGACTGCGAAGGTGGGCGTAAAATTACTTTCTAGCTTATAAATTATGCGGGCGTTTGAGATTGATATATCGAGGCTAATAATGATTTCAAGTTTTCGAATGATCTATATCAACATTTATTGGATTAGTTGTAGTATGGTTGAATTTATACATATATTAAAGAGTAGTAAAGCTACAAAACTGAAATAATATATATGAATGCATAATGTTAGTGACCGTTTTACGCATATGCAACGATAGGTTTAATGCGTTATTTGCATTGTCATTAATTCTTAATGACGTTAAACATTGATAGGTAACGTATGCGTACTTTAATTTATAAATTTATAAACAAGACGCATTTGGCCACAATCACTAACACCAATAAAATGTTCCCAGATGAAGCAGGGACATTACAGTTACCACACTGTGATAGTACAAAAAATATGAAACATGCTCTTCGAGATAAATGATTACGAAATTCACCAGTTGGCTTTGGAACAGTTTACGTATATATGACTCTGTAGATATGTATGTATTTGTATATTTATTTCTTAAGTTAGGTTGAGTATTTATGTATCTATAGCCTTTTTCATGCACCACCTATATCGCCTGATTGAAATTTCTTTCGTTTAGGTTGCCTGGAAGAGATCGCTTTGAGCGATAAGGCCGCCTATTGTATTGCCTAGAAAATATTGCAAATATGGTCTGTTTTTGTAATTGCATATTTTGGTGTGCAATAAAGTGTTATCTCTCTCTCTCTCTCTTTCTTAAAAACATTAGTCACTGTTAATCTTATGCAATTACAAGGTTGTGTTGTATAAAACTACCTTTTCGCGAAGAACTCGTATGAATTCCGGACCAATCTCAATTGACTTCCATATTCAATACCATTATGATAATGTGAGGGTAAACATAAAAATATTTATTCGTGTACTGCGAAATATTTTATGTTGCATCGTAATAATAGAAATAAATAAAAGTCAGAAGCATCGAGAACTGCCTGTTTATGTTTCTGCTGATCGAATTTTGTCTGTTTATTCTTATGGAGCTAAATATAAAAATACGTACAAAAGAAATTGCCCAGGTGTGTGGTATACTCCACGCGCACTGAAATGTTCCGTAGAGGCATGTAAAGACGACAATCCTTAATATTGTTCTCATTTGACTACGTAACCATGAAAAGTGCCAAATATGCATATCAAAACTACTCAACGGTTATTATTGGAAACTATTTTCGTTTAAACGATTATTAGGATAGATTTAAAAGCAAAATCCAGCTTTAATTTTAACATAAAAGGAGCTCTGTTGTTCGTGCCTACCCCGCAAGGGAACTGGCGTGAAGTTATGTATGTATGTATGTGTAATTTTAACATAATTGTATAAAATCTGTCATGATAAAAACTGTAAATAGTTTAATAGATAAATTAATTATTAATTTTTAAATTAATGAAGCCAGCCTTCTGGGTACTTACCCATAGAAGTAGGTGACCTAAGCTCAATATTCTACTTACAGTTTTAAGTGTCTATCTTAGTTTAACAAATTTAGAAAATGTTGAATTTGAATTTAAAGTTAATTTGAATTATTAATACCAGAAATTTCGAATAATATACCTACCTATCGATATGAGAAGTAAACACAATATCAATCCATAATCCCCAGCATTCCATTAATCCGTGAATCCATCCCTTCATAATTCTAATACGATTTGTGGAAGACGTAATAATGTATTACGTTAGCGAAGCGTATAAACAAATTTGGTAAAATATATGTTTATTATTGAATGTTAGTAGCTAAGTATAGTACTTCGAACCTAACATTTAGTAATAAAGTATATTATGGGGTCGTCTGTAGGGCCTAAAGTATATAAAATAACTAAGGTTTGTTTACTACTTCTATTATGTACATACATACATACATACATAACTTCACGCCAGTTCCCTTGCGGGGTAGGCACGCACAACAGAGTGCCATTTAGGCTTATTCTTACACACCTCACTTGCCTCTTTGACATTCATAACTCTTGTCATGCAAGCTCGTCTGTTCTTAAGGCTCCTGACATCACCTTCTGCTAGTACACGATCAATTTGATCATGGATGGCCAATTTGGTCGTGGCCTTCCACGACTTCTGCATCCATCCACTTTTGCATTGTATATCTGTTTAGTCATTCTTGCATCATGCATTCTTTCCACATGCCCGAACCACCGGAGCATTCCTTTCCTTACCTTCACCCCGACACTCTCTTTTTCTACTATGTAGATCAGAATATATGTATCTTATTACTTCATAGATAAAAAAAAATTGGATACAATATACTTATTATAATTATTTGAGGAGATATGACTGAGAAGTGTTTCAATTGGTGTGTCCAATTATTCCATGATTTTTATTGATTTAATTTTATAGTGGACTAAATATTTATATAACTTTGCAGACCATGGGCCGTAGAAATGACCCGGACGATTTGGGAGGGCTTCCAGGGGACCATGGGAAGGCCAACACGTAGAGGCCCCTTGACAAATTACATCTAAATGTGGCGAGACACTGACCGGCGATTATCCCTGACTACACCATATAAAAATGCACCCAAGGACAAGCTCCGGTCAGTGTAGGACTATTGTAGGGAAAGAGAACAAAAGGTACCGGGCTATTGGGATGAACTGCTAGTGGAACTACGGATCTAAGACTAAGGGGATTATGGCGTGTATCCGTCGCAATTTTCAAGGAACATGGAAAAAATGGACAGACGGTGATTCGCCACTCACTGCATGGGCCCCTAATTTGCCGGATAAAATTGGCGAGGGGCAACATGGGTGTGAGTGTCTAACGGGTGTGGAGAAGTGGACTGTAGATTTGCCGAAGCTATTCTGACGTTATACCATTTATCACTTCCACCCCTGGAGCTTGAGTCTTAGCTCTAGCGATCTTTACTCCCTGGAGTCGGGTCCGAGGTGTCGCTAGTCACCTAAGACTTCGCCACAAAGCTCCGCTGCGGATATTGTTGTTGTTTTAGTATTAATATAATTTCAATTTATTTTTGATACAAACATTATTTTAAGAATTTTTGATCAGAAAGTTATTTTTCCTAATTGTAGATAATATTTTCATAAAGTCCTCTTCGTAAAATATTTTTAGCTACCAATAAAGTAGTTAACAATCAAACCGACTGAGATACTTTTTATCATTCGACAAAAAGCTACAGCCTCCTTGATTTTTTATCAGTATAATTGTGATGTAATAATTATTTTAACTAGCATGTTATTTTTTTTTAATTTTAATAACATATACATGTTCCTATAGTTTATGTGAATTGAAAAAAATATTTTATGAGATATAAAGTTCTTTAACCCGAATTTTTGTAATTATTTACTAATAACATTTATTTTTATATGAACTCGTGGTCGCCCGTGGTCGAAATTCGACCATAACAATTAATTTAAATTATAAGTTTGAACATTATTAAGGTTCTGTTGTCAAAGACTATACTTCTATAATCACAGATTTCGCCAAGGCTACACTGTTAATTTGACTTTAACAATAAACAAAAGAGTATATGTATGCGTGTGTGTGTCAAATACATGGTAGTGTGTGTAATGTTTTTTTTATTGATTTAATGTATAAATAACAAAAAATATTAGTATTATGCACTTTATCTCTATATAAACTATAAGTGTGCGAAATTTTATACTCCTCCGTCCGCGAAATTTTCGTAAAAAGGGGTAAAAAGTTTTTGCTTCGCGTATTAAAATATAGATAGATATTTTAAAAGTTATGATATATATTAATTCCCACTTTATTATAAACAAGACAACGTTTAATATTATTATTGTAATATGTATATACCTACTATTCCAGGTGTGGTCAAGCGCGAACCTATTTATCGTAAAAAAAAGATTACTCATTTCTGTATAAAACAACAGAGCAAAGGGTTAAACTAAATGCGAGCTCTATCTGCAAGTACAAGAATTTTTACTTATCAACTATCTACTGATATTTGAATTTGTGCCAACAATTGTACAGTACTCTACATTTGATAGGTTCATTTCTGAGCCAGACTGGCATATTCGATTCTCGATACGAATGAATAAACTCGATCTCAATCGAGAGTAGGGGAATTGGATAGGCGGCTATCTGTATGCAGAGTGATACAAAAGTCGTATGCGATATTCCCTCCTTTCCGTTGTCGTTTCTTCTGATTTGAATAGGGATTGCCCACCTACATGTTGTTTCTATCTTGAGTGCCATTATCTTAAATAGGGTCTTTTGAATAAAAAGTGATCAATCTAGTCTAGAGGATAGGATTCTATAAATACTAATATAAGGCTAAATGAAGGCATTACAACCTATTTTTATGTGAATTAGCATTATCTTTAGTATGTATTGAAACCAATATATTTTTTCTTTAAAAATATTTTATAATTTGTCTCTTATTAATACCCGTATAGGGGAAATTATACCAATGCTTTTTTTCCTCCTTTTGCCCGGGCGAACGAGATATGCCCGAGTGAAATGCTGTTTATTTTTTTACTTTCAAAATAGAAAAAAAATACATTTTACTACTACTACTTGTTTGTTTAGCATGGGTAAATAAATTTTCACTTTTGGGAATATGTTTGACATGGATGGGTTGGGTATGTAGTTGATGAATGGGTGGATAGGATAGGATTTTTGGTAGTACGGTAGGATTATCGTGATATCTTTATTTATCTATTATTTTGTGTTACAATGCTATTGTGGGTGTTTCTTAATTACAAGTTTTCTTATTTGCATGTGCGTTAACTATACCATTGTTGGCACTGTTTCAATTATTGGCCCCCATTTATGCAACATACTACGAAATCTCAGTATTTTTTTATTTTTTAGTCTTACAAAAATATTACTATTATCAACGGTACGGCTACAAAATAAAAACAATTACGATATCTTAATGTTTTGAAATTAATAGGGGGGCAATAATTGAGGGGGGTATGTGAAAACGGTATGCTTTTTTCTATAACCCGGTAATTGAAAATAATAGCTCAAAATGTACGGAAACACAAAAAACAAGTAAATAAAGTATTTTAAAAATGTGTTGCATTTATTTAGATTCTTAGGTAATATTTACCTACAATAAATCGGAAAGATTTTTTAAAATAAAGAAAGTTTATGTTTCATTACGCAAAGTGGCATAGTCGGCACTAATGCTATACGTCTTAATGGGTAAAATGATTTACTAGTAAATATTCGATCAATTCAAAATAATGACTTCATCAAAGATTCAATAAGCTTGATGATATAATTAAGAAATAATTATAGTAGAGCTGTTTATGCAAATTGCAAAATGCGTAGCTAGACGTCGTGGCACAAGAAATCAAAACGAGGTCTAGTTTGATTTAGCAATTAATGTGAGTCGTCTGATCGCTTTTCTTTTATACAGAAAAGAGGTTACTTATTAAACTATTACATGAATTTATCCTTGTGTTAGTGACCCAATGATCTGTATTTGTAAGCTCACTGTAGTAACCAATATAAATTTGATTTTCTGTATCAGTAACTAAACAGAAAGAAATGGCTAGATATAAAAATTGCCAGACATTTCCTTCAGGTGGCTACAGATGCCTTCTAGTACAGTATTATCTATATTCTAGACTGTCTTATGTATCAATTATTTGATTGATTTATATGTAATAATTTTGAAGTTGTTGCAATATTACATAAAGTATTTTGTTTCTAAAAGCATCTTCCTTTTCTTTTACCTTTACTCAATTTTATGGATTTGGGACAATTTGTCTTTTTCTTCCTTACCACCTCTATTCTGATATACGTCCTCTATCACAGAAGAGATCATTATGTTATCTAACACACAATCCTTTTTTTTATTGCAGGAGCTCAGCAGACAGGCAGACGGCCCACTTGATGTTAAGCGGTTACCATCGCCTATAGACATTTGCAACACCAAAGGTGCTACAAATGCGCTGCTGCTCTCTTAAAGGAGACTGGAACCTGATTACTAATGCCGGAACACAACTCATAGTTGTTATGGCGACATACTTTAGACCAGGGGTGGTAGCCATCCAGTCGGGCAAATGCCCTACCACCTGGCTGTGGGTTATTTTGTCGCCTCTTACGACAGGCCGCCCGGCCGCAGGAAAATTGTATTCTTTCTCCGTTCCTGCACGGATAAAAATTTTGGTCTACCTTCACATTTGCACCCTTCAATCTTTGAGTTTACCATTCTTTTGGTCATATGACTTTTAACATACCTATATACCAGGTTAATCCTCTTCTTCTTAATTTTTCAGTCACAGGTGTAATTTTAAAAGGTACCGTTATGCACTCAAAATCATCGAGATATAAAAAATATATCACACTGAAAACAAATATCTTACTTGACTTAATCCACTACAGAAGAAGACAATACACTATTTGGTATTATGTGTAGTATATGTGTTGATTTGAGAATAGAGTTGTATAGGCAGTGAATAGCGACGGGAGGCTGAGTGAAATTGACAGATTTATTTGCGTTCGGATAAACCGGGATTGCGACTGGCTGCATTTTTTACAACGGTGCAACCCACCTGGCGTGCGTTGCAACCACGATGAATTTATTTTTCAAACAAACACGACACTGGCATTTGTTTTTTAACCCTGCTATGTACTGTTAAGTATATATAATATTATATAAGTAGTTAAATAAACACCTTCTCAGCTCGACATATTACGCATGTGTTGTGAATAGTAATACTTTTACATAATTAACATTTCTAGAGTGGTTCTATACACTCAAGCTAGAATAAATAGCTGAACGTTAGTTTTCTAAATTTACCTACCCATCTGCTTAGACCATTTATAGATCTAACTGAGAATGAACATGCTGAGAATAAATCTAGCAACCTTTGCGTTTCAATAAACTAGGTAAGCCAAAGCTTAAAACACTAGACCACAGAGACAGCCAATATAAAATGAAATTGATTGTCTGCAGGAAAAAACAAAAAGGTCCCAAAATATTCAAACATACAAAATTCCCTATACATCAATATGTAAACTCAATAAAAGAAATCCCACCACAATTTGCTTTAACACCACGTGTAGGCAGGCATGGACCATCACAAACCATGTTACTCCCAACCCTCGGTCGTAAGAAAGTAGTAATTTCCCTGGAGAAGGTTGTATCGACGCGGACCCGTGAACTGTTGTCACAGACGTCCACACACGGATGTAAAGTTTAACGAACAGCTGCTGTAATACTTTGTAGTATATTGGTTATAAAATCTGCTTAGCTTGGTTCTACAATGTAAAGTGATAAAGTTCTTGCAATAGATATGAAAGTTGTTAGGACAATTTTATTTTAAAAATTCAATTTTACTTTCTTAATACAAGTGTGTGTATAAATTTTACATGACATAAACGGATCATAGAGATTTTGGTTTTTATATAGTACAAGGGTGAAACAAAAAGTTCTTGGAATCAATATTGAAAAATGCAAAAATGTAAACAAAAATATTTTATTTTTCTACATAATCTCCAATGCAGTGCATTAGAATAACGCGTTTCTAACTTCCTGATACGTTGAAAAACAAATTGTGTCTCGAAAAGCTTCTCTAGGGCAGTGAAATTTCGTTCCACGAATTTCCTCTTTTATTTTTGGGAATAAGTTAAAATCACTTGGGGCTAAGTCCGGAGAATATAATGGGTGGTCAAGGCGATTGAAGCCAGTACAGCGGATTGCGTATTATCGTGAAGAAACAACACGCCTAACGACAGTTTTCCACAACGTTTTTCTTTAATCGTTTCACGCACGAATTAAATTTGCATAATAGGGACCAAGTCGTGGTAGCGTAATGGCTAGCGCACGCGTCCCAGACTCAGAGGGTGCGGGTTCGATCCTGGCCGGAACGAATGCACCTCTTAGTCAGATTTCTGATCTAATGTGCATATTGTTACAATTACCATGTGCTAACAACGGTGAAGGAAAACATCGTGATGCAACCTGCACATCGAGATAACCGATGTGTCAAACCTGCCAAGCCGCCTTGGACAAGCGTGGCGGGTATACTGTCTGCTCCCTCTATAATGGGAGGCCCGAGCTCAGCAGTGGGACATTAATGGGCTGATATTATTTTTTATTAATAAGGACCAATAATTGTTTGGCCTTTTGGCATGTAATCAATAAAAAGGATTCATTCACTATACTAAAACAAAAAAGGCCAAACAAACAAAAACAAAAAAAACAACAAAAGACCTTTGCCAGCGATAGGAGCAGCTCGAAATTTTTTAATGTATGGAGAGGATGGTCGTTTGAAAGACATGCTTTTTCTCTTAGTTTCAGCATCGAAATGGTAGACCCACATTTCATCCACGGTGACAAGACAACGGCAAAAATTATCTGAATCCAAAATTTCCAAACGTCGCTTTTAGTTTTCATCGGTTAACATTTGTGACACCCATCTTAACGACACTTCTTTTAAGCCCAGTGAATAAGTTAAAATGGATAGAACGCTACCAAAAGCTGTCTTTAGGACCTCGGCTATATGTTTTATAGTTATTCTTATGTCTTACAAAACCAGATTCTCAACCTTTTTGACATTTTATTCGGTAACGGAGGTTGAAGGCCGCCCAGAACGCAGATCATCTTTACAGCTTGATCTACCTCATTTAAATTCAGCCACCCGGTACGCAACCGTGGAATACGGTACAGCATCATCCCCTAATCTCTGCTGATTGTCTGAAAAAAATTATTTCGTAGACATTTTTTTCAAGCTGAGATATATATCACCGCACGTAACTCACTTTTATCCATAGTTTTGTGTTTTTAGTATTTTAAAGTATCGAACTTCTCCCAACAAGGTTTTATATATATGCACTTCTAATAACTTTTTGATTTACCTAGGTAAATGTAACGAATATAACATACATTCCTTACTTTACGAGCAGTAAAATAATTGTACAGTCATTAAATTATTTAATGGCTGTTTTAGTAAATGGTAAGCAAGAGGTTTGTTGCGGCATACCATAAAGTATCGTTGTATGTAGTACGAGTTTGTATTAACTACGTGTGAATTCGCAATGTAAAATAACAATATGCAAGAAATTTTATTACCTAGCCAAACAGTCACTTAGGCAAAGTAAAATTATGTTTATAAGAACAGTATACCTTAAAAAGGTATTTTAATAGAAAACGTTATTATGGTTTTTATTGTTTGCAAATTTGACTAATTTTGCTTACAAAATATATTTTTAATAACAAACCCTTCCTCATATGATCCGAGAAAGTTCATCGGAGGAGCTTTAAAAAAAATCAAAGAGCACTCATTGTCTTAAATTACCTTTACATGTTTATATTTTACATTTTATATGTATGTATGTATCTTATAATAATACTAGCTGTGAGCGCGACTTCGTCCGCTTGGAATAATTATTTTTTGCTTATAGCCTAAGTTACTCCTTATACCATCAACTATCTGCCAGTGAAAGTCCCGTCAAAATCGGTCCAGCCGTTTCAGAGATTAGCCAGAACATCCAGACAGAGACAAAAATTATAAAAGTTGCATTTTCGGAATCTCCTGGCCCGTATTATTATCTCCCGCCCCGGATTTCTTTAACTTTTTTGTTTTGATGTTACAAACAGACAACTCAATTTTATTTATCTATATAGAAAATATAATTATCTTCACATTTCATAATTATTATGTGAGTTTTAAAATAAAATAAAATTATAAACTAAACTATCTTAAAAATACTATTATATAGGTATCTAATTATAAATAAACTAAATTATAAATAAATTAAACTATACAATAAATTAAACTAAAAATAAACGATATATAGAAAATGTGTATATTTTCTATAGTATAATTATATTCTAATACTGTAGTTTGTTTTTAATAAGTTTATATTATATATTATCTGTATAGAATATATAGGTATAGTTAAATCTTAAGAATATTTTAGTATAATCAACCCTGTCTTCTGTTTCTGCCCTTCTCGCTGGACAACATTGTAGGTTTGCGGGAAGAGAACTTTTTATGGTTATTAAGCTCGCCTTTGGACATCACCAGTATTTTATAACTTTGTATATAACTTTTTGTGTATAATAAAGAATAAAGAAAGTGTCAAAAACGAGAGCGAAGTGACTCATGACACCATTATAATTATTTAAGATTTTATAGAATAATATTGTTTACTGGACGATAAATATGATTCAGAATAAGCAAATAACGCTTGTTATATACATATTACAATACTTACATAAATAAACTAACTAAATTATAAAAAAATATCGGTCCAATATCAAAGTTCGCAAAAAAGAAACATACAGATTTACTTTCACAGATATAAAATGTATATGTATTATTTTCTGTCACCTTCTCCCAATTATTTGTCTTCTTTTTCCATACTCCTCTATGTTGCCATACGTCAGTCCTATGTCACGTCACAAATCATCATGTCATTCTGCAAAAAGTTGAATTATCAACAAGAAAGTATTATAAACCATTAAAAGTTCTAATGAGGTAACACTTCTTTAACGTGTCTATAAACCTCGGATGACTGGTATGAATAAGGGTTTAGTTGTAACTGGTGGTGTGGGTGGCAAAGGTAAATTTTTGGTAGTGGAAGGAGGGCAAAATCCACAACCGGGTGGGTAGAATGAAGCGGCACTCACTTGCGGATCCCCAATCCTCGTCCCTTAGATTCCTCAGCACGTTTTCAGAATTAGCGTTTGTTCACACCAACAGGAGCGGGTTTATATGTAAAAAAGCGTTCTATATTTGCACTTAATGCGCGTGCGATGCTCGCGTGACCGATGACGTACTGGGCCGCCCGCCGGCACGAATAATGGCTTGCCGACAGGTGGCACCGCCTGTCTCTATCCAGCGTTCGGATTTGCGGAAAGGAGAAGAAAGGTAGGAATATAAGCCGCCTAACCAGTATCATAGTACAATAAAATTATCTATAGGTGTTTATTTGTACTTTATTTTTCCAAATTTTGGTCATAAATAGAGATAAAGGTTTTTTAAAGAAACATTATACTTGTTTCGCCAATCACTTCCAATACATGTTTTCATTCCATTTCTACATTCCCTTGTACACGGATAAGTCGTTTTAACATTGGCAAATATTCGTAACAATGGCATTACTCGGAAAACGCTGACGGTGAATGTTTGGCCAAATTGAATGAGAAAAACACGCATGTGAACGAGGAAATTGATTTGCTTACAAAGTGAATGTGATGTTTTCATCAAAAGGATTCGAATATCTAATAAATGATTTTTGTTGTTGTGCGTAATACAAATATATGTATTTGTAGCTCGTACATTATCTTTGTTATTTATAATATTTATTATGTAGTTAATAATCCCTAGTAACTAGCTAGCTAAGTCGTGGTAGCGTAATGAATAGCGCACGCGTCCCAAACTCAAAGGGCGTCGGTTCGATCCTGACCGGAACGCATGTACCACTAAGTCAGTTTTCTGATCTAATGTGCGTATTGTTACAATTACCACCTGCTAACAACGGTGAAGGAAAACATCGTGACGCAACCTGCACATCGAGATAACCGATGTGTCAGACCTGCCAAGCCGCCTTGGACAAGCGTGGCGGGGTATACTGTCTATTCCCCCTTATAATGGTAGGTCCACGCCCAACAGTGGGACATTTATGGACTGATATTATATTATATATTATAATCCGTAAATATTATCCGTGCAGGAACGGAGAAAGAATACAATTTCCTGCGGCCGGGCGGCCTGTCGTAAGAGGCGACCATACAACCCACAAGCCAGGTGGTAGGGTACTTGCCCGACTGGATGATTACCACTCCTGGTCTAGAGTATGCCGACATAACAACCTTGAGTTGTGTTCCGGCATTAGTGACCAAGTTCCAGTCTTCCTTAAGAGAGTAGCAGCGCATTTGTAGCACCTTTGGTGTTGCAAATATCCATAGGCGATGGTAACCGCTTTCCATGAAGTGGGCTGGCTGCCTGTCTCCTGAACTCATGTAATAAAAAAAATGTATTAATTGAATAATTTACAGTCAAATCAACAGAGATACTTTTATAATCACAGATAAAGTCACAGCTTCCTTGATTTTATAGGAATGTACTATGTTTCCATCCGGGCTGGTGGTGCATGCGCGAGCGAGTCCACAACCCGGACGAAGGACGCTCGAGGATCGGACAGAAGTTTTAGTGGGTATTTCTAACCGCGGCGTAGCAATAAAATCTCACACGTGAGGTGCTAGTGCCTCCCCGAACTGGCGAATCCCACACACGGGCCGCGACCTTTCCCCCTCGAGCGGCTCACGGTCCTCAAACAGATTTCTCCTATATAAAAAAGGTGTATTGTGACCTGATAAATCTAACCAATCAAATAGCTCATTAATTAATATTTAAACAGTAATTATTTTTATGATGAAATTTTGAAAGTAATTTTGTTAGTAAGTTAATTAAACACATGCTCTTTTTTATTTAATATATAAAATTCTCGTGTCACAGTGTTAGTTACCATACTCCTCCGAAACGGCTTGACCGATTTTTATGAAATTTTGTGTGCATATTGGGTAGGTCTGAGAATCGGACAACATCTATTTTTCATCCCCCTAAATGTTAAGGGTAGTCCACCCCTAATTTTTTTTTTTAATTTTTAGATATTTTTTAAAAATTTTTTAGGATACAGCATTAAAAAATACATCCCATTTATTTGTTAATTATAAAAATGAAAATATTAATTTTTTTGGCAAGATTTTTAATCTTATTTTGTCATGACTTAGAATAAAAAAAAAAAATTACTCTTTTAGATTCACAATTAGAACCGGTAGGTGGCTGAGATCGGGTTCTGGAATCCTCCTATTCACCTGGAGCGATTTTGGTGATTTAGTTTTTGTGTGTTTGAGTGGGTACCCGGATGGTTTAGATTCGCAATTAGAACCGGTACGTGGCTCTGGGATCGGGTTCTAGAAGTTTATTTTTTAAAGGCATTACGACGTCTGCCGGGGCCGCTAGTGCAAGTATATTGTTTTAACTCAAAGGGTGGGAGTTCGAATCTTGGCCAGAATGCATGCACCACTTAGGCAGCTTTCTGACCTAACATACATATTTTTAAAATTACCACGTGCAAACAGCGGTGAAGGAAACATCGTGATAAAACCTGCACATCCGTTGCCAAGCCGCCTTGGACAAGCTTGGCCGGTAAACTGTCCGTTCGCCGATAGTGGGAGGCTTGAACCCAGCAGTGGGAGGTTTATGGACTGTTACTATTATTATTATATATATTGTTTTAGAATTAAAAAAGTACTTCAATAATTTTCATTTTATCCAAGCTTTTATTTAATTAAAATATATGTAAATAACTACCTCACTTAATAATTATTTCATTATATAGTAAAGTTGGGCCTCAATTTATGACTTTTGTGCTTGTGTCTGTGGAGGTAGTTTTAGAGCACCATCTTAAAATTTCTAGGTCTGCTTGGTTTTTAAATTTAAGTATAAAGTTTGAAAAGTAATACGAGACCGGCAGATGTTGGTAAGCATCTCTGGTGTTTCAAATGTTTATAGGCGGCAGTACTTTCCATCAAAGGGCCGTCAGACTGTCTGCTGTACCCCAGAAAAAAAAGTAGTACAACTAAGAAAAATATAATCTACCTCACACCATAAATAAACCCTTTTTCTCTAAAATAAAGTTTCAATCAATATTTTTATCTAGTTCGGTTTATGAGCTTACAATATTGCTATAAAATGTTAATAAATTTTACATGTACCCTGCAATTATAGGCTTTTATCTCTCGTGTAGGGTAATTTAAAAACATTATTATAAAATCGGTTAAAAGTTATAATAAATTGTAGCTATGAATCAAAACCGAGAGTAATTGACCTATTATCTTTAATACATCTTAGTAATCCTTCGATATACGCGTACATTTTTATCTTATATTTCTTACGTCATACGAAGCTCTGCTCGAGAGCTCAAGAAACATACAATATAGGTAATTATTTACTAGCCTATAAACGCATAGGATGATAAAGAATTATTTAATGCTGTATAAACCGATTTCGATTACAGCGACCGATTCAAATACCTACTTATGCTATATTCATACATTGTCACAGCATACATTTATTTAAGAAATATTAGAATTTTATTCAAACAAATAGATTATAACTATAAACTATAATATTGTTATGAGTGCGGGACTCGAATTAAAAATGCCGTTGGAATTACTATAGAATTTATTAGAACAAACACGTATAACACAGGCACAAACATAACTGGATGCAACCAGTACAAACGTGATGCACGATTCAATAATACGCGCAAAGTCCGTCACTATATAGCTTATCAAATGTACACACGTCTTGCTCGTATCGTAATCGTCGCTTGACTGACTTCCTCTCTCCATCCTGCCGTCGTTTTATACTTCACAAATATAAGTGTACCCGCCCGTATCGTCGACTTAATTTCCTAGAAATCCTAATCCGCACACCTAGCTAATTATGCCTACAAACTACCATAAACGAGTACAATAGGACAATGGTCGTATGCCAATAAATAAGTAAGAAAAATAAAAGAACACAAAAAAACAAAAGAAGTCCAAGTGCGAGAAGGTAATGAACTGCAGGTGTGTATCTGTCTTTATCGGTCGTAACAATATTTTAAACTAAAGCTAGCTCAAAAATGTAATATATAGTTATTTTAAGAAATTAAATACTATTCATAAAATTGTACATAGATCCATATTAATAAATAGGTACCTATATAAATGTGGTTTTGATGTTTGTATGTATATTTGTACATTTTTTTGTTCCGTCTTCGCTGCCATTAAAATGAAACTATTGTTACTTGTTACTTATTATATATGTACCATGTTTACTAAGCTTTCGATATCAGAGATGAACATAGCATACTTTGTATATCTGAAAAGATTTCATTAATGAAGATATAAGTGTGTAGTACAACATTGACATAATGGACAACAGAGATTTTTGTAATAATTTTCCTTCGTGCATATCAAGTTTATCATTTGCTATTCTAAAAACAAATGAAATAGCATTGTTTTAATATTTACTAATACGATTTATGCATATAGCACCTTAATTAGACTAAAAAAATCTTTAAAATATTATACAATTCTTTTATCCACGCATATCTTCAAAATTCAGACCAGAAATTATATTGATAATGTGAAAAATAACTTGTTCAATATGATATATTTCGCTGAACCAGAAACGCTTAGAAAGCTTCTAATAACGTTAGTGGGCTAAGCATTCCGACTTAACCACACAATAAAGTAAGTTTACACGAGTCCCACTGGTAATCCTGTGTGAGAAACGGTGGCTGCTGGGCCATGTTCGCTCTCATTAATTTGCTCCCGCGCCACCCTGTTTTTGGTTGAGAATTTGTTGTATCACTATTGTTTATGAAGATTAGACTGGATTAGAATTTCAACTGCAGGATTATTCATCTAAAATTGTAAAGGAATTTATATTTAGCTGTAAAGCAGGTGATGACAAATTACACGAAGATTACAAAATGTATCGTTGATACATAAAATTGTTTAGTTACAAAGAATCATAATTCTAATTACAGGTCTTAGGGCCGGTACGATCGGAAAGATATCACGCTAGAATACTGCCGTGGAATGGTTAGCTCAAGCTATCGTGTTTCATACAGTGACTGACAGTTCTACATACATACATACATACTTAACTTCACGCCAGTTCCCTTGCGGGGTAGGCACGAACAACAGACCGCCATTTAGGCTTATTCTTACACACCTCACTTGCTTCTTTGACATTCATAACTCTTGTCATGCACGCTCGTCTGTTCTTAAGGCTCCTGACATCACCTTCTGCTAGTACACGATCAATTTGATCATGGAAGGTGTGTCGTGGCCTTCCACGACTTCTGCATCCATCCACTTTTGCATTGTATATCTGTTTATTCATTCTTTCATCAAGCATTCTTTACACTGACAGTTCTAGTGACCCATATTCTCCATTCTCCGATCTCTTCCCCCTTTTTTCGAGGGGTAATCTACCATGAACACTGCTCGTTGGAGTCCCGATGGCATGTTCGAACCTACTAATGAAATCACCCCTGTGTTACATCTCATCGTCGTATGTTCGGACCTCGAAAACCAGAAACGCATCCGATGGTCCTGACGACGCTGGCATTAAAGGAGCATCTGTTCATCTTTATAGCTTTCTATTAAACGCCTGATCTAATCCCCTTTTCTGCCCCCTCTATCTTATGTTCTATATCTCTCTATCTTGGAATGTTGTAAACATCCATATGCGGCGGTAATCACTTTCTGTCAGATATACTGTCTAGATACCCAGTCTGCGCGCATTAAGAAATGTAAAAACAGTAACAACTAACCTAGAATCGAGACGATTGCAGAAGGCTCTACATACAGAGCTCAGCTCTTAAATATACTCATACAAAATTCTCTATGATTATGAAGGACGATTTGTTGTGTGACAGAGGATGTATGCCAGAATATTTAAAGCAGTAGGGAAGAAAAAGACATATATCACCCCAAATGATTGTGAGAAGGTGGAACAAGAGAGAGATGAAATTGCGTATAATATGTAGTTAAATTTGACAATATAAAATTACTGAGATATAATAAAAGCGCTTTGCGTGAATTTTTCACTGAAACCTTACCGTGAAATATGGCAACTTAACCAACGGTTGACAATTTTGCCATTATAGGTCTTCGACTTTCATTTCTGAGATTACAATTACCTGTAACAAAATTACTTTTTGAGCATATAACGTCACAGAGTCATATGCTCAAAAAAGACATTTTGTGAGAGGTAATAGTAATCTTACAAACGAAAATCTATAATGTCAAAATTTACAACCTTTGGTTAAGTTGCCAGATTTTACGGTACCTGTAATTTTAAACTGTTATTGAATGTTTTATTTATATGTCTATATATGTACATAATATATCGAATAATCACCTCATTGGTTGATCATGTGTATAATTCACAAGTTCTTGTCTGTGCAATAAACGTGTTCATATGATCGGAACACTGCTCATAGCTCGGAATTTCACGGTGCCTTTACCGCTTATATTGCCACCTGCGATAAGGAGTTTATATTTTGGCAACATCGTTGGCACCAATGAAAATTACACCCTGTTCTTTGGTTCTAGAGTTCGAAATTGACTAAAATGTCACAATTAATATAAAGGTGATGTTACGTATGAAATTGTAACTCTTGCAGGGACTAGTAGGTATTTCCTATGAGTGTAGATTTACTCAGTATGTCGATAACAGTTATATTAAATTATACTTATATATTATTTTGGGTATTACAGTAAGCTTTGTTATTATGTTTTCATAGTGATAAACTTAGACTACTCTTTATTGTAAAAAACTAGGTGATTCCATACTAACACTGACGACGTTTTATCACTAATATGAAGGGTGCTGTGGGTTTATTAGGTAACTTTGCACATTTATCGCATCATAATATTCATCTCTGTAACATACAATTTCTACTTGTATCATACGCCCAGATATATGTATTGTTACGAGTTTAGCGGGACTCGAATTAAAATGCCGTTAGAATTATTATAGAGTTTATTAGAACTATACAAACACGTATAACACAGGTACAAATGTAATCGAATACAACAAATCGAAACGTAATGCAGAAGATCGTAATTCAGTAAAACGCGCAAAGTCCGTCACTAATACATTACTGAATGTACACACGTCTCGCCTTGATCGTGGTTCTCGCTCGACTGCCCCCCTCCCTCAATCAGACCAACGTTTTATACTGCACAAATGCAATGCGTCCGCCCGGCAACGTGGACCGAATTTCCTAGAATCAGCTTGTACTTTAAAATCCGTAACACCTGGATAGTGATTACAATACAACAATAGACTGTTCTCTAGAAACGTATGCCAATAAATAAGTAAACAAAAGAAGACGGTCATAAAAGAATTATAATAGTTTCAATGTTGTTAGTTTTAGTTCAAGTGCCGACGGGTAATAAATGTGCTTCTACAAATCTATACGTGGAATTTGTCTTTGTCGGCGCCTAGGTTGTAACAGTATCTACATACTTTGCTTATATATATTATGTATTTATGACATTAGCAATGAAATTATAACAAATACATTATTATATTGCATGAAAATCTAATTAATTAACATTCCTTTTTATTTCCGTCTTCTCGGTAATAAAAACACATTAGACATTAGACCCAATTGGAAAGTTCAAAAATTGCAGGCTTTCAACATTTATCGGGTCGTTGCGGTAAGAGACGCTCGCCAAAACCTTGTCAATTCCAATGATAAAATTTGATCGCTCGACACTGGCAGCATAGTGTTAGTGCATCGACGACGCTGTTATTCCCGTTATTGTAGATGCGTCTGAACCAATTTGTAAGAATTTTCTATCGAGTGCAAAAGTCGATAGAGCTTTTAGTGCTGGAATGGAACGAGTTATATTACAATATGTAGCTGTTGAGATTGAAACTCTCGTCTCATACTTTGTAATAGGTTTATTAAGGAATAAAAGTTAATAGTACATTAAAAGATTTATTGTCTTAATCAAAAATACAAGGCGAAGATCGACAATGCTAAATAAAATAATCCATCAAAGTAAAAATTATATTCAAAATTGTTAATTTCACGACTTATTATAATAATATGATAAATATTAAACTAATATGTCATATGATTCCGTAAGACTCGTAAATTTGAATATATTTTTTAATTTGTTAAGACTCATTTTTCACTCGATTATTGTTCTAGGATACGTCATTCCAATCTAAAAATAAAATTAAGATAGGCCGCTGGACTTTTTATACGTAAAATAAATATGAAAGAAGTGTTGTTTAGAATTTAATTTTTAAGGACAAGATCGAATGTATACTTTTGATACCGATAAATGGCGAATCATATTCGATCCTTTTCATAATAAGACCTTGTTCACCGTGTTTCGTACAAATTGAGACTGATTTGATTAAAAGCTGCAAAACACGTGACATTTACACAAAACCCAATCAAAATGGCTGCTGTTGATACAAGACCCGTGTTGATTATTTAGGCAACTTGGTCGGATTTCACTTCGTTGACCAAGTATTTAACTTCAGACCATGATTATTGGTCACTTCCAAAATTACACAGACATGCCTAATGAAGTTAGTTTGGAAACTTCGGCATGTTAAATGGAATAAACGATAGGGATAATTGCTTTTTATTATGATGCGGCCACATCTGTGATAATGTTAAAGATTTAGGTTGTGGCTAAATGCGTCTTATTTAAAGCTTTATAAAAGAACGCCGCTGACGAATAGCCACATTAGTATATATATATATACATTACAAGTCAATATTTAACCTCATTAACTATGTCGCATCTCAAATAATGCATTAAATCTATCGCCATATCTGCGTGAAACGAAACGAAAAATATGTATATTACTATATAATATTATGTACGTAACATTCGTTAAGACTCTTATTTCTTACTGATAAGTGAAAGTTTGTTTGGTTTCCCTAAACTCCTTTATATATTAATACTAAAATTCAGCATCTAAACATATGGATAAGAAAGTGGATATAATAAATTTAAGCCTAATTTATTCTTCTGGAAATTCACTTATTATTCTTGCCAATTAGGTCTTTATTCAGTAGTTCGAATTTTAATATCTAAGGAATCTTAAAGTCTGTATTACTAAAGTAATATTTAGATTACATAAAGCGTTTATGCAAAATGATCTATTAATTTCATAGCAATATTATTATATTACGAAGTACCTATTCAGCACAATCCCCTGTACAAACGCCTGTTGGGTGTCGAACCCACGCACCTGATTTGCAACATCCAGACTTACAAGTAGGTGGATTGCTGTCACTACCTGAATAAAAGTCTATTCGTTATAATGAAGTTGATGTCTTAAGAAATTTTACTTTGATTTCTTATTGGACAGACAAACACACACGTTGAATATTCATAAGTTAAGCAAGTTTTGTTTGTATAAACAGTAAAATACAATAGAGCAATACCTAGATCTTGTTTATTTAAAGATTTAGGCTGTGGCTAAATGCGTCTTATTTAAAGCTTTATAAAAGAACGCCGCTGACGAAAAGCCACATTATTACATATATATATATATTATATATATATATATAACGTCATTAATTATGTCCCGGCTCATTCTGGAACCAAATCTATCGCCATATCTGCGTGAAACGAAACGCAAGAGTATATTAGTACGGAATGTCATGTACGAAAGATGGGTTAAGCCGCTTAGTTCTTACTGATAAGCGAAAGTGTGTTTGGTTTCACTGGCCCCGTCTACATCTTCCAATGACCGAAATTCAGCATCTAAACATACGGATATAATAAATTCAAGCCTGATTTATTCGTCTGAAACGGCGCTTATTATTCTTGCCAATTAGGAAGGGGTTACAGTAGTTCGAAATTTAATATCTAAGGAATCTTAAAGTCTGTATTACTAAAGTAATATTTAGATTACATAAAGCGTTTATGCAAAATGATCTATTAATTTCATAGCAATATTATTATATTACGAAGTACCTATTCAACACAATCCCCTGTACAAACGCCTGTTGGGTGTCGAACCCACGCACCTGATTTGCAACATCCAGACTTACAAGTAGGTGGATTGCTGTCACTACCTGAATAAAAGTCTATTCTTTATAATGAAGTTGATGTCTTAAGAAATTTTACTTTGATTTCTTATTGGACAGACAAACACACACGTTGAATATTCATCTGCTACATAATATATGTTTAGTTTCAACAGTCTGATAGAATAGAACAATATATAGATCTAATTTATTAGATAGTGGATAGTAAATCAAGTGAAATTCGAATATGTGATATATATGCTCAGTATATACTCAAACAACGTCGTTAGCTAAACATTATTATTCACATATTATATATATATATATATATATATATATATATATATATATATATATATATATATATATACTTGAAGATACATTGTTACATAATTTGAATATATTTACAATTATTTCTATTTTAAAACAGTCTAGTTCGTAATCTATTTATCTACCTGACTTTCAAGAATACTCTCTACGTCTACTTAGTGTGGGTTGATTACGATGCAAGAATGGCGATTTGCTGCATCTCCTGCAGTATATCTAATCTGATATAGGAATGCATTCATCAAGATACTGATGAAATATTTATTATGTCTGCATTTGTGATTATCACGATACAATAGTCCGACAACTGGTGTCACCAGTTTGATGGGTTTAGCACTGGCGAGAATGGGATTCGTAATCACTTTCTTTACAATGTTTACTCGATGATTAAGGTTCTTTATTGGTATTTGCTTTTTAAAGTACTTTTTATTGAAACACGATGCTTTCAATATGCAGATCAACAAACGTGTTCATATAAGTAAAATAATAAAATTAATACACAAAATATTTAAGTAGGTACCTATTTTTTGCCTTATATATAAAAACTTTTCACTATTAACTGTTCTTCAGTGTAAGATACAGTATTTATTAAAACATGCCTTATTTCTATAATTTATTTAAAGTAGAATCTAAGCATATACTAAAGATTAATACACACATTTTCAAAAACAATATTTAAGCATACGAATAACAACACTCTAAGGTAAATCAATTTTAGACAGGTACATAATTATATAGGTGTTTGCATATCTAGGTACATTATAACTCATCGGATAATAGTAAATTTCAATATATAATTATATGATTAAACAAACTTACCTAAGTGAAGTTCTATCATAATAATACCAAGTTTCTTGTATAAGAGTTCCTTTTTAAAAATTGTGGCTCCAACGCACTTGGCATTGATTTTGCCATATAAGAGTTCTTTACAAGCAGCAAACGAGTATAGCGCTGTGCTAAGCCACTGTTTTAAAACAAAGCTAAAAAAAACAAAGTGATACAAGTGACGCTTGTTTGACAGGGATGTTACGTCATTACATTCAAAGATATACATAAGTACGAACAACCCTAACTCTGGGGTAATACATTTTATTTACGTATGTATGGGAGGGTTTATTGGGACTGAGCTCTTATACAAGAAACTTCGTATTATTATGATAGAACTTCACTTAGGTAAGTTCATACATTTTGTACAGGTACATAATTATATAGGTGTTTACATATGTACATATAACTCATAGTTAATATATATTATAGTTAAATAATTATATAATTAGTTAATATATAATTTTCTTATGCATACTAACATCTAAAAGCAAAAGAGTAAGTAACTTTGTTTGAATGTTTATCAGTTCTTCAGGGCTTTGAGAATTTTTTCTTTCATTATTACGTAGGTACTGTTACAGTTATTTAGTAGCATAGTTGTTTATGTCATGTCTCTTTTTAAAGTTAATTTTGTTATGTACCCTCTTATTTCTAAACGATACAAGCGGCCATTTCCTTAATTGAATAATAATGTTATATTTTATTTATTTTGTGATTAGCACCTGTTTTGTATAGAGTAGTTCTCCATAATTTACCCCTATTTTATACAACAATAATATGTAGTGATTGTGTACAGGTTATAATTCAAAATCTCTAATTGTATATAGATGATATTCACTACATTTTGTTTTCATGTTGGCAGACGCGATAGATTTGTACTATGTTCGGTTTGTTTTATTAGATGTAAAACTTTAGGTATAATGTTTTATATAATATCTTGTATAAAATATTATCTAGAATTTTCAAACAGTAATGTATTAAATTCTTTTCAATCATAAAGCTTTAATTAAAACAGTTTATAAATGACTTCCATCCGCTATCGGTTGTGCCAATTGCTAAGTTTCATATAATGTAAAATTGTTGGAGGGATGACGAGGTGTTCTAAAAATGCTTGTCGAGAAAACCGTAAGATTCTCTGAGTATTAAGTATTGTGACCAGTTGCTGTTCTATTACTACCATAAACTCTTCTGAGTTGTTGCAAGTGTTACAGTACTCGTACATTCGATATCTAGGATGAACCTAAAAAGTCCTTAAATTGGTATAATGTCCGTTAGATACGTATTCGAAATGCTCGTAACCCAGTCTCAAAAAAATCTATAGTATAAATATGAAATCCTTAGTAAAGATGCAGAAAGAAATCGGTTCCTGGAATTGAAGAAAATGTTTTATGAAGCAGTTACATCTTTATTTATGTTTTAGTTTTTAGAAGCTGCACTAATTATTTTAAAAACCAGTTTTAAAATTCAAATCAACAGTCTCCGACATACCTGAATTCACTTTTTAGAAACAAATTCCACTGCGACATAATGACATTTCAATAACGCGATCACAGTTTTTGTTCTTTGACGTGCAGGTGCAGACGGCGATTAGTGCATTGATTGAAGTATTGTATTTTAATGGAAGTAGCACACACCTAATTTTTTATAATCATCTCTTTACAATCAAAAAGTGGTACCAATATCCGATTTTCCCTTAATGTATAAGTTATTGTTACCTACTCTCAACGTGCTTCATTTTAATTATTTAATTTTGTAATTATCCAAATAATTGTGTTCCGGCATTAGTGACCAGGTTCCAGTCTCCCTTAAGAGAGCAGTAGCGCATTTATAGCAACTTTGGCGTTGCAAATGTTCATAGGCGATGGTAACCACTTTCCATCAAGTGGGCCGTCTGCCTGTCTGCTGGTCTCCTGCAATAAAAAAAAATAAAAAATAAACTTTTTCAGTGTATGTTCATGTGTGTGTTCAGTTTGCATAGCATTTCGTTTAAAGTATTTGCTATGAATCTCCTTATAATACCATAGGTTTAATTTGTGTTTCTTTTATTTTCTTTCCTTACACTGGTGGACTATCCACTTATGGCCTGTTCTTAAAGATGTTACCGCGCAGTGGCAAAACTGCGGCGGGAAGTTCCCTCCTTGGTTATTGATAGCTAGTTATCTTTAGTCAATTGTAAAAAAGAGAATACATTTTATATACCTAATATTTAGTTCGACCCGATCTAGTTTGAAAATCGGTACTGTCACAACCCTAATCAGGACATTACCATGCATTACCTGGCTACAAGTGCCATTCAACCCATTAAGGGGATTACATTCATGAACACATTAGTTCCAAATAGTGTTTAGTGTTAGACATTAGTGATATGTTACCATAATCTGCTTTGTATCATGATATACACATAATTATTTATGTAATACTATATTATAGCTTGCTTATGATCATATTATTCAAAATCAGCAAACAATTCATAAGTTTAAATACGAATGACAGCTGAAATAACTGCCTCTTTGGGTTTAGTATCTCATGTCATCGTGTGAATGTAAACTAGACGAGCAAATGCTTCATTTGAAGCAACGCAATGGTCCCGGGCTCGATTTCTGGTACTGTACCCAATTATCCGTTATCTATTTTGATCTGGGATCAGCCTCAGAGATGCTCAGAGTTGTCTGTTCTATATTACCCATACCACCAGAGAGCATTTTCTACGAATGAAGATGCAGTTGAGTGTATACAATGTCCTGCACCCTGTCGTAAGAGGCGACAAAACAACCCATAGCCAGATGGTAGGACATTTGACCGACTGGATGGCTACTACCCCTGTTCTAGAGTATGCCGCCATAACAACCTTGAACTATGTTCTGGCAATAGTGGCCAGGTTTCAGCCGCCCTTTAGACAGCGACAGCACATTGGTAGCATATTTAGTGTTACAAATGTCCATAGACGATGGTAACCACTTGCCATCAGGTCTGTCTGTCAGACTGTCAGTGTCAGACGTCTGCCTGTCTGCTTAACTCATGCAATAAAAAAATCGTTTTAGTGGTAACGGTAATTTTTCCAGAATCGTACCTATAGTGAATCGGACGTACGATGTACGTGCCAATGGCTTCACAGTAAGGTATGGTGAAGACCGCGCAAAGTGCAGAAGAGAAACGATAGAGGGGTGGATTGCGGTATCTAAAGAGGACGCTTGGAACCCAACTGGGGCAAAACATTAGAATAATGATATAGTCTTGAGTATCAGTCTGCGCATTTAATGTTGTTTCAGGATACTGACTTAGAATTCATTACGTGTTTTAACTTCTAGTTTATTTTGGATATCTGTTAGCGTTATACAAACATAAAGAGCCATGGGTTAACTATAAGTCAAAGTTTAGCCTCCACGAAACGACGAGTTCAGGAGTATAGCTGACTTAGCACCGATACCGGACTAAGTTATCTAAGTTAACCGTACCTAACTTGTGGTTTAGTTTGAATGCTATGTTATTAAATCATTGATCTACATAGAAGGGATTCATTTGTACTCCCTCAATATTTCTCTCTAAACCGACAAGAAGATAGATATCTGACAACGTTTCGATTGAAAATTTGCTATTCAAGCAATTAAAAGCCTAATAAATATACCTGAAATTTTTTTTAACAACTTTCTAACTGAAATTTAAAATTTTAGTGTATTTTTTAACCAATTTTTTCTTGGCTTTAAAGCTTTTAAAGTGTAGTTAAATCATGCGGAGCAGTTGTAAAGGTAATAACATAAAACTAGTATTTTCTAAAACCAAATAACAGTTACAACTTTATTAAATTAAATTACTTAAAATTGAATAGTTCCAGATCTTAATGTGTATTCGGTCACCTTTACGATTCTTATATGATCTTAATGTACTGAAACTATGTTTTTCGTGTAACAATAAATATGATAAGCTGTAATAGAATATGTCAATTAAAATTATTTTAAAAGAACGTTGATGATGTGGTCATAAAAGTGATGTAGTTTAAATAGAACGCATTTTTTAAAACTATAACTCCCTATTAAAAAAATAATATTCCTAAAAAAGTTTTCGTGGAGTATCCTTTCAAGATACGTAATGTTTGAAGCCGCATATCTAACTTGTGGTTAAACTTTAATTCTAGGTTATTAAATTGTCAAACAGGGTTGGTTGTCTTTAGGTTCCTGTGGCAATGTCGTCTACAGCTAATATTAATAGTAAGGCGTTTCCTAGGATCCACTTACGTATATTTCGTTGTGATTTTTGTAATTTCTATGTACAGGTTTCTTCATGATATTCTCTTTCATCCTCAGCACATAGTAAATGTAACAATATGCAAATTAGTTAAAATCTGCCTAAATGCCGCATGCTCTCCGGAAAAAAATCGAATCTACGTTATCAGACTAAGAGGCGGATGCCTTAGCTCGCAAGCTACTACAACCAAATTCAATGTCAACTTACATAAAATGTGTAAATAAATACATTTGGCTTTTCAAATTAGTCGTGCCATTATTTTTATTAATTGGATGAGTTTTTCACATATGTAAAGAAGGCATGCAAGGCAAGGTATTCTATCCGTGCAGGAAGGGATAAAGAATACAATTTCCTGCGGCCGGGCGGCCTGTCTTAAGAGGCTACAAAACAACCCATAGCCAGGTGGTAGGGCATTTGCCCGACTGGATGGCTACCATCCCTGGTCTAAAGTATGTCGCCATAACAACCTTGAGTTGTGTTCGGGCATTAGTGACCAGCTTCCAGTCTCCTTTAGAAGAGCAGCAGCGCATTTGTAGCACCTTTGGTGTTGTATATGTCCATAGGCGATGGTAACCGCTTTCCATCAAGTGGGCCGTCTGCCTGTCTGCTGAACTCCTGCAATAAAAAACAGAAGGCTTAATTTGAATTATTTAATAATACAAGAATACAATTTTAATCTGAATATTAAAACAGAAATTAAAGATATATTATAAGCAATACAAGAAATATAAGATCACTTTTCCAATTTGGTGTTAAATATTTCATTTGAACTATATAAAATGGTTAAACTTATTTCCTTATTACTTGCACTAAAATAGTAGTTGGAAACGATCGTTAAATAAATGCTTAAAATCCAAACAATTCGCACCTGTGTCCCTAACTTCTTATAAACAGTCATTTAATGAGTGCCATAAATCATAGTGCACTTGCATACCACAAAATAAGGGCAAAGCCATAAAAAGAACTACAGAATATTCCGGCGTATATTCAAATGCAGTGAAGAAGCAATTTGTGCTGAAAGCAATAAAATTCGTCGCGGACCAACGACAACTGAGGCGCCGACACGAAAAACGTAGGCGGCTCTTCTGAGCACTTTAATTGCACATCAAACATTTCCTTATAGCTAACGCGCTTGAGCGTGTTCGAAGCGCAGCTATAATGTTAAATCTGAAGCCAACTACAACTACTAAAAAGTTCAGGGCTTCTATTTCCGATCGTCGTCGCGCTCGACGACATGGTTGCACCGAACAAAAGTTATGGGATAACTTGGAGAAGTTATACAACGTTAGTCTTATGTCCCTGCTCTATCTGGGATAATGTTAGTGTAGGAGATAATGGCCAAATGCGTCTTGTTTGTAGGGTTAAAAATAAAGCTGTTAATGATTAGCTACATATATAATACAGCTATATATATATATATATATATATATAGTATCTTATCTGCCAATGCCGCATCAAATATATCGCATTAAAACTATAAATGCTAGCTTATCGGATTTTGTTTTCAAATTGCAAATCAAAAAGCGTAGCCGTGAAGTAGTTATATAAGGTAAGTTGTAGCGTAAAAATTGTAAGTTTAGTATTGCGCCTCGAAACAGTCTAGGGAATGCGTTAGCAAATTATGTAAACATACAAAGCATACAAGGAACATTTTTAACTTAAGTTCTAAGTGTGGTACAGGGATATGTTGCGCAAAGTTGGTCGACATTACAACCGATAGGGATTTGAGTTTGTATCTTGAACATTATATTTTTAAAGTAGGTGTTCCTCGTAAATTTTATACGTATTGTTTAATCACTACCCCGCTTCTTCGGGTTATATAACACAATATAGTGTGATATTCTATAACTAATAGGATATGCCCGCGACTTCGTTCACACTTGACTTGAAATTCCCTCGGGAATCCTGGGACATAAAGTATAGTTTTTAAACGCTGCGTTTAAAAACGAATGTAAGCTATCGTTTTAGTGAAAACTGTCTTGGAATAAGCTAATTTTTATGCATATAAACTATTAAAAACCTCTCCCGGGAAAATTCCCGCGGGATTCCTCATGATAAAAATTAGCATAGATTTTAAGTCTCAAAATTTGTTCTCCGTCAGCTAAAACCGCGTCGAAGTCGGTCCAGTAGTTTTTACGTGAACCCCGAACCAACAGACAAACCGACAAGCATACAAGAAAAAAAATCGTTTTATTCATCGTTTATATAGTGTACTCCAGTTGTTGTTTTTTTAATATCTTCAATGTACAATGTATATTTAAAAATTTTGCTTTCTAAATAAATTATGCAAATTAAAAATCTCTTTTTAAATTAGATTGGTGATATCTGAGGATAGCATTCACAAAGTTAATTGTATAGCATACGAACGGGCCCAGCAGACATTGTGCTGCCCTATAATAAATATATTTAGAACCCCAATGCATCGCCACCTACCGGGTCCAATCATGAATCTAAACTATCGCGGGACCCACTTGAACACACACAAACAAATTATCAAATTTGTTCTAACGGTTTAGGAGGAGTTTTGTGAAATCCATACGAAGAGAAGAATTATATGTATATAGATGTCTGTACACAAATATATAATATTAGATAATGAATGAATTTAGTGTTATATTCCTAAGTGCATTTTCTTAAAGAGAAAAATAATATAGTGTTCACTTACAAAGAAAAAATAATTGATGACATGGTTTATTTTACGAAACTAGAATAGACTACGAAATGACTTAACGAATTTCAATGACTTACTATTTACTTACCAATTAAAACAGGTATTTTATTATAAGATTTCGTGTGTTTAGATATTACATATCTTTCAAAAGAAGATATGAATAAAATGTCGGAAACTTACCCAAACGAAGTGGTGGCAACAGTAAGTGAGTATTTTATAAAGTAATTTTATTGTCTCGTCATCAATCATCTACAATCTTGAAATAAAAAAAAATAACGCACTAACTATCTACGTACGAAGTATTGAGTCAATCCAAAGGATCAATAGAAATATTTAAGGGGAGTACGGTGTTAATGGAGATATCCGTGTCGTAAGTACTTTTTAATATTTTACGAATGTATTGCACAAAAATAGACCAAATATTAGTAAGGGTGAACGTTTTATAGGGCAAAAAAGCTCAAACCCTCACGATTAGTGAACTGTCATCTCTATTTTTGATATAATGAAATATGTTTAAACATTTGTATACTTCTAAAGCAAATAGGTGTATATGGTTTTTACGGTTCCGTAGCTATTTTGGCTAAAACGGAACCCTTATGATTAAACTTAAACTACGCATTAGAACATTGTTGCATTAGTAAAAAAATATATGAGATAGAAACATTGCATTTAGTTATGACCTACTTTTCTTATTTCATGCAAAAGAAAGAAAGATTAAGTCGAAAAATATTTTCAACAAAAATTGGTTGAACAGGATCTGTTGAATAGGTATTTGAGATATGGTTAGTATATTTTCAATTAAATGCTTTTTAATGGTTGCGTAGACAAATGAGGAATACAAAGGATATTTTTCATATATACGGAACATCTTATTGTGTGTGACTGCCACACACTTACCCGATTTATTTGACACTTCCTCTCCAGCAAAACAACTATGGTAGTGTATTTTTAAACATAGAATATTTTGTTGAACACTGCGCTATAAGTTCAGGTAATTAGTCATGAAAACAGTTTTTTAATTAGTTTTCTATGGATTCACTTTTGAGAATGGAGCTTTTTGATCAAATCCCGCTGTTTCCCTTTTACCAACGGACTTAACGCACCTGCGTATGGCGCTGATATAAGTAATTATAGTGACTGTAATTATAATTTAACATAAACAAAGCACCTTTCGTCCACTTTCATCATGCTCAACGCAAACGAAGAAGGAGGCATTCTTTGTCGATATTGACAAAGTCAGTACTTGATACAAACATTATGTCGATTACTTTTGCACTTAAAATTATATGAAATAAAAGTCCAACACCAATCTATGTCATACTAAGAATTTAATTCAATTCTTTATGTATGGATAATATAATATATGAAAGAGATTTTAGATGTTTGTTTACTTCTTCTATATAGCTTTGGACGTGAATCGATTATGAAGAAATTTATTACGCATATTATCAATATAAGTATAGTTATATATTTTTGATAATGAGAAAGAGCATTATTATATACCTAGTTATAATGGGATAGTTTTTGCGAGACATACACGTCAGCAAAGCACTATGGAAAGTCGTACGTTTACTTTAAAAATCCTACGCGATTTTGAAGCAACATTTGCAAAATAAACCTCAAAGTTACTGAAGACCCAAATAAAGCTCGGCAAAATTTTCAGTTTATTTTCGACCCTCCGAAAGTTAATTAAAGCGAATATCATACCAAGTAATTGGCTTTTAATAATTATTTATCCATACGCTCATAAGGAGGTTTTGTCAGCTTAAATATTAAACATTTTTTTAAGTGTTTAAAAATTGTAAGCTGTGTATTTTTTTCTATGTATTAAAGTCGTTATACTAAGCCATGATAGTTCAATAGCTATGTCGCTAGCACTTTGTTTCAATGATGTGGGTTAAATCTTAACCAGGAAGCATGCACCGTTTAGAAAGTCGTTCTCCGATTTGTGAACCTCCCAATTCATCATGGACAAGTTTGGAAGGTGATAATAGAACCGTAACACATGCAACCCAATGCATTGACAACTTGAAAGAATAGAGTCTGCAAATGTTAATATCAGATCGTTCAAGTGCTTATTAGTATTTGGACAAATTTCAGCTAGTAATGACATCTTAGTTCTCGCTTACACACACACACATATTGTAATAACCCTTTAACACTGTAAGCCATAGAATTGAATTATATTAATATTCTCGAAGTCGACAAAGCGCCGCTGGCTGGAAAGTTAACACTGTAAATTTCAATGGCATGCAAATGCCACAAATTCACGACTAACCAGTACCAACCACCAAGTTTCAACGGTTTTCAAAATATAAAAGATAGAAAATTGGAATTGTCCCCATTTATGTGTAACTATTTTATTGTTTGATAATCGTAATTATTTGTACTTCTTTTTATCTTAGAGGAAGCCAGTAAATGTCGTTGTGTTCAAAAAATATCACAGTTACAAATAGAAAATGTATTTACATTTTTAGGTTTTAGGTGCTTAGGGTGTCTGAAGTCTTTTAAGAAAGAAATTTTAAGCGTAGAAAAAGCATATTGCAAGTGTATTTTGCTAAAAGGCGCCTACATCGAAAAATAAAATAATATTTAATAAATACTCATTCTAACTTTTTATTGAATGCCCTATGTAAGTATGATGCCACGGGTCATTCTTTTGCTGCCTTTTTTAGTCAAAAATCAGTTAAAATTTAAAGTATTAATAAGTCTCTTTTAAGATTTTTGTGAATTTAGAACCTCTGACTATTTTAGTTGTCAGAAAGCGTTATTCGTCATTTCTTGTCTGTTTATTTTATTCTGTATAGTAGGTAAAGAGATTTACTATATTCTTTTAATTACATTTTGTTTTATTGTTTACTACTATTATATACACATAGTGTTATTATATAACGCTTTTAAACTTATTTTATGTATTTCTATATTAAACTTACAATATTTATTTATTTATCAGTTTCTTTTACATTTTATATTAATACGTATTTTAAATATCTTATTTTATACATTTTCCTATCTTATATTCTTAATACTATAGTGGTATATCTTTAATATTATTTATAGCATTATTTATATTTTGTTGTATCTCTTTTCAGATTGGATGGGAGCCTAAATTCGGAATTATCGGAACAATAATTACTTCTTATACGAAACATGTTGCTCCGTGAAATCGCCGCGGGCGCACAATGCAATGGCGCCTGTCGCTGTACTTGCTACCATTTGCATATTGATTCCAGACATGAAATATGAACACAACATTATTTGCTGTGTCAACAGTGTAATATATCAATTTATTGTCTTTTACGTGCGATTTTTTCAACAATGGTATGAACGTGAGCAAGGAATATTCATATATTATGTCCGCATCCGTATTACATGCGAGTACCTTAACCAACGAGCTACCGTAATTAAAATATTATTTAAATGTATTATTTCATCAATACATTTAAATACTTTATGAAGCTTATACAGTCCTTTATTTTGGTTTTAGTAAAAAAATGTTTAGTTGATAATTGCATTCCTCTTTAATATTTCAGGAGAAACGAATTGCATTGCAATAGAATCATGCGATTATTAATGTGCTATTACGAAAATTGTTTCCTAATTTACTACCAAGAGCAACACAGTTTTGGCAGACTAACTGGCTGTAAATCTCATTAATACCTTTGAAAGCATTAGTGTAGGGCTCTATATTAAATGAGATGAGAAATAAGTATGTAAGGAGATTTTTGTAAGTTACTCGCGTGACTGAAAATTTGAGAGGAAGAAAACTAAGTTGGTAGTATGGCTGTAATGAAAATGGATGAAAGTCACGTGACAAAAAGTACCTACGTTAAATTGAAAGATGGACAGTACAAATGTAACGGTAGACCAAAAAATAGATGGATAGATTTTATTAAGGATGTTACACGATGATTTGTAGTGTGATAGAGGACGAAATTATGTCAGAATAAAGAACTATGGAAGGAAAGGATATATTGTGCAAACCCCAAATATTTGGGAGAAGGCGAAGAAGAAAAGAAAGATAAGTAATCAGTTCAAAACTGCTTGATGAAATTAATTTAATGAGAAATAAGTACTTATTTAGGAAGCTGTGATAGCTTAGTAGCTAGTGGCTAACACATTAGCTTTTTGGACTATTCAAACGAGTCTTATTCCATCAGTTTGCCTAAATTTTTAAGTGTAAAGATCAGGGAAAGCGTCACGTTTGTTAAGAATTTGTAAGAAGAAAATTTGTGATCTGTTGAGTCAAACATATACTTTATTAAGAAACACAGTTATGGTATCTGAAGAGCTGTCTAATGGGTTATCATGGAGTGGTGCATTGTTAACCTGTAATACAGACACCAGTCTCAAACAACAGGTATTTATTAATTGTTGTGTAAATAAAGTAAAATAAAGTTTCTATTCTGTCTAAAATTTGAAAAGTTTTTCTATCCTATTATAATAGCGAAACTTTGAAATTGGATATTGATTTTCCTTTTACCGCAGTCAGAAATTCGCTTTAAACATCTTCATAAATAAGTCTTTCGATTTCCGAAATTTTGTGATAAGAAAACAGTTGCTAAACTACAATAGATTTCAGAATGAAGACAATATAGACGAAGAGCTACCGACAAAATCGAATAACCTGCTCAGAAAAGGTTAAATAGTTTAATTTTTATTAATTAATCAACAAAGTAATAATAATAACCCGTGGGACAATATTTTTCTCTTAGAAATAGGTAAATGAATCTGCTTCTGTAGAACATATTATTATGTAAACATATAAGATATGTACTTGATTTTACAAGATTATGAGTGTATCTATTAGAATTATAATAACTATATAATATAATAACAGCCCATAAATGTCGCACTGCTGGGCTCGGGCCTCCCATTATAAGGGAACGGACAGTATATCCGCCACGCTTTCCAAGGCGACTTGGCAGGTTTGACACATCGGTTATCTCGATGTGCAGGTTGCATCATGATGTTTTCCTTCACCGTTCTTAGCACGTGGTAATTATAACAATATACACATCAGGTCAGAAAACTGCCTAAGTGGTGCATGCCGTTCCGGCCAGGATCGAACCCGCGCCCTTTAAGTTTGGGACGCGTGTGCTAGCCATTACTCTACCACGACTATACTAACTATTAGAATTACATAAATGAAATTGAATTTTATGGTTTCATACTTACTTATAACAACCATGATGAATTTGTTGTATGTGAAGCACCATATTATATTGATTTTTTAATAAAAAATATGATTTAGCGGATTATAGTTGTTACTATTTTAAGAATCCGTGTTCACAGTAGGGCGATCGTAGCGCTTGAGGATTATCGTCAGATGTGTCTACCTACAACGATCGAGGCTGTTAATAAAAGTACAAGCTTCAGCGAGGACCATGAAGTATTCTTAAGACATCTATTAAACTATTATTTTTTAAATTAGAAAACACTAAAACGATAATAATTATTTTTTAGCCTTGTAGCTAGTGAGTTATTCAAACAAATCAATAGCTCCTAGTCTAAGAATCGGATGCAAATATTGGCGAAAATGGTGGACTTGCCAGCCATCGATTCATGAAAAGTTTAAATTGAATTCCATTTTATTACGGACAGGCTTTCATTTGGTCGTGCCTTTTGTCGCTTGAATGTATTATAATACCGTGGGGTCACGATAACGCAATTATGTTTTAATTTATATACGGCGCGGGCTTATCACGCGAGGTGGCGCGCCGCGTCGCCGAAGCGGACGGCCGTTTACACGAACACTTATCAAATGAACCGAAGCTTTGCCAGTTTATACTAATTATTAAGATAAATATTGCTTTAACTACACCTTGTTTTCGGAACATGTCGTTAACTTGATTATTGTGTGTAATTTGTAGGCGCGCCGCTCTGGCAACTGTTTAACACCTTAATGATATAGCAATTTAGACAAATTAGTATATTTTGCTAGCAAATGTGTATGTGTAGGTAACTATCGCGCTCTGTCATAGAAGTATGAATTATTTTAATACTATATTTTTATTTTTACTCTTAAAAAATAAAAATATATTACATAATGAGTTTAATACTCATTATGGAACTATTTTATATATAACATAGCAAGTGTTTCCCATAGAGGTATTCAAAGAATTTAATTAATTTATTAACATTTGCTAAAATTCTGGCATATTAATATACGTATAATATGATTACATATAATATTATTACATATATTTTACTTTATGTACTATCGTTTACCTACCATTTTTATTCTTAACATTGGAATAATTAGTTCTTTCATAACTACCTACTATTAAGTAATTTTAAAATTGTCGATATTATGATTTTTTGTCAATTAACTGTAACATATTATTTTGATCTATTTAATCTAATAGCTTAGCGAGCTATTAGACTAAGCTACAACTTGACTTTAGTTAATTACACCCGAAATGTGCAGTGTCGAATACTGAGACATCAAAATATAATTTATTACGAATCAAATTGTCCGGGGCAAAAATCGTTTACGCTACAAAGACGACATTAAGCATCCCTCGACCTCGTCGACTCAATGTATCGAATCTATGGAGGGGAATGAAATTATCTCTGTTTTCCTATAAACGCAACCCAATGCATGTTGAAAGACTACGCGGTATAAGCGACGAGTGCAAAGCGTGTACTAATTGTATACAAGCTGATTCTTTGTAAAACATTTCGTTGATGTCTCAGAGCACCAAAATACGTAGACCGAGTGCCAAGTATTCAGAGTAAGGCTGCCTGTTTACCTACACAGACGTAAACTACGCGTATACTACACGAGTTTACGTATACATGTCTATAAAATATTCTTCACTTCATTTGACGCTTTTGTTCTCATAGGTTCCGTCTGTCTATAGATATATTCGTTTGTCAGAGATTACATTTTTTTTTGTTATGTAAAGTTTTAAAGTTCAAGGTATCGTTAAGATATTTGTATCAATCGATTGTCACCTAATTTCAAAATATACCACTCAATGTAGACTACTAGTAAGTAGTTTAAATTGAGTAGTAGTTCAATTTTTGTTTTTTTTTTTTATTGGACTTGTCTTTATGTTGTTGGTCCGAAGACCTTACAACTTTACCGGGGTTTTTGGGCAAGTGCCTTCGCGAAGCGAAAGCGCTCGAGCCCGGAGGGGCAACCTGCTCGAGGGAGCTCCCTAAGGAGTTTTACCTCGGCTGGACTGTTGCCATGAGAGGGGGATGAATTTAATGATGCCCACCATAGGGCGACACAAAGCACTAATTGAGAACGGGCGACGGGTAATATAAAGCCCGAGGGGAAGGATTCCGGCGGGCCGGGATCGGTGGTTTGCGGCGGCCTACGCTATCTTACTGCCGTTTCGCAACGTGTTATGGCTGGGAGAGATAAAACGGCGAAAGAAACTTCCCAGCAACACGCCTAGTCTATCCTGTGGGGGAGCTATGTCTCCTAGCGTCCCTCGCAGGGACGTGGAGAGATCTTGATTGGCGGCGCCTGAGACGCCGCCGTCTGTGTCTGTCTGTCCGTGCCTGCCAGCCTGCCGTCCTAACCGCGGGCGGGCTGATCCGGGCCAGCCGTTTTGTGATAACGTCGACCCTGTCCGTGAGGACGTTACGCGGTCGTCGCACGAGAGCCTTTCGCCGAGGCTTATAATCGGACGCGGACACGACGAGCGGATTTCGATGGTGCGGCGCGAGATCGAAATACTTACGCGAGAGCGACGTAATGTAGTTTTTGATGGAGGGAAGCTCCAGATCGCGGTGGAGGTCGACGTTACGCATATAGAGGGGAGCACCGACGGCTCTGCGCATGAATTTGTTCTGCACGATTTGCAATTTATCTAAAAGGGCAGGCTTGGCATGGCCGAATACCACACTCGCGTATGTCATGATCGGGCGGATGCATGTTTTATACAAAGTAAGCTTGTGTCTGAGGGACATTTTGCTTCGTTTGTCTATCATGGGTGCTAAACGACCCATCACAAATCGCGCTCTATTCCGGATTATAGTGATATGCTCGTTGAAGCGCAAGTTCCGATCTAGGGTGACACCCAGGTATTTGGTATACTTTGCCCAGGGAATTTGTTGTTCGTAGAGCGAAATGGTTTTTAGGCGAAGGCTAGCGCGTTTAGGGGAGCGAAGCGTGCCCGGGGAAAAGAACATTGCTGCGCTTTTCTCCGGGTTTACCTCTATCCTCCATTTGCGAAACCATTCGCCTAGCTCTGTGACAGCTGCCTGCAGCCGGACGCAAGCCATTTGTCGGTTCTGATCTGATGTATAGAGTGCGGTGTCATCCGCGAAGAGGGCCAACTCCACATCTGGAGTTTTTGGGATGTCGCTGGTGTACAGCGTGAAAAGTAGTGGGGACAGGGCCGAGCCCTGTGGTACACCGGCTGTGAGTGGGTGAGGGGACGAGCGCGTTCCCTCCACTCGAAAACGGAAGCTTCGGCCTAGGAGGAAGTCTCGCAAGATGAGCACGAGTCTGTCTGGCACACCGAACTGGTACAACTTGTAAATCAAGCCGTTGTGCCAGACCTTGTCGAAGGCTTTTGCTACATCTAGGAACAGTGCGGCTGTTCCTATAGGGCGGGGGCGATGGGCAAAGTGAGATAGTATGTGCTCCGTGATGCGGTGCACCTGTTGTACGCATGAGTGTCTGGCACGGAAGCCAAATTGCTCATCGGGTAATAGATGTTTGCTGAAGGCAAAATCTCTAAGTCGTGAGAGGATGACTCTCTCATAAAGCTTGCTGAGTGCGCTCAGTAGGCTGATTGGACGGTAGCTAGACGGTTTATTAGCCGGTTTTCCCGGCTTGTGAATACCAATGACATCTGCCTCCTTCCAGATCGCGGGGAAGGAGCAATTTGTTATGGCAGCATTGAAGATGCTCACCAGGATTATAATTAGGTGGGCGGGGAGGAGTTTTAAGACGCGATTGTTAATGCCATCGATCCCTGGAGCTTTTCGCGGTTTGAGGGACTTGATCAGATCTTGCACTTCTTCGATCGTGACCGGGTCGAGTGTGGTTTCCGCTGGTAAGGAGGATCTACGTTCGACCTCGGAGTCCACATCCGTCAGGTGTGACTGGTCGACGTTTTGCGTAGTGGGGGAGCATTGAAGCTCTAGACTCTGAGCAAGGCACTCGGCCTTCTCCTCGTCATCGAACGCCTCGGTGTTGTCGGCTCTTTCTAGCGCGGGTATGACAGTAAGGGTGTCTGATTTGAGAGCTCTAGCCAGCTTCCAGTACGCCTGGTGAGTTGGTTCGATATCCCTCAACGTTCTGTCCCAACGTTGTTCCCTGACTTCCCGGATACGTAGTTTGACCTCGCGCTCTAGTTCGCGGAGTCGGATTCTGTTATCCTCGGTGGGATATCTGTCATGAGCTCTGGAGGCGGCTCTATTTTCCCTCAGCAGTACCCTCACCTCGTCCGGCAGGCATAAGTGGCGGTCATCCTCCACTGGCACCTGCCTGGACGAGTTCCGCACTGCGGATTGAAGGTGGCAGGTGAGGGCTTCGATCGCCTTCTCCGTGTCTTGGCGGGACCCGATGTGATCTGGGATGCGGTCCAGATCTTGTGAGCTGGTTGCCTTGAGGAGGTCCCCAAGTCTCAACCAGTCCACAGAGGTCCTAGTTTCCGATGTCTGGTCTGTCTGTGGTCCTAATCTAAGGATAACCGGACGATGGTCCGAGTCTATATTGTCCATCGTTTCGATCGAATGGAACTGAAGAGTTACGCCCCTCAGTAATGCTAGGTCGAGAGTGTTTGGGGTCCCCCAGTCGCGGTTGGGGGGGTATCTCGTGGGGGTCATAGGCGTTAGTATATCAAACAAAAGATTGTCTGATATATTTATTAGGGCTCTGCCATTGGTGTTAGTGGTATTGCAATTCCACTGCTCGTGTTTGCAATTCAGATCTCCGGCTATTATAACAGCCGGGCCTAAGTTGAATAGGGCTTCTAGGTCTTTTTTAATAAGGGTTTTTTGGCATGCGAGGTATGCTGAGACTATAACTAGAGGTTGGTGGCCAGTCATTGCTAGTCTGCAGGCGGATACCTCCATACCTTCTAGTGGAGGGGTGACTACAGGCATACAGTGTAAGGATCTTCTGAAATAGATCAGGGTGCCGCCACCACGGCCTACCCTGTCATGTCTAGTGACCCGATAGTTAGAGATCTTTGGATCTCTATTACTCGGTTTCAGGAAGGTCTCCTGTACTAGTAGTATATCTACTTGATTGGTAACCAGGAAGTCATGGACCAAGTCGCGCTGGTTTCGAAGGCCGTTGGCGTTATAAGTCGCCAGAGTCAATGAGCGTGGTTTACTTCTACCTACATGCGCCATTTGTTACCGGTAACAATAATTTGTACTAGGTTGTTTAGTTTCAATTTTTGTGTATATTAACTAAAAGTATTCGTTATATTGCATGTTCATTGTAAATAGTTAAAGTCGAAGGGGATTTCAGGCTCATTGTTATGACGTGAGAAATGCTGGTCGGGGAACAGGCGTCATTTATACATTTATTCAAAAGTAGGGTAGTTGACTATCAAATCAAGTTAGATTTCTTTTAATAAAAAATATAAATCATGTGAACGGTGTTTTTATATACACAGATATTCTATGCTTCTTAGCAAACTGACCGAATTGGTAAAATGAGAACTATAAAACACACTACTGTTCTTTTTGAACTTTTTGTCCATCCAAAGGTTGCTGGAATAAATCACCAAATGCGGTATGGCTGCTATGTTGTATTGTAAATTGTAATTTGTCTTAAATGTATTTTTTAACACACAATAAAGCATATTCCTTCATTCATTCGAGTTATATCGGTTTGGGTGTAGATTTTATAGTTAATTTTTAGTTTAATTTATATTATAGTTTCATTTATTTAGAATAGAATAGATAACACGAGGCAATAAACAAAAACGTAGACAATACGAGGGCTGTATGGCATGCGTGCGGGTGGAAGGCAGCCTGTCGCCCTGGTTTGACGTCAATATTGGCGTCCGCCAGGGCTGCGTGCTGTCGGCTTTGCTGTTCATCCTATATCTGGACGATTGTCTCCAGAGAATAAGATTGATGGGTGTTGGGGTGCGGATCTGCAAACACTAGTCACAATGATGAAAGATGACTGTCAGGCGAGAGGCTTACATTTGAATGCGAAGAAAACAAAGGTTATGGTGTTTGAAAGAGAAGAAACCAGAACGAATGCAAGGATAATGGTCGATGATGTTATGCTAGAGCAAGTGAATGAGTTTGTATATCTTGGATGTGCTTTTAGCAGGGATGGAAGGTACACCGCTGATATAGAAAGAAGAGTGAATTTGGGGAATAGTGTGAATGGAGCGTTAGGTAAACTTCTAGGCGCTAAGAACCTCAGCCAGAAGGCCCAGCTCGCCGTACACAACGCGGTGCTGGTACCTACGCTCACGTATGGATGCGAGAGTTGGGTATGGAAGAGAGAGCATGAAAGTAGAGTAAACGCGGTCGAGATGCGAGCACTGCGCAAAATCTGCGGATATGCGGATATGTATGTATGTAGAATAGATAACACTTTATTGTTCATAAAATATGTACATACATACATAACTTCACGCCAGTTCCCTTGCGGGGTAGGCACGAACAACAGAGTGCCATTTAGGCTTATTCTTACACACCTCACTTGCCTCTTTGACATTCATAACTCTTGTCATGCACACTCGTCTGTTCTTAAGGCTCCTGACATCACCTTCTGCTAGTACACGATCAATTTGATCATGGAAGGTGTGTCGTGGCCTTCCACGACTTCTGCATCCATCCACTTTTGCATTGTATATCTGTTTAGTCATTCTTTCATCATGCATTCTTTCCACATGCCCGAACCACCGGAGCATTCCTTTCCTTACCTTCACCCTGACACTCTCTTGCAGACCAACTCTCTTTCTTACTTCGGTATTACGAACGCAGTCCGCGAGCGTCACTCCGCAGATTTTGCGCAGTGCTCGCATCTCGACCGCGTTTACTCTACTTTCATGCTCTCTCTTCCATACCCAACTCTCGCATCCATACGTGAGCATAGGTACCAGCACCGCGTTGTGTACGGCGAGCTGGGCCTTCTGGCTGAGGTTCTTAGCGCCTAGAAGTTTACCTAACGCTCCATTCACAATATACAATTACAAAAATCACAATAATTTAGTTTATTTTAAATATTTATTTGAATTTTTTAAGTCAGTTTAGTATATTTTATCGTAGTTTAATTTAAATAAGCTATTTTTGTAATGAAGTAAAAAATAATGTAATAAACAGTTATATCGTAAATCTTAAAACCGAAATCCTATTACTTGGGCCGATGGCGTAAAACTCCGTTAATGTTTTCTAGGCAATTAGTGCTTCACCCCTGATTTAAGGTTATGGTCCCACGACACAGTCACACTGGTCACGTGGCCTCTATCTCTTTATTTACTTTGACAAGGCGGAAAGTGTGCGAAAATTATCACCTCGGCACTTTGAAGTTACGGCATATTTGAATCACTGTTTCAGAAAGGACACTAAGGAAAATGTATGTTTTATTCGTCCTTTTAAAGATCATTAAAGACTAAATATAAATATGATTATTACAGCTTAATAAAGAAGAGATCACTAAAATCTTTTAAATTGATTAGGAATGCACAATACAATTAATCAAAAAAGAAATCACTTAATGTAACGACACACCTGCGGAACGTGCCGCGCGAAAAGTTCATGTAAACACACTCGTAGTATTTTTAAATTTCTGACGTATGATACATCAACGGAAATTCCTTTAGCCGCCAAACTCTCCGGATTGTACGTACCGCAGGTGTGTCGTTAGTATAAGTTTCACCCCAAAAAACATTGCGGGATGATAGTTACTCTAAATCTTATCCGTGCAGAAACGGCGAAAGAATACAATTTCCTGCGGCCGGACGGCCTGTCTTAAGACGCGATAAACCAACCCACAGCCAGGTGGTAGGGTATTTTCCCGTCTGGATGGCTACCACCCCTGGTCTAAACTATGCCACCATAACAATCTTGTGTTGTGTTCCAGCATCAGTGGCGAGGTTGCAGTCTCCCTTAAGAGAGCAGCAGCACATTGGTAGCACCTTTGGTGTTAAAATGTCCATAGGTGACGGTAAACGCTTTTATCAGATGGGCTGTCTGCCTGTCTGTTGAAATCATGCAATAAAAAAAACCGTATTTACACCTTTGAATTTACAGACATATCACCAACCTACGGGATTCCATGATATACCTTCGGACTCAAAACTTACGAGAACGCATACTAAAGTATGAAAATATCACACAATTCGGTTAATACAGACCCCTTTTGGAATATTTATATAAATTAAAATAAACAACGAATACAACAAGGCTCAACGACAAGACACACACTTTAAAATAATGTTTTGTTTGTATACCGCATGTTGGAAGCATGGACAAACAGAAGTAACAACACGTAACTACACATAATACATATTTAATTCCAAACGATGGAATTGTTGGAATTTCATAACACAGAACTAGTAGCACACACCTGAATAGTTAATTGGCTGAGTGCATGGAACAATTTCAAACTTGAACAATTAAATTTGCATGAAAATTCAATTACATTTTATATCACGTTGAGCCAGGAGTTTCTATTGTCTAACAGCTAAAGTTTTACTAACTAGAATAATATACATTAAACTTAAATGAATGTACATAGGAGTTGGTACTGCTTATAAATGTCTCTCTCCTAAACCGCATGTGAAAATTTAAGCTCACTAAACCACCTCTAATGTTTAAAGTTACGATAATTTAACCTATAAACATTGAGCGATGTTTTTTTTTTTTGGTAATTTTGAGTAAAGTTTAATATTTTGTTTTATCCTAATTTATTATATAATTACTATATTCTGTCAAAAAAGTATCGGGAATGAATGATTTGTTTATGGTTCCAAATTCATTTTTTGATGTTTTTTGTTGTTAGATTGGCACAACAGTTTTTATTTTGGCGCGGAGTTTGAGTTGCATCAGTAATTTAGATTAAATACAGTGCTGTTTTCAGTTAGATCATATCTAGTGTGTATTGCGAATTTCATAATGGACAAAAACATCGAACAAAGAGTTTTTCTTATATTTTGCACCGCCAATGGAATTTCATGTTCGGAGACACGGAAAATGTTACAGAAGGTTTACGATGAATCGACTTTATCAAAAACACCTGCTTATGAGTGGTACAAAGCGTTCAAAAGCGGTCGAGATATGCTGGAAGATTTGCCTCGCCCTGGTAGGCCATCAACGTCTTCGACTGAAGTGAAGTGAAGTAAAGAATTGAATGAACATCGCAAAAGTGAAGGAAATAGTGACAAAAAAATCCTCATTCAAGTTTGAGAGAAATTTCTGTGTCTCGCGAATCGATCCGTATCATTTTAAATAATTTTAAACACTTGGATATGAAACATGTTCCCACTCGGCTAGTCTCAAAAGACCTGAATTTTCTCCAAAAACTCAATTGCATAAGAGTCGCTAAGGACATGCTAGAACGAGTCAATTCCGATCCAACATTCATGAACGCGTTGTTACAGGTGACGAGATGTGAGCTTACGAGTTTGATATGCAAACCAGTCAACAAGCTTTGGGGTGGAGCCTTCCAACTGAACCGAAACCGAAAAAACCACGCCGATGTCGATCAAAAGTCATGTTGACTGTTTTCTTTGACCATCGCGGTGTTGTGCACTCGGAATTCTTACCGGAAGATCAAACGGTAAATAAAGTATATTATTTAAACGATATGCGGCGTTTAAGAGAGCAAATTCGACGAAAAAGGCCAGATTTGTGGAAAGAAAATTCTTGGATTTTGTACCACGATAATGCGTGTTCGCACAAGGCCATTATTGTGAACAAATTTTTGAATAAAAACTCAACAAATACCATCAAGCAACCACCTTGTTCACCAGATATGGCTCTAGCCGATTTCTTTCTTTTTCCTAAACTCAAATCACTACTTCGTGGCACCCGTTTTCATTCGATAGAAGACGTAAAGGAGAATTCGCGACGAGAACTGAACTCAATTTCGGCAATAGCGTTTTAAAAATGTTTTAATGATTGGATTATTCATTGGCGTAAATGTATCGTTTCTGAAGGAGCATAATTTGAAGGTTATAAAATAAATTTGAATGATTTTTTTTGTATTCTTGATCTTTTCCCGGTATTTTTTTGAAAGAGTAGTACATTACTCATGTTTTTCTTTGGCTTGGGATGTAATTTTTATATCTAAATTTATATAATGCATAGCTATTCCTAAATATTTAATTCCTATTGGATTGTGAAATTTTTAAAAATTGGGCACGGATGTGTTCCTTCAGCATAGTGGAGGTACTCCGTAGAGGTGACGAACGTTCTATCTTATAACCAAATTTGCTTGAGAACCCTAAAACCATCATACTTATTGCTGCCAAATATAGCTTTTAGTTACAGGATTTTGTCCATTTATCTACTCTAACTTCAAAACATACTTGCTTAAGTTGTCAAGATTTTTTGTTACAACACACTTTTATTTTGACAGCCAGCTAAAATTATTTATAGTTGACGTTTGGTGTGTTAATCTCCATTCTGCTAGTAATTGGAAGGCCCATGGGTCTTATATTATTAGGGTAGCCAAAGACCCTTCAAAGATTGGAGCAATTTTCACTGAAGAAAATAATTTCAACTATTAACAACTAGTGAGTACATCGATCGCAAGTATCGTAACCCTAAAATGCAAGCGGGTAGATTCATTACAGCGCGCAACTAACGCAGTCCACACGCTTGCTGTTTATCACGCGGGTCCATTAGGTCCTTTCCACCCTCACACGAAGTTAATAGGGTTAGCAATTCTACATGTGATACTCCAACTTAACAACAATTTGGAAACGTTCATACACTATAAGTATAATGTATACTTTTTCTGCAACATGTAAAAAAAATAAGAAAATACTATACATGTTACTTATTATTATGTCTCCCAATCGTCTGGTATTTGAATATTATCAGATGTATTAATATTTTAAAGTATTGAGGTTACTAGGTGTTATATTTTTGTGTGAATGAAGTAACTTGCGTAGATATTGTATCGATTAATTTAATATCGTTCTACAGTATTCTTTTTAAAATAATTGTAATCTTGTAATAAAGCGACAGCCCTAAATGCAACCCTCTACATAATATTGTGACTACGATTATTGTTCCATGTTTAAAAGAGATGACGCTATAAAACGCTCATACGACCATCTCTTTCATTGCGTACACTGAACTACTTTAAGAAACAAAATCTTGTAAATACGTGGCGTATGTTTGGCTTGTATCAGTTTACGGGACATTTAAGTGCGGTTGTGAAAATAAATAGGTTTAATCGTCATGCAGGGTCGTTTAGACACATGCATGCACTAAGGGGGTTAGATTTGCGAATGCTTCCCAATGCATACCTTAGTAAATTTTCGGATTGTAAAATCAATCTCTACTTATAGAACAAGCTACTGTAATAAAAGTCCTTTTAAGATTTTTTTTGTTTTTTTTAACAACTCTATGGACTCGAGTTCCGTACCCTTTTTCACAACTTAATTTCTATGAAAGTTTTTAGAGAGCATATACGCTTATTGTTTATTTTTGTTACTGTGTGTGACATTAATTTAGTGATTATTATGTTGTGGTGTGTACCTTAATAATAACTTATTATATTAATTTATTCTAATTTTAATACTAAACTTATACTAATGTAGAGTGTATCTGTTACATGCTAGTGTTGTGAGGAAGTGCATGTGCAGTGTGTGCCTTATGTCTATACCTATATATATTATCTCCTTGAAGATTACATTTATATTCTGTAACAAATTACATCAATAAGATATTTTTCTTCTTGTGAACTACGCTATAAATGGTAGAGCTGTAAAGTTTTGTGCACTTGCTTTTGCTGGTAGTGGTGGATGCTGGCAGTAGTTGGTGGAGTGTTGAACCGTACAAGATCGTTCTTTAATCCTCACGACTTTAGGTTAATTCTTTAGCCTATTTGTTATATGAATAATCACTTGATGAATTATTTATGAGTCTAAAATTAGTTTCATAGAGAATTTTAATGTTTAATCAACAGTAAAAAATTTAAAGAAAAACGATAGGAATTATAGAAATTATGTAATTTTCATCCACTAGTAGTATTTCTATAATCCTACTATTATTATTAATCTGTGAACACGACATTAATGTCGCAATTAAAAATACTCACTAACTGCATTATTAAATACCCTGTCTGATTCCTAATAAGATTCCAATCAGAGAACGCGACAAAAATTAATGAAATTAATTAACGACTAATTATAAGAACTTTAATTAAACACGGCGGGTGTTCGACGATTAATATTGAGTTTATTTAATTTCACAGGATGTTAAATTATTGTTCATTAATAAAAAGTGGGTACGTTTGTTTGTTTTTATTTGTTAACTTTCTAACCTACTGACTTATGCTCGGTTCCTAAAGCTTACCGACCGTTGAATTGGCTTACTATACGTTAAAAATTGACATTAGCTCAATGCGACAAGTGAATCAATTGTAAGGTACGGAAACCAGCATAACATTGCATTAAAAATCCATGAATGGGGATGCAGACATAGGTTACAATAAATTATAATATTTTTACATATAGGTAAAAGTACAAGCGGTAAAATAGCATCCTATCGTTTAATTTTTAAAATATCACGATATAAATAATTTTAATTACTTTTAAATTTTAATGAATGTACTATTTGACTATTTCGGAACACATTTGAGGCAAACTTACAGAAAGACAAACACAAAAAATGAAAGATAAGGCATTGAGTAATTAGCAGTTTTCATTTAAATTTTCAGACTAAGTGTTTCGAAATTACAGACAGGTATTTTAATTTTGTTGGTTAGTGCATAAACCAGTCGAAATTGGAGTACAGGCTGTAATTTAAAAAATCTAATTTAACCGAAAGATATATCTTAATCATCAAAATTGCATCGAAAGACCGAACATAACTCAGCCCCATGAGTATCAATCATTCAAAATCCAACAATTGTGTATTATGAATCTGCGAGGGGCGGCCAGCATAATGGTACAAAGCTGGCCCAGCTTTTATATATCAATTATGAGATTATGGAAGATATAGGGAGATCATAACAATAATCGATCCATGTTGGGGTGGACTGAATTCTAAAAGCAGTTAAGTGTGCATAATTTACTTTTATAGCGTTCTCTAAAAACTTTACTTAGTTAACTTTAAAAAGTTTGAAAGTGGTAATCTAAAGTTAGATTTCATACATACATACATACATAACTTCACGCCAGTTCCCTTGCGCGGTAGGCACGAACAACAGAGCGCCGTTCAGGCTTATTCCTACACACCTCACATGCTTCTTTGACATTCATAGCTCTTGTCATGCACGCTTGTCTGTTCTTAAGGCTCCTGACATCACCTTCTGCTAGTACACGATCAATTTGATCATGGAAGGTGTGTCGTGGCCTTCCACGACTTCTGCATCCACTTTTGCATTGTATTATATCAGTTTAGTCATTCTTTCATCATGCATTCTTTCCACATGCCAAATGCAGTTTTCATTTCTTTTCGTGGGATATGGGTCCAACGCTTTCAGAATTAATTTGGACAATATCACAGTATTGGCAAAACGATAACAAAACGTTAGGTGTACCTATGTAGTATATATAAACAAGGGGCGGGAATATTTAATGATACAAAATTTGGTCGGTAACTTTCCAGTTTTTCTGTTATTTGAGACCGTGTTGGCAACACAAAACAGATAATATTAGAAATTATGGCATTTGTTGTGAAATTCCTGACAAACACTTCAATATTATTAGTAGACAAGATTTTTAAGCGATAAACATACAATATATAGATTATTATAAAAAAATCAATGTGAAATTGTTAGTTTTAAAGCGAACTCTTTTATTACGATGCTAAAAATGTTTTCTTTTAATATTTCAAAATTTTCTAGAGACTTCAAATTTATTATCTATAAACTACAATAATATAAAGTTTAACATCATTTTAATTAAACACATAGCTTCTACAATGTTTTGAGTCCTGTGGTGCGGCGGCGCTGGGTTTAGCGGGAAGCGAACTGTGTCAAATTTGCGGGAAAAGAAGTGTGGGACAATTTTGATGGGAATCGGAAGATAAGCACGCACTTACCTGGTTAATGGGAATGAAATGCGGCTGCTCCTCTGCCCTCAGTCCACTTCACTTCACTTTATTTGTTATAGTATGTTTATAGTATTTAATTTAATATGTTTTAATATATCTTGCAATTGGGATGCGGAGCGGGTTAATTATAAGTTATATGTATTTATATTTATTTATAGTGATGCGGGCGCGATATATTTTATGTTATTTTATATATATATATATTTACATTTGCGGTGCGATTTAATTTATTTTATTTTATGATGACATGAGATGAATGATTGACGTGACGTGCGAAAGGGAACGCGCCGTCAGATTTCAAGGAAGAATTTAAATATGTCGAAGAAAAGTATGAATAGGTCGAAAGGAGGTTTACATGGCGGTACCATTTCCCCCGGCCTTAAAGGGTTGCCTTTAAAAAATGTAAATTAGAAATACGAAGGAACAAAAAATTCCTCAAGTGGGTGAAAATCCAAAGTTTAATGCGGTGAGCGATATCAAATTATTGTTTAATTAGCGAGTGGCAACCATTAGTAAAGTGAGCGGAGTTAAACTGTATATGTATGAAGCGAGCGAAAAGGTAATGTATATTGAGCGAGCGGACATTTGTATACAATGAACTTCCAGTACGATACACGTCTGAAGGTTCAAAGATATTTACATAATGAGCAGTCATATTTAAAGATATACAAAGTACGACAGACATGAGCGAAAAAATAAACATATGGAGCGATTATAAATTAATAAAGCTTGAGCGGGGGACTAATATTATGTCCATTAAATTAAAAAAAGTATGCGGATCAGCAAATATTCAATTAAATATCAGCTTAAATAACGTATCTTAAACTAGCGAGATTCAATATAACAAATTAGCGAGCGAAGAAATAATATGACAGAAGGTCTTAAGCAAATAAACACAAAAGGCGAGCGAGTGACTAAAATTAATAGAGCGTATTCAATAATTAAAATCTTTAAGCAAAGGACTAATAACTGAAGTCCAATATAATTAAAATGAGCGAATATAACACTATGACAGCGTAAGTAATAATAAAAGAGCGAGCGCGGTTGGTGGAGCAAATAATGCCCAAATAAATAATTACTAAAGCGGGCGTGAGACTTACACTAGGAAGGTCCAAATTAATATAAAAGGAGCGGGAGTGGGACCTATACTAGTATAGTCCGAAATTAATTAAAGAAGCGGAAGCGGGACCTAAACTTACAAGGTCAAAAATAAGTATACATGAGCGGGTGCAGGACCTAAATAAGCAAGGTCCGAAATAAGCTTATAAAGAAGCGGGAGCGAGATTGGGACCTAAGCACGCATGGTCCAAAATAAATTTATTAGAGCGGATGCGGGACCAAGACAGATAGGTCCGAATTAAATGGTGCGGACGCAGGACTTATGTTTGTTTGGTCCAAAATAAATTTACAAGAGCGGTACGGGACCAAAACAAATCAAGACCAAAATAAACTTATAAGAGCGAGAGAAGGATTTAAGCACGCTTGGTCCAAATATATATTTACAAGAGCGGATAGGAGACCAAAGCAAGCATAATCCATAATTAAATGAAGGAGCGGAAAAGAATATAAGTTAAATGTATATTCAAATTATTAACGCGAATAAAGAAACAATAGAATAATCGAGGGTGCTTAAAATAAACAAAATAAAGGCGAGAGTTGAACCAATGTAACCTATACTAAGTCTCAAAAAATAAACAAATACTTATTAATTATTAATATTAAAATAAAGCGGGATATTTAAACCGAAAAAAATAAAACTTTATTAATAACTTAAAAAGAAACTATTAATCTAAGGTCGGCACATAATACAACGAAATAAATGAACGTGCAAACTTCATTCATTCTAAATATTCCAATATGCGATATGTCATGTTTCGTAGTATGTGCAACCCCCCATATCCTAAAACAACAACTAAGAAAGCGATGCGGTGGAAATTATTTAAATAAAAATATTAAATTAATAAAATATTAATCCCTCGATCTGAGAAAACACATCGGATGAGGCGCGATGCGACAAAGTATTTGACGCAAAGAAAAATGTAATGTATGCTCATTAAACTTAAAACACGAATTATGTTTAAATATTTTATCGTGTGCGGGAATGGCACGTAAAATAATGCCCATGGAACACTTCTTCATTAAGACATCATTCGATGTATTTAAACTATGATTCGAGAGTAAAATGTCACTAAGACAGAGCGCAGTAATATTTATATAACTCGAACCTAAAAGTACGCGAGCTTTCAAAGAGGTTTTATTTCGTACTAATATCATAGTGCGCGGAATATAATATATTAAAGCGGAAGAAAATATTTTGTTAATACAAACTTTGCGATGATAATCTTCATGAAAATGACAATATTCAATATTAGACAGCGAAGCGGTATTCTTCCTAGGATTACATAATGTCCTAAGAAGAACGGTCAAGCGAACTTGAACGAAAATATTGTAATTTATAAACGATCCATGCGGGATCTTAAAGGTAGCGGGAGAACTTATATCGTAGCCTAATACCGTGCGGACAGTAGGATATAGTATATTAAAATTATTATATACCATATTAGGACTAAGAAAGCGCGGGAGCAGAGAATATTTAAATAAAGCGGGCAGATTAAACATCGTGTATGCAAGCGGATTCGAATTATTAAAGCATGAAACTCTTATATCTGCTATATCGTCAAACGACATATTATATTTACCTTTGATCAACAAAGTATTTTGCGGAAGTTTATAGTCGTTTGATTTAAAACCACAGTGACGTTTAATCAAACGACCTGATGAAACAGATTTTAATAAACATTCGTCAATAGCCACACGCGCTAGAGATGGCGCCAGTGAAGCGTGAGAGTAAGTATGCTGATTGGTGCGACTGACTTTACGACCATCATCGTCATCACTATTGACAGTTATTGATGATGATATTTCACTGTGTATACAAACCCTAATCGAGTCAACATACGATTTATTATGCGGTTTAGTAACGTTTCTAGACGATGGAATAGTATTAGTGACCAACAACTGCGATGGGCTATCACCATCAGATGCGGAAAGAGCGGAAGACGACAACAACTTGCTTAGTACAGCTACAGTCGAATTGTCTGAATAAGACGCGGTTTGTATATAATTTTCAACATCGTGACTATAAGAAGACATTGATGTAGATATATTGTTATTGCAGCATACATTAATAAGCTGGGGAGGAACATTCTCAAGAAAAGGATCAGGTTTTGATGTAGAAAACTGCGGTAAACGTGAAGCATCAGACTGCGTAAGCGACTGTAACGACTTGCTTGGTACAGCTAAAGTCGAAGCGGGTGAATAAGACGCGGTGTGACGACGCTTTTCAACATCGAGACTACAAGAAGCCATTGACGTCGATACCTCGTCATTGCGGTACGAATCAATGTGTAAATTATTAGGCGAGAGCGGTATAGATTTTTCAGGTAAATCATCATTAATTACGAATGACTGCGGTGAACAAAGAGCATCAGACTGCGTAGAAGACTGCAATATTGGAGTGCTTGATACAACAGCGAGTGATTGCAAAGCGGTTTTATAGTTATTTTGAATATGATTGCAATCTAGTACGGTGTTCTTTGATTGCAGCCTCCTAAGTGCTGCTTTTGTTTTGCAATATAATTCCTCAAAAGGATTCATTGCGTCAAAATCAGGTACGGCACCTGGCACAGTCATTAAGAGTTCCTCATTATATGCATTGACGGTATCTTTAAATTGCGTGCGAATATTGTCTAAGGTTGCGGCATATGTAAGAAAGCAATGCAGACATTCTGTACTGTCGAAGGCCTGCTGCGATTTTTTATATATTAATTGAAGGGCTTCGAACAAACTATCTTGTCGCACTTTCAAAGTAATTAATTCAACGTTGTCACCAATATTCAAAGTAGATGACATATTGATGACAGATTTAATTCAATTTCAATTAGGAAGAAGAAGAAAAAACAAATGCGGTTAAATGACAAACACGTCAGCGGAAAACCGATAAATGAAAATGGCGAATTGATGCGATATGAAATATGATTTAATGAATGGCGAACTTAATTATATTTATTTCTACTAATAGAAATAACACTCGGCTAAGGGTTGCCTAAACGTGCGGGTGCGAGTAATTAATATAGCTTAGACAAACACCTATAAGACCAAGGGCGGTGAAAAAAGAAGAACCGGGGCGGTAATTTTCCTAGCTCTAAAGCTAGGAAACACACGAATGCGAGAATACGGTATATGATATGCCTATGGTAGGGCTATAAATATAGGAAATCTGGCTCGATTACGCCAAAATTACGCGTAACGAGTATCCGGCTCGAAGGACCATTTGGTGCGGCGGCGCTGGGTTTAGCGGGAAGCGAACTGTGTCAAATTTGCGGGAAAAGAAGTGTGGGACAATTTTGATGGGAATCGGAAGATAAGCACGCACTTACCTGGTTAATGGGAATGAAATGCGGCTGCTCCTCTGCCCTCAGTCCACTTCACTTCACTTTATTTGTTATAGTATGTTTATAGTATTTAATTTAATATGTTTTAATGTATCTTGCACAATTTTGGTGCGGAGCGGGTTAATTATAAGTTATATGTATTTATATTTATTTATAGTGATGCGGGCGCGATATATTTTATGTTATTTTATATATATATATATTTACATTTGCGGTGCGATTTAATTTATTTTATTTTATGACATGAGATGAACGATTGAAGTGACGTGCGAAACGGGGAACGCGCCGTCAGATTTAAAAGAAGAATTTATATAAGTCGAAGAAAAGTATGAATAGGTCGAAAGGAGGTTTACATGACTTTCTGTGAATACTGTAAATAATAATAAAAAAATATTTAAAAACATATTCCAATATGAGGAAACTTGGTAAGATCTTTCTGCTATTAAGATATTTATTTCTGCTTTATATTTTGAAAATTTTAACAAAAAAATAAAGAATACCCTACCTGTTAGAAATGTTGTTGATTGTTTCCCTGATATATGCAAATAGATATGGATCGTATTAGCATGTTAATTTTATTCCACTAGTGAAGAAAAATCGCTGAGTTCAAGGGAATTTTATGAAAGTTAAACGAGCCGTGATGTCATTGCATTAAGTGGAGAGGGCACCTCCAGCGCTTAATTAAGATTCACCCCTTGCCAACCTCTCGAAGGGTCACAACAAAAGATTTTACAACATTTCCGTACGGTTATTACAACCCTTCAAATTCAGACGAACAAAATAGTAATAGTAAACGAGCCCTGAACTCTCAGAATGAAGCCGATATTGGAATAGAAAGCCGATCGCGCCGTAGTGCGTTACGAAAATTTAGTATTAAATAATCGTATTGGTACGGATACGGATTACGAGTGTGCATGACAAGAGTTATGAATGTCAAAGAAGCAAGTGAGGTGTGTAAGAATGGGCCTAAATGGCGCTCTGTTGTTCGTGCCTACCCCGCAAGGGAACTGGCGTGAAGTTATGTATGTATGTATGTATGGTACGGATAAAGATGAAATAGTTGCCAGTAGATACATTATTATTACTGACACAGACGCAAACCACTTGCTATACAAGTTTCCGCAAAAAGTTTTAAAACAATGCTTGCTTCATTCAACGATCCCCAATATTGGTGACTATCGAAGTCACAAATCAAATACACGGTTGACAAAAATATCAATCAACATATCAATACTGACCGTCTGACACAAAACGCTTCCACCGAGGTCAAAACTCTTGATTGAATCTATTTTTTAGAATACGATTTCGTATGTACAAAGATGGATAGGACAAAAGAATTTATTGTAGCCAAGTGGCTATGGAACGCTAAAAATAGGACTCGTAGGAAAATAGAAATTATGAAGCTTTCCAGTTTTTAATACCATCCTTTTAATTCAATCATTCTTTTACTTTATAGGCTATTCGATTCTGGAATGCGCTGCCTCTTACTACGCTTGCGTATGGATGCGAGAGTTGGGTATGGAAGAGAGAGCATGAAAGTAGAGTAAACGCGGTCGAGATGCGAGCACTGCGCAAAATCTGCGGAGTGACGCTCGCGGACCGCGTTCGTAATACCGAAGTAAGAAAGAGAGTTGGTCTGAAAGAGAGTGTCGGGGTGAAGGTAAGGAAAGGAATGCTCCGGTGGTTCGGGCATGTGGAAAGAATGCATGCTGAAAGAATGACTAAACAGATATACAATGCAAAAGTGGATGGATGCAGAAGTCGTGGAAGGCCACGACACACCTTCCATGATCAATTGATCGTGTACTAGCAGAAGGTGATGTCAGGAGCCTTAAGAACAGACGAGCTTGCATGACAAGAGTTATGAATGTCAAAGAGGCAAGTGAGGTGTGTAAGAATAAGCCTAAATAGCACTCTGTTGTTCGTGCCTACCCCGCAAGGGAACTGGCGTGAAGTTATGTATGTATGTATGTATGTAATATTAATAGGTGTATTTATTTATGTCTATTAAGTATAATTCTTACTTATATAATATTTTACATACTTATATGATTATTAATTAATAAAATATAATGTAAGTAACTGCATATCCTATAATATTTATGTATACCACCACTTTGTCAAAATATATAATCTGCTTTATTCCTGGCATGGGTTGTCTGGAAGAGATCGCTTCTTAGCGATAAGACCGCCCATTGTACACATTTAGAATATTTTTAGGCTGTAAGTTTTACTGTGTTTTCTGTAATGGTGTATATTGTACAATAAAGTGTGATCTCTCTGTCTCTCTCTTTTAATAATTTATTAGACAACAAAGAGTACGCTGTAATTTATTCAACTTAGAACGTAAATACGGCGTTATCGAGAATATCCGCGTAATCCAACGGTAGTCCCTTTCATATTGAGCTATCTCTATTAAATTATTTTCAATTTTTAACGTTCCTCAGCTCGAACGAGTCACTTGTAGTCGTAACACGTCCCGATCATTTGTCGTTGCCTTCGCACAACTTCGAATTTTATTCCTCACGAATTTTCGACAATAATAAAGATTTCTGTTAGCGTTTTCGAGTCTTCTCGTTCACTTTAAGTGTGAACTCGACGAGACACTTCGCTTTTAACGGCTTTTAATTTTAAATTGAAATGACGAGCGATTACGTAAGTAGGTCGCAGATAATTGACAAGGCCTGGAGAGGAAAGTGTTGCGAATTTTTAGTTTTGATTATTTTTTGAACAAAATATTTAACCTTCTGTTAAACATGGTACCAATGACGACTCTTTTTATGAACAACTGCTACATTATGTACATTAAAATTTACAGTAAAATTCCAAATTAGTTGAAAAAGTATAAGATAAATAGATTCAAAACTCAGTTAAAAGAATAGCTCATAAATAGAACAGTTTAATCGGTGGACTCGAATACCTCAATTATAGATACTTTGATATCATTGAATATTAATTTTAAAAAAATGTGACATTTATCAGTTATTTATTCATCTATAATATGTGTGGTCATGTGTTTTATTTAAATAATTGAGTTTAATATTTTTTATATACATATATTTGCAAGAGCTTATAAATATCAACTTTATAACCATGTTCTATACAAATAAATTTGATTAGATTTTAGAGGTGTCAAGCTGTATGTATAATCCCTATTAATATTACAAATGCGAAAGTAACTCTGTCTGTCTGTTCCGTTTTCACGGAAAAACTACTGCACCGATTTGGCTGAAACTCAGTATATATATATATATTTTCAATGCCGAGAATGAACGTAGGATACTCATTATCCCGAAAAATGGGATAGTTTCCGGGATAAAAGTATATTTGTCTCTCTGTTTGTTATCCTTTTATGGAAAGACTATTGGACCGATTTGGCTGAAACTCGGTACACATGTAATTTGAATACCGAAGGTGGCCAAAGAATGCTTTTTATCTCGGATACTGGGATAGATTTTGGGATAGATTTATGTAAAGTTTATTCCGGAAATTAGAATAGATTTTATGATTTTGTCCATTTCGTCCACTGGGTCCACTTGGTCCATATTACCTATTTTTGCCAAGTTCTGTAATTTATGTAGCTTACAGATAAACGGAGGATGGTATAGTTTGCGATACAAAATGAAGTGAATCTTCCGGGGGCAAATACATACAAATTTAATACAATGTAACCTGTACCGTTTGCTCTAGTGCTCTGCACTAGAGCAAACGGTACGTAGCAAAAGACACGCGGCCTAGCCGCGGGGTAAACTCTAGTAATATATATATATATATATATATATATATATATATATATATATATGTATACTTGCATGCTTTGCGTTTGGAGAATTACTAAGCTCTTAAATAACAGACGACGTCAAAGAATGCTTGCGATTCGACCATGAGAGATGATCGGTAGAATTCTAATACTACTACTATCGTATATCTCATTTTCAATAAATGTATTTTTTTTTTGGTGCAATTTCTTTGTTTTAATGTTGTACGCCTGGTCCCTAGATCTTGACGCAAAACATAAAAATACATTTAGGAGTTGCTAACATTGCTGATTGTAGAGAAAAATTGGATTGGATTAAATGGAGCAAACTAATATGTAATTCGATTTATCCAAAGCCAGTATCGGACGGAATGAAATAATGGGAGAACCCATTCAGATTCAGTCATTCGTGAATAACATGACATCGAAGTAAATTATTATAGACGGCGTTATTATTATTCGTCGATGGATATTGGGAATGAATGTTGTTTATTTGTGGAAAAGCCTATATTCATAAAGTAGTCGCACTTGGGATTACGTTTCCACAAATTTTGGGGAAGATTCTCTCTTAAAAAGAAATAGAAGATTATAATATAAATATAACTAGGTTATACCCGTGACTTCGTCCACGCTTGACTTGAAATTCCCGCAGGATTCCCGGGACAAAAAGTACCGCAGCATTTATAAAAGAATATAAGCTATCAGTTTAGTGAAAACCTTGTAGGAATAAACAATTTTTTATTTACCCGAACAGCTTCAAACCACTCCCGGGAAAGCTCCTACGGGATTCCCGGGGATAAAATTGTGTGTGTATGTGTGTGTGCAGTTCATACGCCGTAGAAGTGAAACAAAGTGTGACAGAAGATGGAAGGGATTCTAAATTTTGTAACGTCACATTTCATATATTATATCGTTATAATATATATTAAGCTTTAAAACACGAAATTTGAAGCATTAACGAAAAACTTCAAAACATTTCCAATAATTGTAAGACATAGTATTAAATTAGGATTTATTTTGATACTTGTCATATTTCTAATAAAAATATGCGAAAGCGGCTCCTTTAGGCCCCCAAGTTTTGGTTCGATAAATGAAAGAGGTACATAATTCTATAGGTACTCTATTACGTGATTTACACTTCAATACATTCATTAACCGCCAAATTTGATTGTACTATAAGTAAACTTTTCATATGAAGTTTTACTGATGTTAAAAAAAAAACTTAATGGATGCAAACAATGTAGTTTTGCCTAATTTGTAATTTGTTTTATTCTTCTCTTATTCTATTCTACATTCACACTACAGTAACTGTAACATTTTAACTACGAATGCATTGTATTATCTAAAGTATTTTTGTTTATGGTTGGCTCCAAATTGAAATTACCGACGGTAAACATGAGAAGAATATTAATTTTTATAAAAGCTTTTTCTTCAGCAGTAGCTAATTACATTATCAAGTACTCCGATTCATTAATTTAAAAATTTTAACTTCAAACTTCCTACTGAAGTTAAGAGAACTTTTTTCTTTCAAAACGTTTATTTAAACTTCCAAAGCCAGCGAGCTCACTGGCTTCCATATCTAAAGTTTTAAATACCTCTGAAAGCGACTACTCTTTTAAATGCGAACAAATTAAGAAGACGTTCTGCAAATTAAATCTCGGCGGCTTGAATACATACTTTCTGCGTTGGTATTATATCATGATAACCATCCCAAGCAACCGGTACGAAATTTATTTGCCATCATTGCTCATAAAAAATTGATTTATGAATGCGGCGCTTATTGCTTACGCGGCCAATGTCGGCATGGTCTCAATAAAATATTTCAATGACATTAATATTAACTTTACATATTTTTTATTCTGAAACGTGCATTAACTGCTCATATATTAAGAGACAAAATACAGGGCATAACTTTTCTTGTTCCCTATAGACGTTAATACTTAGATTAATGTAATTTAAGACTTTAATTGTCGCTATGGTACGTTAAAGAGACGATAATATTAATTAAAAAACCGTGACGATCTCGTTATGTATGTCCATTTAATTTTATCAGACTGTCATGTGGATGGTAGTGAATGAATGCGACGTGACGAACCAAAAATCCGGTTCATTGGCTTATATCTAATAAATACATTGTACGCATAATTGCGTCATCATTATGTACGATGTCCACTGCTGGAAGTAGATTTCCCTAACTTTGAGTTACTATCGCAATCCTTTGCCATATTCCATATATACCATATTCCAAAACCATCGAACCTTGCATAGGTTATCAGTCCGTTGGATATGAAGGGATCTTACACAGCGCTTGTCGAGATGCAGCCTGCACTAAAAGACTCATCTAATCCATTGGTCATTGGTCCTTAATAAGACGTGGTCATTGCCACTCAGCTTACTAATTTTATGAGCTTTCTCGAGTACCTTGATTCTATTATGGAAATCCTCATTTCGGGTTTTATCTAACTTATATGCCATAGAAATTATAATGCACAAGATTGAGTTTTCAAATTCAATGTGGACTAAATGATAATATTAGATTCTGCCGAGATTTTAATTGTCTTAAACAAAACATGTTGTCAACGTCGATATACTATAAAACGTTTAGTTGTGAACTGTCTGGGTTAAACAGCCATTTGCAAGTGAAATTGATTCGGTAATACGAGCGGTGACAAGTCTATTATTTCAGTCGAAGCACCGCCATGCCAGTGGGACACATAAAAGAGGGATTATCACAAAACGTGGTTTACATTAATTTGGCTTATTGAAAGATAAAGCTTAAACCGAGAGATAATATAAATATTAACAAATATTATAGTAATATAATAAAAGTGTATTTCACTATTAGTAGACTCTAACTTTTGTAGCTCTTTGATGATATGTCTCCATTAAAGATTCCTTTTAAAGGCAAGTAACCATTCTGGCAAAGACGGGACCCCATCCGTGTATAATGAAATCGACAAAAAATAAAAGTTAGTGGTGGCCGCCATAGATGTAACTAAGGGTGGAAAAAAGAAATGTATAATGTACCTATATACTCGTATGGAGTAACATTATTCAGATACTAAAATAAAGACATGATCCTAAGTTACTTTTTCATGAAATTTTCTTCCATTTTCTAATTTTTAAACAATGAAATGGAAAATTCTGAAATAAAAATCTTCAAAAATACTTTGAAGGAAAATTAGTTTGATCAATATCTATTGAGCAATTTGAAATATGGAGTATTTTTGATTAAATGCTTGTTACACTTTCTTATACGAATGGCGAAAACCGTCGAAATTTCGGAATCCTCCATAATTCATGGCTACCATACGATATACTTGCTCGTTTTTAATATGTGACAGAATACAGAGGTTGTACTTGTTTAAGTACTAGTTATTGCTACACAAAATTATTACCGTACAACGGTAGCACCTAAACCTTGCTTTAGAGCTCAAAGTTACGAGTCTCGCGTCCATTGTAATTACAATGAACGAACTGCAGCCACGTCGAGCGTAAATTCTACCAAAGAAATTCATAAGGCGGGTCCTTCTTTGGAATACCTTTTCGGGGGTGCATCGTAAATCAGCATAACGAGCAAACCTACCGCGTGTTGCCCCCTTGTAACATTAAGCTGCAGTAATATTTTCTCACTTACGACAAAATTTCGCTGTCACCATATTTATACTAGGCTAAGCTTAGTAAGGCGCTGTCATCTCAACCTGTAGCATACTTCAGTAATATGCGGGGCATTCTGCTGCAGGCGTCTCCTTACGACTGAGTACTTAGTTCGGTATATAATATTTATATTTTACAACCACAGAAAATGTGAAAGAAATTTTAAAGCAAAGAAAGAAAACTAGTTTTCGTCTAACTTTTAATTTGAAAGTAAATATTTTTTTAGGTTTTACAGAATATCAAATATATTTAGGATAATCTTGTACCTTCATTATATCATATTAATTTTTCTGACGCTGATAACGGCATTTTTTATAATATTTTTTTTCATTATCTATGTTTATAATTTATAATAAGCATAGCACCTTTAATTAAATTAAGTTAACTTCGTTAATCGCTAATCCGTTACTGAAAAAGTTAACTTCGTTAAAAGTTAAAGCGTTATATTTCAGAAAATTTAACGCAAGTTAACGTTAATCGTTAATCCGTTAACACGTGATAAAAATTGCATCTCATAAAAATTGTTGGTTCTGGAAGTTAACAGGTTAGAAACAAAAAAAAGACGTTTATAATTATTAGAGTGTTTAATATAGGTATGTTGAAAAACAATGTTTTTTTTCATTAATTTGGATTAAGGTTTAGAATTTATTTTATTAAGATAGACTAGAGCGAGGAGGCTGGATTATTATTTAAGTTCATGATTAAAATATTTAAAAATAGAGTTAGTTACAGTTAAGTTTAAAATTATATTTAAGTTTATTTAATATATTAAAAAATGTAAATTTGCCATCACCTATGAGGCTGATATCGTCATTGGTGACGAAAAGTCTCAATAAAAAATTAAAAAAAGAAAAGATAGACTAGTTGCGTTTTGGACTAAACACTAATTAGACGAACTAATTTTAAGGCGATTTTATAGTAATAAAATGACCAATTCCTATTTAGACGAATTGCTACATAGACCACTTACGTCTTAGACGAAACGATACTAACCCGTCCAATTTATCTGTCAATTTACTCTTTTGCTATAATATAAATATTCCCCTGTCATGAACATTAATATATAGAAGTTCTCGTCTGAAAGCGAGGCTCGTTTCGGCTGTAGTATATCCTTGCCCGTGGAGAAAAAACGTTCAACTGCAGCGCTTGACGGTATAGCAATGTTATATTTAATAAACAGATTGTGATTGTGCTGGATTAACGATTTTGGACGGACTTTGGGAAATTTAACGGAAGTTAAAGAGTCTGTTAACACATTTTTAAATTAACTTAAAAGTTAATCCGTTACTCAAAATGTTAACTTCGTTAATTAACGATTAACGGATTAACGAGTTAATGCCCAGTTATGATAATAAGTAATTAAAATAGATCATTACTTAAAAAATAAAAGGCTATAGTCGTGTATTTTATTTATATTTAAATGAATATAAAGTTCTTTAAGAAAATAAGTTATTTCAACTTAAACTATAAAATATCTACTAGAAATTAATATCGAGCCGTAAAAATGCACCTCTAAAAGCTCCTAAATTCTACATTTTATAACTACTACTGGATACCGTCACAGGTTTTCACACTTTTTGAAGTTTTATTTTTAAAACACATGAATTTTATTTTTTTACTAATTTCGCTTTAGAAAATATGTTTTAAATAAAAAAAGCCAAGGAGCGTGAAAAGAATAACGACGCTTTCCAATTCTCTAAGACTTTCTTAAGTCCTAGATGATTTAAAAGCCTGCCTTTTTTACATTTATAACTAGACTGTCTTATTAATCTTCTTAGTCTACATATTAAAGAAGCCCAAGCTCGGCAATAGGGCATTTATGGGCTCATCAGATAATTATTTAAACAAGTCTGTTTGAATGTATTGTAGATCTTTCTACAACAATGTTACTAGACTTTACGAGAAATTTCATTAAGTAGATAAAATATTTGCTATTTTACAACCGATCAACATTAAATTTTGCTCATAAACCAATTAATATATTCATAAAATCCTAGTTTATGAGATGAGTTATAAACGTTTCTTAGATATCTACATATTATCAGCGGTAAGATCTTCAAGACAACACAGTTGGGTACCGTAGTCTATGCTAATTACTAAGGAATTTCTTCATCAGTAATAAGCTAAGAACTTTAGGTGCCATTTCACGAAACTAAGATTTCACTACCGGAGACCTTTAGAGTAAGCTTTAAAACTCTTACCTAAGAAGGAATTTCGAACAGTCATATTCATGTTGTATTAACGTATGTATAATATTTAAAATTGTTACATTTGTCTGGCATCCGTATATCGTAAGGTTTGTTTGAATCTGTTTATATTGGTGTGTCCACATTGAGATAAATTTTCTCTCAAAACCTAAGATATTTTTTGTGCGATAGGTATTCTAATAAGAACTTTTTTTGTTGAGTTTAATTACCTACTAAGCGAATTAAAAATATTTCCCTTCCCGTAAGGCCTCTACCCCAGTGACGCCTACATCGCATAAAGTGCTGCCTAGCTAGCCGACCAGGGTGAGCAGCGACCAGGCAACTTTTTTCTAAGACTTACACTCACTTAAACTCGTGATATCTTTCGAATGGAAAGTCCGAATTGAATAATTCAAAAAGTTATATAAAGGTATTGAAGCAGTTTTCAATATGAAGTAATTTATTATTTTATAAAAGAAACAAATAACGAGACTTTTCTAGCGGCGGCAAGCAGTTTTCAATATGAAGTAATTTATTATTTATTTTATAAAAGAAACAAATAACGAGAAAATATAATGTCTTTGTCTAGCGGCGGCATTTCAATTAATGCAAACAAACAAACAATCAAATCTTTCCTATTTTTTAAAATAAAAGAATTCTTATTGTGGCATAATAGTTACACATATGCTGTCGTAAGTAACGTTCCGTGAAATGAGATATTTTTAAGAAATCTATCGTAAATCCTTTAAAGTAAAACCATCAAGGACAGTCTCGGACTTACTTTTTACTTCATGTTTTTTATATTTCGTACCAACACACTGTACTAAACCACACGTCCCATCACATAAATGCTTATTTTTACACTCGAAGTTACAGGTGTATAATTTACTTTACATATCCACTTCCTACTTTTCTTAATTAAATCACTATTTCATTTGGGATTGTTACCCAATACTTACACGTACGTAATTTTATTTTTCCTCATTTTATGTTCCGCCACAGTATCGGCCAAGTGGACAACAAAGGCACTTGCCATCTACTATTAGTCTTTGTTGGGGCTCATTTAAAATCAATCGCTGCCATTTCGTCCGAGGGTGCCGCACTGTCGAGATTTCGGAGAGAATTCTTAATTAAGCCGACCCGAGATCCTCTTTACTTAATGGAAGCCTGTCCGAAACCCTTGCAAGTGACGTAGATGAGAGGCGGCATCGTGTTGGGACATCAAAAGAGCAAGATAAGATTGTCAAGAATGATAAACTTTTTAATTTGCAACAGTAATGACGCAATCGCAGATCGCTTCATTAAATTAAAGTGGATTTTTCTTAATTTGTATAAATAACGTTAACAGTCGAACTGTATTACAAAAAAATTAAATCGAACATACTAAAACTAAGATTTATCGCAATTTTTATTTTAAATTTAGGTTGGGTAACTCATCTGCGTACTTTTAAACAAACATATCAAACATGATTGTTGAATAGCCTTCTTGATGCGAGCACAGCATACTTAATGTATATATTCATATACATAATGAATAAGAGTAAGAAGAATGGAAAAAATGTATAATATATAGTTATATACATATTTTCAATTTGGTCATTTTAAATAATTCCCAGAAAAGGCCCCGCGGAATTCCTGGATAAAAAGTAGCGCAGATTTTAAGTTTAAAAATTTGAGCATGCTTCTATGTACGTCCCATAAGTTATAACACATTTACCTCTAATCAATAAGACCGCATATATATTTTTACTAAAGAAGTATTGTAGTCGTGCAGTTTTTTAATTGTTTAATTTTGAGAGCAATAAAATATTATCAATATATATAGTATTATACATACTGTAGCCAAAAGATTTAAGAACTTTATTACTTACGAGTACATATCGCGTTATGTACTCCCTGAATTATTACTACGAAACTTAGTATATTTCGATATGTCACATAGATTATAATAACTTTAATGAAAGCCGTGTAACTTGGAAGTCATATTTCTTAGTTGAAAATTAATAAAGTTGTACATATATTGTGTTTAAGCAAGCAATATTAACCGTATGTTATGAAGCGCTCCGAGCCCTCCGAGGGTTCATTAAGGAGAATGGATGCTTATAATTACACTTTGTTCCACTACTGTTAACCTTTTATGTTTTCACAGCATACTAATGCATTTGCCACTGTTCTAATTACGCTATTATAAGATCCTGTAGATTACCCATTTATTTCTAACCAGCTGTTACCCACGACTTAGTATGCCTTTATTTTTTACTTTATGAATAACTATAGTTTGTAACGCGGCCGCGCCGTGAGGAGAACTCTAGTGCCGTACCCTTTCTTTAAAGAGCAGGTTACATTGTGTTAAATTTTCATGTTAGTGCTATTTGCCTTCGGAAGATTTGCTTCATTGTATATTGCAAACTATCCTATATCCCGGCATGAAAAGTATTTATGTCCATTTTCGGTATTAAAACTACATTTGAACAAAATTACAGCAAAATCGATCCAGTACTCCTAGTATTTTTTCCGTGAAAGCTTAACAGATAGATGGATCCAGTTGCTATCGCATTTTTTAATACATGATCAATTTTTGTATCTATAAACTTGAAAAATTATTGGTCTCCCATATAAACTTTGTCCCCGTCTATCTGTAAACTACATAAATGACTAAAATTACAGAAATTACAGAAATGACCGAAATGAGCGAAATGACCGAAAGGACTAAAGTGACTAAAATGACGTAAATAACCAAAATGACGAAAATGGCAAATCACAAAAAAAACAACCTATCCTGCTTTCTGGGATAACCTTTATTTCAACCAAATCGGTCTAATATTTTTTTGTAGAAGCATAACAAACAGAGAGGCAAATATATTTATATCCCGGAAACTATCCCATTTTTCGGGAAAAAAATTATCTTATTATATTATATTATATTGTCGGCATTTAATATGTATATAGTGAGTTTCAGCCAAATTGGTTCAGTAGTTTTTCCGTGAAAGCATAACAGACGGGCAGACAGAGTTACTTTCGCATTTAAAATATTAACACGGATTAGTAGGTAACTCTTGTCTATTTAGCCAGCAAGCTCTGTTTCACACTGGTTACATTGCTTTAAATAATTATCTAGGCGCGTTTCGGCGAGTCGATTGCTAATTAATTTTTTTTTTACTTATATAAAAACTTAATTAGGTTTATTCCTTCAGTGACTAATGATATAAATGATGGTGAAAACCATTTAAAAATCCATTGCGTGGTTTAGCGCATATACAGACAGACGCCGAAAGCGACTTGGTTTTTATATTATGTAAAAAAGAAATAACAATACAACTGTTACGCTGGGAGATTTATTGCTTAACAAAATCTGTATTTATTATCATACTTAAGTCGATATTAAACGGTTCATTTCTGTTTTCAATTTGAATGAATCAACCACATATGTAATATTATAAAATTCTATACGTGCTGTGTCTGTATATTAAAGATATTGTAAGAAAATCACCTGGAATAGGCTAGTAGATAAACGATGGAGAACACGATGCAATTTTTTTCGATTTCTGGTCTGTTTGTTTGGGATTTACGTAAAGAATGTTGGGCCGATGCAGTTTTCGCTGATTGACAGCAAATTCTCTGCGCTACTTTTTATCCTCGGAATCCCGCGGGATTTTTTTTGGGAATGATTTAAAATGGCTACATTGAATTTTTTTTTGTGAGAACTCGGTGAGAAAAAACTGCTATTTTTACGACGTCCATTCATAAATAACTATGTCTAATAATTATCGCCGTTTTTAGAATTTTGGCTCTATTGGTATCGGTTTAAAAATGTGCCTAAAATAAGAACTACATTTTCTTATATGTTTTATTTCGATAAAAGTATATTTTATAGTAATTTTAGTGTGTATATATAGTTTAGCTTTAGTTTAATTTATAACATGTTACATATACAATAATCACAAATAAAGTAAATTATTAATTTTCTATAATATGTAGGGTTCAGTTGATATAAATATCAACACAGTAGCAGCCACAACCTGTTTATATGTATTCAATTTAGATTTTTAAGGCTATTCAAGTAGTTATAGTAATATTATATAGTAACTACTTGAAATAATTCAAGTGAAGATGAAAATTAAACTTAATTAAGGTCGTCGCTAGATTAATAACTGTCGCTTCCTTTAATTAAGACGCTCTTTCAAGTTAATTGAATTAATGTAATTATTTAAGTCAAAGATACTTCCTTATTAAATCCTAGAAACATGTTATAACTAATTTTAGCTCATTCGCTATCTTTCACAATTGTTACAAGATAACAGATAGGTATGTATATCTAGTCAGACCAGTAGTAGTCAGTATTTGAATGATTATTCAATCTTTATAAGAAATTTTAAATAAGGAAAAGCTAGGACCTATGTATATTACTCTTGCATAAGCATCAGCAGAACATCACTGTTGAAACTTTCACTTAGAAATCTTAAAAACAAAAAAAAATCAGACGCACTATAATTTGGACGTTTTAAAAAACTGTACTAGGCAAAAGCGCCTTTAATTTGTACGCCGATACAAATTATCATGGACAGATCTATTATTAATGGTAAACCAAAGACTAATTTTGGCATGTCGATCGAATAGTTTAAGGTCAACATATCTACACACGTTCATTTATCACAATCTACTTCTCAAGCAGGTGTGCCGGATGGTCATGAAGGCACGTGTTGGTTTAACAATTCCTCACAATAGAAGAGTTCCTTCCGCCAACTAACAAAAATCGGCCAAGTGCATGTCAGACAACGCACATTTAAGAGATCCGTAGAGATAAAGAATGTCTACTGAACGTTTTATTTGGCTATGAAATCCTAAAAAAATTTTTTATAGAAGACATTCCTATATCTCCCTACCTACCTATTTCTTCTTCTTTGTTTGGGATTATGGCTACAATGCTTTCAGCCACAATCTATTTCATAGGTCTTTTTTAAACCAATTTTCGTTAAAGGTATATTTTTTAAGCCGTACTACTTCAATTTGTTGCCAAAATTATCCACTGTATAGTTCAAAATTAGAGAAGGGATACTATTTTTCCGACATTAAGAACTTTTTTACGAGGTAGGTCATGGACACCCTACCGCTCTGGTAGTAGGGTAGTGTTGGACTCCCGATGGCATGCTCGGACCTATCAACTAAATTACCTCTTTGATCAAGATAGATCAAAATATATCTCGACGCCGTATGTCAAGACCTTGGGAATCAAAGACACATCCGATGGTCCTGATAGCGACGGCTCATAGAGCCTAAATAGAGTGGAATGTTTTTAAGAACTAACCTAACTAACTACCTTTTGACTGTTTCAAGATCTGACCAACGTTACTACCCCACAACTATAATATGTACAATCCGGTACAAGTATACCTCCTCCACTTTTTATTGTTTTTGGAATTCCTTGGATTGTGCAGCAACAGATTATCTATTTTTACTAATGGCCTATCTCTATATTATTATCTTACTATACATTCAGTTGTCTTACTATTAGTAGAAATTTGACATTACGTATATGGAGCTTATGTCAAATTTTAACCAGTAGTAAGGCAAAAGAACGATCAGTGAAATATAGAAACTGGCTGAAATGTCATTCATATAAACCCTGTAGTTTCCGACAAAAATGAAAGAAGAGAAGAAAAGCATTAATGTTTATTTAGGTTTAGTAAAATGAGAACACAGGCTCTAACCCATCATATGCTGATTGATAACAACCACAGGGCTGGTCTGCTGTTAGTACCTAGCGGTATCGTCATGTTTAGAGAAAAAAACTAACAAATATTTTAAATTATTATAGCGTTACAAAGTTAGAGCTAGTGTCCGTATGTATGAGAATATGTGTGTAAGTATGTTTAACAATTTATAATTGTCATTGTTCTAATGTGATTGTAGGCATTGTGATATGGGACATGTTTTCTTGAAATAAAAATATTAATACACAAACATAATACGAACGGACAAACGGACGGATGACAGTCAATTTCATTAGGGTTTTTATTTTAGCCAACATGACTGTGGAATCCTAGAGAATTACTACTAAACGTTGTATTCAAACATTTAAATACACTGATTGATCGTTTAGAACTTATATACGTATTTGAATTATAAAAGAATAATAGAATAATAGAATCAAGTACCGTACAGATAGATCATTAATCTTTTTCAAATACAGAACTCGATTTATCTTTCGCTATTAAAAAGAAGTAGTTTGTGTATGATTGTATGTGAGATGTTCTATTTGAGTGAATTAGGGGTTAATGACGTATCATTGTTTAGAATTGTGTTTTTATTATGATTTATTAACTAGATAATGATAGCAAATTACAGCAAAAATATATTAGTTAAACGTTTTCCTATAACGTTTATTAATGATCTTTATTATAATTATATTGATAGTACAATATACATTCGTTGTTAAAGAATTGCAATCTACTTTTAAATGTGAGCCTCGCTAAAGTAGCTCTATACTTTATGTTTGCTTAAAGGCAATCAGGCAGATGAACTCGCCTGATGTTATAATTTTATTTGTATAAATAATACAAGTTCATTTGTTAATCGACTTGTATTTTTTGTGTAAATAATACAAGTCAAGCATCACGAGGAAACTACTGAACAGATTTAAATGAATATCGACAAAGAGCTAGCTTATATCCCGGGGCGTAACTTAGGAGACTTTTATCGCGATAAATGACGTGGTTTCCGTGGGACAGACGAAAATGGCATAAAAGATGGCGCTGCGATTGCATCTGTTTTGGAAACTAGTGTACGTATGATTGAAACTTGACTTAGTGCTGGTTTATAACCGAAGTTAACACTTATGATACATTTTATCCCGACAAATTACGTCGTTTCTATTATATAAACGGATTAGCAAAATAGATGGCGCTGGAATCACGTTTTTCAATTAGTTAAGAAACACCTACGTTTTCATAAACAACATCTCATTCATTGTATTACTTCAAATCAGGTTGGCTGCGACTCGCCTCTACATTGCGCAATTGTGTGGACTTAGTAGAAACAGTAAAATTTTAGCTAAAACACCTAATTAATTTGTATACGTAACATAGTGCTATCACCACGCCGCGTAGTCGCGGGCAAAACTCTAGTTAATAATAATATTTAATCTAAAGACAAATAATTGACATACACTGATTGGAATAATTAAAATAATAATATTTACATCATGTAATGTACTATAATAGGTACATAAATAAATTAAAACTGTTAAAATGCTACCTTGCACACCAATAACTATCGTAAAATGCACTGGACTATTTTTAAGAATAACGTCTGTATCTAATTATATTTATGCAAGAATAAACATTTCATTTAATTTCACATTCCCATTTGTAATATTAGTTAGAATGACTTTAATTGAGAAACATATATTCTTTAGAGAAAACATACAACAAGATTTTCCATTTAGATGCACATTTCAAACACCATTGGTTAATTTATTTTAGCGTTCCTTAGAGTGTTCAAAGATCGGTACCGATAGACACAAATGGGTGGTTGACACTGTTAAATGGCGACGGCATGCCTAACTAATGCCAGCACCAACCTAACTTGTCTTAAACTATTGGTAACAAAACGTTTGGAACACCGCAGATTTGTCAGCCGTTCCGAGATAGTTACAGGCCTGTAAACAAACGAGGATTGCGAACTATCCACATTATCGCGAACTTGTTTTTGGTCGACAACCGGTTTAATTTATGGCAACACTTGTAATATGGAAGACCTTTTAGGTATAAATCAGAGTCTAGAAACATATGCTTTGTGATGATTTTGCTTGTAATATTTTAGATTTAATTGTTGAAAATTTTCCTAATGCCTTCGCTCCGTCTGGGATAGTGTTAGTATGAGTGATTGTGTCACGCAGATGTAGCTAAGGGTTTAATACGTTATTTGTGATGTGACATTGTTATTTATTGTTAATGATGTTAAAAATCGACAGATAACACATTTGTATAATATAGTTAATCATTAACGGCATTATTTTTAACGTTCTTAACTAGATGAATTTGGCCACAGTCACTAATACTAACTTTACCTCAGATGGAGCAGGGACACAAATGATGCATAATTATTTATTGATATTCAAAATAAATTATTAACGAAAATTATAGATTTTATTTATTATTAAATTTAATACTTTTCTTAATATTATATCCCTTTCAAAATATATTTTGAGACAAATAATAGTCTCTGTTCTTCTCTAGGATACAAGATATCATCATCTTGCAATATACCGTTGAGATCTCTCAGATGTTTAGCCGTAAAAAGGAAACTAAGTCAAGCAGCATGTATGGATGCATTTGTCTAACGAATAAAAAATGTTTTTAGATAATTCCCTGTTAAATGAACAATCGATTTACATGTGAATATTATAGACTCGATATATTAATTGAGTGATAAATATAAATCTGCCGATGTTACGGTGGATATACCCCACATACGGGGGGTTTAGTGTGGCGTAAATATCAATTAGGCAACGTTGTATTGGTAAATTCGAGATTCAGCCGGTAATTGTCGCAGTCTGACCGGCGTCCGGAACCCCTATTGGCTGCGTTTTGGCGAATATTGCTAATTTATTTTTATTATACGAATATATTGAGGGGAATGTTTCCCGGATTGCCCATTTTCAATGCAACCTCATTAAATTCTGTCACCTAATTGGACAGGTAATATTCTGTGCGCTTCCAATTACTAGTTTACGCTTTATTTATATGAACGTAAATTATAATTAATTAAAGTCCATTGAAGTGATAACTTCTTATGGGAGGGTAAACTGCTTCGTTACGTAACGCGTTACGGCGCCAGTCTGTCGGGCTTCCCTTTCGCTCACGTTAGATTCGTTTAAGTTATCACTTCTGTCGGACGTCCCGAGACGCCCATCGTCTGTTGTACGGTATGGCTGACACATCTATAAAACGTAACTTCTAGCGTTATTGTAAACTTTTCTACGAAATAAATTTTATTTATATAGAAATATATGTAATCCTGTTAGTATTTCTCTACAGTATTCTATTTATTCCAAGTACTTCCGATTATTTAAAAGAACGCTTTGAATTCCTTTCTTGCTCTCATAATTTACGGCCTTCCACTACACTTAGATTGAACACCCCTGCGTATAATTTACCTTTCTACAACAACTCTTTTACTGTCAAGGCTATACAGCTCTGGAACGCGCTGCCAGTTTCTATCAGACAAGCGAAATTGGTGGCGATATTTAAAACAATGATCAGAAACCTACCTGTCCTTGAAATATAATTATATTTAAACATGTATATGTTAATATTTATCTATAAATATCTGTATATTATAATAGAGATGTATTTTTATGTTTTGTATCTAAAGTATACATCTACTAGAGTTTAACCCGCGGCTGTGCCGCGGGTCAACCTCTGGTGCGTATCTCTTGTTTAAAGAGCAAGTGGTACAGGTTACATTGTATTAAATTTTCATGTATTTGCCCCCGAAAGATTCACTTCATTTTATATCGCAAACTATATCATCCCCGTCTATATGTAAACTACATAAATGACAAAACTTGACAAAAATGACAAAATAGATAACATGGACCAAGTGGACCCAGTGGATCCAGTGGACAAAGTGGACCCAGTGGACCCAACGGACCTAGTGGATCAAGTGGACCCAGTGGGTCCAGTGTACCAAGTAGACCCAGAGGACCCAGTGGTTCAAGTGGACCCAGTGGACCCAGTGGGCCCAGTGGACCCAGTGGTCTAAGTGGACCCAGTGGACCCAGTGGGCCCAGTAAACCCAGTTGACCCAGTAGGATAAGTGTTCCAAATGGACCCAGTGGACCCAGTGGACTCAGTGGACTAAGTGGACTCAGTGGACCCAGTGGACCAAGTGGACCCAGTGGACCCAGTGGACTCAGTGGACGAAATGGACAAAATCACAAAACCTGTCCTAGCTTCCGGGATAAACTTTACATAAATCTATCCCAAAATGTATCCCATTATCCGGGATAAAAAGTATCCCATGGCCACTCTCGGTATTCAAATTATATATGTACCGAGTTTCAGCCAAATCGGTCCAATAGTCTTTCCATAAAAGGATAACAAACAAAAAGACAAATATATTTTTATCCCGAAAACTATCCCATTTTTCAGGATAAAAAATATCCTATGTTCATTCTCGGCATCGACTAAGTATACTGAGTTTCAGCCAAATCGGTCCAGTAGTTTTTACGTGAAAACGGAACAGACAGACAGACAGAGTTACTTTCGCATTTATAATATTAATAGGGATTTAAATATAACACTTCTGCATAGATGTCATACCATACCACATGTATACCATGTCATACCATATACCTCTGTCGCTTTTTAGCGATAAGACCACCCTTTGTGCATAATAAGATATAGGTTTAGTCTGTAATTTCATTATTATATTGGTATACAATAAAGTGTTATCTATCTATCTATTTAATAAGAATGTTATACTTAGAATCACGATGTTTGTTTCTCTATTTACGTAATTTCTCCCATACCATATATGTACAGCCTATTTGAAATATTCTGTATATATACTGCTAGGCTCGGGTCTCTCCAAATACAGGGAATTTCTTACTAAGACACTACACACTTCCTCACTAAGACCTACGCTTGAAATTAAAATCCGTAAAATTGAAAAATCGACCAGACATATCACGTCTGGTGCTTTTGAAATTAATTTTTAATTATAACATTTAATCGGTATCTTGTACATAATTATTATTGTAGAAAACGGGCCTTAGATGTCTTAAATTCAGTTTATATTTTATACATATTACAGATGTCAACTAAAGTGAGTATATTGTGGTCGTCGACAATACATGATTCTAGTACCCGGTTTGTTTGAAGTGAGGTAGCTGTTTCTTTTTATGTTAAAGAAAAAGCCAAGTGTTACTTTACGTCAATAAAAATACCTCAAACGTCATTCTTTTTGCACGACACAATTGGTTTTAGAAAAATACTGTATCATTTATCTTTATAATGTTATTAAGGTTCTAAAAATATTAAGAATTTTATTTGCGAAAATCCCGATAAACATAATGTCACATTTAAATTTCTACAAAAATATTCATAACTTATTTTAAATTAAACTAATATTATGGGCGACGTATAGTATAGTATAGGAGACACTTTTATGAACTATTATAAACAGATTCGAACTTTTTTAATATAGGTTACTAGATTTTTATAACCACCCGAAATTCACTTTATACATCAATAATAACAATAAATAAAAGTGTCTCATATCTATATTGCACCAAATATTATAAATAATAAATACTAAAATAAACTATAAAACAACATCTATAAGTAAAAAATGTAATCCATATCGCTGTCGGTAGGGGGCGTTCCCAAAATGAATTTTGTTTGTTTTATAATAAATAGAAATAATTGGGGCAAGTGCGTGTCGGTTACTGAACTGTTAAATGTTCATTAAAAATGACAAAACGTCCACTGTTTTTGTTATTGGGCTATGGCACCATAAAAATAATTTAATCAAAAATATTCCAAAAATATAACAAAAACTACTCAACGGATATTGTTCAAAGTATTTTTCGTTGAAACTATTTTTGAGTATATTATTTTATATGAATAGTACAAAACTTAGAGAGAACGGGGAGGGGAGGACAACATAATATATACAAATTTGTTAATTTAAAAAATACTTAAATAATAAATGTCATTAAAGAAAACGATAACCCATAAAACTATTATACCAATGTATTAGAGGAATATGTACCTATTGTATAAAGATTTTTGATTTTATTTGTGGGCCTTTTCAGGAAGTGGAGACACTGGCGAGTGCGTACCAATTTCGGGGAGCTTGAAAGAATAAAGTGTGAAAAATTGGAAGATGTTAGTGTAAGGAGTATGTATGCGCGCCTAGTCGAAGAAAGGCTTGCAAAAGCGGACTTCTCCGACTTAGATGTGGATAATGACTGGGATAGTATGAAAGAAAGTATAGTGGAAAGCGCAAAAGAAGCATGTGGATGCGCAAAGAGGCACATAACAACGAAAGGTGATGAATGGTGGGACGCGGATGTTAAATCCAGCGTAGAGAGAAAGAGAAAAGCCTGGCTGGATTATGTTGCTTCTTTGCAACAGAATGACAGTATGAAAGAGATGAAGAAAGAAATTTATCGCCTCTGCAAGAACGAAACCAAAGCTTTAGTGAAAGAGAAGCGCGAAAGTATAAAATTGAAAGAAGAAGAGAAGCTGACGGAGAACTTCAAGGCGAATACCAAACTCTTTTGGAGAGAGGTTAAGAAGTCTCGGGGTTGTTCGTCAGCTTCCAGAATGGAAAGAATAAAATCTAAAGCAGGGGACGTTCTTGCTAACCCACAAGAGGTGTTAGCGCGATGGAGTGAATATTTTAGAGAAATGTATGATGATATCCCGGATGCTGGCACCACGATTGAGTCTGTGACTGACTCCGAGGAGTCAGCATCCGAGATCACGTTGGAAGGGATCGAATGGTCGATAAGAAGTCTGAAAAATGGAAAGGCAGGAGGAATCGATAGTGTGTCTGCTGAGATGATCAAATATGGTGGAACCTGCGTCCGGGACGCTTTCCTGTCCTTATGCAACTTGTGCTGGAGGACGGGAAAGGTTCCCAAGGACTAGAGGCGCGCTGTCATCGTGCCCTTGTATAAAGGCAAGGGGTCACGTATGGAGTGCGCCAGCTACAGGGCCATCAGTTTGATCAGCACAGCATCTAAAGTGTATACGAAGATTATTGAAAAGAGAATGAGAGTGGTATCCGATGGATTACTGTGGGATGCACAAGGTGGTTTCAGAAATGGAAGGGGATGTATGGATCAAGTTTTCTCTCTCCGCAATATCGTAGAGAAGCAGCTGGCTATGGGCCGGAAGGTTTTCTGCGGTTTTGTGGATCTAGAGAAAGCATTTGACAGGGTTGTGCGGAAGGAGCTCTGGGACATATTGCCCGGATATGGGATTAATGGCCAATTGATGCGTGCTGTGCAGTCCACTTACGAGGACTGTATGGCATGCGTGCGAGTGGATGGCAGCCTGTCGCCCTGGTTTGACGTCAATATTGGCGTCAGGCAGGGCTGCGTGCTGTCGGCTTTGCTGTTCATCCTATACCTGGACGATTGTCTCCAGAGAATAAGATTGATGGATGTTGGGGTGCGAATGAGTGATCTAGTTGTAAGCACCTTGCTTTATGCGGATGATGCCGTGCTTTTAGCCGAATCGCCATCAGAACTGCAAACACTAGTCACAATGATGAAAGATGACTGTCAGGCGAGAGGCTTACATTTGAATGCGAAGAAAACAAAGGTTATGGTGTTTGAAAGAGAAGAAACCAGAACGAATGCAAGGATAATGGTCGATGATGTTATGCTGGAGCAAGTGAATGAGTTTGTATATCTTGGATGTGCTTTTAGCAGGGATGGAAGGTACACCGCTGATATAGAAAGAAGAGTAAATTTGGGGAATAGTTTGAATGGAGCGTTAGGTAAACTTCTAGGCGCTAAGAACCTCAGCCAGAAGGCCCAGCTCGCCATACACAACGCGGTGTTGGTACCTACGCTCACTTATGGAAGCGAGAGTTGGGTATGGACGAGAGAGCATGAAAGTAGAGTAAACGCGGTTGAGATGCGAGCACTGCGCAAAATCTGCGGAGTGACGCTCGCGGACCGCGTTCGTAATACCGAAGTAAGAAAGAGAGTTGGTCTGAAAGAGAGTGTCGGGGTGAAGGTAAGGAAAGGAATGCTCCGGTGGTTCGGGCATGTGGAAAGAATACATGATGAAAGAATGACTAAACAGATATACAATGCAAAAGTGGATGGATGCAGAAGTCGTGGAAGGCCACGACACACCTTCCATGATCAAATTGATCGTGTACTAGCGGAGGGTGATGTCAGGAGCCTTAAGAACAGACGAGTGTGCATGACAAGAGTTATGAATGTCAAAGAAGCAAGTGAGGTGTGTAAGAATGGGCCTAAATGGCGCTCTGTTGTTCGTGCCTACCCCGCAAGGGAACTGGCGTGAAGTTATGTATGTATGTATGTGTATGTATAAAGAAAAATAAATTTAACCCCTTGTAGAACTACTTTTATTTTTAGTTGTTTTGAGGTTCCACTAAGCCATTGTGTAGCACCATTTAGACTACAATTTTTTGTTAAATTTCATTAATATAGACCTAACACTTTCTGAGATAAATGCCTATGACATACAGACAGATAATAATACATAGATTCAGTTTTAGCCAAAATAACTATGGAACCCTAAAATAAAAGTCGTTTTTTGCGCGTCGTATAAGTAGCAGCTTAAAGGAAAAAGGTTTTATATTCATTTCCCCATAACACAGGATATTCGGATCACCCCCTCGAAGCCGGGGGTTGGTTGACACGCATTGTACACGTGATTAATGATTTGTACCATAGTATTCTTTAACATGAAAAATGTGTGGTGTTTAAATTAGATTTTGTCGTTTGTATACAGATTAAAATTTTGTTTTTATTTTATGGTTGTTCTGGTATAGTGGTTTGATTGCTTCGCTAACTTGTTGTATAGAACCGAGATTCGAATCTTGACGGCGAAAATATGTAAGAGAAATTTCTATTATTTTCTCCTGTCTGGGTATCTGCTCTAGCGAGAAGTTCGTTGTATTTTATATATAGACGAAGTGTAACGTGTTTAGCTTAAGAATATGTAATGTGTGACTTTCTCTATCAAAATAACCATGTAATGGAAGATTGCAATAGTCTTATTACAAATATTAAATTGGTTAAGTCTATATCATTACATGCATGACTTTCTGTAACGCCGATGAACATCAATCTTTTTTGTCCTTTGGCTACGGAATCTAATAAATGTGTTGAAAGAAGAAAGAAAGTGTTCAGTTGTTGATTCTCAATATATAAAAAAATACATGTTTTGTACAAGCTGATTAACGTTGCAAGTTAATTTTTTAAGTTTTACACCCTATAATTCGAAAATTAGGGCGAAGGAATATACATCCATACTTTTTATCACTTTGAATAAGCATATCGCCAATTGTTGACTTAAATATTGTAGGAAAACTTAGTTCAAAACTCCATTATGATTTTGAAATACGTGCATTTACTTTTTTCCTGAACTGCATGTGAGGTAGCCACTCCGAATTATAATTTATTTAATAGACTATAATATAGTGATATAAATAACAACACATCTCTCTACTATACCTCATAACCAATGCATCTGACTATGTTAACAAAGAACATAGTGTTATTTTGAAAGAAGGAAAAAATACTCTTTGATTTAACTCTCACACTGTAAAAGTACATCAACACATGTCCCAATGTTAGTTGGCAGCATCAAAGCTAAGATAATGAAGGCAAAACAAACCTAATGTGCCCTATTAGGTTTCAGAACAAACAACAAGCGATGGCAGTGCGCCTCAGTGTTGTATTACCGAAACACATATGCAGCCAAAAGGTCATGAATAGATCGTGTTTATCTAGCCGGAGACGATATGGAAACAGTACAATACGCTGTGAATTAAAATCTCTTATATGAATCTGTTGTTACAGCAGAATAAGAAAGTGAGAAAGGAAAAAAAATATGGTGAAGGTTGTGTAGTTGGTGTATTGGAAGCTGTAGGTAGGGAGCGAATTAGAAAGTCTATGTATAGCAATTTCTCTACATATATATATATATATATATATATATATATATATATATATATATATATATATATATATATACACACACACACATATATATATATATATATATATATATGCGCTCTGTTGTCCGTGCCTACCCCGCAAGGGAACTGGCGTGAAGTTATGTATGTATGTATGTATATATATATATATATATCGACACACCTTCCACGATCAAATTGATCGTGTACCATCAGAAGGTGATGTCAGGAGCCTTAAGAGCAGACGAGCGTGCATGACAAGAGCTATGAATGTCAAAGAAGCAAGTGAGGTATGTAAGGATAAGCCTGAATGGCGCTCTGTTGTTCGTGCCTACCCCGCAAGGGAACTGGCGTGAAGTTATGTATGTATGTATATATATCTATACATATATATACCTAGTCCAGCCATAAGTTCTATTACAAATGAAAATGCATTTTTTTAAAATGAAGTAATGTAATATTTTTAAAATTTATACCTACATATTTATTAAAGTGTCAGTAAGAAATAAAAAAAATATTCTATTCGAAATGGCCACCTTTGGCTTTTATAAAGGCCATTAATCTGTTTGGCCACGAATCTATGGATTTGCGCACTGTTTCCAAGAGGAATTTCGCCACTGCTTGCTCCAAAGATTTTTTAAGAGACAATGTCGCCGTGTCGTTTAGAGCCGGCCATGTCCTCTAAAACTGACCATAATTTGAAGTCCAAAGGGTTGAGGTCTGGGCTAGATGAGGGCCAGTTTTTAGCTCTTATAAAGTTTGGAATATTGGTTTCAAGCCAGGCCTGGGTAGTTCGTGCCTTGTGACCAGGTGCAAAGTCCTGCTGGAAAGTCTACGGTATATTTTTAAGAAGTGTATTGCTGAGAGGTTTCACAACATGATCCAAGACTGTATCTTAATACACTGGCTGAAGTTTTCTCACCTTTTTCACAAAAATGTTTGCCGTTTAACATTCTTTGACAGAAATTGATCCTTAAAAGCTATACTATGATTTGCTATAATAATACAGATTTGTTATTTTTTACAAAATCAGCCGATTCGTTTCTTGACAAGGGTAATTAGATTTCTCAAAAATCTAATGATACCACTTTGTTTTTCGTCAAAATTGGCCTCGAGACTTCTTTGAGTGTTTTTCGCTATTTCGTATAATTTAGGATCTGGCCCTGAAAGCCCACGAAAAATGTACCCCGTTTAGGTGTAAGAGAGCAATCGATTTACCTTTGTCTTTCTGACCAACATAGTCTTTTTTAAATATTGTTGTTTCGATATATATATTTTTTACAATTGTCAACGTACCAGAATTTAAAAATTACAAGCCCAATATTGCAAAATGCATCAATGATCAAATTAATACAAAAATACTACCAGTGTTTATTTAGTTATTACGTGAATTAAGGCAATATAAACATATCTAGACACATAGTAAAACCTACATAAAGATATTTGGTGCAAAACGCTTCGATTGTCACCTACCTGTACATAATAATACATTTTATAATATGTATCATTTTTGTACATGTATCTTAAGCAATAAATTATTATATATTCTGGTCTATTGAACGCTTTCCCATTCGGAACAGCACTAGTAAATATAATTCCAAGTTGCAAACATATTACACATCTAGCAACGTTTGCGAAAACAAAAATAAACTATGCAAAAATATCTATCAGAGCCACTGTAAAAGTGGAAACTTCTGTTTACACCGAAACTCCTTCGAGAAATCTTTGAGAGCGAATTCAGCAATATTCCTAAAAGCATCGGTTTGTTAGAAAACATTTGCCTAGAAACGTTTTCAAGCAAATTGAACTAATCTGAACTTTAAACTTCGATAATACGAATAAACGAAAACTAGCTTTGAAATATCCTGACAAATCGTTCCCAAACGGCGTGGTGAACTGAGTGCAATGATAACTCTGCAAGTGTGCACAAAAGGCTTGCATCTGCATAATCGATGGCTTATTGGCATTCCCCTTTTACTTCCAAATTGCAAATTTTCCGCGCGATTTCGTTTTACCGAATACATTTTCGCGTCGAGTTTCGAAGCTCAACTATTTTGTGTATTTCCTTATTCATACCTCTATAAACTTCAGGCTTTTGTTTGTTTCCACATGAAGGAATAACGCCGGCGGAGTTTTGTTTGTTTGTTATTTTATATTTTCTTACAAGCTATTATAATATATGAATTATGTTATCAAGAAGAATTTTTGGTGTTATGTAGAAAAACGTTGTGAAGGCCATTAATAATATAAACTTACTTAAAACACCTAAAAAAATAAAAGTAGTGTCCTCTGTCTTGTTTCAAATATGAATGCCAGAAATTAAGTACAGATCAACGGATTTCAATGAACGTTTATGGCATTAAAAGACCAATTTTATATGATATTAACGTATATGTTTAATTTCTATATCTCGTAAGGTTCACAAGCTATGTATAGGTAGGTACATAAAGTCCAAGGCTCGCGTTAAAAAAAAATACGGGCAACCTAATTACCTATAGTAATAGTATATATAATAAAACTTAACCTAAAAAACTTAAGAAAATATTAAGTAATAGTATATGTATAAAAACCCAAAAAAAGAGGAAAGCAGATATAAAAAACTGTTCTGACAATTTATATCATCAAGCTTGAAGAAAATAGGCACTGTTATTATATCGTTGTAGTGTTCAGATACTTTTTCTGTAAAGCAACGGTCATCGGATGATGAAATGAGACCGATGTGGACGCACCGTAAAGCGTAACTTACTTTTGCTTTATGGAAACAAAACAACAATAATATCGTTAAGTTTAATTTATGTTTTAATTATGTTACTTTGTCACCAACACATAAATTGATAATTCCATAACCCATTTACATGAAATATGTCTGAATTCTTTATTAAATTAATACACATTTCATGATTATGTACAATTATGTTACAGTACAATAAACAAAAGTAATTGCCTAATTATTTAAAGTCGGCGCGGGTCTCGTTAATATAAAGGTCGCTTGCAAAGCTTCGTGGAAATTTATCGTCGCTTGTTCCACAATTGGAATTTACTTTGTGGTTTAGTTAAGTAAATAAAGTTCAATCAATTACGTATTTGTATATTGTTTTTGCACCATTTTGTTTCTAAATACTATGGTAACCTAGAAGCCTTTTTTATAGATTTATACTATAGGTTTAATAATAATAATGAATATCTTTACTAGGCTTCAGTATTTTACAGTTTTAACAAAAACATAAATAGATACACTAAAGAAAGTTAATTAGTAAACAGTAAATTTTGATGTATTAGTTTAAAACACTTCTATATAATTTAAAACAAGTAGAATACACCTTTGACTCTTAGAGTAGGAACTTCTGTCGGAAACTTGTTTTCTTTGTATTTTGACTTTTCTTAAGGGTTCTTTTTATTTTATTTTGTCAAAACATATATGTTGAATTTACGTTTCTTATTTTTTATTATATAAGTTTTATTATATCTTTTATGTATAACATCATACATTTTATATATACTTCTTAATTACCTTACAGATTTTATCTTTATCACCAGCTCTCCTTATGTCGCGGCCTATTATTGCGTTTTGTTATATAATTTAATATTATAAAACTAAACAGTATCTAAGTAAATATTTTAAGTAAAAATCATAAAGGTTTATAGCAGCGACTGAAAATGGTAATAAAATGTAGTATGCAGTAAATATTTACATCTCTGACGTTACGGTTGTGGAGTCACGTGCCGTTTTGTTTTATTTTATTGCAGCCGGATTTATTACTATCCAGTTTAAGCACATAGAAATACCACACGTATTCCTTTATCAGATCTAGAATAAAGTATTCAGACGGGAAATACAAATGGAGCCAGTGTGAAGGGTTCATTTATCGTTATTAAACATTTTGTATACAACATAACAGTAAGTAAAATATGGTTTTAGTTACGTTCTGTAAAGTATGTAGTCCTCATATTTTATTATAAAAACTATTAAATAATTAATTTTCTATGGTCACCCTACTTTTTTATTTAGTTAGCAATAGTGTGTTATTTATATAATTCTTGAAGCTATTTTGTACTTTCAATAAACATATAATTATATAAATACATACATACATAACTTCACGCCAGTTCCCTTGCGGGGTAGGCACGAACAACAGAGCGCCATTTAGGCCAATTATATAAATAGCGTACAGCTATATAATAACATAAGTTAAGATAAGAGTAGAGTAATAAGATAAGATAAGAGTAAATAATTATGTTACTCAATTTTCATTACATACGCGTATAAACTTTTTTGTGTAGCACCAGACACTTTATTGGTGTTTGGGTGTCTTATATTTTAATAAAGAACTGTTTTATGGCAAAAATTGTCCCATAGAATGCTAATCGGTGATTAAAGGATATTATTGTGAACGATCATGTTACGTGACATTATTTACTGTTTTAACTTGATTTGTCATAAAGTTCAACTGTTTGAATCTAAATAATATCTCTTCGGCTTCAATTCTGACAGAAGATAATTATGTAACGATTTACTTTCTGTTTCTTGTAAAATCTGTTTTCTAGTCACCATATTCGTAATAGCTTATAAGTAAAGCATTTAGATATTTCTGCTTATGCACCATTTTACCAAGTTTATCATCATATATTTGGTTACTTTATGTCAGATTACCTGGAAACATTGCTTCAAGCGATAAGGCGACATATCCTTTTGTCTTACTACAAAAGTATTGTATAGCATTGTTGTAATTGTTTATTTTATTGAAGAATAAAGTGTTATCTATCTACTGTATCTATATTTACCTTTAAAATCCCTAGTACATAATAATATGAAATAATTTTATATTTTAAGACAAGATACCATAGAAGTCACATTTAATATGTAGAACACTATTTTAAATATTAATATCTTAGCGGAGTGTAATTATTTTAATATAATAAAACTTCCGGTGCTAATATATAACAACTTGATATGAGAGAAAAATATTATTAGAAAAACAAAAGAACATCAATAAACTACTTAATTCAAAATGTTCATATTGTGGCCAGTCAGTTGTGAAGCCTTATTAAACACAATAATAGCTATTTGTTGACGATTCCATCAACTTTTTATAATATTGTGAAGTGTTTTATGCCAAAGTAGGTTAAAATGTTCAACCTATCTAGACAAGTGGTATTAGCGTTAAACGAATTAAAGAGAAAAGATACGGGAACTACAATCGTTACGCTAAGTATTATGTCATTTCCATACATTTTCATTCTATTCGTTTAGCGTTTAGTTAATGTCACTTGTCTATAGGGTTCAGAGCCAATATCACCGTGATACATAACCAGGCTAATGATATATATGTATAAATGCGCTTAAGGATTAACACAAAGAGTACGGATAACAAGTTGGTAACTAAATTATTATAATGGCCGAGGCTAATCTGGGGCACTTGCTGTAATTACGTGAACAAATGTTTGTTTTCTGTAATCGTCCCTAATCCAATTATAATTTATACCACAGGTGTAATTTGTTTACATGAGATTAAACTACCTCCTGTAATATGCGCTCATAAATTTCTTCAACGGATTTTAATAAATTTTGGTTATTTTGTATATTTATCTATTATTGGTGCGAAATTTATATAAAGAAACACGTAGAACTTTGAGAACTGTTTTATTTGAATTCAGAACGAAGAATACCAAACTTAATGACATGACAACTGATTATAAGTTATGATTTTCGCACAATAGTTAGTTATCCTGAAGCGCAACTATGATACGTGCATCCGTCTGAAGTCGTGATGAGAATGATATTTCGTCGCTACGCCCGCTCTTTTTTATATTCGCTTAGCAATCACTACTACCCGCAATTATTAAAATAGTAGGTGATATTACTATAACTTATAACAAATGATATTAATACTATATAGAATATCGTCTTTATACCACCACACTGCTAGTTGGGCGTTTATTATTACTTCCTTGAACTGCTTTATTTATGTAGGTTCGGAAGATCGTTTTTTGTGTCCTGTATAGATAATGAGGTTCTAGCTGATTTCTCACAACGCCGTAATATAATTTTTTATAGTTAAGTATATATTTTTTTGAAGTTAGCACGTCGGTAAAATATAATTACCGTATTGGAAACTTCCATAAGTAACTGTTATTACTTTTCATCTAAAGGACCGTTGAGCAGTCTGCTAATTTTTAGCAATTCAAATAACACGGATTAATTGTCAAAAAATCCTCAAAAATACGTTACAATATTTTTTAGAATGTTTATTAATAACATTAAAAACAAAGTCCTGTAGTACTAATAAGAAGCTTATTAATTTAAAACATACCTTTAAATTTTGTTTGTACCTTTTTCACGTGCTTTAAAACGCACATGTTTTTGATAAATGTAGACATAGCGTGGGATTTGATTTCGAAAGTTACGCGAGTCCGAAGCCATGTCCTGCCAAAGCGGAATTTCCGCTTGCCTTAGCCCTGTCATAAAGCGAAAGAAGAAAAACCCAGAGGGGTTTAGTGGGTATCTCCGACCGTGGTATCGCAATAGCATTTCTTGCTTACAGTGCTAGTGCCACCTTAATGTCGCGAATGCCACACTCCTCCCCGTCCTCTCAAGTTGGATAGTCCTCAAACAAATTTCCCCTGGTTAAAAAAATGAAAGGCCATGTGAAAAGTCCTTTAAATGCATAAACACTGAATAATGCATTTATCTTTAAATTTGGTTTTGAATTATAATTTCACGAAGATATTGAACATGATTTCATGAGAAGATATTTGTGTCTCGAAAAACACGAGCCTACCAAGACAAAGAAAGTTTAGATATGTGGAGTCGCAGAAAACTCTTAGTTGTTTTTGTAAACAAGTTTCCATAAAATAAGTTTTTCCATTATAGCCTCGTTTCCTGTAAATAATGGGAAGAAATTTCGAGCTGGACGATAACGCTCTCGTTGTAAATTAAAAGTTAATTGTATCACAAAAAACCGTGTTTGCCTTAACCACTCCGATAAGCCGAGGTTGTACCACTTCCTTGGCGGAATTGCCTTTTTTATTTTTTTACTACAGCTATAAAACCATTTTTAATTTCGCACTGATTACATGGTTAGCTTGGAAATTGCTACGCCTTTATATCCTGAAGCTAGCTTCTGCCTGCGACTTCGTCCGCGTGGAATAGTTTAAAAAAAAGTAAGTTAAAAAACCCCCCCGATTTTGAAACATTCTTTATTGGTGCTCCGCTCCTATTGGTCTTAGCGTGATGATATATATAGCCTTTCTCAATAAATGGGCTATCTAATACTGAAAGAATTTTTCACGTCAAACCAGTAGTTCATGAGATTAGCGCGTTCAAGCAAACAAACAAACTATTCAGCTTTATATATTAGTGTAAGATATCGTATTCGCTTTTATGTTTGAATTTAAAAATGTTAGATACTAGTGCTTTCCTTTCTACTTCGACTAAGTTTTGTAAACACATAATTTTATCTATAATTGTATGTATGTAATGAGCATGGTCACTTGTAATTTTTACTTTTGCTCACGGTATTCGATTTTTTCCGAATTTCGACCTTATATAGCATAATAGTATTTCACAATAGTGGATATGATATATATCTATATACGCATAGATACGGACGGATATGATCATCTTATAGAAGTTCTGTTTCTGCCTAAATGTATACAGAATTTCTACCGTGCTCAGCTAGTTCTGCCTTTTTAACATTGCATTAAATTTTTTTAACAATGTTTTAATATTTTTTTTATTTTTCACTGTTTCAGAACTGCTTGCAATATATTCGTGGCGAGTTTGGTAGATAGATGACAGAGCACTGCAAATATTTTTCAAGTGCCATTCTCTAGTGGCACGTCCCGTTGTAACAGAAAAGTAAAGCTGGAACTATTTTTACGTCAGACAGACATGTCTGCTACATTTGTCTAGTTTTCATAGTTGAAATAGAATTTTTTCGTGGTTTTTCTTTAGTTTATACAGAATAAAAATATTTCACGTTAAACATGAGTAGCAATTGCAATTAAGTAGTTCTGGAATTCAAAAGACCATATGATATAGATATCATGATTCTATCAATCTATCAATCCCCTAGAAGGGTCAACTTTCAGATTAGGTAAATATAATAATCTTCTTGAAGTGTAGAAAGTCTTCAATGAAGCATCTTTTGCTCGAGAAATGCTTGTATTTCAATATTTTGCGATTTTATAACAATTTTTATTAAAAAGTTGTTGCGCGTACAAAGGTTCGGTTTCGTTCCGTAGTGAATTTTTTGAAACTTGGCGCTTGGGCGTAGATTATTGAGCGTTTGTCATAGTAAAAGGCTGATATTGCGCGTAAACACTGGCGCGTGCGTATTATTTTCATGCCCGCCTGGACCAGTGTCTACCACCTTGTAAATCGCGCGGCGACATTCCTTAACCCCTGCAACCCGATAAAATAAAGCTTGAAAATGTAATTGGTGACATTTACCAAAAATTGTAAGTATATTTTTTTATGTTTGATAAGCATATATATACATACATACATAACTTCACGCCAGTTCCCTTGGGGGGTAGGCACGAACATCAGAGCGCCATTTAGGCTTATTCTTACACACCTCACTTGCTTCTTTCACATTTATAACTCTTGTCATGCACGCTCGTCTGTTCTTAAGGCTCCTGACATCACCTTCTGCTAGTACACGAGCATATATAAATAGGATTTAAGCCAAGAACTGTCTTTCTTTCTTTTTTCTGTCTGTCTTTTTCTTCCATACTCCTCTATTCTGAAATACGTCCTCTGTCACAACACAAATCATCATATCATCCTTCACACAATCCATCCAACTCTTAGTAGTCAATGTAAAAGTAGACCTTTTGGTCTAATTGTACCCATAAATTTTGCACTTTAACATTCTTTTTGGCGCGTGACTTTCATCCCTCCTCATTACATGCCCATACCACTTTAGTCTTCTCCCTGTACAGGTCACGTTTGCAACTTATTATTGTAATTAAAAAAATGCCATAGACTTATATTATGCTTATACTAATTGTATTCAATATAAATATAATATTCAAGGTTTTTATTAAATTATTTACATTTGTTGTTCGTGCCTACCCCGCAAGGGAACTGGCGTGAAGTTATGTATGTATGTATGTATTTACATTTGTTTATGTATATGTGTATTATATATTTGTTTTATTCCTGTCTCGGTTTATCTGGCCAAGATTGCTTTTTAGCGATAAGATCGCCCATTGCACATATTTAGTTTTTTGTTATATGTTTTCTGAACTGATGTAGAATATAGAGCTATTTATTTTTATTATTATATTTATATGTATAAAACGAAGTTATTGTTAAATAGATGAATACAATATTCTCTAAATAAAAAGAATTTGTGAGGCAGTCGCCACAGTCCGTCCAGAAACATGAAACTCGACGATGCGACAAGAATATTGCGGAAGCGGCGCATTTTCTGGCTTTGCTCACACGAGGCATAAATTCAAAACGTCGTAAAATATGAAAAATATAGAGGAAACATTCTTCGGAATAGATGCAGCAATAAAACTTACAGCGCAACGAACGTTTGAGGGAAAACTTCGTATACTGTACTCGTAAGAAGAGGCGCCCCATAACATTATGAATTTTGCGGTCGTTTATCGATTTTACGTGCAATGTATTTTTAGGATACGTTACTGTCTTTACTGTTATAAGCTTTTCTACAGTCTTATCGAAACTTACATTACTTTAAAATCTTCATTCTTGTCAGGGATCGGTAACCATTATGCCAAAAGCATAACTGTAATGAAATTGTCTTGTCTATTTGTCCATCTTTGTATGTCTCTGTAATGATATTGCAGTAAAAAAATATAATGATTATATGCATCTATATATTTCCAAAAATTTTACATTTTTTTTTAAACTATATAAAGACTTTTTCAACACACTTGCTCATAAAGTGGCTCTATGGTCACCGCAATTAGGCACAGAATGACACCCATAACCAAACTGTGAGTAAAAAACATTATAACTCACTAGTGAGTTATAGATTATTTTTTTAAAATTTTATTGGTTGAGTTGCTTTGTTCTTAAAAAAGTTTTTATTCAAAAAAAAGATCGTGTTCTATAGAACAAACAAATTAATGTTCCTATTGCTTGCTCATTTCATGCAATTTCTTATTAAAATAGATAATTTTAACTCGTACGTGTTTAATAAATAAAACTTTTACTCATATATAACTTTTTTTATCTACTAAATAAAATGAGTTTTTGTTGTTATTTTATTCACAAGTGTGTTGAAAAACGTCGTATGATACACGTATGTATTGATGATTACCGTCCTCGGCTCTCTTAAGACCCTCGCCTACGGCTCGAGTCTCAATGGCGCCTCGGCGGTAATCACCAATGTTACACACTAGTACCATAATGTACTATTTTTATAAAAAATAGAAAACATTATTCTTCAAAGCATAATTAATATTATAATTATATATTTTATGTCACTATACACTTATGTTGTAAAAATGCGAACAAGTTAAGGGGGTAGTTGCCATTACATATAAACGAATGTTGATTTTTTTAACGTATGTACATAGTTGTCTGTGGTAGAATTAATCACACCTTGAACAATTATGACTATGTTTTTCAAGTTATTTCAGTAATAAATTAAGATAATATATTCTCTTCCATAATTACATATAAAACTTTTGCGTTCTTTAACTCATCTTCTGAACTATGACGTGAAAAATGATATAAATTGAAATTCAGTGCAGTTTTTATAAAATCCATCGAGTACTTTTTGAAATATGGGATATAATTGATAAAGAGCCCTAAAATAGATTAAATTAAAAAAAGCACCATAATTTGGATAATAATTATTTCTTGTTTAGAAAAGTCAACAGCTTGCTGTTGTTGAGTTACCTGGTGTTGACGGATAGATCAAATTAAAACAAACAACTGACCATTTATCAACCGTCCTCAATACGTAATTACACTTCTTTGGTACAAATTGCCGCAATTTTTCGAATCGTTTCTCATAATAATAGGTAGGTTCATGTTGAACAAGATAGGCTGTGATGTTATAGTTTTATTCAGCAGGTGATACACAAACAAGCAAGTACACGTACCTAATAGTTCGACTTAGTTTTTCGGTTGAATGTGTTAATTACACAAACTTTCAGAAGTGAAGAAGATTGTCGAGTCATAAGTGCGCGTACTTGCTCGCACGTCTATCGAGACCTTTTTTAATGTCGTTGGGGGAATGCATTTACGCATCCCCTCGGACCCCGGGGGAGGTATACGTAGCGTATGGGGGGCTCCCGGAGCCTAGTCCTACACACGCCTTCACGGAGGAAGGAGTTGTGAGGTGCCGGCAGGCGGACTACCCACTAATCCTACATGCATTAGCGTCCCTCTGCGCCCTTGTGTCGTGCCACGGGATCTGCCTTAGGCAGTTCGCCAAGACACCTCGACGCAACCTGTCAAATCGGGGCGATGGGCTGATGACCTGCGTAAAGTCGCCAGTAGGCGCTGAATCTTCTTCTTCTTCTTCAGCCACTCTCGGTCCACTGCTGGACGTAGGCCTCCCCAAGTACGCGCCACATATCCCGGTCTCCCGTCTTCCCCATCCAGCCCCTGCCGGCGATCTTGCGCAGGTCGTCAGACCACCGGGCTGGAGGGCGTCCTACGCTACGTTTGCCGAGACGTGGTCTCCACTCCAGGACTCGTTTGCTCCATCGGCCGTCGGTCCTGCGACAGACGTGACCGGCCCACTGCCACTTCAACTTGCTAATTTTGCGAGCTATGTCAGTTACCTTCGTTCTCTTACGGATGTCCTCATTTCTGATTTTATCCATAAGAGAAACACCTAACATAGCTCGCTCCATAGCCCGTTGAGCGACTTTGAATTTGTGGACCAGTCCCGCTGTCAGTGTCCAGTGTCAGGCGCTGAATAAGGAAGGCGAAAGACGGGCACGTATAGACTTGATGATGCTTATATCTAGCAGTAGACTGTGATTAGCTAACGAAGATCCTTTCACAGCTGAGTCCTATATTGATAAATCGTAGTGCTCGCTTAAACTTAAAAGCTTACACGAATAAAACTAATATCACTGCATGTTGCTCTGTGGCACAAGAGTACGATTTCGTACCTTAAGCATTTTATAATCATTCCTAATTTTGTTTTCGGCACGCTCCAGTTACTCAACCCCAAAACGCCTAGTAAACAAAATTTTGTGACAAGTTTCAAATGTCTTTCTTCTGATAGTACACTAGGGAAAAGTAAACGCCAATTACAAAATTTAAAAAAAAACTTTCATCCGCCCATAAAGTTTAGTTTTAAAGCTATGTAACTTATTCTTAGCTCATTTTGTGCAATTTCCTATGCAAATATAATTGTACCCGAGGTTCGCGTAAATCTCTACTCTCCAGCAACAAAGTTAATTACGCGCGCGGACTGCTTCGTGCGATTAACGGGCTGCCTTCGTTTTGTTGTGTCTACTTCGACAAAGGCCGAAGAGAGGGAAACGTGGAAAATTATATTACGCTGAAGGCGCTTGCGCTCAACCAATTTTTGAGGTCCGTAGTAGGAACTAAGAAATGATAAAACCTTTATACCTTTATCAAGTCCGCCAATCTGATTAAACAATAACTGTAGATAGATAACATTAAAAAGTTAACAATTTAAAGAGTGCATAATTACAATATTTTATTGGTAAAAGCAATAACTTTTCGAAACGTTTTCTTCCATGGAATGCCAGGGAGCCTAACTTAAAAGAACTTAACTAATCTGATGATATAGATGGAGCAAAATTAGAGTTAAGACATAAAATTGATAAAAACATAGGTACTATTTGAAGCAATTTATGATTATGTATGTTACCGTCATTTTTTCTAAAACTGGTATTTGGATAAATATACACCTACATATATAACAAATTAATATTAAATATGAATTAAGGGTTGTCATACATGACTGTAGATTTTTTTCAGCGTATATGGACGTGAGAAATGAGACAAAAACAACGTTATGAATTTTTAAGACATGTCGAATAATAAATAATGTTTCTTAATTTATTATATTAATATAAATATCATTTTGCAAGTGTCTGAAGATTAACATACATAGGGCACCTTAGCCATAGAAGACGGTGATCTGGGCTCAGTATCCTGCTTATAGTCTTGAGGGACTATGAGTAGAATACAATACAAATAAGTTAAGTTTTCTTGCATTGTATTCGATTATATGTTATAACTTAAAAACATACATAGTATATTTTAATATTAACTATATTATAAGATTTTTGTAAGTACTCAATATAGGATTAATTTATTTTCTGCACATAACATAATAATTAACACCCAATTTACAAGAGTTCCAGGTTTTCTGTGAGATGATTTTTAAAATGGTTACAAATCTAACTTCGGTATCCCTAGAAAATCTCAATTTGTTTACAGATTTCTCCTTTGATTTTCAGTTCTGTAAACTTTATATTAATTAAATATCCTTTATAATGTAAGGGATGTGTAAATTATCAATAAATTCGTTCTAAATATTTTTTACATGTAAGGAATGCGCTACATTGATGAGGTCAGGCCGCATAAAAAGGAATCTATTGCAGTTATGCTAAATCAACATTTCCGCAATGCGTCTCGTAAGTCTGGCGTATATCCAAATTCAACATTGTCAACGTCAAGTTGCTGGCTTCAAAAACTAATGTAAGTGTAGATGCACACATACAATTTTTAATAGAACCAATATTTCCTTGTATTTCAAAAGTCTATAGCAAAAAGTATGGAAATCCACATATTATCAACACGATAGTTGACCAACAAAAAAACACATCGATGGCTTTTTGATTCATTAATTTTACAACTATCGACCATCAGTAATGTATTTACATAGATGCTCGACAAGATAATCGACTTACAATATGCTCAGCCGAAAGATATAATTAAAAACGTGGTAACATCTGGATCAAGTATACGCGCACCGCCGTTAACCAAATAGTTAGTTAGCATGAAATTGTCACAAGCACACAACTTGACTAATGGCGGGTTCCTATATCTTACTATTCATTCACTTGCATTACCATCGCTTAAATTTTGTCATTACTTGTATGGACCTTATGTCAAATTTTAAACGATGGTAAGGCAAGTGAATCGCTATTAAGATATAGGACTACCTCACCTCATATAAGTAATACAGCATAAACCGACAATCAGTCGGGTGTATATGTCTGCAGACATAATTTTCATTAATACCTCGAAATTAAAAAAATAATTTACTAATTTTAGAAAAATAAATTAAATGCCTTTTTCCGAAACTACCCAAAAAAAAAGTAAACACAAATTACAAAACAAAAAAGAAACATTTTCACCGTTACAGTAAAATTAATAATAAACGTTAAAATTATTTAATAATTTAGGACTCGATGTAGATCTGCCAGCGTCAATAAACTGGCTACGGTTCGGTAACCTCTTTGGGGAAACCGAAAGCTTTGTTTTTGCAATAATGGATGAAATTCTTAAGACGAATAACTACCGGAAATATATCCTGAAGGACGGCACCTTAGACATCTGTCGGGCATGCCATCGCCCAGGTAAATCCCTTAGACAAACATTTATTCCGGCTGTTCACATCTTTCTAACGGCGCATACTTGCACAGACATTACCTCGTAACTAGGATTATCCATCAGCAACTTACCCTTCGATACAGTCTTACGGAAACGTAGGTTCCTTATTACCAGTGCTCGCCAGAGCCAGTTCTCGAAAACAGTCGTGCCACCCTCTACTGGGATCGATCAATTATCACCAACAGGACTATTGTAGCCTCGTGAAAATAGATCGATCTGAGCTCGTTGACATCATCGTATCCCGTATGATGATAACCTCGTGAAGAAAGAAAAATAAAAACAAATTAAATACTTAGATCTTGCTCACGAGGCTACTGCTATGTGGTGTCTGGAGTCAACGAGCATTGTGCCGATAGTTACATACATAACTTCACGCCAGTTCCCTTGCGAGGTAGGCACGAACAACAGAGCGCCATTCAGGCTTATTCTCACACACCTCGCTTGCTTCTTTGACAGTTGTCACCGTCAATTGTCTTATAGCGAAAAGCCTCGACCGTCACCTAGAGAGGCTCTCGCTATGAAGCTCGGTCAAGGGCCAGATATAGAAGGCAGTACTATTGGACACAGCACGGATTGTGAGGCGGTTCCAATCTCTGGAGCCCTAACTATCGGTAGTTTGTCCCCAGGCCCCGCTGCCGACGAGCTGCAAGATATATTTTTTTATCAAATATTGTATTTTGAATGTTTTTTTAATAAAAACATATTGTATATTATGTATTTTTATTAAAAAATATATATTTTATAGTGTTTTTTTTAAAGTAAAATTTTTGAACATGAATAATTAAATACTTGAATAATAAAATATTAAAATTAAAAACTGTTATGAAATGTAAGTTAAAGTTAAAAAATAATTAATAGTGTTGATATGACTGCCTAAATAATCGCACAAAAAGTTAATATTAGTTTTTTGTTATATTTCATTTGCGGTACTTGGTTGTTACTGACAAACTTTTAGCTTACATCAACACGTACATACAATAATAATCAAACAATGAGTGTGCAGTAACAAAAATAACCTACACAACTTACACTCATTACTCCATAAAACATAAAATATGTTTCCTAATCAAAAAAAAAGCAAAACAAACAAAGCCATAAACATGTTTTATTCAACAGAGTTGTTAAAAGATGTTCCTCAAGTGTGAATTGTTTTGATAAGGATCGACTTTTTCGTGTTAAATCGGTGTATTTAGTATTCTTCGTCGTTGTCCGTTATTATAAGTATACCATGAAGACGGGGCCGGGTAGATTTATCTCGTAAAATACCATAAAAGCGTGTTGAGCGGATGTTCAAAGAGTTCGCCGCCTCAGCGACGCCTGCCGCGAACTAGTGATAGTAAAGCAAAGAAACAATTCTATTATCCAGATTGTTGTCGCCTTGTTCGAGTAAATTTATGGTTGCACTCAAGTAAGTACTCTAACATGCTTTTGTTAGACACTTACGGTCCTATTCATATTGAGTTAGAGTAAGTTTGTAAGCTTCTTTAAGGTTCTTAAAGAAGCCTACACACATACTATAATAGAATATAAATAAAACTAACATTTTACTTATATAAGTAAACACTGGCAACAGCCAGTAAAAAAACAGAATAGAGTAGAAAACAGTTTATTGTTCACCAAGTAAACAATTATAGAAAAAATAATTACAATAATTTAACGAGTAATATAGTTAAAAACCGATTTAAAAGAATGAGGAGGTTCTTAATTCTGCTGTATGTATTTTTTTTATATTGGTAAGCGATTGCTCCATCATTAATACAATACCTTGAAGTCGGTACGAAGTAAAACATAAAAAAATCTCTATATTTTGCAAATTTGTTGTTGTTTTTAAGTTTTGCTTGGCACTGACTTTTTATTTTTTTTTATTTTTTGATTTGTAGTTTGAAGTCGGGTTTTCTTTTTGATCAAAAATATATGTTTTTAATATAACATGCATTTAACTGCCATTATACCCTAAAACGGAGCACGCTTAACTAGAACCTTCTAAGACGTATCTTAAAGACATCGAAATATTTTTTTGCAACTATGATTACTGTCATATATAATTTATTACATACAACGATCTTTAGATCATTGTTATTTATTGTAGGAACAAAATACTTCATTGTAATCGTATCAAAACATATTGAGACAGACGTGACAATGTTTCAGATACTATTTACCGTGTTATGACATTATTTATTTAACTATTATTTTACATTATTAATTTCAATTTGAGAAATATACTTAACATTACAAATTATTATTTGTAGAGGCAATTGGTAAAGTAAATATATAATTAGTTTACAATTTTTGTTTTCTTATTCATTTACGTTCATAATTGTAGGTAACTTCAAACTTTAGGGTTGGCCTATTTTTCTGGTGCGCTCAAACTGCAGTATGAATGAATGAATGAAAACACTTTATTGTTCACCAAAAATTAAAACTAAGTACAGTAAATGTTGAACAAAGGGCGGCCTTATCGCTTAAAGCGATCTCTTTCAGGCAACCCCCAGTAATTCATGATTTAAAACAAAACACAATCTTAACATATTGTGAGTGTCGATCGTACATCAATTTATATATTTTTAGACTTATTCTCTGATTTTAGATCGGCATAATGTGTTTTCGTTGCCTGCTTCTCTTTTATATATTAATTTTTGTCACATCACAAGTATAAGCCACCAAATATCCAATATATAGAGTTGATTTACTGTTCTTGTTGAAACTGCAAAAAAGTGCCACATTGTAAATGCCACCGAGAGGTTTTGCTCGCCAACTAACTTTATGAGATATGTGCTGTTTCAGACAATGCCTTTATACCACAGTACTTGTTACGACTAAAACATATTGTTTATTCGTTTTATTATGTCACATTCGTTATATTTCTAGCACATATTGTTTTCTTGTTGAATTAAGGCGAATACATTTTATTCGAAGTATTCTTATTCAATTCATACAGTAAAATTCGCGCTGGGTTACCATGTTGGACTTAGACACGTATAATATGTTGAATGTTGAGAAAAGCAACAGCGAATACAGAAATATAATATAAAGTAGTTTACAACTAACAATAAGGCTAATAACTGGTCTTACTTATACATCTGCAACTTTTTTAACACTTTGACTAGTATAGTGAAGTTAATTTTAAAATAAACAAATAAAATAGGGTTGTGTTAAGAAGAATTCTGCCATATTTAAAACAAGTTTGAGTTACAAACTGATTCGAAAAATTTAATTAGTAAAAATATGTTTTTAATTTGGGCGAATTATCGTCTATAGCGTCGATTTGTGCATGAGTACATATGTTCTAGAATACGAGCCTGGTACTTACTAGCAGTTAATGAGATCATTTGTATCTATTCCGCTCATTCATATCGGACGTTGTTAATTTTAATAATAGACATCTTAATAAGGGTGGCTACACATAACACGGTGCGGTTTCATCAGCTACGATGATGGCGAGTCTAATTGGTGCAGTAAATTTAAATAACACTGACACTTTACTGTCGGTCCTCGGCCTAATTGAGAGGAGACTCGTAAAAATAATTTTATCCGCCTCATTTGTACTGAGCTTAGTTTTAATTTTATTTCTTTTACTGTTGGTAAGCTGATTGGACAGCCCACGTTTCTACCGAAGTGCATTTTAAAAATGGAACTAATTTTAATTATTTTTTTGAACGCCGTGAGACTTTATGTGAGTTTTACCGCGTCGTTACGTTGGATTAGATTAGGGAGAGCTGTTACTTATTGTTACCATAAACGGCTTTATCTAAAATTGTAAATGTATGAGATATTCCCGAATTATTTAACTTTAAGTCCAATATTACATTTGGATTATTACTATAAGCCTAAAAGCTACTTTATTTGAAAATCAACAAATTTATTATGGTGTAATGCATAAGTTAAACTAAATCACATTTATGTCTTATTTTAATAAAACTTATTAAATTAAGGGGGCTTTAAAGAGCTTATCACTTCTAGTTATTAAGTTATTAATTCTTTGTTAAGCCGAAGTTCTCAGTAATTCTTGACATCAAAAGGAATTAAATTGATTCAAATACTTACGAAAGTATGTAAAGTTCAAGCAAAAAACCCTAAAATGCCAAATAAAGAGGTGGAGGTGTGAGAATTCATATAAGTAAAGAATTAGAGGTATGAGAATTCATGTTTTGTGCATGGCAAGTGTGGCCTGTCCTTAAGCGATACAAAGAGTTAAATGTCAAGGTGATGAATATGTTATTATTGTTTATTGCATGAGTTCAACAGACTGGCAGACAAGCCAGCTGATGGAGAACGGTTACTATCGTCTATGGACATTCGTAACACCAAAGGTGCTACCAATGTGCTGCCGCTCTCTAAAGGATATCTGGAACCTGACCTCTAATGCTGGAATACAACTCAAGGTTGTTATGGCGGCATATTCTAGACCAAGGGTGGTAATCATCCAGACGGGCAAATACTCTACCACCAGGCTGTTGCTTGTCGCCTCTTAGGACAGGCCGGCCGGCTGCAGGAAATTGTATTCTTTCTACGTTTCTGGACGGATAGTGTTGCGGTGGATATGTGGAGTCACTGGAAACTTCCGCGTCAGGGACTTCTACATCCATGAAAACTACGAAGGAGGTGACATAACTCATATCTGTGATATAGTAGATAAATCCAAAAATAATTTCTTAAGCTGGTACAGCCAAGTTTTAGAAACCAATGATTTATGTGGAGAACATACCTAACTACGGCTAGCTAATCTGCCTTAGTTAGTTCGCGGTAGAAGCAGACCTAAAAAAAGTAAGCTCGACATGGGGATTTTGATAACCATGCATTTTTTTTATATTGCGTAAGTACGCATTTGACCGAAATTTAGAGAAGTGATATGGCATTTTCCCTACTGGATGGCTACCACCCCTGGTCTAAAGTATGTCGCCATAACAACCTTGACTTGTGTTCCGGCATTAGTGACCAGGTTCCAGTCTCCCTTAAGAGAGCAGCAGCGCATTTGTAGCAACTTTGGTGTTGCAAATGTCCATAGGCGATGGTAACCGCTTTCCATCAAGTGGGCCGTCTGCCTGTCTGCTGATCGCCTGCAATAAAAAAAAATTCACCTGATGTCTGGTGGAAATGCAGTCTAAGATGGAGCACGCTTACCTAAAAGATAACTGTTCAAGCGAGACTTTAAGACACCTAAATTGTGTTGCAGGAAAAACAGACGACGGTAAAGAATTCCCCTCCTCAGTGGTACGTTTTATAAAAGTGGAAGCATAGCGCTTCGTCTGCTTGGTTGGTTCTTTCACCATATATCGATGGTGTGAGCTCCTAAGCCTGCTTGCACGGTGATAAAAAGGTAAGGGAGAAATTATTTCGTGCAATTCAAAAAGTAAAGAAGAAAAAGTAAAATATGGCCCCAGAGCTGTGATACGGATGTTTTAAACGCAACTAGAATTTAATTCTAAAACGACGTATATGATTAATTTATATGCCTTTCAATTAAATTTATTTTTCATTATTTATATTGAAAAGAAAAGTTTAAACATGTTCAATAAGTCCTAATGAAATGGGCGTTTTAGTTCACACATTATAATCATACGACCCCTTTGATAGCAATCTTTAAAATTATATCGGTTACTGTAAACTCTTGAAAGTACGATGAAACACGCAATGGGATTCCCAAAGAGCAGACTGGGGGCGGTATGCAATTGTACAAGTCTTTATGTCTGTCAACGCAATATATTCCTATTAATTATCAGCTTATTCATTAAACCATATAAATAGCATTCATAAAAACTCAAGCTATTCATCGTGATACTACCAGTAATATTAACTATTATTAAATTTAAGAAGCAAAATTAACTGCATGATTTATTTTTGCATGTCATTCTAAAACGAAGTTGTGTAAACTTTCACTTATTCATGTACAATAACATCCTATTGTATAGAATATAGAACATATTTTATGCATGTAAATAAATTTGAATCTACGTTTAATCTGCTAATAGTAGCATGTAGCTTTGATTAATATTGTCACTTCACTTAACGATAGCATTTTCTATAAAGCTATTAGACAAAATTAAGTGAAAACGCATGTTTGAGCAGCAAGACACGTATGAATATCTAGCCATCAGGGTGGATGCCATTCAAGTTCAACCAGTAAAGGTAAGTTCAATAAATGCTGGCTTGACAATATAAACAAAGATATGCCAGTTTTATGAATGAAGATAGCCATAAGAAGGCAAAGAAATGAAAGGAAAAGAGAAATGTAATAAAATTCATTAGAGGCCGGCTAGACGTTTATAACATTCATTGATATTGCAAGTGTTCATAGAGATTTCTTATAAGATAATAAAATTGCCATAAGCATATGCAGAAGCATTGAATCTTCATTTGCCACGATTTTGGAACGCAACTGGATGATTCCTGCAACCAGGTTTTTTTTAAACATTATAGCTTTCCGTTTAAACTGCTTTGTTGATAGCAATAATGACCGCTAATCAGGTAATTGTTGTCAAACATAAAATGATCTAGCACTAGTTTAAAAAAATGTATGTGTGTGCAGTTCACACGCAGTAAAAGTCAAACAAAGTGTGACGAGAAGTGGGACGATTCTATATTTCATGACGCCACTTTTTATATATTAAATCGTCATAATATATTTAAGTTTGAAAACACGAAATTTGAAGTATTAACAAAAAACTTCAAAACATTTCCAACTCTATCTGTATAAGCATAGAGTTTAAATAATTAAATATTAATGTAATATTTAGGCTTAGTCCTATAGATTAATGTGCTTATCTCTTCTTAGTGTCGCTTTTTTTTGGTTTCATCGAGTTTTTCTTTTTTTTTATCACGTATAGTTTCGCGTTTGACCATTATCTCGCTCGATTTGAGCGGAGATATATCGAGCACGCTTACCTAGAAGGTACCTATTCACACGAGATTTGAAGACACCCAGATTGTAGGTTTCGGGAAAAACAGACTCCGGCAGTGAGTTCCACTCCTTTGTGGTGCGCATAATGAAGGTGGACTCAAAGCGCTTCATCAAATCACAACGATTCTAAAGAATTTTCGCTTCAACCTGGTTGCGGCCTATGATGCGCGTTGTACCATCGCCCGCCAATTAGGAGAATTGCCCAACTACCATAATACATAATATAAACATTTATTATTCACTACAGATATTTGAACTCAACGAATTTGAAGATTTAATCTTTTAAGCCTTTTAGGGAAGAACAAAATGATGTCAAGTGCATCAACGGCGTTTAAAAGTTTAAATTAATTCTTCGCGCCTGTCTCGAATACTTTGGCGTAAATAAGGAATGAGATGGAATTTAATGTGACCGCTAATGGTTAATTTCCCTTGGGAGCTTCATTTTCCGTATTATCTGACGCTGATGCTGTCGGATACAGAACTTCGTTAAACTTGCCAAGGGATCGAGATAAGACTGTAATACAATTAGAGCTGTCGAGAAAATAACTATACTGTTTTTTTATATTTTATTTGTAGAAGAAAATTTAATACGACAGTGACGACACGGACGGCAATACGACACTACGTGTTCGTACTTAATTTATCGTTTAAAAATATTAAAACGCTTTAAACCTTTGTACATGTGTTAACAATCCAAAAATTAGTATCAAAACTAGCCGTGAAAGTGTTTGTGTGTGTTCTAATACAGTCAAATTTTAACAAATTATTAATAAAGTGCTTATTAGGGGTGATACTATCGCAAACATTCTTTTACTAAAAGCGGGTAGGAAATTACATTGCGTTTGCGATTAGCTGTGCAGCTAAATCAACTGTGCCTTGCGACCTCTAGTGTTGATTCTTGCGTTTGTCTCTTTGCCGATTGTATAAAGTAAACATGGCTAAATGCTCTGCGTGCGGCAAGTTCCTCTCGCCGACAGGTGCCGCTACCTGTTTTTTATGCCCGTTAATATTTCATAGGGGGTGTGTAGCGATACCAGAAACGGCGATCTTGTCTAAGAGCTGGGCATGCCCAGAGTGTAAAAAGAAAGTACGCAAGGGTGATAATACTACTACTCCGGTAAAGGGCATCTGTGGAAACGAATCGCCATCCGAAACCGTATCTCAGTCTGCCGCTGGTATTTCTGCGCCCGACATCTCTCCTCTAGAAGAGGATGAGAGTGAAGTGAGAGCCATGCGACGTGAAATGGCGGAATATATGAGTGAGCTACGTAGAGAAATGGTTCAGCTTCGCTCTTCCATAGCGGGATTTGGACAGCGTTTGGATAGCATCGAGTGTAGGTTGGACGTACTGGAGCAGAAAAAGGAGATCGTTGATTCGAAAGGCACGGCCGAACTGGAGAACACCATAGCACAACTAAAGTTAGAAATAAATGACAAGGATCAGGAGGCATTATTATCTGACCTGGACATTGGATGTCTTCCTGAGGAGAAAGGCGAAAATGTGTACAATATCGTAACTCTCTTGGCGGCCAAACTGGGAGTCAAGATTGAAGAGCGGGACATAATATTTGCTGAGCGTATTGGTGGGGTTGGTATGAGTAACGCCGTAAGCGGGGGCGAAACAGCAGAACGATCACGGCGCGTTGTCGTGCGGCTTGCGCGTCGTAACTTGCGTGACGAACTTCTGCACGCTGCGCGTGTGCGGCGCAACTTGACTGCCTCGGACATTGGACTAGCGTCGCCCACAGCTTTGTCTCGTCGCATTTATATAAACGAGCGGCTTACTCGAATCAACCGCTATTTGTTCTATAAAGTGCGCGAAGAATGCCGTAAACGTAACTGGCGATACTCATGGACTAAAAGAGGACGTGTCTATGCTCGACAAGGCGATGGCAAACAAGCATTCAACATTCGCTCCGAAAATGATTTAATTCGTGTTTTTGAAATTGGCAAAGTTTGAGTTTTTTAATTTTATAAAAAGCTATACGTTGAGGCGAATAATTTCGTTTAATACTTTTTATTTAATATATACAATGTATGTACGTAAAGTCGTGATCATTCATTTCTTTGGTGGATCATTTTATACTCCTGTAGGTCTATTAGTTCTAATTACCATCTTTATGGCTATTAATTACTTTAAATTATATTATATAATATTACTTTTAAAATGTTTTTACTTTAAAATTATATGTCTTCATGTTTTTAATTCATTAATATTGTTTGTAAATTATGAAATATTTATAATAATACTATTTAATTTTTCAGTGTTGCTGTTTGTTTATATTTATTATATAATATTAGTAGCTATTTCACATATTGAAAATGATAATAAACATCTAAAGATAGGTTTGTATAATGCAGGCTCTCTGGGGACTAATCAAGATAATTTCATAGTTTCTGCGCTATAATTTAGATTTATTAGCAATAAATGAGACGTGGCTTAGAGTGGGTGAGCAAGGTCGTGCCCCAACTCTGCCAGGGTACCGTCTTCGACACATACCACGTCCCGGTGACGTGCGCTCTCGTGGAGAAGGTGTTGGATTTTATATAAAACAGGGATTGAACGCGCGTACCTGGGCTCATCCTGTCGATCCGCTTCATAGGGCAGTAGAACAGATGTGGATCACTATGACCCTAAATGGGAAAAGATTAGCAATTGGCACAGCGTACCGACCTCCTTGGATGGATGTTGATCTTTTTTTCGACGCCATTACTGACTCCATTAATTCATTAGGTCATTATGATAATTTAATTTTACTTGGCGATTTCAATATTAACTTCATAAATAAAACAGATTCAAAAACTCTTAAATTACTAACTTTATTAACTTACTTTGATCTCTTTCAAATTGTAACTGAACCTACTCATTTTACTGATACCTCTAAGACACTCATTGATGTAGTCTGCACTAATTTACACTCTAAAAAAATTTATCACGATCATTTAGGCTCCCTTTATGGTCACTGTCTTCTAGTCTGCGAATTTAACATTAAACGAAATAAATCTACATCGCATACTATAACATACCGACCCATTAAAAATATTAACCTAGAAAGATTCAAGACTGATCTACAGTCTATAAGATGGGACCTTTTAGCGACAATGGGTGACGTCAATGAAATTGTTGACGTTTTTAACCACATTGTCATATCCTTATTCGACCTGCATGCACCTGTAATTAAAAACCGTTCCCCTCCGTGGATCACAGAGACCATAAAACTAATGATGAAATTGCGCGATAAGGCCTTAAGCGATTATCATAGAACCAAATTACAAACTAAAAAAGATTATTACAAAATTTTTAAAAATATTGTAAATGAAGCGCTTTATCGTGAAAAAATGGCTTACTTTAAACATAATATTAATAACAAAATACAGAACCCAAAACTATTATGGAAAAACCTTAAAAATACTATAATTCCTAAAACTAGTACAGAACTTCCATCTAGTTTTGTTAACCCAGAAAGCATTAACAACCACTTTTTAAACATACCCGGTATTTCTAACGCATGTAACTCTTTGATCACATATTTCAACAACAATAAATTTAGCAATGCAATTTTTAGTATACAGTCAGTTAGTTTAGAGTCATTACAAAAAATTTTCAAAAGTTTAAAGTCGAATGCTAAAGGGAATGATTCCATAAATCTTGACATGCTTTTGTTAACGTTACCTAATACTATGGAAATCGTTAGGTCCATTTTAAACATGTCACTAGACACTTGTGTGTTTCCTGATATTTGGAAAATCGCAATTATCCGTCCCATACCCAAAATTCAAAATCCTAATGATCTAAAAGACTTAAGACCGATTAGTGTATTGCCATGCCTGTCAAAAATTTTAGAAAAGGCAGTATGCATGCAACTTACAGATTACCTTGAATTTAATAGCATTTTGCCAGAATTACAGTCGGGTTTTAGAAAAGGTCGCAGTACGGTAACTGCTTTACTTGATGTCACTGACAACATACTTTCTGCACAAGACGATGGGCTATGCACTTGCCTTGTATTGCTCGATTTTTCCCGCGCTTTTGATTCCATTGACATTGACTTATTACTTGCCAAATTAAAATACTATGGGTTTGACAGCAAGGCTATACACTGGTTTACTAGCTACCTTAGTAATCGTTACCAATACGTAAAACTTGATATTGGCAATGGTTCTTCTTCTGTATCTAGTAAATTATTGGTAAACAGAGGAGTACCTCAAGGATCAATTTTAGGCCCTCTTCTTTTTATTTTGTACACGGCAGATATCACACACCAAATACAATATTGTAAATTTCACATTTATGCCGATGATACCCAAATTTATATTTCATTTAAGCCAACGGACATTGATTCTGCTATTACAAAATTGAATGAAGATTTATCAAGAATAACTTTGTGGTTCCAACAGAATTGCTTACTACTAAACCCCTCGAAGACCAAATATCTTGTTTTTGGCAGCAAAATTAATTTAACAAATTTCAACCCTACAGTTACAGTTAACCTTAATGGAGTTCCCATTGATAGAGTATATGAAGCGCGTAACTTAGGACTTTTTGTCGACAGTGAGCTTAGATTTGAAAATCATGTTGCCAAAACAGTAAAAACTTGTTTTTATAAACTTAAAGTATTGTATAGAATTAGGCCGTACTTGAATGAGAGTATGAGAGTTCAATTGGTCGAGTCATTGGTTCTCTCGCAACTTAATTATTCTGATATTGTTTTTAGTCCTCGTTTGCTGAGCAGAACACAAAGATTAATCCAACGAGTTCAGAACGCATGTCCACGCTTTTGTTTTGACATTCCCTTTAGGAATCATGTGACACCATATTTAAATAAGTGTTCGATGTTAAAAATGAAGCACCGCCGTAAACTGCATCTAGCCTGCTTACTTTTCGGTGTCATCAAGTATAAAGCTCCATTATACTTATATGATAAACTTTCGTGGTTTGCTTCTCAGAGATCGACTGAATTGCGACAATGTGCTATGCAGCTTACGACGTTACGGCATAAGACGGTTGCTTTTAGGGGCAGTTTTCGCTATGCTGCGACAAAATGTTGGAACAATATTCCACCCCCTATTAAAAGCTTGCAAAATATACACGGGTTTAGAGCAAAATTAAAAAAATTTATATATGATCATCAAGTGAGTCAGGCGGATCTTGTACATGATACTAGTGCCATATAATTATGTTGGTTTTATGTGCAGGATCTGCCTGATCTACTTTAATTTTTCAGTTTCTTTTTGCCTGTTTAACCGTGATTATTCTCAGATTAAATATTTCCTATTTGCAGCATATTTGACACAAACCAACAGACTGACAGACAAAATATAAAATTGATATTGTTATAGTTTTTAAGCTCTATGTTCCTTATTCCATCATTATGTTCTTCTTTATAAATTCGCTTCGTAGCATTAATTTTTATATCAGTTTTTTATATTATATATTAATTTTTATATTTGTTGGCAATAGATTTCGTCATATATATATATATATATATATATATATATATATATATATATATATATTTGTTTGTTTTGATTTGTGTTTGTTTCGTTTTGTCTATCCGTGAGTCACTTGAACGGCCCTAACGGAAGACCAGCGCTGGTTGAGCCAACCAGCATCATGCTGAGTTAGGACCGATTCAGAACTTCATTTCTATTGTATTTTCTTATTTATAAGTACATGCAAAATATACACACTACAGATGGATGTAGACATGTTACAAGGTTTCCATTTTTGAAGGTATAAAAGGTGAGTAAATGTGAAAAAATGCTTGGAATATAGTAAAAACAACAATTTCGCTTTCCCTTAGAAACTATTCCTACATTTGTTGCTCGTCCCATATAAATCAATTAAATTTAAAAGTGAAATTGTTTTTAATATTTTTGGTTTTGAATGTCAAAAGTTTGATGTTCGTTCCGGTTAAGTTTTGACTACATTTTTTTACTAAAGTTGAAATATTCTGCAATAATCATTTAGCTTTTTTATTTATTGATTCTGAGGCGGTACGAAGTTTGCCGGGTCAGCTTGTAAGTAACATATAAAACAAAATTCAAAAATACGTGTTAACAGTTTTAAGCGCGGTAATTTATTTGTTTTTTGTTTTTCCGACGTTTCGCCATTTTTTCACACAAAAAATCAAATAAATTGCCGCGCTTAAAACCATTAAAATGTAGTTTTATTATGTATACAAGTCGCGAAAACTTAAGAAAATATTAAAATGCAAAAAGTTCAAAATTTGTAAGTTTTGTTTAAATTAATTTCCACTGAAGAAAAAAAATTTGAAGGGCATACATATAAGTTAAAAATAGATTCTACTTTCTACTATATATATTTATACGTAAATCGTTTTGTAACGTGTTATCGCTCTTTAAAGAAAAGAAGCGGAAAGAGACTCCCAGAAATGCGTCTAGCTAAAAATTTAATTACTACATATTTATCTATCTCGAGCTCTTTTTTAAGCTCTATAAGCATAGAAGTATGTTATACAATTACTTTCCGAAGAATGAATGGAGTTGTAGCAAACAGTGCATAATAATGGAAAATAAATTATCGTCGTAATAAAGATAAGATATATTAAAAATTCACAGTGCAATAACATCTCCATAAATATATTAATCATTTAAATAACAAAGACATCGAAACTAAAATGCACTATGTAGCAGATCACTGCTAACAGGGAGCGTGCCCTGAAGGCTGGCTGCATTGTCGCGCTATATGGCAATAGTTATTTGTTGTACGAAATATGAGCGAGCCTTCTGATTACGGGTAGTGTCAAATAAGATATATTAAAAATTCACAGTGCAACAACGTCTCCATAAATGTATTAATCATTTAAATAACAGAGACATCGAAACTAAAATACACTATGTAGCAGATCAAAGGCAATGGGGAGCGTGCCCTGAAGGTTGGCTGCATTGCCGCGCTGTATGGCAACACTTATTTGTTGTGCGAAATATGAGCCAGCCTTCTGATCACGGATAGTGTCAAAAAGTTTCTTACATATGTCATTAAAGAAACTCTTTTCCGTCGGACCCCACGGGCCTAATATATAATATTAATTATATTATAATATGTTGGGCGATGAAACATGATACATTTTTAAAAGGCTATTTCCGTCGTATAATTATACACAAAGCCCAGCCACCGAACGGAGATAGCGTATAAACTCTTAAAAAGGCAAAAAAAGTTGTAAAGCCATTTTCTCTAAAATTTATAACCAGTTTAACCACAAAACAAAACGAGAAGAAAACAATAATGTGCTGTTTTGAAATACGAGCGGCGGGAAACCGCCTTCCCTTCATATAATAGCTCGATTTTTCACTACTCCGAAACCCGATGAAACGCTACGGCCTTCTATAATAAATTGAACAACGGATTAGAATGTTTCCTTTCGAAACTGAAATTTATGTGCCGACCGGCCCTTGCAGTGTGTTATTTGTAAACGATAATTTTTCAACATGAATACAGCTATGGCGCTATGAATATTAGCTTTTCGGGAAGTATTTAATAAGGAATTGAGTTGTATTATTAACACATAATAGAGCTTAGAAAAAACTATTTAATGACGAAGAAAGTTTTTCATTCTTTTTTAACTAAAACTTCAAGTGTTAACGAGTTTTCAGAGATCGTGTTAATATAGTGACTCAATTGTCAAGCGTCTTAGTAAGTAATGTTAATGTTTAGACATTTTAATAATGTTAATGTATTTAATTTAAACTTACATCTATCTGCTATAATAATAAAATTGAAGGGCCATTTATGATTTCAAAATGAACGCCATAATTTAAGTGAAAACTGCTATTTTATAGGGCGCCTAATCATAAATCATCGATTTAGATATTTTCTCTTTGTATATATTAAATAGGATCAAAAACGAATCAATGAATTTTAGCTATACTTTTGAGTAAGTACGTAAAATATAATTTTATCTTTTAAAATTTTCTGTTTCATTTCAATATCTTCCAGTATTTAGTAGATGTGAATATAGAATCTAAGTTCTACGTAAATGAAGTGACAGCAACCGCTAGTTTACAATACAGTTATATTACAAATCAAACTATTTATACCTATTCTATTATTCAACTATATTTCATCATACACGGACTTAATTATAACGCTTATATTCAATATATTGAAATTATCTCGCCTTCGATATATTGTTTCGCACATAAAGCCCCATTGTCTTGTGACAGGATAATTAATAACTCAATTAGCTCCAACTGATATCAACATTGAAGCACAACAAAGTAGACACGCTAAGTGAAATTGTTCTCCGTGACATTGTCACAAACATCTGCGAGCGGAAGAGACAGTCAAATCAGTCATGAAGATAAAGTATCAAGACATATCAAGAGTGCTTTCTGGCACAGTAAATTCATTGTTTTGTGGCAAATAAAAATCTACTATAAAGATTGTGTTAACCGTAATGGATGGGGGGGACTGTAAGACGAGTAGCCAGTTATTTACGAGTGTACTGTATACGATTGAAAATAACCACGCATCGTTCGTCATAATAATTATAACTGGAATAACAATACGCAAATGTCTTGCATATTATAAGGCATATAAGACATAAGTCACATAGAAGATAGAATTGGCCATGTTTGTATTAGTTCAGATTCCGAAGATGAGATGCACGTCTACTGTTTTTAAAATTCGTTTGCAGAACGCTAAAAAGCGTTTAATCGAAAATAATCCATATCTCTACAACTACTCATAGAACCTTGTTCATTCCAATTTTCGAATGAACCTTGATTTTTCACTGTATAATTGAAAAGTAGAAGTAGACAGTTTTACCATTTTGGAAGCAAATATATTCCCATATAGACTAATAAAGAAGTCACTAACAAAGATCATTATGATTTTAGAATAACTGACTAAAGATATGGCTCATACATGAAATTTTCTATATGTGTTTGTTCATGGGAGCAAGGATAGACCAAGAGACCAAGAGAACTAGTTTTCATATTTTATAACAAATTCCAAGTGAAATATACTCTCAAACCGTCGAAAACAACAAAACCTTTTTGCTACGCTAATGATGTAACAAAACTTAATCTCGTTGTCCAAATTCCAATATCCTCCCGAACTGAAACTAATGTGGGTATGTCCAAATTGGCGATTCGGTGACCGGCAAACTACAACTCCCATTAGTGAAAGTATATACCGGGATAGGTATAGCACATGTATATCCGGATTCGTTATATCCGAATCGGGTATAGCCGGGTCCCTTGGGCCGATCCGGTCGTTACTTTGCATTAAATTCCCAACTTCAGCAGTTAATCTGATGTTGATAGACCTAATTTTGTCGGAGCCTTGTTGAGAAAAAGTTTTATTCGGAATATTGATCGTAATTTCTGATAGTAATAATCTTTTAGTAAGAATGTTTTGTTTATTTACTTTGTTGTAACAAACTTTGTTGTTCTGGTCTCAATACTAACATTTTGATAATTTAATGTTGTTAGTTTTTAGAAATAATTTATAGATCTAAAAATTTGGATTTGATAAAGATGCTCTTGGTTCTTAATTGCCGTTTTCAGATTTCTAAAATTGATGAGTTTTATGAAATTAATAAGCAGCTAAATAGGACTTTCAAATATTGACTGATTTGAGTTTAAAGTATATTTTTAATTAAATTATTTATTTAAAAATATTTTTTATATATAAAATTGAAATTAAGAAGCAGCTAAATAGGACTTTCAATTAATGACTGACTTGAGTTAATTTAAAAATTTTTGATTATTAATAACATGTTGATTCAAAATTTTGAGATTTTCTATAAAAACAAGAAGTGGAGACTGGTGAAGCCAGCTGTGATTACTAAGTGTTATAAACGTTTTTACCGGGCGATTATCATTCCTTGGGTATATAAGAATAAGGTCTAAGACCTTCGTCTTCTTCTATCTTTCAACTGAATTACAGAACACAACAATTGGTCAAGTGAGATTATTAATAGTCTTCGCTCTACATTTAGTTCCACTATGTAGAGCGTCTTGAAATAGACGTTTCAATTTAAAATAAAGCTTACTAAGCCAGCATGATGCGCGTCAATAAATCTTTGATGTGAGCCGTAAAAAGGATCCTTTGAAACTCGATGGTGGGACTTCGGAACTCACAAAGCGGACTTACAGTTTGATTCCTTTAAAATCTACGGTTGAGGAAATCGCTTTTTCATCTTTAGTTATGGCTGAGTTTCCGCGTCATTTTAATTGACTTTAAATTTCATAGCTTTTTAATTTAGATCTTACCGATTCGAATCTGTAGAACAATTTTATTGAATGATTAAATTTAAAAAAAATATTCCAACGTACTGAGCCAAAAATATTTCTTAAAAATAGTCACTAACTTTAAAAATGTACAAAAACAATTAAATTTACCAAGATTTTCAAAATTTAAATAATATTCATTTTTAGATATTGCCTGACACAGGATGACGGCCCACATGATGGAAAGTAATCACCACATTCTATTTTTTCATCTTCAACAACCTCATTCTTTTTTATTGAGAAGCTGGCAAACAGGCAGATAGCCCAGATATTGCAAAGTGGTCATGTAGTAGCAAAATGGAGAAACCTCGGTGTGAAATATTCTTCAGATTCTTACAACCCTTGAAAGAACGTTGAAGATTGAAGTTGAACGTAGAGCGTTGGAAAGCGCAGACTAATTGAATATGGCAGCACAAATAAATGAGTATGGCCATTAAGCTAGTAGTAAGGTTTGATGAAAATTAAGAATTGCCTGATAATATCTATTTTATCCACGCAGGAACGGAGAAAAAATACAATTTCCTGCCGCCTGGCGGCCTGTCGTAAGCGACAACGTAACAACCCACAGCCAGGTGGTAGGGTATTTGCTCGACTGGATGACAACCACCCTCGGTCTAGAGTATGCTGCCATAACAACCTTGTGTTGTGTTCCGGCATTAGTAACCAGGTTCCAGTCTCCTTTAAGAGAGTAGCAGCGCATTTGTAGCACCTTTGGTGTTGCAAATATCCATAGGCGATGGTAACCGCTTTCCATCAAGTGGGCCGTCTGCCTGTCTGCTGAACTCCTGCAATAAAAATTTTAAAAAAATATAATAATTCTCCATTTCCTCTGATGGAATACATTCTGAGAAACACAGACTTACAGTAACTAAGTACAACGGCACTACTATACTTATTTCAACAATAGAAAAACAAATATAATTAATATATTTTTGTAATATAAATATTGTCACTTGTATTATACAAAAGCTGCTAGTGCCAGGACGTAAAAAAACTATTTAATACGACAAGTATAACACTTGACACTCTAACAACAATCTAACAACCTTGTTTGCGAGACGTTTTGTCCTCGCAAAATATAGGACAAGTGGCGAAAAAAGTTTTTGTGCCAACTTTGTTATTTGCTTTCCTTTTTTGTTACAAGATTTATAGTCGCCATGAATATCGCCATCTATATTTATATGACCTATTTTATTCGTATCTTATTTTATATACAGAGATATTAAACAAGAAACTTCACACGCAAGTAGCTATAGTTTTCAATAATATCTACGTCGTAACTAGATGATAAATAGTGAGATGTAATTAATGTAGTAATAGAAGTAGAATGAGATAAATAGATAAATTACAGGTTTAAAAGTAATTATCTAACCTGCATAAATATAAAACGATGTGAATAGATATATTATTAAAATGTAAGTAAATATAAAACAGAAATACTAAAAGGTATATTAAAATGACAATGTAAAATAAATAAGAAGAAGAATGTATAAAATAAGAAATGACCAAAAATAACAACCACAAGAGCTATTAAAATCAATTGAAAAGAAAATGATTAAAAGAGCTCAACTTTGATCTTGACTAAGTTAGGCGAAAACGCAGGTCCCGGAAAAGGCCCTTTTTAATAAGAAAGAAACATTTGCGCAAATTTATGCTTTGTGTGTGTTGTTTTTAATTTACACAGGTATACGTTCAATCTTTACTCCCGTGCTTCAATCACGTCTAATTACATATTTATCACACTGTTAAGTTTCATGCCTAAAGTTGTGACAACATAATGGTATTTATGTAGATCACTAGTAACTTACCAGATTGTGAATATCATAAATCGCCGATGAAAAAGACCGCTCATTTATTTGATGTTAATCGCAGAGCAAAGAAGTCCCCTGCGCAGACGCAAGGCGATTTTCACTGCTCTGTGATGTTAATTCTATCGAAATTGATTGTCAAAGCCACTGCGGCTGTCGCAATTTATCTACATCTTACAATCGTAGATGCCCGTATCTGTGACACCAGACACGCTTTTAAAGCATCTTGCGACATATCGCCGACATCTTTTGTAGTTAGAATGTTCACGCTTCATTTAAATGCTTTGACTCAGCAGGGAGTAAAGCGCGTTTTTATGAAGTCTTTAACCTTTAAACTGGTTTGTATTTTAATGAGATAATACATCAATACATCATCGAGTAATAGCGATGGGTAAAGGGTTATCGATTCGTTTTCGCTTTATTCCGCAGCAGGGAGCCGTCACCTCTGAAATTCCGACAAAACGTATTGGAAACAACTAGGGGTCCAATTCTGCTATTCCAATATTTTGGCGTTGGGAAGATATTCAAAATGAGATTCCATTGCGATAGTCTCAAATATTCGTATTCTCCTAAACCCACAATATCATCTCGATGTCGTCACGTCGGAATAAAAATAGTATTACCATTAGCAGAAATTAATATTGAAAAGCTACTAAAAATTTAAACATTTATTTCGCGAATTTTCGCTCATAGAAATATTTATAAAGGTAGAGTGGCTCGCCACGGGCATACCATTAGAACAATTAGAATACCGAAATCAGGCAAACCTACGATTAAGTCGATAGCATTTGGCGATTTCAAGGAGATAGTAATATCAGAATTGGGCCCCTGTCCTTTTCATTATCGCTGACACATAAAGCTAGTGTAATAAAAACTTTTATGCGAAATTGTTCCTTTTAATTTATGTCACCTGACTATTGAAGTCTTTAATATTTAAATGACAGAACACGCGACTGTTTTAAATATTAATCTTGACATTTAAATATTAATATCTACCATTATCAGCTAAACTAAATGAGTGATAAAATATTATTCATACGGGTATTTTTAAGCAACTTTTATGATCATGCTACATGAACATTTTAAATTAATTTTAGACCGGGCCAAACTTATAGAAGTCGAAACAATGGTTCAAGACTATAATTATAGTATGTACTGTTTAGTATTTTATAAGATTCACATGACTGTTTCTGACCACTTTGTTATCACTTTACAGTAGCCGAAAGATAAAAAATGATTTTTTTTATGTTGTTTTTTATACTGATCTGTATTTAGGGCAACGTATCAGCGTTGCCATACAACATGGAAATGCGGCCAGCACTTTGGGAACGTTCGCCTCCGACAGCGATGTGGACAACATCTTTGACCTGTAATATTTTCAGAGTACCTACTTGTTAATCTTTAAGTTTTTTTATTGTATGTAGTTTAATTTTTAAGGTTCAAGTAGTTTATAATTTTGTTATATATAAGCCGAAAATAAATTTTAATACAGATTATAATAATTATGTAGTTGTTATTTTAATATTTTTAGGTTTCAATATAAGACCCAAGTCGCGCATAAATAAAGTGCCGGGCACATTTACATATATATATACATAACTTAACGTCAGTTCCCTTGCGGGGTAGGCACGAACAACAGAGCGCCATTTAGGGTTATTCTTACACAGCTCACTTGCTTCTTTGACATTTATAACTCTTGTCATGCACGCTCGTCTGTTCTTAAGGCTCCTGACATCACCTTCTGCTAGTACACGATCAATTTGATCATGGAAGGTGTGTCGTGGCCTTCCACGACTTCTGCATCCATCCACTTTTGCATTGTATATCTGTTTAGTCATTCTTTCATCATGCATTCTTTCCACATGCCCGAACCACCGGAGCATTCCTTTCCCTACCTTCGCCCCGACACTCGGGCACATTTAGTTCTTCTAACTTTGGTGATGTTATCAACACCTTAGCAAAAAACAAGGCCCCCCATACATTAAACTAAGAGGTTAAACAAACAAAAACTTCTGTATATTGAGAAAATATTTATATTGTGATGAATATTTAATCATACTACGGCATATGTTAAGAACCGCTAAGTAAATACTTATGTTGCACAACATGTGCTGTGTATCGTGCAGCAAGCAAAGTTCCCATGCACCATTACACTCGAAGTATTTGTTAAATAATCAAAATTTGGTCAGCATCCACAAATGTTTACAAGAAACTCGTTAACTCTCTGATTTATTTGATTTGATGTGTGCAATCGTTTGATAGGTCGGTTTTGTGTACCACTTCAAAAGTCTTGATTTACACGGAGTACTGACGGGCACTTTAAACAAGTGCTTAACGCGCCATCATTAACAAGTTCTCAGATATAAATAACTAAAAATAGATACCTGTTCGAGAACGTGCAAAAGTACCTAACTAGTGAGGTTCATGTACTTCGTAAACCTCGACACTTCGTTGGCATTCTATTTTTATCGAATTTAATGTCAGAAGGCCTCACTTAGAATATTTAAGAAATCATTAACTTAAAAAAGAATTAAGACTTAATTAGGATTTTATCTTAGAAAATAGGTGCCATCAAGATTAATTAAAAATTTACAATTTAGTATATTTAACCAAATTTACGTACATGTAGTGTTTTGATAATATATACTCGTAGTATTTATTATCAAAATAAATAAATAAATAAATATTATTTGCGCAAGTAAGCTTCGTAAGAAAACTTTCACATCAAGATTATTGATGTTTTAAACCAGTTAATACAATGCAAAAGTGGATGCATGCAGAAGTCGTGGAAGGCCACGACACACCTTCCATGATCAAATTGATCGTGTACTAGCAGAAGGTGATGTCAGGAGCCTTAAGAACAGACTAGCTTGCATGACAAGAGTTATGAATTTCAAAGAGGCAAGTGAGGTGTGTAAGAATAAGCCTAAATGGAACTCTGTTGTTCGTGCCTACCCCGCAAGGGAACTGGCGTGAAGTTATGTATGTATGTAAACCAGTTAATCCGCCTTCTAATATTGTGACGAGTCTCTTTTCTTTCATCTTCTCCCAATTATTTGTGGTCAGCACAGTACTATATGTCTTCTCTGTCATTTCACAAATCATCATATTATCCTTCACATAATCCATCCATGTCTTTTTTGGTCTACTTTTAGATTTGTATCTATCAATCTTGCAGTTTAACATTCTTTTTGTCACGTAACTTTCATCCCTCCTAAGAGGAGAAGCCTAAGCTCAGCAAAAAGATGTTCATGGACCAATATTATTAGAATTTAAGCATAACCGCTTTATCTCGATAGTACGGTAAACAAAACGGTTACAAGCTACTTTAATCCAAAAATGATGTCAGATTTAATTTAAGTAATAAAGAAACGTAAAGATATCTACTCCACGATAACAGCATCTCATTTGTAAATGTATAATTAATGCATCAACTTTTATTAGCTGAATGATGTTCCAACAATTTGTTAGTTAATATGTCATCAATAAAACTGTTTACAAAAATGCTTTCACTTTAATGGATTACAAACATGTAGTATAATGTATACATAGCAATACATCGATTTAAGGTAGAGTCAGAAGATCACGTAGCAATTAACTCCGCTGCGCTAATAGAAATCTTCCTCGAATTTAGGATTTTAGATGCCGATGTTTGTTTTAAACTTAGTGGGCATATATTATTATGTAGTGTTTGTGCATTGTGTTTACATTGAAAATGATAAAGACCACCCGGCTTTGTGCGGTGCGGTCATATTCGGTCGAGGTGTCACAGAATACTTAAAACATCAGAACGAGTGAACGCTATTTCATATCCATCTTAAATGGCATCAAATTATATGATCTATCTATAGAATATATTAGATATGATGTCTGTTATAGATAGACTCTTGGGCTAGGTATTGATAACTAAATGGCTTTATTAAAAACTGTTTAAAATATCCTAATAATAAAATATACCTGGAAAGCCAGGTGGTGGGCTATTTGTCCGTGTGCATAGCTACCACCCTGGTTTATAGCATGCCGCCACGATAAATTCGCATTCTAGTCCAGGTTCTAGGCCCCTTAAGAGCCGGTAACGTATTGGCAACGCCTCTGTTGTTGCAAACATCCACAGGCGACGGTAATCACTTTCCATCAAGTGGGCCATCTCCCTGTTTGTCTGCTTCAGGCATGAAAAAAAAACACCGACAATTAACTTGTCTTACTTTTTAATCACTATATTTCAATAAAACATATTACATAAAATATTATTTCAATGACAATCAGTACTATTAATTAATGAACATAATGAATCATAAAAAATTAGATATATTATATTTACATTTTAAAAGTTTTTACGACCGCAAGGCGAGAAAATAAGATCATTTTAACATTACTAATTGGCATTCGAAATCTAAATTGGTCTATAAACGCGACAAACTGAAAATTAGCCGACATGTCTTATAAAAATGAAAAAAAATGAGTTTAGAAATAAATTAAATGCAATTTTAGCGATGTTATAATTAATACCTAAAATATGTATGTTGTTGTTAAAATTGTTTGTGGGAAATAAGTATAAAAAATACCTTTTAAATTCATTCATTTCATTCATAAATAAATCAAAAAAGTCCAAAATAGTATTGTAGTTTATTTTAGTAGCGTTTAATCATTCTATGTTGCTCAGTGTACTCACCATTGAGCCATCCAGTTGGTTTACCTCACCACAAACGGAACAAACCAAACAAACAGTCGATCGGGGAAAGCGGTTGTATTTAATTTTTATTTCTGGTACCCTCAATAGAAGAGCAGTAAAGAGATTTAATGCAACGTTGAATTGGCGTTTGTTTTGTAGGAATAAAAATATTATGACCATAAAGGTATTATAAAACTCAATTAAAAATTTGCAGGTGGATTAAAACTAAACATCTGTGCAGGACAAGAGAATGAACATTAATTCCTGCGGCCGGGTGGCTTGTCGTAAAAGGTGACAGAATAATTCAGATGGTAGGGCCTTTGTCCGTCTGGATGACTACCACACCAGGCACCCAATTCTTTTATTACTATCTCGTCAAAGTCGCAGGACGTCTCAATCGTTTTTTTTTGGCTGATTTCGGTATTTTGTTAATTCCAATGGCGTTCCCATGGCAAGCCACTCTGTCTTTATAAATTTATGAGTAATTTTTAAGTAAAAGTTATATTTATAAGTAAAAACTGGCGAAATTATGTTTTAAAATTTTGGCAGCTTTTTAGTATTCATGTCGGCTAACGCCATTTCTGCTGTTGGTAAAACCAATTTTTTTCTACTATTATTCCATCGCAAAGATATTGAGATGATATTGTGGATTAAGTATAGTAGAATACGAATTTTTGATTTTTGTTGAGTTCTGGCATTAGGAGTCAGGTTCCAGTCTCCTCTTTAAGGCCGCCACTTTTCATCAGGTTCACAGTCAGCCTGTCTGCTATACATAATAATTAAAAAAAAAAATATCGATTTTTATTTATAAATTTATATAAATTTGACGATATGGCTTTTTTAAGATTAAAATTAAAAAAAACATGAATATCGCAAATATCCTAAGATTGTGTTGAAGTTTGTATTTCGATCCTTTTGTTCTTATAATTTATAAAGAAACAAGTTACTAATTAAACTCAAACTTCTAGACGTGATTTTCAGGAGCAACTTTTTATTTAAAGCATTACTTATGCAAAAACTTCAATGACGCTAAAAGCTTTTCAAACATTTTATCTTAAACGGATAATGCGACATGCTATCACAATCTTAAGTAGCTTTCAAAGAGTTTCACTAACGCCATTATCATTGTTAGGAAGGAAAATGTTGCTTGGAAAGCCTGGAAAAGTGATGGGGGAGACTAGACGGAAAAATTCGTTTCCGGGCGTGAGTGCACGTACATACTACAGCTACTGAACAGTAAAGAGAATAGTTTTAAAATAAAATTTCTTTCCAAACGAGGAAATGTGATCAGCGTTTTACGAACATTCCCATCTGACGGCGATTTGCGACCCATATATGATATGTAATTTTTTTATAATATTTTTTTACGTTTAATTTTAATTTGTATATACAGCTTACTTTTATTAATTTAATCAGTATTCTTTTACCTTTTTCCTACAAAAATCTCATAGCAAATTTCTTTTAACAGTTATTTTAAAGAAGTTGGTGATTTATTTTTGTGCAGAATTAGTTAGTTAGTATTTTAAACATTAAATTCTGGAGCTGAAAAATTATTTATTGTTTACGACAAAACAATAAATTATTTTTCGGTATTAAAATATTATATCCTACAGTTTTTCATCATCGAAAGATTGCATTAGATGCACTTTCTTGATTTTTGTAATCTTATACAAGTAAAGTACCCTTTTTTTGGCAGGTAGTAGGGTATTTGCCCGATTGGATAGCTACCACCCCTAGTCTAGAGTATGCCACCCTGACAACCTTGATTTGTGTTCCGGCATTAGTGACCAGGTTCCAGTCTCCCTTAAAAGAGCAGAAACGCATTTGTATCACCTTTGGTGTTGCAAATGTCCATAGGCGATGGTAACCGCTTTCCATCAAGTGGGCCGTATGCTTGTCTGCTGAACTCATGCAATAAAAAAAATCGGGATAAATTTTATTTAACTCACGTTCTTCGTCAAAATTCAATATATTGTGCGAAAAATTTGTTCAAGTTTTGAGGTTGGTCACTATGAATGACGGGGCGTTATAAGACGACATTAAATGACCCGCACGTTATAAGTAATATAATTTGTTGCTTAATATGTAGATAGCGAAAGCGATAAACCATTAAAATATAATAAAATGATTAAATATTAAAATGTACATTTTTACGACGACTATCTCTCTACCTGTCTGAATGATGACAGTTGTCAGTTTTCAATATACATAATAAAATATGGCATGCCGGCCAGTAGGTGCGTGGCAGGCTTTATTCACCACATATATGTAGGTACCAAATATCACTATAATCGATTCATACGCAAGACTGTAAAGAAGTAACAAATAAGAATACAAAATATATCTGAATTAAATCACTTTCACATTTAGATTTTATCCTACATTGATATGAACAATTAAATGTTATATTCATAAATGACGTAATTAAAAGATAATATATAGACGCTCATATGGAACTGGACTATGTTAAAGGAGATCGCAGATCTTACTAGGCCTATTAAAAATTCTTTATTTTTAGCCTGATTTTCTAGTGGCTAATGAATTTAGTTTCAGTGGAGCCACCATCTACAATTTGTTCTTGAAATGAAACTTATTAATACTCAACGTTTGACTCATCTATATACTTATTTAAAAATGAATCGTAGTAATCGTATGTATGTACGGGCATAATATGAGAACGACTTCACCGATTTTGATGAATGTCCCCGGATAGTTTAGATTCACAATTGAAACCGGTAGATGGCGCTGGGATCAGGCACTAGATTTTTTATTTTTTCAAGGCAGGACAACGTGTGCCGGGCCCTCTAGTTTAATCTAAAAATGTTTTTAAGAAACAATATTTTTAACACACCTGTGGAACGTACGGCACTGAAAGTTTGCCTAAATACACCCGCAATATTTTTTAAATAACCCATGATACAGCGGAAATTAAGCTGTGTTTGGATTAGCAGCGATCCTTCTTCAGTTGCCAAACTTTTAGCGCCGTACGTACCGCAGGTGTGTCGTTAGGGTGAGAGTGATTCTTCCATGTCTATATACATTTTTTTAATGTCTGATATGTGTTTTCACTATAATCACCATGTGAAGGTAGCAATAGTGTGTAAGAGCGTATTCGCGATCCCCTTTCCGCGATAACACGCACGGCAACAACTGATGGGACGGTGTGTTGCCGCCCTATGCCTATTTGTAATTTACTTAAAAATATGGCCAAGATAAGAATGGGGGCCGTCTACCAACTAATTCCACGGTTTGTTACACGTCTTTTTAAGGCTTTAGATACTGGGTAAGTCTTATATTTTGAAACAAACGCACACAGATCGAAGGATCTAGCAACGCGTGTGTAAGATTTATATCCTAATGTTTTTTTTCATAATGGCTCTAAATAACCTTGTAGCGTTAAATAAAATTTAAGTTAAATATGATCCACGTAAACCTAGCCAATTTCTTTATTTTTAATTCATTCAGTCGCTTTATTATCAGGATTTTTCAAACCAAATTTGGTACTACTACTTTTATGGTGCTTATTTCAAATTTTAACAAATAGTAAGGACGAGGATGATGCTGATAGAAGCTATGTTAGGTGTTCCTCTTATGGATAGAATCAGAAATGAGTACATCCGTAAGAAAACCAAGATAACCGACATAGCTCTCAAGATTAGTAAGTTGCAGTGGCTGTGGATCGGTCATATCTGTCGCAGGACCGACGGCCGATGAAACAAACGAGTCCTGGAGTGGAGACCGCGTCTCGGCAAACGTAGCGTAGGATGCCTTCCATCCCGGTGGACTGACTTGCGCATGAGGAAGACGGGAGACCAGGATATGTGGCGCAAACTTGGGTAGGCGTACGTCCAGCAGTGAACAGAGACTGGCTCAAGAAGAGAAAGGCAAATGGACTATGATGATAATTTAAACGAATGACATGGATGCACAGGCGGACAGCTGAAGGACGATTACATAAGGATTCCGTTTTTTCCGAAATCCCTACGGAACCTTAAAAAATAAGTACATACAGTATTATGTATAAAATTATTATTTTCTTATTTATTACGCTCTTAAAAGTACTATGGGTGTTAAAAGAAATTTTCGATAATTTCAAATTAGCCCTTTGTAATAATCTTTTACGTCTTCGTAAATACGGAGTCTCAACACATTTACGTAAATATTAACACTGCTTTTAACCTAACAGAACGGATCTTCGGGAAAATTTTTCTCATCTTGGAAAATGACCGTCTTATCTTTTAATATGGCTATTAATAGGAAGTTAAGTATCTTTCCACAAAAGCCCATGAGAATTATGAGGGTCTTCAACTTTGAATTAGTTTCAGAACATCCAAACTTTTGGGGTAGGTATCTTAGTGTATAGTCAATTAATATGAGATTAATTTCAGACTACAACCATATTTGGCTTATCCCTATAAAGTATAGTTTCGAAACATATTTAATAAGCTATGTGGAAGCCATTGTTGCTTTACTCTTGTTTCGAGCTTTAATGTAGTCTTTCTTCCTAAAATATATTTTGAAAACAGACAGCTATATGATTTATCTTTTACCTGTAAATATGTTTATAGTTTATAAATCACTTTTGAATTTTAAAATTTGTGTAAATCATACTAGACTTAATTGTAAGTTATTCTAATAGTTCTGGAGTAAGCTTTAATACTTTGTTGAATGACTATTCAAAGCATAATTATATTAGGTAAAAAATGTACAATAGTAGTTAAGAATTGTAAGTTCGAAATGAAAATCTCAACGATTTATAGTAAATATGCTTCGTCAAGCTACCACTTTGGTATTAATCAAAGACCTACTTGGCTGAGGTTTTATTACTTGGGTCCGTCTTTCACCTAGTTAGTGTCTGTTTGCTTGAATATTATTTAAAATTATGAATATTCATGAATACTTAACACGGCTAGAAAATTAAATTGTGCAAAGCCATATTTTAAAAAAATAAGAAATTACCACTATTTTAAGTAAACCTTAATGAGCTGGATTTTCACACAGCTGAAAGTTCTGGTTCTGTATTTTGCACATCTGAAAGTCATAGATCTGATTTTTTCACAGTTGAAAGTTGTAGATTTTCAAATTATATTTAAGAATAAATAAAAAATATATACTTAAATTGTTGTATATTGCTTTTAGATTGTTCTATACAATATAATCTCGTATGTAAAAAACTTAGAATTAAAATTACTTAATTTCGTAATTTCCTGTGCGTTGTAAAATTTTATAGCAGGTATAATAATATAATTATATAGAAGCAGTTTCATAGAAACAGTCACGCCGACTTGCCGTCGCCTTATATTTCAGTATAGTTCGGAACATTCCAATTAACTCCAACCACCCGTCGACGTTTGTTCCTTATAAAGCAAGTATTAGTCATTGAACTATAAATCACCAAAAAACGGGCACAACGTTGCGTGACCCAGCATGCCACACGTTATGTTACATCGATGTCATAATTTTCTGTTGATTTCCATTGGCCGTGACTAACGCTTTTGGGTTTCTGGTAATTGTTTTCTAAAGAATTTATTATATTAATAATTTATTATCTATTAGCTGTGCCAGACATTTCGTACGCTTATGCTTTTGTAATGAGACTATATACATAGATACAGTTCTTCTTTTAGTACCGACCTACAATTTTCTTTTCTATTTCTATATTTCTATTTAAGATAAATCTTGAGATTTACTGACAGACAAAAACTCTAAAACCGGTAATTTATGATTAAACACCGTGTAATAGCAGTTTTTGTAAATGTTTGCATTTACTTTGAAATCATAGATAGAGAGTTCAATTATGTTACCCCAAAGGTTATTTATTTTTTGTAGCTTTTTATTTTGGTAATAACATGTTATTTTGTACGACTTAATAGACGTATTATTTCAATTACATCATGATGACGGTGATGGAGAATTTTATGAGGAAACCTGCACATCGAAGTATCGATGTGTTGGAACTGCAAATTTGATATACCGTTCTTTTCTGTATAGTGGAAGGATCGAAACCCATCAGTGGGACGTTTATAGATTGTTGTAACTATATTGATCTATCAGATTACATAAAATTTATACATTGATATTAATCTAAAGATGTATGAAAACACATAAGAACATAAATTGGTAGGTATTAGAAATGTATTGCATTTAAGTTTAAGCCGCGCGCAGAAGGTTTGCCGATGACCATTTACTATTATTGTATATGTACAATAATAGTAAGTAATAAACTTTACTTAAGTATACTTAAGTAAAGTATACAATATGATAAATTGAAATAATAAATTTGTTGCAACAACTATTTATGTAGCCTTTTTTGTTAACCCTACTGACCATCGACGCGTGACATCATGAGGCTATCGGCAAACTTTCTGCGCACGGATAGTATGTTAAATTTAATAAAATATATAAAAATATGTATTACCAATAATAGAATTGTTTTGTATGATTTAATTTAAGCGAAAACTGTTGTCTAGATGATACTTAATCATAAATAACGTTTTTATAAATTTTGTTCTGTCAGTTTGTGCCAACTAGACCCCGGAATGGCTCAACCGATTTTAATGAAAATGTTAGGAATTAAATCAGGAATTTTAACTCTTTGCGTCTGTATTCCATTTCGATATTTCGCAGGGTTAAAATATCAAAAAATACTGTTCTAATATATGTAGTGTTTATAACTACCTATATCAGCTATTACTGCCATCCAGCGGATATCATAAGAAACATGGTGTGTTTGTCCATGTTTAGTTTAATTAACTATATGTAGGTAAGTGTTTAGTATTTCAATTCAATCTATTTTATATATTCCTTTGTTATACTTACATATATTATTTTGTGCAAATACAGATCAAACTATAATATTGTATTTAAACCTTAGAATATAAAAATCAGCACTTCAATACCATCTGAAATCTCTCCGCGATTACGTACATAGAAATCAATCGATAGCTCGCTAGCAATTCAGATGGGAGTCCCGTGCACCTGAAGTATGTAACTGGAAATTGGAAACAGTAACTCAACGAGTATTAGGGGAAGGAAAACTCCGTCGCCGCGCCATCTGTAGGCCTTATCTTCATTTATATATACTATCAGTTCATAGAGCAACATGGTCGTTTTTGTTTTTAGGAGTAACCAAAAGCAATGTCAATTTAGTACCATTTTCTTTACTAGATTTTTAATGTATATTTAGCAAAGTATATATTCTCTTAAAATTCATATATACATGTTTCAATATAATAATTTGTACATTAGGTAAAAAAAATCCTAAATAGAGTATGCTCTCTGGGATGAATTTAAGGCCACATTATTGTTATGAGACATGCTTTACCTATTGAATAGTGAGAATTCTAGTAGATACGCATGTTTATTATAGCGAATACGAAACGTCATTAAATTGTGAACAATGACAATAAGCAATCTTAGTTAATATAATTGATTAAGAGATGTATAAAGAAAAAAATATCGTAAATATATTAGAATAGGATATATAGCCGTCAAGGTTATCGGAAGTGTCTTCGGTTCCCAAGACCCTGACATCACGGCGTTGCTAACTCCGGAATTGCGGGGTGTTTTAGTGTGTATCTCCTAGCATTCTATAGGAAGTCCAACAGTAAGTCCAACATAATAACTGCCCATAAATTTCCCACTGCTGGGCTCGTGCCTCCCATTACAGGGGGGGGGGGGACATTATACCCGCCACGCATGTCCAAGGCGGCTTGGCAGGTTTGAGAAATCGGTTATCTCGATGCGCAGGTTGCATCACGATATTTTCCTTCACCGTTGTTAGCAAGCGGTGGCAATTACCACGTGGTAATTCTAACAATATGCACATTACGTGAGAAAACTGCCTAAGTGCGGCATGCGTTCCAGCGGGATCAAACCCGCGCCCTTTGACTTTGGGACGCTTACGCCAACCATTACGCTACCACGACTTACGGTCCAACACTAGCATTGCATAAATTAATTCCTCCCCCACCATTTTACTAGCGGACAAGCAGACGTACGAGGTCACGCCACCGATATATGGTGGAAATACCAACAAAGCGGACGAAACGCTATGCTTTCACTTTTATCATACGTACCGCTGAAGAGTGGAACTCTTTACCATCGTTTGTTTTTCCTGAAAATTACAATCTAGGTGTCTGCAAGTCTCGCGTGAACGGGTATTTTCTAAGTAAGCGTGCTCCACCTTAGACTGAATTTCCACCTGACATCAGGCACAATGTCAGTTAAACGCTAACCTATTAAATATTAAAAAAACTGGCCTAGTGGTATCCTTGGGTGGTAGGGGGCGTCTATGGCACATATAATTTATACAGTTACCGTTCTTTAAGCCTAATCTGCATTGACACGTAATTATGGTGAAGGAAAGCGTTCAGAAAACCTGCAATTTAACTTGTTTCAAACTCGCTAACCTCCCTTGGTTAAATGTAGCGATTATATGTTTCTGAAACGGAAAGTCCAGAGCACTCGATGGGACGTGTATGGGCGGATATCATTATCATAAAATGTTCACCATAGCCTTTGTTCTTTGCTCATTTTTTTTCAGGAAGGAATACCAACGACAAGCCGCTCCTATCTACGTTATATACGGCACCAGACTACGAACAAGTACGAATTATGGCACCAAAGGTACCTTTAGTCCTCGCATTATAATGGGTAATTCATGCACCCCTCGACGGCTGCTGTTTCATAATTTTACGGCAATTTTTCCTAATCATTTATCAGAGAACTGCGAGTGTTTTCCCCAAACGTACAATACACTTATCAGCGGGATTGTTATGATATGTGCTCGCATTAACATAAACGACAAACATTTCTCAAAGAGCTTCTAACAATGTTCGAACTTCGAAATAAGTTTATCAATGGCGACTGTAGACTCTGATTTTTATTGGTAAATATTTTGTAATTTGTAATTTTAGGTAGGATAGTAAGTAGCTGTTTCTATAAAATAAGGAATATTAAAATAGAATAAATTAAAAATAAAACCTTTTTTAAAAAGGTTTTAAATACAAGATTTTGAGATCCTGGATATCATGTAGCAGCAGAGTGCTAGCCAAGACAAGTAAAACGAGCCCAAACACGACGGGTCTATCTTGTTTAGTACAGGAGTTCCTATGGCCACCTTCCGATTCCATCATCAGATCAGCTCCATGATACCATATTATTGCATTGTCACTCGATATACATATGTGTGCAAAATTTCAGCTCCATCGAAAATTGGAAAGTTGATCAAATTTAACTTGCAATATTCCACCCGAACTTACAAACATACATACATACATAGGTACATCCATTGCAAGTTAAATAAAAGCTTGTAGAACAGGCTTTTATCACTTGAGCATTATACACATCATTGATTATTATACATAATTATATTTATTTCTTTAAGTTTCTTCATTTCTAGATGTAGGCTTCCTGCATCTTTTGCTATATAATTTTGCTTTGCGCGGTCTTTGTACAAACAAAGTCGTCCCGCGACCGATGCAATATCGTTACTGCATTTTATAATGGGCCTTCCACAACCTCTTTTCTGGTATCTGGGGTACTAGAACAGAATTTTTTGGCTCCATCTATTGGTCCTTGCTGTATGACTAAGAGATCGCGTAAAAAGTACGGATATCCGAAACAAAACGAAACTGGTAGACGTAGTACAAGTAGCAGCAAAGTTAAAGTGGAAGTGGGCAGGTACACAAAGAATATACATAACATATTATTAAAGATTTGTCGTTACTTAAGCAATGTGTTTTTTAAATAATATCTATGTGTAAAACGTGGCAGCGTCACTGCTGTATATATCGGCTTAAAATTTTTCGGTTTTCGACAGATATATCTATGTTCACAAACCAATACTTGCGACTATAAACAACCATATAAAAACAATTGAAATACATGAAACATCAGTGTAGCGTGAAATATTAATTTATTCGATTATCATGGGAACTATGGGGTTGCATAACGGTATTGGTTTAGAATACGGCCTTAAAATTTTGAGTGGAGTGGAGAATTCGGGGTTTAAAATTAGTTGTATGATTTCAAAACCTCGAATTGTTATACATTATTAGACGAGTAATTCTGACTGGTCCGCGACAATGGCCAGAGACCGGACGGTATGACTTTGATTCCCTGATTTCAGCCTTTGATTTCAGCGAATACCATTAAGTCAGAACCAACTAACAACACTTCTTATTGTTGGTCCCTTTGTGAGCGATTTTTAAGATTAAATGAAGCATACAACGTATTTAACTATATATTACTATGTCAAAGTAAACTTGTTTGGACTATTATAGGTTCTTCTTAGTGACTTATGAACAGAATTTCGTTAAATCCTGATTTTTAAGAAAATTATTTAACCGGGACAATCCATGAGACCTACGAGATACACATAACATCTAAATACCTTCATTACGTTTACAACTAGGGGTTATAACATAAACTTGACTTTAAATACGAGCATAATATTTATGATGTATTTTTTAATTTTTTTATTGCACGACTTCGGCAGACAAGCAGACGGCCCACCTGGTGTAAAGTGGTTACCAGCGCCTAAGGACTTTATGTCATAGGACGTTAATTTTTTATGTTCGATATAAAAAAATTACGTCCTTTGACGTAAATAAATAGTTAATATTTATTAAAATAAGACACTATAAACTAATACTGACCCTAGGCCACTGTCTTCTATGGGTAAGTTGCCCACAAGGCTGGCTACGTTTCCTCGATCTATTGTCATACTGATCCGTTGTCTGAGGCAGGCACTAAGCCTATGATCACCTGAAGTGTTGATGAGTCGTTTTGATAGCTCTTTAAAAACAAACAAATAAATCATTATCGCTGTATATATTGTATGAAATGAGTGGATTCCCTGTTCATCGCTACCACTAAGCCACACCCGGACACCTCATTCAATTTTTCTCTGTCACCGCGGCTCTTGACTCCCGAGACACGACGGAGAGCTCTTTACCCCTGGATATTGCTCTACAGGGGAAGGCTGATTAATAAAGAAAATAAAAATTCGCAACCGCGCCAAAATAGGGACGTGAGATTGAATGGAGGCACGTCTCTGCGTGTGATTGATATAGAAATCCTGTGTTCCAATTTTACTAACACAGAGAGTAGAATTGATTTTTTCATAAATCGGCATGTTGTATCTATACCTCCAAGCTAAGTATGTTATGTTCCTATTATGTGTAATTTACAACAGACCCGATTCCAGCTACCAAGATCAGATTGAATAAGGGATTCAAGGGAAAGTTCATATACGAAATTTACAGCCAAGGATCGAATCCGGGATCCCAAACCTGGTGAACAAAATGGCTCCACGTTTTGACTACTACACCAGAGAGGTAATCGATTATAACATTTTTTTTAAACCCACCAAATCTTTGTTTTGATACTAACTTAATAAGTATATGTCGTAATTGGTACCCAAAGTTGCAATACCTACAAGTAAAAATGAACTCTTGTGGTTTCACTTCACTAAAATTTTTTAAAATCAGTTCAATGTAGTCATTTTACTAATGACTTCGCCAAACTGTACAAAATTAACAAGCCAAATCCAGAAGGATGCATAAATTACACTTTGACAATTTTCATCCATACAAACCCAGTTAGTTTTTCTTTTATGAAAAAAAACTTGCATAGTAGTAGATACGTGCCGATTTTAAAATATATACCCTTTTGCCTCTTGTACTACAATAATTCAAAAACTGACACGTGGATAGATACTGTTACGAGTTTAGCGGGACTCGAATTAAAATGCCGTTAGAATTATTATAGAGTTTATTAGAACTATACAAACACGTATAACACAGGTACAAATATAACCGAACACAACAAATCCAAACGTAATTCAGAAAGTCGTAATTCAATAAAACGCACAAAGTCCGTCACTATTAGCTTCCCGAATGTACACATATCACGCCCGTATCGTAGTCGTAGCTTGACTGCCCCCTCTCTCCATCAGGCCGTCGTTTTATATTTCACAAATGGAAAAGAATCCGCAACACCTGGCTAATGATGCTAACGAGCGAGTACAATAATTAGAAACGTATGCCAATAAATAAGTGACCAATAGAAGACGATCATAAAAGGATTACAATTAGTTAAAATGCCGACAGGTAATAAACTGTGCTTTTACAGATTTGTACGTGGAATTTATGTCTTTGTCGGCGCCTAGGTTGTAACAATACATTTCGATAAAGCTACATTATCAACATTGCTATGAAACTGATGGTTTTAATTATTTAAAGACACAGCTAATTTGTATGTGAAACGATATGCAATGACTAATGATACCACTTCCCATACCCATCTATAAAGAGACGATTAACTCGCAAAACGCATTCGCAAACACCACTTGCATTCTATTTGTATAGTTTGACAAGAGCCATCCAACACCTGGTGTGAAATGCAATCAGGCTTAATTATTACTGGTATTAATAACAAGGGTGCACTCGGGGTGGTATGAAACCAGTTGTCATGGCAACGCCCTTACGTTTCCTACGCAGCCTGCGACCGGCACGCGCTGTACGTGTTTAGTTATTTACGAGTAAACTTGATTACTTTTACTTATAATCATTGCTAACAATATGTTTTAGTGATATTGTAGGGGATAATGGTTGTGTTAATGAATCATTTAGGCTGCTGCTAGATTTTTTGCTCGTATTCTTAAACTGTTCAGTCAGAACTCAAATATAGAGGAGGGTAAATAATATGTATAAAATTAGCCATTATTGTTGAAAAATTATTATATCATTTATATAATGTACTAGCGGCCCAGCGCGGTTTCACCCGTGCTCTGTCCCGCTCCCGTGGTATATAGCATCATGTTATATAGCCTATAACACTCCCTGTTAACGTAGCGTTCGAACAGTAAAATAATTTTTAAAATCGGTTTAGTAAATCCAGAGATTACCCCCTACAACGTCAGAAACTCATAAACTTTACCTCTTTATAATATCAGTATAGATAATGATTAATTGATATCCAAATATACCTCCTTCCAAGCTTGTCCTTCGATAAAGGCCTCTCTCAAGCTACCAGTAATAGTAGAAGAGGGTAATTGAAATTCAAATCAATTGGAACACTTTTTATCATATCAACGTAACGCCACGTTGATTTTGAACGATCATAATAACCATTATGATATGGTATCATGAATCTAACGGAGAACATTAATCATCACTATCGTATGCCTCTGCTACACCTGGGATAATATCAGTGTTAATGGCTTTGTCGCGCCGATGTAGCCAAGGGTTTAATGCGTTAAATATTAACAGGTAACACAGAGTATATACACTAATGTAGTTAATCATAAACGACGTTATTTTTTAAAGCTAATAAGTGCCTACCACAGTCACTATCACTAAAGCAGATGGAATAGGGAAATAAGGTTAACAAATTGTTAGATGTAAGCAATGAGAGATACCATAAATAATAATAATAATAATCGGTAGACAAACACACACATTGTGTATTCCCAAATTAAGCAGGTAACCAAACTATAGTAAATAACGGAGGAAATTCGTTTCCGAAATCTACCATGCCAGGAATCGAACCCGGAGCCTCTGCATTGCAGTGAGGTTGGTCGGCAAAGGCTTAGCCCGCTCAACGACAGCACCGTGTATTTCGTTCGTATAATTGAATAATAGCTACTTGAAGGTGTCAGAAAAATACATAAATAAGGTGTAGTTTTGGCATCTTGAAGAGTATTTTTGCACTCACAGATATTGCAAATTAAAAGCCACAATTAAAACATCAAGCAACTTCCTCGAGTGCCATAAAACACATCAAAGTTGTAGGTACTTGCTAATTGGCGGCTTTATAATTTGCACTCGCGAAGTGAGAGGACTATAATTCATCTCGTAAGATTTAAAGCCAATCCACGAAGTTTATTGCACTGTAAAACACTTTTAATTATACGGATACAACCTTTGAGTGCAGACAATCAATTTGCGAAAGCCACTTGGTTGGTTTAAATTCGTCATAAAAGCACCGGATCCCTAAACATCCCTAAACACTTTAAAAATCAGATATCTTTAACGTAAAAATGATTTTTATCTTACACGTTTATTAAAAACTGCATTTTACATCAGTAACTAAGGCACTACCTTATCAATAATTTCTAATTATTAAGTACTTGAAATTATATTAGGACGGGAAAATATCAACTTTACAATTACTTATTAATAGTTTTTAATTTCTATTTAAATTAATCATTATTTAAACTCTTTGAGTGCGGTATTTGGGCATACGTATTTTATATATGATGATAATCGATATAATTATCACAGTGCATGGTACTGCCTATGCATACGAAAATACTTTTTTTAATTAAAGCGATACAACCACAAGCATAAGTCTATTTATATCGAATGTGGTTTTGATAAGACGGCAGTGTGAATGCAGCATAATAATTGCGTCAAGACTTGAAGGTATGTTGCTTCATATTAAGATATAGGAACCGGCCATTGGTGAAAACACTTTCTAGTCTACGTACAGCTCATGGGTAATTATCGTTCTTTCTTGGTCCATACGAAAATTGAATAAAACAACAAAAATATAGATAAAATGTGTATATTAATGCCAGTTTAATAAAGTACAAACTCGTCAATAATTCGATACAAATAGGAATCTTGTTTCAGTACAAAATTATTAAACCTACAACTGTGATTTTAATTTAAAAAGAACATTACTCGTCTCGTAGTTTTGATCGCAATTTTACAACATACAAAATATGTCAAAGTTAAAATTGTATAGGAGTATCAAATGCCTCAAAATATTTATAAAACATAAAAACTTCAAAAAAATTATACTATATCACAGTCACTAGAGAGAAATTAAAACTTAATGTCTAAGAAAATTACAGAGCAGTCTATTCGTAAACACATCCACAAAATCTACAATTTTCAAAATCCGCCTATGACACCGTCACGTAACAACGCTCATTAAAAGCTTGATATGAATTTATTTCTGCTGATTGTAGACTATAACGTGTATATAAAAATAAGTAAGTTGGTGAATTGTGATTTATATTTATGATTAGTTACTATTTCTTTTCAATTAAAAATACATTTATCTATAACGTAATAATTGTAATACATATAATATGTACTTACTTTGTTATTATGTTATTTAATATATTGATCAATACTATGGAAAATCCCAAGTTATGTAATAAACTTTACAGTGACGGTATCGTAATTCCGTACTTTATACAAAAGTTTTAGAAAAAATTCTTGCCTCAAAATTTACATATTATTATTATCACTATAAAATAATATTGCTTGTAAAATTTGCTAATGATATTTTGAAAATTAGCTCCGATACATGTGACTTGAACTACAACCTGATGTCCCTGTGTGGTGGGAAAACGCATGTATTTCTGGACACGGAGACTCTCTGCCAACAAATAATTTACACAGTTTATTGTATATATTTGAATATGTCTTGATAAGGATAAAAGATAATAAATATTATTATTACCTTTCATAGGGTGGAGGTGGCAGGATATCACATAAATTAATCCTACAATTCTGCTCACTCGTGCCTTCGCTAAAATACCTCGCATCTTGATTTTGCCTAAAACTATTTTCTCTTCTTAACCATTGCCATTGAGGATAATCGTACTCTACTTCAGCAACTGCCCACTCTTTATTCCCTCCATGATGACTAGACGATCTGGAATGATTCGTTTTGCAAGATGGACATTCTTCTATTGACATCTCTTGATCGTCACCTTCATTACCGCATTTGGTCATTTCGCTATAATCTTTCGTCAATGTTGAACTACTACTCCGACAACACGTAGAACATTCCTCGTTGGAATAGACATTACTTTCTCCGTAAGACCTTATCATACTATTATCGCAGGATCCAGGGCTTACTGCACATTTCATACAAGAGTCTTCTGCATCTGTATGATCCTAAAATAAAAAGAATAAAAGTTTATTTATTTATCTAAGCAGGTAAATCATTACAATCATTATAATACAGTCAAAAATAAAACCTGATAGTTCAATTCGGTGTAAATGGCGCTCGATGCATAAGGTTCTGGTTGACGATTTCTTCTTTGTTCTTCTTCAAAGATCGGATTTAATGTGTTAGTATGATCTGGAAGACTGTATTCAGCTTCCATTGTCATTGCTCCTATTGAACGACCACCTATAAAAAAAAACATAGAAGTTTATATACATTTTCACAATTTATTTTAAAGAATTACGTGAATATCACAAATTATTTGTTATTCTTAACATTTACCATGCAAAAGACTTTGATGGCAGTTCAAAATTTCAATTCTTGGTTCATTAGAACCTTCAAACAATGGCCTTTCTCGCAGCCAAACTGCTTCTTTTCCAAGCAAGCATTGTTGAGCATTTGTTATAGCTGTGCCTGAAATAACAATTTGATTATAATATTTGGCAATCCATATTTAATACATGAATTATAAAGAGATATATATATGTTCCTTAGTATATAGGTATATTCTTAAGTTTTAGGAACTAACACACATAAATAAAATTACGTTTTAACGCTTTAAGCGCGGTATTATATTTGATTTTTACTATTCCGACGTGTCAGACACTTCGGTAGCCGTGATCACGGAATAAAAAGATATCAAGTGTGATCATTATTATTAAAGTTTTTATTTAGCCTACAGCCAACTCGTTCATCTTAATTATTTAGTTCTAATTTTTGTTTTTGGTTATTATTTAGATATAATTTAATTTACCACCACTTCGCAACATATTGTGGCGTGAAGAGAAAAAGCGGCGCCAGAAACTCTTAAAATGAACAAGTTGGCGGTAGGCGAAATAAAAACTTTAATATACGCATTGACACTTGACATCTTTGTCTCCCGTGATCACGGCTCTTGAAAAGTCGCGGAAACGTCGAAATATCACATAAAATATTGCGCTTCAAACTGTTAAAACGTAGTTTTATTATATTTGTTCCTTCTTTACGACTTTGGGATATTATAGTAATTATTAGGAAATTTAGTATATACCTATATATCATCAAAAACGGGTTTGAACTTATTTAGTTTAATCCAAAAATATATTTTTTTACAGGACACAGATACAAAATTGACGCGGGCAAAGTTGAATGAACCGATTATCATAAAATTGGTTATACATAATTATAACATGTGGTTTCAACCATCAGAAAGAACAGGAATTACTTTATATTCCGAAAAGTAGTATATTTTTAAATAATTTAAATATGAGGTTGTACATGAGCAAAAGTTACGTGGAAATCTAAAGTATTGTAATCATAAGTAATACATATTACGTACTTATTATTTGAAAAGTGAGTAGGTGAATATGCTTACCGGTCGTATTCTGGTTTTTACTTTGCTTAGAATGTCGTTGTTTGATATATACGATAACTCCGGCTCCGATAAGCACTAAAGCTAGCAAAGTCAAGCTCAAAGCCAGAAGCCAGGTTTCTTGGAACATCGAAATTATCGCCTTATCTGTGGCCGGTTCCGTTCTAAAAAAGGTTAAATAAACATATGACAAATATTGCAGACATGTTCCATAGATATGTTATCACTATAACTCAATTATATTTAAATGTAAAAATGCAAAAGTAAGTAGTAAAATATTATCCCCCTTATTATTCTTTACCGTCAACTTGTAGTAACTGCAAAAACATGCATACCAGGCAGGAAAACTACCTAAGCGGTGCATCATGACTAGCCAGGATTCGAACCTACGTCATTGGAATAAGACGCAAACATCTTACGGCCACTACGCTACCAGAACCTATACATGATGTTTAAGGGCTGATGTTATTATAAATGAGTCTTGAGGCAAATAGATGTATGTATAGTTTGAGTAATCAATCAAGCCCAAATAGGTAAAGTGCGATGGTGAATGGATAGTTCATGAATATACCTACTGTACATAATGCCTCTGTGATGGCGTAGGAAGCATGTGTATAAGCGCAGGTGTGCTAAAAGGGCCGTGTCCACGACGTGTTACAGCCGCTGCGCGCGCGCTGTATCGCCCGCCTGCACGCAAAGAACTAGCTGCTGCAGCGCGTGTGCGTGGGCCCAAAGACATCTGACCAACCACTCTGCCTCCAGTAGATCCGCCTACGCGGACTTCGATCTATTATAAGATAAAGTTGATTAAATGTTTAGGGATCTGTAAGCGTTTTGAGTAAAAACAAAACCGTTATAAAATCATCGTGTCTGTTTGTTCTCGGTTTACATGAATTAAATGTGACTGGAAGATATATTCTGCTATATTAGGCTGTAAAATAATGCGAAATAAATGAAGATTAGGGATTGCCCTTATACATGTATACAACTAACATAAAATTCGTCAAAATGAAGCTCTCTTTGCACAATCGAAATCTACTTCAGGCTAAACGTTACTATCGATAATGATTATACATAACGAGTAGGGTTAACTTACAATACGGAATATAAACCACGTTGAGAAGAATGTGTTTGAATCGCTTTATTTATTTTAAATAAAAATGTTATATACCTAATATAGTTTTCAATTAAATTAAAGGATGTATAATATTAAAACCCAAAAAATAATAATTTGTCATTAGATATACTGTAGCGCTCAAAAGTATTTTGATAAGACTAAATTTGTTAATATCTTGAATTGATTTACTTCTATTTTTTTTTAAATCTATATTAATCTTCGCTCAAAGGTATTTTGACAAATTTTAAATTCTCAATTGTTAACAACATCATTTCCTCTGTTGCAAGGTTTTTTTTTCAATGACTTATTTATTTTTCATTTAACATGTTTAACGTGATAAAATATTCAAATTATTTAAAACTCGCTGTGATAACTGCTATACAAAATAGTAAGACAGAAATAAAAATTGGTCAAAGTTTTAAATTCTCTCGAAAGATAGTATAAATATGTATATAGTATAATACATGAAATAAAGCTTTGAAAATTAAGCCTCACAGTGGCCATCTGGGAAAAACTCATTCTAGTGATAAGAAAGTTATTAAGCTTGATAAGAAACTTGTCGACCGTTGATGTGCGAAAATTGGCTGTGCAAATGAAAATGGACTGCAAGAATACTATGACATGAATGTATAGGTTTCAACAGTAAAACGTAGGTGAAAAGCCTTCGGATTACATAGACAACTCCCAATCAAGAAACCTCTGATTTTTGTAAAGAATATGAACAGGCAGGTTTTGTTTGCAAAATTGCGTAGATTACGAACGAGTTTAGAACGGTCCAAAGTGTTGTGGAGAGATAAATATTTTAAATTAGTATCGTCTGATTGAATACAGTATATGCGACACATATAAGTAAAAGATTTGATGTTCAATACCAAACACACAGTAATACATGGAGATGGCAATGTTATGGTTTGGGTATACATTTCTGATTACAGAGTTGGATCTATATTTCCAGTAAATAGGAACATGGATCGTTTCATGTATACTGAGATGTTAAAGAAGTGAATGCACCACACTATGAAGACAATATGCCACCTGGTTACTATTAATTTGTAGCATGATAACGATTTGACATGTCAGTCTTTTCAACTTGGTGCACATAAGTGATTTTATGGAACACGGGTAAGTCAATTTTTTTAAGTCACCAATCCAGAGTGCAGACTTAAACCCGACACACCATCTCTGGGAAAAGCTGGATCGTTGGTCAAGTTGTTGAAATTATTCAAATAAGGAGACCATGCAATGATTGAGCCCAAATCCCCGTAGACCAATTTACAAAAGACAGCAACGCATCGTGCTAGCTCTACCAGGAGCTAGCACAATGCGTTGCTGTCTTAAAGGCCAATGAATACGCAATAAAATACAATTAATAAGTACCGAAAATAAACAATCAAATTTAAAAACATATTTCTGTAAATGTCAAAACACTTTTGAGCGTTGTATGAACATGTTTTTAGTAAGCTCATAAAATAAACAAAAAACGTTAGAAAAAGTACAGTTTTTTAAATTTAATTAGGAGCACATCGTTTCAAGATATTAACAAATTTAGTGTTGTCAAAATACTTTTTAACGCTACGCAAAAGATATTTATTTTGAAACTTCAGATATGCATAACATAACTTAGCCTTAAATTAAAAAAGTGATAGATAGATAACACTTTAATGTATACCATTACAGAAAACTTACGAACTAGTATTATTCTAATTGTGTACAAAGAGCGGTCTTATCGCTAAAGCGATCTCTTCCAGACAACCCGTAGTAATGTTTACTAGTTTTGCATTTATTAAGAAATATTACAATTGTGAACGAAATGACAGTTAAGATTGTGACACTGAGCTCTATTAAAATGTGGCAAATTTTCATCGAATCAAAGACTAAACTGAATTAATAATAATTAGCTGGAAATTTTAAGTAACATTAATAAATAAAGAACGTGTTGCTTAGAACATGTATCCATGTTAATAAAAAGAGTAGCCTAAAAGGGTACTTACCAAATATCCCGAAAGTTCACCGTTCCATGTGTGCACAGGGGGTGGATCCCATCTAATCCAGGCCGACGTCGCATTTATCACTCCGGCTGAAATACTTTGCGGCGGCTCTGACGGCACTACGAGTAAATTCCCAAATGCAAACGTAATATGAGCACAGCGAAATAATGTACATGTATGCATAGTACCAGAAGATGACATGATATGTATACGAACAGGATTATGACTATGGTGTGTTACAAGTACAAACTGTCAAACTGGAAATCAATATGGATTTAAATATAATCTCACTAAAAAGAAAATTCTAAACTTTTACGATGAGCACATTTAACAAACAACCTTAGACATTAGAATGACTTCTCAATTTAATTATAATAAATCATATACAATCACAAAGTCATACAAGAAATATACGCTTGTTCTTTGGGCAATGTCTACATAACTCTGGGAATAGTCCCAGATACAAAGAACAAAAGAAATACAATGAGTATTTCTTATAAATAATGGTGTAATTTATCCACAATGCCTAATTTTAAATCTAAAATTCTCGTTTATTACAAATTTGATATTCTGATTATAATGTAATGTTTTCACTTAGCTGAAAATTTCTTGTTTCAATGTTTATCATCTTTGGCATGACTTCATTGAAAATCGTCACTTACGTTTAACCTTAAATGTGCCACTCAAATTGGTGGAGACAACCATACACGATTTCTATATATTATAATATAAAAATTGAACTGTAACAGTATATATATATATGCAAAAAATTCTTACCATCTTCATCAGTGAAACCAGTCTTTAAATTGGACGGTTTACCAAGTAACAATTTGTAAAATGGCATCAAAAACACATCATATTGTGCATATGGTAACAAACCAGTAAGTACATGACTCGAAGATCCGCTATTATGGACAGTTGTCATGGAGAAATTTTCATACTTGGTAAATTCTAGTAAGCTCTCTTTGTACGATTTATTTACATGGTCTACATTTTCAAATTCTATAAGGTATTTTTTATTTAAAGAAGTTCCATTGAACCATATTTTCACACCTTCCAAATATTCGTTGTAATCGGTCATGACCTAGAAACAAATTCAATATTAAAGCGGATAGAAAGATTACACATGATTGCTTACGGCAGTGAATACACTAATAATATTCACATGCATTAAATGGTAATCTTTTACTTCGAAATTGAAAATTGCAGATTTACGAATTACATGATATTACCACTACTTTTAAACGTTTTTAGTTATTACCAAAAAGAAGAAACGAAGTAAAATACTGAGCATATTTTGAAATATTTGTTTATTTTAATAAAGGTATTTTAAAGCCATCACTTTCGAAAGAGCTTGTAGATGTTCGCTGCCAAGTTCTTTCTATTTCTCTCATAAAATGGTGCAATCATCGAAAAAACTTTTTATAGTATACTAAACTATCTTTTACAAAAATAATTTTACTATTTGGATAAAATTAATTTATCAAAAGTTTCATTTGAAGACTTTCAACTGTTGAAACGTTTAATAAATAATAATAAATAAACGTTTGAGTACTAGTCGCGAAAATTTAAAAAATACTAAAGATTTCATATTTTATTTTAGGGCATTATATTATATTAGATGTTAAAACATACAATTAAAAAATGTTGCTTACATCCCAGACAATCTTTAAAGTCGTAGCAGATATTCCTTCAACTCTTCTCAAAGCTAAAACATCCTGTTGCAAATATCGACGAGCTTGCACCAGCTCATATTGCGTCATAGGAGGGTGATTTTGAGGTTTATTCAATTCTGGATATGGCGAAGATGACTCAAAATCTCCGTTGAAAGAATTAGCTTCTCGTCTTAAAACCTAATCAAAATAATTTCGTAGAAGTGTCATAATTTAGCAATTGGATAATTAACAGTAAAATCAGTTGAGACACGTTTTATCGTCTTACAAAACGTTACAGCCTTTCTAAATTTTGTATGACTAGAGTAAGATATTATAACTGTAACGAATTAAACATCTTAATCGCTTGATGTCTGAACAAAATAAGTATTTCAATTATCGCGATATCCTAAAAGTCTGACAATAGTAGTAATTTTAACGCATGCTTTTTTATATAAAATATTACAGTTATACAATACATATCAATATAAATAATTGGAATATTATGAATAGATTTAAAAAAATAGTGAAACTAAGTTATGATGAAAGTCATTTTTTGAAGATCATTACATAATACGTGTTATAAGTTTACTGCTTCGCAATGTATTATTTAAGCTAAAGAAAGCTGCAAGAAACCACAGCAATGCTGTGATTTTTCCTTTCATTGACATAATTTATTTTTAATATCTTTTTTGACTTGTTTATTTATACAAATAAACAAGCACTGTTTCAAGAATAATTAGAGTTTTATTATAACAACATGAAATACAAAAATATCTACTATGATGATACTGAGTGTTATGCAGTTATAAAAGACAATAGAAATATTAAAATGTCATACAAAATAACAGTAAAGGATATTGTAATGACATAGGTAATAAGCACGTAGTTAATAAACAAACCTGTAATGTAGCGGTATGCAAAGCACTTCCCGCTGCGCTTACGGCCACGCATGACAATCTACCCGCGTGGCGGGTGAGGACTCTGTCTAAATATAACGAACCAGTACTATAACTTGATTTTGGGAAGACTAACTCCTGTGAATAATTATTGGTATATCAATTTCAGATACAGTGCGCGCAAAACTAAATGCGGTTTGAGTGAAATTCGCTCTGTGAGTTTGCGTAGGTCCAGTCAATAGTTAACATTTATTACACCTTATGCTGAGTTTTGAAAAACTGATAGCATGAGATTACGGAGATGACCGAGCGAGAACGCAAAAATCTTCCCTCTCATTTCTGTCTGTGAAGTGTTCTGCGCAATGAGGTTTACGAACTTCAAAAACGCATTTAAATTCTGCTCGTATTGTAATAATGGTACTTAACTGTCGCTCTTAGATTATTGTGTTGAAACGTAACATAGAATTAGAAGATTAATTAACTATTAATTATTATTAAGAGTTAATTAGTAAACGATTAACTATTATTCAGTGTAAATATAACATTGAAACGCTAATAAATCCTAAATGGGTAGATGTCGCCACAGGTTGTTTATTCTTGTCTCGCTTTTGACGTTTTGAAATTAAAAACATATTTTTTAAACAAAATCTATTAGCCATCACAATTTCCAGTTACACATCTCATGAGATTAGGATATTTTCATCTCTAGACTTATCAATTTCCCGACAATTGGTTTACGTCCAAATTCGTGATGGAGAACAGGTAAATTTAGAAATATACAGATATTCTAAAGTTGATTGTCACACTTGTAATTCATCTAATATTTGTAAAATTCTAATAAGGCAAAATATTATTAAGAACGTCCCTCGTTTCGCGTCATACAAAAAGCTACAATTTGGCTAATTAATATGTCTAAATAGTATTAAGTTTAGTAGGTATAGATGATTTTTTTACTTCATAAAAATTACAAACACTTGATAACTAATATTAAAAACGATTCTGAAAACATTTTACGTGACATACCTGTGATCCTTCCATTGTCCAAAATACAATGGGTTTGGGGGTTCCTTCAGCTTCACAAGGAAATGAAACTGCTTCCCCTTCCCATGCAGTTTGATCCGAGGGCACTCTCGTGAAATGAGGTAGAGCTGAAAAACGCTTAATGATCAAAAAGAAATATCTATAAAGCTAGACAAGGAATATGTACCATTTTTCGGGATAAAATATTTTATTTTTTTATTACCTATAACATGTTGATCCATGTTATTGAATGAATACAATTAAAAATATCACGATTATGTATACCTAAATTCATATAAGCAACGAACAAGGACTCTTTCACATGTATGTATTCCACACATGGTAATAGTCGCGTCATTCTCAAAATTGCGAAGAAATTTATTTCAAACAGACATTCAAAACGCTCGTACTTATTTATATTAGTATTAATTTACATAATTTCATACAATGAACAGTAAGAGTAGCACTTGTTGAACTAGACCCTGCTTGACTTTCGGCGCTGCACGTGTATACACCCGCATCTGAAGCCACGACCCTGTCTATCCTTAATGAACCACGACGAATGATGGCATAAGGTGATAATGACCCATTGTCTCTTGTCCAAGTCACTGACACGTCCGACTCTGGTGACACCTACAACAACGTGTTACTTAAAGACAAATTGATATTGGTTATTTTGTATATCACAATCATAAAACTAATAATTATCACAAGAAAATGAATCGTTTAAATATGTGTCAGTCCAAGCACAATGAAATTTCATAGTAAGGTCACTAACTTAATTGAAAATATTTTATAGACGTATCAATCAAATTGCATATATTTGGTTGAGAGGCTGAAAGGACACGACGGTATTCAATTATATTGAATGATTCGAATTATGTTTATACGGATCACTTTGGTTTATAGATCCAAATTGAAAAACAAAAATGAACCATTTATATCGATTTAACAGGATCTAACGTTAAAACTGAGGAGGATACATATTTTACAACTTTGAAAGCAAATGTCCCCATCTATCGATTTACATAAGTCTCTAAAAACATCAGATTTCACTACACCATTGTGAAGCGGCTTCTTATTAAATTTCGGCTATAGTGTAACCCAGTAATTTTGGAGAAAAAATAGCAGAGACATATATAACCGGATTAAAAATGTTCCATTTTTGCCATAACAGGCACGGAATATTAATAACACAGTAACAAAAAAGACAATGAATTTGCTGTCAACGAAAAATAAATGCAAGCATCTGATTTTAATTAATCCGATATCAAACAATTTGTTATCGGAGTACGAAAATCGCTTACGAGATAAATAAACACCCAATAAACCTTTACCTGGCAATGAAACTCGATGTTCTGGCCTATTAACGCTGTTATGTTATTGGGTTTCACTAGGAAATGTGGCCGCCGTAATACGAGTAAGGTAGCGGGCCGTGATTGCCTCTCTCCAGCAACGTTATAAGCCACACAACGATACACACCACTATCTTCCGGGAGGCTTTCCATGATCTTTAGATTTCCATTGTCCACTACGGTTATCCTAAATCAAACATTAAACTAGCTTCTTTTCTGCTGCTGTAAGACTGCATCAAGATTATGTATATAAGTATAACTTTGTTTGAATGTTTGTGTATTTTTATAATAATTCATTATTTGTTTAAAAATAATACAGTTCCATACATTTACACAAATAAACGCATACAATATAAAATATCCTAATATTAATAGCATTTATAACCTTATTAGTAACCAATGACTAACACCGATTTAATCCTCTTAACAAATTACCAAATTAGTGGGCAGTGGAGTTTATCAGCTATTACTTAAGGATGCTTTTGTTATGTGTTTCATGTTTGTTCCTTCTTCAAGGCATTGTAAATAAACTAATTATATGTTTGGTGTACTCATATGTATATATAATATATACATTGTGGAAAATGAGTGTTTGTGAGATAAAGGAATGTAAACTTCACACGAGCGAAGCTGAATGAACCGATTGTTATCCAATGTGTACCTATGTGTATTAAAGTATAAGAAGGTTAACATGCGTTTCAATGGTCTCACAATAAGCAAAGCCGAAAACTGTGCGAAATGGAGAAGAAATAGAAAAGCGGACCCCAGGATCCGAACGTGACCGAGATTTAAGGCTAGGATGACGTTGATCAAATTTTATGACAATACCTACATTCTCTAAGCCTTGAAGAAACAAAAACATACATTGAAACAAGGTTACTTTAGTGTTTTCATCCTGAATTCACCAAACAAACACTATGCAATATTCTGGATAAGTTATTTTTAAAAAGCAAATCCAAAATTTCAAGATACGCACCCGCTTACATTGGAATGTAACAAAAATCAAACCTAAATTAATGAATTTATAAAAAAGTAATCAACAAATTTCAAATAAGTATAGGTTGAAAATTATTGACGAGATTGATGCGCGTTATACCTTCCATTAACCTCAACATCTAAAGTCTGTCCGTCCTTCGTCCATTGAACAGATGGCTCGGGAACGCCTTTAGGCGCCAAACATTCGAGCAGGGCTGTTTCGCCTCCAGCCACTTTTATATCCCTTGGTTCCACTCTAAATTCGTCGCGCAGCACTAAAAATAGATGTTTCCTGTTAATATCTATTCTTTTTATGTGAGCTTACTCTATGCCTATAAAAATTTATTGATTTTTTGTTGGTGCATGTTCACGTAAACTCACCGGCGCGATCACCAAATATCAGACACGATATTTTATTAGAGAGTTCGCGTAAAAAATGCAGGTGCTTTTACAGCAATATCAAACCTGTAAAGAACTTATCGCTAGAGATGATAGTACGGTTTCACCTTTTCAAACGTGTGACGGCTAGTGTGAAAGACTAGAGGTAGCCTCTACATCAAAAACCTGAACGTGAACAAGCTCTTTTAAGACTTTTCAACACATTAGGTCGAAAAATGCATTTACGAAACCTGTACACATTGTTTAGAAGTTAAAAATTATGTACCATAAAAGGGAATGTGCGTTACAATAGGTGACAGGATGGAAAGAAATATATAACATTGCCACCAAAAGGTTTTTCATTACGAGAACAAATAAGCTAAATGATCAAACCTCCTTGGAAGCGCTTTCGATCATTTCTCACTTTAATACTAAAGAGAAAATGAGACGAAATATGCAGTCCTAATTTTCACCACGCGCTTGTCGATGCAATTTGCAAATACACGCTATTTTCATATTAGAAACTTCAAAGATTGTTGCGGCTTTCCGATTGACATTTATGTTTGTTTCATTACCTACTACCATTACCTACCTCGTGTACTAGCGGAGGGTGATGTCAGGAGCCTTAAGAACAGACGAGTGTGCATGACAAGAGTTATGAATGTCAAAGAAGCAAGTGAGGTGTGTAAGAATGGGCCTAAATGGCGCTCTGTTGTTCGTGCCTACCCCGCAAGGGAACTGGCGTGAAGTTATGTATGTATGTATGCATTACCTACTGTTTTCTCGCAAATATGTTGAAAAACGTTATATGACACATGTGCGGAAATTACTATTTCCAAACTCGTGACTATTGTAAGCCCTCGACTTGGCCTCGGGCTTACATTCATCTACTCGTTTGTAAAAAGCAAATTATCAGTCCAGTATTATAACTAACTATATTAAATAAATCTACTCTACATCTTTAACAAAAAATAAAGTCTTTAACTTCATATTCGTAATGCGAATTTCGTGATATTTTTGTTAATTAAACGATTTCATAATCGGTCTTCTTTCAAATCCTGCCTGGACAAGCGCAGTGGGTTTGCGCCTGAACTATACTACTATATAGTCTGCATTATACTTCACGGATGCGTTTAGATACCAAGATTATTGTACAGTAAATGGTTGGTAAAAATTTAAATTATTTCACAATCTTGTATTTGTATAGTACAATGTCTACAAATGCTTGAAATATTATTTCAAAAGCTATTCAACCAACAAAAAAGTATTTTTTTTTTATAAAAACAAAACTAACTTCAAACCAAAAAGCAAAAAATTCATATTTTCTACATCTTGAAGTCGGTGCGAAGTAAAAATAATAAACAAAAACAAAATTGCAAAGCAAACCGACTTCTAGATGTTGTAGAAAATATTTATTTTTGTTTTTTAGTTTGAAGTCGGTTTTTGTTTGTTAAGAAAATATTACTCGACAATTTTATTTCAACCCTCTTGCTAATTTTACCTCAAACGAAAAAGTCTCCGAGTTTTAACAATCTAATATTATTCTTAAAACAATAAATTACTTTTACACTACAATTACCCGCTATAGTAAGTGTGGCGTTCTTGCTAACAGCTTCCCCGACTGAATTACGTGCGACGCACCAGTACACACCCTCATCGGTTTCCTTCTTGCCCCGCATAACCCTAAAATTAAGGGAATGTTAGTTATAGAGTACGAACAGATAGTAAAATAACAATTAAGACTGTTTTAATTGCCACTGAACCTTAAATGCTCTTTAATACCAGGTGGAGCATTATTTTATTTAAAACAATTTCCGAAGAAAATGTATGCAAAGTTAATTAGTGGGCCTAGGCCGGGCCGTTACTTGCCGAATATTCTATATTATCATTTAAGAAATTCTAAATATGAATATATCAATGAAGGAAGATATTGTTTGTTAAATTCCATAAACAATAAAATTGATTTGTAGAGTCAATACGCAGATTTAGGCTGGTGTACATAGACATCTGGAGAAAAGAAAATAATTGCTAAAAATTGTATGGTTAAACAGGGATTATTTTATTTTAACCTTCTGTTAAATGTCTTTGCCCTCCAGCCATAGTCTTTTTGGAGCTGCAAATGATAATTTATATACATAGGAACACTCTCCAGTTAATTTAAATGCGACAAAATTATAATGAAGTAAAAACAAATTTGACATCTTATTACAAAGTGGGGAATAATGTTTATGAACATTTAGGCTTTTATCGAAAACTAATTTTATTGCCGCTCGTAGTTAGCAACATGTAGCTGCAAAATAAACAGTTTTTGATATAAAATCAGACATTACGTATAAGTCGTGCGCAGATGGTTTGCCGATGGTCGCCCCTCCCGCATCCTATGACTAGGACCGAGGTTTGTCTAAGTAGTACCAAGAACTAGACGACCGTGGGTCGCGGTTATGGGAGGCGGGAGGGGTTGTCATCGGCAAACCTTCTGCGCACGACTTATAGCCTTGCATTGCATTTAATCTGTAGCATTCCAGTAGCACTCAATATAGTGAAAAGAATCAGCTGAGCTTAATATATTCAATTTCCATTTTTGTTTCATTCTACTAGGGCGAACTATACTATAGTAGCCATACAAAACACCAACCAGAAAATAAAATGCATGGTGATTACCTAAGAAACAGTAGTCCATCTTCAAGGAGTACTCTATGAGGGTTATCATTTGGTGTGAGTAACGCTCCATCTTTATACCAATGGATAGATGGTTTCGGCTTGCCTTCTGACACGCAGCGCAAAGTAGCTGGTTCACTTTTGCCTACCACTGTATCAGCTGGATGCTCCTTTATCCTGGGTGCTCGACTTTGAGCTAATTTTAGACAAATATTAAGGAATTAAACAAAGATTATAACAAACACTAGCGGGCCTGGCAGACGTTGTCCTGTTGTGGAAAAAAGGAAAATCTAGAACCCGATTTCAGCGCCACCTACCGGAAAACCATCCCGGGACCCACTCAAATACACACAGAACATATCACCAGAATCCTTGAACCCGGTACCAGCGCCATCTATCGGATCCAATTGCAAATCTAAACCATCCGGGGACCAATACGAACATAAATGATACGAACATGTTCATCAAAACGATCCTTCCGTTTAGGGGCCATCCACAAATTGCTTCACACGAATTTCATGATTCTTGACCCCTCTCCCATCCTTGTCACAGCTGGTCACATTCGTGTGACTCCTCCATTCCTAGTGTGACATCGCATATTTTGCAATCATCAAGAAATTCTTAAATAAAACTGCAGTTCCGTAATTAGTTTTATTTCCATTAAATTTTAATTTAAACATACCGATGGAGTTGGAAATATTTTGAAGGTTTTCGTAAAAAAAAAAATTACTGCATGAGTTCAGCAGACAGGCAGACGGCACACCTAATGGAAATTACAATCGCCTATAGACATTTGCAATACCAAAGGCGTTGCAAATGCGCTGCTGCTCTTTTAAGGGATTCTGGAACCTAACTACTAATGCCGGAACACAACTTAAGGTGGTTATGGCGCCATAACTTAGACCAGGGGTGGTAGCCATCCAGACGGGTAGATACCCTACCACGTGACTGTGGGTTATTTTGTCGCCCCTTACGAGAGGCCGCCCGGCCGCAGGAAATTGTATTCTTTCTCCGTTCCTACACGGAGAAATATCATAGTTCAATTTTTGTGTTATAAAGATTAAATATATTAGATTTTGAAATGTGACGTCACGAAATTTAGGCCCTCTCACATCCCTTGTCACACAATGTCACACTTCGTCGAATTCCTCTACACCCCCCCCCCCCCCATACCCCTCAACGTATGATGTAATTTATAGACGACCCCTTAAGAGGAATTCAGTTATATACACACTAACATTAGAATTTTATATATGAAGATATCATGCACTGGTTTTTTACCGTTATTGTCATAATAGTTTTAGTGTTGAAATAGTAATTAAATCCAGCCCAAATCATACTGCTTGCTGAATGTAGCATTTTGAGAATGTTGAACGGTTTTGGTTACGAGGCCTTTTGAATTAGTTTTATCATGAATTTCACTTATTAAGTCTAGCTTCAGTCAAATTATATATATATGTCTCTAGGGCCGTATTTACCCGAGGGTGCAAGGGGTGCGGGGCACCCGGGTGCAGAGACTAGGGGGCGCCAGCCGATTGATTTCTATAAAAAAGTCATTAAAGAACATTATGATTTTTCAAGATCCGAGTAACGACATTTAAATATACTATAGGTATACCTATGTACAGCGCCATATAGACTACATTTTATTGTCAAATTTCTTCCATATAAACGCAGTATTTTTTTAGGAAAATTAATTGATATAAAAACAGACAGACATAAGGATTGCATAGAGTTACATTTTTGTCAAATGAGTTGTCGGAGAGGGGAGGTAGGGGAGAGCTCTCCGCATCCCGGCGCCCAATATGCTTTAGAATTTAGACTATTGAGAAGGTCCTGTCTATCAATATAATTAAGCTCCATGTAGATATAGTAAATAGGTTAAATAAATATATAATATTTAATAAGTTTTTTCATACATCGCACTAGCTTAGTGGCTAAGCGTCTCATTACAATATCGTACGTTCGAATACTAGTGGAGAAAAATATATCATTTACACTACCCATTTAAAATCTCTGTAGGTATGTATGGCAACCATATTCTACTTAAATACATGCTTATATTTTATAAAATATTAATGGGTAACACTTTTACATTTCTAAACAATTATTTTTTGTATTTAATTGATAATAATTAACAAAAATAAAAATTACAAGTTCAAATAAACTATTCAATGTAAGAGAAAAATCCACCGAGGGAAAAAATAAAAACGAAAACCACCAAATAAAAACAAGCTCCGACGGAAGACAATAAATTAACAAGTTAAATTTTACTTGCTCACAATTTTCTCTTCCGTTCTATCTGTACATCTTGCTTTAAGGTTTTTCCTTTTAAATTTATGATTTAGTAACGAAACTATAAATGAATGTTAATAAATAAATGATTATACTTGAAACGTTTTTGAATTATTACATAGAACCATTAATTTTTACCCAATTATTGAAATAAAATTAAATACCCATTTTGCGCACAAAAGCCGCGGCTTTTGTACGCAAAATCAGCTTCAACGATGCGTCATAGAAGCTGATTTTTCAAATATATTATAACTATAATATAATTGAAAAATAGCTATTTCGTATTATATAATACGTACTAAATGCAATTATACTTAAAACATTTTTGAATAAGCAACTAATTGGTACCAAATTATTTAATTAAATAAAATTAAATATTTCGGGTACAAAAGCAGCATCGTTAAAGCTGTCTTCAAACATTTCTCATAGCGTTATTATACTTTAAATGTACTAACATTGAACTCTTTTTTTCAAAATACATACCTCTTATACATGGAAAAAAGAAGAAAATCTGGAGAAACAATACACACAGCAACTGGTTTCTTATACGTTTATGTTTTTGAATCAATACCGCGACCATACTTGACACTAATAATTACAGTCTCTTAGTCTCAGTTCACTGTACATTATCACTACAATATTATACTTAAAAATACATAAATTACAAATCTGAAGTTAAAACTGCAATATACGATCGCATCGCGATGTTTTTGGTGCGAGAAACGACACAACCTTCACGTCGTAAGTCCTTAGGGTTACTGTCCCCCCCACTCTATTTTGTCATTTCGCGCCGACTCTGTGAAATACGACGTTTTGCACATTGTACGAACTTAAAGCTTGATTGTTCCGCTCTGTGCATTGTTCACAATTTTCATTTTCGTGCTATCTCTGCCGTATATTGTGATTCGAGTTTTTCATCAATTGTGTATTGTACACTCACAAACGGTATGGACAATATATATATAGGTATAAAATTTTTCAATGAGAAAACGTACAAAGTAAACGTTTTGTAGAGATGATTAGCTTTTCACGAAAATTGGTTTTATGTATAAGAATAATAATAATGTTAAGCTTAAAGGCTTTGCTTAATCTAAATAAATAAATGGTTGTTGTTTACGCCCAATTCAAAGCTATAATTATAAAACAATTAACAATAAGTAAATGGAGCTCCTGTCTCCCCATAGTTACGGGTATTATTACGACGTGCTAACGGTACATCAAAGAACCGATGTGTGGAGTCCGCTAATCTGCTTTGGACAAGTAAGGTTTCGCTTGAACTCAAAAGTGATTGATTATATTTAGCCAGGTGGTAGGGCATTTGCCCGACTAGATAGCTACCCTTGGTCTAAAGTATGTCGCCATAACAACCTTGAGTTGTGTTCCGGCATTAGTGACCAGGTTCCAGTCTCCCTTAAGAGAGCAGCAACGCATTTGGTTGCATTTGGTGATACTATTATATTTTTAGAAAATAGTTTTCCTTAACGTTCTATACAGTTTTCAAATACAAATTCATTTATTGCGAATATAGGTAAGTTATGAAGGTCAATTAGTCGTTGAGTGTATTTATAGTCTGCCGGTTGCGGTGTGCAATATATTGTATAAATCTAGTGTAGAGATAATTTAATCATATATAAATGACTTACAAAATTCCATATCAGTATTAATTAAAATAAAGAAAATAAATCATAATAGAAAATTGAAAATAATACTCTGTGATAATATCAATGTCAAAATAATTGAGAATAATATTTAAAATTTATCTGTCAAAAAATCCTGAGGCTTTTTTTAACAATAATTGTTTTAAATTATTTTCAAAGGCATCGCAAGCTTGGACTCTCTAATATAGTTTTGGAAGGTGATTGTAAAGTCTCGGAGCCATGCAGAAAACGCTATATTATTAAGCAGAGCAGTATATTATTTAGCGGACAACATATTTTGTGACTATGAGGCTTATGTTTCATTTTTCAAATAGACTTAAGTTAGATGCATCAAAAACTGAGACCTTAAAAATGTACAAACAAGGCAGTGTCAAAAGTTTTAAAGTAATAAATATTTTTTTATGAAGAACTAAAATAAATTGGCATACATATAAATAAATATTAACTAGTGCCAGTTTGCATAACTGTGTTCAGTTATGACATTATTAGTTGGTTAAATGCAATGAAAACTATGATTTACTTCATGTACAGAAATTCCTAACAAAAATGGACCCGCAATTTCCAATTAGATCAACCCAATAATGAAAATACCGACAGCACCCCATAGCCTAAAAGCTTAGCGTGGTCCCGATTCAGCACACGTGTCACCTTGGACGTGTCAATTGAGACCCAGGCTTGGTTCATGCAAGTCACGTATTTAGTTACCTAACTGTTTTGCGGCGACAGAGAAATATCCTGATTGGAACAACTAGATAGGTAAGGATAAAATCAAAACATTGGGAAATCGATTCCTTAATTGTTCACCTTCAAGTATTGCACAATTTCTTGGTATTACAACTCGCGGTATTTTTTTGATTTCCTTTTGAATGCCGTTCTTTAAATTAAGAACTTTTGTACAGTACCAATATGATGTCAAAATCCACTAACCTATCGTTTTTAAATTCATCGCCGTATTAACTATTTATAAATAAATTATGTCAAGTATTTTAGTTCACGTAAAATGAGAGAGAGAAATTATTTCGCTTTTTATTGTACACCAAAATATATAATTACAAAAACATATTTACTATGTTTTCTAGGCAATACAATGGGCTTATCGGTCAAAGCGATCTCTTCCAAACAACCAAAATTAAAGAAATCAAATCCTAATAATTATTTTTACAAGCTTTTATTAAACTTGGAATGTTTGTATGTTCGGGTCAAATCTTGAAATTGAATATTAAAGCAGCTATTCTCAACCGATCAAATCAAATCAAATAATTTGATTTCATGTTTTTTGTGCACTCCCATGATATGGGTATCAAATTAAAGGGTTTGCTGAAAAAATATGAATAACTAAAAGAGTAATATTTTTTTCAAAAAGCAAGTTTTTATTTAAAGCGTTAAAAAGAATAAAACAAGCTTTAAATTAAATCAAATCCATCAATTTATTACATTACACAATTTACATGATATAAAATCTTGTCGTGACATTTATAATAACAGCCCATAACTGTCCCACTGCTGGACTCGGGCCTCCCACTACAGGGGAAACGGACAGAATACCCTCCACGATTGTCCAAGTCGGCTTGGCAAGTTTCACACATCGGTTATCTCGATATTTTCCTTCACCGTTGTTAGCATGTGATAATTGTAACAATATGCACATTAGGTCAGAAAACTGCGTAAGTGGTGCATGCATGCCGACCAGGATCGAACCCGCGCCCTTTGAGTTTGGGACGCGTGCGCTAGCCATTACGCTACCACGACTTTTACATGTAAGATTTACTTGTGTACAAAAGCAAGAATACAATAACTACAATAAAATAATAGAAGTAAATATGGTAACAAGCTTTTGTATTATATAAATTGTGTGATATCATAAATTGATGGGTTTGATAAATCAAACCCATATTGGGTTTATTAATATTATATATACACAATATATTTATATTGTGTCAGATAAAGAGACTGATGTTATAGCATATAGTAAGTAATATGTACGTACATACTCGTAGATAGACGGATATTAAACCCTAGAGCGAGGTGTTTAAAAACATAATTATTTAAAATATCCAGATTCGTTGTTATCTATGAGTACACTTTTTCATTTTTATACGTAATTATAGTGTGAATGTTTTATTATTTAATCTAATTACTGTTAACAAGTTAATAATACATTTTAATTACACTTTAAAACAAAATAATAAGTTTTCTGAGTGCGGCAGTTTATCCCATCCCAACAAGACTTTATTGTAGTCCATTCAAGACATCTTTGTAACGAGGCATAGTTCCCCTGGCGCGTCAGTGTACAACCAACCCATCAAGTTAACACAAAGGCGGCTTCCTTCATTAAGTCCATTGAGATAAAGTATTCATTGGATGACGCTGGATTAGTTTGGAATTACGCTCTATAGGTCGATTGTTACAAGTGGACATTCTTTGGTATCTTTGGGGAAACTTCAATGAATATTAAGTAGTGAAAGACAGAAGATATTTTGTTCTAATTCTGCTTGAAAGTGTTACATAAAAAGGTATCTATAACATTTTATCCTCTACTACACTTCTTTTAAACTATTTGAATAATTTTGTAAGTTTTGTAGATGATTTTCTTTATAGGATGTTCTTAATACGGCTCCTCTGATCTCAACTGAATACTGGCTACATTAAAGTTGAAAATATTTAGCGGAATATGAAATCAAGGGTGAAATATATTAGATTTTTTAACAAATTGCTAATTATGTGGTGGTTTCCGACATTAAATAAAGAAAACATCTTTGATTTTGATTAAGGCAACTTGAATTTTATATCTACCTACTATTCATTCAAACACATATTAGTTTAATGTAGGTATATATAAGTTTTCTATCACTTTATTCCTAATGTATATGTAATAATATATAATGTAATAACAGCCCATGAACGTCCCACTGCTGGGCTCGGGTCTATCTCTATAGGGACAGGGACATTATACCCACCACGTTTGTTCACGGCGGCTTAGCATGTGTAACATATCGGCTACCTCGATGTGCAGATTTCAATCACAATGTTTTCCTTCACCGTTGTCAGCACGTGGTAATTGTAACAATGTTCATATTGTCAGATAAGTCGGAAAACTGCCTAAGTGGTGCATGCGTTCCGGTCAGAATTCGAACTCGCGCCGTTTTAGTTGCGGACGCGTGCGCTAGGCATTAGACTGCCACGACTTTGTATTTATGTATGTATATATTAAGCCTTTATCATGAGGCACACTATAAACATTCTTTAGAAAGCAAAATTAAAAATCTAACGTCTTTCTGTTTAGGGAAAGAGAATAAATAATTCCTACGAGATAGAAAGCTCAAGTTCACGTGAGAAGTTTGTTGTCAAAATATGTTCAAACAAGAGAGAAATCATTTTAATATAAGAGATTAGGTACCTAAATTGAAAAATAAATACAATTAAAATATATTATAGTTTCCTTCCTCACATTAATATTAATAAATATTCATAAGGTAATCTATATCTAAACATATTCTAGAATCTATACTAGGATATGCCTGCGACTTCATCAAGGACTGCAGTGTTTAAAAAAAGAATAGAAGCTATGTGAAATTTGTACAGGAATAAGCCAGTTTATGCACCCGAACAACTACAAACCGCTCCCGGGAAATTTCCCGTATAGGATTCCCGGGATAAAAAGTAACGCAGCTTGTAAGTCTAAGAATTTGCTGTTGATGAGCGAACATCGCATCGAAATCGGCCCAGTAGTTTTTACGCGAATCTCGAACAAACCGACAAACTGACAAACAATCAGACAATTTTCCTGAATAATACAATCTAGGTGACTTCAAGTCTCGGGTTAACAGGTACCTTCTAGGTAAGCGTGCTCCACCTTAGACTGCATTTCCGCCTGACAACAAACGCAATGTCAGTCAGACGCGAACCTATTCATTATTAAAAAAAACAAGTAATCAAAAAAATTGCATCGTATTCTCCATCGTTTCTATAGTCTATTCCAGTTTTTTATAGCTTTAATGTACAGACACGGCATGTGTAGAATTTAAAAATATTATAGATTTTTCAGCAAAACTCGAGTATCCTCGCTCAGTACGGTGCAATTAGTACTGAAACACCTTATCTGTTATTTGTTATCTCCAGCGTACAAACGTACCGCCGTATATTTTATTCGAAAGAGCATGATGGAGGCACGTGCCAGTGATCTGTATCGGACTCACCTGGCGGGCAGACGCAGGACTCTAGAGTACGTGAGCTGCATCCGACGCTTAACATGACCATCGGATATAGAGGAAGTAAATAAACGGTATCTGAAACTTCCGACTAGCAGGATTTCGAGAAAGATTTGTTATTCGAATGTAGTTGGTGTTGGATTAAAAGTACCACCTATATTTTATTTTTGCTTTGCAATTTAATTACGTATTTGAGAGTTGACTTAAATACTTGTTGCCGCTTGCATTTTTTAGAATTGTATTATTGTTGTTTCTTTAACAGCTTCATGCAGCTTAGTTATTTAGTAGCTTAGTATTGTATCTAAGCGAAAAAAAAGCCGTGATAGCGTAGTGATTAGGGGACACGTCCCAAACTCAAAGGGCGTGGGTTAGAATCCTGGTCGGCAATCACCCGTCGCGTAGGGAATTTTCTGACCGAGTGTGCATATATTACAATTACTATGTGCTAACGGCTAAAGAAAACATCGTGATGAAACCTACACATCGTGATAACCGAAGTTTTAAACCTGCCAATTCGCCTTGGACAAGCGTGGCGGGTATACTATCCATTCCCTTTTATTATATTTTATCTAACTAAAATTAAGTATTAATTATTCAAGTTTGAACATAATTCACAAGTTAATAAATTTGTAAAAGGCTATTTTATTAAATTACTTTGAACTTGATCTCAAAGGCAAAATGCTAAAAAGATAACGAACATAGTGAATTGTAAAACCTAATCGATTTGTCTTAAAATTTTTTGACAAAAATATTACATAACAGTGAAAGAGATTTTTGAAGGATAATATTATAGTCTTGCAAATTTATTCATTTTATGTATTTTCTTCCAGCCAATTAAATACCTACATAAAGGGTAATCATACATCTAAAGGGTTTCCACACAATTTAGATATCGCCTATTTTTTTCTTTTTCAATTAATAAATTAATTGTCTTCGATATTTATTTAATCCTAAAGTTTAATGCTACTTGATCAAAGTTTAGGATGAAATAAATGTTAATATTGTATTTTAAAATTTAACAGACGTGGTTCATCCCCTAATCTCTAGTAGTAAAATTTTAACTGATCATAAAAAGCTTTCTGAATAAACGATGAAGGCGTAAAAATAAATTCTTGTCTGTATAAAAGAGGTTAGTATTGGCGAGCCTCGGGGTCCACTAATTCAATCAATTGCCCCTCCATAAATAAAACGGCAGACATTTTCATGGCGCCCACATGTAAAAGGAGTGAGCTAAGCCATGCACCTTGACGTCCTGGGATATTTTGTAAAGCTGTTCTAAGATTAAGCTTCAAATAACTTTATTCAAAATCCTGATATGTATTTATAACTTTGTTTATTTTTAATGTCAACTAGAGTTTTCTACGCGGTTACACGGGTCAAACCCTGGACAGAAGCTCTTTTTTTCTGATATAAAAATTGAATTGGGTTTTTATATATACAGCTCCAGATCCAGTGTATGTATGCGCCATGCATTTAAATAAAGAGTTACTGAGAATAATTAATATCCAGGGTAAACTGGGCCTTCAGAGCTAAATTCTAGACTATACGAAATAGCAAAAAACACTCAGAAAGGAGTCTTGGTGGCGATTTTGATGAAAACTATAGAAGTGTCATTATATATATATAAATTATCACTAACCTATCCTAATAATTGAAACATTTATATTTAAAGATATTACTATCCGTACATTTCACAATTTAATAAGGGTCTAGGTTCCCCACGCCTTGAAATTTCTCCCGGACTGATGTCCGTCGGTTTCGGAGCCAATAACCAGGATTAAAGACCTGGTTGCATATCCTGTATAGATATAAGGATAATTAATAAGGATAATTGAATATATAGTTGTACTTTGTTTGCCTGGCTCCTTAAAATGAGAATGAGAGAAGAGTCTGTGCTCAATTTGTTTAATTTAACCCACACCGAACCTACGGTTTTTTTAAATATAACAATATATATATATAATATCATTATCATACCCATAAATGTCCCACTGCTGGGCTCGGGCCTCCCATTATAGGGGGAACGGACAATATACCCGCCACGCTTGTCCAGGGCGGCTTGGCAGGTTTGACACATCTGTCATCTCGATGTGCAGGTTGCATCGCGATGTTTTCCTTCACCGTTGTTAGCACGTGGTAATTGTAACAATATGCACATTAGATTAGAAAACTGACTGAGTGGTGCATGCGTTCCGGCCAGGATCGAACCCGAGCCCTTTGAAACTAGGACGCGTGCGCTAGCCATTACGCTACCACACTTTTTGAAGTATCATTAGATTTTTCAAAAATTACTAGGTAATTTATAAAGAATAAATCTGTGATGTGTAAAGACAGGCTGATGTGACGAAAGTTTAGAGGCTACGTTTATAAGTCGTGTGCAGAAGGTTTGCCAATGATCGCCCCTTCCGCTACCTACGACTGGGACCGGGGCTTGTCTATGTAGTACTAAAAACTAGACGACCGCAGGTCGCGGTTTTCACCGGCAAACCTTCTGCGCACGAATTATATGTCAAAATAGTTACGAATCCCTAGAAAACACATATAATAAATTGATAATAAGTTCGTAATTAAAAGAAAAGAAGCTACAGGAAGACTTTGTCACAATCCAAAAATGGTCACACGACGTAGGGCTCGTCCTAAATACAAAACTACTTCACATACACTCAGCACACAATATGACAAGTTACGAAACCAAACTCAAAGGACACGACCACACTTGCCTGCACAACACACAACGCCACACATGTAACTGTAAAGTCATAGAAATAGTAACATTTTAAAAATATCTAGGATTTACTTTCGACAATAAACTCACTTGGTATACACATATAGATAAGGTTTGCACCAAACTAAGAGCTATCTTAGCTAAAATGCGTATACTCAAAAATAAAATTTCATTCAAAATGAGACTTCTACTATACAAAGCAATGGTAGACTCCATAGTGTCATATGGGCTAAGCAGTTACAGAAGGACAGTCAAAACATACATAAATAATATTTACGCTCTTCAACTCCGAATACTAAAAGTCATCGTGCCACATAACATCAAAGTTCGATACTGGAACCAAGAGAGTTTACTATTCCGACAATGTGGGGTCCTACCAATACGAACGGAATATATGATACTTAAAGAAAACTACTTTAAAAACCAAGAATTACAAATAAGAAAACAACATAAAACACACACAAGATCAATCTCAAAACAGACATTAACCATCTCACGCCACAATAACCACTATGACAAGAATACCACTAACTACATAATACCAAAATTAATTAGTCAATTGCCCACTATACTAAGGGAATCTTTAAATTACAAAAATATAATAGAAATTAAAAAACTATTATTTCGAAAAATTGCAATGACACTGTGTGTATGAGCGTTCGTGACTACGTATATGTATGTATACGTATATGTTATCTGCACGTACGAGTACTATGTGATTAGGTGTATGTGTTTAATATGGCTGTATAAGTTTTTTTCCTGAAATTGCGAGGGTGTGTTGCATCACACGCAAACTTCATAGGTTTAAGTGGTGTTAAGCCTTACTTTTATTTGTAAACTAAATTTTTTATTATAGATAAATTAATTTTTAAAAAAAGTCTTATCCAATCAAATGTCATATAAACTTGTACCATTTCACGTAGGTGTCTTTAAATTAGCGATACAAGTCCTACACGTAATGGAGAAGCGAGTATTCCGACGACTGCAGCCGACAAATCAATTAGGTCTCAGCGAGATAAAAAGGATGCATTAATAAGTTGTCTTTCAATAAATAAGCCTCTTGCTGATACAAATGTAGAATGTTTTCTTGTTGCAAATTGTTGGCTCATTAGTAAGTCCTATTCAAATAATGATTTGTGATTAAATTATGCTTTAAACATAAAATGCTACGGCATCCACAGATTTGTTCGCGTGATATCGCGTGATTTTGTGAAATCTATTGAATTTTATTAAAGTACTAAGATATGCGCGCGACTTCTTCCACGCTTGACTTGAAATTTCCACGGGTTTCCCGAGACACAAAGTACCAAAGTATATAAAAAAGAATGTAAGCTATGTGAAAGCTGTACCGGAATAAGCTACTTTTTTTGCACCTTGCAAATTCCCGCTGGCTTCCCGGGATTAAAAATATCACAACTTTTATTATATAAAATTTTCTATCGATTACTGAAAAAATCACATTGGATTTTTTTTTTAAATTTTCCCATTTAAAATCATGCTCCGAAAAATTGCCCTCAGGATTCGAGTGATAACAAGTAGCGCAGATTTTAAATCTAAGAATTTGCTGTCGATCAGCGAAAACCGCATCGAAGTCGGCCCAGTAGTTTTAACATGAATCCCGAACAAACAGACCAACAGACAAGAAATAAAAAAATGTGTGCTGGAACACATATTATAGTATAAGTGAAACTCAACGGACAAGTGGAAAAACGAATGACAACAAAATTTTAACCTAAAGTTTTACGGGCAGGTTTTCAAATTGGACAAGTACATTAACAATCTGCCCGTAAAACTTCAAGTTAAAATTTTGTTGCCATTCGTTTTTCCACTTGTCCGTTGAAGTTTCACTTCTACTATGTTTTCCAGCACACATTTCGATTTTTCGCAGGTTTACTGCAAATTATGATTTGATTAGGTTAGGTAAATTTTAATGAATGCATTTTTTATTTAAACATATTTTATTTTATCAAACAACGAAACTGAATTCGATCCGGTACCAAAAAATGCATCCATAGTCTACTCTAAAATTATGCCACCTCTCACCACGTCTAGTCTAAATTTATGCCGCACTTCCACGTGGCCGTAACCCTATTTCGTGACAGAAAAATCCTAAGACCCCGTCTATACAGAAGTTTCACGTCAAAAAAATGCATCTTGTTCTTTTTCGTTTATATAGTCTATTCCAGTTTAATAGCTTTAATGTACAAACACGGCATGTTTAGATTTTATAATATCACATTATAAAAAATATCATAACAATATGTTCATATCTATTGAAGGTTTTATATAGATGACGGCCTCTGTGGTTAAGTTTCCTAAGTAAGCATTTTCCCGCTTAGCTCTTAAGAATGCAGAGATCCGGGTTCCTATCACGGTAAATTTTGTAAAGAAATTTTCAATATGTACTTATTTTCTGGATATCAGGGATCGATCCCAGACTTCTCCTTTGTGTATTACCCCTAACAAAAGCATAATTTATTTAACTTGAGAATAATTGTATAATGTGTGTTGTCATTCTTTGAAAAATATATAAAAGAAAGTTTAAAAAAATGCCAATTCATGTTTATATATTACCATGGATAAAAATAATTAGCTGATTTTTTTCTCTATGTTTATCGTTTATAAATATTTTGTATGGTTGGTCGATTGATTGTGACTGGAAAACGGCGATTGGGGGCTGTAGCATTTACAAGCGAAATAAATTCATATTCAAGTTATTTGTACATAATTATAAGTTAGTAAGATTAGTTTCTTATTAGTTATCATTTCCATACACAGTGCACTATTGAATAGAAACGATGAAGATTTTTGATACTTGGCTTAGAAACCTTAAAAATGTTCAATCTTTTATACTCATACCTCTAAAATCTCTCAACATATCTGATTCAAATTTAAATTCATTTAAATGAATGTTTATTATTTATTATTATTTTCCTTATTTCTAGGCCTGATATAAAATTATGTCTAAAACTTATGGTAATAATACATTTTGAATTATAATAGTTAAAATTAAGGCTACAATTTTTTTTTGGCGGCGTTTGTTGCACTGGACTCTAAGTCTGTATCGCGGCAACAATCGTAATTTTATTATAAGAACTTAAATATAGTGGTATTATTCATGAATTGACCTATAACTATGTAAAATAAGTGCGTGCGTGTGTGTGTGTGTGCCCGTAGTGTTATAGTCGGTTTGGTAATATGCATTCTGTGTCGTTGTAATTTAATATTTTTAGCCATTTAATTAATCGGTGTTTAAACTTTAATGCTGACATTTTTTTGGCAGAGAGTGTGTTTTGGCATACTTTATAATAAATGGAAATATGGATGTATGGAGGAAGGCATTTGGCAAAGGATGTATGTATTTTAAGTAAGGGTATTATTATATATTCGACGCGAGGTGAGGTATTCGAAGTTAGGGGCTAGGATTCAAAGTATAGTTTTTTAAAGTGATTTTTTTTAAACTATCTTATCAATAAGTACACTACGATTATGTACATGGAAATTAATTTATTCATCCCTCAGTTACACATGTATGCAATGAAATAACTTGTTAGTACACAAAACAAACTGTAAAGTTATAAAAGAATATAACGACAAAAAGTCAATTTCAGCATTAAGAGATACATAACCAAATATAAAGTAAACAAAATGTTATAAAAACAAACAGGAAATTGGATACGAACTTGAGGGGTTAAGACGCTAATCCTTGTTTTCGTAGAGGGTGTCTGGCAACAAATGGGAGTGACAGTGCTTACCCTGTTAGCTAAAGAGAATTAATCGTGAAAAATCTCTTGAAGCGGGTGGTCCCGATAAAGGAGCAGGCTAAACCGCGTCACGTGCACTGTCTATTAACAACTGACACTATTGGGCACGAGCCAAAGGGAGATTGCAAGCCCCCTATTAATTTTGTCACTATATTTGTAAATATATCTTTGACTTACAGGCAGGAGATCAGAATAATCTTGAGGAGAAATAGGACCGTTTCAAATATTTTATCCAATTTTATGAGATTGTATGAAATATATATCTTATACTTAATATATATTTTGTTTTTATCTTTATGTTCATCGCTTTATTTAATAAAAAAATACAATTGAATACTAAAATTTAATAAAAAAAAGGGAGGGCACAATTATAGATTATACTTAATATTATATGAGCATTTATTTAATTATCTCATGCCACTTTTCATGACTTTTTTTCTTCATGATTCCTAAACACACATATACCTTTAATTTTTGTTTAATGGATGTTTATATTTAAATTGTAGCTGTCTTATCTATAAATAGCATTTATTGTTACTTTAAAATCACAGACCGAAATTTCAATATTATTTATTGTTATGGGTATTTAGTGTTTCATAATATAATCTTCCTGAAAAGGATAATCTTTTAATTAACTAATTGCTTCTATCAAAATATAACGCCAGTGGAGGGTAACCATCAGCAGAACAAAGGTTCACACACCTCTAAATATCGACTTGAAGTCTGTTACTCTGAAAAGGATACCATAAAATGGAAATAGGAGTAGATTGTTCCAAACATTTCACCAAAAGGCAGGGAATGGAGTTTAACCAAAGCTTAGGCCATAATAAAGACTAGGCGATTATATGCGATATCGTATTGAACATAAAATAGTGTTCAAGAATAGACATGTCCTAACATTGTAAACAATTAAATATACTGCGGTGTAGAATGATAATATAGATATTGATCAATATCTATATTAGTAAATGTCGAGAAAATCAAGTCAGAAGCATGTTGTTGATATCTTATTTGGAATCTTTATAACGCGTATACTTGTTCTCTGAACGAATACTAAGTATTAGTATTAGTGACCAGGTTCCAGTCTATCCCTTAAGAGAGCAACAGCGCATTTGTAGCACTTTTGATGTTGCAAATGTCCATAGGCGATGGTAACCGTTTTCCATCAAGTGGGCCGTCTGCCTGTAAGGTAATAGATGTGTTAAATCCGCCTGGGACCTTTCAGTGTCTGGGATATTTATGTGCTGATGTTTTATTTTTATTTCAGTAAACAACACTTTTTTGGGTTTGATTGCTACCAAATTTATTAAATATTGATGTTAGAGTTGTCGTATCACGTCTATGTGAACTAAGCTTATAAGGACCCTTCCTAGGCCTCGCATAAAACAGAAAATACCATCAGCGTACAATATCCGCCGGCCGCCATTGTCCGCCTTGTTGCGTGCAACCCTTCCTCAAATTAAACATGCAAACATTTATTCGACAAAGGTGTGATTTATTGTACAATTATATTCTTACTTAGAAAGAAAATTTGAAATCCAAAGCGTTTGTATAGATATAACGCTTACTTGCATTTTACTTTTCTAATTATTCTAAGTAATCATTTATGTTTTTTATTATTTGAACGTAGTTTCAACCTAACATTTATTTTAAACTTTAGGTGCATATTTACGTAATTACAGCCAAATTATATCATATTAATTTTAAGGTTGTTCCCTTCTTACAACCTGGTATGTCAAGCAATCTATCTAAACTATAATAAATCTGTAAATGGTTCGAGTTTGTACGACAGGTTTGAAAATATGAAAAAAATCAGGGGTAATCCTCCTGATTTTTAAATGAGTTATCCATTTGGACCAGGAGAATCAGTAAATGCAATTTTTAGAATTTTTGTTTGAAAAATCGGCCCTTAAACACAAATAATAAATACCCTTAATCAAATTGATCGTGTACTAGCAGAAGGTGATGTCAGGAGCCTTAAGAACAGACGAGCGTGCATGACAAGAGTTATGAATGTCAAAGAAGCAAGTGAGGTGTGTAAGAATAAGCCTAAATGGCGCTCTGTTGTTCGTGCCTACCCCGCAAGGGAACTGGCGTGAAGTTATGAATGTATGTATGTATGTAATAAATACTTTGAATTTGCATAATTAGCAAAAAATAACAAAATTGTATGCTACCTTTTAAAACTTCTTAAAGTAATAATTCCATTTACATTACATATATAAATAATTGTGTCTAACAGGTATTTCATTGTAAACCCTTCAAAGGAGACGGGGACTTTCGGGACAAAAAAATGTAATGAGTTGAGCTATTGCTTAAAAAGCGTCATGTATTTAAATGATAAAATAGAAAGCAGCCAGCCTTCTAGGCACGCTCCCATCTCGCAGCGATTTGTTACACAGTCTATAATCGCTTGTACTATTAATAACTTAGTTTATTTTTAGTTTTTAATAGTATTTTTTAAGTTAGTTTTGGTACAAATTAAGATTTTAATCGTAAATTATTTAAGAAGAAATTTAAGAAATAGAAAACATCAGCCCGAAATTCTAAATCTCGGAGACGAAAGAATTTTAAAATAAGGTCACAAATAAAATTAATTAACGATTATCATAATCGATTTATTTTTATGAATTTTAACAATTAATAATAAGAAAACACTAAACCATACGATTAAATCATTTAAAATAACTAAATCCATTACAATTATAAAAAATTAAAATTAACCTTAAAATAATTCTCATCTTTTTACAATCTGGGTCCAAGAATGTATGAAAGCGTATCAGTCTCCTTTGGTGAGTGACACTAGTATAAAACACCCCCTTATGTGTATGCCAAATTGGTAGCGACAACGTGCTTTTAGCGCGCTTGTCCTACGTCCCCTGACGACTCGACTTCGGTACAGTGTGGTGTGAAAGAATCGACATGCTTGGTTTGGTCCAAAACTGGTTGAAGTAACAAAATACATAGTTATATAGGAAAATTCCTATATATATAATAGAGAGCACAATATTTTATGTTTGTTTTTATTCCTTTATAGATATAAAGAAAATGAAAAACAATGCGTTTTAATGTAAATAATATTGCTAAAAAATAAATATTGTTACGAGTTGTGGGACTCGAATTAAAATGCCGTTGGAATTGTTATAGAGTTTAATAGAACTATACAAACACGTATAACACACAAATATAACCGAACACAACAAATCCAAACGTAATGCAGAACGTCGTAATTCAATAAAACACGCAAAGTCCATCAAAATTAGATTTCCGAAAATACACACGTCACGCCTTAATCGTGGTTCTCGCTCAACTGCCTCCTCTTTCAATCAGGCCGTCGTTTTATACTTCACAAATGCAACTGTGCCCGCCCGGCAATCGTCGACACAATTTCCTAGAATTAGCTTGTAATTTGTAATCCGCCACACCTGGCTGCAAGCCGCCGTAAACAAGTACAATAGAACAGTAGGCTGTTCTCCACAATAATTAGAAACGTATGCCAATAAATAAGTGAACAAAAGAAGACGATCATAAAAGGGTTACAATTAGTTCAAATGCCGACAGGTAATAAAATGTGCTTTTACAGATTAGGAGTGGAATTCATTTTTGTCGGAACCTAAGTTGTAACAGTATTTATCTTTTCCTTATGTTTAATTAATGACATTATTAATAATGTTCAAAAATGTATAAAGTAATACTTGTGTGAAGAAAACCAAAGAGAAAAATATTTCCTTGGAGCTTATAATTCTGTCCCTTATTACGCTCAATTTAAATTTTACCAAAAGTACGCGATCCCTGGCTAAGGGCGGTTGCGCGTTGTAAATCGGAATGCAAATTGGATTGAGCTGTTATCGGTTCGGGTTTGTTTATAACCATATATGGGGGTAGTATTTGCGTTCGAAATAGGATTTCACGATACCAAAAAAAAATATGAAGGAATAAATAAAAAGGGTTGTATACGACAGCATCAAATCTTGGTTTATCAACCATAATGATCATAATGAAATGAACATTAGAAATATATAGATGGTCCTAATGTTCGTTAAAGAATTACGGTCTTATTTACTGAGAGTTAGAGTAAGTTTGAATGCTTCTTTAAGAACCATAAAGAAGCGTTCAAACTTACTGTAAATCTCTTTGAATAAGACCGTTATTTTTAAAAATAACGGTAGCATGTTTGAATTTAAAAACTAAAACGTTTAAATGTTTTAGTTTTTAAGTTTAAACATGTTTCAAAATATTTCAATGGATTTCTGGTATATGTACTTAGCATATGTATATAGCCTCACATGTGAATTGACCTCGTTTCTTGTTTCGTTCCAGTGTATCATTCATATCTTTAACACAGATACGTAGGATTTTCCGACTGTAACACAATAGTGTGTTGAAAATGCTGTCGTAACAAACGTCTTCAACGGGGACAAACATATCTCATCCGAACAAGATGCTACATTCAAGCTTTGTGATAGGATGACCAAGTTGTGCGGATTTTATCCCATTATGTAATATTATTTGTTTCATTATTGTTTTATTTTATAAATAAAAAAAACAAACGTACAGTAACATTGTATATAAAACGATATGATGTGCTGCCCTTAATATACTGCCCTTTCTATCGATATGTAATCCGCTAAGTGCATTATTTTGCTGTAGCAGTACCTGAAGTAGTGTTTGCCCACTGATGTCCTACCAAATAAATCACGCTAACGTCCCAGTACTTTGTTAATAATTATGCCCGAACTTCTGAAAACAAAGATGCTTCCGATGATCTTGACGGAGTTGGATCATTGAGATACTTAGGTATATAGGTAAGCCTAACTGAAAATATTAACCACATATTAAATAGAATTTATTATAATACTAACTGACCCGGCAAACTTCGTACCGCCTCAGAATCAATTAATAAAAAAGCTGCACGATAATTGTAGAATGTTTGAACTTTAGTAAGAAATGTGGTCAAAACTTAACCGGAACGAACATCAAACCTCTGACATTCAAAACCAAAATATGATTTCTGTACGACTTTTAAATGTAATTGTTTTGTAAACGACGGGACGAACATCAAATGTTGACAGGTAGGAATAGTTTCCAAGGAAAAGCGAAATTGTTGCTTTTATTACATTCCAAACATTTTTTTTCATATTTACTCACCTTTTAAACTTTCCCTTAACTTCCACAAATAATTCAAAACCAAAATTAGCCAAATCAATCCAGCCGTTCTCGAGTTTTAGCGAGACTATCGAACAGCAATTGATTTTACATATATAGATACATTACAGCTCAAAACGCCATATATTGTGTTGTTAGCTAACATTTCTGGATTTATACTACAAAACCAAGTTTAGAATATATAAAGCATAGACATCCAAGTAAAAAATGTGATTCTGACCATTGTCATTTTTAGTACCTATTCTTTTTCTATGGTAAATTTTAAAGTAAGTGACCTAGTACCATAGGTTTTCAACAATAACTTTATTTGCGAGAAAGTAATTTATAAAGATGTAATTGTAAATACACAATATATTGTACCATAATTATATTTATTTATTAAATAATTACAGTATAAAACCAAGGACATCCCAATTTGGGAATATGTAATATAAACTGAAATTAATGTAATTAAAGTAAATTAAAATAAAAGTTACTATTTAAAAAAAAAATCTGCATTTAAAGTAGTTGTATATTGTTACCCTACACTAAGGCACTAAGTTCACAAAGCACCTTCATATAACGCTTTCGTTTCAGCTGTTTTTATGAAAGAGTATTGTTGAAGTTTCATCTTGAAAAAATGTCTTCTCCCTGTTTGCATTTCATTTTGCCCGGTGCGCGATAAATGTGCAATCTTTTTACTGAAATGAAAAATGTAAGATATAGGCCAACGCGATATGAGGATGATGGTTTGTTGTTACTCGTTTCAACTGTATGTTTGTGTATGACGTAGTTTTCCCGAAAGTTTATTTTAAGCGTTATTTCGTGTTATAAAGTTTGTGTCTAGGTATACGAAGGTAGTTCAAATTGTTTATACCTACATATTATTTGATTGCAACAAGTTGAGAAGAAAACTAGAAATGAAAATCTTATGAAAACTTGATTCATTTAGTCCTGATACTTTAGTTAAATAAGAAATATACCAATGCAATGCCTATGGTTTTAATATAAATGCTAGATAGAGCGTAAGCTTGTAGCCAGTTTGCACGTAAGTGCAAACTGGTATTCATAAGATACCTACATATTTAAATGTTTTTCTATCACTTCGCCTAAAATTGTATGTCGAATAGACATTAAAGTAGCTCAAATAAGGTCAATAAAAATTTTAAGTATTAAAATAGGCCATTGTTTAAATTTTCAATTTCATATCTCGCAAGAGTAAACTTATTAAGACTTTCAGTTTCAGATACACAATTATGCTCAAACAAAGTATCGTGAATATACATACATACATACATAACTTCATGCCAGTTCCCTTGCGGGGTAGGCACGAACAACAGAGTGCCATTTAGGCTTATTCTTACACACCTCACTTGCTTCTTTGACATTCATAACTCTTGTCATGCAAGCTCGTCTATTCTTAAGGCTCCTGACATCACCTTCTGCTAGTACACGATCAATTTGATCATGGAAGGTGTGTCGTGGCCTTCCACGACTTCTGCATCCATCCACTTTTGCATTGTATATCTGTTTAGTCATTCTTTCATCATGCATTCTTTCCACATGCCCGAACCACCGGAGCATTCCTTTCCTTGCCTTCACCCCGACACTCTCTGAATATAATAATAATAATAAAATAATAGACGTAAATATTATTTATTACGAAATTAATATACCCGGTGCTATTCGCATAAAATTGTATTGCAAAATTCGCAGTAAGTTTCGTATTTTCCAAGACAACATTATTCTAAAAATGGAGCAGAAAAACAAACGAAAAACCTCGATTTCATATGTTTAAACACAGGTTAAAATAGAATTCAATTATCCAGTGATATAAATACGTACATTTCGGTCACATGCATTGAATCACGCATGTTCCAAAGCTCGCTGATTATGTTTATAAGCTAATCTGATTTCAAAAGATAAATCTTTCAAGCAACATCAGTCTTTGATCTACACGACCTCATTATGAAGTGAGATTCGGAACAAAAAGGAACAAACTTGTAAAGGAATAAATATATTTTCCCAGCAAGAAATCTCGAGTCGAAAGGCGCTTGAGTTCTTATAAACAAGGCCATTACTATCAGAACTATGGCTCGTAGATTGTGTTAATGTGCTCAACTTAATGTTCCCGGCAAATAAATGAAAGAAAAATATCGCCAACAAAGGAGAAATACGTCTGTATGTTACTCGAAAGTATGTATGTGTATGCAACGAACTGTCTTAAACATAACTGTTTAATTTAGAGCTTTAAAGATGTACTAATCGCCACCGATATCTATTGTAAAACAATGACCAACAAATATTACCTGTCGTTACAATATGATGATCTATCTTCATCCATAAACAGATCTATTCACGATTTGTGTATAAATATTTATATATATATATATATATATATACATATATATATATAGATATAAATTTGTATATTACGTTTATTAAGAATGTATCTATCGATAAATATAAATGAAATTGAAGTATCTGTTCATAATGCCAAAAATATGAAAACAATCAGGGCAGATAATTCTGACTAGGAGATTCTAAAAATGCAATTTTTAGAATTTCTGTCTGTCTGTATGTTCCGAATCTCTGAAACATTTGGACCGATCTTGATGGGACTTTCATTGGCAGATAGCTGATGTCACAAGGAATAACTTTGGCTACTTTTAAAATTAGGGTTCCCTGAAAAAACAAATTCACATGGGCGAAGTCACAGGCACAGCTAGTGAAATACATAGGCAGAACGTGTGTCTATATGCTATTTTTGTATTCATTATTAAAATATAAGTAGTCGTATTAAATATTACGTACACCATCATCGCCACTATAATTGCCAATTCATACCTGGGATTGTCTGAAAGAGAGCGAGCTTCTCTTTAGCGAGAAATCCACCCTTTGTGCATAATTAGATATAGTTTTAGTCTATAAGTGTATTTTAGTATTAGTGTACATAAAGAAATGCTAATGCACTACACGCAATTTTGCTTATACAATGTTTTTCCTTAGATGATTATTTTGGTACTTTACGTACACGATCTTTGCCATCATTTAGTATTTATAATTATGTTTAAATTTATTACTTAACTTTAGGAATATTTAAAGATAATTAACCATCTAAACACACAGTGCAACGAAAATTTTATTATAACATGTATTTGTAAGAAATAGAACACGATATACGTGAAATTCGGTTCGAAGGTTAGAAGTAAAATTCTAAGTTAAATACTAGTTTTTAGCCAAGTCTCTGAAGTATAATTTTACCAAGCTCCATAAAAATTGGCAAATAACCAAATCTACATAAATTGAGGATAGAAAAATGTACAAAGAAGCTCATATACCTAATTTCATTGTAGATTTGGTAATATGAATGCAAATGTAACATTGGAACCCTTATAAAATCGCCATCTCCTTTTTTTGCTAGGAAAGTACTTTAAAAAACCGACTAATATGTAAAACAAAAGAATTTTTAAAATTTGACTACATGTTCCAATTTAAAGATAAAACATATCACTACTACCAAACTAAAACTAAAACAAAACATCGCAACAAAGAAGCTCTAAAAAAATTGAATTCATCAGAGTAATGGCCAGTTGCTATCGATCCATCTACTGTAGCAGGTTTAATAAAACCGGGTATATGGTGCCGGTCGTACCCGGATATAACGCAAGGATAATTGCAGCGTGCTAATCGATAGACGGATATCCGTACGGACCCCGCACTAATTGCTGAGTACGGGCCAGCGACTGACCGAATTAGTCGACGTTATTAAAGTCGATGATGAACTTCAGTAATCTGACAAGTTGAACGAAATATAATCTTCGGTAGATGCGATGCGAAATTGGGGACTTAATGTGAACATTTTGGAGTATTTTAAATTATCAAACACATTTCATAGATCAAATGTAAAATATTGAAAGTCCTTAATACATTTCTTGACAATTTTTATCTAAAAATTTAAATTATAAATTTTCAAAAAGAGAAGAATGTTGTAGCCTCCAAACTGAGTGTTGAAAATTTCTCGATTTGATGAATTTATTATGTCAGTAGTAACATGAAATCCGAGCTATCGTCATTATTAAATGCATGTTAATGTTTGGCTCGAATTTTAATATCCCAGAGACAACATTTTATATCCACCCCAAATAAGATTCAAACACTATATGCACGTTAGGTCAGAAAACTGCCTAAGCGGTGCATGAGTTCCGGCCAGGATTCGAAACCGCGCCCTTTGAGTTTGGGGTACATGCGCTAGCCATTACGCTACCACGACTTGTTCATGTATAGCTTAACGTTAAAAAATTAATAAAGAAACTTACATAAAATATATGAGTCCGAAATTGCACCAATTTGATCTGAAACGCTCATCTCTATTTCATTTCGATACCTTACAGGGTTCAGAAGATATTAATATAGACCTCATGTTCCGCCCGAACGATAACTAATTTTAAATATGATCGATCAAGAGTTATTCCGTTCTAAAACAAATTACGATGAACTTTTGCGAAATATCTCCAGAACATAACATTTAAAACATATTGCTAACAAAAACACAATTTATGCGTCAGTCGTCTCCGCCCAGGACATCTTGAGCTATATCGGATTTTTGCCTCAGGCAGAATTTCTATGTAATTCCATTTTGTTGAGATTAAAAAGGGTCTCGTTGGATAAATTGATCGCATTATGTATTGTAATATTTGATGGAGACGTCTTTTGGATGTACATTTTTTACAGATATTTCTTATCTGAAAAAGACTTTATAATAACTCAATCATGGTAATGCGATTCATTCACAGATTCATAATTCATGTTTAGTTGTAAGCATTATCCTGATATGATTTTTATATTTGGATATTTGTTTTTTACTTGGCAGAGAAGTAGATTTAGGTACTGTTTATTAAAAATCAAAGTATAAAGATACAAAAGAGAAAGAATTACCTACAAGACGTAAAAGCGTGAAAGAGCGATTTCTTCCTAACAAGCCTAGGCTAGGACTTGGAAGATATATCAATCGATGATATTGCTAAAATTATTTCTTTCAAGCCCCCTTTTGAATATTTTTTTTTACGTCTTTTCATTAATTAAACACTCCACTTTTGTACAAACGCGAGCCTTTGAGATGTGTGATTAATTTTGTTTCTCTATAGCTTTAGTAGTTCTTAAAATAATCTGCTGTGAATTATAAACAGTAAGAATTTAGGATGAGATTGTAAGTGCTTTGTACCTTTACGTAATTACTGGAAATTAATTAAATTAAAACTTACAGAAACGGAACCAATTAAAAAATACGATTTCTTCTCCTTGCATATTTATAAACCCACTTATGTGAACATATATTTGTTTCAGCATATGCATACTACGAAATTAATTGTTTTTCATGAATCTAGCGATTGTTTATTATAAAGCACCTTTATGTTTAAAAGGTTTTACATGAAAACCTTGAGTTTTTACGCGTACTTACACATAAATAGTGATGTTTTATTTTTAACAAACGTATCTGTATTACTGGTTAAAAGTGAAAGCTAAATAATCACGTATTTGTTCTGAAAAACTCAGCTAATTAGTGAAATTTTCTTTTTCTATTTGCCATAAATACATTTCATCACTAGAAAACCTAAAATGTGACTGAACCTTTTTAAAGATTTTTTTTAGAAATAGAAGAAAAAAGAAAAATCGCCTAACTTCGTATTTTTACTCACACAGACCAATTTAATTTTCACTCGTGACAAAATTTTAATGAAACATAACACAAAGGCTTTTGAAGAAATTTTGTTTTCGTCTCACTGGTAATACAATTTAAAGTTTTGGATCCCACATGAGCCTGAGCGTGGTTGGCATGGCAACGCCCTCCTCTTGGATTGCATGCTAAATTTCGGGTAAACGCACGACGTGCGCGGATAAAGGAAGCGATTTTCTGTAAAGGTGAATATATTAACTGATCTGACGCGGTTTTATGCTTCTCAATTCCATTAGACAAATGTATGATAGTATTCTCGTAAATTGTAGATAACATACATACATATTGTACACACCTGTTTCCCATTAGGGTAGGTAGATATAATGGATCTACACCTGCACGATCCTGAAAAACACTTTTCGCGTCATCAACTTTCATTAATCTCTTCATACATACACGCTTGTTTAAACTGCTTCTTATCTGATTTTTCTTCAAAATATTTCAATTTGATCATGGTGAGTACGTCGCGGTCTACCGGCACCGAGTTACATTGCTGTCCAAACCATAGATTTAATTGGTCTATTTCGAAAGTATAAATATACTATTACCTATTTGTTCACCGCCTTTTATTTCTCTTTTTTTCACCGCATCTGTCACTATGTAATGTGACATAGTTTACGTTGGACCGTTGATCGCGCCGCTGCTTCTGCGTAAATCTCGTCTCGTTTTGTGTGTCGTTCCGCATTCTACACCCGCTTATATTAACCCGAGTGCTAGAAGGTACCCTCTGTACCGTTCCAGCTGGTCCACTCGTCAAAGGCACTGCAAAACGTGAAGAAAGGATCAGGAGAAAGACGTGCCTGCCGCTGCGAAGCCCGCATCGTTCTAACGTGTCTGGTGCGGTGACCTATCCTGTAAGTCCATTCCTTCTCTCTTATCCCTGCTCCCGCCTACACCAACACTAGCCTTTGCCTGTGGCATCGCTTGCGTTAAAAAAGAATAAAATATGTACGTCATGAAGTTACAATGTAATTCTTAGAAATGTCAAATTTAATTTTTGATCCAAGGTATACCCGTAACGCCATATAGCGAAAGGGAAACTTGAAAGTTATATTGTCATTATTATCGGTGCCATAACGACGTATCTGTATATAAACTTACCCCTTCTGCAACTCCTATGTGGAGAATATGTATAGTTCCTGAGATATAAATATTTTTGTAAATATAACCTCCCTTATGTTTTTCACTCATATTGTACTTATTGATATAAGGTCCAAAGTTGAAAAATCTAACATGAATCCAGTAATCATTATAAAATGATTCAAAATAATCCAAAAACAACATAAAATTGTTAAAAATGAAATAAAACACAACAGAACAACTCACGTAATTTAAAAAGCAAGAAATATGAAAATATTAAATAATACTTATGTTTTTTTCTTAATTTTATGATTAGTAACTAGGCCTTTAAGCTATGAAAATATTATTTTTTTATATATACATACTGACTGTTGGCGAGCGTGCGATAATTTGCCTAGTTACGGATATACCTAACTGACTGTTCGTGTGTAAAAATTAAATAGTAAATGGTTATCAGTCGTTTCTGGCACTCGCCAGCCGCTACCGTGGCACGCTCGCTTCGCTCGCTCGGCTCGTGCGCTTTAGTCTGCACATAATCTAACCTAACCGACTGTTCGTGTGTATAAAATAAATAGTTACAGTCGGTTCTGGCACTTGCCGGCCGCTGCCGCGGCATGCTCGCTTCGCTCGTTCGGCTCGTACGCTTTGGTCATATAACCTAACCCAACCCGTCGGTTGGTATTTTATACACACGAACAGTCGTTCGTGTGTATAAAATAAATAGTAATGGTTACTAGTCAGTTCTGGCCTAAAACTAACCTAGTGACATCTCCATATAGAGTTATCGAACTATAAAGAAAAAAAAACACAACTGTATTTCATTATCATATTTTTTATCGTGGCTTCATTATTTAAAGTTAAACTTTATTTTTAGACTTAAAATCAATGTTAGTGATTATTTTGTGGTTTAAAACAGTTTTAGTAGTGTTATACAATACGTGAGTATATTTCTAAAGTTAAATCACACTTTATTATTGTTAAAATGACCAGATCATTGTCGTGAATTTTAAATTTCCAAATTAATTGAAAATGTTTTTTCTCCAACCGAAACCAGTTTTAGTTGTATATACTAAGTCTTAAATATATTCCTAAACACATTCACCATTAAAATCATCCAGGCTTATATCTATACCCAACTCAAAATAATAGACAGACAACAATTTTTTTACTAGTTTTAGTAAATTTTATTATCATTTAAAACATCCAAAGTGATCCTAGCAATAAAATGGAATAGAAACGAAAAAGTCCAATCATTCTTCCGATACCCGGAATATATCACGACTGGGGTGGACAATGAAAAAAGCATCGGCGTAGAGCAGGCTACATTCGTCGAGCCGCGTTTATCCACCCTTTTATTTACAACGGGGATTTTCTGATTTTAGTTGGGATTTTCCGCGCACTATCTGGGACACTGAATTTCCTTTCTACTAGTTGTTTTAGGACACCCTCTTATTTCAGGGTATTTGTTCTCTATGTTGTTTATATTTCGATTAAAATGCGTTCAATGTCTGACTGTAAAATAAAATAAAAAATACATAAATAAAAGTCATAAGTACTCGTAAGTAAGTAAATCTAGATACCAATTGACAAGTACTAACAATCAGACACGTACGTACAGTCGTGTCCACCACTTAGGCAGTTTTTTGACCTAATGTGCATATTGTTAAATTACCACGTGGTAACAATGGTGAAGGAAAACATTGTGATGCAACCTGTGCACATCGAGATAACCGATCTGTCAAACCTGCCAAGCCGCCTTGGACAAGCGTAGCTGGTATAGTGTCTGTTGCCCCTGTCCCTATAATGGGAGGCCCGATCCCAGCAGTGGGACATTTATGGGCTGTTATTATTATATATTACTAAGAATGAGAAACCCCGGAAAAAAATCTAAATCTGAACAATTTTTAGAACAAATATTTTAAAATTTTGTTACAATTTTTGACTGATTTGATCTCAAAGTATGGTTAAATATTAAAACATTGAAAATCGAGGAAACAGACCCGCAGCGCCCATTCTGTAGAATTTAGAAGTTTATACACAGTATACTTTATTCTTCTACAATACGGAGTAAGGTTTATTAAGTTTACAATTTTAGATTTTTATTTATTACTTACAGACTAAGATAATTTTGTAGTTTTGTTAATGAATATAACATTGTATATCGAGATTTTAGTAATAAATTTCACTTAATCTTTGTTAGTACTTATTATCATGTATAGCTACATACTGTTATTCTAAATTTTTAATTATCTTGCTTTTCACACTGAAAAATTTTACTGAGTGTTATTTACGGCCTCTATGATTGAGCGGCCTAAGTCTTTGCCGGCCTAGTTCACTGCAACGCGGAGGATCCGGGTTCGATTCTTGGTATGGAAAATTTCGGAAACGAATTTTCTCTGTTATTTACTATGGTCTGGGAGTCTGGGATCGGCCCCAGAGTAGTGCGTTGTATATTACCCGTAACACAAGCGAAACTTTCTTAATTTGGGGACATACAATATGTGTGTTTGTCTGCCAATTATTTATATCCATTATTCTTCTTCAATACCTGGATTTAGTATTCAATTTAAAACTCTTTAATTTAAAACTCAAAAAAAAAACTCCCTTTAGAGACCGGTAGCACATTGGTAGCTCCTTTGGTGTTACAAATGTCCATAGGCGACGGTAACTACTTCTCATCAGGTGGCCGTCTGCCTGTCTGCTGAACTAATTCAATAAAAAAAACTAAACAAGATGTTGTAGAAAGAAGTCGGTTAAATATTTATTTTTTGGTTTTCATCGTAACGTCGATTTTGTTAAATAAAATTTGTAAAATTGTAAATACGGTTTACCAATTGGTAAACCATATTTTCAATTTACGCGATTTCTCCGTCAATTGACGGAGAAATTGCACATGCATACAATGAAGTTATTTACCTGAAATCCACTCATTAGATCCTGACTTGGTGACCATGGGACTCCCTCGGGAGTTTACACTTACCACTAAAGAAAAAAATGAAAATCCGTTTACAATTGACGGAGATATCGTGTTCCCAAAATGTAGGTTAACAATTTTTGTAGATTTCTGTTATTCTCTGGAATCCACTTATCAGATTCTGACATGGTGACTATGCGACCAATTCGGGAGTATAGCTGTTCGATTAAAAAAAAAATGAAAATCGGTCCACAATTGACGGAGAACGGAATACATATATTTTATATTATACGAAAATCTGATTAACACAATTCCCTGATAGTAATATTGACGCCACGAAATATAACAATACCTACCTGCGATCTTCTATTATTAAACTTATTTTTTTATTTAAGTCTATTTCTAAAATAACTTTGAATTATGGAAACAGTGTAGTTAATTTAATGGAGCAACGAAGGAGGGGCTTGCCGGACGGATGGGTTGTTAATCTAAATTAAACAGATTAACCCTTGTTGGCAATAACTCAGAATTAGATGATTAATCATTGAACTTTGCACTTTGATTCATGTACTTTTAATCAAAACATAAGCGAAATGATTGGATTTTAAATATAACAGGATATTATTTTTTATTTTGTCCATTTGACAAATCTTTACCTCAGGGTCTGGATTGTGAATACACATATATATGATACTTCTTAATAAAATTTGGGTTTAATTAGGATATAAGTTTAAAATTGATAACCAATATTTCATATCTACATACCTTAAAAATGTCATGTTTGTTTTTGAATGATTCTTTTTACGTGTATAATTTCTTTTTCACAACCGCTCACACGGGATACGAACCAATTTTCATCAAATTTGATATTAGTATCTTTCGAAGAGGGGAAATTGAGATAATTTTGTTTTTCGTGGTAATAAAAGAATTATAATAGAACAAAAGTTTGAAGTTATTTCTAGCAACACCAGATAATAACTCTCAAAATAAAATGTAGGTATAAAACCGTTCTAATTGTTAACAACAGTGTCTTTCGTGGGTCATGTTATTATACAAAAAAAATCCAGAAGTCGTTAATATGATGTATCACGTTTACGACTCTGGTATTTTTTTTGGTTTATTTTTGTTATTATATTTATATGTATACATTTTTTTCTGAATAATATTAGAGTATTAACTGTTTTTGATCTTAATTACTGTTACTTTTTTGAAGTTAGGAAACGAATTAATTTTTTACACCAAAAACTAACCATGGTGACATGGCCAGCTTCATTGCTGGCTAACCTCTGTTCTGTTCTGTTCCCTACTGTATACAAATCTTCTTGGTGTTCGAAATGACCCAATTATCGTACTGTCGATAACAAGGACGAATGATGATTTTTAATTTCAGAAAATTACATAATTTCAACAGGATTCAGATTCAAAGTTTGCACAAGTGAATTTGATTAAACAGATTGTAATAAAATTATGTGTACTTTCAATAAACAAGATAATCATACGATAACTTTTATCTCTAAAAGTACTATAGTTTCTGCGGGTTTCTGCAAGAAAAGATCTAGTAAATAAAGAAAAGTTTAGATAATTAAAGACAACTTAGACATTTATTTAGCTCATATAAAAAGCACACATGTCAAATTTAATACAATATTACATCAAAGCATATTCCAACTGTTTTTTTTTTTTTTTTAATTTTTAACAACATTTAGTTTTATTTAAAAACTAGCTGATGCCCACGACTTCGTCCGCGTGATGCGGTTTTTTTTAACTATCTCACAGGAACTCTTTAATTTCATTTCTTTAATTTCGGGATCAAAAGTATCCTATATGTTGACCAGGGATATAAGCTACCACATACAAAATTTAGCCGGTATAAATAGACAGAGAAACAAAAAAATTGAAAAAATCGAAATTAGTTCTATTTCACTTTTTACATCCCCCTGACTCGGTTTTTAACATTTTTTTCATTGTACAAAAATTCGACCTCTACAGTTTTATTATATGTATAGATAAACTTCATTATAAATAAATTAAAGTAAATTAAACTAAAAAGAAACTACAGACAAAAACTAATATGAAACTATAAAATCTAGTACCAGATCGCTATCAATTTCAAACGTGTCCAAAAGACTTGCCACATTGCCTCGCTGAATGGCAACGCTAATGCGTTTCCCGAGGTATAGACCAGTCTTTTGGTCACGTGAGACATCCACATCCACCATCCACAGTAATGCTATAAAAATAGCCCAGCATTTCCGCATATCGTGAACACGTTTATTTGTTTGAAAGAAGCTATTAGCACAAGAGCTTATTAAACTTTAAACAGAAATAAACAACTCTCAGCTGTCAATAATAAATAGTAATTAACACCCTACAACCCAGTAATTTGACTGAATATTCACAAGGCAAAAATAAAACGTGGCTACAGTTGGAACTTTTTAATAACTTCCAAAGCAATTTAAAGTTTAAATGGTGGAGCTTGTTAAAAACGCAATCTAGAAAGAAGTTTTCCGTTTTGAGTGACAATGATTTATTCTCCATTAAGAGGGATTTAATGAATAGCGATCATTTGGCGACTATTCGCGTCTTCTTCTTTAATATATAATAACAGCCCATAAACCTCCTACTACTGGGCTCGGGCGTCCCACTATTGGGGAACGAACAGTATACCCGCTACGCTTGTCCAAGGTGGTTTGGCAGATTTGACACATCGGTTATCTCGATGTGTAGACTGCATCTCGATGTTTTCCTTCACCGTTATTAGCACGTGGTAATGGTCACAATATGCACATTAGGTAAGAGAACTGCCTAAGTGGCGCATGCGTTCCAGCCAGCATTCGAATCCGCGCTCTTTGAGTTCGGGATGCGTGACCTAGCCATTACGTTACCACAACTGTTTATCTTCTGCTGATATTAGACCAATTATCTAAATTAAATCAATTTGGTTGAAAGATACGGGACTGAAAGGACACGACGGTGTTCAATAACATTGAATGATTCAAGTTTATGTTTATATGGATTACTTTGGTTGATTCATCTAAATTGAAAGACGAAAATGGACAGTGTAATACCAGCTTTAGCTTATATTCCTTCTTATCCAAAATAACTGTATTGATTCCTATTTTTCTGGCTTCTTCTAAATCATTTTGGGTTGGAACAATATAGATGGAAAGTGGTCACCATCGCCTATGGACATGTGTAACAACAAAGGTGGTTACTACTAATGTTCTGCCGATTTCTAAAGGACGACTGGAACCTGGCCACTAATGCCGGATCACAGCTCATGGTTGTTATGGTAGCATACTCTAGACCAGAGGTGGTAGGCATCCAGACGGGTAAATACCCTACCAGCTGGATGTGGGTTGTTTTGTCGCCTCATACGACAGGCCGCCCGGCCACAGGAAATTGTATTATTTTTCCGTTCCTGCAAGGATAAATTTTACGTAGTTCACTCATTTCTTATTTAGGCTTCCATACCTATATGTGAAAATAACCTTATGTTCTCACTTTAGTGTCTGTATCATGGAAAAATAATATTATACGTCTTCCATGGTGTGTATGTATTTCACAACTAATTATCCTTAGGACAACTAAGTGTAGAGATGTGAAATTTTAATCATAATTCATATTCGTGTAGTATTACATATACCCTCCATAAGGTCTACAACGGCCTTTACACTTAGACTAACTAATTCCGATTCCCATATCTTACCAACCGTTTGTGACAGTAGGAACTATCAGTTAAAATTTGACAAATGCTCCATACATTAAATTTCTACTGACGGTAAGGCAGTCGAATGAATAGTTAGATATTGGAACCGGCCATAAGAGAGCTTTAGTTAGTATCTTATTAAGTCGAGCAAATATACCAACTTCGAAGAATGAGCATATATAATTGTTTAACCTAATCCCACAATTTTGTGTCCCATGACAATTAAAATATTGTTACGAGTGCGGGACTCGAATTAAAATGCCGTTGAAATTACTATAGAATTTATTAGAACTATATAAACACGTATAACACAGGTACAAATATAACTGGACGCAACCAGTACAAACTGCACAATTAATAACACGCGCAAAGTCCGTCACTATATGGCTTATCGAATGTACGTCTTGTTCGTATCGTAATCCTCGCTTGACTGCCTCACCCCTCCGTTCGGGTATTTCTTTTATTCTGTAAAAATACAATATGCCTCGACGCAAAACAATAATTTCCAAGAATTAGTTCGCCTGCCTAATGACTGCCATAAAACAAGTACAATAACAATATAATGTTTTTCTTAAATACAAATTTTAAACACAAAGTAAACAAAAGAAGTCCAAATGCGGGAAAGGTAATAAACCAGGTTTATGGCAGGCAGATGTGCATTCACTTTTTGTCGGCATGTAATAATATAATAATCCTGGAAAAATACAAGCAAGCATTGTTTCATGAGTAATGCATATCGTTATGATAAATAAGATATTATATACATGCAATGATTTTAACATGTTTTTTGCCGGGTAAGTTTCTAATAAGGGGAATTACTATGACATATGAAAAGAGCTCATGGACATTCTAACAATATTTTTTATGTATGTTGAAAACTGATGTTGGCTGTCTTTGCCAGATCTGGCAGTTTGATTAGTGTCAGAAGTTCTTCCGTCTAGCTGCACAATGAGACAAATTTTAAATACTTTATACTATTAGATTTTATTTCCTTTCACGGTCAATATCATTAGTCATTGGTTAATTATATAATTAACAACGTAGCACAGTATTCTACAAAATAATATACATATATGATGTTTAAAGAGTTGAAATTTTTACTAAATATTCTTTTGTCGCTAACAATTTAATCTAGTCTTTATTTGTTTTCTTCCTCCACAACAACTGTATCAACAAACAATCCAACATAACATACACATTAGGAACAATCGCCAATTGTCTCCCCATCAAAACCACCTACGTAAGCAGCTCTAATGACGAACCATTTGAATTATCTAAATAGAAATTTGGTTACTCAAACATCATTAGTGTATATTAAGACTCGTTAAAATAACTACAAAATTGTTATTTTAGCAAATCGATTATGTACATATACGTAATAACGTGAAGTTGTTTTTGTTGGGAAGTTATGGTCGCCGCGGCGGTCTAGAGGTTATCTTATTCATTAGTCATTAGTCGCCGACTAGTCGGACAGTGTTGGACGTATAGTGTAATTATGTGAAATGAAATCGAAATGCGTTTAGTGCCCTTAGTATTGCTGCTTGTGTGTTTGGTGTGCTTGTGTGTTTGCTCAGACATGATTATCGGAGACACGGTGCACAGGAAGATGGTGTTCCATCAAAGGGTTAAGGATTTCGCCATTCCGTTCAAGAAAAGGATTAAATCTTTAACTTATACGGATCCAGAAAAACGTATCATTAAGGTATTGATAAAAACTTGGCACATAAATTTAGTTTTGCATGAGTACCCGCATTTTTTGTTATACTGATATATATACTTATATATTTGACATTTATTTCTATATAATTTTATATTATGGATTAATTATTATATTTTACATAATCTGCAGCAAGAAGTGAGGTGTGTAAGAATAAGCCTAAATGGCGCTCTGTTGTTCGTGCCTACCCCGCAAGGGAACTGGCGTGAAGTTATGTATGTATGTATGTATGCAGCAAGATTTATAAGATTAGTTGGCAACAGCAACATAGACGATTTTTCCAATAAACTCAGCTATGCGCAGATTTTTGTAATTAAATTAGAGAGTCTTTCTAATTTGATGCGTACTATGTATACATATGTCACAGGTAAACGACGAAAATCGGAATTAGATGAAATCCTTAAGAGAGACGAGCAATTCACGGGAAATGTAACAACCACAACTCTGTGGGTCATCATTTCACTACAGTTCAGGAATTTGATCAAATCATTAACTTTATTCAGGGAAATCACCCACAGAGTTGTGATTGTAACATCTCTTGTAAATTGATCATCTCCCTTGGGTATTTGATCATGTCCCGGTTTTCATCACTTTTCTGCAACATATATGCCTTTAACTTCTACAACTTACAATAGAAAAGAAAAAGCCTTTATTTGAAGAAATGGCAACGTAATTACGATTATCGTTATACATAACATTAACAAGTTTTTGCTGTAATTATACATTTCTTATGAAACGTAATATCTACGTAATATTTATAATGCAGTTCTGCCACCAAGGTCTTTCAAATCCTAGTTTTTTTACGTTTATTTGGCTGTTTGCACACTTGAGTCGCTAATGGCTATGAATAATTGGATGGCCTCAAATAAAAATAACATAATCCCATTTTGTATACTTTGACCTTCACTATTATAAATATGAAGTAATAATAGTCGAAACAACCGTATACATACATATCTTACATGAACAGAAAGAATGTACAAAAACATCAAGTTCAGAAACAGATACCTACTTATTGTTTAATGTATAAGGCAAATAATATGTAATTGATGTACTAAATAATACAGAGATATTTTAATAATACATAGATTTTTCTACATATTATATATATGTGTATATTTAGGTACCAAATATGCTCTTAAAATCATTAGGCACCATACGAAAAAGAGAATACTTATACAAATAGTCTACAGCAGAATCATGATTGCTCTTAGAAAGTAATAGATAGCTGCGCAGTAGATGGTTTTTTATACAAAATCAGTTAATTTGCATTCTTTTACACCTAATGATAGAGAAAGAGATCATAAGTCCGGGTGTGAGTTTCTTAAAGTTAAACGAGTCTTTTTAACAGGATCTTGCAAGTGTGATGTTTTACTGTGCGATTTTATTTACAAAAAAAAACATGTAAGGGTTAAAATTAACAGTATTTGGAGTTACTGCAAATACTTAAATATTTGGCATCAATCAAATACCTACAACTTGGCTGAAGCTGGAGCGGAGTAGGTACTTCTGCCTATTTGCTTGAAGATATATTTATGTATACTTTATACTGACTTGATTCACAAGCCATGCAAAGTAATATTTGAAGAAGAGGAGGCAAATGGTTCTCTTGTTCAATAACAGGAAAAAATCTCACAAGCCCGGGAATATTTTGTTATAATATCATTCCTGGTCTTATTTTAGTGGAATATTCTGACTTCATGTTCTACTTATAACAATATATTTAGATGGTTTATTAAACCACAAGGATGTCATATATTAAAAGAATTGAACACAATTTTATAACTAATATACATTTAAATATTAAACGCAAACAAAGAAATGTTTTCCTCAAAGCAAAAATAATGCGGTTATCACTGTTTTCTACTACCAATTTAGAGAGTCAATTCATATATTTATGAGCAACATGTATCGAGGCTATTAAAATACCGATGCCTTATTGAACTAGAATACTTACTCACCTTCCTTGTTAGATACCTTGCTACTGATACAAGGCCTTCGACCTCTAATCAGGCAATCCGCATATAATAACTATAATAATAATTTATTATTGTTTTAATTTTGTGAAATGTAGAATTAGTACGACTTAGAAATTATTTTATTTTATGCACACAGGGATATTTTAGTCAATTATATTTATTATCCAATATTTTGATATTTTTGTCAGGTAAAATGGATGCTATTTTTCAAAAGGATTACAATCATTTCTAGCTCTACAAGAAACTACTATAATGTGGTTTTAGGACATGTATAAAAAAAGAGAACCCCGGGAACTAATGTAAACTATGCGTAGTTATTAGAATATAATATATACTTACAATCAGGCCATAAAGGGTATTACGCTGGTACAGAGAATTATTATTGCAGTTTAGTCCACACCTACTTATTAATTTAAAATAAATATGAAAGCGAGTTTGTTAGAATGTCACCTTTATTTTACATTCTTGGAAATGTTCGTAAGAGAACCAAGGTTACCGACATAGCTCGTAGAATTACCAAGCCGTTTTTCGAAAGATTTAATGGTCGTTGGAAAAGTCGATGCCTCAGGGGCCCTCCAGTATCTAGGGAGCGGAGGATTCATCCCCCTGTTGACGCTGTGAGTTTGTCCTGCTTTCCGGGGCACTCTCAAGCACTGATGCGCTAGGATCAGCGTGAGTGTAACTACTTTCTAAGTCTCACGCTCTTCCTACCATAAGCGGGGGGCACATAAGAGGATGGTGGTTTTAGTGAAGTATTGGCCCATGGGTGACCTCTCCACATATAGGGAGGTACTATGCTAAGTCTCTATTAGCTGCGCCATCTTCAGTGGCTAACTCTCATCGCTTTGGTCTAATCCCTAGCAAAGGACCCAGTAGTATGTGAAATGCATTTCCTCCGCTTAAAATAAAAAAAGGACCACTCCTGGACTGGAGACCGCATATCGAAAACATAGTATAGGATGTCCTCCAGCCCAGTGGACCGAACCTTAGCAAAGTCGCTAAGGTCGATAAGGGCTGGATGATGAAGATAAAGGACCCGGATATCTGACGAAAACATGGATTGGCTTACAACCAGTTGTTGACAATACCTACTGCTGTTTCTTGAGAATTAACCGATTATAATGATATTCATTACAAATTTATGTTCCAAGGTGCGAATGAACTATCTCAAACCACAATTAGATCTGAATAATATTCTGTGTAATGTCTTCAAATACTTATGATCTCAATTATCTCAATGATGTAATCATAATAATATTCTTGTTTTCTCTTTGACAGGGCGTGGCAGCTATCGACAATGACTTCTCCCATGCAAGTGCAAATATCACGGATGGTGGCGTTGGTTACTCACATGTCACACTTAGAATGAAGAGCCAGAGGAGCCATCCTTTGAACTTCGAAGTTGAAATCTACGTTTAGTTTCAAAAGTGTATACAATGAACCTCTTTATTAACTAAGTATGTCGATGCAGCTAATCGTGGCCGATTATTAGAAGAATGATGAAGAATCTAAAGCGTATGAAACTGTACGAAATTTGATGTGTATTGTCCACCATCCTCTTTTAGATACACTATCAAACTAAAGAAGGTTAACTTAAGGATCAGTAAAATTTATTAACAAACATATAATATAGATATTGACATATTTGATATCTGACTTTCGCTAAATAATGGTCATGAATTCTTTTCTTTGATATTAATGAAAAAAGTAAAACTTGACCTTAAATTTCTTATCAATATAAAGTTAATGAACTATCATCTGACTCAGATTTAGGCAGGAACAGTTATAACATCCAGGGGTTTGGGCTATCCAATAATAAATAGATAAATATATTTTTTCATTAACTATTAGCTAGCATGAACAATCTATCTGATGGTACGTTTGCTTACCTTCGCTTATGTAAAAATACGAGTAGATGCACTTGCAATATAAAAGGATGGAGTGTCTCTTTCTTGCAAATGGCTATCATGACAAACTTTATCTGGAATATCAAATCTTGACTATACAGTACTATTCATGTATTAAAGTTTTCATATATGTCTTCTATATATTCAAAAATATATCATCGTTTTTTAGTTGCACTATTTACAGACTCTCTATATCGTACCCATATCACTTAAAATATAGATAGATAGATAACACTTTATTGCATACCAAAATATACAATTACAAAAACAAACCACATATATGTACAAATATATGTAAGTTATAAGTATATAATATCTCAAAGTCAATTCAATTCAGTTGCATCTGAATTTAATGACTATTGGCCGATTCCTATATCTTACCAACCGTTTATTCGCCTTAGTATAGGTTTAAATTTGACATAAGCTCTATACAAGTAATGTCAAAATTCAACCGATGGTAGTAAGCCACAAGAATGGGTAGTAAGATATAAGTAGGAACCGGCCGCCCGTGAGTCATATAATTACTATCATAATTGTGACATATCGTTTATTAATTTATATGAAAGTGAAGATGTTTAATTGTGTATTTTAAATACTAATATATTGAAATTATATCATCACAAAAATACCGTTAATAGAGAAACTAAGATTAAGATTAGAAAATACTCTAGAAAATGGCAATTACTTTATTAAATAATATTTATTATACTCATTGTGATTAAACATTCCAAGTAACATTTATATATTAGTACTTAAATTCTATAAATAAATCGTCGATTAAGATCTGTAATTTTAGATTTTAATACTATTGGTTTAATATTTATATTTTAAATGTATGATTAATTTAAGCGAAATTATACCAAATGTTACATTTAATTTTTATAATATATTCTAAGAATTAGTCACTTGTTTTTTTGTACTCAAGTACTTATCCTAATGTGTCAGATCATTAGAGCGGCGCCGGCGTCAACGTCGTAAACTTTGGAATCTCTATCTCGAAGACACTATATTATTTTCTGATTGAAAAAAAAAACTATATTTCATCTCCGTTACTGAGAGGGTATATATGAAATTTCATGTAACGGTTTATACTCAAGTAAATGAAGAAGGAATGAAGGAATTTTATCATTCGATAAAACACACTTTTTTATTTATTGTAGATCCTAAATGCAGTAAGGTATCATCCTATAGAAACTATTTTTTTTATTCCATGTGTTCAACAGACAGGCAGACGGTCAGCCTGGTGAAAAGTGGTTACTATCGCCTATGGACATTTGTAACACCAAGGGTGCTACCAATGTGCGGCCGCTCTAAAGGGGGACTGGAACCTGGCCACTAATGAGGGAAGACAGCTCAAGTTTATTATGTAGGCATACCCTAGATCAGATGTGGTAGCTATCCAGACCGGCAGATACCTTTCACTATATTTAAATGCTTTTTTAGTTCTGTAGCCAAATGACAAAATATTCACGTTTCTCAGTCAGGGTCTCCAGATTGAGGAAATTTGACCAACATTTTTCGTTTGGGGTTAAAAAAATTTAGGGTAGGTATAAAATTTTGACTCTAGAATATAAAATTTGAACCGAACACTAAAATACATAGAATAATGACGATCGTCTGGATGTCATGTTACTTCTGGTACAATAAATTCATAACATTTTTGAAATATCCAAAACTCAATCTGGTGACCCTATCATAATTGTGCGCGAACTATCAAGCACTTGCCTAATTTATTTACTAACGGTCTTAGATCATAAAGAAGCCTACATACTTACTCTAACTCAATATGAATAAGACCTTAAAGGATTATCTTTCCGTGAGCAATATTTTGCTATGATGTTCTTCGAACGAGATGAGGGTGTTGAGATGGATGTATGGTGTTACCAAAACGGATAAGAAAGAAATAAAAAGAAAAGAATGTTAAACTGGAATATTGTCGAGTATAAATGTAAAGATAAACCAAAACAGAATGCGTTTGTGTGAAGGATGACATGATGATTTCTGGTGTCACAGAAAACGTATGCCAGAATAGAGGAGTAATAGATGGATAGAAAGACACATTATGCCGTCCCCAAATAATTGAAAGGTGAAAAAAAGATAGTTCTTCGGCTTATGTCTATGGCTTATGTCTTAGAAACTATTGAAAATGTTACGAAATTGATGGATATGTTTAATGACTCAGTTTTTGCACATTAGTATATATATATATATATATATACATGGTCACATTATATATATATATATATATATGACCATCATGGTTTATTTAGGTGTAGGTCAATTTATTTAGAAATAAATTAGCTGTTATTACAAATTAAAAAAAAATTATGCAAAATGTTTAGTTATATTTATATTTATCAGAGAAACAAATTTGCTTTGAAAACAGCTGGTGTTGATTTTAAGTAAGAATAAAACTCTTGACAGGTTTTTTGTTATATTCACCTTAGTTATCAACATCGCCTTTAAAACTGAAATTTGTAACTCTGTCAAACATGATGACGCAGTCTTGCTCCCTCACACCACTCGCATCTGACTCGTCAATCTTTGTGCGCTTCCCGAAAAAAAAATTGCGTCCCGGAGTTCATTTTGGAGACACTGGGACAGGTAATCAAAAAAAGGGATAGTTTGTTCAACAAAACGTCTGAGCACGTTATTTATAAGAGAACTATTTAAACCTAATTAAGTAGCAAGTTATGCGTCATAACAATCACATCTTCAAAGGTCCAAAGTTAGCTAAACAAATAATTAGATAGGTATATCACTGCACGTTAGTATCTAATTATTAAATTACTAATAGTTTGTAAGAATTAGACTAGATTCCGTATACACAGATACGAGTAGGTATACTGAAAATTGTTAAATATATATGTATATATGTACAGCTTAGGACGTGGCTTTGGAAGTCCACTTGAAAAAATTACTCTGTATACCTAAATAATAACTATTAATACTGAACCACTGTTTTAACTCATTAACCAAAATAATGATTGTCGATAATGACCCGTTTACTATCAAGCCTTAGAAATGATCCGATGATGTATAGATATAAACAACCTAGAGATAAGCTATTTCCTATTATATTTCGCCGACGGACCATGCGACAGGCTGTAATAATCCCATGTCCCAGCACACAGAGTAATTCGTATAAACATCACATACCAATTTTTTCTCGTGCATTGGACAGATTTTCGTTGACGTTAATTTCACGGCCGTCAGTCTCGAACACAATTTCGCGCTGAATGGATAAATTTACGTAAATAATGTTACAGGCTACATCGAAAATTAGATTATTGGCGGTTACAACATATTTACTAAAATATTTTGTTCGTAATATTTTATTCAATATTACCCTCTCTTTTTCTTATTATTTTTTTCGCTGTTGCCCTTATACGCTTGCTTGGTTATAGTTTGAGAATGCATAAAAATAGTCATAGTTTCAGTAGTAAAAAAGTTAAAGAATATCCCTTTTACACCGCCTTAGGGGAAGAATTTCTAAAAATCCCGATGTGTGTACGAGTGCATTTATTTCTAACTAGAAGCAATTATATAAAATTTTGTACTTCTTACTTTGATAATGACGGATTTTCGTACAAATTTTCATTCTCTATTTCACTCTCTTAGGGGTTGAATTTTCAAAAATCCTTTCATAGTAAATTTTCACGGCCGAGCCCATTTCTAGCTCACTAGTTTGAGCTGTGTAAGTGAGGTGTGTAAGAATGGGCCCAAATGGCGCTCTGTTGTTCGTGCCTACCCCGCAAGGGAACTGGCGTGAAGTTATGTATGTATGTATGTAGTTTGAGCTGTGCATTGATATGTACGTCAGTGTCAGTGAAGTCAAGTAATTATAGTATGTTTAGATTAATTCAAGTACGAGGAATACGATTTTTTTATTGCAAGAGTTCAGCAGATAGGCAGACGGCCCGGCCCACCTGATGGAAATCAGTTACCACCGTCTATGGAAATTTGTAACACCAAAGGTGCTACCAATGCGCTGCCGGACTTGCATATAGAATTGGAACCTGGCCTCTTATGTCGGAACACAATGTTGTTATCTTCCGGGTTGTTTTGTTACTTCTTATGACAGGCTGCCCGGTCGCAGGAAATTGTATTCTTTCTCCGTTCTTGTACAGATAAAAACGAATATAATCAATTCGTTTTGTTGAAATCAAGTTATAGCTAATGAAATTAATCTCACATAGTATTTGATCTGTACAAAATTGACTTGCTATTCAAATCTTGTCTGGAATAAAAGGTAATAGCGATAGTACCGACAATAATACTCTTTTCGTTACGCTCTTGATATGGTTTTATTTAAAATTATTAAGTTAATTTTTCTATATCAATCAGATGTTTTGTTTTTTTTTTTATTGCAGGAGATCAGCAAACACGTAGACGGCCCACTTGATGGAAAGCGGTTACCATCGCCTATAGACATTTGCAACACAAAAGCTGCTACAAATGCGCTGCTGCTCTCTTAAGGGAAACTGAAACCTGGTCACTAATGCCGGAACACAACTCAAGGTTGTTATGGCGACATACTTTAGACCAGGGGTGGGAGCCATCCAGTCGGGCAATTGCCCTACCACCTGGCTGTGGGTTGTTAAGTCGCTTCTTACGACAGCCCGCCCGGTCGCAGGAAATTGTATACTTCTCCGTTCCTGCAGGGATAGTTGCGGTCACTTTTCAGTGACTGAGACCAAAAAAGAAATTCAGATGTTATGTCATGATTTAAAATTTTATCTACAGTAATTATTGCGTCTTTTACCAGGTTTTGTTTATCAATGGGATTTAATTATTCTTGTAGGTATGTAAGTAGAAATGTTTACTATACGGGAGGTTAACCTATTTTAGTTTAGTTATTATTTTGTATGTCTTTCAAGATCACGGGCCATAAAAATGGCCCGGACATTTGAAAGGCTTGCGTGGGGCCATGGAAAGGCCAAAACGTAGAGGCCCTTTGACAAATTTAATGTAAATGTGGCGTGACACTGACCGGCGATTCTCCCTGTCTACACCATATAACAATGCACCCAAGGACAAGCCCCGGCCAGTGTAGAACTATTGTGGGAAATGAGGACAAAAAGTACCGGCCTATTGGGGTGAACTGCTAGTGGTACTAGGGGTCTGGGAATATGGGGACTATGGCGTCTGCCCGTCGCAATGTTCAGGGAACATGGAAAAATGGGCAGACGGTGACTCGCCACTCCCTGCATGGGCCCCAAAAATGCCATAAAGACAGGGGCAACATGGGTGTGAGTGACTAAGGGGTGTAGAGAGGTGGGCTGCAGATTCACCGAAGCTACTTCTGACATGATGCCATTTATCCCATTTTATCACTTCCACCCCTGGAGCTTGAGTTTTAGCTCTAGCGATCTCCACTCCGTGCCGGCCAGCTAAGGAAAGCACGGAGGCGGGGGCCTTGCCTTGGCCCCCGGAGTCAGGTACGAGGTGTCGCTACTCACCTAAGGCTTGAGGTGTCGCTACTCACCTAAGGCTTCGCCACAAAGCCCCGCTGCGGGTTTATTATCTTTATTGTTATTCTAATTCCGTCGCTATTCACAGTTGGCATTTATATTCTTATATCTATCCATCTAGATATTAGAACGAGAAATACATTTGTACATTTGACATCAATTATATGATAATCATCGAATCTGTACTGCTTATTAGATAGTTCTAATAAGCAGTACAAATTCGTTTACTATTATATAATTTGTATCTAGGTACGGATGTACGCAGCTTTATACCTCCCAACGAAATCTTGTGGCTGTCTCGGTTTTCGTGAAGGAAGCCCACATCATAAATTTGGTAAGCACTTGCGGTCTTCTCACTTATGTGTATTCACATGTATAGGATGTAGTACATTTACATGTACTACGATATGCGTATACTAACAGGAAATGATATGGGATTTCTCCTTTTTTTATGAATATGGCTTGTCATGAGTTGTGTATCTAGCTAGTGTCGAGTATTCATGAATATATAATTTTAGAATAATCTTCAAACAATAGGCACCAGGACAATGCTAAACCCATGTAACGCCCAAACATGGGCTAAGTTATAAATTTTCAATTGACGCACAACTACTAAGTCTTTGTTGCAACTCAAAAACGAATATTTCACTTATAAGTAACATTTTCTACACAACCATTTCTTGCATAGAAACTGTTAATAACAGACAGTTAGTACATCCCGGTAGCATCTGGAGCAGCCGTTTTAGATCGTAATCATAAATTGCCGTTTTTGAAATTTCTGTTTGTGAGTACTGTATATTCTTGTTTCGAAAAGACTCCGAAACGGCCCTACGGATTTCAAATAATAATTTTACGATATCTTACAGGGTTTACAAAATATAAAATCACATCTTGTTTTTACCTAATATTAGTTATAAGTTGGTACAAACTATGCATGCGTGTGGTCTTATAGCATCCGTTTCAATACTACTATCATTTCTTTGTGAGGTTAGAGGTATCTTATGTCAGAAGTCACGTCAAACTTCATTCTATAAATATCGGTTATAGTCTCAATGAAAGTAACTTGAAAGATAAAAAAATTCCTGTAGTTCACGATAAAGAAAATAAATAACATATAACAATAAACTGCCTTGTCTTGTTTATCATGTTATACACTTTAATTGCCGTAAATACTTTTATTATGAGTGATGGTTCATTATATTTTGTTAAAATGAAACCTATGCCCTTTTCGATATCTTAGGTGAAACAAAAATCCTATTTTGTATTAATATTTGTACAGTTAAGTATTACGATATATTAACAATAGCGATTTACCAGTTATTATTTGATTTTTGTAATGTGATTTTATTGAAAAATAGTAAAAACTAAAAAAGTCGTGGTAGCGTAATGGTTAGCGCACGCGTCCAAACTCAAAGGGCGCGGGTTCGATCCTGGTCGGAACGTATGCATCACTTAAGGAATTTTCTGATCTAATGTGCATATTGTTACAATTAACATGTGCTAATAACGGTGAAGGAAAACATCGTGATGCAAGCTGCACATCGAGATAACCGATGTGTCAAACCTGCCAAGCCCCCTTGGACAAGCGTGGCGGGTATAGTGTCCGTTCCCCGTATAATGGGAGGCCCGAGCCCAGCAGTGGGACATTTATGGGCTGATATTATATATACATACATACATACATAACTTCACGCCAGTTCCCTTGCGGGGTAGGCACGAACAACAGAGTGCCATTTAGGCTTATTCTTACACACCTCACTTGCCTCTTTGACATTCATAACTCTTGTCATGCACACTCGTCTGTTCTTAAGGCTCCTGACATCACCTTCTGCTAGTACACGATCAATTTGATCATGGAAGGTGTATCGTGGCCTTCCACGACTTCTGCATCCATCCACTTTTGCATTGTATATCTGTTTAGTCATTCTTTCATCATGCATTCTTTCCACATGCCCGAACCACCGGAGCATTCCTTTCCTTACCTTCACCCCGACACTCTCTTTCAGACCAACTCTCTTTCTTACTTCGGTATTACGAACGCGGTCCGCGAGCGTCACTCCGCAGATTTTGCGCAGTGCTCGCATCTCGACCGCGTTTACTCTACTTTCATGCTCTTTCTTCCATACCCAACTCTCGCTTCCATACGCGAGCGTAGGTACCAGCACCACGTTGTGTACGGCGAGCTGGGCCTTCTGGCTGAGGTTCTTAGCGCCTAGAAGTTTACCTAACGCTGCATTTAAACTATTCCCCAAATTCACTCTTCTTTCTATATCAGCGGTGTACCTTCCATCCCTGCTAAAAGCACATCCAAGATATACAAACTCATTCACTTGCTCTAGCATAACATCATCGACCATTATCCTTGCATTCGTTCTGGTTTCTTCTCTTTCAAACACCATAACCTTTGTTTTCTTCGCATTCAAATGTAAGCCTCTCGCCTATATATATAGCCGAATATCTTATTTAAATAAGAAGTAAATTGCAAATCGTGTTTTAAAATGTTTAGAACATATTTTAATTGCGATGAATAGTGGTAAAAACTAGAGAATAAATCAATCATTATGAGTCAAAAAATTTGTTAACTCCTGTTGACGGCATCAAAATGTCACAACTTGATAAACGACACGTTTTACATGAAAGGTACATAACCTAGGGTAATACCGTATTAACGTGATTCACTAGTAAATGTAATGTTGTAATAAGTATCTGTAGTATTACACTGCTTGCGTTACCTATATGATTTTGAATGAATAATATACAATATGAATAAACTTTACTTAAAATCAAATGAGGAGCCTAACTGACGATTTCTACCTTTACACTAACACTCATGCCTCTGTTATTTATATAAGACTTTTTAGAATGTATAATATCACTATTCTATTATTTTTATTTTATAATATTACTACTAATTAATGAGAATTGCACAAAAGCTATTTAGTAATAAAAATTATGTATCACAATAGTAATTTAAAAGTTCTTTGGCTTTTGTTACGTTCTTCTTTAAAGTATAAGACCAAAACAAGCCGGCATAACATATCGTGCGAAACAAGGCTTAAATTGTCGCGTTGGCCAGTATAAATTCCATCGTAATCCAGGCGAGAAAAGCCTTGTTACACGTTTATACATTTGTAAAGAGGTATCATGACAAGGATCTAAGACTTGGAATAAAAGCCGTGTGCAGTACAGCTGCGAGTTTGTTCCCTCTTTCGCTGCTATTGCGCTGGATGTTTAATTTATATTGAAAAAGAAAGACTTTATTTGATTAATAGCGACTCACAAATTATAATAGAAGTTGAGACTTTATACGTTACAATTCCCGCAAACGACATTTGCATTGATCGATTGACATTGATGTGTCGGAATTATCTCCGATATAATGCTGATATTCAGAGCCAATCTTCCTTTGGCCGTGATGCCAAAACGCCCCAAAAATGTTTTGAAACAAATTGATAATTGTTTTATTGTTATAAGGGTTTGCATAAAGTACCAAATGGAGGAAAGAGTTATCAAAAACTAGTAGTTCTTTTTTATTGCATGAGTTTAGCGGACAAGAAGACCTGATGGAAAGTGGTTACTATCGCCCATGGACATTTGTAACACCAAAAATGCTACCGATGTGCTGCCGCTCTCTAAAGGAAGATTGGAACCTGGCCCATGATGCCGGACCACAAGTCAAGGTTGTTAAGGCGGCATACTGTAGACCAGGGGTGGTAGCCATCTAGACGGGCAAATACCTTACCACTTGGTTGTTTTGTCGCCTTTTACGGCAGGTTGCTAGAAATTGTATTCTTTCTCCGTTCCTGCACAGATATAAAGTTCAGGAGAAATCTTTTAAAACATATTATCATATAGGAATTTATACGACTGTATCCACATGTTTATGGCAACACAAACTCCACATCATCTCAACGATGGGGTAATTTGATGGCGCAGTATGGAATAAAGCAGGCCGCACCGTTCAGGATACATATTTACGTTATGTGTTCCATCAAAGCGCTGAGCCGGAAGTTGAACCAAACCCGAGGGATAAACAAAAAGGGTTGGGTTTTTGCGGGCTCCGGCGTTATTAATGTAATAACTGACACTTTGTTTTATGCGAGTTTCTACTTAACGCAGTATAGTTCCGAGACGAGCACCCAAAAGCGGATTTTGCAGCAAGTATCCTAGATTATTTATTTACGGAAACTTAAGGCACAATATATGTTTGTTAAGCAAATGGGAAGCGTTTAATATTTAAGCACACAATTTGAGAATTCACTGGATATATACTTAACTTTGTTTTAATTAAGTGTGAATAGGGACAAGCTTTTAAGAAAGTATTTATTATTTATGCGGTATATGTTTTGTTTTAAAATCTTATTCTGAAATATGTTTCAGTATTTTTCTGTTTTTCTGTTTTTTTTCCTTCCCATTCTAGCACACGGAAACATTTGTCACCAAAGCAATTTTTGACCTAATGTGCTAATATCTATTGTTATAATTAAATATGCTGACATTGTGGCGTAACCTGCAAATCGATAAATTTGGATACCCACCAATTCGCTTTGAATTAATTCGTGTTGAGTATACTGTCGGATACTTTTAAATAATATATCTCATGCTCAGCAGAGGGACGTTGAACAATTATTTTTATAGGAAAATGTATTCTAACAATTAAATAGAACAATTATTAATCTACACGAACATATACATAGTGTTATTATTCTTATCTTCTTAATATATTTTTAATTGTAATAGATAAATAAATAATCGGCATACAAACACAGACATTGTATATCCCCAAATTAAGCAAGTTATCCTTGTGTTATGAGTAATATACAATATACTATTCTGGGGCCGATCCCAGACACCCAGACCATAGTAAGTAACAGAGAAAATTCGTTTCCAAAATTTAACATACCAGGAAAGCCGGCAAAGGCTTAGCCCACTCAACCACAGAGGTCGTCTTTGAACTTAAGGCATTGAAGCTGTGTTAAATTTTTAATGTTTACCTATATTATGTCAACAATGTTAATTTAGCTGATTGTAAGTATCGTCGCAAGCGGAAATCCATCGTCCCTGTCTACCCCCATGGGAAACAGGCGTTATATGTATGTTTATAAAATGTATGTAAAAATGGATGTCTGCAATATTTACTAGAAATTTATGACGATTTCATATAAAATAACTGACCAAGTCGTTTAATTAAGTTTTCTTTTAGAAATTCATTGTACAAAGGAATAAATAAAAAAAATCTCACCGATTTATTCAACGCTATGTTTATTTCTTTCTTATTTATATTTGAAGAACTGAACATGCCATCACGAAACAGCAAAGCTTTCACGTCCGAGACATGACTTCCTCCAATCGCAGTCGAGATATCTTCTACGTTCGATATCACTCGAATGTTTGCAACGTTCAGGAATTTCCAATAATATCCTTGCTTATACCTTCTTTGCTTTTGCAGTAGTGTATTCGAATACAATTTAATCCTTATTTCTAAGACTATAAGATACATTTTTACTTTATTAAGAGCATATATTAGAATTCTTTTGCTTGATACTAAAGGTAAATTCGAAAGAGTTTCCAGTTTTCAAAGCTATTTTGTTACCTACAGTGGGTACTTTGCAGCAGTAAGGTTAAAACGACGGTCGTAAACGGAAATTGCCTTGGTAATGGAATTATTCCTCTTAGCACTCGCGATAAGGTAAATTGAATAATTCATAGTAATGTCTTTGAATATTGGAAGACTAATGACCAAGTCGATTTTAAGAAATGTAACTCGCAGATACATGGATTCTTAATCGATTCACATACATACACATACACATGTTTTTTTCTAAAGATGCTTTGAAGGGCGGTTTGTATCGAAAGGGTGTCATTAACCTATTTCCTTACGTTGAGTTTATTTATAGCTCATTCAAAGCTTTGTTATTGACGGTGTTTATCATAGATCAACGACCCTTTTATTCATAAATAAAATTATAGTGGGAGGATCTTTATTTATTTAATTTATTTAGGAAACATACAATAATTATAATTCTTACAATATAAAACACATAAATTAATACACATATAAGTTTCCACTAAAAAAAAAAATTCATGTTAGGCATTTGGCTCATACAACTATAAGAAAATTATAATATATTTGATACAATATTGGAAAATTAGATTTAAAATAAAAAAAAGGAATTAAATAATACAATACGACACAAAACAAACAAAAACTACAATATGTCTATTTATCTATATCATTCTTAAGTCATAATTATCATGTCATTAAAAAAAAATCGTAATACATGTTAAAAATAAAAGTCATATTAATAAAAATAAAGTATAGTATCTATAATTTGACAAACAACTTATTATATTATTAATTTAAATAACAATAATGTCAAATTTCCTGGCTAGTCTTGTTAAGTTGCGAGCTCCTTTTAATAATTTGGGCCTCACTCGTGCGGCCACTTAGGTCACTGTTGGATTACTAAATTATGAGAGTTACATTCCGTATGGAAATTTAGAAGTAATAAAGTAATTTAACCAAACCTCTTTCTATTAGAAGGGCAATCAGAAAATAGTTTTGAATAGAGAACGAGCTGTGCTATATACAAGAATAGAACTGTTTAAATTACAGTGAAAAGTAAATACATACATAATTACAATCCTTTTATTTTTTTTATTCCGCAGTGGCAATGTCTTTGGATACTGTCCTCGAACCTGGGGGGAGAGGACACTGAGGAGTGTGTGGGACTCCTCAACGACCGGATCCCTACATGACCTCCGATTAAAAGCCACGGGGAAGTTGGCCGTCAGACTACCCACTAAACCTAACCTGTGCACCTCTCCTACGCGCTTTTACGAGACGCCACAGAATAATTACAATCCTATTAAATCTTTAATAACAAAAGCTAAGCGACTCGCAAATACTGTGGTAGTAATATCGCCACATTTGCAATGTCATGTTTCTATAATATTAAAATTCAATTTACTACCAACACGCAGGACCTAACTAACAAAATTTATAACCTTTCACTAAATGTTGTCAGACTGTCGGCAGATTTTGTTGAGAAGCTAATTGCGTAGACTTCGGGGTACGGCCAAAGTCATCCATCAATCAGGATCTGTCGTATACCGGGCAGAGACTAATTTGCTCGTTTGTTTTGGCCGTAAGCCTGCCGGCACCGCCACAAGGATTACTGATAGATGTTTGATTAGATCTAACCTATGAATAGGGCGTTCGTATCATATAATTAGATGGATTTGTGCCGCTGTTGCGTAAGCTGCTGTCAAATGAGTTTGTAGACGTATTCATAATTGATGACTTGTATTCAAACTCTAGCATGTGTCTCGTACTGAGTTCTTCAGAATCCATATCTATATTAACATAAATGTGAAAGTAACTTCCTTTTGATGCTACTATTTTAGTCCCTTCTGCTTAGCTTAAAAATTTACCGATAGCCACAAAATTTGGTATAATGTAAAAATTGAACCTTTTCTTCGGGATGCGGTTTCAAAAGTAATATCTACTAAGAAACATGGTAAATGCATTATTTAATAAAAATAATAAGTAACATATAAAATTCATTATCGTGTTATTTCCAGTTCACACATACAGTAACATACAATAACAGTTTACTGTTTGGACATTGTGTATTGTTAAACTTTACATCCATACAAAACCCCTGAGGCTACAGACGGCGGGCTCCTAGATACAGCTCACAACCAGTTGCACCCGATGCATTGTAAACATGCGAAGTTGGAAAAAAAAAATTAATTTTACTTATACCTAACGAAATTTTTTAACTATTGGTTTTGATATTGAATGTCAAAATAAATTAAAAATTCTTGAAGGAATAAAGTTACGCAATATATAAATTTGCAAGTTGATTCGTGATTAAGTATAAAGTAAGTAGAAAATAAAACTAGTAGATAGTCATTCATTTTTTTGCCCTAAAATCTTAGTGTGTCCTGATATATAAAAGTCAAAATGTCTATGTTTGGATATTTGAAACTGCTTAGCACCGAGTCGTTTAAGAGCTATAAAAATAATATTTTGTATTAATATACTTATAAACAATACTGTTCTAAGAAATTCCCCGTAATTACGCTTCGTCCATTAGTGTCAGAGTGCATATAAAATATTCCCGTTGTAGAACTTATGATAATGAAATACGACAATAACAATATTAGGGAAGTTTGCCAATGTTATAATTCATAGTGCCTCCACACTCATTGGTAACGCAATCACGAAGCACTTTGAGAAACTTGACGAAGGCTTTTTGGCAAGGGAAACTTCTAGGAACGGTAATGTCTCTTACATACAAATGAAAGAGAACACCGTGGCAAACGTTAAGGGATATTATAATGCAACCCAGTTTCCGTGAAAGAATTTTTTTCCGTGGCATAACCATTTTTATATGAGTGCACTTACACCTCATCCTTTTGAAAAAGAGGTAATGTTTCATTTTTATATTTTCCTTATCATTAAAGTACGGCTTTGTTCCACTTTTAGGACCTCTATTTTTCTTTAGCGTATTATTTGTTGAAAACAAATCAGAATCAATCCATTTAAATATTGAATGACAAAATGAATATATTTATATCTTTAATCCTATTCTCTGTATACAGGTGAATTTTTCAAGTGGGCCTTCAGGGTCAACTCCTAAACTATGGTAAATAGCGAAAAACAGTCGACGAAGTCTCGAGGCCGCTTCTGATGAAAACTAAAGTGTCATTACATTTTTGAAAAATTAATTACCCTTGTCAGGAATCGAGTCAGGTTATTTTGAAAAAATAAACACATTCTGTATTATTATATCAAATCATAGTGTAGCTTATAAGGATAAATTTCTGTGCTGAAATGTCCAACGGCAAACCAAGGGAAAGTGTTGTTTTCAACAAAATATTCAATTTTCCACATATTAATTTAGCGTCCAAATGGGCTGATCATTTGACAGCACGTCATTTGGACGCAATCAATGTTTACCCATTAACTGATTTGATTGACTTGGGTAAAATAACGTAGGTTTCAAATATTTATTTATAGATGCCTATAAAAATAGAAAAAAAAAACATTATTTCCATCTTCTATCGATAGTATAATAAATCTGTAAATGGTTTGAGTTTGTACAATGCGTTTAAAAATGTAAAAAAACCAGGCGGTTTATTGGGACCAGCAGACTACGAAAATACAAGTTTTTGAATTTTTATATGTCTGTCTATCTGCTAAACATCATAGAAAATTACTGAACGGATTTAAATGAAACTCGACATAGATGGCTAACTTATATCCTGGGGGCGGGTCGTAACTTAGAATACTTTTTATCCCGATAAATAATGTCATCTCCATAAAATAGACAGATTAGCTAAATAGATGGCGCTGCTACTAAGTAGCTACTAACAAATATATTGTCTTAGAAAACAAGTCATTCATTATATTACTTCAAATCAGGTTGGCTTCGACAAATCTCTATATTTGCTGGGCAACTGTTTAGACTATATGGACATAGTTTCTTTGTTATGGTAGTGAAATGAACGAGAAATAGTAAAGTTTTGCGTCTTTTATCTATAAAAAGTGATTTAGTATAACATTTTGTTTAAAAACGACCCTTTGGCGTTTATATCCGATATTCCTTCACAGAAATTCATCCTTACAAGGTACACTATGATTTTGTATAATAATATAGGTTGTGTTTATTTTTCAAAACCAGACGATTTGATTCCTGACAAGGATAATAGATTTTTCAAAAATCTAATCTACCACTTTAGTTTTCGTCAAAATCGGAATCGAGACTATTTTGAGTGCTTTTTGCTATTTAGCATAGTTTACGATTTCGCCCTAAAGGTCCATTTAAAAATGTATTCTTTATAAATATAATATAATAAAAAATGTGTTTGTTGGTGTGATACAGATTCAGAAGTTAGTCAATAGCCGCGGCCAAATATTTGTAGCTTAGTTTTTGCAAATCCGGCACTCTAGACAAATGGTATTAGCTAGCGCTAAACGAATAGAATAGAAATTGAAACAGAAATGTATGGGAATGACATATTGTTACGCAAAGTATTATCTCGTTCAAAAACATTTTCATTCTATTTGTTTAGCATGAATGTTACTTGTCTAAAAAGGCCTAAATTTTATATTATACGTTTTAATTATAATATTTTTGTGGACCTTAGAAATGTCGAATTAGGAGCTAATTCACTAATGTTTTATTCAAACGTCGTTAGCTCGACTCCAGGCCTGAGAGCAAATAACTACCACTAAGGTAGATTTTCAGGTCTAAGATCCAGCATGTTTTTTTTATAGCAGGAGTTCAGCAGACCGGCAGACGGCCCACTTGATGGAAAGCGGTTACCATCGCCTATGGACATTTGCAACATCAAAGGTGCTACAAATACGCTGCTGCTCTCTTAAGGGAGACTGGAACCTGGTCACTAATGCCGGAACACAACTCAAGGTTGTTATGGCAACATACTTTAGACTAGGGGTGGTAGCCATCCAGTCAGGCAAATGCCCTACCACCTGGCTGTGGGTTGTTTGGTCGCCTTTTACGACAGGCCGCCCGGCCGCAGGAAATTGTATTCTTTCTCCGTTCCTGCACGGATAGGACCTGCAGGTCCCGACAAAAATCTTATGTTACAATAATCAGGTACTGACTGTGAAGGAAAATACATTTAGGGGTGCATGTATGTATGTAAGTGAAAAAGACATGAGAACGTCGCATGAATATAGTCCAATGTAAAGTATCTAAGAAAAATTTACGATCTTACAGAACAAAGCTTTTCACATGACTAATGTCCAGCGAAAACAATACATCATCCAAACATATTGCGGAACTAACAGGGTACTATATCTCTGACCACCTAAACAGCGACCTTAACGCCAAAACGTGTTTGCGGAACATCTTTTTATATGGCCAAACATAAATCATTGTAACGACCGGTCTTTTTCCTGTAACATTTTCACACGTTTTCCGTCTATGGGTGTTGATACTTCAGTAAACTACTTATAGCTTGAGTTACGGTTGCCAAACTATATACCTGCCATTAACGCGCCGTGTTTGGTGGTATATTTTATTGGTAGGCTTAATGAGAAGAGGGCCATAAATTTTAATAACTTTGCTGGAATACAGAACAAGACTCTATTTTATTTTACAATTTTTGAATAGCTATCAGGTATTCACATTATAATAATAATTATGTTTGTGATAGTGAGCTATTAACACGTCACCACAGATAGAAATGAATTAAGATCTTTCCAGTGCAGCAGTCGCTGCCAAATATTCGCAGATTAATTTTAACTAACCAGGTATTAAAAAGCCCTTAAAATACGTTTTTATAAATAAACAACTTTATATTATGACTTTTTAGGGACATCTGATACGTCATGTCAGTTTAGTAGCTTATTTACTGATGTTTTATGGAAATAACGTAGCTCGAATCCAGGCCGGAGAGCAAGTACCTACGCTAAGGTAGATTTTCAGATCTAAGGTCCATGTAGACCTTACCTTTTGTCTTCGATGACCTGACTCAGATATTATAGACTTAAGGGATTATAAATAAAATATGTAAGTTTCCTTCATTGTACTTTAAATAATTTCTCTAATATAGAATCTTTTCTTTTATAGTCTATAATACTGTTTTATTACTGACACTTACGTATATACAATGACATGACGAATACAAAGGCGTTTCATTTTAGCCAAACAGTTGCTATACTTACCTTAGAACAGTGGTCGGCAAAGTGCGGCTCCAGAGCCGCATGTGGCTCTTTGGCTCCTTAAGTGCGGCTCTGGCACAAATATCCACGGAAGGCGTAATGATAAATCTTATTGATGACAACTTGGAATGATGCCTAAAATTAAAAACAACAACATACAAACCTGATTTACTCAAACTTTCCAAGGAGATGCAAGCACATTGTTCGCATTAATAACTATTAATTAAGTATGAAATTTAGTTTTATTTAGTGTGCTACTTATTTAGTGTACTACTTATTTAGTGTAATAAAAGTTTACTAAACAAACAGATTTGGCTACCATTTTTTTTAAATTGTTGTAATGTTCATATTTGGCTCTTTGGCTAATAAGTTTATCAACCACTGCCTTAGAACAATATATTTAGTAACAATTACGAGCATAATGCGTTTATTAAAACAAAGTAAATTATGAAGAAAACAATGTAACTGTTATTCGTCAATAGTACGGCCAGTCCATAAATAAAATCATAATATGCATTTATTATTTAATTAAAACTAAAGTTCTGCTTCAATCTTTCAATTGACGTAATTATTTCTTGGAAGGCTTAAAGAAACCATTTAATATATCTCTGGTTAAATTAAAAACACACTTAACGATGAGTGACATTTTAGACACAGATCTGAACCATTTATAATTAAGAGTGATATACTATAATTGCTTAAATGTGAAAGTGAACTTCGAGAAAGATTTTATCCAGATGAATCATTCTTACATCATTATAACTAGAAGTGAGAATAAATACCATTAAATATATTTTTATTTCTGTCTCTGAGTTAAAATAATAATAAAATAGAACGACTGTGCCACAACCGTCAGAATTGCTATAATTTATAACCACAATTATTTAGAATGCGGAAATCTCGTGGATTTTCATTCTATGTTCGGCGACATTAAACTTTGTCTCCGGGCACTTCAATATTTCGTATAGCATTTGGAAATAATATTATAATATCAGGCAATGTGGATATATAGTTTTGATTTATGTAATCATATTTATTATGAAATTTATTATAAAACCGAAAAGTAATTCGATTTGGTAGAGACATGCTAGAATCATTGCAGTTTTTAGAGCTGGCTCGAACGGTGTGATATCACGTTGTGACAGAATATCGGCGTCAAACGATTAGCCTTGAGCTAATCGTGTTTCCATTTGATGACCCATTTCCCCCTCCCCATATTCCTCCTGTCTAATCCCTCTATTCCATCCCTTTTATCCCATTTCTCCCCTCTTCATCCCCTATTTCCATGCTAAAGGCCGGCAACATGTGGGCTTCTCCCATGGTGTTGCAAACGTCTACAGGTCTATAGGTGACCGTAACCACTTTCCATTAGATGGACTTCTTCCTGTTTGCTAGCTTTGTGATAAAAAACATAAATAAGTATTTTATAGTATCAAGGCCGTACTTTAATCCTTTAAATCCAAAATATTTGAGATTCTAAAATTTGAAAAGGAATCAATTCGCGTATAATGAAGGTGGACTTAAAGCGCTTTGTTCATATAGGTGGCATGCTCACTATATAGCGGTGCCACATGCCAGTGCATCTGGTTGTCCGATGATGGAAGGGAGACGATGAGGTAAGATAGAAAAACTCCAATGCACACTCTCCAGAATGTATCCGATAGAAAATCAATAAGTTGGCAACCCTGCGTCAATGTTCGAGACTTATATATATTTTCGATCCTGATCAAGTTCTCGTTATGGTTTTGTCACCATGTTTTTCTTCTACATTAAAATGAAGTAATTTCAACTATATTTATAATAGATAAAAAAAATGTAACATGAATCTCTTTGTACGTTTATTTATTTGATCGGGTTGCACGTAAAAGCAGAGGTGATCTCGCTGTTGGATACAAATAAACCTAAAATCTGCGGTACTTATATCCCGGGAAAACGGCAACACTTTTACCTATTATTATTATTTATTTTCAGCTTCTCGTCTTGTCTCAAATGATGAAAATTTATTCGAAATACAAACTAATATGCAAATGTAAATGTACCTAGTTAGTATCAATATCATTTATTTTATCATACAGTGTCCTAGTTATAAATAACAACACTATCATGAGCAATTTGCGTAATGCTTTTATTCCATTAGTAAGAATAACTTAATAATAAAGAATCTAAATGATGGCTTCATAAAATTTATCTTATCTTTATTTCAATTAAGTACATATTGCCTTTTTAGTACTTATTTAAATTATATGTCCATTAATTAAATACAAATCTTCGCTAATTACACATTGAAACATCGATTAACGTACAGTAACTACACGTTTCTGTACCTTACCTTAAAACTTGTTTTGTTGTTGAAGTACAGTGTTTTCCAAAGATTACAATTTTTTTAATTTCACTCAACTTCTTAAAATATATAGTTTTATTAAACAACTAGCTTCTGCCCGCGACTTCCTCCGCGTGGAATAGTTAAAAGAAATAAGTTAAAAAAAAACCCGATTTTGAAACGTTCTTCATTGGTGCTCCGCTTCTATTAATCTCGACGTGATGATATATAGCCTATAGCCTTCCTCGATAAATGAGCTATCTAACACTGAAAGAATTTTCGAAATCAGACCAGTTGTTCCTGAGATTAGCGCGTTCAAACAAACTCTTCAGCTTTATATATTAGTATAAGATTTAAAAGATAATATGTTTTTATTCTCTAAGATCCGATACATATAGGTATATAAAAGGAACCCTTATGGTTTCACTTCGGTGTTTAACTGTCTATTTTTATTATAGTCAATTATTTCAGAAACTACCAAAGCTAGAGACATGTTTGGCAAAACGTAAAACAAACCTATGTCTACAAAAAGTAGTGTTCGAATCCATGAAAATATTTTTTGGATATTGAAAAGGAGGAGAAAAATTAGAAAAAGTATATAATATTGTCGACTAAGATATCAAATAAATTGTATAAAATTAGTACATTTGAAAGATGTTTTTGTTTATTTATTTTACATATATTTGTTTTTGAAGTTATAATTAAAAATATGCAAAAAATCTCTCCCCTCTTCTCTAACGTTTTTCAAGGAAAAAATAGAATTGTAATGTTTTTGCAATAAGGGATGCTTATAATCTCAAAGTGGAGAAGAAAAAGGAGGAAAACGAACTCTTCCGAAGTGGTCATACGCAACTCAGATTTAACGCTAGGATGATTCTCTCTTTTCTTTTATCTTCTCTCAATTATCTAAGATCGGCACAATGATTTTCCTTCCATACTCCTCTATTCTGACATATGTCCTTTGTCAGACCACAAATCATCATACCATCCTTCACACAATCCATCCACCACTTTTTTAGTCTATCGTTATATTGGTACTACCCACCAATCTTGCAGTTTAACATTATTTTTGTCACGTGACTTTTATCCTTCTTCATTACATACTCATACCACCTTAACTTTCTTCCTCTTAATTTTTCAGTCCACTTTCAAAGATCAGTGTACTCATTTGTCACCTTATCCATTATTGTAACACCACATATCCATCTCAACATTCTTATCTCAGCTGAGTGGAAACCTTTGTGGTCTATCGCCAGGTAGTAGGGCATTTGCCCGTCTGGATGGTTACCACCCATGGGCTAGAGTATGCCGCACTAAACAACCTTGAGTTGTGTTCCGACATTAGTGGTCAGGTTTCAGACTCACATAAGAGACCAGCAGCGCATTTGTAGCACGTTTGGTGTTACAAATGTCTATAGGCGATGGTAACCGCTTTCAATTAGGTGGGCCGTCTGCCTGTCTGCTGAACTCATGCAATAAAAAAAATCACTTTAATGGCGCAACATTCGAACTCGTGTTATAAGACCGGACGAACGACAGATTTACATATCTGGCCTTTTAGTTTCAGTGGCATTAGTTAGAGGCTAGGTTGATTATATATAATGTAATATCAGCCCATAAATGTCCCACTGCTGAGCTCGGGTCTCCCAATATAGGGGATCGGACAGTATACCCGCCACGTTTGTCTAAAGCGGCTTCGCAAGTTTGAGACATTGGTTATCTCGATGTGTAGTTTGCATCACGATGTTATCTTTCACCGTTGTTAGCACGTGGTAGTTGTAACAATATGCACATTAGGTCAGAAAACTGCTAAGTGGTGCATGCGTACGCTAGCCATTACGCTACCACGACTTTTAGGTTGATTATGATGAAGAATAAATATTTCAATTTAATTGGTTAAACTTTGGGAATAACTGAACTGGTCAGTATCGTGGAGGCGGAACATCAACTTCATTAAGATTTGATAATAAGTAAAAGATACGCTATAATTCACCTCGTGTAATTGCTTCGCTTGTAAAACAAAGTGCTTATTTATTCTGTATTAAAATATATTCTCAATACATTATAGTATTCATATTGGATTTAGAGTTATAATGGAAAGTAATTTTACAGACGTTACTCGAACCTCTGGAACTATATTTATTGGTCAATGACTAATCTTGTAGTGGATGACTAAAATTTTAATTTCACATGTTATTCAGTAATGATGTATCTGAAGATATAAGCACGATAGCGTAAGAGAACGGTAGAGATTAAGCGCTTTGGAATGACCGAGAACCTATTCAAATTATAGGTACAGTTGTACAGGAATTAATAAAATGCGAGTATACTAACCTTCTATAAGGGCCAAATTTAGTATTTTTTTTTTCTACTACTGCCATTAAAATTCCTGCGTCAAAACCAAGAGAATTATATCGTCTCTTTTATTCTAATACAAATTCTATGTAGTTAGAGGGAGAAAGCATCTGTTCAACGTTAATTTCAATTATCTGTATTTGACCACAAATTTGTGGTGCTTCCCAATTAGCCGTGTGTGATAGTTTGGGTAACAAATCTGTGGTAGTTCCGTCTTAAAGGCTAACTTATTACTAATTATAAAATTAATACACTAAATATCCTGGTCAATTAATAATTAGGTAATATGATTGGAAGATATGCGAATACTTAAACCAAATTCACATTTACGCAAATCCACATAATTTAATTAGCTAATCAAGTTAGAATAATATGTAACATAATTATTATAAAAATTCAAACAAACTAAACTGGAGAAAATTGCAACTATAAATTAACGAGTTTTGATTGGAATTTAAAAGTAAACAAGAATTGTTTATAGCAGCTAATTTGTAAACAAAATGAGAGTAATGATTGAACAAACAAAGTTTACCCTATTTTTGGACAGACACGGGCCAATTAAGCGTTGTAATTTCAGTTTCTATAAAAATTAACAAGACCCGTACTCGAGGGAAATTTTTCACTCTAATAAAGCGAGGCGAAAATTCGCAGCGACATTAATCATGGAGAGAAAAAGACGAAAAATGAATTTTGTTATACGTTCAGATGTATTACAAATCTATAGTAGGTCTATCTATATTTACGAGTACAATACAAACTGTTGGGTCGTTTATATTAAATTTATTAATAATTCGTTTACCAATATTATTTATTATTCCTCGTAAATGTTTCAAATAAATATTTTGTTTAGCTTAATAATTTAAAGTTTAACTGTCTGTAAGAAAAATAATTATATTAATAAAATAATAAATAAATTACATAAGTAGGTATATTATCTATTTACGATAATACGTAGAATCAATGATTAACATAACAATACATAACAATTATTAGACAGGTCGACAAAAAAAAGTTGTGTTTGCTGGATATCAAACTATGATTTTCTGGTGTATTTTTTCCCGCTAAACACGAATCTGAGATTTTGGGGTCCAATGAGCAAACAATTATCGAGAAAATATCCATAGAGAAAAAACGATTAAATCGTGATTTTTTTGGTTTTTTGGGTTTTTATACACAACTTTTTTTGTGGAGATGTGCTATCATAAATCTTTCGCATAAGAGTAGACAAAGGCAATAGACCTGTATATGCTACAATCCATACGCCTTTCGCTTTATGTTCTTTCAATCATCTCTTTAATGATAAGAAAGAATGATAAATGCAAATGCAAAGTATCTACATATATTTGTACTTATGTGTTTATGCTCCACTTTGAATAAAAAATATTTAGAAATCCGAAACCATCTAAAATCTCAGGTACTTGAAAACCGTCCCTAGTCACACTTACTTGAATTATACATCTAAAAATTGCGCCAATAACTGAAATTGAATAAGAAAATGTTTGTATGTAAGAAAGTGAATGGTGTCGTGCAATATAACCTCGCAAGGCTGGGGGAAGTCGTTTTATGACCCTCGGAGTGGCACCCCGGGATGACGTTAGTCCGGGTTGATTCCTTAGTGACGTAGTATACGAGAAATAATGAGAAGTTGCAAAAAATTTAGTGATTAATAAATAAATCGGCTAACAAAACTCTTGCTAAGCAAGCTACGTTTGTGTTATGTGGTTAAAAACCTCTGAAGCCGATCCTAGATCACATCAATATAAAAAAGGTCGTTAACGAAACTGAACTTGATGGTAATTGTAGTCGGAATCTCTGGGTGCCGGTAAACTAGACCAATGAACACTTAAATACCGATGACAAATTAACTTTGTTTGTTCTTTTTCATGGTATACGATATGAACCGATTAAAGAGACTAAAATAGGGTAGGATAACCATATAAATTAATTAAAAGAAGATGATAGTAGTATAGGTTAGACTCCCTTCGTTTTTTGATCTGTAAAACCATTGACGATACAAGAAAACAACATTAGTAGCGCTATTGGCTAAACAAGTTCTATGTAAAATATGAGATCAAAATGAATACGAATTGTGTAAGCGACAGTATTGTCGGCGCTACTAAAATTGCTCTACTGCGTAGGTACATCGAGAGGAATAATTATTAGTTGTGTAAAACTGACAAATACTCTCTTCAACTGGTCGCAGGTAGTCGGTGTATTTTTGGCTCCAGTTTCGCGTTCTACTAAGTTCTCCTTCTCTTGCGTGTATATTATTGTATTCTTTAAAATATAATGTATTTCCTTTATTGTATACTAGCTGACCTGGCAAACTTCGTACCGCCTCAGAATCAATAAATATAAAAAGCATTTTTTCATATTTATTCACCTTTTAAACCTTCCCTGGACTTCCACAAATAATTCTAAACCAAAATTAGCCAAATCAGTCCAGCCGTTCTCGCGTTTTAGCGAAACTAACGAACAGCAATTGATTTTTATATATAAGATTAACCAACTCTTTTTTTTACATAACTTAGAGTAAAGCTAGTCTTAGTTAATAATAATATACAAGCGTATATCGTTAAATTTAAAATGTAGACAATTATGTTGGTATTATATCTATTAAGTAATTTAAACTATATGAACTATATTATGAAAACTCGTAACAAGTACGTTACGTTACGTACAGAACTTGTAAGTTCTGTTATAAATGTCACAATACTGTTTTATTGTCCAAATAAAAAAATCTGTGCTGTAATTGTAGAAGATGCTAGATCTCAGATGAGTGGTGAACTGGTGATTAAGAAGTTCACGAAATAAAACGATATTTACAGTTAAATAGTACTGCGTTTGCGCATAAAACGAAAGTGCGTCGCATCGTCAGCCGCGGCAGATGCTACCGAACAACTCGTCGAGCTAGGAGGGTGGGTGCCCTACGTTACGTGATCCACGTACGGTGCTTATATATAATACTAGGATATGCCCGGGACTTCGTCCACGCCTGATTTTAAATTGCCGCGGGATGCCCGGGACACAAAGTAGATACTATAAATTATAATTAAAAGTAAGCATTAAAAAAAGAATATAAACAACTATCGTTTTAGTGAAAACTGCAGGAATAAGCTAATATTTATGCATCCGAACAACTAGAAACCGCTCCCGGTCAAATTCCCTCAGTATTTCAGCGATAAAAAATATCACATATTTTATTACATAAAATTTGCTATCGATCAGTGAAAAAATCACTTTGGAATTCGATTTTTTTAATATGGTAATTTTAAATAATTCCCAGAATAATTCCCGTGGGATTCCTAGGATAAAAAGCAGCCAGATTTTAGTCAAAGAATTTTCGGTCAATCAGTGAAAAATGCACCGAAATCGACCCAATAGTTTTTACGGGAATCCCGAACAAACAGAAAAACCGACACACAGACAAGAAATAAAAAAATGCATCGTGTTCTCCATCGTTTATATAGTCTAATTCATTTTTTCTTATCGCTTGTCTGTACAGACACGGCATGTTTAGAATTTCATAATACCTATTCAAAATTCAAATTCAAAAGCTTTTATTCAAAATAAGTTCCACTGGAGAACACTTTTTGAAGGTCATACATATAATTTAAAATTTGATTTTACTTCCTATTCTATGTATACCGCTTCGCAACTCGTTGTTGCTGTTAAGGACTTCTCCTTAAGCGGCAAGAAACTCCCCAGCAACACGTCTAGCTAAACATTTTTTTTCTTTATATTTCTTATTCTATTTATATCTCAAGTTATTTTTTCATAAGTTTTATACAGAAGTATGTTACATACCTTTGAAGAATTAATGGAGTTGTAGCAAACAGTGCATACTCAATAAGACAAAGATACAATAAAAGGAAAGAAAAATATTATTAAAGTTATAATAATGACATGACGTACTAAAATTTTAATATTAATTTTTGTTGCAGGTCCTGCTTAGTACGTATCGACTAGGTATAGTATTATTTCTACATGTTTTTCCTGTACTGTAGTTATGAAGAATGCACGAGCGTCTTGAGACGTCGCCCTAAGTCGGCTGCAATTTTACGAGCGGCTGCCCCAGCTACCCTTCGTACTACGACGCCCCTGCACCGCAATCCTTCGACGCAGACAAACGGAATTATTCACCGGAGGCTTTCACTTTTGTTTGTAATTTCCGAGGATTTCTAATTGCATTTGGTGCTAGGAGGCTTATAAATTAGTATAACAGTCGATGAAAATTATTAAATAAATAAAGAAATAATCGGCAGAAAAAACACACTAACTGTATATCCCCAAATTAAGCAGGGTACGCTTGTGTTATGGGTAAACTACAAGGGACTACTCTGGGGCCGATCCCAGACTCCCAGATAACGGAAAAAATTCATTTCCGAAATTTACCATACAAGAAAAAGAACCCGGAGCCTCTCCGTTGCAGTGAAGTAAAGGCAAAGGCTTAGCCCGCTCAACCACAGAGACAGTCTAAATATTGTAAGCCTGTTAGTAGAAGGTAGTAAGCTAGAAATTGTTGCCTTGCTGCGGACATTGCGAAAAAATTTGTACCTGATTTAGTTTACCTGTCATATAAATAAATCTGTTTTCTATATACTCTCGCGTAAATATCTTTTCCTTATCCTGAAAAAAGTAAAAATTTTGGTATAAAAAATATACGATCTTTTCCGCTATTGAAAATGCACATATTTAATCTAATACCAAGAAGTTCATATCAAAATTCATATCAAGTTACTTACCATACCATAACGTATATTTCGATAGTAATAATATATAGGTATTTCGACATCGCCTATTATAAAAATCTGTTCATTGGATTTGTTACAGTGAGTAAAAAGTACGTATATCAGGCATATCTACCTTATATTTATCTGGATATACCTACACAATCTCTTAAATATTTTTAAAGTTAATAATAAATTTCCAAATAGGAGTTTATCAGCTAATGTTGCAAATATTCATAGATTAATAACTACTTTTATTAAATAAGTATTCATAGGTTCTGACCATAAACACCTAATCGAACTAATGTTGCTATATAAACTATATGTCAGATAATTAAATAGTTTTGGGAATGGTTAACATGAACATTTTGGCAGATGACAGTCTGTGAAAAAGAACACGAAACCAAAAAAAAATGTTGAATAAAAACTTTTTACTACGAGAATGTTTATATTAAAAATTTCGAAATCTATTTCGAAATAAATGAGAGCAATTTCTGTCCAAGTACAAATGAACGCGTAAAAACTACGAATGTCCGGGGGAAACAAGCTCCTGTTTGTTTCCAAGCATCCTGGGAACCGACATGTTGCAAATTTAAAATTCCATTTTCTGCCATTGCGAAAAGTTGGAATTGCTTCTATTGCATACAACTATCCATGCATAAAAGTGAATTAATGGGAAAAGCTTTATTTATATTTAGAATGAGATAAGTATTTTAACTGTTTTTGTTTATATTTACTTCAAAGTCTTTGGCTGCGTATTCTATACCTGGAGGCCAGATTACTGGTCTCCTCGTACGCGTGGCGCAAGGAGAAGGAGGCCAGTGGTGGCCGACCTGCGCCCCGTGAGACCGAGGGGTGTAGTGACGAGTTGAGCCAGATCCAGGTGGCAGAGTAGGCGGACCGCCTTCTAAACCCCAGGTTAGTAGGTATCGCTAACTGCGGCGTGGCAATAGTACTTCCCACGTGAGGTAGCTGTGAGCTAGGGCCACCCCGACCTGGCGAATCCCACACACGGGTCGCGACCTTTCCCCCTCGTGCGTCCTATGGTTCTTAAACGGATTTCCTCTGAATAAAAAAAAGTATTCTAAGGGATTATCGGTAGAATTCAATAGAACTAATTTTCTTTATTGTATTTGTATATAAATTGTGAACATTTTGATATGTATAAATAGCACTTATTAATTATATGTTTTCCTGGGTTTGGAGTAAAATAAATATATTTTACACAAACGTTACAACAATTTCAATAAATCTGTGATATTTTACATTTTAAAGTATTGACGATAACCTTTTACTCTAAGAAACGCTGAAGATCGACTTTCCCCCATCTGATAACCAAATGAGACATATTTTTTAACAAATTATATTGATTAAAATTTGTAAACACGCCTATGATAATGAACACTTCGATTGGCAAGCTATCATAGGCGTGCTTATAAATCAATATATTTTGATAAAAAATAAGTCTCATCTGGTTATCATGGGTGACGGTCAATCTTCACCGTCTTCTCTACTATTAATTATCCCAAGTCGAGAACTGATTTTTAATACTAGTACTTGATCACGCCACCTATGTATATAGATTAGAATTCAATTATAATAGAGCGTGGCATAAGTCAAGCTAACCCCAAAACCTGCACCACAAAAGCGGTACACAGACGTGCTGTTTCTTTTCTTAACAAAATAGTTTATTCCTTTAAAACTAGATGGCGTTGTTTTTGTCATGACTAGTGCGTCACGTTTAAAGTGCTATAGCAAAAATGTAACTAATCATACAAATGAGCACAGCCACGCTGTTATGTTGCTTTTATCAAGTATTTTAATGTAAATGTTACATTATATTATTATTCCATTTACTAACATAAAACATTTTTCTAGCATTCCGGTGCTCGCATTTGGCGCCCGTTTTTGGGACCTTAAACCGTGAGATAGAGGGTAGCCAGTTATTTTTCACCACATTAAAATGATTAAATTATAACACAGAAGAATGATATTTGAATGACAATTGTCCAAAAAAATAAAATGTAAGGTTGAAAAGCTTTCTATTTGAAACACAAACATTATAACTAAATTATTCAGAAATAAAAAGACTTTAATTATAATTAATTTGAACTAAATATATGTTTAAAATAATAAATCGTTAAAAAACAAGTGCGTAGCATCCCGTAGCGCCATCTAGTTTTACGGGATTAGGAGTTTATACTTATTATTGGGTAATTTATTTTTTGTAGTATTTTTTTATTATTAACAAGTCTACGGACTCGAGTTCCTTACCCTTTTTTACAATTAAATTTCGAAGAATTTTTCGAATTTATACACGCTTCTTGGTTATTTTTGTTTTTGTGTGACATTTATTCATTCAATGATATTTGTGTTGTAGTGTACCTTACGGATAACTTATTATATTTAGTTATTCGTAAGGTAAGGTTAATTTTTGTAGTATTCATATTTATCGTATTATGTTATATAAATAGGCCATGTTTTAGAAATGTATAATTTGTGACATGCGCGGGTATGTCCGAAATAAAACCACATGAGTAAATTTTCATAATATTTACTAATGCCAAATCAATCTTAAACACACATCAAAACTGACATAATATGCACAATCTCACCTAAACTAAACTCAATAAAAGTATCCTCCATTTTGTTTTTGCAAAACAATTTTATGTCAAAATTTGTTATTTTCTCGCTATTAATACTTTAATGAAAGATATTAATACGTATGTACAAACTTCATTTAAAGGCACTTCAATAGTGATTGCCTTTTTTTTAATATATATAAAATAAGTACAAATTATTATAAACAAACAATGACGATGTAAGCCTGTCTGCTGATGGCACTCGGCGTGTTTCAAGAAATAACTTTAAAAACACATCATATTACTAGTTAATTTGCAGACATATTAAAATAATTATTATTTTGTACGTTAAAACTTCTATTCCATCACAATCTTCATTTACTAATGCAGTAGTCAATGTTAAACAGCTGTATCGATTTTCATACTAAATTGCGTTAACAAAGTATAATTTTTTTTTTTTAAGTTATCTTAAATCTAAATATAATATATTCGAAATTTTAAAAATAAATGTACTGTAAAACATCAGTGATATATGTGTAAAATTGACCTTTGACATTTATATTACTGATGTATGAATTACACTTATTTTTAGATAATAATAATAAGTATTGGATTAATAAAAAAAACGTGTGCGTCTTGGGACGCCCGACAGAAGTGATAACTTGCGTGAGAGAAAGGGAAGCCAGACACACTGGCGCCGTAACGCGTTACGTAACGAAGCGGTTTACCCTCCCATAAGAAGATATCACTTCAAAAACCGGTACAACGGTTAGATTATAGCAAAAACAAAATATACTACGTTGCTACTTAATACTTGACTCAACGCTATTTGGTGAGAAAATCGAAACTAACAGATCACCTTTATGTTTTATGGCATTCGTATTTTTATATTTAAATGCTTTTCACTATATGAGATTTGTACAAAGTACTTAGTTAAAATTAAAAGTTCATATCTTTTTAAAGGTTTTATATTGTGTATTCACTTTTATATTTGTTAACACATAGGTATATGATTATAAACCGGGAAAAATGCATGAGTAGAGAAATTACCAAAATTAAGTACTTATTTAATGAAAGAAACGATGGACGGAGTGTTAACAATTTGAAGATGTACCCGGCTTATTAAAATTTAATTATATAAACCAGTAGTTAAGGGAATTTAAACAATGACGAAACTCGAAAACAATTTTAAAATATTTTATCTCATTACACACTTTTATATATCTAAATGATCAAATAACTTTTGTATATTAACAAGATAACTTTTCCTCATAAAACTTGAAAGATGATTTTTATTACAAGCACCTAACAAATGAAACTGATTTAAGATTCTCCTCAATAGTTTAACTTAATTAATCTATATATAGCTATACTTAATTAAAATCATTATTTTATACAATAGAAAATATACTTTTTTTATTCACAGATAACGAACGTGATTTATATACTTATTAATCTCAATATCAGATCTCTATCAAATCTTGTAGAAAATATTTCTCTCAACTCTCTTTAGTTGACATTTATAATAAAATATTTATTATATAATAACATCTTCTATTGCACTAATATTTAAATGAAATATTGCTTTTTGATTTTTTTATTTTATAAAGAGAATATAATTTATATGGCATAAATTTATTGCCTTGGTTATATGTAAGTATATAATAGTTGTAGTTATCAAAACTAATTTGCTAACATTATTTGGTTTATTAATTTTAACAAATTTGTTAAACTATATTTTTGGAAACATAATTTCAGAAAGTCTGCTAAATAACAGAAATATGAAATATATACAATTACAAATCATTATAGAACGATTATGTCGTGAAAACGCATAGTTTACGTTCTTCGTGAAGTGCATAAGTGACAAATTCGTCGCGAAAACACTTGGAACATAAATTAATTTCATCACGTAAAACTTGATAAAGATCATTGCGATGAAGGCTTCAACACATCAAGAATATCTAGAAGAATGTAAAACATCTACTATTGCAGGAATATATTTATTTATAAATTGTCAATAAGACACTGCTTTGAAGTTGAAAACTTCGATAGTTTTTATAAGCAAAATCAATTCGGTTCTATTTTGAAAAATATAAATATTAAAACTTAGAAATAGAATTGTATGATTCTATAATGACTACGATTATAATGTAGACACAAATACGGCAGAAATGTGAATTATTGATGCTACGCAAATGCAGTAAGTTCGCTGTTTTGTCTTTATTAGCAATAAGATAAGTTAGCAAATTAATTTGTAATTGCAATTTCGTAAAATATATGTATGTGATATTGTATACAATATTGAAACTACCAGATCTCTGATATTAGTGTGAGATAGAATCTGTATACGAGATTCTCTTGGAGATTGTAACGAAGGCACTTATAAAAATAATAATATACTCGCCAAATCTAACGATTATACAACCTAAGTGTAATCTAATTAAAAACATTTGGACATTACTACTTATAATTCCCTACAAATTTTATGGCTCATTTTCATTCATTATTCGAAAACTCATTTGTTAATTGTGATTAAACTAATGCAGTTATATTTAAGCGTTAATAAAAATGTTTCATACAAATAACTGAAATAGAAGAAATGAATCTGAATGCAAACTAGTATACCAAACTCCCTATTTTAGTAGATAATTCAGTCTTGTTGCTAGCTTACGTGAAGCGTTGGTAAAAAAGTATAATGGCATTTTCCAAGGCTTTATTTTGTCTCAATATCATTTTAAATATCGACTCTTAATCAGGTTTGATTCTAAGATATAAACTTTAAGCATGTATTCCACAACAATGCTCATACACAGATATATCCAACAATGTGTCTATATTAAAAATATTTTTCAAAAGCCTCATGCTAATGCATACTACACACTGTACTCAGTATCTCGGAACATACCGATTGTATATTTGAGGTAAGATCTCAAATTTGATTACCGTTATAGAATTTAGGTGCTAAAAGCATTGCCTGTAGAACCGATATGCCGATGGCAATCAGTAGGGATTAGACGACACAAGCGTAAGATGGGTACTTACTAATTTTTTTGTCAAGAAGTGTATAATGATAAATTAATGATGTTTTATACAAAGGTGCCTTGTGCAGCAGATATCATATAGAATTAACTATCAAATATCATTTCATGGAAATACGAGGCAAATTTTACCGAAACTTTCTTTATCGACAAATGATAATGAGTCATAACGATAGAAAATGTATAAAGATTAACGTTTAGCAAAGTTAACAATAATTTAATCTCTTCTATTTCCTAACTTAACTAATAAAAAAGCATTTAACAATATCTATAGAACCGTTAAGGCGAGAACATTGTACATTTATTAAGGCACTTGAGATGCACAATAAAAATATTTTGTTTATGTATAATGTTATCTATAAATATTAAGCACTAAAATTTAACATACAATCCTTTAAAAAATAATTAAAATTGTATACATGAGAAATCCATACACCCATTGACCGATATAAAAATATAATATAAAAATGAGTTTCAAAAGGAAGACGTAATGATTCCGATTTGATTTTGAAATATAGCTCTCTCTAAAAATCATTAAAAATAATTATAGTCTTTGGTTTTTACTTTACATAATATATTGCCGAAGAAATTGTAAGGTCAATAAGCATATGAATATAATATAATAGACTTTTATTCGAATATCAGTCAGATATAAACGAGTCTTCATTTCGACATATGCCTTTTGGGTCGTTGTACGCTTTTTGTACCCTGTATAAAAATTTCGTCACCAGACTGTCTGCGTACCTATAGAAACTTTTGTTCTCTTTGTATAATTGTATAAAAATTTAAAATACGTTAAGATTATTTATTTTTCTTCCCCACAGCAATCTTTTGTACCAGATTGTGCATAGTGTACTGATGTTAAATTCTTTATAGAGTTTGGAATTGAATAGACTTTTTTTGCTATAACTTCGTCAATTTAAATATGTGATTAATGATAAAGAGCCTTATTACGGGATGAGACCTGATCAAATAAAATAAAATAAAGTCATTTTCTAAGTTTAAGTTTATGAGAGAGTTGTGTGTTAAAAAATGGAAGTGACGTTTGCAGTTAAGTTTATATTATATGAATCAAAAATAGTTTCGAGATATTACAAAACACCGTACAACGACAATCAAAGAACATGTGTGGAATACAAAGCAAAATTTGAAACAGAAACAACAATACTTACTTTGACAGCTGTCAGTTGAGATAGCGCCATCTTGTCCTCAGATAATAGTGCGAGAATTTGTTTAATGCTTTTAAGCGGATTGTACCATGAATTATCATTTTTATAGTCAAACTGAAAATTTTCTTGTTTACTAATAATTTTATACTTTAAATATTTTCAAGAATATTATGATTTAAATTTGACCATAAATTGAAAATGTATATTGCGATTCACCGGTAATCTATACTTTTCATAGTACGTTTTCTTCTTCAAGTAAGTATTCAACCAAACCAGGCTTCATAGAAAGCTTTAATTTACTCAGCAGTATATTTCAAATGCATAAGAAAATTTATCTCTTTTATCATAACCATAAAGAGAAAACAATGCAAATATAATAAATTAAAATTTAAGTAGTAAAATCTCTACTGCTGTGTACATTACGCCTGTAATGAAGAAAATGTAAGAAGTTTTGCAGCGCTAAATGTGAATAGGATTTCATTTTGTGTAGATAATACTATATACTAATAAGACAACTAATAATCGCAAATAGATTTAGAATTTTTAACACATTTAACGCCGCCGTATATTTTGGGTAGCCTAATAACATTCGTACTTGAGACAACAACACGATATGAAGCGAACAACAGAAGTACATTAAGTTAAAGTAAATATAGTCGATGGCGTGTGCCATTTGATATAAAAAATGTTAATAAAGTTCATTATGTTATAAACATAACAGGCATATAAATGTTAATAGTTAGACTATTATAATACATAGTATATGTTAACGTGAAAGGCCCAACAGCTATAGCTACATGGTGGTCGATGTTCCGGTGAATATTGTTACGCCGCGACATAGGGGCCGGCGGGTGGCGGCCGGCCGCGACTCCTGTTAGTTCCTCGGCGCCGTTAGCACTCACCTAGCCGGGTTAACGAGAAGAGAGAAAAACAGAATGTTAGTATCGATCAAAATGTCATGGTCCGACTACACGAGTGGCCCCAATCGCGAGTATAGCGCGACCTACACTTAATAGCCTCTCCAGATCAACTGCAGATGTCTGCGCATTAACTGATTTGTATGAAAAACCATTTATTACACAGCCATCTGTTGCTAACTGAGATCGGTGATAGTGTGGCGCGACTTATACGAACGATTTAACGCTTTCGTTGCGCTGCCGAAGCCGGCTAAGAGATACCGCGGTTAGGAAAGGTGATTAAAATTTACTGGGACGGATATCGATTATTGAATACGATTAATCAAATGAATATTGATGTCTCACACTGAAAAGGGACCGGCACGACATGCAGCTAATCAACAAAAGCGATAAATCGTGATCTCGGATTGAAATAACTAGTGTACGGAAAAAATCATAAATAACAAGAGATTCAATTGAATAAAAAAATATTCACGGGATGGCTATCGGGCATTCGCGCCGCGACATTATGTTCTGCTTTGTGGCCCAGTTAATAAAAATTATACGGATATATCATTAGTTTACGCAGTTAATGGTTGAAAAATGTTAAGTCAATTTAGTATGATAATGATAATCTACAAATATAGGATTAAATGCCCAATAGTTCCCAAAACGAGCAGCGCTTGACACAAGCGGAGCGGCGCTAGCGTCGCGTCGATGCGTCATGCGTCGCTCAAACAAACAAGCATAATAAAATTGTATCACTTATGAATAACCATAGCACCCAGATGCAAGTATGTAATTAGTTCAACACAATTTTTGTAAGATCTCAATAATATATTGTATATGGCAGCATTCTCTTATAAATATATTGTTAATAAGTTTGCGATAAATTATTTAATGTCATTACATATTTGCATGTTAGTGACTCATATAATATAAATATATAGTTACAAATAATCTGCAAGTTGTGACAGTAGCAGTTATGATAGTGCACTTAATTAATAATATTATGTAAACAAACAGGAACTTGGCCTTGTGGAGTTGCAGTGTTAGTCGTGTGAGGCTACAATTGACCAAATTATGACTGCACGTCATCAACTTTATTAACTTAATTATCCATTAAACATATTGAAAATAAACGCGCGAACCTAGCTCGACTAAAAAGAAAACGCTTAAGTAATAATTTCAGAAAATTTATTGCATGTATATCTTTTGAAAATGCATTTATTTACAATCAACAACGGAAACAATACTTTACAAAAAAACATATTCGCTTATCATAGTTTCTTAAAATCATTTTATAAAATTACGAACATCATTTCGATTTGAAAACAATAATTCAATATAAAAGCGTGAGAATACGTTGTGGGGCATACCGATGCCTTAATATAAATCCACAAGGACACAAGTGCAAATCTTAAAATTACCACTTTCATATAAAAAAGTGTAAGGCAAAAAACAACTAGCTTAAAAATTTATATTTAAAAAAATCTTACATTGACTAAGAGATAAGTTGTGATGATATTGAAAATATATCGAGTCAAAGGAGGGACATAATGTTTTAATACTGGACAGATGGCACACATTTTCTGAATTAAAATGCTCTTCCGTTTGACTAATACTGGACGAGATGCAGGAAAGAAGGATTCACAACCCAAATGTAGCACCTGTTTGGATATTTGGCAATAATGAACACTGCAATATAAAAGCTGTTGTCTAATCGTATCACGATCTTAGTAATTAATAAGTAAGACCCTCATTTGCCAGATGTACGCGACTTGGAAAGAAACAAATCGGACCGTATAAAAACCTATACTAAAACTATTGATTTTACATTGACACAACTAAAAATGACTATGACGTCAATCACCAGTTGCTCATCCAACAGTGACGACATTATATTCCTTTACAAACTGTATTACAAATAGAATAAATACAGATGTCTTGTGAATGTTTTCTCACAATAAACTAAATATCCACACGATAATTAACATGTCAATAGACTACTGAGGTTTTCTATATGTACCAAATGATTAATGATGGTATAGAATTTATATAAGTACAAGAAACTTCTGTTTAAGTTAATTTGTTATCAAAAAATTATATGTAATGTTTTGGTTATTATACATATACGATAAGACTACCGAGACATTTGCCTTATTGAAATTCAATCGGTTAAACTTGTTTCTTTCCTACTGTTCCAACGATTTCTAAAGTAGTTATTTATTTATTGTATGAAATTTTAGATATTCCTAGATATTCTTCAAGAAAAATAAAAATCCAATCCTTCTTCCCTAAAATATATAATAATTTAAAAAGATACCCGAAAATATAACGTTTGTCAAATAAAATATGTAGATACAAACGTATTAAAATTATAAAATCTTCAAATTATATTAAAGTGTAAATGAGAACTGTATAACGCATATTTCCCGTAGGGTTATATTAAAAAGATAGGAAACAAAGCGCTATCAAATAAAGTCTCGCATCACAACATGTAACGGATCTAAAATATCTATTAAAAAAAAAGAAAAAATATAAAAATCACAGTTTTCAAATTATGCAGTGTCACTTCAGATCCCGTATGAAGAGCGATGGACGTACGCCTTATCCTCATACTTACTATCCATGAACGTAACTAATAAGTACAAAATATAGTAATAAGATATATAAAAATAGTGACACAAGAGAGACAGTAAAGCAAAGGCACCCACGCATACTAGATGAATATGATTGCAGAGAAATAAAACACTGTCTCATTCAGAGAGATTAAGGTCGATTAACTTAAAGTCCATTTACATCAATAATTTAAATAAATTTTGTTAGTAGTACAGATTTATTTATCTATTTTACTACTAACTAAATAAAAGAAAATGTAATAGACCGTTACCAGACTCTGAGAAGCGACAGTAAAACGTGGAACTTGATATATTTTTTGCTATTTCTTTTTACTATAAAAGTTCCAAGTTGAAGTAGGTGCGAAACAAGTAAAACAGTGGGATGCAAACAAACGTATTCATCTCGGGGCATGCGTGCGCGCGCGCTTCTCACCTTGTTAACAAAATGGCGTCGTGAGAGCGCAATGGCGGCGAGAGGCCTAAGGCGCCGGTAAGGCCGCGCGTTGGTAGGGGTGCTCCCTGACCTGCGCGAGCCGACCAGCCCTCCGCACCACACCTAGCGGCATATGCATATTTAACATCTGCATGTCTCTCTCACCAAAGTAATTAAATTCCTCCGACAGAAGTGCACCCAGCCCCTCTATAAGACGAGACAAATTCACTAGCACTCGTTCTCAAGGTAAAATTAAGTAGAATCAGTGACGATTTTTATACTAACAACCCGTATTCATCGGCGCTAATGATAATACCTATTGAAATTTTTATTTCAAATATCACTAAATTCAAACTTATTACACAACAGGGATTGCAATATAAATGAAACAGATTTTCAATAAATATTTAATTTATACATTGAAGTCTATAATTTGTACGTAATTTGAAAAAGCATGAATTGCGTATTTGTTCTAAATGCATTTTTTTCCATATCCCAATTATTTAATGTGTGTAAATGTGTAATATTTTTGATACTTTCGTTAACGGGGATTTAATATTAAAACCAGCACTGACATTTGACATTAAAGCTGATTTACACGGTTGCAGTGACTGAACTCAGTGACTAGATATATAAACGGGTTTTAATCAGGAAACAGCAGGTTACTTTTCTGTTGAAAGTGTGGCTAGTAAGCTGGAATAACTAGCAAGCGCGAAATCAACTCTATGCGGGATTTAAACTAGTGTTTACATGACGCTAATAATAAGTCGGTGCTAGGCTAGATTACTGTACGACAATCCTACTGCTTCCGTGTAAACCAACCTTTATACGACTACATATTATACGTAGACAACTGGCTGCGGTTAGAGTTGCCAAATATTTAATAAGAAAAATAATACTCGAAACATGCTTTTTAATAAATGCACTTAAATTGGTTTTATTTATTTATTTTTAAAATATAATTTTTAAGAGAACATCTCATTTAAATTTTATTTATAGATATTTATTTGACAACCCTAGCTGGGATAATTAGAGCCTCTGGATAAACGGCATCAAAATATAAATGCTGAAAAGAAAATTTAATTTAATCTCACTTAAAGAAATATAGAAATCATTCATAAACTATTTAAGCCTTCGTAAGTAGATATTGCTGCCAAAAATTCATCGATAAATTATACCATATACAATTTTGATTATTTTTTGGCAGTTGAATTAGGTTTTGTTATTTGCTTAGGCCTATATTCTACTATTCATCTATCGTATGCTTTGGAAGATATAACAAAATATAAAATATTCCGCGGGTATCAATTTACCCAAAAAAGGTACAGATAATGGCTGGTCTTCTTTTTTTTTAAATTTTATATGTCAACACTACAGCGTTAACTGTATTAAAATAATAAACCTACACAATAATATACGGGTGTATATTATTTATTTTTATAAAGCTCACTCTTTCCTAACCTAACGATAAATCTTTTAAAGATAATAATAATACTTATCCTATGGTATGTTTATAAATATAATAATATGGCTAATAATTTAATAAGTTACGATAGATATTTTAACAGTCATACTTTTTTATTCGGTCTCAAAATGTGGCTGTTAAAATTTATAAACTTAAACCGCCTAGAATGTTCCATAGTTTGTTCATAATGTATCGTAATATTACTATTAAATTTGTAAGTTTTGTTAAATAGGTAGTTAAAAATGTCAGTTTTTATCAACAAAAAAAAAAACAATTTGTATTTGGTCCCTTTTGCTTGTAATCGCTGAATTGTCTATGCAACTCAATATATTATATCGTTCAGAGATAACTGTTGTTAATACAAGAATTCGAGTTATTCACAAGTACTCAACTGAAAACCAAGAATAAAGATGAAAAACCACATGCAAATGGTGGAGTCGTTTAGTGAAAAATATTGGAAAATCTAATAATTTTGAATTCCAATGAAGATCGAATCTACATTTACATAAATATTAATATATTAGTTGTGTTACAAGCAAGGGTTATCACAAGAACTATATATGAGGGATCGTATTTTTTCTACCACTACAAAGTGAAGGGCATGAGTGTAAAGATAAGTAAATAAATTTAAGATGTATATGAAAACCTATGTCTTTGTATACAAAGTATCGGTAACTTAAAAAAGTTCTATTGGCAGTTATAATATCGATAAAACTATAATATATCTGCTAATTTAAATAAAAATACGCAATAAACTGCCATCAACCCTAGTACGAGACAACGTGCATAGAATAGAATAAATAATAAAATTATTTGAATAAAATGAATATTAATAAATAAAACTTTGCGATAAAACAAAAAATATACTTTTCTGTAAACTGTACATAACAGTCAGCGCAGAAAAAAACAACGTTAAATAAAAAATTAAGGTAATAACATCGTAGGTACAAAAAAGTTCGAATCGCTAAGCTAAACGCACTTAAAACATAACCTTATTCTACGAATCGATAATGGCTTTACTATGACTGGAGAATGTCCTGCGTTTGTGTTAAGATTTATTTTAAAGGGATCCGATTAACAACATTTATTCAATAACGTTGTAATCAATAAATATAGATTCATTTTTCTTTAATACGACTTGGAGCAAAATAACAAATTCCGGCACATATTTACTGAAAATTTTAATACATCCTTAACTTTAAAAAATATAATAAACGAAGCAGCGATAAGAAATGTCGGACTATTAGACAGACATAGATATGTATCTTGAGTTATTCACCGACAACTTATTACCTTGGTAAAGTCAATGCTGAAAGCGTTGGGGCCATAATCCCAAACAAAAAACTTATTACCTGTTTGTAAATATATAAGAGAACTATAGTTATAACCTAGCTAAGTAAACTAATATTAATTTATTTTATTAAGGCTCCCATTAGATTTCTTCATCGTGGATTTATTTGTAACACTTGGATTATTGTTGGTCGTTTTCCTATAAGAATTTTAGAATAATTTCTTCGTAATTCAAATTTCGAGGTTTAACTGTTAATATGTTAAAAAAGTCAAACAATAATAAAAACCTAAAACTTTAAAGTGATGGTCATGTTTTTATCATAATCCATACTAAATTTCATCCAGTGTATTTGCAAAAAGATCACGTGTTCATATTGTTTGGTCGTAAATGCTATAAATTACCTATATACTCGTAAAATATGTATCAAGGACAAATTATTTCATTTCACTCCAAAAGCAAAATTTCTTTAGTGATCACAACGCCATCTACTGAAAATAGATATCTTACGGATCCGATTAAGGAATCTTAATGTATGAAAATGTTAAGGACGGTAATTATAATAGTGATGCGACGGTCGATACGGTGCGCGATGTATTCTCTCGTATCTTACGGGCTGATGTGAATGCGGCCAATGTCAAAAGCCAGCTAGCAGATATCTCGACGCTGCAAACCCCATTAAAATATTTATATCACACACAGTTCATTATAAACTCGTCACCATGTGTTAAATCAATTTTATATTAGTTCGTTAGTGCTATATAATCACGAGCCCGTGTCAAAATCATTTTTATTTAAATATCTCTCAAATACTGCCCTATCGAGTTAATATTTTATTTTTGTGTTGTTACAAATTAAACTTTCAGTATTGCATTAATGAAGTATGAACGCTGTTGTTAGGAAGACAAGCTAAACTTGAATTCATAGCGACTGAAAATAATACATGCGATGCGAGTTTAGAAATATCGATAATTGACAAATTCAGTGTACATCTCTAGGCTAGCTAAACTGTAGACATGCTGTTATATTTTGCTTTATCGTAACTATCATAATATACATTTTAAAATCTCGTTGACATATTTAGCAACATATTTAATCTATTCTTATCTTATATTATAATGACTTGTAAACATTTCGAGACTACTTGGACGATTTTTAACACCCGGTACCGTGTGTATGTAGCGTTAGTACGAATTGTTGACGGAATTTGATAACTTTTTGTGAATTAATTTAATTTAAAGAGTATGTATTTTCTTTTATTGTAAACGCTGTAAAGGTTACTTAAAAACTATGAAAATGTTAAATAGTTCTTATGCCTTAAATTTTACAATTCAAAATACAATTGTAATGTAACTTACGGTTCAGCACAAGCAAATAATTCTACTAAATTTAAAACATGAACCATTTTCATAGATTCGAATAAATTTTTAATACTTTAATCGTACCGAATTTAAGTCAAATATCCAAGTTTAAATTCAAATATTTTTATACACAGTATAGTTATCAAAAATCATCAACAAATCAAATAAATTAAATAGTAGATACAAATAAATCAACGGGCGAACAACCCACCCGTGTGATCGGCGGCAGCGTACTCTGTGGTGAGCAGCGGATTGGCGGCAGTGAGCGCCGCGTAATTGGCGTAGTCGTACGGCGACGCGTAGATGAGCTGATGCGCGGCCTCGCCAGGCGAGAGCAGGCCGGCTGCGGCGCCAGCACCAGTCCCGTTCAATAGGCCAGCCTGAGCGCCCGGCGCCGACATCCTAGGCGACAGTATCAGCGGCGCCCCTAATGGCGCCTGTGTGCGTAGCGCTACGCCTCCAACCCCTACACCGGCCACACCGCCGCCGGGTGTGCCCAACAGCCGCTGCGTCTCAGCCGCGGCGGCTGCTACGCGCCTCCACTCCTCGTCAGCTACGCAGTCGCCTTTGTTACAATCATATTTGTCATCTTTTCTAGGTCGAATTGTTAGTGTTCAGGGACTGACATTTGTTATTTTAAGTCGCATGTGTCTGTATGTGGATTTCATCCACGGTAAAAAATATGACCTTGAGTTAGTTAATTTCCGGTCTGGGTGTGCATAATATCAGCACCACTTCTGCGATATAGAGTTATTACCCTAGTGCAGGAAGGTATATTTAATCTATACTATAATAAATCTGTTAATGGCTCGAGTTTGTACAATGTGTTTAAAAATGTGAAAAAAAATCAGGGGGGATAATTCGGACCAGGGGATTCCGAAAATACAATTTTTAGAATGTTTGTCTGTCTGTATGATAGAGTATCAAGTGAAAAGTACTGAACGGATTTAAATGAAACTAGAAACGGAGCTGACTTATGTCCCGGGTTGTATCTTAGATACAACCCGGGACATAAGTCTTGATACTTTTTATCTTAGATCTTGATACTTTTTATCCCCATAGATGACATGTTGCCGTGGGATATTTCGTCTATCGCACGGAACCACGTCATTTATCAGGATAAAAAGTATCCTAAGTTACAACCCGGCGATAGCGAAAAAGATAGCGATGCCATCGCATCTTTTTTGAAAACTACTGACCGTATATTAATGAAATTCGACATAGTGTTGACTTATAACCTGAGTTAACATTTAGGGTACATTTTATCCCGATAAATGATGTCGTTTTCATAAAATAGATAGATTAGTTAAATAGATAGCGATGTAAACGTCCATCGCTGTATTTCATTAACAATTACGTTGTCAGGTTGCCCACATGTCATTCATTATATGTACTTCAAATCAGATTGGTTGCGGCTTTTCTTTATGTTTTGCTGTGCAGTTGTCTAAACTATATCGATTTCATTTCTTTGTGATTGTAGTGAACTAAACAAGAAACTAGACTATTAAAGATGTGTATATATAAAACATCTAATTATTTTTTATGTGCGTCACATAGAGCTACTACCTAGGATTTTCACGCGGCGTAGCTCCGGAAAAACCTCTAGTAATATATAATGTATTTAATCTTCTATTCTATGGCCAATATCATATCATCCAAGTTTCTACAGATTTTCCTACATCTAATTGTTCCCCAGATAATTATAAATTTATTTTTCTTTTTTATGGCACTCTGTTGTTCGTGCCTACCCCGCAAGGGAGCTGGCGTGAAGTTATGTATGTATGTATGTATGTATTTTTCTTTTTTCTATTGTAGGAAGTGATTTTTATTCATATTAAATATAGACTGAAAAAATTACTACAAGAATTTGATTACGTACTGACTTATACGTTATATCTACAGTATTTAATATATTAGAGCTGATAGGAATCGAACCCATCTTTTAAGAGTCATGGCCAAAGCTTATAATACAAATAATACTCTACAAAGGTTTTAATTTTCAAGGGATTGTATGTATATTACATAATTATGTGACAAATTATATAAATTAGGCATTCGAAATTTGTATACGAAATAAAATATAACAACAAGATTGCTTTACCAAAAGACCGTGACGAAATAGCTTTTAGCTCCAATCAATAAGCTTTGAAACAATTCCCAATAGCCCTTAATGAGCGACAAGTCTTATGCGCAGGCGCAATGAAATCACCATGTTAATAGTTAACAACCGTTACATGCCACAAATCAATTAAGTTAGTCATCTCAACAGTCGCCTTATGACTCACATCCGCAAAACAAATGGCACAATCACTCCAACAATAGGAAATTTCATGAAAACGTTATAAACAGATTAAGTATGTAAGATAATCGCCCACGCTCAGCCAAATTGATCAAATCCCCATGCATTTTTCTGTCTTTACTAATCTTTTTATTCTTGTTATAAATACAATCAGTCTAACTTTGATGTCTGCAAACATTTTTTTAATGGCAACTGTCCAACTTTGTGCACAGATGCGATGCTGTCTCGAGAATATAGTTTTTTCTCGAACAACTGTAAATATATTGTGTTTATGGATTTTTATTTGAGTAATGAATATTTAGAAATGTTCTTTATAACGCCATGCACAATTCGGATATTTAACCCATATTTAAATGTTAAATTTTTACCTCTTCATTTCCGTGTAGATTTGTTTCTTAGAAGATAACTTTAATGTAGATAAATCACTATTATAAATAGGTTTATAGTTAGTAATACCAGCACTAATATTTTTAATTGGCTGGTCATCAAATCGGTCTGTTCTAAGAACAAAAGGTTCCATTCACAAGTGGGAACGAATGTGTGACTTTTTAATTTTTATGCAATGAAGTATTTTAATTAACCATTTCATACCAATTATTTGTGAGAATGTGTCTATCACTTGAAAGAGTCTAAAAATATTATTATACTGCATTTCTAGTTGCAATGGATCCATTAACTCGGTAATAAAATAATGATTCATTTGAACGTAATTTACAAAACTGTCAATTTCTCTATAATACTTTTACTCGTAATAATAATTCTTATTCTTATATATCAGTTCCCTCAAAACTCACGTTGCCGCAATTATTAGTAAACTTCTGTAGGCTTTCAATGAGTGATCAATATCTTGCACCATCTAGAACATTTAGATAGATTGCCGCGTAGTTTGTTGTTCACTAATTAAATATATTAGCGTGGTTGGAGGATTAGTGACAAAACATGAATGCGACCATACTTATTAAGCACTGACCGTTGACAGGCACGGAGACTTTTGTACTGGAATCACGGTATGTACCGTTTATGATCGCCAGTTCCATTAACTGACGCTTTTTGAGTTCATCTTCGCCGTCTGCTTGCTGTGGACAATACAAATATAATGTTTATTTAAATATTGCAACTGTTCTGGCAATAATTTATTTTATTTTATTTTATGAGGCTGTATGGAGTGATTCCTTTGCCGGCTTGTTGTGACCTTGTTCTGTAGCCTGGCTGTAAGCTGTAACCTTTTTCCCCCTCTAATTTGTGTAATGTGTAATAAACCACGTATTAACGAAAAGATCGTTTTTAATTCAGTTTTTCATCTATATAATTTCATACAGTAACAGTACAAATATTTTAATTTGGTCTTTCCGCAAAGCTTCGTTGGTAAAAAATTTGGTTCTATATTATGCAGGAATTATTGTACTTTCTGGAGCAAAAGGAACTTTGTATTCATCTCCGATCTATGTAGTTATATCTAAACATTGATCTTGAAATATCTAATAATGAGGGAACAATGACAATAATATTAAAATGGACTCGTTTCATATTGTTACAACTTAGGCTTCGACAAAGACAAATTCCACGTACAGTCTGTAAAAGCACATTTTATTCAGCTTTTTCTAGGAAATTCGGCCCACGTTGCCGGGCGGGGGGTACATTTGCATTTGTGCACTATAAAACGACGGCGTGATTGAGGGAGGGGTTCAGTTGAGCGAGAACCACGATCAAGGTGAGACGTGTGCACATTCGGGAATCTAATATTGACGGACTTTGCGCGTTTTATTGAATTACGACCTTCTGCATTACGTTGTGTTCGGTTATATTTGTACATGTTATATACGTGTTTTTATAGTTCTAACAAACCCTATAATAATTCCAACGACATTTTAATTCGAGTCCCGCAACTCGTAACAATATTTATATTTGTTCTAATATGGTGCAGTTATGTAAGATACACTTTCTATCCAAATTAAATACTTATTTTATAAGTCGCTGATGAAATAAAAAAAGTCATTAGACACAAAACTTGAAAATAATATCTAGACCGAGAGAAAGAGACGATTATTTGTTCATTTTCTTTTTAATATTAGGTAAAACAGTTACTATGATATTTACAGCTATATTGGAATTAAAAATTAGTTACGAAATTGCACATTTCATTAGATGGTGTAGTGAATCATAGTTAGAGTTAAAATTTTCCCGCAGGACACATTTTATCTAAAACTGGTGTGTATATTTCTATTCTATGATATATTGAACTGGCACAGTACCCTTCTTTTTAAAAATCTATTAATGTGTAGCAAATAATTATTAAATTTCTCAATTTCAATTACAGCACGAGAATCAAACGAACGTTATGATTGTTAATTGACATGAATGAGTACGAGGTTTGCTTTGATACAATTGAGAGTGACGTCAAAACACATAAAATGAATGGCAATGAACGTACCACTATTTGGGCAAGACGTTTATGCAAATTAGGACCAAGAGTATGTTCCTTATGTTAATACAGCATTATATATGTTGCGATTTATGGATTAGGGTTCAAATTTATTTTACAGGTGATATTATGCGTTGGCGTTTACTAAACTATCACATTATTAAAATCTTTTGATATCAGACTGTTGAAAGTCACAACTTTGTATAAAAATGAACAGCAACTTATACTGTAAAAAGTACCAACTTCTGTCTGTCTGTAATTAATAATTATATGTAGATAAGCTAGAATATATGAACTGTATGAAGGATGATATAGTTATTTGTGGTGTGGCACAAGACATAAGCCATAACCCAATTAGCCACATCCGAATAGAGGAGAACAAAAATTTATAGATTCGATTAAAAAGAAATATGAAAAGGCCAATACAAAGAAGAATTTACTTCATATTTGAACTTATACAATAAGGTAAGCATTTTATGTTATCGGTATATTTCTGTACTAACATAATGTTAGACTGAACAAAGCAATTAGTATAAATTTCAACATATTCAGCTTTGAATAATGATTTTTAGCAATAAACATATTTAGTAAATATGTAGTTTACTACCTTTATAAAATTTAGCTATTCCAATTTTTATTGTTATAAAATCTTTACTTTCATGTTCCACTTTATCAAGAACTTTATGTAGTGTGTATGCAATTTGTTTTATTATATAATACTTAGTATTTACAGTGATCTCCATAGATAGGGCAATTAATGTAGAACCACATAATTAAACGCTTCTTAATATAGAGACCTAAAGCCAAACAGGAATAGCGAAAGTGATTCGGGTGCCAAATTAACAACCATTAATTTGCAGCGACGATACGTATGTGTCTATTGCAATTATCATTAGCTCAATAGGTCAATGCAACTATCTTGCTGTACTTTCTTTTGTAACATATCTAAAGTACGAGTCTATACTCTACATTTATTTAACATGTATAGCTATTTTATGTTTTTTTTAATAACAGGGCTATTAGAAACTCAGTAGCCGGTAGAATTGAATACTTTGAACTATGTAAACTATGGAATTTTGAAAATCAGATAGTCCCTTGGTAACTTTAAAATTATTTCGATTGATTTACTTTGCCTAAAGAAAGTAAAGAATCAAAATTTGAAGATTCCAACTTTTTTAAACTTTTAAACTTAACTATGTTTCTACATAAGTTACTTCTACTCTTAATAGGTTTATGTTTTAGTACATACATAAATCATAGTCATTCTTAAATAATGACAGAGATGTGTTCATAATTAGTTGAATCAGCTAAATGAAAACTAGAGCTGAAATTAAAATAATGATCAAAACTTACAGGTACAAGCAGACGCTTGACTTCTTCAACAGCTCTCGCGAGCTTAAGTTTCGCTCTGTTTTCAGTATCTTCAACTGTGAGTAAGACGTGTAGATCGTCTGCAAGGTGTTCCCAGTTGGGTTTGCCTCTGTTTGCATCCTCCTGAAAAAGTTTAACAACAAAACTGTTTTAGTTTGTTTACTGGATCATTTTTAAAATCTATAACTAAACCGTTTTATTCAACAGAGAATTACTATAAACTGACACAGTATCAAGCATTATTACATAGGTAATCTATGGTTCCGCATCTTTTGAAAATTTGTGCAGTTTCCGATATAGGATTCTAAAGTAGTGATATACCAAATTTCATTTCATAACAAAGCCTGAAAAAAGGGACACACAAATACACAATAAATTCACTTTATATTTATATATTATGTATTATAAGAACTACTTTATATATAAACTTCAGTATAATACTTATATAATTATTAGTACAATGCCGTATTAGGCTTGATTTAAATTTGCATTAGTTAAGAAGCGAGTGAACTTGCGAAACTAGCGAGCGAAACATTTAACATCGTTAAAAGACAGAATTTTACCACTTAAATAGTAAATTGACGATTAAGTAGAAAAAACAGCCGCTCGTTTTATTTATATGCCGAATCAAGTTCAATTCCACTTTGCCCGTGCGTCTTCTTCGCACCGATAAATAAATGTGTGGGCAAGAGAGTTCAGTATGGTGCATAAGGTCTGATTTACATTTGATAGTCAAGAAGCGAGTTGTTTTTTTCTTTAAAAAATATATTTAAGCTTAACTCGAAAACTTAGTACTTATGCACATGATAGTTTTGAAACTAAGCGCGTTTTTTAACTAACGTAAATGTAAAATACTTTTACTCAGTAAAACACAAATTTAAATAATAATAATATACAGCATGTATTTTGATGTTAATTTTGATATAACTTAAAATTTGTTCAAATATACATTTTATTTGAAAAGATTACGACCTGATTCCGAAATCCATCAGCGCTGCATGGAAAAACAGGAAATTAATAATGTAATAATAGTGATTTATTAGTATCGTAAAATATATTTTTCATATTAAAGTTGTTGCGTGAATTTATATCATCTTTAAGTCTACAAGAGATGACACACTTATGATTCAATTACATTGGTTTTTCTATTCAGTTTATTCTAGGTAGTTCTATTTTGAACGAATATAAAACTTGTTAAAATAAACAACAATTGTAGGATATTCTTTTAAAGCAAAACTTGTAGAATGTGGAAAAATCTTGTTTCGAGTAATTGTGGGTTATTCTGCTATCTCAAGAAGTAACTTCTTTATTTGGAGCCAAAAACCTACAATGCAATCTAGCAAGGGTTAGTCCTAATAAGTGTAGTGATAAATTAATCTAATAAGAATTAGCTTAGAGATCTTTGCTGCTGAGACGTAAATAAAAAAAAATTGTAACCGCAGTCAAAGTCAGATAATAATTGATTACTCTTTATTTAACAATAATAAAATTTCATATTTTACTCTTCAGTTTGTACGTCATTTAGTAGCTAAGTAAATATGATATAAGTGATTTATATTCATTGAATAAAATACAATTATCCCATTATAATTTTGAGAACAAATTTTCATTTATTTTTCAATTAATCCTCTCTAAGGTCTTTATGTCCAGCGATAATTGTTCAAATTCTGTTTGTTATCCACGTAACGAACTGTAACACTTCTTTATGTCTAAATGTCAGAAATGAGTTCATAGTCGGCGGTGGCCAGTTTCCATCAGATGAGCCGGTTTTTTAAATCATGGTTCGCGTTTGATATCTAACTCACCTGATGTTAAGTGACGATGCGATCTAGGAAGAAGCATGCTTACCTAGTAGATACCTATTCAGTCGTGACTTGAAGACCACTGAGTTATATAATTTAGGGAACACAGACTCCGTCAAATTGTTCAACTCGACAGCGGAGCGCAAAAGAATGGTAGAGACAAAAAGATAAGTTCTATCCATGTCCACCATGTAACGATGGTACAAATTGATGCGTCTTGTCCGATGATAGGAAGGGATATATTTGCGAGCTTTTATGTTTACCAGCTTTTGACAATATAAATTTACATAATACAATAAAAAAATAGTATTGTTACGAGTTGAAGGACTCGAATTAAAATGTCGTTGGATCTATTAAAGAGTTTATTATAACTATATAAACACGTATAACAGAGGTACAAATATAATAACACGCGCAAAGTCCGTTACTAAATAGATTACCGAATGTAGTACACACGTCTTTCTTCGCTCGTGGTTATCACTAGACTACCTCATCCCTCCATTGGGACATTGCTTTATACTTTGCAAATACAACATGTCTGCTCGACCGCGTGGACTGAATTTCCTAGAATCACACCTGGCTAATAACTATCATAAAAGATTACAATACAAAATGGGCTGTTTTTCTAATCACACATTTTAAACACAAAGTAAACAAAAGAAGTCCAAATGCCGCAAAGGTAATAAAACGTCTACAGGTATGCAGGTGTGAATTTGTCTTTTGACGGCGCTCAGGTCGTAACAGTATATAAAATCCGCTAGATCGCTAGGCGGAGGATCAGGATAAGTGGCGCCGACTTGAGGAGGCCTACGTCCAGCAGTGGACTGTGATTGACTGACGACGAAATATAATCCATCCTTAGTACAAACGTCGGCTTAAGTCAATATCACATTGAATTGATAATACATAATATTTATTATTCGAACGTTTAAGAGAATTATACAACAAAAGTAAGCACGTGCTGTAATTAGTTATTAACATTTGTTATATGACTGCTCTTAAGATAAAAAAATATGTACGATTATGCTATTTTAATTGAAGTTAATGTAATAAAAAATAAAGCATGAGTAAGTAACTACTCATTCAATTTAGATGCTTGGTTAATCATTAAACATATAAATTTGTGTAAGAGTAGATTTAATCGTTGTTTTATAACTTTTTTGATAAGTCGACAAAATGAAAGAAAGAAATATGTATTTATTACCTTTTTCTTATCCCTCATTGATCCTTTTCCCCTGACCATGATTTTGCATCCTGTTTCTTGTTCTAACTGTTTTGCTGTCATACCTCTGGGACCTAAAATCCTGCCCACGAAGTTGAACTGTAAAAGACAAAATAGAAACATTGTATTGATTGTTTCAGCATACAATTGCTTTAACATAAATTTTCACGGTTAAAGACAAGATAGTTATTTGATTGGGTTTCGCTTCTTTAATTCTGCAAATTCGACATACATTCTATTTTCTAAACTCAGGTCTATTTAATTTATTTTAAATGTTACATCTATGCCAATATTGAAAACAGCATACATCAAGTCAATAAGGGCTTAGTCATAAAAAAACCCAAGTCTTTGGTAATACTTTAACGGTCTTATTCATATTGAGTTAGAGTAAGTTTGAAGGCTCTTAAAAATACTTCAAACTCACTTTAACTCAAAATGAATAAGACAGTTAATATGTACGTACTTTAATAAAATATGAACATGGAATGAGTGACATCAACAAACTTTACGATGAATATAGAAATGATTGCATAAATTTAAAATCCTTATTTATATTATAAATGCGAAACGAACGTTGTTTTCATTGTTATGTTTTCACGTTTAAATGACTGATCGGATTTTAATGAAATGGAAATTAGATTGTATTCTGGAAGAGGACGTGCCTTTTGTCTCAAAAACCAATCGTGATGGTTTTAAAATAGGGGATAAAAATTTCTATGAGAATCCACAATTGCTCAAGTAAGTGATCTAAAAAATTATATTTTAGCTTTTGGTAGGTAAGAAGTACGTGTTCCTATTTATTTACTAAAAAATTATATTTTAGCTTTTGGTAGGTAAGAAGTACGTGTTCCTATTTATTTACAAATTCATCTTTAAAGCGGGTACCAAATTTCAATGGTTTTGCGAAATTATGCTCGAAGGCAGTACAAAATAAATGAGGATGAAGTCGCGGCTCGTAATAAATATATGATAAACTTGGGTCTTCATGTATATTCCACAAAAGTCTACTAGTTGTTGACCTCACTTTCTTAGACAACGTCACTTCAGAATTGAACTCAATTAAACTTCATCTTGTTCAACTCATAGTGTAAAAGTACATGTAACAGCGTTTAGCTGTTGGATTAATTACTCGCCTGGCTGGGCATAAAACGTATTTCCTGTGTTTAAACATATATGTACTACATCGTATAGTACATGCGTTTAACCTAGATTCAAAAGCTTTAAAGCGTCGGTCAGCTCAACACATGAACTGTGAACCAATATCACTCCAGATTCTGGGTTGCCATATCAAATTTCAAAGTTTATGATGGTAAAAAATCTATTCTCAGTAGCTGAATAGTGTATGCTAAGAAGGTATATTATGTTTCTGGCCTTTTATTTGTTACTTGTGACCTTTTATAATTGAATGATTTATCAATATTACAGAATAGGACTACCTCTTTACTTTATCAGATCATTGTATATTTCAGTCTTGTATACAATCTTATGCCTTAAGAGGTTTTTTGAAAAATGATTTTCCGACACTGGCAACCCTCATCTGTAAAGCATATTTAAGAAATGGACTAGTTGGCTCTTAGCCAACCATCGAGTTTTACACTACGACTTTTCCTAAAGGGATATTTTAAGAAAATTAACGTTTGAAAAATACGCTAACGATAAACAACATTCGTAGTAAATAAAAATTGAGGTTGGAAATTCGTCTCGTGTCTCATGCTAAATTGTTATTCGTGACAGCGTGTAAATTACTTTGGATATGTTATTAGTTATGACTGAAAGTCAAAAGTAAGGTCATCTTTTTGTTAAACTACACTCCATTCGCCGTGAGAAAGGTTACAACTGACAGAAGAAAATTCATTATTACACTACCAAAAATGTATAATTTTCTGATCAGGTATCCAAATTATTCTACATAAAGAATTGAGATTCTACAGGTTAGACATCAAATCTGGTATAATATAACATTAAACTAGGCGAAAGACCCGGATTAAATCAAGTAAAATACCAGTAAGCTGGGACCACCGGGGACTTGGACTTTGTATTATTGATATCTTCTAAACTGTGCAAGATATTGAAATAAAAATCACGGTTAAAGATAAAATTGCTATTTGAATGTATATGTGTAAAATTCAGACAGAGACAAGCAGACACATCGATACAAACATTCTAAAACCGGACATTTATTACAGGCATCGTATAAATTGTAATTTTCACTTAAATTTTGGCATTTATCTGGAAATCACAAAGACACACGTCATCTTATTGGTAGAGATAAACTGAAAGCAAGCGTATGTAGCACACTAATAGGATACCGGATGTTATGTTTAATTCGAAAATTATATTAAAAGACCTCAATTTCAAGATTTATGGTGACATAATTCTTAAATCCTTGATACTGATAATTCATATTAACATATCAACTAGAAGTATCTTTGAATAATGTTGCTCTTTCCAAAGTGCACGGTTTACAACAACACAAAGTATATTTGAACGGATGTTTCTTCACCGCAAATAAATCACTTTTAACGAGATCGAGACAATTCATCTATTTGCTATCTTGATTTTGACAATGTTCTCAATAAGAAATATGAGACGCGGAAATGGGTACTGAATTAGACGGTTCAGCATTCATTATCCGTCACGGTCCAACGGCTGTGACGGCGCTTGACGACAAATTGTAAATCACTCAAAGAACAAACGGACCGAAGTCTTAGTACCTATATGCTGATTCATATCTTGGTAGATTGAATAAATTCAATAAATCTAATGAACATTGTATAAATACAGGTAAATTATACACCACAAGCGGTTCAACTTCAGACATGTTAATTTTCAACCTCTTTTCTACATACATATGTGTAAGGACAAAATCAGCGCATGTAGGAAACCTATAATTTATATGTACATATAAATCATATGTTTCCGTTCTTAGACGAGTTAGTGCAGTCTGATGGAGTTATAATTATATTTTTAACTTAAATCAATAATTCAATTAGATATATCTTCCACTTATATAGATCAATTATCGCCATTCAATTTACGAGTTGACTACGCCCCTAATGTTATAAACGTCCATAGGTGGCGGTGATCAATATCCACCACGTTATGTTGTCTTATTCTCTGACCAAAGTTTACTTTGGCTAAACCATGTAATAAATTCTAGCAAGTAATAAAATTATTATGATATTTACCGGCAGTTAATACACACATTGTATATTCTCAAGCTGAGCAAGTTACGATTATGTTATATGTACATGAAACAAAACGAGTTCTGAGTTTGACCCCACACACTTAGATTAAAATAAATTAGGGAAACTTCCTTCACGAAACTGGTAAAGTGTATGAGGCGAATTAGCACTTAGCTAGATCACAAAGGTAGTCATTTTATGCGGTTTAGGGTTTCATATAAACACAAAAATTCTACTTGTGAAATGTTCGTAACGCCTTATTCAGGGGTAGTTCGCTACTACTTAGTGGTTTGCCGCAAACTGCTCATCTGCGAACACTTCCTTTGCCTGTCAACCATTATACACTTCCCATAACCATTTACGATGTAAAAGCCTCGTAAACTGCAGTAACTATCAGCGGTGTTATCTAAGAAGACTTCCTTTACATGTGTAATTTGTCTTGTACGGTATTATAGTTTGTGATGTTTAAAACAATGTTTAAGATTTAAAATAAATATATTTAAATTTTAAAGAAACCTACAAAAACAAGCGTCCGATTTGGTTTCTCAGAATTTGTATGAATGTATTGTATTCACGTCGCGTTTTTCTATGACGTTTCATTAAGAAACGTGTATGTGTGTAGCAGAAAATGTGTTAAAGAGTTGAAAGAAGAGTTGAAGATTAGGTAATTATATATTTGTGGATGTTAACTAAAAACAAATCTTTCATCGAACAGCATTTTTATTGCGAAGAGTTACAAAGCTCAATTGGAGCTAAGACCGGAGGCTGGGCGTCGTTCAGCCACGTCGAAATAGCGTTTGCGATATTTTGGCCCACTGCCCGTATTTACTTTATCGCTTTTTTTTCTCTCCGAGTAATGATTTAATGTGAGCAGTAATTATTTTATTTTGAAGATAACAAAAATACCTAAAAACTCGTTTAGCAGCTCTATTTTCTTTATTTATTTTTTACACGAGGGAATTTATTTCATTGTTATTTTGTACATTTCGTTGTAATCATTGTTACTTACATTAAAATCCCTATTAATATTATAAATGCGAAGTAACTCTGTTTGTCTGTTAAAACAGTAAAACACGGAATAACTACTGGACCGATATGACTGAAATTCGGTATATATATAATTTTAATACCGAGGGTGCATAAGGGATACTGTTTACCCCGGATAATGGGATAGATATACGTAAAGGTTATCCCAGAAAGTAATTTTTGTTTTTTTTTTGTAATTTGCCATTTTCGTCATTTTGTTCATTTTGGATATTTTAGACATTTTGAACATTTTGGTAATTATGGACATTTGGGTCATTTTGGAAATTTTGGTAATTTCGGTAATTTTGGACATTTTGGTCGTTTTGGTAATATTGGACATATTGGTAATTTTTTAACATTTTGGTAATTTTAGACATTTTTCATCCAAAAACTTTTAATCCCGGGAGATGGGATAGTTTGCGATATAAAATGAAGTGAATCTTCCGGGGACAAACAACACTAACATAAAAATTTTATACAATGTAACCTGTATTAAGTAACGCCTGCTCTTTAAACAAGAGGTACCTACACACTAGAGTTTGACCCGGGGCGCAGCCGCGGGGTGAACTCTAGTTTATTATAAATTCAAGAATGAACTGGACTAACATATACATTTAAATTATTTCAATACATATTTGAATTGAAATCAAATAAATTTCTTATCTTTGTTTTTTATTTTACACAAAAAGTTACATTTATAGTTATAAAATATGTTGTTGTATCGTAATATACAAAGGTGAGCTTAATCCTAAAAAAGTTTTCTTCCAGCAAACTCATGACTTTAGCGAAAGGGCGAAAACAGAAGGTAAGGTTTCTTATCTGAATTTAATATTTTTATTACCTTCTCCTATTATATTCCCTTTTCTATAAGTTGTAATATAATAAATGCAAAACAATGGATGTTTATAGCTAATCACGGTCATGGCAACACCGTGTTATTATGATAAGAAGTTTAAACATCCCATGAATAAAACAAAACAAGTATTTCTGTAATCGCGTTCAATAAATCGCTCGGTTAACAAACATCGATTACGAGATGTGCTAATATATTTACAGAGTAAAGGGGCCTATACACGATCCTGCATTAAGCAGCGAACTGCTGGGCGGACTGCAATTCAGGACCATTACCGGACCGTGTATGGGCCCCTTTAAAGATAAGGAAATCGTTTAGTCAGAATCGTGTAAACAATAGTTCCTACCCTGGGAAACTCGCCGCAGGCGCATCTAATCGATAAACATTAACCAATTGCATTCTAGCTCGAGGCTTACGCGCACCGCCCTTTGCTTTAAACGGACACGGTGCAATTAGATGAAGTTAATGGATATCTTTGCTTTATTCGTAGCATTTTATAAAACATGAAATCATTATTGGAACATGGGCTCGAACGTTCCAAAGATATACATTTATGGAATTTTGAAGATTCTTTAGGTCGGAAACAATATTGGCTCACCAAATATTTTATTATTTAAAAGATAAAAAGTAATCAGAGAAATATTCTCAAGAAGAACGTGGGAGAAAAGTACCTTAAGATTGGTGGTAAATACGCTTATCAGCTTTCATTTCAGCACATGTCATTCCTCTTATATTAAAAATAAATAATCACTTCATGAGTTTATTAAAACAGATTCTACTCTGCCTATCTAGACTGAAAGCGGACCCAACCGATCTTCAAGTCTACAGTCGGCAATACACTGCAGGATAGAAGTAAATGGCGTGCTCTCGTTTCGGAGGCCAAGGCTCACTTTGGGTTACCTAGCCAACAGAGTTAGTTAAGTTTATTAAAAAGGATTCTAGCTCGGAAAGGGTATCTAGCCTAGGTCTAGGTATTGCCAGGTGATAGGGTATTTGCCCGACTGGATGGCTACCACCCCTGGTCTAAAGTATGTCGTCATAACAACCTTGAGTTGTGTTCCGGCATTAGTGACCAGGTTCCAGTCTCCTTTAAGAGAGCAGCAGCGCATTTGTAGCACCTTTGGTGTTGTAAATGTCCATAGGCGATGGTAACCGCTTTCCATCAAGTGGGCCGTCTGCCTGTCTGCTGAACTCCTGCAATAAAAAAAAAAAAAAAAAAAAAAAAAGGTATTGCCAGGTGGTAGGGTATTTGCCCGACTGGATGGCGACCACCCCTGGTCTAAAGTATGTCGCCATAACAACCTTGAGTTGTGTTCCGGCATTAGTGACCAGGTTCCAGTCTCCCTTAAGAGAGCAGCAGTGCATTTGTAGCACCTTTGATTTTGCAAATGTCTATAGGCGATGGTAACCGCTTTCCATCAAGTGGGCCGTCTGCCTGCCTGCTGAACTCCTGCAATAAAAAATAAAAAAAAAGAGAGCAGCAGCGCATTTGTTGCACTTTTGGTGTTGCAAATGTCCATAGGCGATGGTAACTGCTTTCCATCAAGTGGACCGTCTGCCTGTCTGCTGAACTCATGCAATAAAAAAAAACAAAAATCTAGATCTTCTAAATAACGTGTAGCAATTCCTACTGAAGGCACCGTACCTACATATCTAAAGTTTTCTGATCATTATGATCTTGTAAAAGGAGTTACCGTGAGAATATCAAATATTTTTAAACTAGTTTAATAAATTATTTAATAATACATGTTCATTAGGCATACGTATAAATTAATTAATATCAATGTTGATCGTGATTATATCAAAGCAAACATCCTTGTTCGTTTTATAATAAACCACTATCACTTTAAAACAATAATAAATAACACAAGTAATTAACTCTTTGTAAACATAAGCACTGAGAACTGCCTAGAATGAAATGGTCGAGATACGAGATTTTAGACTCCAATACATTGATGCCCTAGGGATCGACTACGACCTCGACGGGATTCACGTCAGTAAAAAAATGGGGGTCACTGAGATGTAAATGGTTAACAATAATGAATCTCATTTGATCAGATTTTATCTACAATTTTAACTTTTATGAATAATCTACATTATAAATACTGTACCTATACATAAATTAATTAAAAAACTAAATATACACTTTTTGAAATATGAATGTTCATGAAACCTGATTAATAATTATATTATAAGTAGAGCTTTCCTTGGGGCTCGGCTCACGTTAGTTTTGACTCTTTATCCCTTATAGAGTATCCCGTTTTCTGAGATCAAAAATATCCTATGTTTATCCGCGTTATCGAAAGCAGACAAACTAAATTTCCGAAACAACCAAACTAAAAACAACAACAACAATAATGGGTAAATTCAGATTCGTTCACATAAGCCCAGTAAGTAGGTATAAAAACATAGCAAGTGATCAACGAGATAAATACGTTTGGGGATAAATATCACATCTTTCTTTCTGTGCGAGAAGTGATCATTTGGTATCTATATATTTTGTACGTTCATGTAAAATGTGTTAAATAGAAGTAGTGCAAATCATTGCACGATTAAAATTATCTATCGAAACAGAACTAGTGTAGTCTCAATTCTACTACTACTTTTTCTGACTAATTACTAAGTACTTTGTTGATCTACATAATATCCAAATGCATTAGATGAAACAGTTTCATAAATAAAATTAGCGTTTAGAAAATCCGCTTCGGAGACTGGGACACAATGATTCGCAAACAAATAATTAAAAAAATTAAAACTAAGTTACCTTCCAATTAAATTTACTGCTAATAATCTAATCTCTCGAATCTTCTTCTATGGTAGCTACTGAGATGCCAATGAACTTATATAATTTCAGATACAGAATTCTATGCGTATTATTGCCCGGCGTAATAAATTATAAGGTTTCAATTGACGTAATGTTAACCCGGACATATTTACTGAATTAACATGACATTGCTCCAAATGGGCGTGCTATGGTGTTTATATTGGATAGAAATGTGCACTCTGGCTATGCGTAATTGGCAGTGGTTTTGTGCACTAATGATACGGCATCGGCAGTACCGCAAGGCACGTGCAGTTTCGTACCACAAAAGCAATAAGGCTACTGCATTACAAACAGCGAAATGTTTTAAATAAGCGGTAAATTCATATGGATATATATATATATATACTGTTCTTTATTTCTATTAATCAAAACCATAATTTATGTTATATTAAAATACACATACAGTAACATTAATAGTAATCACCTATCAGTCTATATATATAGGTATTTATTGTTCTCAGTAACTCTTATTTTAATGCAAGTCGCATACATAGATCACTGGATCTTTGACAGCAATTAATTAATTATTAGAACTAAGTCTAGAGTGTGACAAGAATATAAGAAGTGAAAAATGCAAGAACCTTTGTTAAGTTTTTTATATACAATATATTTTACTCCTGGTTCTCAATAAATATATTCTGTGCAGCATTAATGAGGCGATAATATATAGACACGCATTAATTTATCATTAATACAAAACGCGCAACGATGTGTAAATAATGCATAATAAATTTATTATACCTAACACAGTTTTAGCACGCACACTTATATAATGAAATGTCAATTTAAATATCGTCCTTTTAAATATTAGGAATTTACAAACCGTACAAACTACTATATGTTGTACTTATTACTTTCTTTGCACACAAAATAACTGGTTTATATTAAAGGAATCGTAAAAGACATTTATTTTTATTTGGACAAATAACAGTATTGTACAGAATTTAGTATTATGAATGTTATACGAAAGTAGTTTCACTTAATACAACATCAACATCATTTGCCTCATTTTGAGTAATTGAAATTATACTAGCTACCGTAAGTAAAAGCAAAAGTGAGGGGGAAATAAACAAAGTTTGGTATACAACATCTAAAAAGAAGAAGAAGAAGAAGAAGAAAGGGAGACCTCACCAGACGCAGAGCCGGAGCCAAGATCACACCGAATGCCTGCGACCAGCCGCAAGGAGAACGCTAATTGCCAGAAATACTTGATATAGTGGTTTACTTGTTTTTCAACAACACGGTTTTGACATCTTAACAATAGACTAAAAAAAATTAGGCGGCACTACTATTTAGATAACCTATAATTATTGTGGTGGCAACTTGACCGGTCGCGCGTTATCGCATATTTTCCTTCAAAATAGGCTATATAAGGTGAGCCACATGTGAGCACACGACCGATTCAGAAATTAGAGCTATAATATTCTCAATAAACAGTGGTCTCTGTAACAAAAAAAGTTTAAATAGCATTATTATTAATAGACATAAATAGCTATCGCTTATATTTTTATTTACACGCTATCATCGTAACCATAACTAGGTAACAGCAAACAATAGCGTTTCATTGCTTTATTAATATACAGTTTTATTTTATTGTTAGAATTAATAATTTAGCACAGTTCACTGAAATCAGTTCAACACAATTATTTAAAGATCCCGTTTTAAATGCAACGGTTTTGTTTACTTTGCTTACGAAGGAGATGTTATAAATACGTTCTGTGTTTTTCGCGATGACTTTGAAAGGCGATCGGACTGTTTACTCTATATCAAAGAGCCGATATAATGTGCATCTATCTACAAATGAATTAATTGCACTTTACTTTTTAAATATAGCGGCTTAATAAGCGAATTGAATACGGTAGTCATGCTGATGCACTTAGGTATCTATTATACCTTCAATCCCTCTTAAACAAATTATTTGTATATGTTCGCTATTTAATTTCAGTTGGCGTAACCAAACTGTTTTTTTGTAATTCCAATATTTGTGACGAATCCGTGACTACAGGACTAGTACTAGTATAGACTCTAACAATAGCAAAAAATTCTTAATAAAAGTGAAGTTTGTAGAACGAAATTATTTATAGCAGTCTTTGAAATTCTTGATTCAGATCAGGATGATACATTTGAACATCAAACAAAATTGTGGGAGTCTCAAACAATTGCAGCGTAAACAATTGAAACCCTTTTTACCTTACTCCAAAACAAGTAGGTAGAAAAATTAGATACAGCATTATGTTACACAATATCACGCTAATTAATACGACTAGAAATAGTGTCATGGACGTTCTAGAACACGGAGAATTACACATCTGTAGTTTGTTTAAAACAGTAAGTAATGATAGAATTAAAAATATCTTATGAGAGAAATGTTATAACATAATTGTACATAACGTTTATTATAAAAACAGGTATTGATAGTAGTTATCAGTAAAGTAATTATAGTATATTATCACTAGGCTCAGGACTCTCCACTAAAGGCAAACAGACATCCGATGTTGAAGTTTCTTCACAAAAATTTCCGTCACCTTCAATATATATATTGTGATTGTGATAATGGTAAGTTACTGCGCAGGACAGAGGAAAATGGAGTGCTCTCGTTTCAGAGGCTAAGACTCAGTTCGAATCACTGAGCCAACGGAGTTAGTTAGATTGTGACAATGTATATACAATAGCAAAGCCGTAAAAACTGCCTACACGACGTATTTTTTGCCAAGATTAGTCAGACAAACAACTTGCATATTCCTGAACAGTAAGCACGACTGAATGGTACAACTGTTATGTATGTAAATGAAATAACAAAAAAATGTAGTAATAATAGCATAACTCTTTAATATGAGAATATGTGCAAGAAAAAGTAACAAACAAATCGGTACTGACTGGTTACAATGCATCTGAAGAAGATGTTATTGTCGTCCTTACTTTTATATACATGTGGTCCAACCTGACTTAGCTATACAACGATATGTAGTAAATTTTGAACTATTGAACCCAAGTGGTGATGGTTGATTGCACGTTATTAAGGGTAATACAGGATGAATGCAGGTGGGAGGTATTACGAATCTCATATTGCAATTGATTGATGGTTTAATTTGAACATAATTGTCGTACGGCGATTGGTCACGACGTGCTTTACCTGTAAATGCCTCAGGCCGTATTCGGTAAAGGTACATACAAATTTATCCATGGTACCTACCAGTGCCATAAATCATGGATTAATTTTGTATTTGAAGTTATTTATGGAAGTGATTTGATCAGATTAGATAAACCAGTTTACTTACACTATCTTAAAACCTGTTTCGATTGATGTTTTTACTACACCAATGGAAAAAAAGAAACAAAAAAAAGAAAGTAGTGGATTATATATAAAAGTACAGATGTTTATACTAGTTTTATATGTCGATTTGATTGCTAATAGATGTCATAAAATTATATTGCCCACATTATTATAATAATAAAAGTTGAGTCGATTAAGTAAAAGCTTTGTTAATGTTTCGTTTGCTCCTAGATTATGTTCTATTTGAAATTAGTATACTAACAATGTAAACAATTACGCTTTAATTAATGGTAAATTCGTGAAGCATAATGAGTTCAATAACAAGATTTTAATTTGGTTTCATAAATCATTTGACTCTCAATTACTTAGCAAGCTTTATTACAGAATGAGTCACGATTATGACCCGAAGCTTAACTAAAATGTAATAAATGCAGATACACATTTCCTTCAACTACTAGTACTCCTAACTTAATAAATTATTCTTACAGTTACGTAACAGTGTAAACTACTTCAAAATATCTCAGAAATAAACCGGGAAAGGAACCATAGAAACAAATATTATAAATACGAAAATAAATCATAGGATTTCTCGCAAAAGCCTGTAGTATAATTACTGAGATTAAAGCTTTGCCTTCTAACTAACTATATTACATATTTTTTGTGGCCCAATATTTCGATTGATTAAAATCATCATGTCTAGGAAAGTTAATTATAATATTTCAATAATTATTCCTAACAAAGTTAATTATAAGAATTATTAATTTCACAGGAAAATAAGAAAAAAGAAGAGTCATATTTGATAATGTAGGGATGAAATTGATAAAAGCTCTTTGAATTAACACAGATGAGGCAAAACTTCTGTAATACCCTATAAAATGTTCTATACTCTGACATAGTCGGAATAAATCATTTCAGTTTAAGAGAGTTCGCAGAATCCAGCTGTGTCTTTGCATTAGTATTTATTATGAGTAATCGTTTACCAGATGTTTGGTAAATTCTATATTGTGATTTGCTTTTCACGTATCGTTGGATATACATACGTTTCTGATTTTTCCCGATTTATTCTTACATTAGTCAATACACAGTTGCTATAAATTTAGACGATTCATCTATGTAGACAAAACGTATGTGAATTTATTTGACGTGTGGACTAGAATTCATTCAAAGTGAATACATGTATATAGCAATTTTTGTAGAGCTTTTCTTTCAGACAGAATTTATAAATATTTGAGAAGAAACACTACATCTCAGAACTACGTCTCTGTGCAAAAATAAATTCTCGGTTTCATAATTTGCCTTGCCCTTGGCAGTTGATATTTTAATAGCTATTTTACACTCTATATGATTTTATGTGACATCTTTGTAGGTTGACAGTCTATAACGCAAATGTAGTGTAGAACGCCGACAGCTTGGTGGACCGATTAACTGCACAAATTGGCAAAATCAACGCTGAAAGTGTTGGAGCCATAACCCCAAACAAAGAAGAAGAAGAACTACATAACGTCGCTGATAGATATCCATCTATAGATACTATTTGAGCAATGCGGAGGGCTAGCATAAGTAGCGCAAACTTAGGAGGTCTATATTTCTCATTGGATTACGATTGAAAGACGAGGACCATGATAAGGGCCCTATGCAAAATGAAATATAAATGGTTAGAAGCCATAAATATCTATATACAATGTATATATATGTATACATTTTATTTATTTTTATGAATATTATACTTACAAATAAATAAAATTTAAGTGTCTGTTTGTCATGTCAAAATAAAAGCTTTTTACTAAATTTATAATTATGAAAGTGTATACGATACTTATATTTTTTTTACTAAGATTTTACTTTTAATGAAAATATTCTTATTACATATTTTTATTAATTTACACAATTAAAACTATTAAAATAAACTAAGTTCTAAATAAATTAATAACCAAATAATATACTATAAGAAACAAATAGACTCCAAATCGCTGTCGGCGGGGAGCGTGTCCAATCAATTTTTAAAATGATTTTCTGTCTGGGTGTACCGGCTAATCTCTGAAACGTCTGGACTAATATTGACGGGACTTTCACTAGTGAGCTGTTAGAAGGAATAACTTAGACTACTTTTATTTTAGAAAAATTTGAAAGGCCCACGCGCACGCTGCCGCCGTTGCCGCACGGAAAGGCAATTCCACGCGGACAAAATCGCGGGTAATAGCTAGTATTTAATATTGTACGACAGTATATAGAATAAGATCTTACATATTTAACCTAGTATGCATTAGACAAGACCAAGTGTGGTGTGGCTCGCGACCCGTGACCTGCCCAGTCGGCGGAGCACAACCAATCCGATCGGCCTCATTACCGCTCTTGGGCCAAATGCATTGTGCTGATGTATGTGTATAGTAAATTACGAAGCTTGTTTATATACTGTCACTGTAGTTTACTTACGCCCTATTCTCTTATCGATATTAAATTTGTTTTCTGATATATCGGATAAGATTATTAATTTACAAAACTACCAATTGCACATATAATGTTGTTGACAACCTCGAGACTAACTCTTGCATTTCTTTAGTGTTATAGCATCAGAAAAAATGTTTCAGCTAATTAAATTAGTGCAAGCTGTTTTCAACATGTTGATAGTGATCGAAACGCAAAGTTTACAGGTAAAATGTATTAGTGCGTTTTTTAATAAAACATATGTTTTTGGTTTTTTTTTAATTACTCAAACAGTCCCAAAAATAAATATAACAGGTATAATAGTTCAAATCAATGAAAAGCTTTAATATGAGTATGAATTTCTAATAAATTACAACATTATAATTATCGAATAACTTACGAATATAGTACAATATTTGGTGGTTGATTGATATGGGTGGGTATATTACAATATAAATCTTGAATATTACTTCAGCTTAGAAAGAGTTGGAAATATTAATGAATACATATAACAGGCTTAGTTTTAGATATAATCTAAGTTTAGAATGTTTTCTGGAGGAGAAAATAGAGCGTTGCTTATCATCACTCGACATTCAAGGACTTGAAATTATTAATCTTTATTATACAGTTATTTTGTGCACTGGGGAAAGAAAAATGTTATTGTTATGAATTAGTATAGTGGCTTTTCATAAGCTCAGAGGGATTGGAGTAGGAAAATCCAAATGATACACTCGTTGGATTTGAATACATTCCAATTGTGTTCGAGAAACGACTATATAACTAGTAATTGATAAAAGTGTGTTTGGGATGGCACCGAGAATATACAATAAGTTACCATATAATATAATGCAAGAAAGTAATATTCATATTTTTAAACAAAAATTATTCGAGTGGTTGACAAAAAAATCCTATTATAGCGTCCAAGACTATTTAAATGAGAGGTAATTAAGAAGATATTGTGTTGTATTGTTTAAATAAAATAAAAGATTTATAAGGCACCAAATTAAATACTATATAGAGATAGGTTAAGTAATTTTATATTGCGATGCTATGAAAGGCCAGCTAAGTAATAAGTTCTCAGCTATTTTGAATAAGACCTATGTATTACACTTAGTTCGCAATAAAAATGATTTGATTGATTGATTTGATTAAAATTGATAACTAAAAATCACGTAATAGACACTTCCAGTGTCCAAAAAAAAACCTATTTTATAAAGATTGTATTTAAAAGTAAATATGTTAGGTAGTTATAACTTACACCTTGTATTGCTAATATAACCGAATTAAATAATTATTTCAAGATTTGCATTTTAATAAAGCAAAATATTACGAATTGAATTTTTGTGATAAAAAGATTTTTTCATTTATCTGGTGAGCAAAAAGTGTTTCGACGGCCATCCCTGGCTAATAAAAAAAAAAAAAAAAAAAAAAAAAAAAAAAAAAAAAAAAAAAAAGAAAAAAGTTTGGTGTCAAATTGGGGGTTCTCGAGTACGCCCGATCGTTCTACGCTATCAGTTTTTCGATATATGCTGTATTTACAGAGATAGCTTTTTTTAATTCCGTGCTAATTACAGCACTAATTAGCTACTCATTTGTTTATTCTTTTGTTAATTACTATTTCACGTTCACTAATTACCCTCGTCCGATACTCCCTATTGTTCTTAATGACGTCAACAACGACTTCAAAACAAAAACAACATGTTCTTTTCTTCCTCAACCTTTATTTAAAACAGTATTTGTACAAATCGTATACTAATATATCATTAACGAGTGTTTCCTGGCTTTCGAATAAATTGGTCATATCCGTCATACTATATCCATGAAACTTATAGTATAAGTATACCAAACAGTATGCACCACATACTGAAGTCCAGTCATTTTGTATTCTCATAGTATTGAAATGCCATTTTCTACAATTCCTATTTAGAAAAGCCAAGTGGAATCCTACAGGTGACCGACCAAAGGAATCGAAGTATTGTCCAATGTTGTGTTGGTCTATGTGCATGGCTACCCAGTGAGAACCTGGCTGGGTGCTTGGATCCAGATTGCTCACTAAGAACGTAGGCGCTTCCATGTGAATTGGTAAATTGTTTGCTGCATACACGTTCCTCTCTAAAGATGGGTGAATTTTGCATAAACATTTCTGGATCTCGATTGTGTTCATATTTGTAACCAAAGTGCACACGTGCTACTCGATGAAGAATACTATTGTAAATGTTCAACATAATCTTGTGAACTTATTATGTAAAGGAAGTTGTAAATAAAAAATATGAAAGCTATGTTGACAGTTTTATTTATTGATATCTTTCTTATGATTAATACATATAATTCTATCTTAACTACTATAGTCTACGATTACATTGCGGTTCTTATCTATTTCAATAACATTATCGAACTCGGCATACACAATACAGTTAATAGTTTGTGAAAGAGCAGATTCAAAACGAATTTCTAATCTCACGCTACCATTCCTAATCAGATTCCAATGACTTGAGGAGTTAGCTGATAAATCAGGAGTTAAGTCAAAAGCTAGCAGACAGTAACCTTGAGCGTACTGTTCCCTAGATATCCCGTTACCTTCGTTAAGAAAATGTATACCCGTTCCAGAGAATAACGTATGATAGGCTGTAGTGAAAATATTACTCTCAAATGATGGTTGTAACGCTTTAGAAGGTATTTGCTGACCATCAATGTATAAACAAAATGAACTCATTTCATAATTCTCAAAATTAAAAGGATTTTTAGTAAGACTACCATTAAACGCTGCATTATTAACAAAACCAACTATGCATCTTTTAGGTACCTGTCCCAGGAATATATTATCGAGGGTCTTTCCTTGAACCCCTGATGGTATCGTTAAAACTTTGACTTCAGCTCGAGTAATAGGATATTTTGCAGTAGTAGAGGCTAAAACTTTTTGATGTGCGAGTAAAACAGTTGGGCTGATTCGAGATCTACGGACAATAAGAGTTGCATCCATTATGCATACTTTTAACTTTAAATCGTTCGAAGAAGCCATCAAGTTAAACGTTTCTCTCGATCGAACTAATTTTACAGACATATCAACACCGTTAATCAAAAATTTTTCCTGATTGAATAAATCACCATGCAAATGTCCAATCATTTCGATTTCCTTGCTTTCACTAGCCAACTCTTGTCGCTTTTTGAATCCCTCATTGGAATCATCAGTTGAATCCATCTTTCCAGATGTATCCTTATACCAAAGACCACAAGTAAGGTGGGAGTCTTTAGCTGCAGGAGCATAATTCAATAGTGTTTCTATATATGCACGATATGCATATGTGTTATTCGGAGGTGAAACAAGTTTTTGATTTAAATATACATCAAGTTGGTTGAAAAGTGAATGTAACCAATTATTAACTGGAGCCACCACTGTTGATGAATTCAATTTGGTGGAGTCTTGATGTAATATTTTCGCTTTTATATGTATTAATGTATGAGATAAATCTATGTAGTCATCTCCTCCTCCTGGTACTTGAAATTCTATCGGCCCATCATCAGCCAGAGATGAAATTGGTTTGTAATGTATCCATAATCCACTTTCGATACTTGTTTGTGTTGAAGGTAAAGCAAATAAATCTAATTCTGACTTAATGCACTCGCAAGAATGACTATGTAGAAAAGACATCTTGTTTTATTTTAAGAAAAAATGTCTTTTATTTTTTTCTTGTTCACTTTTATTTTCTTAGCAGCTTTTGCTTTGGCGGTTGATGGTGAAATGAATGAAGACTGATTTCTCCTCTTTGTTTTATACCCTGAACCAGACATAACGCTATCAATTTTGGCATCTGCTTTCCTTTTTAAGTTCGAACTGGCCTCTTTAAGCCGGGTTTTAATTGATTCTTCCATAGGCCGTGAACTAACCATATCAGATAGGAGACCTACACCAGCATTTAAAGCCTCTTTACCAATTACTCGGGCTCCACTGGACAGTAATGGTAAAACTGATCTAAATAGCCCGCCTAAAAAGCTACCGATTCCATGTCCACGCTGGTATGGGGCTCCTTTGTAAATAACTCCGATTCCAGATCCAGCTTGATGTGAATAATAGTGTTCGTAGGGGCAAGTTATTCTATTACCTTGGGAGGACATTATTATAATTTTCTAAAATGAAGCTTTATACACACTGTTCCAAACTGGAATGGTATTTTTTGACCAGTGCTTGTTCTTATATCTATTTCAATTGTATCAAACTCCCTCCGCATTACAGGTAAGTAGTGAGGTGGCGAGAATACATGCATTTTATTAGCTCCATAGATATACTTTGACGGATCCAATTGTATAATTCTCAACAATGGGGTCATAACATCCCCTACAATTTGTGGTTCAATTATATCACAGTAAACAAATAATTGCGGTGGTAAACCTAAATGCAAATTAGCTGGACATTTTCCAAGACCCTTTTCAACCAGATTTTTATTAGGTTCAAATCCAAGTTGAAGTGACAGCTGGGGTGATAATGATAAAGATCTGATATTTTCATCCATTACTGTTACACTGACAAATTTAGATAGTTCATCATAGTGAAATCTTACATTTTCTCCTATATTGTTTAACGCCATCAATATATGTTTAATATTGTCATAATTTGTAGCTGGAATACGAGTTTTGTAGTAGACAAGAGAAGTTGTTTCTTCGTTAGGTATTTGCATTATTTTAGTCACATAAACAACATTTTCATGTTCTTGAACAGTAAACATTGTACATGGATATTGAAATTCTACAACGCCCACGTACCACATACCTTCAAGTATTATGGACTTTGGTAACTTTGTTGAAAACAAAGTAGTTTTGTTTTCTGGAAAATATTCCATAGAACTATTGCTAAGTAATGTTAAATAAAAACTTTCTTTTATCATATTTGATTTAAACTAGATGCTAAAATCCAACTATTAAATTTTTCTGGATAACCTTTCCACTTGACTAATACTTCTTTTCTGTTACCAGACTGTCGAGAACGGATAATTTTATCTATTTTATAAGATGAAGTGGGGTCGTACGTAACTTTTTGTAATTCTCTTTCATAAAATGTCCCTACAATTGGCTCATTTTTTAGATCTTTTAACGTATAGACCACCCATGGTGATCTATCTATTTTTGAAGTTATAATGAATATTTCATCACTCCAATTAGATTCATAGCCTTTTTGAAATATATGTTTGTACTTAGTGATTCTTACATGATCTCCTACGTGAAATTTTGGTAATGAATTATTTGGGCTTTTTGCATTTTTTTTTCTATCGTATAGATTATTCCAAACGGTCATTATATTACTCGAATTAACATCACTTGGACACATTTTTATACTGGAGTGATAACTGTGATTATAGGCATTTATTAAATCTTGTAAAACATCGACATATTTGTAAGTGTTCTTGTGAGTAAAGTATCGCCACATTTTCATTTTTAGAGTTCTTTGAAATCTCTCTACTATGCTTGCCTTAATGTCAGGATTGTTTGTGGTATAATAATTTATATGTTTACTTTTAAAGTATCTACGAACATCTATGGAAACGAATTCGGTACCTTTGTCAGATTGTATGTGAGTAGGAGTAGTATTAGCTTCATTGAATACACTATCAAAACATTTTTTTATTGTTTCAGAATTTTTATTTTTTATAGCCCTAGCATAAGCGTATTTCGAAAACACATCAATAATACAAAGTATATAGTTATAATTATCATTATACTTAGAATAAGTTCTCATATCACTCAAATCAACTTGCCAGAGTTCGTTAAAGTTAGATAAAACATACTTATTCCTAGGAAATTTTCTATGTACAGGTCTATGCAATGTATATGTTTCTTGTGATTGCAACCAATTTTTAACATCACTTTTAGTCATTTTACCGTTCATCGCTTTAGTTAGTTTTTCTATGCTACTATAACCAGCAGGATGTGAAGCATCATAATATATTTCATTAATCATTTTTAATGGGTCTATTACACGATCGTCTAGTATGGCGTCCATTTCTCCCAATCAAGTTTTTTGCGAATCTTCTTTGTGTATTTGTTAGGAGGAGTAGAAAATTCTTCATCCGTAGAAATCTGACCAAGTTCATGCAATTTAAGTTTATTTATGTATTCTATTCTTTGTGGATTACCCAAGTAAGACAAGGGTATTTTTATATCATGCAATGCCTTGGCAAAAGCTTCCCATCCTATAGGATCATTTTTCTTAAGTGGACGTAGTAAATCATTGATCAAGTCTACAATATTACTCCCAGAAATATTCTTGTCATCAATAACCACTGTGCCATCTTTATTCCATCGAATTTTGTTTTCACTCAATGAAATCACATTTAACAATGATTCACCTTTTTTAGAATAGGTTTTGGGTATTAGACTCAGAATTTGATTTGTTGTGTAAAGAGGGTTACTCTTACTGTTGGTGTGCCCTTCACGTTTTTCTTCTATCTCTGATGTTTGAGTAGAGACTGGTTCTTTAATGTCAGCTTCATCGTTTATATTTAATTTTGTTCCAGTGATATCTATATTTTTAGATATTATGGGCAATTCAATAGGTCGTCGATTTTCTTCATGGAAGTGTAAATATCTTTGCAATATTTGTAAGTACAAAATACATTTTTTTCTATCATCCATATCACTGTTTAAGATGTTTTTCATTTCATTATCTAATCGGGATGTAGGGTTATTATTATCATTATTTTGATGATTTAATTTCTCTAAAAGACTTGGTTCAACGAGCAACATCTTTTTAGCATGCTCCATTGTTATTTTTTATTTTACAAGAGATTCAACTAATCCACTTAAGATTGCACCCAATATTATTGGTAGGAATGCACCACCTTTTTGTATTATTATACTTTTCCTTGCTTTATTTACCCCTTTGCGAACTAACTTACGAAGTACCGATTTGTAGTTTTTTAATTTTTTCTTATTCTTCTCTTCAATTGGTACCTTTCCTTGGAGAACGTTATGAATACATTCACAAATACAATTTATTTCATCTTCATCACAAGATTTTAAAAGAGCTGTTCTATATTTTGGTTTCAACTTATGTAACGCTGACAACAAATCTTTATGCGTGTTGAGACTTCGCGACATTATTAATAAATGATGGGGATTTGGCTGTTCTTGGCATATTTAAACCCTTTTGTTGGTATGTATACATGACATAACCCATCTGATGGAAAAATTTTGGTTTTGATTCGACATATATCACTTGTACCTTGTTTCAGATCAATCAATAAGTAACCATGTGCCTCTTTGGTTGCATCTCTGTAGGCATCTTCTATATACTTTGGATTCTCTGGAGATACTTGACGGGCCAAATACCGAATTTGTGTTTTATCACGTGGGTTTTTAAAATAAATAATATAACTTGAATTTAACGATATATCTCTTTGTCCTTTACCTTGGTGAAATAGATTTTGTGTTATGTAAAACACACTTAAATTTTTATGATGACTACCTTTAGTGAATATATCAACTATTCGTCCATCCGATTCTCTCATGAGATCATCAATAATTATAAGATTTGGATATTTGCCATCAAACATATTAAGGTCCGGAATGCCTTGATAGTAATTTACGTTTTCTAAATTGTACAAAGGTTGCATTTCATCAAAGCACCATGTTATTTGATCGAAAGAAGTGTTGCAAATATATTTAACATGTTTAATAAAATTTGTAACAAAATTTGATTTTCCACAGCCAGTTGGACCAGCTACTATGGAAGTGAACGGATGAACAAAGTGAAACATCCTAGCGTACGTGTCAACACTATGAGGTATGATAAATAAATAAAGTCATTTTGCATGAGACATTAATTTTATTTCAATTATTTTCTTAAAAATACACACATTATACATTAAAAAAAATATTACTTAGAGTACACTAAGATAAGTTATTTACATTTAAAATCATTTTTAACCTTCTACAAAGATATTTTAGTTACATTAATATTACCTAAAAAACATTTGTTACAATTTTATGTTGTATAAAGTTTATAAAATTTACATCTTAAAATTATTTTAATCTTATACACCATTTACATTTATATATTATTTAAATATTTTATCTTAACTTATAATGACCCCATGCTAAGGTGTCAACATTATTAGGTAAAATAAATCTTTTTGTGTCATTATAAGATAAACATACTTTGTTAATTTGCTGGGTAAATATTGTATGTTTAATTGATCTAAATCTATACATGGTATCGTATTTAATATTTCTATCAAAAAGACATGATTTATAATTTTGCATTGTCATTCTTTTTGTGACACTTTTGTTGACACCTTTGGCTTTCGATATCAATTTGTTTTCGGTTTGAATCGCATACATTTTTGACCTTAATCCTACAAATTCTTTAACAATTTTACCATTACTTTCATCTTTGAAAAAACCTAGTTTCTTTTTATTGAGTTGTGGAAAACCAAATATATTATTCGTAGGATAATCAGATGTATCAAACCGTAATGAAAGATCGGATTTAATCTTGTCATAGAAATCGTTTGTGAAAATCTGATATATCAAGCTATCGGTATCAGTGTATAATAATTTTGTATTATTACCAAACTTAGTTAGAATGTAGTCGTAATGAAACTCATACATTAGAGTTTTTGATATATCTAAAATAGAGAAACCTAAATAAATGGGTTTATCATAGCAAACTTTTGTTTTTTGTAATTGGACTGCTACTAAATTTTCCGAAAAAATTGACAGATTGCTGAATTCAGGTTTTGCAATAAGATCCTGAACACCTAAAATTTTACCACGATTTTCCCAGTGGGTTAGTAATTTTACGTTTACTCTTTTATCAACATTTTCCATTGTTTTTCCAAAGACTGAGTTGTTCATTAATTTGTAAAAGTCTTTTTCAAAATCTGATGTTGCCTTTGTTCTGAGTTCAGTATTTAAGTCAATGTATTTTTTTAGCCAGGGGCTTTGTCGGAACTTTAATATTCGATGTATTTTGGTTAATTTGATACCCATTTTAAGACACTGTTTAAGATTTCTATAATGAATTTTATATTTTACTTTATTATTTAAATTTGGTATTAGTTTTTTTTCTTTTGTACCCCCTATTGATATATTTTCAGGACACAATGGTAAATCGGAATGTAAATCATGTAGTTTCTCAGGATACTCCAAATCAACCTCTAAAATGAAACCGTATTCAGATGTATCAGTAACTTCATAATTTGTCTCCGGACTCACCCATTCAAAAGCACCTTCAGGAAGGTACTGAGACATGGCCCAACCATAAAGATTGTTTGCATCAAAATAAACCAAGTATGATGGAGGTTTATTTTCATCAAAATCATCTAAATATTTATTGTTAGCTTTTGCATGTCGATTACTACATTGAGATATACCACCCCTGATACCTGCTTTAATGAAAGCAATTTGGTCAATGTCTGTTAGTAGTTCCAATTCAACTTTTGTTTGTTTTAACATAGCATCCCAACTTAAACCCGGTGCTGTATAATAGTGGGAAGGATCCAAACCATATGTTTTGAGACAAAGGTCACGGAAATTTTCAAAAACATCAGCTAGCAATAGCACATCTGTTTTTAGATATAAATTCGAATAGTCTAACATGTTCTGACAACCAAAGTGTTGCCAAACATCCTGTGCACGATTGTAATCATTATCAGAAATTTTGGTATCCGTAAGCGAACTATAAAATTTATCTTGGCTTGGTAGAGAGGTTACATTTAGAGAGTCAAACGAAGTCATAAACTCATATGGGTAAACACCTTTCTTACAGAGACGATTGAAGTCTTCTTTATCAGGAAAGTGGTTTTTTAGTTCACGAAATTCTTCTACTTTTAAGTTTTTTGCTAACTGATCGAGGCTACATGGTAAAAATTTAAAAGAATCTACAAATCTTAAGGTGACCTTTTGATTGTTTATTGTTACGTGTTTTGAGAACGAAATATATTTTTCTTTGTTTTGAGGAATTATATCGATTTCACCTTCAACAAAATTAAGCGCATGGACGATGAAATGTGCATCGTAATTACTTAAATTATGTAGAAAGACTGGAATATAACAAGGGTTAATGAACTTTTTCTTACATACTTCATGTACAACACCTAATTGCTTATCAATATCTAAAACTTCTTCAGCCTTTAAATCAGTTTCACAAATGTAACAAGTATTTGTATCTACAGTTAACAGTGATTCAGGTGGTTTTTGAAAACAATCGTTTCTGCGAATAGTTTTTAAATCATCATATAAACGATTCATGAATACTTGAGTGCAGTTTGGTCCAGTGTATGTTTCATACTTTGATAAGCTATCATCGAATGAGCATTTGATATAATAACCGAAACTATAAACCTCATGTTTCTGAATGTTGTTAGTATTTGATTTTGATTGATCGTTAGTACATGTTATAATGGGGTTTAAAAATGCCTCAAAGTCAGCGTATACAACAAAGGGAATTTTAATTTTTTTTTGGAACTTATCGAATTTTAGTTTATCGGTTGATATAGGTTGTCCGAACCAATTTTTTAATGTTTTTTCACTGCTAGGTAAATTTGTAGTGATGTGCGAACAATCATGTTGTTGATGGTTAATCAATCTGTCTCTAGTGGAAAAGCGCAACAAACACCCATCACATATATTTACAACACCATTTGTATTCGATATTTGCTTACTTACTAATCGCGATAAGTTTTTTATGTAGCAATAGTGACCGACTGTTCCATTTTGTAAGTATAATAGATTTATATGTGTACTGTTACGGCATTTTGTAAAATAAAGCGGACCAACAACAGAATGTTTTTTTTGTTTGATATCATATTCCAACCCAAAAACATTTATACTTAAATTATTTTGTTTCTCTATTTTAGATATATCGTTCAATTTAACTGGAAAAGAAATACCGTGAAAATTTAGTTTATTTGAATGAATAGTGTAAGATGACAGTCGTCCTGAATTTTTGTTAACAGGGTATAATGCTGAGAGCAATGCCCATTTGAAACAGAAATTGTCTGAATTATTAACGTTTATAACGGCTTTTTTATCTTTGATATCTTTTGGTAAATCAATATATGAATTTCCACGTAGTGGATTATATTTGTTTATGTTTAGTTCTATAAAATTTATTTTTGTGAGACTCCATCCACTATCTTTCTTTTCAAAAGTACTTATTTTATGCACTAAAGTGTCACGCAAGGATACTATGAAAATATTTAAATCATCCGCTTGAGAAATAATGAAATTACTAGTTTGAAAATCGAATGAATTAGTTAGATTTTTTGATTCTTGAACAAAGTCTGCATGTAATATAAAATTTATTTTAACAGTAGAATGTTGTTTAAGTACTTCATCAATCAAAAAAAATATATCACTTTTAATTAATTCAAGAAACAATTCCGGTGTTTGGAACACTGAATCAGATTGATTTTTATTTTTAACTTTGTAAGATATGATACGCTGTCCAAAAGCTGAATCTACAACAGATACATTATCTAGAGAGCAATGAGATTTTAATATATTATTTTTATGTACTATGCTCTTAGTGTGATTAACAAAATATCTTCTATTAACTAGTATATTACACGTTTCACAATGTAACTTATCTGTACTGGTAGAAGGTTCATCGTGTCGTTGTCTCTTTGCGTCACTATTACTGTTGTCTGATTCAATGCTTCTTTTAAACACTCCTTGTCCTGTCTGTACTGAATGGGATGATGATTGACTGTAAAAAATAAAAATTATATTTAAGCAAAATATAGATGAAAGTTAGCGAGTAAAAATGTAAGTATTTTAAGTTAAATAAGATAAGTAATTAAATTATACTTACATGACATTATTCTCAATCGTGGTACAAATTTCATAAAGGTTGGTGTCATATTCAGAATCGAATAAATTTTCATACATGGTACAAATTTCGTACAGCTCTTGATCGTATTCAGAATCGAATATATCCGTTTTTTCAACATTTTCACATAACTCCACCATATCCCTATCTTCACACATTTCGTCAAGTTCACGTTTCTTATCATTTTCATTGCTTTCAAACTCCGACGACACAAAAAAAGCACTGACACAAACACGTTCCATTTTGCGATGATGTAGCAACAAGATTGAAATTATAAATGGTTATCACTTTCGGATAACACAGACTACTTATATACCTGAGAAGTGGTATAAATCTGTTATTTTTAACTTAAAATTACACAATAATATAATTAGCTAAGTACTAGAGCAAGGTAGTAAACAATCTTTGTTATTTATTATCACTATTGTTATAATGAAATTTTTTACATGAATCAATCATGGAAATTTCTTTTGTGATATTGTATGCAGTCTTTTTGATGCTTTCAAAATGTTTGTTTTTGTCATCTGTATAATATTTAATTCTTATTGTGGCGTTTTTCCAATGCTCACTGCTGGGTATTTTTGCTAATGTTTTCAATTCATACACTTCAATTTTTATTAAGTGCGTTGAGGAACATGCATCTTCTCTATTAGTCGATAAATATGCAACACCACCGTTTGGTTGAGCTCGGGATACAGATGAACATTGCTTTTTCTTTTTATTTTTTGAAAACTCAAAAAACTTGTCAAGACTTTCTTCCTCGTCTCTTTTTCTTTTTTGTTTTGGAGAATCTTTAACAATGCTCAAATTATCGATATTGCTACTCTCTTCATCAGAAAGTGTTTGGTAATAATACTGTTTGAATGTATTTTCTTCAAATAGGTTCTGAAACAACAAAATTTGTAAGAAATTGTACTATCATTTTGAAGATAATTTAATAATTATAAAAAATATTAAGTGGTGATATTAAGTGACATATCTTACCTGCATTTCAGATCTGAAGTATTTAATTTCACAACACGAAAATACACTCCACTGACTACTTTACTACAGTTAACTGATAATATTTTATTTTGATTTTTAGTTTATATAGTTGGAGTCATCCCATTAAATCTAATTAACAAATGACATGCAAATACATCGTTATGATAAAATGATGCTTACAATAGTTTTCAAACAACTCATTACGATAAGTGTTAATTTGTAATTATTGACCAATAAATGGTTATGATACATAATTATTGTCAAATAAATCGTTATGATAAGTGTTGATATGTCTGTAAAATTAGTTCGATCGAGAGAAACGTTTAACTTGATGGCTTCTTCGAACGATTTAAAGTTAAAAGTATGCATAATGGATGCAACTCTTATTGTCCGTAGATCTCGAATCAGCCCAACTGTTTTACTCGCACATCAAAAAGTTTTAGCCTCTACTACTGCAAAATATCCTATTACTCGAGCTGAAGTCAAAGTTTTAACGATACCATCAGGGGTTCAAGGAAAGACCCTCGATAATATATTCCTGGGACAGGTACCTAAAAGATGCATAGTTGGTTTTGTTAATAATGCAGCGTTTAATGGTAGTCTTACTAAAAATCCTTTTAATTTTGAGAATTATGAAATGAGTTCATTTTGTTTATACATTGATGGTCAGCAAATACCTTCTAAAGCGTTACAACCATCATTTGAGAGTAATATTTTCACTACAGCCTATCATACGTTATTCTCTGGAACGGGTATACATTTTCTTAACGAAGGTAACGGGATATCTAGGGAACAGTACGCTCAAGGTTACTGTCTGCTAGCTTTTGACTTAACTCCTGATTTATCAGCTAACTCCTCAAGTCATTGGAATCTGATTAGGAATGGTAGCGTGAGATTAGAAATTCGTTTTGAATCTGCTCTTTCACAAACTATTAACTGTATTGTGTATGCCGAGTTCGATAATGTTATTGAAATAGATAAGAACCGCAATGTAATCGTAGACTATAGTAGTTAAGATAGAATTATATGTATTAATCATAAGAAAGATATCAATAAATAAAACTGTCAACATAGCTTTCATATTTTTTATTTACAACTTCCTTTACATAATAAGTTCACAAGATTATGTTGAACATTTACAATAGTATTCTTCATCGAGTAGCACGTGTGCACTTTGGTTACAAATATGAACACAATCGAGATCCAGAACTGTTTATGCAAAATTCACCCATCTTTAGAGAGGAACGTGTATGCAGCAAACAACTTACCAATTCACATGGAAGCGCCTACGTTCTTAGTGAGCAATCTGGATCCAAGCACCCAGCCAGGTTCTCACTGGGTAGCCATGCACATAGACCAACACAACATTGGACAATACTTCGATTCCTTTGGTCGGTCACCTGTAGGATTCCACTTGGCTTTTCTAAATAGGAATTGTAGAAAATGGCATTTCAATACTAAGAGAATACAAAATGACTGGACTTCAGTATGTGGTGCATACTGTTTGGTATACTTATACTATAAGTTTCATGGATATAGTATGACGGATATGACCAATTTATTCGAAAGCCAGGAAACACTCCTTAATGATATATTAGTATACGATTTGTACAAATACTGTTTTAAATAAAAGGTTGAGGAAGAAAAGAACATGTTGTTTTTGTTTTGAAGTCGTTGTTGACGTCATTAAGAACAATAGGGAGTATCGGACGACGGGTAATTAGTGAACGTGAAATAGTAATTAACAAAAGAATAAACAAATGAGTAGCTAATTAGTGCTGTAATTAGCACGGAATTAAAAAAAGTTATCTCTGTAAATACAGCATATATCGAAAAACTGATAGCGTAGAACGATCGGGCGTACTCGAGAACCCCCAATTTGACACCAAATTTTTTTTTTTTTTTTTTTTTTTTATTTTTTACCCTCTATTTTTTTTTTTTAGGTTTGGGTTGTCCGTCGAAACACTTTTTGCTCACCAGATAACACGATTTGCGTTGCCGTTTAGAGCCAGAACTCTGGCTAACTATAATATAGTCAGTATAAATAATAATAAAATATCATTTTGTTAAAAAACATCCCTTTCCCTTGGTTTGCCGTTTGATATTCCTTCACAGAAATTGATTCTTACAAGCTATCCTATGATTTAGTATAATAATACGGGACGTGTTTATTTTTCAAAATCAGCCGATTCGATTCCCGACAAGGGTTATTGATTTTTTTAAAAACCTAAAGATACCATTTAAGTTTTCGTGAAAATCGGCTTCAAGAGTGTTTTTCGCTATTCAGCACAGCTTCGGATTTAACCCTGAAGGCCCGCCCACATGAAAAATTCACCCCTGTATCCTAAGAAGGATAATTTAATTCTTATTCTGTTATAAGTGAAGCAAATAAACGATATCTCTATACACATCAGCTTAATATTTAATTTGAATTAAATGTAATGGGTTTCATTTGCTAAGAAAGAAGAAAGAAAGAAAAATATTTATTTACAATAGCAACACACTACACAAAATAGTACTAAGATATTAAAGTATTTATAAAATTATACAGAAAATTGTATGCCGCAATTTGAAAATGAGGTTGGCACTCAGCATTTTGCTGTGCCGAAACGTAGTCCGACACAGCGCTGATTTTCAGTGTCCACCTCCTCAATCACATATGGCATGCGACTCGTACTAAACATTAAAAAAAAGAGATTCTGATATCTTCTTCGTCCGATGCCAGGATGTTCCAAGAACTTAATGCAATGTTAACGACATGATGTTTATCTTTTCGCACCAGTTATGAAATCTGGACACTTCTGTTTAATTTTCCACAGTTCTATTTTGACCACGTTTCTGTGTTTATTCACAAGCCAACAAAACTAGGTAATTTTAACACGTTTTACTTTTATACGTATGTTAATTACACCTACACTTTTAAAACCGCCGATGTAACTACGTGAGCGACCTTAAAAGCTACCACACAATCGGTAATTAGGCTCTTTCTTTGAAGAAACAAAGCATTGTGAACTTACAACAGCTTTTTAAAATCCTGTGATTAAAATTTCTTAATTCAATAAATTATTGCAGTTAAGGCTTTAGTTTCTGTATCATGTCATAAATTACCAGAACTTTCAATTAGTTTTTAATTTTGAGTCTTTATATATGAGTGATGAATGCACCGCATCTTGGTTCAGTTATGTAGGAATTTAGTTTACTGAACTAATTTGCACATTGTCTTTATAACCAAGTGCTAATGGTAAAGTAAACAATAGGGGGAACTCTGCACACCGAGATATCCGATACCGTTCGCTCCTCTAAAACAAGGAGGCCCGAGCCCAGAAGCAGTGGGATATTTAATAGGTCGATATCTTGCTGTTAATAAGCTGATATCTTCAGTTAATTCATCAATGAGAAAATGATGATAAATGAGAATATTTAATTGGTTTATAAATCGAATATATTTATAACATATCAGAAAACACAAAATCAAAACGAGCAGTAAACAGTGCCGTAAATAGGGCGGTGCCACCGGTGCCCAGGCACAGGGCGTAAACCCTGGGGAGCGCAAGAATGGCCAGACCAGGCAGGACTATTATTTTTCGGTTTGCTCCTGATAAGTTCCCGGTGCGCCCCTAGTGCTCGATTCGAACACATACGTACCTACATGCCAGTATAATCAAAAACGTCTGTTAAATTAGACAAAACATCGCGCTATTTTTTTTGGCAGCGCACGAGCGTATTTGTGTTCTAGTTGTTTAAAAAAATAGATTTTTCTTCCAAAATATTAGATAATTGGTCCACCAGCACCAAGGCTCTTGTGCGTTATTTTATCACCCTGAATGAAATTAAGTAGGCCATACATAGCATTGCTATAGCTAGGGTACCTATAATATCTAAAAAAAAGGGCGCAGTTATAGAAGCTCGCATAAGGCGCATAAAAGGCTATTTACAGCATTGGCAGTAAATTATTTTTCTTATTTAACTATTAATTGAGTCACTCAAGCGGCGCAAATATGCAACTCGGGTTGAGAGTTATAAGTTTGTGCCGTTTGCTGTTGAAACACTTGGACCGTGGGGTCCTCAGGGTATGAGCCTCTACAAAGATATTTCAAAACGACCTATTAACTTTTCGAGAGATCAGAGGGCTGGCCCCTACCTCGAACAATGGATCAGTATGGCGATCCAGCGAGGTAACGTAGCCAGCCATTTAGGAACCTTACCCATTGAATTGATTACCTGGGCTCAGTATTCTACTTATAGTCATAAGGGATAATAAGTAGAATACTATATAGGTTAACTTTCCTTCACTGTACTAGTTTATAGTTAGATTACGTTAGATTATATCTAATATTTCGAGCTTTCAAACTTACAGCTTCTTACTAAATGCATATGAAAGTACGGTACTTAGCCCAACTATTAATTTAGTTTCTGAAATATTATTATGTGAATAGAACTAGAGTAAAAAGCTGTATAAGCAATAATATACTGATGTTTAAGCTGTGTTATCATAATAATGAATGCAAAGGGTTTATTGAATTCATTCTTGATTTGTTCAGTTTTAGACGATCTATATGGTATAAATGGGACGGATATTAGCGGCACACCCACGCACAATATACTCTTTGAAAAGTCATGTACTCAAACTTATATTATACGGATTTAACTTATACGTATTTATATTATACGGGTAAAACATGGGGGTAAGCATTAGACACCCACGCGCTGTCACAAATTTAGATACTAAATATACGTATTTACAACATTGGGCCTGGAATTGCACGCAAAACCGGAATCGAACGGACCATTTCTGTTTTCGTAAACATGCCTAAAGCGCAAAATATTAAATTAATTCTTCGAATCTATTTTGCTTTAGGAATTTTAAGGGGTATGTAGATTTCATTGAGAGCAGTAAAGCCAAATGTTAATATGGATATGTGGTATTGTAAGAATGAATAAGGTGAGAACCGAGTACATACGAGTCTTTAATAATTGCCTCGGTGACTAAAAAATAGAAAAAACGAAGATTAAGGTTGTACGTGTATGTAATGTGGAGGAATGAAAATCCTGTAATAAAAATAACGTTAAACAGGAGGATTGTTGGATACAAGAATAAAGTTAGAACAAATAAGAGACAGATGGGTTGTGTCAAGTATTGCATAATGATGTGTGGTTTGATAGGCATATTCAACTAACGTCAAGATTTTAAGGGTACCTCACCGTTTCTCCCCGGAAAACGGGTCGTGCATTATTAAATGGCATTAAAAAAACCTAAAGGATTTAGATTGAACCAGTTTGCGAGAATATCAATAAAATTAATTTCACTAACTACCAAAAAAATTGAATCAGGCGATGTACGTGGTACAGGAAAGAGGCAATAGATACATAAATACTCAAACTAATTTAAGACATAAATATAGAAATACATACGAGTAATATAAATAAGTTAAGTTTATAAATAAGTTAAGTTTTCTTTTATCGGATTAGATTATTTGTTGTACATTTTGTGATTATTTGTGAATAAAGTCTACATAATATAGAGGAACTAACCCCGGTGTCGTAATCCAAACAAGTTCTCGCTGCATCGAGTGTAACGCCAAATGTTTTAATCTCTTCCAAATACATTCGCAAGCTTTTACTGATGTTTGCACTGGCGAATGATAGAGTACACCACTGATGCCGGGCATGTTTTCACTAAACCGTCTGACCATCCGTTCGCCCATGTAATTCTGTTTTATGTTCTTTCCTATAATAGATTCTGCTTCAGTGTTGAATAGCCAAAATGGTAAGAATACAACTTGTCTGTTTACTTTAATCAAGGATTGAAAGAAATATTATCTTTAGATCTATAAAGCTTACTACTGTTAATATCAAGAAGCAATATTGAAGTAGCTGTTTATGATCTCGAAATAAATAAATAAAAATAATCCTATTTTTCAAAAATAACATAAATATATTGAAAATATTTAGTTTATCTCAACTTCTATATTATATTACATAAGAATTTATTATAAATTAGCTTGCTTAGAAGAGATCGCTTTAATTATCTGATTGTGGATAATTATGATAACTTTTAATTGTTTATTTTGGCAATATTCAATATTCATCTCCTTTATCGTTCGTATATTATACCAAAATTTCATGTTAACGATATATTTTTAAGGCCGTGTAAAGAATTTAAATATACAAGTATCTAACAATGCATTTTCAAATTCATACATTACTACAAATTTTGTTGCAATTTATTCGTATTTTTAATGTTTAAATTTTAAAACTTTTTAAATAATTTACATTAAAAAATGAGAACATTGGCATATTATTTGATATTGTATTATAAGATAAATTTATAATATAAAGTAAAGAAATGATTACGTATACAATTAAATAATAGTTCATACAAAATTACTTGCTATTTTTTTTATGAATTAATCTAGATAAATATGTACAACCACTCTAGCTGAATCGGGAAATGAGATATATATATATATATATATATATATATATATATATATATATATATATATATACATATATATATATACATATATATATATATGTAAATATATACATACACATATATATATATATATATATATATATATATATATATATATATATATCAAACATTTAAAACTGCGAAACTAACCTATATACATAAATTTTATGTGTTGCAACATTAAATTATGAAATAACGCTAAAAAATTATTCGCTTCATGAATAAACGAAATCGTTTATCACAAATTGGACGAAGTATGTTAATGACCTTTCAAATGGCCATTAGAGATTAGGCGTGACGCATATTTATGCTAACAGTTACTAATAACAGATATTCACAGACAACAGATAACATTTGTTATTTCTAGAACACAATACCTGTTCTCCCGATAACAGGCACATAACAAATCAAACATAAACATTAGCTCCCTAACCGTTCTGTTAATTATTATTTTTCTCTCATTCTATCTAAGCAACTCATAATAAGCTAAAAATAGATGCACCTATTATTCATATCAGTGTCTCATTTAAACTTCAAGGACATATAGGGACTGGAACGAGACGCACCTAATATTTATAAGGTTACAGAATTAACAGAATGTAAAGCATTTAACATCCGCATACATTACGGGACGCGTCTGGGAACAATGTGCACGCCCAGAATTGGACGCGGCTTTAGTGTTGCCAACTTTCCTTAGAGAAAACATGCTATGTGAACTCTTAATAAGCGCTAGATTGGCAAGGATTTGGAAAAAGCGCTGAAAATAAAGTAATAAGACTAGATACTTTCTTAGTTTACTTTATTATAAACACTTGGTCTTTTGACGATAATATTGCAATACACGTCGATATTTCAGTGAAGAGTTACATAATTAAAAAAAAGGGCGCAATAAGGTGCTAAGCGCTGAAAAATAACTTTGTGTCTACATAGATGGTATATAGAGATAAAATCTAACACTGAAAACACTAAGTTGGCAACAGTAGGTATACACCGCAAGGCGCGTAATAGAACTTCGTTCCAATAACAAGTAAATAACAACATGTTATTTAATAACAAATATTCAATGCTGTTATTTTTGGATAACAGTAACAGGTGTAACAGATATTTAAATTGACCTGTTATAACTCATCTCTATTAGAGATAAAACTTTTCATTCAAGTCTAAATACACCTCAATCCTCGTTGGTTGACGATGGTTTTAAAAAGGCTTATTAGCTGCTAACTCTGAATGGCGCGTTCTCTACCGTTATATTCAAAATATTTATTCCATTCCATTATTTCCATTTATTCCACCATACATCTCTGATGCACTTATGTCTACCGTGATTTTATACTTCACATATTAGTCGACAGATTAGGAGATTTCTTAGGTTGACAATTCTTAGCATTTTATTTTAACCCTTTCGGGTTGTCTTAGATGTAGATATATAAAAAATATGTATGCCATTATATGAATAAATAAATGTTAAACAAGATTATATGTAGTTACTTCATGCAGTCGATACTAATGTATAATTGCGAAAGTAACTCTATATGTTTGTTATTTGGTCACAACTAAACAAACAAATGGATCTTAATAAAATTTGACAAGGAGATAGATTGTTTCCTCAGAAAGGAGATACCTATTTTCGGAAAGCAATATTGAGGAAGTTTAAATAGGCGAATAAAATTTTCATCGACAAATCATAATTTTTTAAGCTAGAGATATGAACATTTTTATTTAGATATTTGTTACAAAATAAAAAAAAGATATAGGTAATTATGAGATTTTAATTTATTCAAAAATTTAAAAAAATATTAATTAGAGGTTTTTTGGTAACACATAGTGTTAGATAAACGTATAGATTACAGAAATAAATGTCTGTCTAACTCGAAATAAAATTTTCAAATCGATCTTTAAGATTTGCGCGTTATGTTATATGTTTGTAAATATATAAGAATAAAAAAGATGAATATTGACTATAAGACATATTTCTTCAGCAACTACGTCTCTGAACTGGTACGTGATGATGAAAAGAAAATGCTAAGTAACGGGGCTCCGCCGATATGGCGGGATTTAATAATGGTTTCCCCTTATAAGACACACGCACATTCCAAGACAGGCTGTGACATGTCAGTGTCGATAGTCGTTTGAATTAGTGGCATTTGATATATTCACCTTGATATGTACAATGTGCTTATATCAAACGTCCTATTTGGAGGTATAAAATATAGCTTTCGGGACAGTTGTTATTGTCTAAACCATCGCAAAGACAGATAATAGCACTTCATTATAATGTTAAATAAGTTTGACGCATTTCGTTATTTTTAGAGTTAATGTGTTTAAAAGTGCTATTATTTGAAATTACAGACAAAGAGTTAAGTATTATAATTATTTGAAAAGATAACTTGTAAGACAATAACTCAAAAAGAGTTAACGTTCTTAAAGCCCTTTGAGATTTTTGTATACGTTAGTTAATATTGATTGTGAGCAGGGTCTATCTACTCATTGTTTTTTTTTATTCGGCTCCTTGATTAACCGTAGATTAATTTTGTATGTCAAAACCGTCAATTTCTTTCAATTTATAAGTGACATCAGGTACGTGGATAAAAGGATGTTGAAAAGAATTAGATTAAAAAAGCATTATATTTTGCGTTGCATATTTTTACAAACAAAATATTTATAGGAAACTTAACTTAAATTTGTAAACTATTTAAAATTGTTCTAGCCTAAATTTTATTTTGTTGCCCCTACTTTTACATATATAGGTAAAAAAAATACAAGCGGTTTCAACAAAAAACACGAGAAACAAGAAACTAGAAATAAATGTTTCCTAAAACGTTTTAACAATTAGTTTTTTTTTAATGTAATTTTGATGTCGGTTTGAATAAAAATCGTGTATTTGTACTGCTTTATACTTGCATATGTACAGACAAAACAAGAATATTGGGAAAATGGGCAACAAAGTTTTTGTATTACTTCCACTATTTCAAAAACCAAGTTCAAATAACGTAATAAGTTCTACTATGCTTCTATTGCTAATTACACCTTCATTATCTATATACATAAAATCAATTACTGTTCGTTAGTTTCGCTAAAACTCGAGAACGGCTGGACTGATTTGGCTAATTTTGGTTTTGAATTATTTGTGGAAGTCCAGGGAAGGCTTAAAAGATTAGTAAATATGAAAAAAGGCTTGGAATATAGTAAAAACAACAATTTCGCTTTCCCTTAGAAACTATTCCTACCTGTCAAACATTTGATGTTCGTCCCGTCGTTTAGAAATCAATTATGTTTAAAAGTCGTTCAGAAATCAAATTAAATTTAAAAGTGAAGTTTTTTTTTCATTTTTTGGATTTTGAATGTCAAACGTTTGATGTTCGTCCCGTCGTTCAGAAATCAACATTTGATATTTATTGATTCTGAGGCGGTACGAAGTTTGCCGGGTCAGCTAGTACAAAATAAAAATCTTAAAAAAAAGTTGCATAACTTTTTCACTTGTGTCTTCAATTATGTTTTAGCCCTTTATCGACACTTTACTTCCAACACTATTATGCAAAAGAACTAATCAACTAGTGGAACCTGTACAGAAACCAACCTTTCCTGATATATCTAACAACTATATGATCCTGACCATATTTACTTAGGGTAATGTTTAATGTACTTATGTGTTCAGAATATTCTCTACAACGCGGAAGTAACAAGTTCTGTATTAGGTATGTCGTTTTTCTCACAGGAGTAGGAAAAGAATTGAATTGATAGATGTCTTGACTATAATGTGGATGTTTTATGTCCAAGATGTCTATTTCAGTACAGGATTGAATAAGATTTTCACATGATTGAGTCATTTATTAAATGATATATCGATATATAGTGAGTAGTTATGTTTATCATTAAAGACCAACAAAGGGCATTTACATGTTGATGTTGATGAAACAGGAAAATATTTACCTCTTGCTAAATAAATGAGGAATATAAAATTATCTGAAACAGTTACGAAAACCTCAATAGAAACGTAATTTTATTTATAGGTTGATATTCAGCATATTTACAGAGATTCAACTCTAACTCTGTAAATTAATTACAGGTCACATTATGTGTTTCAAATGGAGAAAGTAGCCTGTGGCAAAATTGTATTACTCTCCTACTCTTAAGTAAATACATAAATCTATATTAACGCACGAAGTACAAGTAATAGTACACGAGAACTTTTATTTATGTATAAACTACTGACTAGAGCGAAAAATACCAAAGCATAATCTCAAAACTAAAACATTTTAAGATATTAGTCACACCAACTGTAGAACGTTAGTAGGCCACTGTTTCGACAATAAGTTCGACATACGAATCGCATATTGAAGCGTCTATTTCAAGAATAGTTAGCGTTTACTTTACATCTCGGTTTTTGCGAGAATATTAAACACCAATGCCACGAATGCCCAAATTGTAAATGGATTGTTTTCATATGTTCGACGTTTGCAGTTATTTTAGGATTCAATACACAGCGCGTTTTGCAATTGTAGACTAGTTTCCAACGGAAGAAAATTATTCCTATAAGAGATCAGTCAGTATTTATGATGAAAATTAATAGAAAAGTGGGTCATTATGTATGTGTAACAATAGAATGAATTTTCAAATTAACACTAACGCACAATCTGAATAAGCAGCTTGGAAACAGATTTAAAGGAAAAAAATTAAATTCAAATGTGTTTATGTTTACTAATTTTATTAACTTTTGTATGCATCCCAAAACTAATTATTATAATAAGCCATTTTGTATCTTGAAATGACCTATAATCTTCAAGTGTCAATAAAAATAACACTGAATGAAGATAAATATCCTTAGCACATAACCAAAATAAGATTTAACGGTTTCATGTGTGTAATGCTTGGCATACTTTTATGGAAAAATATGCAATTCAATACGAAAAATCAGAAAGCTACAGTATCTGATTTTTTGATAGATGACACCAACCAACGTCAGTAGTTTCCATCATTACTTGCTATACGTGACCAATGTCTCAAGAACGGCGCTTTTGATCAACCATCAATTAAATTCCACAAACAATTTACCTTTAAGATTTACGTCCGTATTGTTAGATTCCATACAATTAACTGATCGATTGCATTCTAGAAATTATGAATATTCATGATGGCGAACATAGTAATAATTAAATTTGATTGCAAGAATAGATCTTTGTAAAATATACGCATTAAATATATATATAAATTTAGGTACCAAAAGCAATCCTAGCAAAACGTGTTTACACTTTTAACTGACACTCAATTATTAGTCGAGATTGCAGTAAAAACACAAAGCAACATAATAAACAAGGAATGGGTTGTCTTATTGTTACTATCAAAAGTTTGGTTATTTAAATGAATTCGTTTAACAAAAAGGCTTTGTATTAATTCATAAACGTCGATACATTAGATACTGCTAAATATGGTAAGCTACTGGATATGTGAATGGTGCCAACAATCGATCAGGTCTGACTCGAAAAACATGCTAGTGATGCTAATCATCCACTAAGCATACATTTAAGGAAATATTCAAACCATAACGAGCTTTTTGTGGAATTCAAGTCAACTGGCTCACCTATGGAGAAAATGGCCGAAGGTAAAATCGTTCTTATTCCAGTACCGAGATCAAATTAAAGTCAAATATTATAAAATTGTAAAAATGCGGTCTCTGTACATTGAAGTTATTAAAAAAAACAACTGAAATAGATAACAAAACTACGTTTTAACGGTTTTAAGCGCGGTAATTTTATTTGATTTTGGTTTTTCCGACGTTTCGGCCACTTTTCAGTGGCCGTGATCACGGAAGACAAAGATGTCAAGTGTCAACGAGTATTGTTAAAGTTTTATTTAGCCTACCGCCAACTTATTAATTTTAATTATTTAATTTTATTTTTAATTTTGTTTATGGTTATTATTTACTCTATGGGAGCCTAATCTAATTTACTACCGCTTCTCAACATGCTATGGCTTGAAGAGAAGAAGCGGCGCAAGAAACTCTTCAGCAAACATGCCTAGCTCATATTAAAATGGGTGGAAGGAAAAATAAAAGTAATTATCAGTCAAGTTGGTTTGTGTTCCGTTGTACGCAGAAAGAGCTCACAGTGTCTTGAGGTCTGGCAGCTGGTTTTTGCTGGACCTAGAGCTAGGCATGTTTGCTGAAGAGTTTCTTGCGCCGCTTCTTCTCTTCAAGCCATAACATGTTGCGAAGCGGTAGTAAATTAGATTAGGCTCCCATAGAGTAAATAATAACCATAAACAAAATTAAAAATAAAATTAAATAATTAAAATTTATAAGTTGGCGGTAGGCTAAATAAAACTTTAACAATACTCGTTGACACTTGACATCTTTGTCTTCCGTGATCACGGACACTGAAAAGTGGCCGAAACGTCGGAAAAACCAAAATCAAATAAAATTACCGCGCTTAAAACCGTTAAAACGTAGTTTTGTTATGTATACAAGTCGCGAAAACTTAAGAAAATATAACTGAAATAGACTTTATAGACAATAGAGAGCACGGCGCATTTAAAAAAAATTGTCTGTTCAGGATTCACGTAAAAAGTACTAGGCCGATTTCGATGCGGTTTTCACTGATCAAAAGCATATACTTAAGACTTAAAATCTGCTCTACTTTTTATTTATATTTTTATCCTGAGAATCTCACGGGATTTCTTCTGGGAATGGTTTAAAATGACCAGATAAAAAAAAATCAAAGTTATTTTTTCACTGATCGATAGCAAATTTTATGTTTGATATTTTTTATCCCGGGAATCCCGTGGGAATTTTCCCGGAAGCGGTTTATGGTTGTTCGGGTGCAAAAAAATTAACTTATTCCGACACAGTTTTCACTAAAACAATAGTTTACATTTTTATTAATGCTGCGGTACTCTGTGTCCCGGGAATTCGGTGGAAATTTCCAAGTCAAGCATGGACGCAGTCGCGGGCAAATCCTAGTTAAATACATATACCTATAAGATTTACGACACATACATACAACAATCATACAATGAATGTTATGTTACATAAGTTCCGACAAACTCCTTTCGGTCACTGACATCGTATTCAAATAGCATAGCATGCATTAAAAACAGATTGCTTTGTACAGATTGCCCTCTATTATCAAAATGATAGAACAAGAATAGTATCAAGATAGAATGCTAAATTTCTTTGATTTTATTTTCAAAAGCTACTCCAAAAGTAACAGTTCTTCTTATATTGATACATATTCGACAATGCGTGTAAGTGAATCAGAGTTTATTAGTTACTCAAGTGAGTACCGCTCACGCGATTGTGCCCAATATGCGGTCAACCTGACTTTATATTCAACGTTCCCTGGTGTAAGTAAATGGTAAACTAGCTACTGTTAGGTCATTTATTAGTTACTCAAGTGAGTACCGCTCACGCGATTGTGCCCAATATGCGGTCAACCTGACTTTATATTCACTTTGTTTACACAAGCAAATTTATCCTGAGATGAAATATCGCAAAACTTCTTTCCGATTTCCATAAGATAACTTTGAATACATTTTTCTCTTATTGTGAAATAGTATATTCGAAGAAATATCTTGATGGCACAATAATTACGAAATGACATATTGTCGACGGTAATTTTTTCACAAAAATAATTATATCACGATTATTTATAATTTTCAAAAATTTGCATAGACAATATATAGATTCGTAAGGAATTATCAATTTTACAAGCTGTCTTATAAAAAATATTATTAATTAGCGGAGATAATAAACGCTAATTCAAAAAGCTAAAAAATTAAATATTTCATATAACGATAATATACAGTTTTACATCTGTTCCAACAATTATAAAGTTGGAAAGTTTAACTATCTTGGGTGGGCTGTTGTCCGAAATAAGAACTACTGGAGAATTATAGTCGAAGCTGATCTGAGGGGGGTTCAACCTTACAAAAGGCAAGAAACTGCATACGAAAGAGAAAAAGTGCGTACTCTCCATTTTTGAAAGCCAAATCACATTTACATACATACATACATACATACATAACTTCACGCCAGTTCCCTTGCGGGGTAGGCACGAACAACAGAGCGCCATTTAGGCCCATTCTTACACACCTCACTTGCTTCTTTGACATTCATAACTCTTGTCATGCACACTCGTCTGTTCTTAAGGATCCTGACATCACCCTCCGCTAGTACACGATCAATTTGATCAAATCACATTTCAGATATATAATTGAGCCAACAGAGTTTATACAGTTACAAATTTAGGATGTTCCATTAAAAATGTTAACATGTTGTCTAACAAAAACTGTTCAGTTCTTGATACTTGAATAATCAAGAAATCATTACACTATACGTTGATATAAAAGCTCTCATATTCTTTGTTAACTAATAAAATGCATTATGAATAATATTTCATACCTAAATCACATTATCTATTGCATAATTCATTAAATGATACATAAGTGTAAATTGTTTTATTTATCTATCTGAGTTTACATTATTATAAATGTATAGCCCGTAACGTCCCACTGCTGGGCTCGGGCCGTTAATCTTCAGGGGAACAGACAACATACCCACCACGTTAGTCCCCAGCGGATTAACCGTTATCTCGATATGCAGGTATTAGAACAAAATGCATAGGGCATAAAATTGCCTAAATGGTGTATCCTTCCTGGCCAGGATACAAACCCGCACCTCCTTTGAAACGCGAGTTTTTGACTCGAGAGCGTTACCCACTAAGCTACTACGGGTTTTGGATTGTGTTGAATGATTTTAATAGAATACATTTAATTCTTTTTTACAAAATGATATAACAGATTAATTTTGAAAACACATAATTATGCACGTAATGACTTTATTAGTATTAAGCTTCTGATCTGAAACATCAGTTTTGATTTTCACACTAAATGGGCAATATCTAAAGTATCGAATAATATATGTATAAGGAATAAAATATATAAGCAATCTATAATAATTATATGCCTATAATTATGGACATACAAAAGCGCATAAACTTAATATCTTCTAGAAATGTGTTACTGTATATTTATTTGAGATTTCCAGATGTAATATTACGTATAGTATATTAAACAAGTAACTGTGTTCTTTTTGTTGTGAAATGTTTAATCTTTCACATAATACGCAGAGGTCAATTCAAATGATATGTTTTAATGTAATTCGATCGTTTACTCGTCTTTTTGTTTCTTACATACCCGACAACTTAGAACTTTTGAACAGTACCTACATATAACGTAATATCGGAAAACATATTATTGTATTAAAAATGTTATCTTATCAATTTTTGTTTTGTTGTTTAACCGCTTTGGCTTTTGAGGAACTGAAGGCAACACTGTTTTATTGATATTTATATTGATTGAATGTGAAAATCGGCACATCTTTAATTCGTTCAGAAAATGTATATAGTTCAAAATAATTTTAGTCAATCATCGCGTTGCACTTAGAAAATTATTTGCATGTGTTATTTGAATCGACTTTATTGGACTTGTTGAATATCTATATATATAAAAATCAATTGCTGTTCGTTAGTCTCGCTAAAACTCGAGAACGGCTGCACTGATTTGGCTAATTTTGGTTTTGAATTATTTCCACAAATAATCGCTTTCCCTTAGAAACTATTCCTACCTGTCAAACATTTGATGTTCGTCCCCGTCGTTTAGAAATCAATCAAATTTTAAAGTCGTTCAGAAATCAAATTAAATTTAAAAGTGAAGTTTTTTTTGTTTTGAATGTCAAACGTTTGATGTTCGTCCTGTCGTTCAGAAATCAACGTTTTTTATTTATTGTTTCTGAGGCGGTACGAAGTTTGTCCGGTCAGCTAGTTTATAATAGAGAATACTTACATCTGGATGTTCTTTGACTGGTACGTATACTTTTTCTGTGAGTGTGGTGACCATGCCTTCTGCTTCTGGTAGAACGAGTGGTTCTTTCTTAACGCCATTTATTTGGAATAAACTCGCTCGCACTTTTGCTATTTCTGTAAAGAGAGATGAGAACGCATTAGCTACGAGTAGAAACAACATCTGCTCTAATAAATTTAACACGAAACATGTCATATCTTGATGTTAATTATAGAAGACCGTCCCAAACGTTTACTAGTAAAGATAAAACTTAATGTGCCGAGGAAAATTTACTTTTACGATTATAATATAATAGTTTTTGGGAATGTTACATATTTTAACGGCAGTCAGAAAATTTACCTTTGTAATATTTTACTTGAAACCGACTCTGATTGCTTTGATGTGCTCGATGCTCATTTTAATAGGTTGATTAAGTAAGTAATAATATTTAATTATTAATGAGTGAAGAATAATAAAACTGAAGGCTAGAATAATACTTGATCATAATCATGACATCATATGGCGGACGCAATATCGATGGGTCATGTGCCGTATGCACCTACAGTAATATGTATCTCTGTCATCTTTCAACATCCTAGATCACGTTAAACAATATATTTTGTATTAATGATACATTTATTGATATCAATAAAAATTGAAGTAATCCATCAATATTATGTAAACGTCAAAGTAATTATATTATTTAGATATTTGTTTCTTCTTTACACTATATTTTGGGTTCAACAAAGGGAGAGGATGGTAGCTTGAAGGTCCGAACCAATCTCAAGATTAAAAATCTCGTGGCACGTGGAAGAAATAAAAGTCCTCCACCTCCGCTGCTTCGGTCAGTAGAACGGACGGGAGATGGCAGCGTGAAGAAAGCATATTCACGTCGGCGTCCGGTCAGCTGCCCAAAATATCGCTGGAAAGACAGAGTGGAACTTCGAGTCGATTATTGGCAGGAAACTGCATTGGATAGGGAAAAATGGCATGTTTTTGTTTCGGAGACCAAGACTCACTTTGGATCGCTGAGCCAACGGAGTAAGTAAGGACTATATTTTCTATCCAGCAAAATGGGATAATTTTAGTCGGTTTAGTAAAGAAATTTATAATGGTTAACTCACAAGTAAAGTCTTACTGGATAATAACAACATTCTAAAGCTAAACATAAAAATATATTGAAGCAATTTCACTTCCTTACTGAAAGAAGCGTTGTGCAAACAAGATTTCTTTATCTTCCTTTCCAGATAAAGAGCATATGAGTCATTGGCTAATTTCCGGACTACGCATTTCGACCATCTGTTATTGAAATAATATGCATAAAATTATGTCACAAATTAATGAGAAGTTACTTGAACGCCTACGTATTGAGATATGAATTACATATTTTATAGGCCTATTTTGCGCTTATTTCAAATATATATATATATATATATATATATATATATATATATATATATATATATATATTTGAAATAAGCGTATATAAGCGAATAACATCATATACATATTTATGAAAAAAATCTTTATGAAGATTTTAGACTTGTAATTTTCTTTCCTCCAATTATAATAATAACCTAATGCATGTTTTACGTATTTATAATTAGTTTTTGCCGCTACTTTGTTTGCACGAGATTATAGTGGAATACTTACAAATAATATAATTAATTACACAAATTCCCATAATTGAATAATGGGCTCAGGTCTGAAAGGTATAACACTAGCCTCGGCTGGAAGATATCTTTACTATGGAGGAGATTTCCATCTCACTCCTCCACTCAGACGGGACACCAAATACATTCCCAAAGGAGTACAAATATTCATATTTTCTGAATCTTGCAAGATTGCGAAACGGAGTGTATACGAATATTTAAAACAAAACTTATATTAACCTCAGAATCTTATTGAAATCCCTTGCGCATTTCCTTCTTACTGATTACCTATGTAATGTCTGTGACATTACATAGGTAATCAATAAACATACTGTACTTTTATTAAATGTTAGGATATTTTGACATTTGTTATTCATATTGAATTTGACGAAACCTGGGAAAAGCGTCTATTGACCAGCTAACTAAAAGCGGCTGTAAAATTTAGCACGTGCTACATATTATAACAAAATTACTTACAATCATTATATTACTTTTTTCTTAATCAGCCAAATATTATGGCTAACGAATTGATCGTGGTGACCTGTACTACGGGTTTCTTTTTGGCCTATTCAGGCACTAGCCACTTACACAATGGTGTGTTACTAGTTTTAAGATTCATAGTGTACTAATTAAAGAAAAAAATAAGAATTATATTATAGACGCGTTAGATTTAACTTGTACAATACGCATTTAATCAAAATTAAATATTCTCCACCTATATAGGTACACAAAAGAAATGTTTGCTGACCACCATAAATATTATATTTTTTGCTTGTCATAAACAAGATTAGTGATCGTTTGCTGTTTGACATTTGTATACGAAATAAATGACTAATCCGATTCGTGTCAATTGGTGATGCCTCTTCGTAGCGCCGCGCGCGCACGTATCCGGCTGGTCGAGCGGCCATAGTGAGCCCATAGGGGCTACAATACGAAACTTTCACGCCATATAAGGGCGGAGTGAGTAAACAAGCCGTTAACCCGCCACGGGAGTTGTGTGACAGCAAATGGATTATGTATTTAATTGCCACCTCTTTTGCATATGTACCAGTCCAAAAGGAGCGATGGTATTTTGATAACATTTGCTGTAACTTTCATTTTATGACTCGTCTCTAATGTGTCTAAATAAAAAAAATGTGCTTCCGTATGACGGGAAAAGGACTAAACGGTTTAATTAACTAGTACTCTGTCCTGTGACATGGGATACTTTTTATACCAGAAATGTTAGCGTTCCCGTGTAATTAACAAATAAAGCGATACATGTACATGGCATTGCAGTAGTTTTATTTACTTCTGCCATGGTAATTCTCCAACAAACCATGCCAGCCATTATATAACTAAGTGCCTTTCATAAAATTAAAGAAATCAATTCTTTGATGAGATCTCGAAAGGAGATATTTTGTTGTGCAATTTTATATTAAAAAATATAGGTAATAATATCAATTGAATATTAATAAGAAATGTAAGTTATTTATTGCTAGTGAGTAAAAAGTCATTGTTTGTACGTGACGCGTATGCAGGTTATAAAAATTATAAATAAACTGTAGAATTTTTTTTGACTGACATGACAATCTGTCAATTGTGTCAATACAAATTCTAATTCAAACAGGTTTCTTACTTCTTTTTTTATAAAAATCTTTAGCATGTCATCATTTGACAATAAATCATTCGAGATATTGACTCGTATGGTCAAAATTACAAGGTTATTAATAAAAACATTTTGAAACGTGTCACAACAGACGTTGACGGGTGTCGAAACACTTGTAATAACAGTGAACAATACGCCAGGCTTTGTGCGGGTAAATGAGGCTTCTAAACAAAAACAATGGCGGTACATAATAGAGGCTGTATATTGAGGTAATTTTGGAGGCTGCCCAACCGTCACTCCGCTTCATTGAATACAGATTGATTAATGTATTTTTATGACAATGTAGACTAGTTTGTGATATTCAAGATTCAGAGGTCAAAGATGTGTCACAATATATTGAATACATTTTGAATTTTTATAGATATAACTTAATTTTTTTTTTATTGAATGAGTTCAGCAGAAAGGCTAACGGTTCACCTGATGGAAAGCGTCTACCGTCGCCTGTAGACATTTGCGAAAACAAAGGTGCTATCAATGCGCTGCCACTCTCTAAAGGGAGACTGGAACCTGGCCACTAATGCCGAAACAAAACTCAAAGTTGTTATGGCGGCATACTCTAGATCAAGGGTGGTAGAAATCCAAACGGCAAATGCCCTACCATCTGCCTGTGGGTTGTTTTGTCGCCCGACAGGCCACCCGGCCGCAGGAAATTGTACTCTTTTCCGTTTCTCAAGATTAAAGACTAAATACAAAAAAATAAACTAAGCTATAAGTTGATATAAACTATGTAATAAATCGTTGCCAGAGGGAAGCGTGCCCGGAAGGCTGGCTGCATAGCCATGCTGTATGACAATGCTGATTCGTTGCGCGAAATACAAACCAGCCTTGTGATCACTGGTGGCATCAGAGTTTCTTACAATTTTTTTTGAAGAAACCCTTTGCCGATGGACCCCACAGCCCCCAAATTTCACCTCCAAACGGCACAAATATAAAACCACTTCTTAGTGTTAAATAAATAAAATAAATTATTAAAACAATACATAAAAATGAATGTTAGTTTGTATTTAAGCATATCTCTTCTTCGCAACTACAGGAATGATTATCATGAAATCAGGTATATAATGTCAGATAATTTTGATTTTAAGAAAATGGGATAGTTTCCGCTTGATCCCATAATTTACACGGGCAAAGCTGCGTGGAAATTTGGTGTTCAATACACAAAGTATGCTATAAGTATTACTTCTAATCGGGTTATAAAGCCACACGTTGAAGCTATATTCTTTAACAAGGTTTAATTTTACCATTTACTTAGATTACTCCAACCGCAATCGCGATCGTTTTCTAGGTAGGTAATTCTAGCTTTTACGACTCCCCACTGAAGTGTTTAATTTAAATACAGATTTATCTCAAGGAAATAAAGCTCAATTTTGCATACAATTTTGATATAATACTGAATTAAGTCGCGTAGGAAGACTGTTCACTATAATAGGAGATCAAGCAACGTGTGTCAGTTGTTTGACAAAATCAAATGTTATTTTGTATTTTAATTTCAATATAGATGACACCACCTACGTAATGGATACATTTATAATTTGTATAAATTGCAATAAGTAATTAAATTTATTTTACAACACTGCAATAAATATTCTTTTTTGTCAAACAGTAAATCATATTATTAATCCACTAAATACAAGTAGCCGTGTGCAAGTTGAACTCGTGCATAGTGTTTCTCTTACATAATTATTTTTGCATAGTATTTCTCTTATATAATTATTTTTATTTATTCCTTCTGTAATGTTTATAACGAGAACCCTCCCACAGAGACACATGCTGCTCATTGCAAGATATTTTTGAATAAAAAAAAAGAGACTGTTTTTAGCTAGACGTGTTGCTGGGGAGTTTCTTGGCGCTTCTTCTCCTTAAAAAGCGATAACACGTTGTGAAGCAGTGAGCATAGAATAGGAAGTATATTTAAATTTACCCTTATATGCATGACCTTCAAAAAATGTTCTCTAGTTGAACTTAGTTTGACTAAAAACTTTTGAATTTGAATTGATAATGCATTCTCACTTCCATTAATATCTATACTATATATAATAAATATGTTGGGGTGTCAAGTTTGTACAAAGAATTTTAAAAGGAAAAAATATGAAAATCGGTATACAATTGAAGGAGTAATCGCGTAAGACACAAATAATACAGACGAATTGAGAACCCCCTCCTTTTGGAAGTCGATTAAAAATAAGAAAAAGAATCAGGGAAGCTAATTCGTACCAGAAAATTCCGACAATGCTACTTTTAGAATTTTTGTTTGTCCGTCTGTGTTACAGCATCACGTGAATGCTACTGAGAGCGGCATTAAATAAAACTCGACAGAGAGCTAGATTATGTTCCGGGTCAACACTTAGGATATTTCTTATCCCAGTCGATGACATTGTTTCCATGGAATAGACGAACATAACGAAAAACATGGCACTGCAGTCGCCATAGCAACGCAAACGAAGTTACGCAGCCGCTGGCACTGCCAGTTTATACATATCTATATGTCGGAGTCGTATTTGTTATTATAAAATAACCATATGACGGAAGTAGTCAATAACCGGATAGAGTATTCTTTCATGTAGTATTCGGAAGTTGTTTAACCGGATGTCAATGTAGAAGCATTTATTATTAAGTTAACGGATATCGGAAATGGAGTAACCGGATGTTGGAACTTAATACGTATGGCGGAAGTTGGTTTTTATGAAGGAAGTGTTAATGAAGTGGCGCCACAGTATTGCCGGATGGTGTCACTGCGGCGCGCTACAAGGACCTGTTAAAACGCGATGTTCGGGCAGAGGAGGGGCAGTATTGAACCGACAGTCTACAATGACAGTATTGAACGAGCGGTCTACAATCGGCAATCTACACTGACAGTCTACATTGGTAGTCTTGGACGAGGAGCACATAATATAATGTGGTCGATAATTACTGCTTGATAATAGCGGTATTCTTGAAGGGCAAATTGCTGCTCGACACCTGACAAAGCGTGGATGCAACTCTTGGAGTTGTCCTAATATTTCTGTGTATTATTGTGCAATATTTAATATCGTAATTGTAATAATTCTAGGGTAATAAACTTTGATTATAATATTTCAGAGTATTATTGTGTTATTCTCGGAGCGTCATCCGTTCGCTCCTTGTTGTCTGTCGGCGCGAACTCCGACATCAGAAGTGGGATGAGCTTGTGTCTACAATGGAGGTAATAATTAAAGCCTTGCCAGTTTGAAAAGACATGATGGATTAAGGGAAGCGATAGCAGTGGAGGACGATTGACATATAGTGGCTATCGGCGTAGTGGTGGTGCCTTGAAGGTGCCTGTGGAGTGGCGGTGTGTCGGCCTGTGCGTAATCGGGTTACCGTTGGTAATATTGGTTCACTGTGTGGCCAGTGAGGGTCCATACTCACGTTAATGCTGTGAGTGGAAGTGCAATTTTATGGATCGTGAATTGTAAGCTAAGGTAACAATTACGTGACTATTCTACCTGGCATAGAAGGTATGGTATTTTTTTATTATTTTAATGTGAATTATGCAAAGTAATATAGTGAGTTAATTTTACAAGAATTAATTATGGTTCATTGGTCGTGGTAGGCAATTGTACTACCTTCATATTCACGTAATATTTTTCGTGTACGAAAATAAGGATATGGTTGCAAAAATGGAAAAAGATGAACAAATAGCGTAATTATACGTTTTCAACATTATTTTTGGGAAGTTACTAGCAAGAAACTTGTGTTAAACGATGTGCGTGTATTCATTATCTTTTCAAGTTTACCTTCTAAAAGTTTTTATGTGAAAATTAGGCTTAGTTACTTTACTTGATTATGTACGGTGGAAAGTTGGTTTTGACATTGTTCTTGAGTGATACCGCTGGTTAAGCGATGCCGCTGGTTAAGCGATGCCGCTGGTTAAGCGATGCCGCTGGTTAAGCGATGCCGCTGGTTAAGCGATGCCGCTGGTTAAGCGATGCCGCTGGTTAAGCGATGCCGCTGGTTAAGCGATGCCGCTGGTTAAGCCGCTGGTTATGCCGCTGGTTAAGTGCCGCTGGTTAAGTGATGCCGCTAGTTAAGCGAGATTATTGTTTACTGTGTTATTATTACATGTCTATAAGGGTCAGGGATGACTGATGCATCCACCCGGTTTTTGTTTAAAGTTTGAATAACTCAAGATTAGTCATTATTATTATTAAACGCAGTGATTGCAGTTTATTTTTGTAACACGTAGTTGTAACTTTAAAGGTCAATATAGAATGAGGTTTTAGTCCGATAGTTAAAATGCTAAAGGTTTACAATAGGCGTAATTCTAGTCTCTGGGTTTTTTTTAACTGTGGTTAATTGTTGGAATTTCTGCAGCCCTGAATAATAATTTCAAGTATTTATTTTTTCAAGATTTTTTGGTACTTAAATGAGTTGATACATAGAGATCATGAAATTGACGTTATTCTTGAAATAATAATCGTTAAAGGTTTTGAAAGTTTATTGTTACTTTGATGGGAAAGTAGAGTCATTATTGGTCAGGAGTAGCCGAGTGGTTGTGTGAACAAGTACTGTGTGTTATTCTTGTTCGCAGACTAGCAGACACACGAGGACGTGTGAATTGCAGGATGGCCGTGTCGGAGTCGTATTTGTTATTATAAAATAACCATATGACGGAAGTAGTCAATAACCGGATAGAGTATTCTTTCATGTAGTATTCGGAAGTTGTTTAACCGGATGTCAATGTAGAAGCATTTATTATTAAGTTAACGGATATCGGAAATGGAGTAACCGGATGTTGGAACTTAATACGTATGGCGGAAGTTGGTTTTTATGAAGGAAGTGTTAATGAAGTGGCGCCACAGTATTGCCGGATGGTGTCACTGCGGCGCGCTACAAGGACCTGTTAAAACGCGATGTTCGGGCAGAGGAGGGGCAGTATTGAACCGACAGTCTACAATGACAGTATTGAACGAGCGGTCTACAATCGGCAATCTACACTGACAGTCTACATTGGTAGTCTTGGACGAGGAGCACATAATATAATGTGGTCGATAATTACTGCTTGATAATAGCGGTATTCTTGAAGGGCAAATTGCTGCTCGACACCTGACAAAGCGTGGATGCAACTCTTGGAGTTGTCCTAATATTTCTGTGTATTATTGTGCAATATTTAATATCGTAATTGTAATAATTCTAGTGTAATAAACTTTGATTATAATATTTCAGAGTATTATTGTGTTATTCTCGGAGCGTCATCCGTTCGCTCCTTGTTGTCTGTCGGCGCGAACTCCGACATATATATATAAAAATCAATAATTGCTGTTCGTTAGTCTCGCTAAAACTCGAGAACGGCTGGACTGATTTGGCTTATTTTAGTTTTGAATTGATTGCGAAAGTCCAGGGAAGGTTTAAAAGGTGATTAAATATGAAAAAAATGCTTGGAATATAGTAAAAACAACAATTTCACTTTCCCTTAAAAACTATTCGTAACTGTCAAACATTAGATGTTCGTCCCGTCGTTTAGAAATCAATAAAATTTAAAAGTCGTTCAGAATTCAAATTAAATTTAAAAGTGATTTTTCTTTCACTTTTTTGGTTTTGAATGTCAAACGTTTGATTTTCGTTCCGGTTAAGTTTTGACCACATTTTTTACTAAAGTTGAAACATTCTGCAATTATCATTCAGCTTTTTTATTTATTGATTCTAGGCGGTACGAAGTTTGCCGGGTCAGCTAGTCGACAATAAAATTTACATAAAATGAGAGAGAGGAATATGTAGCACTTCTTTCCATTAGGCACGTGATAAGCAAACCTATACAAATAATATCCAAGATTCATACTTACATTAAAACATTTTCAATGTTTATTTCTAAGAAAATATTCAAGGATTTTGCAAAACGTTTGGGTGTATTAAAAACGTACCCACCATATACCAGGTTGGCTTATAAATCTAATAATAACTTTCTATTGTGATTTATGTATATTTATTTAAAAAATCCTATAATGAACGCATTCCACAATACCAGTATGCATATTTATAACACAAACTGTAACTTCAAGATGCATGATAATGTCATAAACAATGCGCAGAATCTTAAACATGTACGTGATAATATTTTTATGATAATTCAGGATTATTTCTTGCAAAAAATTACTGGGAGTATTTTATTTTGCTGCATTCCCTTATCTATCTAGATGTATCTAATAAAATAGGTTTCCCGTTATCGAATAAAAGAGTAAACATTTTTGAAATATTCATGCAACGTTAACATCTAAATATCTTCATGTATGTGTTAACTCTTCTGTATATGTGTATGTCACTGAACTCCCGATAAGCCGCTGGAAGGATTTTGATGATTTTTTTATGTATGATTGAACCCAGTATTGTAGTTTTTTATTTTTTCACGGCAGGACAACGTCTACCAGGCCCGCTAGTTTTGTATATATAAAAAAGGCCAAGTTTTGGTCAGTTTGCGCACAGTAAAGAGATTCATAGAGGTGATGAATGTAAACTGTTCTAGTCATTTGGCTACAAAACCCAAAAAAAAAAAATTTAATCCAAAATATGGATTAAATTTTTTTGGCTACTCAATGGATTATGTTCTGAATTTGTTTATTTCTTTGAAAGTAATTTTTAAAGCTCTATTACCTCGAAAATTTTCAGAATATTCCACCTAGTAATTCTAAATTCCATCTGCCGCAGGACCGATGGCCGATGGAGCAGACTCCTGGAGTGGAGACCGCGTCTCGCTAAAGTTAGTGTAGGACGCCCTCCAGTCCGATGGACTGACGACCCGTGCAAGATCGGCGGTAGGCGCTGGATGAGGAAGTCAGAGGACAGAGATGAGTGGCGCCGACTTGGAGAGGTCTACGTTCAACAGTCGACTGCGAATGGTTGACCACGACGACGAATTCGAAATTTAAAGAGGTAACGAACACACTATGACTTTAAATTCAAAACTACGAATCTGTACCTCGCGAATATTACCTATCATATGTTTCGATATTAAATTATTCTTATGTTTTTAAAGTGAAACTTCTATATAGACGAGGTCTTAGGATTTTTCTGTCACGAAAAAGCGTTACGGCCGCCTGGAAGTGTGGCATAAATTTAGACTAGACGTGGTGAGAGGCGGCATAATTTTAGAGTAGACTACGGATGCGTTTTTTGGTTCCGGATCGAATTCAGTTTCTTTGTTTGATAAAATAAAATGTTTAAATAAAAAATGCATTCATTAATATGTACCTAACCTAACCAAATCATAATTTGCAGTAAACCTGCGAAAAATCGAAATGTGTGCTGGGACACAGTAGAAGTTTCACTTCTACTATGTGTCCCAGCACACATTTCGATTTTTTTTATATATACGAGGAGTTTCTACGGACACTCCGATGCATGGAGACTGGCAGCGGCGGTAGTGTCCTGTCGAACTTGCTGGTCTGGTGGTCGCCGAAATACCCACTAAATCTTGTCAGTATTCTTTCAGTCGCCATATGACAGGGAACGGGACTAAGGATGGTGCCAACGCCGCGACAAAAGTATCCTAAACAATCTTCAACTCTGTTTTCGAAACCTACTTTCATAATAACATGGTATCTCAGATCTGGATATTTTATATGTAGGTCTATGGGTAAGCGTCATATGATATAACTACAAATACATGTGGCGAAAATCAATCTCCAATGCCAAATATCGCATTGAAATTCAAATGTGTTAATAAGGTCATATAATTTCAATCACATTAATAACTCAACATATTTAAAATAAAGCAAAAATGTTGCGAGATTGTAAATATATGTATGTATGTAGTATGTATTAAAATAAACGGTGATTCACGCCTTACTGTGTCAAAATCACTCTTGTTTTTTAAATCAGTTTGCGGAAACATTTAATTTATTTCATAACCAGATTCTTGTGTATTTTTTTTTTAATAAATTAGAACATAGATGTAATAATGACGGGCCTTTTGATCCAGTGGTTTAAATTGTAACCCAACCATACTAGACTGTCGAAGCTACGGGTTAACTTTCCTGTAGGGTAAATTTCGTAAAAAACTTTTCAATATTTACTTTAGTCTGGGTGTCTAAAATCTAATATGTAAATTTGTACACGACATGTATATATTATATTAGTTAACGTATAACGTACTATTAATAAAAATGTATTAGACATGTAAGTAATTTCTATTATATAGTAGTAATCTAGATTACTACTAACGCATTTTATGTATGGATCTAGATCCATAGTTCCCTCTTTCTTAAACTACGAAAGAGGTTAAATTGATAAAAAAACTAGATTACTTTGGAAATATGCAATGTGCCGATTGATTTTAGCCTTAGTTTGAATGTTGGATTTAATAGATTTTAGTTATCCATAATATTAGGAAGTTGAGAAAATGTAAATTGTATAATAATCAAACTGGACGAAAACAATTGAACTATAAAAGATTGAGTTTAATTTGCATCTTATTGTCCGAAATGATGCGATGATGAAATAAAACTTGGCTTAATGGTATTTCTTACCAGGCTATAAAATACCTTTAGTCTGACAATTGTCATAAAAGCAGTGATAAAATCTCGATTCAGTTATTTTTTTCATATTCAGTTTTAAGGTAAATCTTGCTAGCCCATACTGCGTGAATTATATCGATTGCTGAAATTACAATGTAAAAAAACAGCAGTTTTAGTTAATTCTTATTATTTGGTGATACTTGATTATATTCTGATTGAACAAAGGTAAATTTAGAAACAATGTGGATTGAACGGGAATTTTCTCACGGAAAGCGGCGACGCGTAAACTTACGCTACGGTCAGTTTACGACCAACTCTCTTGCGTTCACAAGTGAACCACCAAGACACGGATCACGCGAGCGAACGCGCTAATATTACAAACGTATCCAATTATATTTGTTGAATAATAAATAATCAGTATTAATAGCAAAAGGAAATGTGTGCTTTTTGTAATCCTATTGCAAAGAGGAACCTTGAGAAAATCAACATAACCTAAGATGCGAATGAATATTATACACGTAGTATAAGTCATTTATGTAGACATGTTTTTATATTGTAACTATAAGCCTATGCAAGATCAATGCTGTCCAAATAAAGCTAATTTGACTTAAGGGAACAAAGACTGCAACATCCGGTGCGTTAGAAGAACCATTGTCGCATTGTGTTGCGAGACAAGAGACAATATATAATGAGATGTTACTAAACAAATCAAATGATTACGAAATTCAGACCAGTTTTTGCTTCTTATGCAAATGATTTGACATAATAAAGAGGTTGACTTTAATGCGTACAATCAATCCGGATAGTGCGTTGATATATAAATCTTACTCATATTTAGAATATTTATATTGACATCTAGAAGCTAAACAGATTCTACCAGTACACGAAATAAAAGATTAATATTAAGATGTTAAATAAAGCCTTTATTGTTGATATAAATGTAAGTACTTATATACAAAATTAAAGCTATCAAATTTTATAGGAGAATATCAAAGAACATACGCATAAGACGCCCTAACCGTTAACGTACCACAATATAACTTATATAAGAGCAAAGGAAGTATAAATAGAAAGCAATACACTTCAGAATGATGAATGGGAACGAGATTATCTATAGGCAGCAGAAGTCAAGTTGCCTTTACGACGCGCATTGGTTTTAGAGTTGAGACAATGTAACGCGACTAACAAATGTACTGGCACACCTCAACTAAGCGTTCCTTAGCTGCTCTCAGCAAGCCAGGGCATCGGAGTGAAAGCTTGCTACAGCTATCGCTACTATATTACTATATTACTGTTTCAATATTTAATGAGTATCTCCGATTATAATCCACTTGATCCTATTTAAAAATTTTCATATGTTTTAGCATCGACGACCAAAGAAGTTGAAATTTAAAAATAGAAAGTAGTTAACACAATGAACCCTAATCTTTGTACGTATAGGTATATTGTTACAATTTCTTCTTTTAGACGATAGAGATTTTGTATGTAATAATTTATCATGGAAATATTCTATAAAATAGCAAATACAGTGAAAAGAAACTTTGCTGTTGTTCTATTAGCAAATTTATCTAATATACAATTAAAAAGTTGAAGTAAACAATTAACATATTATTCATTGTTGTTAAATAATGCAACAATGCAGCAGTTAAAATATTTTCACATAACCGTTTGTTAAGTTTACTTACCAGAGCGACGGCTTAGTGTCAATACTATTTCATTTCCTGCCTCCGATGTCAAGTACCATGGTTGATGTGTTGTAATTCATATAAATTATGCAAAGACATATAAACAAACAGTTAAGAACGAATAGATACCGACTTTCGACCATTTGAACTGTATATCTAATACTTTTTTATTTATGATCGTTATGATGATTCAGTGTAGTAATAGTAAGTACATAATGGTTAAAGAAACCATTACTTAGCCCATAGTATGTAGCCCATAGTAGTCTGGGTGAATATCATGAAGATCGCGATAAAGTGTTTGGAAGGGAAAAACAAATTACATAATAAGTAGAGCAGAGAATATTTATTTTCCAGCGACAGTTAAGTTTAAGTAAATCCTTTAGCTGTTATGCTATTGTGTTTCCTGTATTTATTTTATTTATTTATATTAATTCATTAACAAAAAATATTTGTCTCTGAAATATAATACGTAGTCATAATTACAATTATAAAAAATCTAATTTACAATAAACATTATTAATTTTACAAAAATATGTCACTAGGAAGGCATTTTTATATAATTATATTATTATTTAAGCACAAAAATAATCGTCAACTGAATAATATGCTTGTTTAAGAAGGAATGCTTTGACGATACGCTTAAAAGATTGCATTTTGTATATATTTAGCTTTAGGTAAGGAGGTAATTTGTTATTGTTTAATGAATACTAAAGTTCTAGGTACTTTGGTTAAACGCTGTTTTGCTTGTGATAAAAGTATTTTATGTACTATTGGATAGAATAGGATGGATAGGAACAAATATCCACCGGAACAAAGAACTAAATTACAGCATCATGATATTGATGACTTTTCTGAGGTAATCATTACTCATTGGGACACGCGTGGGATGATGTACATTATTTCTTCGCAGAAAAGTGACGAAACCTTTCAACTTGATTCACTTTTGAATGAATACAGCAACCTAGTAAACATAAATATTTATGAAATAAAATTAAAGCAAAATGATATAAAACAGAATTTATAAATCAATGACAAATACTGTAATTAAAGTTAATTTAACGTGATTTTTAATATTTCCATAATGTTTATAAATGACAAAACATTAAAGTCATTATGATTTCTTATATATGGTGACATCAACGGTATATTAATAGTAACTGCAAAAAAGTTTTTGTTGCTAGTACAATAATTGTACCATATATTAATATGAGTAGGTATTATAATATTATAGTGTAGAATCTACTGTTCCTTATATTGAATGTAAATTATTAAAACTACTGCTTCCATATATATACGGCTTGATGATGCGGTTATGGTGATATGGTGTGATAAAATTTTTAATAAATATACAAATTTCAATCTTATACACAAAATATATACGAAATCTTCCAATTTCGTCAAATTATTACAAACTACAACTTTAAAAACATGTTATGCTAATTTTAATAAATTTAAATGTAAATAGGTGGCCCCATATTAAACGGAAAACAGGGAAAAACTAAGAATCTTTTTATGAATGAATGCATTTATCAACAAAACGTATGTACATACGAGCATACATTTTAAATTTAAACGCTAATTTAATTGTTAAAATTACAATATGAATCATTTTTAATAAAGCAAGCAATTGTGATGAATGTTTTAACTGACAAGGTCATTGCCGAATTCCCAATTAATATTAACTTTGTGTAAAAAAAAGAAGACAAAGAACATATATGAGTTAAGTCATTTAAAAAATACTTCAATGACAAGTAAAGAGCGATATAGAGACATTCTCAACCAGTTCCACAAAACGTAACGGTTGTTAAGTGATTGCTTCTGCAAGGAGCATGAGAAAATGTTACGGGTTATCAAACGGATTACTTATATACACTGTTATGTTAGAATATTGCGTGACTAGAATAGGTATAAAAAAGTTCTTTGAGATGTCACTCTACACTATTGATACATACTTTATAGACATTTTAAATTCAATTTAAAAATGGGCAAAATTTGTAACTACGAAATTATTCGAAAATGACGAGAATTCAGATCAAAGACATCACAAGTTAAAATGTATGTTTACTCAGCCCCTAAATATATCTGCTATGAGTCAAAATACAACGTTGAAGTAATTCAAGTATTTAGTGGTTTAGTTTCTAGAATGCTTGCTTGCCTCTGTACTATTTATTCTGTGAACAGTTGACGGTTCTTTTATTACAGCTATAAAAACTTTGGGAGCACACCAGATATACTCGCTGATTTACCACCCAATATTTGGTTTTCACGGTTTACTTGCGAAGCTGTTTGTAAATATTATACGGGACAGGTTCCGTACGAAGCAAAGCTTTTAACGTGGACTGGGCATGTTTAATGTTTCATGACGAGTCAGTTTTTAAAACTACATTTCAACCGTAGAACGTAAACCCTATTTCAAATTTCAACATTAGATTACCCAGAAAAATGAAAATGCTGCTAAATATTATTTTTAACAAGATAAGTCGTATGTGTGTCATTGATAGACATATTTAAAATTTTGTTGTAAATTGTATCCGTTTTAACATGTAATATTTCGAAGTTTCTATAAACATAAATATTTTATTTATTGTAAAGATACCCGAAGCTGAAAACGTGTACGTGCCAGGTTACAGGTTAAGCTGCAGTAATATCATAAAATAGGACATCTTAATGAATAACGATCTGTTGATATTTCAATGTATGTACATTGGTCAGTTCGAGACTTTATTATAACCATTATATTCGTTCAATAGAAAGTTTATTGCCTCCGGTATAGCTGTTTTATAAAGCTGTCCACGCAAAAATTGGTGTCAGGAGGAAGATATAAAACTTGTTACTGCAGTTTATGAATAGATGATAATTAAACTAAAGCGAACTAGATTTTGCTCAGCGTATATTTATTATCGCTGTCGGCAATACTAAAGTAAAACTGAACTGAATTTATTTAAGAATCTCTATGAATTTCTAAGCCGTGATAACTTAATAGTTAACGTAATCACGTTTTTAAATGAATTAGGTGTGAACTTCAGCCGGGAAGCACACGTCACATTGCCTTACATCTTGTTCTAATTGCAGAAACCGAACTGATAATTTTTAAATGTCCATTTTAACACAAGTTTGATACTTGTATTTATTTTAGTCTCTGCAATAAAGACTCTACTTACTCTTTACTAACTAATTATCCTAGAAATGAAAAACTAAACCCAGCAATGGGACGTCTATAGGCTTATATTATAAATCTTTAAAGGCCTTACAACGATGTGGAAGTTGCGCAAAATTACTAATTAATGCGACTGTGTATTTATGTTTCTAGGTTAGGTATTCAACGGGACTTGTGACTTATAAACATTCAATGAGCATTATTCGTATGACATGCTTATGATAAACTTTTGAATGGATGCAACTGTGAAACATAAATAAATACTGCTTTGAAATAGGTTTTCACACATTACATTGCTTTGACATAATGCAAACACAAAATGCATTTGAAAGCCATAAATTAAAATGAATACAGCTAATCCTATTACAAGATGATAAAACAGAAGTTTATAGTAAATATATACACCTTTTAAGACGTGACTTTTGTACATATATGTAGTTTTATTTACGAAGTAGTATTTATTTATACACAACCAATCGGTACTAATATACCAATGCGAAAGTAGCTTTACTACAATGTTAGTAAATTCCATCTTCAGGCCTTGTGAATGACCAGATTTTCGTAAATTTTGGTTTAAATGTACGTGCTAGAAAGAGTTGATCATAGAATACTTATTTCTAAAACCTTAGATACTTACCGCGAGATACAAAGTGAAATTATACGCAAACGATGCTGGGAATCTTTTTACATATGACTTTGCAAGGTTGGTGTGTCCGTTTAAGGAAAAGCCCACTTTTTCTTGAAGATTATTCTAAAATATAGGCTATACCTTACTAGACCCCCTCCCCATCCAATCCTCAGCCGTAGAATATATATAGACTGATGCCAAACCAGAAAGTTCTTGTGGCAATTTTTTTAAGTCATATTTTTTTAATATAATTTAAGTTGAGATTTTGTACAGAAACAATTCTTTGGATAAAAACAATGAATATTCTAATATATTGTATACGCCGAAAACTCTTTACATAATAAGCATAGATACAGTTAAACGAATATTAACATTGAGCTGGTTCATTCATATCAAACAGACCAGTAAAACATCACATAATTCAGCGATGCTGAAATTAAAATAACTATACAACTGCGTCTCTTGTATGATTATACATGAATGAAGATTAAAATTAAATATTGCATTGTAATAAATATTTAACAATGGACAAATTATAAACGAAAGGCGACAGGGCTTGGCTGCCTGTCAACTCACCTATACTTAACATACCGATGCTAGTAGCAACGCCTATCAACAACGCGTGTCACAGATTGTCTTTGAGTGCATTGTAACAATCGCTTATACTATAAACACATAACACACATAAGTCATCTACTCATCGTCACTCAAAATTCTAAAAACTATCAAGGTGATGGCTTAACAAATACTTTTAATACAAATTGGTTACAATAAGATTCGCAATTTTTGAGAAATAAGGTATTTCTGATTAAATGCTTATTTTAACACCTTTTACACAAATGAAAAAAATAGTGGCTTGTCGCCCCGACGGAACTCTGAAATATAAGTAAGTGTTTAGCTAATTTTTTAATATTTTAAATTATTTACATTTCTTTACACTTGTGCAAACCTTACTTGCGTCACCATTATTACCATACTTATTACATTTGGGTATACCTTAGAGCTTAGACCATAAATAGAATATTTTTTTACAAAAACTAAACCGACTTCACACTTAAAAGCAAAAAATAAATATTTAACGGACTTCTTTCAACAACATCTTGAAGTCAGTGCAAAGTAAAACAAAAGAGTAACAACGAATTTACAAAATATATAAATTTTATGTTTTATTAGCTAAGAGAGTGTCGGGGTGAAGGTAAGGAAAGGAATGCTCCGGTGGTTCGGGCATGTGGAAAGAATGCATGATGAAAGAATGACTAAACAGATATACAATGCAAAAGTGGATGGATGCAGAAGTCGTGGAAGGCCACGACACACCTTCCATGATCAAATTGATCGTGTACTAGCAGAAGGTGATGTCAGGAGCCTTAAGAACAGACGAGCTTGCATGACAAGAGTTATGAATGTCAAAGAGGCAAGTGAGGTGTGTAAGAATAAGCCTAAATGGCACTCTGTTGTTCGTGCCTACCCCGCAAGGGAACTAGCGTGAAGTTATGTATGTATGTATGTTTGTATGTATTAGCTGTACCTGGCAGACGTTGTCCTGCCCTTAGAAATAAAAATTTAGAACCCGATTGCAGCGACATTTACCAGGACCAATAGTTAATTTAAACCATTCCCGAATCTACTTTAATAAAAACAAAAAATCATCAAAATAGGTCCCACCGTTTAGGAAACTTTAGCGGTGCCACCTACCGGTAGATCTAATCTTGACCATCCCGGGATCCACTTGAACACACACAAAAATAATTTCACCTAAATATTGGAACCCGATTACAGCTAAATTAATTATTTTACATGTATTATATCAATAAAATAACTCCGACCGAAGCATCTGTTTTAAACGATATTCAGTTTTTTTATATCCTCTTTGACGATATTTGCAGCACGCATTCTGACAATTCTATGTCAAACGTCATAAGGTTGCATTAAAAAGTTTATATTGTCCAAAGCGCTAAGGTTAGATTAGAAATAATTTTATATGGTGGTTAAGTATTCTTAAATTTTCAAATTTTCCGCGCAATTTTCAATTTTAATTTTTCCTTTCACAAGAACCTTCTCCTGACAATAACAAACACAACAAAAAAGAATTAACGAAATCGGCCCAGCCGTACACGCGTGATGGCGTGAGCAAGGGAAATAGGGATTCATTTTTACATATATAGATTTGACACTAACTTCAAGAGTTGTACAAAGAAGTCTGTTAAATATTTATTTTTTGGTTTTTAGTGTGAAGTCGGTTTTGTTTTATAAAAAAATCTTTACTCTTTAGTTGTCTAAATACTTCAATACATACATACATACATAACTTCACGCCAGTTCCCTTGCGGGGTAGGCACGAACAACAGAGCGCCATTTAGGCTTATTCTTACACACCTCACTTGCCTCTCTGACATTCATAACTCTTGTCATGCACGCTCGTCTGTTCTTAAGGCTCCTAACATCACCCTCTGCTAGTACACGATCAATTTGATCATGGACTTCAATAGCTTTAGAAATAATATATTAAGCACTTGTAGAAATTGTACAACTGGCACGTGTATACAAATTTGCCATTTGCTCTCGATTTCTTTGCGATCCACAAATCAGATTCTGCCATTGTGACTATGGGACCATCTCGGGAGTATACACTTACGAATAAAGAAAACAATTTGAAAATCGGTTTACAATTTGAAAATCGGTTTACAATTGACGAGGATATCGTGTTACGAAGAAGTTGGTTAACAATTTTCGTAAATTTGTCTAATTCCTTGGAATCCACTCATTAGATCCTGACAGGGTGATAATGGGACCAATTCGGGAATATAATCTTTCGATTAAAATAATATTTTTTTTAATCTGTTCACAATACACGGAGAAATCGAGTAAAGAACATACAAAAAAACATACAGACGAATTGAGAAACTACTCTTTTGGTGAAGACGGTTAAAAACGGAGTCTCGGACTCTAAATGAAGTCTGCTAAAGGATGTTGATTCTGGAATGGGATGCCGATCGTACCACAGTACGTTACGAAAATTAAATAATCGATTAAGGACCGATTTTTCAATCATCAGGTAAAATATATCAGTCGAATAAATTATAACCTGAGTGAATTCAAAAGTGAAATCATTCAATTGTTTTATTCATGTAACTGAAATTTTTAATTTTTTCAGGGTATTCTTTATTACTATGAGTAACCTTTATTTGGTGTATGAAAAATCGGTCCAAGTAAGGATAAAGGTAGAATAGTTTCCAATAGATAGTGAAATAGTGTATTACTAATACCTACATAGACGCAAAACACGTGTATAAGTTTACGCACACAAGTTAAAAAAAAAACCTTTACTTCATCTCTTGATATTCTAGATGTCAGTCAAGGATTTCACTTGTATAATTATAAATTTAATGTTGATTTAATTCACTTCAACATGTAGTCATTTTGTAAAACTTGTAGGTGTAATCAAAGAGTTGACGTAAGGCTGAGATAACGTAAGCTTCGACATTGTACTGTTAGAATAACTGAAATAATATAAATAACATGCCAATATGCTTGCCTTAGCCAACCATCACGAAGTGGACATCGAGCTAAGACTTAAGCTCTGGGGTGGAAGTATTAACGACATAAGGCCAAAAGTAGCTCAAGCGAAATTGCAGCAAGCATTATGTTCCCTCATTCTTCTTTTATAGAATGCTAAATAGTCCAAGAGTTATGAATGTCAAAGAAGCAAGTGAGGTGTGTAAGAATGGGCCTAAATGGCGCTCTGTTGTCCGTGCCTACCCCGCAAGGGAACTGGTGTGAAGTTATGTATGCATGTATGTGAATAGTCCATGTATTGAGTAGCGAGTTACCGTATACTCATTTTATCCATGTTCTTTGAGAATTGCGACGGACAAGTACCATAGTTCCAGATCCTAAGCTAGTCTAGCAATTTCTGACACATGCACCATATTTTATGATGATCGCTTTATTATCAAAGCCCAAGACATAAGACTACAAAATCAATCACACATTTTTCATTAATAGAGATGGATGTAGGTATGTACACGGTTAAAACACTACAAAACCAACTGATATTGAATTAGTAATATATTACAAATGTTATATGTAAATACATAATATTATAAAATTCTCAACATGCTGTGTCTGTACATTCAGGCTATTTAAAAACTAAAATGGAATCTATACTAATATTATAAAGCTGAAGAGTTTGTTTGTTTGTTTGTTTAAACGCGCTAATCTAAGGAACCGCTGGTCCGATTTGAAAAATTCTTTCTGTGTTGAATAGCCCTTTTATCGAGGAAGGATATAGGCTATATACCATCACGCTAAGACCAATAGGAGCGGAGCACCAATGAAGAATGTTTCAAAATTGGAGGGTTTTGAAAGCAAATTCCACGCGGATGACGTCGCGGGCACAGCTAGTTAACAATATAAATGACGGAGAACACGATCCTTTTTTTAGATGACTTGTCTGTTTGTTCGGGATTCACCTAAAAACTACTGGGCCGATTTCGATGCTGGTTTCGCTGACGAACAGTATATTCTGAGGCTTAAAATATGCGCTACTTTTTATCTTGGGAATCTTGCGGGAATATTTCTGGGAATTATTTTATGGCTAATTGAAAAAAAATCGAAGTCCAATATGATTTTTCACTGATCGATAGCAATTTTACATAATACAATGTGGTATATTTTAACCCGGGAATCCCGCGGGAATTTTTCCGGGAACGATTTTTAGTCGTTCAGGTGCATAAAAATTAGCTTATTCCGACACATATTTCACTAAAACGATAGCTTACATTATTTTCTAAAAGCTGCGGTACTTTGTGTCCCGGGAATCCCGCAGGAATTTCAAGTCGCGGGCAGATCCTAGTTACAAATAAAATTGCAAAGATTTTCTTGATCTCATATTTAAAGGTACATGTTGCTAAAACATGTTACCTTCAATTTGGATTAACTTTTTTTTATGTCATCCTAAAAGTTGAATAAGGTGACCGTGGCTAATAAAAACATACTTGAAAGGAAATTGAATATTATAATGGCCAAAAATCTTAAATTATTATCTTGAGGTTATCCTCTGAGAATATTCAAAAATATATATACCTACAAAATGAAGTAGTTAATAGCTCAGTGTATATAAGGCACTCAGGCAAACGTGGGTTTGGGTTTACATCTGACCTGCAACACTGCTGACTTCAGACCTAGTATGTATATTGTTACAATTCCTACATGCTGTCGTTGAAGAAATATATATAGGGGGAAATCCGAAAGCCAAGAAAAATCTTGGCAAAGCGTGACGGATATACCTGAAAATGGATAGTTCTAAGTCCAGCAGTAAAATGTATATGCGTTGATATTATTATTATTCATATATCCAAGAATAAATTAAAAATTATACTCGAAATTTTATAACAAAGGAATTGCAAAAGGTCAACATGCAATCTGCACGTAAGACAATTATTATTATTCGTGAAACGTAGTTAGAGGATGTCTAAGAAAGTCTAAAGTGTTTACTTTTCAAGAACACCTACACTAGCCTCCTTTGTAGCATTAAATAGTTTCGTAATGTAAACATTTATATGTTACGTAGACAATTTAAATATATATAATATAACTAGCTGTCTCGGCAGACGTTGTTCTGCCCTGAAGATATAAAATTTAGAACCTGATTGCAGCGCCACCTACAGGGTCCAAATGTAAGCTATCCTATCTTTCAAGTCGGATCAAACTGCACACGGTGTGCAAATTTGATTAAAATCGGTCAAGTAGTTTAGGAGTCCATCGCGGACAAACAACGTGACACGTAATTTATATATATTAAGATAATAACAGTCCATAAATGTCCTGGGCTGGGCTCGGGCCTCCCATTATAGAGCGATTTAAATATAGTACAGGTAAATTAGCTTCGAGATGTTACGTACGTACGTACGTACGTACGTTTGTAGTAGTGTACGGTCGGCACATAAATAAGTAAACTAATACTTTTACTTATATATATTTTTATCGGCAGGTATTTAATATAAATAAACGATATTAAAATATTAAACATAATTTTTAATACTAAATTGTTGGTGCCTGTTCTAAAGATTGACATTTGCTTTCTGATAGCACCTTTCCGATGGAAGTCAATGATGGAATATCATTGTTGATTTAGCAACTAATTGAGCGGGGGTCATAATACTGCTCGCAGTGTTATTGCACTAATTTTCGAAATATTTGTACGAATTATGCAAAACTTCTTGAGTTTGGGAAGTCAACAGCTTACCTCGAGCACGTATCAATATCGGAACCCTTTTAAATTTAATATCAAATAACAACAAATAATAACACTGAAATATAAATAACAAGAATGAACCACAAATAAAAATCAATTAATTATCAAAATAAAACCAAATAGTCAAACCCACATGAATTAGATTTTTTTTTAAATTATTTATTTGACTTTCGCCATTAACTTTTCATAAATATATTTTCTTCTTCTAAATGCAACAAACCTCTTTTTGCTGATTTTACAAGAAATTTTAAATTTCAAGTTTAGAATTCCTTTAAATATACAAATACTACTCTACAAACGCAAAAATTTCTCGAAGCTAATTTACCTATAATTAATAAATTGTTATGAGTAACAATGAGTGAAGTTAAATGTGTGGCGATGAAATGATAATCCAATGAAAAGATCTACTTTTAACGTGAGGGTATCCTATCGTTGCTGCTGGCCAAATTTACTTATAGTCGAAGTAACTTCCTTAGCTGCGGCTTCGCTCGCTTTACTGTAGATTTTGTCAATTCATTCAGGTTTTAATTCTTAAAAATCTGAAGCAATTTTTAATAATCATCAAAATACCGAATACCTACCCGTTACGCCATCTAGCAAAGGTAGAACTAACCATGAGAGTAACATAATAAAGTTGAACATTGTCATTGTCGTTACCATGATGGTGTATTTGTTAGTGATTGCCACGGTTGCGGCAATAAAATGCGACCGCAGCGCCATTTTTGGTTATATTCATCTATCCCTCGAGAACAATACTTTTTTCTGGATGAAAGGCCTACGTCCTTTTCTATACCCCTGACAATTGGTTACACAGTTGAAGTGTAAAAGTGTCACAAGCTAACTTACAGTCGCATTTATAATATTAGGTACAATTAGTACATTTAAGCTCCCAAAAATATGTTATAAATGTATGCTCGTTTGAGTAAAACTTCAGCTTTACAATACGATACCTGTAATTTGTTCAATAAAAAATACGAAAAAGTCAACTTAAAAGTCATTTCCTGGTTAAATATTTTAATTACCGTACAAAATTATATTCCAATTGTATAATGTGCTGTATTTTTATATTTGCAGCCTGCAAGTAAGTAACAACAACTGACAGGCAGACAAGTTAATCATATTGTAAAGTGATGTTAGCGTATAATTTTTCGACAGGTAATCAATCATTAATACTTTTGTCTTTAATGAATATCAAACTTAATAGAATGGCTCGCGCAGATTCGCGCTTCGAGATTATGAATATGGCAAGCCCAAGATGGCCTGCCCTTAACAGCATAGTATGTTCGTAGTTTTAAATAACTGGTTGGATATTAGACGGGAAATACTGGATCAATATTGCATTTTAGTTTGCTATAATATATTTATTACTTACAATACACGAAGTTTCTAAGTAAAATACATAAAGTTTTGAGCCCAGTTTCTTACCTGAAATTAAACAAAAATGTATTATTTTGACGCGGTAGAAAAAGCAATGATACAATATCTATACTATAATAAACCTGTAAATAGTTCGAGTTTGTACAATGCGTTTTAAAATATGAAAAAAATCAGGGGGGGCTAATTCGAACCAGCAGATTCCGAAAATGCAATTTTTAGACGTTTTGTCGGTGTGTCTGTCTGTCTGTCTGTCTGTCTGTTAGAGCATCACGTAAAAACTACTGAACGGATGTAAACGAAATTCGAAACGGAGCTAACTTATATTACGGGTCGTAACTTAGGATACTTTTATCCCTATAAATGAGGTCGTTTCCCTGGGTTACGTGAAAATAGCCATAAAAAATGGCGAAGCGATCGCATCGTTTTGAAATGGCAGGAGCAATATTGACGGGACTGTCACTGCCAGATAGCTGAAGTTATATGAAGTAACTTGGCTGCTTTTAAAATTAAGGTTCAGCAAAAAAAAACCACGCTGACAAAGTCTCGGGTAACAGCTAGTACGTAATATATTCTAAGCAGAAACTTTCGAACATAACGTGTAAACAATATGAATGAATTTAAAAAAACTATCTGACTACTTATAAAGTTTGTTGTTACAGTTAATTTGAAAAACAGACAGTAATACATGTTAATGTTATGTATAATTAATTATTTTATTACAGTAAGTTCCTGTAATTTACAGCCATGAGAATATTTACGACGTTGACAGAGCCTCGTCGTATTTTGTCAATGAATATAATATATTCTGGTTTTAATAAAATATGTCAGATACAAAGCGTTATGTATGAGAAGGGTACGTACGTAACAATAAATTAAATCAGTGCTATATTTTAATTTTTACACTTTGAAGTTGTTCTGAGGCGATTTTGCATATTATTTTTTTTATATTGTAATACTAGTTGTGCCCGACATTTCATCCGCGCATAACTTCGAATTTTTACTGTACATATTATATCTTGACTTGAACAGCGCAAGACATTTAAATGGAACATACACTAAAATATAAAATAAAATTCCTATTTTAACTACCAAATTTCCATTACAATTAGACTAAGTAACCTTCATAAAAGAGAAAGTATAGATTACAACTATAACAATATTGTTATTCTATAGTCTAATTCAAATAGGACGGTATGTATGGCTGAAACATACATACTACACACACATACATAAAACGTAATTTGTAACGTTATCGTAAACTTTCCTACGAAAGAGATATTAATTTTCATAATATAAACATACTAGTGTAAGCCCGCGACTTTGTCCACGCCTGGCTTGAAATTCCAGCAGGATTCCCGAAACAGAGTATTTTAGTGAAAATTGAAATACCGCCTCGGTAAAATTCCCGCGGGATTACCGGGATAAAAACCATCGCACATTTATTATATAAAATTTGCTGTCGATCAGGGATAAAATCGCATTGGAATTCGAAGTTTTTTTAAATCTGGCCATTTCAAATCGGTCCTAGAAAAATTCCTGCGAGATTCCCGGGTTAGCGCAGCGCAGATTTTAAATCTATGATTTAGCTGTCGATCAGTGAAAACCGCATCGAAATCGGCCAAGTAGTTTTTACGCGAATCCCGAAGAAACAGACAAATCGACAAACAGAGAAGAGATATGAAAAAATTGTATCATGTTCTCCGTCGTTTATATAGTCAATTCCAGTTGCTTTTCTTAAATAGCTTCAATGTAAAGACACAGCATATTTAGAATTTTATATATTAGATAGATATTTACACTTGTTGCTATTTAATTATAATCTTATAGAATCGCGATGTTTATTTCTCTATTTACGTAATTTCTTCCATACCGTCCTATTTGGAATTATAATGTCAATCAATCATAACGAAACTGTCGGCCATCTTGTTTAATGGATGGAATAAATTTAACACAAAGCTCCTGAATTTTTCCCACCATTTTTCGATTGTGTAACGTGTTAAATCTCAGTTTAGTTGGCATAGGTGACGCAAAACGTTTTTTTAAAAAACATTCAGTGTTTACCCGCCAATGTACGGACTAGGCGCGGCAGATTTCACTGCTACCGTTAAATGATTTAGCAATGGATGTGTCATGCTTTTAAATAGACATCTATACAAACAATCGCACTACCATTTCATTGATTCAATCTGTATGAATATTATTATCGCTGGCGATACTTGAATTCCATTGAGTAAATCGTCATTTATTTATCGACTACCTATACAATATTGTGCCGCATACTTGATTACTTTCTGATCTAAGTAGGTATAATATAAACATTGACAGATTATCGTCATTAAACAATAATAAACAATAGTTTATTAAGCACCAGAACATTGTTATAACAGCAGCAGGAAGTGCTATTATAATAAAAATATATTAAAACTATATAATTAAGATATTAGAGAAAACTAAAAGTAATTATTAAATTTGTAAAAACTAACACTTAAGCTGGTCGATGCTTCTACTATATTTATAGTTCCCTCCTATAATGTAGGTATTACCTGGCTGTTATCTTTATCTTCATATGTAGATACATAGAAATGTTACAAATGAGAGGTTACACTGTCTTTTACTTTAATATCTTATGCTGACAACAGACGGACCAACGAAACTGAATCAATTTGGTTGAATTCAAAGTTCCACGGAACTACAAGGATATGACAGTTCAATGGCAATTAATTATTCATATTTATAGCGATTTCTTTGGTTGATGCATCCAAATACATTTTTTTTATTGGAGGAGTTCAGCACATAGGCAGACGGCCCACTTGATGGAAAGCGGTTACCATCGCCTATGAACATTTGTAACACCAAAGGCGCCGCTGCTGCTCTCTTAAGGGAGACTAGAACCTGGTCACTAAAGCCGTAACACAACACAAGGTTCGTATGGCGACATACTCTATACCATCCAGTCGGGCAAATACCCTACCACCTGGCTGTGGGTTGTTTTGTCGCCTCTTACAATAGGCCGCCCGGCCGCAGGAAATTCTATTTTTTCTCCGTTCCTCCACGGATGGTGGCGTTATCGCTGATAGCGATCTCTTCCAGATAACATTGGGATGGACAGAGAAATATGACGTTTGATATCGGCTAAGTTCATTTTCACACAGTATAAAGGGTCCAAAGCGGTCGACTTTGGAGAATCGCTTAGGGAAATCACGGGTGTGGATATACTGGTGGTTGCAAGATGTAGCATAAAGTTCCAGTTTATGTCGATACTTGTCATGTTCATCATAATAAATAATAATAAAATAGTTTATTATCCACAGCGTTGTAACAACGATAACAGAAAGTGCTATAAAGATCTATTACAATAAAACAGGTAAATTAATATAATAATAATATGAGTCTGCGTAAACGATCTCTTTAGGCCCTCAGTTGTTGTTCCTATGTCTTCTGTATCACAGATGTCAGACTAATGTACTATTCGACTCTTTTGGCACAGCATTGTTTGTGCCTACAAAGAAAAAAGTTGAACAAAAATCTACAGAGAAAAGACACGTTCCCGTTAATCACTTTGTTTGTGACGAGCAAGCCGTCAACAAGTGACGAGGCGCCGTGTCGTCACCACACGAGTGAACGAATGACCAACTGTTAAACAGTTAAATAAAAGTAAACAAGAATTAGTATGCATCGCCGGACTGATGCACGAAGCTTGTTATACGCTACTTAAACATCATTTACAGTGATGCTTAGAAAGCTTTCGAAATATTTACCATTGCAGTCCAGTTTGGACTAAAATAACATGCTTCCTAGTAATCAAATTTTAAAAATACCATGAAAATAATTAACTCAAACCATAAAAATAATTAATATAGTCAAATAGTCATACATAGGAACTATTAGTATACCGGCTATTAATTTAATTGAATGTATTATATTATATATTATACTGAGTATTTATTTACTTTGAATGTTTGAATGTATTCATACCAATAAATACTGGTAGTGTTCCCAACAGTTATTAAAATACAAACAGATTTCCCGGTGACACTATTTCATACCTCGGTTCCTAAACTAATTACTTCATCTTTCATTATTATTATTTAAATATTACCTCATAGACCATCGTCCAACAACAATTGACGTTCTAAATAACAGCATACTTATTAATGGTGTTAAGTCTTTTAATAAAAGACCTAAAACAGCCATACTATATATCAAAACACATTCTTACATAGACCAGGTAAAGATACATACAAACCATTTTCATGTCAATTTTAACCAAGTAAAAATACAATAAAATTAACAAAATAACTTCTTTACTCGAATAATTGCTTACAGGCACATATCGTCTCGACTAATAACTAAAACTAATAACTAATAACTAATTGATCGTGTACTAGCAGAAGGTGATGTCAGGAGCCTTAAGAACAGACGAGCGTGCATGACAAGAGCTATGAATGTCAAAGAAACAAGTGAGGTGTGTAAGAATAAGCCTAAATGGCGCTCTATTGTTCGTGCGTACCCCGCAAGGGAACTGGCGTGAAGTTATGTATGTATGTATGTATGTAATAACTAAAACCCCATGCGATTTACGCGAATTTCTGAAAGCAAATACTTTCTGCAACGACGAAGTCTATCGTGATTAAAAATTGCTAAAGGTCTCTCTCAGACCAAAAACTCTTACACGATATCATTTTACAGAATCCATATTTCTTTCATAGTTTCATTAATTAATATTTAAAATATAAGAATAAGTAAATTGGCGCTATACTGTTCAATATTTATTTATATAAATGACACATCTTAACAACTCTTGCATGACAAGAGTTATGAATGTCAAAGAGGCAAGTGTGGTGTGTAAGAATAAGCCTAAATGGCACTCTGTTGTTCGTGCCTACCCCGCAAGGGAACTGGCGTGAAGTTATGTATGTATGTACATCTTAACAGAGTTCACGTCAAGATTTCACTAAAAACTGAATTGGACACTAAAGGCTATAATATTGATTATAGGGCCAAAGAAATATGGACCACCCGTAGAGGTTACATATTCAATAACTAAGTACCATTGTCCACTCGACGTAGGTCAAAGTTCTCAAATTAAACATGTATCAAGGTTTTTTTTTATTCAATTCGTCATAACTCTATTCATTATTAAATTATTGCAATACATTACTAGATACTCCGGGATATAAAAAAATAAACACGAACCACGTTGTTTGACCGACCACAAATGTTTTGAGATATACATATTAAGCTGATCAAAAGCTCAACATTTGGTGTTCCAAATGCAAAATCTATAAAAATATGAATATTGTCGCTGTACAAATATGGAAAATATTTATTTAATGCCTTCAATTAACATGCCAACAGATACTATCTTGGGTATTATTCATACTTGATGGCTACGTTCCATTAGCGACTCACAACGACCACGTTCACGACGGCGATGTATCCCGTTCCACTTGCTTGCCGGTGTTACAATCGTAAACCCAAGTGGAACGGCTATTCTATCCACCCCTTGACATGGGTCGTTGTGAGCGTTGTGTGATGGAAAATGATGACGTCATTAGTGACGTTTTCACCACGACCATAACGATCGCGGTCGCCTTGTGGAACGGCTAACTGAGTATTTTGGGCGTTGTGAGCTACTAATGCAACGCCCTGGATATGATTTTGAAATTAGATCAGAATTTACAGAACCTTTGGCTAAGGATAGTCCCTCTTAATCTCCCAGCGTTTTGGTCTAACCTCTCTTTGGTATAACAGAAATTGTGTAAGTTTGGTAACAGTAATTTCTTGAGTTTACCACTAAGTTCTATATTCTAACTATATTCTTTATGGTTTACTTATCCGTGCAGGAACGGAGAAAGAATACAATTTCCTGCGGCCGGGCGGCCTGTCGTAAGAGGCGACAAAACAACCCATAGCTAGGTGGTAGGTCATTTGCCCGATTGGATGGCTACCAGCCCTGGTCTAAAGCCTGTCGCCATAATAACCTTGAGTTGTGTTCCGGCATTAGTGACCAGGTTCCAGTCGTCTCCCTTAAGAGATCGGCAGCGCATGTGTAGCACCGTTGGTGTTGCAAATGTCCATAGGCGACGGTAACCGCTTTCCATCAAGTGGGCCGTCTGCCTGTCTGCTGAACTCCTGCAATAAAAAAAAGTATGATTTTAAATATCGAACACCGACTCTGAAGTGATCAAATTTATACTTAATAAAAGTTGTGTACTACGCAAGTACAAGTAATTATGTCATCTATTTATAAATAACTATGAACGATTCTACCAAACGGATGGCTCTTAATACATATTACCTACCCAAACATAAAGCACTTGAGTAAGTACTCAAACTGTATGAACGGCAATTCAAAGCACGGTGTCTTGAAACCACTTGATTTTGTTCTTCATTTTCTAATATAATAATTAATTATAAGATAAAAGCTTCGAATGGTTTCCTACTAATTAATACGTTTTATAGCAATGTCTGTGGGACTAATATTAAGGATATAAAACTACATGAACAATGCCATTTTAGATAAGTTATCAATATTAATTATTATAATGAATTTGATGATAACAGCAATGCAACAAAAGTCTGACGTAGATGATGTTATCAATGGTAGTCCTAAACATAATACCACTAATTAAATGCTATTATTCCAATGAACCAACAATATCGTTTATGTAAATTATTTAAAGCACAATATAAATCTAACTTAATAATTCCGATAATAATGTATCTATTGCCTTTTTTACTGTATCTTTTGTATCTATAATTAACTGTATTTATCCGACATAATTTAATTGAATACAATACATTTTTTGTGAATAGAATAATCAATTATTGAAAACGATGTTCCATGTCCGTTTTAGACATGTAACATAACTTATGAAACATTACGAAAATATTCCGCATTATGCGAGTTGTGAATAAATCAACAATTTGTATATGTTATATTTGTCGACCTCCTACATTATAGCGGAAAGGTTACGAAAGTGATCCATAATACAGACACTTCCTAAGTGCTCTTTAAAGTTAACCATGGTCTACCACCTACATGGGAATTGATAATCTCGATATCGAAGGTGAATAGGCCGCCCACTAGCGGCAAAAACACTCATCATCTAACAAAGGTAGCCGATTCGCGGACTGTCTTAGTCAGTACGCCCATATCGACGTATATGGAAATTTGTACTGAGTACTGTGTAGGTGGCACTTAGATCTCGGCCCCTGCCCTTATACGGTTGTATGAAAAGTTCTACGAGAATAAACGACTCTTCAAGATTTAATTATATGCATTTGAAATAAACAAACATGCACATGAGACAAGGAAAAACGGTATGGTTAATTAAGAGACGTTTATGTCATGGCAGAGATTAAATTAACGTTAAGTTAAAGCTACTAAGCAAACGGCTTGAGGTAAATGAAATATTCTTCGATGGAAATGTTATTTACGAGCAAAGTTTTGAGTAATAGAAAGTATGTACGTAATTGCTTCTGAAGAAGTACAAGAGGAACCACTGCATTATTATAATACAAACAAAAAAGAAATGGTAAACGAACACACCCTTGAACTTTATTTGAAGAAGCAACTCAAATTACTCAGTGATTGTTTACAAATCAAACAGAAATATCAAAAGTAAGGAACACTCAGAGTGATGGTGGTAGAAAGTAAATAGGTCGTACTAGTCACTTTACAATAAGGTAAATTGCGGAAATCCATCATATATTAAATAACCTGAAAAGGATAGTTACCTCATGGAGACGGACAACTGATGACGGTTTCCAACAACTAACTGATCACTAACAAATATCTATTCAATAACGAAAACGTAATTAAAAGAATTAATGCGGTATGTCCATAATTAATTTCTTATACCTAATCATAGGCATTTGTGAGATGTCAGGATTGAAGAGTTTTTATAAAACATAAAGTTATAAATAAGATATAATATATGAAGATCATAGCACACCAAGGCTGATGTAGAACGTAAAGGCAAAAAAGACTGAAATACCAGCAGCAGAATTTACAACTTCATTACTGGTTCACTTACATATGCACAAGAGTAATCATAAATTCCCTTAAAAGGTCAATGGTAAACACTTAACAGACGGAGCAAAAGCAGACGCCGTGAACAAGGTAGAGAGAGTAGATAATATTCAGAATGAAGAACAGCGATTTGTACATCATTACCAGTATAAAATTCTTAACATGCCATGTCTGTACATTGAATCTATTTAGAACAAGCAACTGGAATAGACAATATAAAATATTGAGAACACGATGCATTTTTTTAGATTTTTTTTGTCTGTTTGTTCGGGATTCACTTAAAAACTACTAGGCCAATTTCGATGCTGTTTTCATTGATCGACACCAAATTTTAGACTTAAAATCTGTGTTACTATTTATCCTGGGAATCTCGCGGGATTTTTTTTCTGAGAATGATTTAAAATGGCCAAATTAAAAAAATCGAATTCTCTCTAATTAGTGTACTTTTTCAGTGATTGATAACAAATTTTATGTAATAAAATGTGTGATATTTCTTAACCCGGGAATCCCGCGGGAATTTTCGAATAAAAATTAGCTTTTGCCGACACAGATGTCACTGAAACAATAGCTTACATTATTTTTAAATGATGTGGTACTTTGTGTCCCGGGAATCCGGCGGGAATTTAAAGTCAAGCGTGCACGAAGTCGCAAGCATGTCCTAGTTTAAAATAAAATCATTAAAAAACTGAAGTAAACATAAAACTACTCTTAAGGATATCAGCCTCTGAGATAAAAAGAAACAATAGAAACATATTTCCAGTAGCTGATTGGTCAAGACGTCCTTAACAATTAATAAACAGTACGATACGGCCAAAGTTATTAAAACATAAAATTTGATTGAATTTCATGCTACGTACAGTTAACCAAAAATCCCAGTAACATAATTGAGTATTGCTACATTTTAATGATTAAACAGCTGATTTAATAATTAGGTAAGGTGTTCTCCAACATCTTTTTAAAGAATAAATTAGCCTTCGTGATAATATAATTTTGGTATTTGCTATGAGTCATGTATTCGTTTATATTTCTATTTTAAAAGATGATAACTATAATTTCAAACCTGTCGGAATGAAATATCGATATGCATAAAGCGACTTGATGTATATCAACCACAAGCGGCTATATATCAAACAAAGTATTGCCTATTGTACATATTCCTGTGACAAATTGCTACAGTTTGTACAACTTAGCTTAGTTATAAAACTGCAAAATACACTGTAAAATTAACCTCATACGAGGTAATGCCATCGTTTTTCATTATATAAGAAGCTATTGAATATAAATCATTGGTATAAGAAATCTATCAAGTTTATTGCTTAATTAGCTGTGCCCGCGACTTCGTCCGTATGGATTTTTTTTCGCGGAACCCTCATTTTAAAAGTAGCTTAAGTACTCTTTATATAATCAGCGATATGCCAGTGAAAGTCCCGTCGAAATCGGTCCAGCCGTTTCAGAGATTAGCCGGAACAAACAAACAGAAAGAAAAAAAAAGATTTTTTGATATAAGTACCCTATATACTTTTATATTCATTTAGTAAAAAGCTGTTATTTTGACATTACAAACAGACACTTCAATTTTATTTATTTGCATAGATGTTTATTTGTCTTTTTGAGTAATTGTCGAGAAATAAACAAATATTGATTAACTGACAATACCTCCGAATCAGATAAACTTTCTACGAAAGTTCTGTGTTTGTGTAAAGCCTTACAGTTTGTTTCTGACGGTCTCAAAATTTACTATAAGTTATGAATAATACTAAAAAAGAATTGTAATATAACTACACAAATGTTTAGTTTATAAAATACTATCGGCCCGGCGCGGTTTCACGCGCGCTCTGTCCCGCTCCCGTTGTATAGCATCATGTTATATAGCCTATGACACTCCCTGTTAACGTAGCTTTCGAACAGTAAAAGAATTTTTAAAATCGGTTTCGTAGATCCAGAGATTACCCCCTACAAGGTCACAAACTCACAATCTTTACCTCTTTATAATATTAGTATAGATTATACTTTCAGCCAGAAGTTATAAAGAAAATTCAAGAACGATATCACGATAAAATCTCTTAACTATATTAAAACATTTACACACATAACTTAGTTTAAATTCTTTATAAAAAAAAATAGGCGTCACACTAGATTTAAATAATTAAAACATTAATAATATTGTCAATTTGGACTTATTTAATAGCAATGGCGCCTATGATATTGTACCTTGTCTTAACAGTCCGGCTAACCTTAACTCGCTATTGTAACAAGCTTTATACTCGTATTATGCTTGGAACTAAATGTCAATTACATGGCGTCACAGCTTTGCAACATTATAAAGATAAAAGGATCGGTAGCCATAAAGACAAGGTTACGTATTATCACCGGCAAAATATGTTATTTATTAACATCTGAATTCAATTCAGTAATGTTTGTAAATACGATAATTGTTCACATTGTTAGTAATGATCTTCATGCTTACAAATAAACAACACCGATTAAAAACATCTAAATATCTATGCGTAGATAATATTATAACGTACACCAAAAGTCTTCAACAAAACAGATAGAACCGACAACTGCAACAAAGTCATGAATACACTCGATTTGATAATAATACAAAAAAAAATATTTGCCACTCACACCCATGTTGGCCCTCGCCAATCTTGTACGGTATTTTTAGGGTCCCATGCAGTCAATGGGGAGTCACGGTCTGTCCATTTTTTCCATGTTCCTTGAACATTACGACGGGCAGACGCCACAGTCCCCATAGTCCTCGATCCGTAGTTCCACTAGCGGTTCTTCCGGTATCTTTTGTTCTCATTATGTACAAGAGTTCTACATTGACCGGGGCTTGTCCTGAGGTACGTTTTTATATGGTGTAGACAGGGAAAATCGCCGGTCGGTGTCCTAACGGTGGCCTACCCACGACTCCACGCAAACCCTCCTGCACATCACGGGCCATTTTTTGGCCCGTGATGTGCAGAGACATACATAAAACAAATAAAAAAATATTGTACCAAAATTATATACAAATTTCGACTCGCCTTAGAATTAAGACTGTTTGGATACTAACAACTAAACTGGATCAAGCCATATCTTAGGTGTTATAATGAATCTTGAATTTGCAAAATTATTCTAAAGAATGAAGACAATGGGCGGCTATCAAACTTTTCGAAGCAAATTATTGTAATCATTTAATGCACATACAAAGCTCGGTTTATAATTGACGGTAACATGTACCATGCTGTAATACGAGATGTCTGCAACAACTCGTGCGGCCGACACACTTAAGAGATGCTATAAACAATCGAATGCTAAAAATAGATTTTATTACCAAAGCAATTGAATTCAATGTCGAAGTAACCAATGTTAAAATGCTCTTTGTAGAAGTTCAAATTAAATTAGTTTCTAAAAACAGTGTCGGTAGGTTTAATGTTGATAAATATGTTATAGAGACTTAAGAGCCATTTCCACATAGAATAGGGCTTGCGGTTAAACTACAATAGAAACAGTACAGTTATTTCACTTTTACGAATTTCAATGAAATTTATGTTGTGTGCAGCATGTAAAACGGCAACCATAAAATATGTAAAGATGGCTGTAATCAAAACTGCTTAATATTAGTGGGGTAATAGTAAAATGTAATTATTACACTTTAGAACAATATTGTATTTTAAATAAACATGTTCTTTATTGAACGGTTTAGTTGAGTAGCACCAAAATTCTTGAGCATTAAACAATACACATACTAGAAGTAAATGTAGAACAACGACAGGAAACAATAGACACGTTTGTAAGAGATTGCATGTGACGGATATAAAGGAAAAAAGCAACTAACGGTCATCCCTTTGTCTTTGTGAGTAGAGGAAACGATTGTGCAATAACAACTGAACTGTTTTGCAACAAACACGTCTTTAACTGATAAATGATGTAAACTATGTATTTCTAATCTGTTATCTGAACTAAATCAAAATTCAGCTTTAAATAACTCAAGATTCATAGCTAACAATGCATATTACTCTCTTGGCAAATAAATATCAAGTTTAAAAAAATACAACACAAACCTGTTGTAGGCTCACGTCTTTTAAATATAGGCCTAGTTTACTTCTTTCCTAGCACATAAAATAATAATAATAAGCGTACCTAATTAAAACAAAGTGTACTATATGCTAGAGAGATTGTGTTTACCTCATACGTAGAATCTTAGAGTCTTCAATTTACGAGTACATGCTTCATCATAAATTACACTGTTCCTGATCTTTACCCTAGCTAAATTAGAAATGAAATGCGACATTTTACGAGCTGAAATTTTATATGAAATAAATTATCGGTTCTTAAAAGATTAAAACAATAAGCCTCATTAAAGTAATGTAACAATAATTCAGTTTTCGGCTAAAGGAAACTTCCCTCTGACATATCTCTGAAGTTACTAACGAAAATTATGCAGCTTAAAATGACGCGATGAATGATCAAGGTAAAATATTTCCAATTAATGAATAAAATTCCTCGTTCAAATTCTAAGTCAAATCATAGTTATTTCTTGGTAAATGACACATTACAGAAGCATAATAACCCATTTAAAATAATACATAAAATAACACGTCTTATTTTACTTCAAACGAAACCATTTGTACGAGGAGTTCTAAATTTAATTTCAATTTATCAACATCGGTGATTGTAATAATGTCATCAACATAATATTATTACGACGAATAATTTTTTGTTTTTTGTTCTGAACCAAGAGATTCCTGCTCGTGCTTTATGCTAATTTTGTATTTGCTGACACATCCTTCAGGATCATCCTTACATAAAAACAACCAACTCATATTTCGCCTTCCAAGTTTAGAATAAAATACTATCTGTCTGATGGTCGGTTGCTATATCTCACCGACCGTTCATTTCCCTTGCATCTAATGACAAAATTCAACAAATGGTAGGCCAACTGAATTAATAGTAAGATATAAGAACTGCCCATTACTTGTTTTAATAGTAAAGCTGTTCCAGCGGCACCGCTCGTGTAAACTTCAAATCTAACATGCCCTATGAAAACTGTCCTATATTTCAAAAATATTAATAGGAAATATTCTTTGTTAAAATTATATATACATCAAATTTCTTAACGAAAATCTTTTAACTTTATTTGCGTAAACTTCGTATTATGTAGTAAATATCCGATTTAGCGGGATAAAAATAATCTTTTGTTGTTGTTGTTTACTTGTTCTAGAAGATATATATTAATCGTAGTATAAATAATCGGTCTATTTTCAAGGTCGGTCAAAAGCGAATAAACAAAAATCCATATAAAATTAGGTACTTATTTTTTTACATTAGTATGGACAAAGCTACAAGTTGTTTTGTAGACTACTAAAACAATTTTTAACTTAGGTAAAGCGATGAAACGTATCTAATTCCCATATTTTATTAATGGCTTTACATACATACATACATACATAACTTCACGCCAGTTCCCTTGCGGGGTAGGCACGAACAACAGAGTGCCATTTAGGCTTATTCTTACACACCTCACTTGGCTAATGGCTTTAATTGATCAAATAAGCATAAAATTATTATTCTCAGCAACTATAATAATTACATAATAATACATTAAACATGAAGTCAAACACTTGTAAACACAAGCATGAAAAAAGTTTCGGTAATGTCAGATCTCGAGAAGATTAACGTTTTTATTGTTAAGGACTTTAGGATTACCTCATTCAAAAGGCGCTTACAATGACGTCACTAAATAGGTCCTGCCAAATAATAAAGCAAATTCAAAAGGTAATAAAGGTAAACCAGATGCACGTGAATTATAAGAATAGGCGTGTGTTATAATATCGACCCTTTACCGTCGACTTATGGATAGTGATATTTTTTACCTAAATAATTGCTTCTTGCTGTTGCAAGTTATGTTTTAAACTGTTGTTACATATTTTATATTTTCATTTCATTGAGAAAGAAAAACCAAAGTAAATATAACAGCTGGTGTTGTAAAAGTTTTAATTAATGCTATGCTTATTGGCGCTAAAATCCCGTATCTGTTTTTTTCTATTGCAATATAACGTTTGAACTTTATTTGGAGCGTTGGTTTCCGGCCATTTATTAATAAAATTTACTGCTGCGTATTTGAAAGCGTTTGCTAATGTAAAATAAACAGGTTCTGGTGCTGCTTAGAAGCGTAAGACACATCTTGTTTGTTTACATTATTACAAATCTTTTAAGCGCCCCGAAAAGTGATGTCATGCTCAAAAGAATCTAGTCGGTAGAGTGAATTTCCTAAGCTTAGTGGTATGGCACAGTTATTACAAAAAAATATTATATTATGTTCTAAAAGATTGATTTATTTAATAACTAGCAATGGGTCGTACCTAGCAGTCCATTCGCTTGAGACTTGACTTTATATTCACATCGTTTGAATGCTGCAGGATATAGAAATGTAACATACACGTACATTTAAGATAAAAGTGCTTATCGCTATAATTTTCAATATAATCCGTTGAGCATTTTGGAATCTATTGGGAACATACGTTCAGATCGACACAGAAAAAAGTTCTAAAACTGGTCAGTTATGATTAAGCGTCGTATTAGCAATTCCCTTTTAAATTTTGGGAATTATTTTGAAATCATAAGCAGACACTTCAATGTTATTTATTGGTATAGATAGAGCTTGACACATGGTTGCGTTGGAATTGGCTATAGATTCGTATCCTGCAGAAACTGTCGCATTTCTAAAAAGCATATAATACTGATTTAGCAAGTAATTATTTGCATACAAAGAAACAGTGTATATATGTTACAGGCGGATTTCACACAAATGTATCATGTCGTCGCTCTTTAGAAAATGCAACGGTCAATGTGAAAATGACACGTGAGACTTTAGTTAACAAGTCAGATGGTGACATAAATACGCGAGTTGCAAATTTCATTTCAAAAGCAAATTTTAAAGCTAATACAGATGTGAACTATAAAAATCCAGCTAGATGTTCATAATTTCAAAAAAGGTCAAAAACAAATAGTTCTGATATCAAGCGTGGTCAATTAAAGTATGCTAACATAAAACATTTCAACTCAGCATGTTTATCTCCTTACTTCTTTAATGCCAGTTTTAGGGCAATTTTAATTACTATTTCACAAAGTACTTGTAGGAGATATTTGCATGCAGTTAAATGCGTTAATCAAGTTCAAGTATTTTTATCTATATTTTTGCAAGCTATTGAATCTTATGCTTACATGATAGAGTTTATATCAGTTTTGACACGATGAATCGTTTACGATGAATGTTTTCAAAATTGCAATCACATTGTTACGTGTCAGCGGACGGCAACAACCTGATTGTACCGTTAAACGAGCCACGCAAAACTGACCTAGTGCCGGGAAAGTTATCAGCTACGGTATGTCCCGTTGCACGATGCAACCCAAAATTACGATCAATCAAGTTTTCGCTGAAAAATGTATATTGCTGCATTTTAACGAGACTATAAAATTACTGGTTCTGAAGGCAACAATATTGCATGGAAATAGACGAGTTGATGCTAGCCACATGGTCAGAAGGCTGTGTCAACTCACTCGAATGAAATGGGGAAATGCTTTGAACAAATAGATAACAAAAAATGCTATCAGCCTGGAAGACGACACTAAGTAAATTTAGTGCAATTGATAATTAATTATGCGCTGTATTGTAACAAATGCTTCTTGTTCACAGAAATTATAAGTTTCAAAACACTGTCTACTTAAATAGAAAACGGTTTCGATTTGATGTAGTATATCGTCGGTTTACTGCAAGAACTCATTAACTGATAAACATATAATATGGGATTTAAGGAGTTTTTGTAGTAAACCGACAATGATGTAATAATGACTCTTTTAACTATTGAATAATTTTAATTAATGAGTCTTTTATACTATTCTGCAATCAGCAAAATTCAAACTAACGAATCAAATAAGTGATGTCAGACGACAGGACGACTTAATGGCCATTTTACGAGATCAACAAGAAACATTAGATAGTGGTTCCATTGTTATTAGTGATAAAATGGTCGGTCGTGTCATATCATTCGGTGCTAATGAACATTAATTCGCTGCAAGTGGAACAGATTCAATTGCTATCACCCATCTACAGATGGCATTGACCTTTGTCGAAACAATTTGTATAAGTCGGTCTGCGCCTGAGATACATGTAGACTTGAGCTAGACACACTTTTTCTAACAGGAAATAGTTTGCATACTAAGTTCAACTAGGAAGATTAGAACAATGGTTATGTTTACTAAAATAAAAAATAATACCCGTATGATTTGGCTAGAGTATTTGCTTCATTACCGTTATTTTTACTTTATCGACTAGCGGCCGGCCCAGTTTTTTCGAATCTTAATTTAAACCGAATCCAATATAACTAGTTTCACTTTGATAAGTTGCTTTACCAATCGACGAATACAATTTGTATTTTAAGAGGAGAGGGGATGAGTACAGTTGCCAAATTAAAAACTGGTGTTCGTCGCTATTATGTGACCCTTAATAACTACTGCGATGATTAAATTTTAGTTGGTTGATTTTAAATATAAGTGTCGACAGTAGAACAGAAACACACATTGTGTTAATATTAATCTAATAAACTTTTTACACGCGCGGTTTCACCCGCGTGGTGATGGAAAATCGTTATATTTTGGATAATTCACACTATATCTTTATAAATTATAGGCTATGTGTTATTCTGATGTGTAAGCTATATTACTGTAAAGTTTCATCAAAATCCATTCAGTAGTTTTTGCGTGAAAGAGTAACAAACATACATCCATTCTTACAAACTTTCGCGTTTATAATATTTATAGAGATTGTTTTTAAGGTTTAAAGTATATATTTAAAATTGTGAATGACTTACAGATTTTTAAAATTAAAGTTGTTTAAAAACCCAGGTAGGTACTAGACTTTAACAATGCCAAGGACTCCTGTGAAACAGTAATACTTTTTATAAGCTTTATTATTAAAAATGAAGCAATTACTAATTCCATTGATACAATTAGTAGGAATGGTCATAAGTCTTACAACAGATAGACATCATGAGAACAGAAGGATGGTCCTGTTAATAGCCAAGATTTACAATCAGGAGGCAAAAAGCAGTAAGACTAATAATGTAACCAAATGTCATAGTGTCATATACTGTTGTTCTTAGATTTGCTGTAGATAAATTATATCTACAAAATCAATGTTTTTTTTAATAAAATTAACGTGTCTGATACGTGAATAAGGAACGCGTTGTATTTATAGTAACATGCGGGGTCGACGTTCCGAACTCTCCCACGCCGCAACGCAACTCCGTCCCCAACTCAGCGGGATCAACCTATCTGTTTCAGTAAAATGCAATTCGCATCTAAAACCTTTTACCTTTTTACTTTTTAAAAACTGATTTAATCTGACACTGATATAGGTATGTGTGTCTTTAAACATACGAAATCAGATAGCAATCTTCATTAAGTCAATTATTTTGAATTTATAAAAAATTTAAGTGGTGATAATATATTTTATCAGATGTTGTTTTTGTTTATACTGCCTATATATAAGCAATATACACAATCATCAAAGTGCAGCAATAAACTTCACTAAGTATTTGATTATATTATCATACCAAATTACTAGTTGGAGAATGCGCATTGCGCAGTTAATATTTTATCTGTTACTACTACTAACTAAATTTGATGAACATGTTTTTTTTAGTGAGAATAAAACTTGTATAACGAAAGTTTCGAGCTTCGTACATCAAAATCTGAAACTGCAAAGAGGTCTATAAATAGCAAGACCCTTTTATAATTTAATTTTAAAAAATCAAGCGGTATACCTACAAATTCCGCTCATAAAACATATTTAAAAATAGTTTTAAATGCCAGTCGGAATGTATGAACTTAAGTCTTATACTTACCTATTCATTTATTTCGTTTGTAAGTATGAATACGGTAAACAATTTCACGAAAACCAATCACATCACTTTTGTATAACAAATAAGAATAACTCCTAACATACAATTGGTTATGGAAATTGCGCTATGTGGAACACCCGTTCTAACGACCATCTGTTATTTTACTGAAATTGCTCACTGTTATCTGCCAAATGCCAATTACGCTGGTCACAATGATGTATAGAATGCGAAATAACTTTCAACGCATAGTAAATTACAGTAATGAAAAGACCTTTAATGCCTTAATGAGATCCCTATTGGCGTCTATGAGAAACATGGCTGATTTATGTTCAGAACAGAATGTCATATTAGCGCGTAACTGGAAAGCCGTAAGCAGGCAAGTGGGCTTCGGATCGTGCAATGCCTATTATGGAGTCCAGTGCGTGGAAACATTTTACGACCCTCGAGTTCTATAGTCCAAAATGTTGATTACATCATTTATATGAAACCCACAATGTGGACAGCGTCCAAAATGACTCACAAGGCACAATAAAAATTGCAAGTAGATATTAAATCGACTTCTATGTACTCATCCTTTATGATAATCAATATTCAACAATCCACAAAAAACGTTTCGTAGAACGACTAACGTCACAATGTTTGATTTTTGGCAACCAATGAAAGATTTTAATATCATTGCTTACACAAGAATGTTTTGAAACTTTTCAGCCGCAGTATGCCTCAGGGTTTAATGAGCAAATATATTCAAAGCGACGAAATGCAGTCACGACATTGTCCAGTGTCATCGGTGGCGACTCATTCATAACCTTAGTCTGAAATAAAAATAACGATTGTACGTCTACGATAGTGAAAAATGTAACAGGTGAAGCGGCAAGCGTACATAGACGCGTGAAGACAAGAAGTGGGATGACAGCGGTCATTCAACTTTTTCAGAAAGCTTATTATGTCTGGCAATTTGGTTACAAATGCTTGTTCATGTAAACATCGAAATGGACTAGATTTCGAAAAAGTTAATGAAATCATAGCTAAAAGGGTATTTTTAAACAATCAGCTTACGATGCGAAATATCTGGTGCAACTTTTTATTTATTTCATATACTAGTAGTTTGCAATGGCGTCCATGAGAAGACAGCAGAAATACACTCGCAGAAGCTAATTACTCTTTGGACAAAGTCCCAACCAGATAAACACCTAAACCTCCGGCCAAAAATACACAAGATGGCGTCGAGTTCATAATAAAACAATTTAATGGGCCAGCGCGCTTTCCGCGGTGACGAAATCTGCGCCGACGCATTCTCGTTGCGTAATTTGAAACGCGATCTCTGTAAGAGAAAACTGTTTAAGGTCGAATTAATTATACCTATTGGATCTGTAGACTTAATAGACAATGATAATTAAAATCCTTGGGCGGCTTAACCAATGTACCTATAGTACATCTTTCTTTTAAATTAGAAATAACATCGATTCTTACTTAAAAAGTGGTTATGTATATTTTAGATTGTAATAACATTGAATGAATTACATGTTTATTTAATCCAATATTTTAACTCTACATCCTTTACGCTGGTCTCCAAAACAGCACAACCTGGAAATTCATATTAGTTGTACTCATCCGTAGTTCATATTTGTAGCATGAAATCACGTAACAACGTCTTGAAGGTAGCTGTCTAGAGTATATGGCGAAATATTACAACAAGACGTTTTATATTTTAGACAGGAAATTGTCATGCTAGTACTAGTACCAGCACAACTGCTATTATTACACGCACGGAAGCAGAAGGTTCTTTATAACGTTTCCTGTAGTTATTATCTGTGTTCGGATATACCGTACAGGAATGAGGGACAATAAATAAATCTAGTGATTGTTTACGCGCGAGTGCGATGGGACGGGCGCGGCGGAAGCTAGGCGGAACCTCGCGTCATTGGCTCGCGTCTGCGGGCCTAAAACTTGGCCACCATCGCTGACCATGATTCATTCATGCCAAACATCATGAAATACGTCCGAAGCAGTTTGTCAGTTACGAGAACTTTGGAAATAGTACCTTTGGTGTGCCAACCGTAACGCAGTTATTTATTTATATGCTTAATTTACAAAATTTGAAAATGTTCCGACATTTTGGGATATGAGTACAAATACATCTTTATGCGAAGTGTTTAAATTACACGAGAATCAAAACAGCTACGCTATTTATAAATAATTATTGAACATAGAATTTCATCAATTTTCAATAACATCTCCAAGCAAATTGAGCTATTGACTGTTCTTGTATTGCGTTTAAAATCAAAGAAATTTTCTGTGCTTCTGTTACCAATTCTATTTGTTCCACTTCTGATTACTTGTAACTATGCATTACTCATATTGACTTCTCTTTAATACAATTATGTTTGGTGACAAGTTTATGGTAGACTGTGATCTGAATAAGAACGGGACCATTAGGCACTCCCATTCTGAGCGTCTTGTAATTTTTATTACGTTTTCAACTCCGCCCTGCATTGTTGTTGGGTTTAATGAGTCTACGGTTATGTCGACAGTATTTCTATTGCATACACAAAAGAACAAGAAATGTGTATTGATACCGCATATTTTGACAGTGATAAAATTCATGTTTGTATAATTCGAAGTTTGTAAATGTGAAGAAAAACATCTGAAGATTGTTCTGATCTTTACATTGCCCAATGTGGACTCGTCTGGTAATGACAATCTCACTATTTAATATATCAACATCATTTAGAAGTTTTTTTTTTATTGCAGGAGTTCAGCAGACAGGCAGACGACCCACTTGATGGAAAGCGGTTACCATCGCGTATGGACATTTGCAACACCAAAGGTGCTACAAATGCGCTGCTACTCTCTTAAAGGAGACTGGAACCTGGTCACTAATGCCGGAACACAACTCAAGGTTGTTATGGCGACATACTTTAGACCAGGGGTGGTAGCCATCCAGTCGGGCAAATGCCCTACCACCTGGCTGTGGGTTGTTAAGTCGCCTCTTACGCCAGGCCGCCCGGCTGCAGGAAATTGTATTCTTTCTCCGTTCCTGCACGGATAAGTTTAAACTTGTCTTTGATTACGTTGTCATAATTGTAAGAACAAGCAGTGGGAAAAGGCGACGACCCTCAGGAATGAGGAAAACGACTCAAGGAGGAGGAGAACTTGAACAATAAGAATAAAATTTAATAAATTATTTGATCTTATGGTTACAATAAATGTCATGTGCTCTTTAGATTTATTTCTCGTACGATAGATACAAAATAGTTGTATGATCTGCACATAGTTTCTGGGTTTGGGTTTTTTTTCTAACTATCAATGTAACAATTAGAATTATATAGAAGGTTAATAAGCCAAGTATAAAGAAAAAAGATATGTGCGTAATTAGATTTAAAAGGAAAGAACTATTTATTATATTATTTTTCGATGATGCAATTGAACCTAGTTACTTATATACATACTTACTATGTATGTAGTATGCCAAGTTTAATATTACAATGAAGCTTTGTTGTAGAAAATTGACATAAAACATATATGGTAAGTGGTTTTCTAATATGTTAATTATGGAAGACAGTAAACATAAGTTAAATGTGATATCTTTGTTCATAAACTATTACACTCGTGTTTAGGTATTGACAACGCTATGTGAATATCAAGAAATTATTATATAAAACGCAGACTACTTTGAATAATGACTTTTAAATCAATATTACATCTGTTATTTTAATAATTCTCAAAACTCAGTTGAAAAATCTCATCCAAATATTGTATCCATGAATAGCCATCTCCAGATGGTTTATAAATACACCGCTATATCATTAAAATATCCAATTAATTCGTATTAAGACCTATTTGAAGTGCGTTAGCAAGCAAACTTCAACTCTAATTCTATAGTCGTATGATTTAAACTATATTTCGTATGTTTCGGCGATATCAAAAAAACATTTGTGTAAGTTGTTGCTGGGTTCCGGAGAGCATTTGATATGTTTTCGTTCGTCTAAAATATTTTTATTCACAGCGTGTATTTGTATCTTAGCGTATTTTATGGTTCACCTACATACCTATATTCACAGTTATTGCAATATTTCATCCTAGACCTTGCATTTGCAATATTTTACGTAAAATGACTGCAAATAAATTTAACACTACTTTAAGACTTAAATAATTATTTGTAGCAACTTGTAGGGGAGTGTTATTCGCATTATTTGTTATGAAAAGCAACTTTAACATTAATGGAAAGATTGATGCCAGACTATGCGGGCTCATAATGAATTTTATAGCTATAATATTACAGTTATTTTTAGTATACTGACTGCAAGCACTTAACATTCAATTGTTTTAATAAATTGATTTTAACGGTTTTAAGCGCGGTAATTTTATTTGATTTTGGTTTTTTCGACGTTTGATTTTGTTTGCACACTTGATTAGAAATTCAGGAAAGAGAATAAATTTCAATTGAGCCTAGAGGAAATCTAAACTATTGTCAATAACAACATTATTCAGCATTAGTATTTCACATAAGCTTAGTTAGGACAATATAAATTTTAAAAGTATTTGAACGCATTTCAAATATTTATAACGACGTAATTATCGAGATTTCATTTCTATTCTGTTAATCTCGTGGTATTTAAACTCGAGCACATTGAGGTATTTAAGAAATTTTGTGATATAAATGACCCAATTAGATAAAATTGGCTGAGATCCAAAGCATGACTAGATGCAGTTCCTTCTATTTTAAATTACCTATCTTGCTTCAAATCGTACTTGCATCACAGTTTTAACATTATTTATAATAAATGACGATAAAATTTACATTATCAATCTAAGTTGTTGGAGATGTATTTAATCTAGAGTCTAGACCAGTTAACCGAAAAGCAGAATCGTTAACGTCCTTAAGATATGTAAGTAATAAAATAGACGCCTAATTATAAATGACAAATGAGTGCTAAAGCTGATCGTCGTACAGTTAACTAGATGACGATTGTAATTGTAATCACATAATCTGCTCATAAAAATCGGATATATATAATGTTACTTTAATATAAAATGATATAACATTGGATTGGAAGTAGGTACTAAAATCATTCTAACCTAAATCCTAAATTAGATATCAAAGCATACGTTGTACGTAATATCATGTACCAAGCTATTCATTTTATGAAGGATCAATTGATACGATCCGATTGAACTTACTGCGATAAATATTCAATACATCGCTTAGACAATTTCTATAAATAGAAGTGGACACAAATATTTTTACAGAAACGTGGCTATTTAGAAAAATCTCAGCATGAGGTTACATTGCCAAACGCCCATATAAATTTGTAGGATGCTAAATAATTTTAATATTATCATCTGGTTTTCAAAGCTCTTTATGAATAGAACAGAGTACTGCAAATGGTGAAGCAGTAATAATTAAATTAACAGATGATGTTGCGTAGGCGAGTGAACACAAATACAAAGTATTAGACGAATAAGAGTGTGACAGACTTATAAGTTACACCGAGAAAAGAGTGAGATGATAGCAACCCATTAGACACTGGAAATGAAGACATTGCAGACAACTTCACGTCGATGAGTCATAGAGCTGAGACCTTTTATTATATTCTCAACCTAGAACAGGACATTTGATTAATGTTTACCCAATATACATTTCCTGTTATAATTTTTTCCGTAAGTATTAACATAATAAAAGTAATTAGACTGTAGCGAATTACCTAACACATTTCCTTTGACCTTGTTTTAACGCAGCTCCTTCGCATTGAGTACTTAAAAGATGAAGTCACTTAAAAAAATACAGTATTGGACAAGGTAATCAAATATTTGTTTAGCGACCATTAGCTTATGATGGATTGGGTTTGAATCGAGTATCAACAATTGCACAACCGGATGAATGAATAGACAAATGTTGTGCGTTCTCCAACTTGCTTAATGCGAAATGAATGGAGGTACCCTTAAGCTGTCTACGCGCAGTAAGTACACCCAACGGCAGGCCGGCGCCTCAGCATCCCACACGCGTGGCGCAACAGAAGCACTTTCGACATATTTGTACTGCTGATTAGGAAGTTCTTGCCTATATATTATAGAAAGCGAATCTTGCAGTTTATGTGAGAAAATCGTAGCTATATTTACTGTTGATGTCATAACCTTTTTTAGGTACCATCTAACAAAATCTAATTAACATTACCGTCTTAATTTGCCTCCTCTAAAGTGATATTTGAACTGATATTCATGAGAGTAATTCTTTGGATTATCTCACAATCATCTACAAGTTTAAAAATGTAAGTAAAGTAAACAATCAAATATACCATACTATCATTGCAGCCACCCGAAGCCACCAGAAGCTTCGACAGAATATCCAGGAATTAGCATAGCAGTTTAGTCGAATTACAGAACTGCATTGTATATGATACCACTGTAATATTTTTATGTAAAATCTAAAAATCTCTCTTTAAAAAGTAATAATTAAATACTTACTGGCACTTGATTTGACGTTTCAGACTGATATTAAAGATAAAACACACTCTATCGAGAATAAAAATAAATAATTTATTATTATTGGAAACTATCGTCAATGTAAACATTGACTAACAGGTCAAACCAGGCAGCATGCGCCAGCGCAGTACACGCATCGCGATTAGTGTGAAGCGTGAAGGCCGAGCACCACGTTATCATTACAATAATAATAGTTAAAAAAATAATGAATTTTGCACATTTTAATGACGAGTTGTTACAAAGTTGTCGATATTTATTGTTCGATTAGTGTAACTAAAGAACTCTTTAAAAAAATTCTAAATCTTCACGAATGGAAACGAAATGTCAAAATCAGAAATTAAATAAAGTTTCCGTATAATTGAAAGAAATTAGGTATTTTGGGTTAATACGCTTTTCTAAAGTTCCGTAGGCAAATAAAAATAATGAAAATGTATCACTGTAACGGATATACTGCATGGAATTGGCCAAATCGTGAACAATTTTTGTTGTATATAACATGTTACACGAATAACGATGATGATGACATATTTTAGCCTCCCCCACTTATTAAATACCAATTTTTAATATTTTAATGTATTGTTACATACCGACAAAGAAGTGCGCACACCTGGCGATCGCAAAAGTGCAGTTTATTGCCTTCCCGGATTTAGGAATTCTTTTGTTTACTTCGTGTTTAGAATTTGTAATTTAAAAAAACCTGCTATTGTTTTTCTACTTTTTTATGGCTGTCATTAGTGTCGAACTAATCCTATCTTGTATGTCTTTGTAGACCACGGGCCATAAAGATGGCCAGGACATTTGTAGGGCTTGCGTGGGGCCATGGGAAGGCCAACACGTAGAGGCCCCTTGACAAATTTAATCTATATGTGGCGTGACACTGACCGGCGATTATCCCTGTCTACACCATATAGTAATGCATCCAAGGACAAGCCCCGGCCAGTTTAGGACTATTGTGGGAAATGAGGACAAAAAATACTGGGCTATTGGGGTGAACTGCTAGTGGTACTAGGGGTTTGGGAATATGGGGACTGTGGCGTCTGCCCGTCGCAATGTTCGGGGAACATGGAAAAATGGGCAGACGGTGACTCGTCACTCCCTGCATGGGCCCGAAAAATGCCATAACAGACAGGGGCAACATGGGTGTGAATGGCTAAGGGGTGTAGAGAGGTGGGCTGCAGGTTCACCGAAGCTACTTTTGACGTGATGCCATTTATCACTTCCACCCCTGGAGCTTAAGTCTTAGCTCTAGCGATCTCCACTCCGTGCCGGCTGGTTAAGGCAGGCACGGAGGACTCCGGGGGCCTTGCCTTGGCCCACGGAGTCAGGTACGAGGTGTCGCTACTCACCTAAGGCTTCGCCACAAAGCCCCCCTGCGGGAACTTATCCTTATTGTTATTATTTTCAACTTTGTTGGCCGTTCCCAGAACCCAGCCCACGAGCTTCCATTGTGTATTGTACAGTTTACTATAAAACAATGCCCGAACGGAGGGATGAGGTAGTCGAGCGAGGATTACGATACGAGTAAGACGTACATTCGACAAGCGATATAGTGACAGATTTTGGGCGTGTTATTGAATCGTGAAATTCGTACTAGTAGTGTCTAGTTATATTTGTACCTATGTTATACGTGTTTGTATAGTTCTAATAAATTCTATAGTAATTGCAACGACATTTTAATTCGAGTCCCACACTCGTAACAGTATATTCACATTAATCCACATCCTATTGTCAATTACTTAAAAAGTAAAACAAGCACTCAACGTCCAATTAAATACCTTTTAAGATCTCTTGTTTTTACTTAATACAAATATACCCAATCATGCAACTTAACGACTTCCAATAATTTTAATAATTATCAAAAAATATAGGTACGTTGGTAAATTTATCTAACAGTTCTCAAAATTATACTATATATTAAAATATCGGATCTTGTTTAAAACATAAGATAGTTCTCTAGCCAGAATGATAATTCAGTATTATGTGTTCCTAAAAATTCTTGAAAAGTGATAGACTAGTCTAAATTTTTACCCGTTCAAAGCATAGTTCCTAAGTCATATATTTTTTTTTAATAACAATCTGAACTAATTTATGAAAAATCTAAACTGACAGGTATTAATTGCTCGAGGAATTAACTGTCAGTAGGTTGAAATCAAAAATATTTTACCTATATAAGCAAGATTTATACTCCTATTGTTATAACCATGTAGGTCAAGTTTTCCATTTATATTGACATGCTACGTGTGTTTTCCTCTAGTGTTTAAATACCGGATTTAGTAAATGGTATGTATAGTCATGATATGAAAATGTTCGCCAGTTTTCAAATTGATTCATTTAACGTTCCGCGAGTACATGTTACCTTTTCAAACTAAGTCACAGAACAGACTGTTCGACAAAAAATTATGTTTAACTGTGTGACAATAAAGTTTAAAGTTACTTAGATCAAAGTTGTTTGATTTTCTATCCTGTCTAAGAAGATTGTTTAGACGTGTAAAACCTTTTTATTGATTTTAATATTTATGATAAGCGTAGCGATTATATCTCTTTGTTTTTATATTGCTAATATCAGCTTCTGTCATTGTCAAAATTACAATTTTCTTTCTTCCCTTTTCTATATTTAATAAACGTAACATTTATTAAAATGTTGATAGTATTGTTTCTTGTGCTCATGTAAGCAAAAGTCGACTTTAAGGTGACGAATATTTCCATTCCACGACTGCACAATAGTCTTATGTTAACATAAAAAATTATTTAGTCTCACATTTCGACGGTATTTTATTCAATGTTACTGCAATAAAATGAAATATTTAATCCCATACACAATTTACCTCTTATCAAATTTTGTAACAACACTATACCATATTTTTAATAATGTTAACCCGTAAATGGTACTACAGTGCGTGGATTTCCCAATTTTAGGGGTATGAACTGCATATCCACTACGCAATTTTAAGACGATTTGGAAGGTGTCATAATACGGTCACGATATTATCCTTCCTCATTGGCAAATGTTAATTACGACAATATGTATATATTTGTACTTGTAATTAATTTAAATATTTAATCAAAACCAAGGTTTTATATATACCAATTTATCCCACATGAACGCTCACATTCGGCGAATGTGAGCGTGAGTAAAAGATTTAAAGATTATAAGTCTGTCGGTCTTTACTGATTAATACTAATTTTATTTAAAATTTAAGTTCCTGACAAATAGCAAATAATCCATAAAAAATTAAGAGCTACCGAAAGGCGAGGATTTTGTCAGAACCCACATATGAAATATCCTGACGGCTGGTTGGTTGGATTAGTATTCTTCAACAGTGACTACCTTTTTTTACAATATTCCTTTAGTAGAGTAAGTCAAATTAGAGTACGATGGGGTTGATAGATAAAAAAAACAGAATAAAAAGGGGGAAATCAAGGGTTATTCGTTTTCTTTTCAATTTCTTTAAGTCATGCTTACTAAGATATTTTCGATGTTTTTCTATGCAATTATTATTGAATAATCTCGATTAGATATTTGAGAATTTTCTATAATACTTCTCCTAAGGTTATGAAACGGTACTATATAATCAGCTATCATATATGTTTTACTCTTAAACATGGCTGTATAAATCATTGTCCTGCTTGATTAGCGATAAACAATCGTCGGTTTCCCTTCTCACATCCTCAAAACTAGCCTTGGGCATTCGAAGCGCCCAGTTCACACAACACACCTTCAGAATTCCTTATTTAGGCGAGATAATGAAAATACATCCGCCGGATTGATCGCAGACGAGGGAAACTCATAAGTTGACCTTTAACGATATCATGTTTTACTTACTTTATCTTAAAACTCCATGTAGAAAACTACGTACTAGAAAGAGAAAACTACTTACGGATTTCGAGCCAAATAAATAGTCTTAAAAAGTTCTGCGACTAATTATTTCATTAAAAATTAATATAAAAAAAATAAAGCCTAATCGACTCTACAAGTGTACATAGACCAGAGCCCCATGTCTGCTATTACAATGGCATACGAAAGGCTATTAACTGACGTCATAACAATATGACGTCATGCCATAATTGTATGCTTTTATATATAAACGTAACCAATACGGTGCCATTATGATGTTAATTAAAGACTATTTCGACACGATTATAATAACAGACTTAGGGCCGTGGTGACTACCTTAGGCGATAGGAAGTTTTCCGGCCTTTACCTATAGATATAGTGTCCTTATTTCATTATTCTACTTAATGATTCGGGGGACTTAAAGGTAGATTACAAAAATAATTTTAAAGCATTCAGTATAGTTAGATATTTTCATATTTGTAAATAATGCCGCAAAAAGATATTTAACTCCTTGCTTAGACATCGGAAGTAAAATTTACAATACACGACATTCATATTTTTAGGTCTCTATACAATATGTTAATACTATGGGTCACTTTCTATCCATAAACTTAATTTATAAAATGCAGTGAATTCAATACCTACCTAAAATTTTCGTGGCAATGTGTTGAAATCTAGTCTTATATTTGGCGTAAATTTTGCTATCAATATTGATTAAATTATATAATGTAAAATGTGTTTAATCAAAAATATTTAATGTGTGGATGGTAACGGTATTTTCTATTTGTTAGCGAGTTAGAGCCGTTGAACGTTATAATTCTGTTCTCTGATTTTGCAGAAATAAGACAGAACGTTCACTAAAAATAGCGGTTACTCGATCAGAACAACTTTACATGGTATCTATGCAATCCAGTGGGTGTTGAGGGCCACAATTATAAGCAGGTCCACACAGAAAGTCACCTTCGGCGCCGGTGGGCCGTAAACTCCTACGCATTGATTTCGACCTTTTTGTTCAGGTAGCATGCAACAATCAGTCTTGTTCCTAGTTGTTACCGACTTGCTGAATATTCACGTATGCAAACTAGTGTTTGCAAGAGAGCACATAAAATTAAATCACGTTTAGATACTGGGTTGTCCTGTTCTGTAAATCGTAAAACAAGCAAGCTTATATTGAAGTATCTACACAATATACGCGTATTATTATTATGTTGTTACAATAAGTTTTCTTATATTAGAATATTTTAACCAAGCACCATTCTGGTGCTTGGTTAAAATAAATTCAACAAAGGAAAGGAAAATATAATAAATTACAAACAGCGTAGGTGAGCTCAATGGAGTGATGTTATGAAATCAAAATATAAAAAAGATTTACATTAGAATTATTTGGCGTTATGCGTAGGCTTTGGCGTTTCACCTAAAAGACAAAACAAGTGCTACTTTGAAGCAAATCCATGAATTTTATTTAATATTAATCCTTCATAGTCAGCCCACATTGGTACAAACTTACAAGTAACAAATAGATACGCAAGCGAAAATGGTAATCTGAATTTATTTCTTGTCACAGATAATTGAATTCAGGCTCCAGTGACTAAATCAAAATAATAAGACCTTGCACAAGTTATAAACAAGACAAAATAGATAGTTGTTATGCATCTAATCCGAGGTATGGTATGGCACTTTGTACCCTTTCTAAGAACTCAGTCAGACCTACCTGTTAATGGGAAGATAGATAAGTGAAGTCAAGAAATTAGTTAAAGCTATGTACAATACCCGAAACAAATTACTACTTTTTGGAACTTGGTAATGTAGATCGGATGTGAATTCATGGATCAGACCACTTCGTAAGTGTAAATTTTCACGGTGTAAGAAAAACTGCACCTCATTGAAATAACGATCACGTTGTTGAATATTAAACAGAGATATGTAGCGGCAGTGTCGTGGGAATAAGAAAGAATAGATGTCTCATATGATCCAGTTTTCTAGAGATGCAGTGGTAGTATCTCATCGAGGTCGCGAGATAATGACTCGCATGTCAACATTTGCTTTCTGCAACATTTTCTTGAAGCAACAAAGGAAGAAAGCAGGTTTCCAGGCACCACTAGGGTTGCCAGATGTGTTCGAAAAAAACTAACTTTTTAGTTACTAAATTTGCATCGAATGCTAAATTAAAAGCCAATCTACTTTTTCATATATCTAGCTAGTACTCGATGCCGATGCACTGCTTTTCATAAAGTTTTACTGCCTGAGATAGCATGTTTGAATTCAGTACAACTAGCAGTTACATTAAAGAAAATTCACAATTCCCTTTTTACTGTATTTATGGCGAGACACGAAAATTTAGATAACGAACGAATTTACTTCAAAACCGGATAACCTTTTGTCCGGTTTACTAATATTTTCTTGACCAGACAAACACAAAGAAAACCGGACTGTTTTATCGAAAACTGGACATCTGGCAACTCTACGCGCAACTGTTTAAAGAAAACGTTTCAGATCAGCTAAGAATTTTAAGATAGTATAAAATAAAGTCGCTTTCCGCGTCTGTCTGTCTACATCTGTATCCTCTATCACCTAAACTAATCAACGGATTTTTAAGCGGTTTTCACCATCAGTTTGCTAATTTTTCACGGAAGGTGTATAAATATACTAGCTTTTACCCGCGGCATTGCTCGTGATACCTGTTAAAAAAAAAATTAGATCAGCAGACAGGCAGACGGCCCACTTGATGGAAAGCGATTACCATCGCCTATGAATATTTGCAATATCAAAGGTACTGCAAATGCGCTGCTGCTCTCTATAGGGAGACTGGAGTCTGGCCATTAATTCCGGAACACAACTCAAGGTTGTTATGGCGGCATACTTTAAACCAGGGGTGGTATCCATCCTGACAGGCAAAAGCCATATTGCCTGGCTGTGGGTTGTTTTTTCGCCTCTTACGACAAGCCGCCCGACTGCAGGAAATTGTATTTTTTCTCCATTCCTGCGCAGATAGGATACCTAATCAATTTTTATACAAGTAAGTAAATTAAAGCTATCCTCTAGTATAATTTAAGTTTGATTGCATGACAATGATCTCTTAGCGATAAAAACCGCCTATTGTTTTACTTAAGTATATTAAAACAATTGTAATTAGTATATTTTTGTGTAAGTATATTTAGGTGAGCAATAACGTGTTATCTATTTATTATTAATACACGTTCTGTACATTGTTTTCCTTATAACATTTTGGTAGTAACGCACACGTTTTTTTTTCAATCAATTACACTTATTAGTCATTTATAATTCAAATAAATCTAAAGTGTGAAAACCAAGGTATAGGTTAATTGTTTCGATATTAAAGTGGTGAGGAATTTATTATTTTACTTTGCTCATAATCACTGTGAAGGGTTTCACTTTTTGATTAATAATATACTTATTTGGAATTATTTGTCCATCCTTTTATTATTATTGTATAGATTCGCGTTTGATCGATATTGCACCTGATGTCAGGTGGAAATACAGGTTAAGATGAAGAAGTGAAGAAGATACGTGTTCATGTAAGACTTGAAAACACCTAAATTGTACGTTTCAGGAAAAACAGACAATGATTATCTTCCTGAAAGTTATGTTCTTCTCAATTATACCTAGATTCTTTATTATAAAATTTATGTGGTCATGCTTGTTTAAAAATCATCAACCGATTAAATCGCCACGTCGTTTAAGATCTGTTTATGTAACTTATGACGCATTAGTTAATATATATTATCGAGATTATTCGTCTTGCCTACATATAGTTAGTTGGTAACAACAAACTTGAAAAGCATGCCATAATGAGACGTAACCAATCAATTTATACTTAATATTCAAAGTATTACACATCGATGACTGTTTTGAATCTTTGTAATTAAGCAACCCACAACAAGTTATAACGTGTTGGAGAGCGACTGGAACAACCTTGGCTCCTACACCTCCATGCTACCCACGGCTACCCTCATTTGGTCAACGACGTAGGCGCTGTCGTCTAATCGCATACTAAGCAACCTTATAACGACCCAACTAAGGCTTACTTCTTCGACGGGGTTGCGGAACAAAGACATTAATGGATGGTGACACCTACACATCAAAAGCGATAATTACAATGTTATTCAAACTTTTGTGACTTGATTTATATCTTTTGAAGTTTCCGTAGTCGAATAGTAAAAAACAAACCCTTATAAACTTCTGAAGACCGTCTGTCCACAAAATATATGTTATTATATAATATAATATGCCACAGCTATATTTCTCTAAGAGTAATTACTGGAGGATTATGAATGAATTTTGCCTTCTGAAATTTCTATGGCTATATACACCTATAGATGTAGAGAAATCACGAAAATACTATGAATGGCCGCTGTATAGTATTTAAAGAGGAATTAAAAAATATCCATGCATCTCCGCCTATAGTAGCTACAAATGATGTTTTTTATTTAAGTAAATAGATTTTTTTAAGGTAAAAAAAATGCCCGCCCCCGAAATTTTGAACTATGGGGTCACGATTATGAACTTCAAAAACTCTTTTCAACGAAAATTCATTTAATCAGTAGACATTCTTTGAATATGGAGTTCGTACGCTTAAAACATTTTAGGTTTTTGCAGCTAACTCCCTAAAATAGCAAACATCCATCGCCACTACGGAACTCTTCACTTTGCGAGAATGTGACACGCATTTGGACAATTTTTTACTTTTTACGAAATTCATAAGAATGGTATAAAATTTATCACGCCTCCAGAATAAGTATCCCCGATAAGAACAATGTACTAAGGCTATTAAACTCATTTTTATCTTTTATCAAAGTCTAATCTGTAAGTGGAGTGTGTGTAACACATTCTTGATAAAAATTATCATTAAATCTCGTCGGTATTTTACTGCCTCTCTATAATCTGTATCTGTTATGATTTATATTATCAAAATGATTGTTTATTGATGTATCTTTATCATGTAATACATATTTAAGTCATGTTTTACATATTTATCAATGTTGAATGTTTAGATTGACGAATTTGTATATTTACTTAAAGTGTATTGTCCCCTTGTGATGACGACCATTCTTGGTATGCTAACAATAAACCAACGCTTAGTACAATATTATAAAGATAAATAATTTATCTATGACAGAATGCGAGTTATAAAACTATCATTCGATCGCGAGTTTTCCTTTACCTAGTTCTGCTTCATATTTTTTACACATTTAGGCCGTTGTCCCGATTCTGGCTCTGATTCAAGACACGTGGTAAATAAATAGACTCTGTAAACTATCGCAGATCAATAAAATTTTGCACACTGAATTAAAATCTCCGTCAAATGTTGGGTAAACCTGTTCAAAATAGACGTCGTAATTCCTCAGTTCAGCGTAATACGATACGCCCCGCCGGTCCACTGTCAGTTTGCTGTCGATATTTTCACCAAATCGTCACCTCTCACGGTGGGCCAATGTGTCAAATAATTTATAAATGCTCTAGGTACACTGTAATTTTTATTTTACTAGGACCAAAATCAACTAATCCTGGAAAACATTCCTGTATCTTCATTAAGCATTGGATAACCAGTCGCACCGGTACGTGGTGGATGTACCATTAGTTAGGAGGAATTGTATTGCTTCCAACACGTCGTGCAATGGCATAACTTCCTGCAGTCGGAATTAAGCAACACAAATTCATATTAATTAAATGTTAAGTATAGGAAACATAACTTATAGAATACAATAGTATTCTATCGATAGTCCCTTAAGACTATACGTAGAATACTGAGTCTAAGTCATCGACGTCAATGGTTCCCAGAAGGCTGGCCACGTTACTTCGCTGGATCGCCAAACCGATTCGTTGTCCGAGATTGGACCTATTCCTCTGATTTCACTGTACTAGATTATTTTAGATTAATATTTCCACTATATTATTTATTTACATGACAATTGTTTTTATTGTAATGTCAATTTGTCAGAAATAAACGTTCAGTAATTTTTATGAACAGTATGGTAAGTATTGAGTGAATAAATATTTTCCAGATAAATGTAGCCGCTCTTAGATCGCTACTTAGGTTTGCCGACAGCCTCATGTCACGCGTCGTTGCTCAGTAGGGTTGCCAAAAAAGTTGCATAAATAGTTGTAGAAATAAATGTATTATTTTAATTTATTATTGTATATACTTTACATAAGTACATACAATAATAGTAAATTGTCATCGGCAAACCTTCTGCGCGCGGCTTATACTTACACTTATTTCAAAAACTTTACATATCATGTTTCAACCATTTTTAAGTAAGTAAGTATTTTTAATTTGTTCAGAATATTCCAGCGCATAGTACAAAAGTTATAGGTGACACTTTTTACGACTTTACAAGCAAATATCTCGCCAGCTCTACTTCAAGAAAATAATTCGGTTTTTAATCATTCGGTAAATTTTATTCCATCCCGATTTCACAATACAATTGTGTCGTAACGTACAGACCTGCCAGAGAAATTTCTGCTATATAGATCCAGTAGTCTTCTAAAAACTTACTGTGACATCTAGACAGATAAATAGATAGGTAAGGGGCTCTGATTACGTCACTGCGCTAAATACATTTTTAAAGCTGACATTCGATATTTCAAATGGGACTTCGAGTGAGTCAGCCTACCTTGTAAGTCTTATCAACATCAAATTGAAGAAAAGATTTCGCCCTCGACTTAAGAGCTCTTGCTTTTTATGGCAAATGTTAAATCAACAAGTTTTTCAGAATGATGCAAGCAGAATGTTACCAAAGACGCGTGTTAAAATCTGTGCCGTATTCGTATTAAGACTTGAACATTAAACATTAATCATGTGATGTCATGTTTGTCCCTATAACTACATGAATGAATTATTTAAATGGAAGACTTGAATGACTTGGTTTACCAGGAATATAAAAGTATTGAAAATGTGGCAATGTCCTCGACGTGCTAGAGATATGCTGGAATCACAGTCTTGGTTACAGCTCACTGGCCCGGCTCGATCAATATGATACCAGGCTGTCATAGAATATTGACGTCAAACGGTTAGTCTTGGTCTAATCGTGTTTCGTACGATGAGTGAGAGTTTGGATAGCCCACTTCCCTCTCTCCCTATAACATCTTCCCTGTCCCATCCCATCCACCTATTCCATTCCCATATACCTTCGCCTCTATCTCACTCCTCCTGTCTCATCCTTCTATGCCATCTTCTTTATCCCAACCGCATATATCCCTTCTTTTCTTTCATCTCTCCTACCCCATATCCTGTATTTCATCCTAAAGGTCGGCGACTCGTTGGCTTCGCTACTGGTGTTGAAAATATCTATAGGCGACGGTAACTACCTAACATTAGATGGTCCTCCGCCAGTTTCCCAGTTTCGCGTTAAAATAAAATAAAGACCGTCAAGCTAAGCTACCTATATGTAGGCGTGACGATTCTTATTAAATACAGTACACATATTTATTTTTGCCATTATTTCTTAATACTCATTAAAATGCGAGCAAACATTGGATAATACAAGACCTGCGTTGAAAAATAAAAGGTATTTACCATTATTCTTACATTCGGAAAACCGTTTCTCTTCTTTGTTATTGAATATTGTTGAACTATTAATAACAATTACGGGTTATTGCGAATTTACTTAAATTACCACACTGTGAATCTTGCTGATTCGTTTTTAAAGAGTATGTTGAATATTATCTGTATTTTTTACATTATAGGTAATCAATAAAAAAAAACAACCAAATACGTATTCGACATAGTTTCATTACACCATTGCGTATAGGCATATGGATTACACCTTTCTGTCAAATTCCATCCATACAGACGAGTAGTTTCTAAGAAAAGTTGTTGTGACCTACAAATACAGGCAGACAGACAGCGTGACAATTTTATAAGGATTTCATTTTAGCTTCAATGGCTACGTAACTCTTAAAATTAGCAGGTACTCTGCAAATAATCGGGTATTATTTGGATATCTCGAACTGAAAACCATGTTGTCTTAATAATACTGAATCACCTAGAGTAAAAACATTTAAAAGGAGTGGAGGTTTTGTTGAAAACTTCATGTAGTCTGGAAGTTTATAAATATGTTTGTTTGGGCCGCAAGTTTCTGGGCTAAGCCTCTTTGCGGAAGCTTGAAACATTTAAAACAATCACTTCTATAAAACCGGCGATCGAGAGAACATGCCTACAAATAAGGAATCGAGAAAGACTGAGAGTATCCTTAATATTGCTTACACATACAATTCCAATAACATGCTACCTACATATTATCTTAAATGGCAACAAAAGATGAGAACAGTATATGGTTTTTACCTCTTCTTGCGGTGAATAAGGTGAATCTACTTTTACTACTAATCCTATTGTGTTAAGTCTTAGAACAAAGCGCTAAATTATAATGACTGTTATATTGTAACACGAAAAGGTAGGTATCGCTCGAATAGACCCTGGTACGTTGTAAGACGTGACTCGGTTACTTAATGAAGTTTTAAGTTCAATATTGTCTCTTCAACGAATTCTACTGTAACTTGTGACTACCTTGTGGTTAACACAGTGTTCCCAAAGTGAAAAAGGGGCTTTTCTTTCTCCTTTTTATTGTTTGAAAATAATTGTTAACATATTACAGCGTAACATTATTTAATTTGTTGTTTATGGGTACATAATTATGTATAAAGGTTTTTTCATACAAATACAAGTTACTCCTCAGCCTTCTGTAGCTAAGATGGAGATATGTTTGGCATGGATTGTACAAATCCTTATTGTATATATTTTTTAAATCTTTAGGCACAAATTTATATTAATCAGAAAGGTTTTCTTACGAGATCTCACAGTTTCTAGAATCCTGAGACATTGACATTATTATCTTGATTTCGGTTTTCTATTTGTTTTCTTTGATTTTTATTAACGTTAACAATAATTTATTGCTTTAAATACGACAAATACGTTCATAGGCACCTCCGCACTTGTTGTTGTCTTAAAATTTGAGTTTGCGTGAATTAATTTCAAAAGAATAGTCAAAACTTGGGAATACCTAACGTTCGAAGTCGACTAATCTAAAAAGACTAAACTGTAAACATCGTATAACTCCGATTAACATTAAAAGTAGACATGTGCTGTTTAAATTATTTCAAAAAAATGTTGATGAATATTATGTATTTGTGATACTTACAAGTAATTAGTCGCATACAACAAAACAAACAAAACAGGCAAATTCAATGACAAAACTGTGTCTACTAACATACATAAGTAAAATGATTATTAAGTGTTCAAAAAATAGTTTACCAAATAACTGCAAAAGTTTTAATAAATTCAATAAACAGTCAGGTAACACACAATTTTAAATCGATCCAACTAGAAACTGTTTCAATAGAGAAAAGGATTAAACATTACCATAGAGGTAGACTGGTTGCAAGTAGTATTGAAAAAGGCTATACATGGAACAAGCAATGCTGCGCCTGCGTTGCGCTGCGTACAAACCTTTTAGAACAGATACTGAGAACGGGTGGACATACGGTACCTATACTTAATGACGACATTCCACTAACTTGTGCGGAATGCATGACTTCGGCCCTGCAAACACCGAACAGGTTAACTCCGGGGCGAGTGATCTTTCATCTCACAAGTCCCCACTCAAATCATAACCTCAAAATCATAATTCGGCCAATTAACACACGAGATATTTATTAACAACAGCTGCGTGGACAGTAAAATGAGCAAATGAGATATATAAATGTAGATACTAAACCTGTTTACTACACTCGTTTCACCGATTTCTATCGTTGGTGACAATCTAACGACCGCTGACCGCAAATCGCCGCCAGAGACTTTGCTTAACTTAGCTTTTCGAAATACAAGATCGCATTACAAACACCGCTGGACCATAACTCGGCGGGGCGAAGACAAAAATAACTTAATATCGTGTACGTTGTAGCATTTGTCGACGCATCGAATTTATGATTGCTGGTGACAAGAATCTGCAATAGGATTCAAAATTCTTGTCTTCAGACGATTTATGGATTCTTAATTCATGTCAATTCTAACCTACCTTCATCTAGGAGCCGTTCCATGTGCATGAAAACATTCGGGAACGCAGCCAGTTGCTTCCTGTCTTTGAGCAACTGAGCTAAGTAGTCCGCTATACTTTGCGTCGAAGGATTGTTATTATCACACATTTTGAATACTATTTATACAACTAATGACACGTTATATGGTTTTTCTAACACGTTTAAATAAGATAATGTACTTTAGTTACTGGTTATTGTTATTTTGTGAGATTGTGTTAGAAAAAGTTAAAATTCACTTCCACACACATCGAAGTTTCGATCACCACTAAAATGACGAAGTTGACCGAAGTGAAGTTGTGGGCGAATATAGTGCTGCGCTTGCGCGCTCGTCGAATGGGTTTTTTGTGAGCGCGTGCGACTATCGGCCACAGTGTAGGCGTAATAATAACACATATAGTCTTCTCGCTCGCTCCTCTGTTACCTCATTGTCTGTCTCGCTTTAAATACAGAACAGTGCAAATGAATGGTAGCAAGCACCATCTATCCGACTAACACAACACCACACGTAACATAATTTTCAATTTGACAGATATAGGTAATGCAATTATGCCTATTAATTATTTTATCATTATTTCTAAACAATCAGCTACTTCTGAATATACAAAAGTCACACCTACATTTAGTAAAAACTATCAAATTAACTTTGTCAATTCCTTTTATTTGTTAACCATGTAGATATATTATTTACAATTATGTAAATAAATTTCTTTATTTCTTCTTCATTTAATAGTGTTCATAATTAGAAATAGACTGTAGCTTATCATGCAACTGCACCCGTAGAAATTTCTGACCCGTATGCTAGAAGTAAAAGTCTATCTCATTTCCATTATAAAAGGTGTATACCTTCCATTACCATTATTGAAAGTAAATCACACACATAGTTATATACAAAATTAACAATAAGTAATAACTGATACCATCTTATTTTACAATCACGTAAATTTCGTATCTGTAGGTACCCCATGGAAATTATTCTATTTTTCGATATACAAATTTATTATAATGGCTAATTAGATCCTTGTCCTTTTTCATCTTGAGTTTTTGCGCCAGACTGCGAGACCCTTGCAAGACCGAAGTTCAGGGCAACTGCCCTAAATGCCACCCCTAAGACCGCCTTCGTAGCTATTATAAACAGTACATTTCCAAGACCATAAAAAAGAAACGACATTCAAGGAAAGCCACTTTTTAGTGCATCTATTAAATTTAATTATTTATTTATTTATTAATCAAAACTATTAGGTTAAACATCAAGATTTAACAGAATACTATTTATGTTATAAGTCGCCGAATAAGCTCTGAAACCGGTCAACAAATTTCGATTTATATATATTTTAATTTAAAAAAATCATATTTTACTACTATAAGTCTTAAAAACCGGTATCGGATTGAATCAATGTGGGATATTAGTTTCCTGCACTGAGTTCTCCTTTAATGCTGGATAAATAAGTAACAAAATTATAAGTATTTTTTTTTAATTACCTGAACTATGCAAGCAAGCAAGCAGCCCAATATGCAAACTTTGGAATTCTAGAAGCGTCAGCAACGCGTTGGCGGACTCGAAAGAACTTAACGATGCCCTATTTAAACAATGCATTGTCGTAGCACAAAGAAAAACTTCGGCGGAAATTTCCGTCTAGGTCAGTAGGTTCATGAAATTAACGTAAGAAAATATCCAGTGATAATCGTGGGAAGGAAATAGGGATTAATATCCCGTCGATTTCGAGCAGTGTGGTTATGAAATTGAGGCATTGGCGTCAATCAAATTATTCCTCAGACAATCACACTTAGAACACAAAAAAAACTGGACGACACTGTCCCTCTGCAAGCTAACCGATTCTTAATTGGCATTCGTCTGGTCTTCTCGGAAGCTATCCATTATCAATTAGCTTCTAGCATGTTTTTGATAAAAAAATATAGTTCGTACAACGCAAAACAAATTCGTTTTTAACAGTACCAACGCATTAGATCAATTAAAATCACCCCAGTTGGATACGTTTTATCAATTCTGTTAAAAGGATAAATGGATAATTGACCCCCATCTGATGCTCTTGTTGAATCTATCAAATTAAACCGATCAAGTTCCACGCTCTAGATAATCTCAGAATAAACAAAATCTTGGAAAACGAATACTATAAATGACAATTGCGTTAACATAATGGAAAACATTTTTTTATCAAATCAGTCCAGAATTTAAAAAAGAAGAAAATTTATTTATTAAATAAAATATAAATTATTTAATTTAATAAAATAATTAAAATTTGTACCTAAATAAGACTGAATGTTAGTCTGATGTGGTGTAAAAATGTGTGAAGTAACAAAACGTCAAAAAGTAACAAGAATGATATAGGACGTGAACTATCTAATGTAGGACTTAGCTGTTCAGAGTTAATTTTTTACTGAGCGATTGTCATCCCTATTATATAGTACGTACTCTTCTGCCATAGTCTTACGCATTCTTACGTCATTCCTCATGCCTAAACACATCGTATTACAAAATGTATTATTAATTCATATAATTTACACATTTATACATTATCATTCATACTTATTCATATTATACATTCATACATATTTATTTATCTACGATTAAATTCAGCAGACAAACACGCATTACATATTTCGAAGTAAATTACGATTTTAGTAACATACAACTGCCAATTCTAGGGGCTATAATTTACAAACTAAAGTGAGTAATGAAAACTTAATTTGCTTTATCATAGAAACAGTAGTGACTGAAACCAAACCTCATTGTTCCCTTAAAGGCAGTCATTAATTTAAATTGATTTTGAACAATATAAGTCAGCCATTCAATAAATATATATACATATTTACGATATTACAACTAGAACTTTCTATATTGCTTGACTCGTGAAAACTTCGGATACTTATGTCGCAGAAAGTCTCCATCTCCCAAAATAAAACCAGCCTAATTTCAACTACAGGGTGGCAAAATAAAGTAGAAAATAATAGGGGCGCCACTTTCGCAAATTTATTTAAACTCTAGCAACAACAATATGAGGTTAAAAGTAATTTCGATACTTGATAGTTGATTTTCAGTACGCCATCAAACATCAAGCAAGTATCGAGTTGCTTTAGTTACGGCGTACGCATTTTTTCAACATAGCCGATGATGTTTATTTTAATAATAATGACTAATATTATCGTTTGTTTATTATTAGTGTTTAGTTTTTAATTAATATTGCGATAATGTAACTATCCTTTCTTATATAATAATAAATAACGGCCCATAAACGCGCCACTGCTGGTCTCAGGCCTCCCAGTATACGGGAACGGACTGTATACCCGCCACGCTTGTCCAAGACGGTTTGGCAGGTTTGACACATCGGTTATCTCCATGTGCAGGTTTCAACACGACGTTTTCCTTCGCTGTTGTTAACACGTGGTAATTGTAACAATATGCACATTAGGTCAGAATACTGCCCAGTAGTGCACGCTTTCTTATAAATAATAACATAATAATTCAAAATAAAAGTTTTTGAGAAATACTAGATTAAAAAAACTAAAACGAATTCTGAATTTTTAGATGTAAGGGCCCCAAAATTGGATATTGAATTTAAAAAATATTAAATACGTGGAGCTTACCCTGCGGCGTAGCCGCGGGTCAAACTTTAGAGCGTGCCTCTTGTTCAAACAGTAGGCGTTATTACAGGTTACATTGTATTAAATTTTTATATTAGTGCTATTTGCCCCAGGAAGATTTACTTCATTTTATATTGCAAACTATCCCATCTCCCGGGATGAAAAATATTTGTCCATTTTCTGTATAACAACTACATTTAAACAAAATTACAGCAAAATCGATCCAGTAGTTTTTCCGTGAAGGCATAACAGACAAACAGATCGAGTTACTATCGCATTTATAATATTAATAGGGATATCATCCAGTCTTTAATACCTCAATAGCAACTGGAGGCTCCACTCCACACGGTCTTTAGCAACCCTTATTGTGAGACCACGAATATCGGTCCTAACAATTTCAAGACATTAGTTGAGCCTACGTCTTCTGCGGAGGCTTGGTGGAGGCGATATACAAAGGCATTGAACTTCAAACATTAAATAGATTATTGATCGCATAAATCATTGATGTTCTATTTGATACATCGACCACACATAAAATATAAATTTGAAATGATCTTTTCTCTTTTACAAGAAAGTGTGGGTTTTGAAAGTTATTCATATCATAACGATTTATCTAACTATAAGTTTTTTAGAACAAATTTAGATTTAGTAAGGCAGTATTGGAATCAGTGTTTATGGTACCCCAGCTTTTTTGCGTATGATATCAAAGATTCAAATTGGAACTTTTTAAAGAGCTATTATATATTTTATATAAATCGTTGTTATCTTAAGAGATGGATATAGAGTTTGATAATACAGTGATCGTTTACAAAGAATTCCGATTAATTACTTATCCCGCAGGAGTTTTCGCATAATTCGCCATTATAATGTATTATTGGATGTTGACCTGAGCTCTCTTATCTACCTACATGCTAACTTTAAAGAAAATCCATTTTTTATCCAAGTGTTGATCCTGAACATATGCTAGCTCTGTTGAGTGTCATTCAAATCCGTTCAGTAGTTTGAGTATGATGTTCTAACAGTCAGACAAAATATTTAAAAAAATATTTACACATTCTACTGGTCCGAAATAGCCTACCTGATATTTTTTGTCTTTATTAAATTCATTGTACTAACTCGACACCTCTACAGATTTATTATACGTATAGATGAAACAAGACGTTTACAATTAAACACAGTTTTCAAATTTAGTAAAATAGATACTTAGTGAAAAAAATCCACCAAGGAGTTTCACATTACGAGCGTAAATAACCTGAATAATCGAACCTCCATCCATGGAAGCGCTCTTGATCAATACATTCGTCTCACTTCAATACTATAGGACAAATGAGACGGAAGATGTACTTAGTTCTAATTTTCACCATGCGCATGTGACACCATTTGAAAATCGCGCCATTTTCTTACTAGAAACGTCAAAGATTGTTGCGACTTTCCGACTGATATTTATGTTTATTTGTTGTTTATTACATATAGCACTATTTTCTCGCAAATGTGTTGAAAAACGTATGACACACGTGCGGATGTTGGTTTTTACAAACACGTGACTTTGGTAAGCCCTCAACTTCGTTTCGACCTCACATCCGTCTACTCGTTTGTAAAAACCAACTCACCGCACTAATATCATAATCTTTGAGATATATAACATGTCTAGAGAGAGCATTGCTAACAAACAATACCGCCAAAAACGACATCAATAACGCGAAGTGTTGCTATATTCACTCTAGAAAAACTATCAATGTGTGCGTGTTTTCGGGATATCAGCTAAAAAATATTAACCCATTTTTTATAATTAAATATTTTTTATGTAAGTGAAAAGTTTAAATGCTCGTTATGGCACAGAACGGCATGATGTGCTTTTTTTACGAGAGCTTCAACCAGTAAAGAAGTCAAAACGACACTAACACGCGTGTAAAGCAAGTGCACCAGTTTTAGTGCACTTTTTTGACTGTTTTTGTGCAATTGATGCGTTATGTAGACGTTTATATAATCTATGATCATATTACAAACAAATAGAAATACCTACTCATAAGTAGGTATTTAATAACAACATACCGAGACTTACACTCATACATAAACAATGATTTTAGGTAAGCAGCTAGAAATTAAACGATTTTACCTAGATCAAATTCAAAAGGAGATAATCCTAAACGGAATGTTGAAATGTTAGTGTATTTAAAATTGCTTTATGACAGCATTTTTCACCGATACACGTTCTCAACTACCTTATAAGTGATGCGATTATGCGGCCGTCCCTACTTTGGTAGCTGGCTTGGTAGCTAATTATCTAGTTGTTGTAGGACTGAGATATACGAAGATGGTAATAGACTTATGCCGCTATCGGGTGTTCAACTCGCCCCAAATAACAAAATCATTAAGTACGTAATTTTATGAGGCATTGAAAGATTTTACATCTAGCATTCAGATAAGGCAGTAATAAACAAGAAGTTAAAAAAAATTATGGATAGGACTTTTCTTATTCTTCTTTTTATATGGCTTTGCACGGTTTATTTATTGAATTAATGTCAAATATTGAATATGAAAGTTTTGCAATAACTTTAAAATAAATAGCCACCAAGCTAAAACTGGACACTTTAGCGTTCGCCACATTGTAGGCAATTTGCAGGTTTTGATGTGGTACAGCCATACTGGAAATCATTACCTTCATGTCAGCCCTTAGATCCGGTTCAATCGGTGTGATACCACGCTCTCACAGAATATCCGCGATAAACTATTAGCCTTGAACGAATCTTCTTTCACCAGGCGAGTGAGAGTTCTGAAGATTCACTTTCCCCAATCTCTATCCGATCTTCTTTACTCCATTCCTCTATCCCCATTCCTTATGTCTAGTTCCTCAATCTCATCCCCCTATTCCTTCTCTTTAACTCATATTTAAAGGCTGGCAATGCCTGACTTCATCGTTGATGTTGCAAACATCTGTAGGCGACAGCAACCACTTGTTATTTATTAGCTGGGTTGTCTCAGCCTGTTTGTCAGCATCACAATGAAAAAAAGGAAAAAGAGTCACTTTACCACTGTACCCAAAGCGCTATTTGTGTCAAAAGTGGAGCATTTTTTAGGATTAATAAAGACCATTATTTTTACTTATCTTCCGGAATTAAAACAAATAGGTTATGGAAAGGAAATCACTCGAAAATTTCCATAAAACTAATGCAATTAATTTAGCCTCTGGGACATTAAACTATCATCCCATAAAAATGTAACAATATGTTGTTCCAATAAAAACGCGTACAGAAATTGAAATTAAAACAACGTCAAGTCCATAACAATTTTTTATGTTCATGTATGTAGGTTGGAGTGCCGTGCGCAGAGCTTGCGTCTTGGATATACATGTCCGGCTTTCGGCCTACGATTTGTTGTGTGGAAAATATTACGTCACCCAACTGTCGTCTGACCATTTCATGCCGAGCTTAATGTCAACTATAGTATTGGTGGCCAGTGGGATGACACGAGATGCTTTGACTGTATATGGCGTTTCTTTTCTAGTGCCCTTTGTATTAAATGGACAATTAGAAATAGCTTTTAGTAATAAAAATATATTTAGTACAAAAACTAATTAAAGGACCTAGTAATAAATGTTGCATGTTAAGGAAAAGTTTATAAAAAGAAGAATAAATATACTATGACTAAAAAAATGAAATGCAAAAGAAAAAACCTCTAGGTACCTACATGTACCTACATCAATATGACCTATATCTAGATTGTGAATATTTTTCGCAAAAAAATTTGCCTAGGTACCTATAAAATTTTATATCTGGGATGTAAAAATTCGACTAATATGTCTAATAATAACGACGGTCTGGGTTATGTGTGGTATAATAAATTCATTAAATTGAATAAATTACCAAAACTCAATTCAAGTATTTGATTTTGTGAAGGTGCAAATCAGCCTACTAGATGTGTCCTAGGGTAACTAGACTAGAAGAAAAAGTTAACATATTGAACGACTCAAAAGATCTAATGAGAATTAAACTAAATTCATTTAAAATTAGTAACTGCTAGCTCCGTTATTGCAAACTGTTTAAAATGGGTAAGTACTGCTTAAAAGCTAATTCATCTACCAGATTACTACGCAGATAAACATCCATATATTTATGAAAAAACTAATGAAAATATATGAGGCAACAGGTATTTATCAGGATTATAGTAAGAGGGGAACCATCCTCTTTGTCTACCCAACAACAGGCGTGGTTATATGTGGATATGTAGATTACGCACAGGATAAAATACAATGTAAAAACTTTTAAAGGGGCAACTTGCACAGTAAAGGGTTCCATAATAGTGACGAATACCGAATTGGGAAGTGAACGGGTGCTCACTTACCAATTCCGTTAGGGAATTCTAAAAGCGTGTAGCCAAAAATGCTTAATTTTAACCGTACGCGATTTTAAATGTACTCACCGTACATTTTTCATTATTTTCGTTTCTTTTTCAATTTCACTAGGTAGTGCTAGAAATAGAAAGAAATACCTTTCTTTCAAATTTTATCCATAAAGAGCCAAGATGTAGAGATGGGTAAACAACGGCAAGGGATTCTTTTTTGGAATTTTACGAAAATTAATGCTTTTTAATTTTATTTAAGATGAAGACGATGACGAAACACCATCAATATTCAATGTTTACAAGTACAGACGCCAATCAAACAGAAGTGACAATATGTTCGTAAACACATTGAACTCCACCCAGTTTTCTAATGTACCAGGATCTAATATATACTACGAAATCGATAAAGATAAGCAACAAAAAACCTATGCCATATTACAAGAAACCCGGTACGAGTTTCGAAATAGCAAATTGAAATCTATGCTTATGATATACTCCAACCCAGCTTGGAATATTTTTATTCTTTCTACTTTATTTTTTGCATTTTTCATAGATACATGTCTTTACACCTTTTGTACATCTGATCAAAGACCTATTTGGTTAATAACAATTTTGATTTGCTTAAATTTTGTTTTCACGTGCGATGTTCTTATTATAGTTGGATTGAAGTTTTTTAAGAAATGGAGAAAATCTTTAAATCTTGTTGAACCAGATACCTGCAAGGTTGTACTTGATGTGTTGCTGGCATTGCCCTATACAGCCTTATATTTTGTTGGTAATAAGGAATTGTTCTATGGTGTTCACGTTATATCACCGTTGGCAGCAACTTTAAGAATTTACAGGATTATTAAATACTTTTATAAGAGATCTTCGCAAGCTGGAAGCAATCAATGGACCTCTTTCCTGTCTCAATATTTAATACTATTCTTCCTATCAGTCCATACATGGACTTGTGTGTGGTTTTTATTTGCTAACAGAAGTTTCGAGATATCACTGATTAGATCTTCTTGGGCCCATTCTGCCATTTATTTGCCTACCGAAGACATCTTAGACTGGTATTTTGTATGCTCGTATTGGTCAGTGATGTTTCTCACAACAAATGCTCTTGGGGACTTATACCCTGTGACTACCATTGAAAGAATAATAGCAATACTAGCAACATTACTTGGATTTTTATTGACCACTGTTGTTTTTGTTGGTTCGTTAACATCCCAATTTATAAACATTACAACAAGACGCTCAATTTATGTTAGACGGCTGCAGAAAATAAGAAATCATTTGAAGCTAATTCGAATGGATGCAGATACTACAAAACGCATAATAAGGTATATTCTTAACAACTTTATAATCGTAGAATAATACTAGGAAGCACAGACCAGTAAAAAAAACGTAATTCTGGAAAAGCCGCTAAATTTATTTTTTGATACTACTGCCTGCTACACAGGAAGGTACAAGTCATTCTTATCTTGGTTATTGATACAGAAAACACTACTAAAATTTTAAATTAGTTTAATTACATAAAACAATTTTTCTTGCCAAAATAGACAAAAAATGAAAGTTTTAATAACTTTTCTAAATATAAAAATATGACAAATCGACACTAGCGACATCTAGTCCCTAAACAAAGTGAATCTAGCCATCAAGGCAATATTAAAGGACCTACTGAGATTGTTATTCCTAGTATGCACCTATTCTTCTTCCATAGTACATGTATAATATACACAAACTTTTATGTAACATTCTTCTTACCATTGTATTTCTCTACAGATATTACGAAGATCTTTGGTACCAAAAATCAGGTGTGTTTAAGCCGAAGCTAATAAAACTGCTGCCGTACCCTTTACAAATGGAAATTTGTTACGATTTAAATGCCGTTCCACTATATAGTTCACTAATATTCAGGAAGCTACCGGAAGCGTTCTTGAGACGATTGTCTTTAGATATGTCTCATCAGTTTTATTTACCAGGGGATATAATATACAACCACGATCAAAATAAGACTTTAATGGTAACTATCAATCTTCTATTTGTTATACTAAATACGTTGTACCTATTATAATTTTAACGAAAATTGTAAGTTTTAAGAAAAATAAATACTGGAAAACGACAGTCGAAAAACAAAAAAAAATATTTGTTTAAGTACTCAGATAGATTTAAAGATGAGCGTAAAAACAAGCTTGATCGCCTAAGTATACATAATAGCGTTAGGTTTTGTCTTTCTATCTATCTCAGCCATTTTGGCAAAAACGGAAACGTTATGAAATCACACCTCCCTCTCACTTTGTGGGTATATTTAAGTAATTTTCGTATGAATAAAATTCAGTAACAATATTTAATCTATACGCAGATACATAGTGAAATTGGGAAAATTGAAACATTATGGGTGGCCGCCTTCTACATGTGCCGAAGATTATATTTTTGTTTTAATTACATACCTACTAATTCCAGGTGTAGCTGATCAGATCTTTATAAATCATAACAATGTTCCTTAGTGACCTCTTTAATTGAATCAATAGGTAGCGAGATAATGGCTGCCAAAATACATAATTTTTAGGTGTGCGTTACCAGTGGAGTTGTTGAATTTCTTTCCGACGAAGATGATGAAAGTCCTATGATTTCATTCGCAAAAGGGACATGTTTCGGGGAAATTTCTTTAGTATATAACATACCAGGTATTTTTATTTATTTTGGCCTGATTTTATCCTTGCAGGAGCGAATAAAGAAGTTCGGTTAGGCGGCCTGTCGTAAGAGGCGACTAAATAATCCACAGCCACGTAGCAGGGTATTTGCCCGTTTGGATAGCTACCACACATTGTCTAGAGTATGCTGCCATTACAACCTTGAGTTGTATTCCGGCATTAGTAGCCAGGTTCCAGTACTTCTTGGAGGCCGATTAGCATATTGCCTACACCTCTAGTGATGCAAATGTATGTTGGTGGTCACTTTCCATCACCCCGTCTGCAGTTCTCTAACAATAAAAATATATACCCGGCCAATACCTATGTATATACTCACCTATGCACAAGTATTAACTTCTACACGTTGACTCTTTATATCCTATACCCTTACAATGTCCGGCCGACGCTTTCCTGGACGCCCAAAAGTTACATACTAGGTGTATACTATATGAATTTATGAAAGATAAATAAGCTTATTATTATAATGCTATATGGGAACACATTTTTTCAGCTAGGTGTACAGTAAAAGCTGCAACATACGTAGAATGTCAAGTGTTAGAAAAAACTAAATTCATAAAACTGATGATTACTTACCCCGACTTGGTTGATAAAGTTAGAGACGAAATCAATGAAAGAATTAGCAGAAGTCGACAAAGAAAACAAAACATAGATTATAGTACCACATTTTCATTAAATATTTTCGCTTCGAAAGATCGGAAGAAAAGTAGCATCAAATGCTTAAAAGATAAGTTAAGATATATTCAAGGTAAAGCATATAACAACTTAATCATAAATAACAGTTTCCAATTCATAAGTTGAGAAGCTAGCGAAATGAGCTAGCTGTTTCTTGTTTTTTTTTTAAATCCCTTACTATATTCAGGGTCCTAACTTAGAATTACAAGATTCTGTTAGTAAATCTTTCGTTTCCTCAAGATTCAAACACAGCACTTCCAAGAAAACGAACTTCTCGAACGAAATCTCGCTATTTGTCTTATAAATAGGTAATTATTTTACACTAAATGATTGGTCTAAAAAATCTTGTATTTTGCAGGAAAAATCAACGTAGACCCTTTAACAAAAGATGATCAGCTAGACGACAATTGCTTAGACCTATACATATTGTCGGAACATGTCAAAAAGCAAACAACCGAGTTCACTTGCATAAATTCCCAACTTCCGTGGATCTTGGAGTCTGATTGCAAACTTGTGAAATATTGGGAATATTACATGTTATTTATCGTGTCTTTTATATGCATATTCTATCCATATTATATTGGTATAAAAAGAACGTTCCCTGGTGGTATAACATTCTTTGTGCAAATTGTTATTACTACTTCATTGGTATTCAATGTTCTTATGACATCAGTAACCGCTATTAAAACTAAAAAAGATCACATAATCACTTTACTTAGCATACTGAGATATCGTATGAGTACATTGGGTTTTTATCTTGATATTGTGTCGATAATACCATTCGAATATATCGTTACAATACATACGTCTGTGAAATATCAAGACAACTATCGAGATCATTTATTTTACCTTTGTAAAGGTGTCAAATTGTGTCTGGTATGGAGACTGTCGTATTTTTTTGAAAATCTTGAGCGACAACTTCTGTTGAATACGCTTGTTATAAAGGTATATCGACATTTTTTATGTTCATAGATAGTCATAGATTTTTTTTTAAGTCATAGATTATGTATTTTATTTATAGTGCGTACTCGATCGCGTTTTTTTTAAAATCCGTATTCAACGGAAGCTAACCCGTTTGCCATAACAATAATTATTCTATGTATATCCCAGGTATGAAATATGATAACTGGGATTTTGTAAATAGTAAACCGCCTAAAGGCGAAAGAAGACCTTTTTGCCCGACTGGATGGCTACCACCCGTGTTCTAAAGTATGTCGCCATAGCAACCCTTGAGTTGTGTTCCGGCATTAGTGACCAAGTTCCAGTGTCCCGTAAGAGAGTAGCAGCGAATTTGTAGCACCTTTGGAGTTGCAAATGTCCATAGGTGATGGTAACCGCTTTCCATCAAGTGCGCCGTCTGCCTGTCTACTGAACTCCTGCAATAAAAAATAAAAAGACCTGTAGCGCCATCTAGTCTTGTAGAATTAGTATTAAACCTTCGTCCATGACAGTGGTATAGACATCATGAGTAAATACAATTGAACTGAGATATCTAATGTATAATTAATACATGTTTACATATTTTGCAGTTTGTTAAATACTGTGTCTATATATGCCTATTGTGTTATTGGTGCGGTGTGATTTTGTATATGGAGTCTTGCTTTGTCAATCGATGTTCTGAAAACTCGTGGTTCAGTAAAGCAATAATATGGGAAGATCAAATAAATGGAGTTACAACCAGCAAGTTAGTAAGCTCTGGTATAAATTGGTACAAAGATGTAGTTTATTAATTTATTATATAAATGCCTAATGGATATTTTGCTCCAGCTTAATGATCTGACGCACTAAAATTGCCGCACGCACTAAAATTTACCCAAAAATGACCTTATTTTAGCTTAACAACTTCTACGTATTACTTTGCTACTTTACCTAAATGCGTTCCATACTAATTTAATAGTAATGTAATCTACACACGTATCGTCGATGTAAGATATCGAAAAGTTGAGCAAAACCCTGCCATAAAGACTCCAATCACTACAAAACAAGTCAATTGAGAATTACGGTATTATGAAGATTTTAATGTACCATTCGCGAAATATTGCCACTTTTGATGCACAGTTGCACCCGTGACTGGAAAATTGGGAGGAAAAAGATTAAGTTGGTATGGGCATATAATGAGGAGGGATGGAAGTCACGTGACAAAAAGAATGTTAATCTACAAGATGGATGGGTACAAATATAAAGGTAGACCAAAAAAAGATGGATGGATTGTGTGAAGGATGATATGATGATATGTGGTGTAAGATGTATGTCAGAATAGAGGAGTGTGGAAGGAAAATACAAATTGTGCCGACCCCAATTAATTGGGACATGGTGAAAGAAAAGAGCAAGGCCCTTCCCGCCGAGATTTTCTCTGTGCGGTACGACATATGGTTGTTAAATGCATCATATAATTGTTTGAGGCCGGTAACGCTTTATCGTCGCCCTGTTGTTTGCAAATGTCCATAGGAGACAGTATTTAACCATGTTTCATCAGGTAGGTCGTCTACATTTTTGCCTGCTTCAGGAAATAAAAACAATCTAATGTTTATCGCAGTTATTGAAAGTTATAGTAGGTACATTCTATAACAGGTAATATGTATACTAATCATCAATAATCACTATAATCTAAACGTGAGCAAGAAACAAACAAAGATCAAAATAAACTCATTTTCACATTTGCCTATAGATTACTCAACAAGCTCTGAATTATTTACGTCTCTGAATTGCAACATAATTTCATGTCTTAGATATTTGGAAATACAAATATCTAGATGTAAACATCATCCGCCTACAATATCACTTAAGTGGACATGTGGTTCTCATTTGCATGCATTTTGCTTTGTGTAAAACAGACTAATGTAATGTCTCGAGTTCTATTCAATAACTATATTTATGATTCATCTCATATTCAGGAGCAGGACATTGATATAGATTTTCAAACGCTTTTAATTTTATCGTTTTGTCATTGAACAATTAATAACTTATTTTTTTTTTATTGCAGGATTTCAGCAGACAGGCAGACGGCCCACTTGATGGAAAGCGGTTACCATCGCCTATGGACATTTGCAACACCAAAGGTGCTACAAATGCGCTGCTGCTCTCTTAAGGGAAACTGGAACCTGGTCACTAATGCCGGAACACAACACAAGGTTGTTATGGCGGCATACTCTAGACCAGAGGTGGTCGCCATCCAGTCGAGCAAGTACCCTACCACCTGGCAGATTGGCATTCATATGAAAAATCAATATTTTAAAAGCTATTTTCAATTACATCGACACATAATTATCTGAGAATATCTTCCTATTCTATGTACACTGCTTACAGCGTGTTATCGCTGTTTAAGAAGAAACTCCCCAGCAATAAGACATGTCTAGTTAAACACTATTTTACTTCTTATTTATCTATTTCTTATTTTATGTGAGTGAAGAAGTAAGTTTTAATTTAACTCATCACTAAATTAGCTACATTAATGTCCATTCAAGCGTTTATCCCTTGTCCATCTTACCTACATCATCGAGAGTAAATTGATTTCATCATACATGAAATTAACACCAAAAATTAAATTATTTCATAAAATATGGAATCTATGAATAGTGCATAATTATTTAAATTAGTAAATGCAACACACCCAAAATCAGATACATAGGTATACGATTATTGGTTTTAATAGTTTTATAGAGAGCTGTTACTTTCTTTATAGGTATCTTTTGTTGCAGCAACTATTAAGTAATTACTATTATTATGGTCCCAGACGGAAGAACAGCACCAGTCCTCGTTGGCTAGCATTATGCTGAAACTGGGTCCAATTTAGGACTTATTACTTTGGTTCTATTTATATTTATATTAACTTAGTTTTTGTGCTAAATAATATATTTTTCTTTCTTTCTAACTTGGCGAGAGCAAAAACGGTAGTTTTTTATTTATTTAATTCACAAAAAGCTCTTTTGCTCTTTTGCTCTTCTGCTCTTCGACTCTTTTGTCCTTTTTGTCCATGTTGCTCTTTTTGTCCTTTTTGCTGATGTTGTCCCTTTTGTCATTTTTGTAGTTTTCATTGACGGGGGATAGATAAATAAAACTCGGACTATTTGTAATAGAGGATGAAAGTTTGGATGAGACCAATCATTTCTCAAGTTCATAGATATAAAAATGCATCGTCTATAAAAATGCGATAGTAACTCGATATGTCTTTCTGTTAAGTTTTCGGAAAACACGGAATACTGGATCGTTTTTATTGTAATTTTGTTTAAATGTAGTTTTAATGCCGAAAATGGACATATATGCTCATGCCAGGACCACATTGTTATTTATATGAGCACTTGTCCAAAATTCTATACACTGGTAACCTAGACCAGCACAATGTTTTCCTTCGCCATTTTCGACTCCTTATATGTCTTATATCTTTCAGAACCCAATACCCAATAGTGACGTCAATTTATTTTGCTACGAGTATTTTGCTATCCGTTGGTTATGGGGATTTTACACCTGGAGACAAATACGACTTGATGTTTATAGCCTTCCTAAGCCTGTATGGGGTGTTGTTTACCGGTTATTGTATTTCGGAATTTTCCGCTGTCGTCACACATTGGTCAAGGTATTCTTGTAAATCTCTAATGTCATTGACTTGATCATCTCAACATTGTTTCCAAATTAGTACATAATTAAGACAGAGCTCATAACTACCATGGAATAAGTGTTAGAAATGACATTTCCCCAATAAACTAACCCTCTAAAACATAAAACATTGAAATCGAAACAAAAAAGCTATTACAGTGATAATTAAATAAGCTTTTTTAAAAAGATTTTTAAATACAAGTTTTGAGATCCTGAATATCATGTAGCAGCAGAGCGCTAGGCAAGACAAGTAAAACGTTAAAAAAAATGTCACGTCAAATTTTGCAGGCATATTCATATGCGTGCAAAATTTCAGCTCAATTGGAAACCGGGAAGTTGGTCAAATTTAACATTGCAAGTTAACAGAAAGCTTGTAAAAAATATTATACTTTAATTTTTTTTATATATAAGATAAGTTATTAACATAGAAGATAAGCCAGAAAATAAGAATATTTTTTTATAAATTCAAACTATGTACCATTTTTAACGCATTTAAACTCACACACAAATACAGATACAAGAGCTATAAGAGTCTTGTTCTATATCCACAATATTAATTTCTCGTTTGCCATTTTAGGACTAAAACATCTTTTCTAGAAATAATAATAACGATTGATAAGTTCATGAAAGAGAACAACATGCATCCATCAATTAGATCACGCATAATGGCTTTTTATGAACTACAATGGCAATATAATTCGGTAAAGACGTTGTTTTTCTATGTATGAATCTATATATAAAATTTACTTCCATTTTATTTTATTTTTCAAATTGAATTCAAAATCAAAGTCAAAATATGAATTTATTTTATATTCAATCATAAATTACCGTTTTTAGTATTTTTGTATGTTTGTTCGATAATTTATCTCCAATAAGCTGAGAAACGGTTCAATGAATTTTAACAAAAATTTTCAGATGTTTTAACATAATATTTGCAAATAAATTTCACTTCAATGGATATGGTTCAGAAGATATGAATGTAATAATTATTGCCATCTTGCTACTAACATTACCAAAAAGCCTTGTATGTCCAAATCTCAAGAAAACGAATTATTAAGCACAGCTAGTGTTGTAGGAACAGATGACAGAGTTTAAATATTTGTAACTCTTCTAGGGTGTAGAGTTGACCGATGAAAGCTGGTTAGAGAAAACAGTAGTACCTTCGGAATTGCGCAAGAAAGTTCTACATCAAGCTCGATTCAAAGCTTTGACATCCATTAGATTTTTCCAGGTCAAAAATAAGGCTTATATCCAAACACTCACGGAAAGTAAGTAAAGTGCAGTTTTATGTATAAAGAGATAAATTACTGTAATAAAGTTTTTAGCGTCCCGCAATCAAATAGTTTTAACGTGACTTATTTAGTTTTAACATATCGGTGAAAGGGGTATGCTCAAGAAATGTTGGCTCGCGCTCATGAGCGTGTATGCCAATACTTTTACAATTAGGGATTTTAAGACCATGTTATTATAACGATGAGAAGAAAAAGTAGGCAAACAGACCATGCTCCCGGAAACAGTTACTCCAAACAGGTTATAGCTTTATGATCATGAAGATAATATCTTTGAAACATTGCATCAGCTAAGAGGACTTTGTAAAAAAAAATTAAAACTTCGAAGAAGTTATACCTATTGTTAACCATAGTCAATGTAAAATAAAAGAAGAAATTATTTTCAGCGGCAAAAGATGTAATCCTACCACCAGGCGAAGTTGTATACTACGCTGGAACAGTAACAAGAGAGTTATATATTATTGAAAGTGGATACTGTTTAGTTACTTCCAAAGAAATGAGAGAAAACAAAAAGGAACGCGTAATCGGTCCAGGAAACCATTTAGGTCTACTTGTCTTATTGTATGGTGTACCGGCTGTCAGTACTGTGGTCACTTTAACTCATTGCAAGGTATGAGTAAATGATTAGATAGATAACTCCTTATTGAACACTATTATAGAAAACTTACAAGCTAGTAGTTATAGTAATACCTACTGTATTCTAATTATGCACACAGTGCGGGCGTCATGGTCTCGTGAATAAATCTGACATCATGAACTACCAGTACAGTGGAGAAGTTTTGTGAAAAAGAAAACACAGCTTTCAAAAGAAGTGTAGAAAGTAGTTTAATATTGGATGCGAGGCAGTGAAAAATCCACACAGCAGCGGCATAATTAGTTACGATGTTAATAATACATAGTAGTCTTTTTAATAGTTTTATTCAACATTCATGTTTGGGTTCAAAATTTAACGCGCCAAATATTACAATCATTGACAATACCTCTCTTCGCCTCCTAGGTTCACCAGTTAAGGATGAATCGATTCCATCGTTTATAAACGATAGAATTCAAAATTTTAATTCTTGTTCGGACCGCTTCCTCCGAATTAACAGCCATATGGCATTTTGGATAGTTAAATTTTGTTTATTTGTTCCAAAATTCACACATTTTTTACGATGTTGCCAATTCTGGAAGCATCCAATAATTTTACAGGCACTTGACGACATCGTAAAAAATACTCTCATCAACGTTTTGAACATTGACCTACAAGAACGCATCTGGACCCAAGCCACGCTACCAGTGAGGTTTGGTGGTCTGGGTGTACGCAAAATTTCGAGCGTGGCCCTTCCAGCATTTCTGTCTTCCGTACATAGCACCAATAAAAATTGTTCAAGAAATACTCCATGCAGACTTGGAGCCATCACTATCAACTGAAGCTAGGAATGCTTGGCTGGTGGCTTGTCCGGGTAGCAGTCTGCCCATTGTCCCCTCTAGACAGAGGTCCTGGGACAGGCCGATCTCTGAACTGTCACGCAAAAAACTATTGGAAACGTCGATTAGTTCTGCAGATCGAGCCCGTCTTTTAGCTACCTCTGTATGGGAATCAGGACTTTGGTTGCAGGCCCTACCGTCACCTTCTATAGGAACGCTAATGGATGCAGCCACATTCAGGTCAGCAATCTGCCTTCGTCTTGGGGCAAATTGCTGTGAACCACACAACTGTCACTGCGGCCGGGCTGTCGACTGGCTTGGCCACCATGGCCTATCGTGTGGCAGCAGCGCAGGCAGGATTTCGCGACATGCCGGCCTCAACGATATAATACGTCGGGCCCTTGCCTGCGCCGGCGTGCCAGCCGTTCTCGAACCGAACGGCCTGATCCGCGACGATGGCAAGAGGCCCGACAGTATGACTTTAATTCCCTGGAGCTTGGGAAGGCCGCTTGTGTGGGACGTTACCTGTGTTGACACACTGGCGCCTTCTCATCTCCAGGAGTCCAAAGTTGGGGCCGGTCGCACTGCCACTTCTGCCTAAAACCTCAAACGGCTCAAATATCGGCGCAACCCTTGGAACAGGTTACATATTTGAGCCGTTTGGGGTGGAGACTTTGGGCTCATGGGGGCCAAGTGCCCACAAATTATTTCAAAAAATTAAAAAACGCCTAGCGGACAAAACAGGAGACCGGAAGGCTGGAGCTTACCTCGCTCAAAGGATTAGCCTTTGTATCCAGCGAGGTAATGCTGTCAGCCTTCCAGGTACAATGCCTAGGGACAGTGGTCTAGTGGGGCTGGACGGGCTTTAATATAGGTTTTATTTTAATTTTAGTTTGTTTACTATTGTATATACATATATATTTTTTTTAGTTAGGTTTATTTATAGGATATTATATGAAATTAAGTATACAATTAGAAATTGTTACCTAGTAGTCTTAGTATCCGAAATCGGTTTAAACAAATATGATTATTTCAGTTAATAAGTGTAAGTCATTCAGCATACACATCAACTCTAAGCCTCTTCCCTGATATGAGAGAACATGACGGACTTATGAAACCTGAGGAATTAAAATGGATTGAAACACTAGCCAAGACACAAAACGCAGATACATATCTTAAGCATTACAATCGGCTACAAGCTCAAAAGCCAAAAGTGAAGATTGCAAATGTTTTTCAACAATTTTTAGACAGTAAGTAAGACCATGAAATAATACTAGGAGTTGACAATCCCAGATCTTTAACGTGTTTGTTTGATGGTAGATGTCCCTAATATTCGACTTAAGGAGTGGCTTATCAACTAAACGTTCTGTAACTTGAAGAAGTTCATTGTATTATAATAATAGATGTGTAATGCACACACATATGTATACTATGCATGACTAATATTAGTATTGTATATTTCAATTTATGTAGATAGAAATTAATAAGGACAATTATTTATTCCTAATGTGTAGTCTAATTATTACTTATGAATAATAAGTTATGATTAAGTATACTCACATAAGTGTTTATACAGTAGGTACACTCACAACAAATATAAAATTGAATTACATTGTTATAATGTAAACACTAACTAGCATCAACTAACAGTTCAACTGGAAAGTATATTGCATTTACATATTGTTTAACTCCTTTTATAAAATAAAATTAAATAAATAAAATAAAATTTATACTTGTACGTGTAACCAAAATAGATTTTTTATTTTCAGATTCATTTATCAACGTGACAGCTGAGTATAGAAAAAATAAAGAGAGCTATTGGAAATCTTACAAAAAGTTCAAAATTTTGAGCAATATTTCACCTTTTTTGTTAATGCCAATTGCAATCAAACCTGACGGATTATTCTTAAAAACATGGACCTTACTGCGCGTTTCTGCAGCTCTTTTACTAAGTTTCCTAATTCCAGTAATACATTTGTCTGTTCTCAAATAATAATATAAACAAAAGGCCAAGTAGTTTATTAAAAAAAGTTTTGGATACTTTTTAGTATGGATGTGTAGATTAGTTTGCGATTCGAATTTTAGCTGAAGAGCCTGTGATCAGGACATAGGCCGATCAAAATTAGTAAAGAAGGGATAGAATTTTTGCAAATAAATTATTATTATCTGTAGATAATATTAATTTATTTTAATTTACACCAACTAAATAAGTCAAGTTTGTTGGTGTTGTTGCCAACAGCATGCACCGTATAGGCTTTACTGACCTAATATGCATATTTTCACAATTACAACGTGCTGTTCAAGGAAAAGAGTATGATGAAAGATACGTATCGTTAGCTTTATATGAAACGCTCCGAATTCCATTCGCTTTGGGCTATTTAGTATGTCGGATATATCATCCGTTCTCCTCAAAGGGGGAAACCCGCGTCCTGTGTTGGGAGGTTTATGGAATGTTCTTATTCTTCTATACCTATTACCAATTCCTACAAGATTGGACTAGTCTTATACTACACCCACAGTTTTGTCACGTTGATCTATTCGATTAACGAATAATTATTACGTTGTACCGATATTGAAACATATGGCACATTCCTACATTTTACTAACAATTCATTTGCCTTACTTATATCTACTATTGGTTAAAATTTGACATAATCTCTATATAAGTAATGTCAAAATTTCACCGACAGTAAGGTAAGTAAGTGACCGAATAGTAAAATTCAGGGACGGGCCATTAGTATTTTTGTACACACACACACACACATATAACTTCACGCCAGTTCCCTTGCGGGGTAGGCACGAACAACAGAGCGCCATTTAGGCTTATTCTTACATACCTCACTTGCTTCTTTGACATTCATAACTCTTGTCATGCACGCTCGTCTGTCCTTAAGGCTCCTGACATCACCTTCTGCTAGTACACGATCAATTTGATCATGGAAGGTGTGTCGTGGCCTTCCACGACTTCTGCATCCATCCACTTTTGCATTGTATATCTGTTTATTCATTCTTTCATCATGCATTCTTTCCACATGCCCGAACCACCGGAGCATTCCTTTCCGCATTTTTGTAACGACATAAAATACATCCTATACATTATGTTTACCTTTTACTATTTGTTACAATGCAAAACTGGATGGATGCAGAAGTTCGTGGAAGATCGTGGAAGGCCACGACACACCTTCCATGATCAAATTGATCGTGTACTAGTAGAAGGTGATGTCAGGAGCCTTAAGAACAGACGAGCGTGCATGACAAGAGTTATGAATGTCAAAGAAGCAAGTGAGGTGTGTAAGAATAAGCCTAAATGGAGCTCTGTTGTTCGTGCCTACCCCGCAAGGGAACTGGCGTAAAGTTATGTATGTATGTATGTATATATGTTACAGATGTGGACAATATTTAATTTAAAAACATGTTCTTGTATTTTAAGGTAACAGTGGCAATGGCACCTTTACAACGATCTTGTAATGAGATCATATTGATTTTGGAATCAATTTGCTACATCGATTGGTATTTAATGTTGCATGTTGCTTATTATGGGAGCAAAAATCAATTGATTTTTCATCCGTATATGATGGCTCGCAATTATCTAAGGGTTGGTATCTAAGTTCTAATCATTGCTGGAGATAGCTCAAAATCTATTTATTCTTTGTATACTTTCTATACGCCTAAAAATGTGTGGACGTTTTTTTTCTAATCTGTTTTTTTTTTTTTGGAAAATAATGAATACTTATTCTTCATTCAGTGTAACATAGCTTAAACGACATAATAACACATACCCTCTTGCGAGTTTTCAGGGCAATCGCACACGAAATCGTGGCCGGCCAGTAGTTTGCTGTAATTTTGCACATAATTAAAACTTTTACAACTGAAAAACTATGTTACAGGGTCCTTTTCTGTTAGACTTCCTCACATCCTTACCGTGGTATGCTATATACGCACTTTTCGTACCCAAACACGATGAATACCACTCTGCTAGAGATCATAATATCAATCCGCACGTGTTCCACTGTATTATAAGGATGGCCAATATAACTCAAATATACAAGCTTTACTTTGCTTTTCGAGCTGTGTCGATTCAGGAGTTACGAAGGGTAATATTACTTTGTTCCATAAAGCCTTATTTGGAATAAAGTTTTTACTTTTCATAATAGCTTCCAAGTAAAGTCATTTTTACCTCATTAACTCAAAAAGCACTTATGTGAATCTTCTCAGCGCATCGTCTATAACCACGTTTATTGTTAGGTTCTATATCTTCTTATGAATTTCTTCAAGTGCCTTGTTGATAACAATAATAAATATTGATCAGTGTTTTTTGTAGACAACAATGAACGATCTAGCTCGAATTTAATAAAAAAAAAACCTAATTGCGGCCAATGAGCGCTCAGGAGATTCAGACTTTTTGATAATCAAAACCAATTTTGTTCTCTAGAGAAGAATAAATAGTGCAGAATTTTTAAAACAAAGAATACATTTCAGGCTTATATCATGAGTGTCGTACATTTCCTTGTTCTAACTTTGTTCTTTTTGAATCTATACACGTCGATTCTTATATCAGTTACTTGTCGATATATTATTGCTTCGGATGCTGAAGATTTTACGAGAAGAGTGTCACAATTATCTTTGCCTGGTCCATACATGGACTCGATTTACAACCAAGGTGGAAACATGATTTGTCGTCGTGGTTAGTTTACGATTTTTTACATAATTTGCATTTTACCATCAATACTTTGATCACCTTCCAAACTAGGTAAATAGGTCAATTAATTCCTGTTGCGTATATTTTGATATAAAAACAAACTAATATTATTACTATGAATCGCAATTTAACTCCTAAAGTCTTTCAGTAAGTAAGTAATAACGTGCAATAAAATTGCTTTATATAGGGTCGTGGATAGATGGATCGCCTATACAAAACGATGGTTATTTGTCACCGAGCTTAGTATTTTTGCTTGCCTATTATTGGACAGCGACGAGTTTCAGCGGTGCTGGTTTTGGCGATATAACGGCTCAAGACCCCACCCACCAGATCTTGTCCATTTGTAGCAACATACATGGAGCGTTGTTTTTTGGGTAAACATATGACTCATTATATATTGAATTGAAATTGCAAATCTATCCGTCCATACTAATATTTAAATGTGAAAGTTACTGGCTTAAATGTTCATTTGTATCTTATTTACAGTTCTGGACAATAATCGATTGTCAACAAAAATTGGTATTCTCTCTTTTCTTTCACCTTCTCCAAATTATTTAGGGTCGGCACAATGTCTTTTCCTTCCATACTCCTCTATTCTGACGTATGCTCTGTCACACCACAAATCGTCATATTATGGTATTACATGTACCAAATGTACGTAGTACTTTCGATCATAGAATATTTTATCTCGGATTATGATAGTTTCTCAAGAATGTGAATGTGCAAGTTTACTTCAATGATGCATGTCATAATTATAACACGAGAGTTTTTCTAAAAAGATATTATAAAATTCCTTCGAGTCCGGCAGCACGTCGGTAACTAAATTGGGTACGGTGACCACTTTCCACCAGGTGGGTTGTCAATTTCTATATTTACTCCAGATATTAAAAAAATCTCATAAATTGTTTAAGCTGTGCATCTCGGCAAATACAAGACTTTGGGTCCCGTTATTTAAGTGACACGCGGATGTTAGGAACAAATGAGCTATCACAACTATAAAAAAAAATTGTTCTGCAAATACGGTGTTAAATTGGACAGTCAACAGTGGTATATGACTGCTCACCTGCGAATTTTTGTACAGATTTGTATATGCCAGAATAGCATCTCTGAAGGCAATGGCTGATCAAGTATTGACAAAATTTCAAGAAAATTTAAAACATTTAGAAATGTTTCTAAACCGTGAAAATGTTCCTTTTCAATTGAAGAAGACATTATCTGAATACTGGAAGTATCAGTGGAAGAGGACTGGTGGTTGGTCTGTAAGTAGTTTTAAACATTTTTGTTAGATCAAAAGAAAAATTAAAAAATCAAAATAATGACCACAGTTGTTTGTTTTAATTGACTATGCTTATTTTTAAATGACATAAGTTCAATTTGATTAAAATTAAATAATAAATTGAATAAATAATTAAATAAGTACCTACTTCTCTTTATGTAAATTTTGCCCGTAAACTATGATCTATTATTGGCTAAAATTATTATTAATAAGTATTAATTTTTTGGCTAGATTTTTTTAGAAAGACGCATTGCTGGTAAGTTTCTTGTCACAACTTCTCCTTAAACATTAATAACACGTTGCGAAGCGGAGTACATATAGAATAGGAAGTAGATTTAAATTTAAACTTATATGTATGTTATGACCTTCAAAAATCGTTCTCCAGTGGAACTTAATTTGAACAAAAACTTTTGAATTTGAATAGTCATTTTTTAGTTGGTGACTAAATATATTTCGTGACTAATAATTTAAACTTTGTTCAGCATCAAAAAATATTGGGAAAACTCCACGCTAATTTAAATGAGGATGCGGTATTATTTATGTACGAGAAAACATTACGAGAAATACCTTTGTTTGAAAACGTCGAGTATTCTTTCTTCAGGGCTTTTGCTAAGAAATTGAAAGAGCAATATTTTCAAAAAGGTTACATGATTATCCGATCGAATGAAGTCATAAGCAATGTTTATATTATATATCGTGGAAAGGTAAGCTATAGTCTCTAAAAAAGCGTATATTGACCACTGTATTGACTTCCTTACAGTGCTATTTTGGAAACGCAACGACAATATATATGTAAACAAGTAATAAAGTTAGTCTAACAACAAAGGCCCGTGCACTAAAATCTCTCTGCATTACGACTAGAGTACAATTAAGATGCTACGACGAAATGTCGTAGAATTTTAATGCCTCATATATAATAATATATCTTAAGTCAGTAGGGTTATTCACAAACGGTGGGAAAGTTTCCGTGTCCGAACGGAAAGCTCCCGAACGAATCAATTTGCACGTGAAACGCTGTTCAAAAATCCTATATCAAAAACACATTCTCGAATTCGATAAAAAGTTTCCGTTGCATTGCAAATTAATTCGTTCGGGAGCTTCCCGTTCGGCTACGAAAACATTCCCGACAGTTCTGATTAACCCTACAGGTGGATGTCATATCAGATATAAATGAGGTAGAAGCTTGTATGGGCCCAGGAGGCATATTTGGAAATATTAGAGGAGCATCAAAATATTTAACAATGTCGAATGTTATCGCTTCCAGAAACGTAGATTTGTTATGTATAAAAGGACGAGATTTCTACTCACTTTTGAAGGTAAATATATTTATAAGAATTGTAAAAATAGTATATATTTGTTAATACTAAAATACTGTTTACAGAGTTATCCTTCAGTCCTTGAAAAAGTAAAACAATCAGTTGAATCGACGCAGAAAGATTATGTCTTACCCACTGTGATGTCTGACAGAACTAGTTTGGATGTAAGAAATTTAATTTCGACTTTTAAAATCTTAGGTGTAATAGCAGAACTACGACAATCAAAATTAAACTAAGAATCCCTAGGGTCCAAATAGTTGCACTGTATTGCTACCGCGCTAAAATTATAGATCGGCCTTAAGCTAGGCTGCTAAGTGAATCAACTACAATAAATGAATGTGCTTATAGGAAATCAAACTAACTTGCCCACCTTTTTATATCCGTCCTCGTTACTTACAGAGTTTAATATTTATATTTAAATTATTATTCAGTTTTGAATATATCCTCATATATTAAATCACACTTATAATAAAACAATAATAACCTACGGTTGTCTGGAAGTTATCACTTCCTAGGGAGTAAACCGTCCATTATACTTAATTATTTTCATGTCCAATGTAAAATAAAAATTTATCTACCTTATATATATTTGCAACTCCTTCTATACTTATGGACACTGCACTTAAACTAGTGTACACTGCACTACACTTACAGCAATGGTTACGCTTGTAATAATTCTTTTTAACTCTCAATTCATAAGTATTCTAGCAAAGAAAATTAAATTGGCATTTAAAAATTTTTATTGTTATAGAAATCTAAAGAAAAGTTCTAACCAGATTATTGATTTATTAACAGCAATCATTCCCACTTACTTACGAACCGGGCATAGAAGATGAGGAAGACGAAGAAGACTTTAATATAGGAATGTACATGGAGGTAAATTAAATGTTTCGGTTACTAAAGTGATAGACCAAATACTTCGCCATTCAGCCAGTATGAGAATGTAAATATAGATGTTTGGCGCTACGAGAATGGATAATGTGAAAAATTAGTGCACAATGGGATCTTGGAACGTTGTACCCGTGACTGAAAATTTGTTAGAAAAATTAAGATGGTTTGGGCATGCTATGAGGAGGGATAAAAATGATATAATAATTTCAAACCGACAGATTGATGGACATAAGAGGAAAAGTAGACAAAAAAGAGACGAATGTGTTATGTTACGGATGACATGATGATTAGTGACGTGAGAGAGGACATATGGCAGAAAGAGGAGTATAGATGGGAAAAAAACATACTATCCCCACCCCAAGTGATTGGGAAAAAGGCGAAAGGAAAGAGAGATGAGGCAAATTTATAGATATTGCTTTGATTGAAGCTTGTTATCTACATACACGTTTAAATATGATTCTCGTTTTTTTAGAGCCCTGAGAAAAGCATAGCCGAATCCCACGGTTCTAGATCGAATACTTCAGCCGGATATGTAGATTATATCTCCGCTTCATTTCTAATTTTGAAACCTCATAAGTATGTGTTTCAACTGAAATTTGTGTGTGTTGTAATGCTACAGAGTTTAAAATAAATCGTAATAACTGTTTCCCCAGATGGTTTCGGAGCAGTATTTTACCGGACAGCAAGTTGGTTACATTTATGGGTTAGTCTTTTTGTGCCTAATTTGATCCATTGCTAGACTTGTACAAATTAGTAATAGTAAGTAGAATGACCGTATTAGTAAAGCATCGCAATTATGGCAGTTTTCTTATACGTTATATCGACAAAGTATAAGAGTATCCTTGTACAGGATAATGACTTCATAGAGTCTGATTTCACGCTATAGCCCGGTATTGACATGACTAAAGAAATGTCGATGAACTCTAAATCAATTCAGATGCTAAGGTCTTAAAATCTTCATGATAATTTCAGAATATTTAATCCTATTCCTGTCGTATGCGGATTTCATGATTTTAGTATATGAAATGGCATTTCTATCAATTCCTTACTTCTTACCTATATGTGTTGTGACCGATGTGATATTCCTTTACAAATCTTTTTTGGATATACACAGCGGATACATGAACAGATATGGAGACTATATCCTAAAACCACGGAAAGTAAGAAAAATGTAAGTCTTGTCACGAAAGTAGCATTTAATAAATACTAGCAATGACAAACGTCCAGTAAGAAAGACTGGACTCATAAATTAGTTTAAATAAAAGTAGTCAATTAGAAATAATTAAAAAAATGTATAAAGATCTAAATGTATTAATTGTATATGGTAAGTAACTGTAAAACCAAAACCTACAAAACAATTTATGGCCCATTTAAATAGGTAATGTTGAGGAAATGGCGCCTTATGTATTTTTTCTCCCATCTTTTAAATGCTTTACATATTTTTAGGCCAAGTTAGTGCAAATTTAAAAGAAAATGAATACTTTAAATTTTTGATTGGTTTGTATTCTCCTTTTATGATGAAAGCTACGTTTGCATCAAAGAACTATCTAATCGTTTAGTTTTCAAGTGGTACCATGGTTTAGGTTTATTCGCCATTCCGCATGTTTGATCACTCTTTCCTATCCCCCTTTACTTACCCCGTCGCACCTACCTCGTTCCCTTTATTCCATGCTAAAGGCTGATAACGCGTTAGCTTTGCCGTTGGTTGTACAAACGTCTATGCGACGGTAACCGCTTTCCATTATGTGGGCCGTTGGGCTCTTTGCTAGCATTACAATAACAAAAGTTTAAAACATATTTACAGGTATTTCTCTAAGGTTTACCTTCGTAGACGTGACTTTTTAGCCAACTTTCCAATATGCTACCTAGTGTATGCTTTTCCACTACAACCACCTATGTCGCTCGCCTTTTTCTGCTATTTGAGAACACCTCAACTTTTTAGAATATCATACTTATTCACGTACAGAACGCACAGAAAAACAAATATCGGATCAGCAAAACTTCTGTTTAAATTGACGTAAGTATTATTTAAATTTATTCGACGTATTATTATTCTTAAAATGTTATGACTTCTGACTAAAGTTTTTGGCACAAAAGTAATTCAACAAGAAACTATCAAGACCTCGTAACTCAACCAAAATTTTGCAATAGCTTTAAAAAGAAACACTTTTTGACCTAAGTGTGCACGTTTCTATTGGGTGAGGTAAACTTTTTATGTCGAGAATCAGTAAAGGCATTGATCAAAAAATGTTAGAGGTGTTGATAGTTTTAAACGTTGACATAGGCTACGTTCCATTAGAGACACAACGACCACGTTCACGACCGTGAATTTTCCCGTTCCACTGTGTACTTGTCGTCGTCCCAATCGTAAACTCAAGTGGAACGGTTATTCGACCCACCTCTTGACATGGGTCGTTGTGAGCGCTGAGTGAGCGAAAATCATGACGTCCTTAGTGACGTTTTCGCTACGACCATAACGACCGCGGTCGCCTAGTGCAATGGTCGGCAGAGTGCGACTCCAGAGCCGCATGTGGCTCTTTGATTTCTTAAGTACGGCTCTGGCACAAATATCCACGGAAGGCGTAATGATAAATCTTATTGATGACAACTTGGAATGATGCCTAAAATTAAAAACAACAACATACAAACCTGACTTACTCAAACTTTCCAAGAAGATGCAAGCACATTGTTCGCATTAATAAATATTAATTAAGTATGAAATTTAGTTTTATTTAGTATACTACTTATTTAGTGTAATAAAAGTTTACTAAACAAGCAGATTTGGCTCCCAATTTTTTTTGAAATTGTTGTTATGTTCATATTTGGCTCTTTGGCTAATACGTTTGCCGACCACTGGCCTAGTGGAACGGCAAACGGAGCGTTTTGGGCGTTGTGTTTATACTACTGCAGGAACGCGCCCATAAGAGTTCGAAAGAAATAAAAAAATGTTGAAATAAAACATACATGTCAGTCAAAAGTGCTAGTTGAAAGTGTGAATCTACTTTTGTACACCTTAATGTTACTTTCAGGACTATAGCAATTTGGGCATCCATACTATCGCACGTAAACGCGTGTTTGTTTTTCAAATTATCCTGTCTAACACCAATTCAATGTCTTTCGGCTAACTGGATGTCAAAGAATGAACTAGATTTGCGAGCAAAATATTCAGAAGTAAGCAATACTAAACATACTAATTTTAAAGCTAAAAAACATAAAAAGTAAGATAATAATTTTGTTTAAATAACAATAATCGTTTCATAAATGCAAATAAAAACTTCAAAAAGGATTTTTCGAATAAAATGGTAAAAAAATCCTGTCATATTATGGTAACATTCCATTAGGAGAGGGGTGTGAACATAGATATAATAGACATATAATACCTAATCCAGAAATTATATGCAGGTCATAAAAATAAGGATTTTGTTCCTAGTGGGGGAAATAAGAGATCGAACTGGTACACACTTTTTTTTTAATAACACTTTTTCTTTCTTTCTTCTTTCTCGTCTGTTTGTTTGGTATTCACGTAAAAACTATTGGGCCGACTTTAATGCTGCAAAGAATTTTCTGTCGATCAACGTAAACCGTTACGTTGATCGACAGCATATTCTTAGACCTAAAATTTGCGCAACTCTTTATTCCGGGAATCCCGCGAGAATTTTTCTGGGAATTATTTAAAATGGTCTGATTAAAAATAAAATCGAATTCCAATGCGATTTTTTCACTGATCGATAGTAAATTTTACGTCATAAAATATGGGATAATTTTTATCCCAGGAATCCCGCGGGAATTTTCTTAGCAGCGGTTTGAAGTTGTTCGGGTGCATAAAAATTAGTTCATCCGAAACAGTTTTCAGTAACACGATAGCTTACATTCTTTTTTACATGTTATTGTACTTTGCGCCCCCGGAAATTTAAAGTCAAACGTGGACGAAGTCGCGGTCAAATCCTAGTATTATACATATTAATCTGATAAACACTTCTTCACTGACTTTGTAGGATGATGAAAAAGCTAATATCGTGTGTCACTTATCAACTTTCCAATCTACATATATATATTTTTTTATTCATTGATTGGTATATAATCGTCTGTACTTTTAAGTCTCAATATACTTTCTCGTATGCCAATAAATTGTACGTGGTAGGGTCATGCTGGAATAATGATCTTGATTATAGTCTTAGAGCCGGCTCTATGGGTGTGATACCACGGTCTCACAGCTAGGTCTTGAGCTAATCGTGTTTCGTGTAATGAGTGAATTCCGAAGGCCTACTTCCTCCCCCTCCCCATATATCATCGCCTCTGTCTCATTCCTCGTGTGTGATCTCTTTATCTCATCTCCGTATTCCATCCACTTTATCCCATTCTAAAGGCTGATGACATGTTCACTTCGTCATTGGTGTTGCTAACGAGTCCAAGCGACGATAACCATTTTCCATGAGCTTACTTTCTGAGCTAGGCCGACTGCCTGTTCGCCATCAATCGCAATTAATTAAAAAACAAATTAAAATTTTCAGGGAGACTACTTCTCGCTTTACATTGCCGCCTTATGGTACATGATCAATTTGTTAACCATAACAGGCACAGGCGACGTGTCCTCCCAAAATAGTTTTGAAGTGGTCGAAACTATCATCATCATTATAGTTATCAAATTTTGTACAGGTACTGCTTGTTATATGTATTGATTTGTCATTACTGCATTATGAATTGTGGTTATGAGTCATTGAGTATTCTTTTATTTGTGGCAGAATATTTATCTTACTATTGATGGAAAATAACGCTTGAAATATTGCGACGTAAAGGTCGCTTCAAGTTGAAATTAATGAATCCATACGAGAAGTCATAAGTCGATATTGGGCGGTTCACTTCTGGCTTTCAATTTGAATGAATCAATAAAAATCACCCATGTAAATTATAAGTTGAGTCATTCCATGTACTTGTGTAGTTTCAATTCTGCGCCTTTCAATGAAATCGATTCAATTTCGTTGATTTTTTTATTTTTTTTTATTGGACTTTATGGTGTTGGTCCGAAGATCTTACAACTTTGCTGGGGGTCTTGGGGCGAGTTCGCTTCGCGAAGGCGCTCGTTGATCCGTCTAATATTAGTATTACATACCTGATAAATGATTTTAATGTTAACCTAGTCTATATCTTAACGACATATTAATTATTCGTTTACGTTTACATGGTGATATTACGAATCTCCAGGTCCAAACAGATCAAAAATTGAGAATGGTTTAGTGTTAAAATGTAATCCAAAAACCCTAAAAATTTAAAGAAATCTGTACTATAATAAATCTGTAAATGGTTCGAGTTTGTATAATGCGTTTAAAAACGTGAAAAAAATCAGGGGGATAATTCGGACCAGGAAATTCCCAAAATTCAATTTTTAGACTTTTTGTTTGTCTGTCTGTAAATGAAACTCGACATAGAGCTGGCTTATAATCCGAGTTAACACAGAGGATTATATCTCTATAAATAAGTAGTTTCCTTAAAATAGACGGATTAGCAAAATAGATGTATAGATGGCGCTGCAATCGCGTTTTTTTTCAATTCACTAACAAATGTCTATGTTTTCATAAACATGTCATTCATTATATCACTTCAAGTTAGGTTGACATTGACTCGTCTCTATGTTTTGTTGGACAGTTATGTAAGACTTATAATATATGGACTTAGTTTCTTTGTTATTATTATATGTAAGAAACCGAATTAAGTTTTGTGTAAGTAAAATAAGGGTACTGCAATGGGCTGCTGCGCCGCGTATCAACTCTAGTATATGAAAAATATAACATTAGTAATAAAAATTAATATGATGTCGCCCGTTAAACATCCCATTTTCCTGGACTCGAGGCTCACTGTTTTTGAGGAAACGGACGGTGTTCCCCCCACCAAGCTTCTCCATAGCGGATTAGCGGGTTTTACCATTATCTATCTCGACATTCACCTTTATTCGCGATGTTGTTATCACAATCTGAACGTAGTAATTGTTATATTACCCTGTGAACCCTTGTACTGGTGTACAATAAGAGTCATCTATTTAATATTTGCGTCGAAATAAGTCTGATGACTACTAAGTACATTGAAAAATTTGACACATGACTAATAAAGTAATTTTGACTGTACATGTTTTTATTGTCCATTATAGGACTACTTATATCAGAAATGTCCGCAATGATATCAGCACATTCGTCATCTCGAATAACATACGATTACGGCATCAACGAGTTGAGGGATGGCCTTCGAGATATGGACTTAAGTATGCATCAAATGAACAAAATGTGGGATTACGTCAGAGAACTTTGGAATAGACAGCAAGGCAAACAGGTATAAACCAAATATACGCTCCAGTAAATAGCTCCATATTAAACGTATACGTTCCTGACCTATACCTACCCACACCATACAACAATAAATGAAGAAAGCACGAAGTGATGTTTGATTTAAGAAATTGAATTAACAAATCAGACTAACAAGTGGAGGGACGCCACTCATATTTATTATTTTAAAACATTGTCATATTGTGACAAATTAAAATACTTCCATACCATGATACACATAATATTATTACCAGACGCAATATTTTGTACGTGACGGGACGTATTTTATGACCAAGGGTAAGTTTTGGAAGCTAAATGTTTCCACCGGACTTCGTTTGCATAAACTTCAAAAATATTTTTGTATAAACATAATTGTTCTCTTGTTATTATTTAAAGAACATGGATTATTATAATAGCAGCTTAACTCCCAAGGCCAAGAAGTAACAAAAAAACATTAAACAACGCTACTTTCACAAAACGTATTAGTACAGATATAACAACAAGATATAAATTAGATGAAGTAATGGTAGATAGATAGATAGATAGATAACTCTTTATTGTACACCAATACAAATATGAACTTAAAGACTAAAATTATATCTAGTTATGTACAAAGGGCGGTCTTATCGCTAGATAGCGATCTCTTCCAGACAACCCCAGACGGTAGTGCATCAAGATGGTCAGAAGTATCCTCGATATTCCTGATAATCCTTAGTGACTTATAAGTTGAATGAATGAAGTCAATAACGACGAGTATCTCGGAAAATGTAATTACAGATGCCAGAATTAGTCCACAAACTTCCCTTTCGGCTACGATGTCAAGTAATGCAAACAGTATACGGCTCTCACATCAGAGATTCAGTAATATTCAACAAGACCGATGACGATTTTAAAAGGATGCTTTGTATGTGGATGAAACATTGCGTGTTTTTCCCTGGCAACTATATTGTGCAGTGTGGCGATTCGGATCAATGTATTTACTTTATACATAGAGGACAGGTATTTCGTGTCAAAACTTAATAGAATTCAAATTGGAAAATGCTCAAGTAAGTCAAGTATTTAAATATATGTAAATATTTTACTGCAATTATTTTTCAGGTTGAAGTACTAACAGTACATCCAAATCTTACGGAATCTATATATGACATATTAGGTCCTGAAGACAGTTTTGGAGTCGCTCAGGTATGATGCAAAAGTCCAAGAATATTATATGTAGAAAAAACAACAGAATCTCACTAACATGTTGTTTTTCAAAAAAAATTAAATCTATATCCTGACACATGTTATGACCTATCTTTAGGGGTAGACAGAGATAAAGAATCTCCAATTGCTACGATCTGAGCTCACAACTTTCGTTTCATCTACTGTCCTAAATTTTTTCATATTTGCATGTTCGGTTGAAGTGTTTTCTACCTCACGTATCGCAAAAATTGTCGTGGTTCGGTTCTCTCGCTCGGCCGCTAGCTGAGCTCTCATAGCATCTCTTTCGCATTACTCACCATCAAGTATAATAAATGTGAACACATGACTGGACCTACGCAAACTCAAGAAGCCAACATCTTTCGAAGCCAATTAATTTATTGCTACATTTATTTTAGACCCACTTCCACGGCAGCAGGCAGATAAGTGTCGAGGGAAATGGGTAGCGTGTGTAAACACAACATATTATATGTCGACCTAAAAGAGAGTTATTGTTTTTATGTTCGTATAGATTCGCGTTAGGCCATTGACTCACCTGATGTTTAGTGATGACGCGGTCTGGGATGGAGCATGATTACCTAGAAGATACCTATTCACTCGTGACTTGAAGACTCCCAGTTGTTACTGTTTTACCTGTTATATTAAAGAACCCAAACAAAATTGAGACTTCTGGTCACTGGGAAACTTGAAGGCAAGAGACCTTCTGTTAGATATGGAATTAACCAGACATATAAATAAATCCGCTCACAATGGACAAAATTGTTTTTTTTTATTGCGAAGTCGTCAAAGGGGCAAACGGCCTTAGCTCATGGAAAGTGGTTACCGTCGCCTATAGATGCTTACCACACCTGGCGAAGCCAACGCATTGACAGCCTTTAGAATGGGATAAAGAGATGGGATAGGTAAGATTGGATAATGGTAGGGGGAGGAAGCGAACCATCGGAACTCCTACTCATGGCAAAAAACACATTTAGCTCAAGGCTAATCGTTTTATGCTAATATAATTTATGTTTTGTGAGAATGGCCCTAAAAGTTATTATCAAGATAACGATTGCATGGCTGTTGTACCATGTAGATTTTATCTGTGCAGGAACGGAGAAAGAATACAATTTCCTGCGGCCGGGCGGCCTGTCGTAAGAGGAGACAAAACAACCCACAGCCAAGGTGGTAGGGTATTTGCCCAACTGGATGGCTACCACCTCTGGTCTAGAGTATGCCGTCATAACAACCTCGATTTGTGTTCCGGCATTAGTGACCAGGTTCCAGTCTCCCTTCAGAGAGCAGCAGCGCATTTGTAGCACCTTTGGTGTTGCAAATGTCCATAGACGATGGTAACCGCTTTCCATCAAGTGGGCCGTCTGCCTCTCTGCTGAACACATGCAATAATAAAAAATTAAAAAAATCTCGGCGGAGGAGAGCAATTATTCACTGCCATCAAAGTCACGATCATTAGCAGTGAGGATACAAATAAGAAGAAAGACTGTTTGTTATATTTGCAGGGTCTTTTTGTTGGCGTCTCGCATCACTTTTCGTTCCGAGCCCGCACTGTAGTCGACATCGTGTATTTGAAGTTGGACCATTGGAAATATTTGTTGGATTATTATCCGAAATCCGCTAAAATTGTCCGAAGAAAAGTTGAAAATGTTTATTTAGCTATATAAATTAAATTTAAATATTAGAAGCAGATAAAAGTTTGTACTTTATTAACAAGTATCTAAAACGTTGATTTCTACCATTTAATGATTTTAGGAATATACATACATATTACATACATACATACATAACTTCACGCCAGTTCCCTTGCGGGGTAGGCACGAACAACAGAGTGCCATTTAGGCTTATTCTTACACACCTCACTTGCCTCTTTGACATTCATAACTCTACATACATATTGCATGTTTAATACAATACTGACACTATCCAAAAGAATGAACTTAACAGGAGAGCCAGAGAACTTTTTTAAGCATGAATATCAGTATTATTACATGCATTATAACAATGCCTTCCTAGTGGATATTTCCGTTACTTTTAAACCAGGATTAACGCTATTAGACGTATTTCCATGTATAGATGGCATCTAGTCTCAAAAAAAAATAACAACCCATAACTGTCCCACTGCTGGGCTCGGGCCTCCCACTGTAGGGTAACGGACAGTATATACCCGCTACGCTTGTCCAAGGCGGCTTGGCATTTTTGACACATCGGATTAAAAACTCGATTTGTCAAAATTTTGGATAGTGTCAACATTGGATTAAGAATGCGATATATACTATTGTGGACACAGTAATTCAAAATGTGTTGAATTTTGATGTGATTTAAAAATGTATTGATTTAAATGAAAAATGTCTTGCAACATACTGCAATTTTATCACTATTGCATGGTTTATGTATGTTTAATTATTATTTCGTTTTAAAATTACTCTTATGATCTAAATTAAAGGTCAGAAGGAATAAAATACTATTTAATCTTAATTTTAAATTTAATTTACAGTAATTATAATGAAAACCACAATAAACCCAATCAAATCAACATTATGCAACATGAAAAAAGTTACTGTAGAAAAAACATGAGATGAGTAGAAAAAATGCTGCCAACATTAATGTGTAAAAAACATTCCCTTAGTTTGATGTTTGACATTTCTTTATATAAATTGATACTTATAAGTTATAAGTACTATAAATTGGTGTCATAATGTAGTACATGCTTATTTTTGTCAAAATCAGTCTATTCAATGCTTGACTAGGGTAATGATTTTGAAAAATCGAATAATTCCACTTTAAGATTCGTCAAAATCGGTCTAGATTTCTTTAAACATTTTTCGCTATTTCATATAGTTAAGGATGTGGCCCTGAAGTTCTACTTGAAAAATTCACCTGTATACTACATAAAAGCTAGAGAGAATATGTGTTTACCGAGCCTTTTTCACTATGAATAAATAGGCTATGTTTACAAAAAAATTAGGAATTAAACCTGCCTTTTTCTTTTTCTTGCAACTCTTTGTGATATTTCTGGTATGATATCCTGTGTTAAATCCATTTCTTCAGTAGACTGCTGAGTGGCTTCGATGGCTGACGTCAACTCTTCAAGAGGCTGCATCGTCTGATTTACTTGAATTTGAGTTAACCTGGAACTGTTTTTAATTAATATTTTTAATATACGAAGTTAAAGATATTTGTTAATAAATTATAATCTATGTGTTATTCTGATGTATGCAGGGTGAATTTTCATCCTAAACTATGCACCAAATTACGCCGATCATTTAACCGCACCTCATTTGAACGTTAACGTAGCTGTATCAAAACGATATATAATTTTGATACATTTGGATTCAATTTTTACAAGTAAACCGCACATAAATTGCGCAAACTTTTTTTTCAACCCCGAATCACACGCCAACGAAAGGGGATGGTACTTACCAGACGCCTTCGTGCGTGGAGGTCAGCTAGGCCTAGCACTTGCAAATCACAGGTTTTTTGTGGTATTGATAAACTAATTCAATATTTCTGTTTGGTAATAAGTTCGTTTTGATTATTAGGTATTCATTTTGGTTTCTGCGAAACGCGAAAACGCATACATTCCAATGGTCAACTCCCTATTACTGATTTTTAACCGCTCAACGCCATCTAGCGTTGGCTTTTCCAAGCCCCTCTATCCGCGACGATGTAATCGAGACAAAAAAGTTCCCATTTTAAATGAATACATTAAACGAACAATGAAGTTAGTCCAGTAGCACAACGTGCGTCTCGAATATTAGTTTACAGATGCCTATTCAAAATAGAATAATTTTTATAATTTCTATATTGAATTAAATGAGGTGAGGTTTAATAAATGTTTCGAAAAGAGAACATTTTGTTCAAAAACAACCCTGAGCCTGGGGTTGCCGTTTGACATTTCATCACGGAAAGTGATCCTTAGAAGCTACACTATGATTTAGTACATTAATACAATGTTTATTTTTTCAAAACCAGCCAATTCGATTCCTGACAAAGGTAATTGATTTTTCAAAAAACAAAAATGATATCATTTTAGTTTTCGTCAAAATCGGCCTCGGATAGTTTTTTACTAATTCGTGTAATTTAGTCCTGGTCTAAAGTATGTCGCCATAACAACCCTGATTTGTGTTCTGGCATTAGTGACCAGGTTCCAGTCTCCCTTAAGAGAGCAGCAGCGCATTTGTAGCACCTTTGGTTTTGCAAATGCCTATAGGCGATGGTAACCGCTTTCCATCAAGTGGGCCGTCTGCCTGTCTGCTGAGCTCCTGCAATAAAAGAAAAAAAAAATTTAGGATTTGGCTCTGAAGGCCTACTTGAAAAGTTAATTTGTTTTTATATATCATCTCTTATGAGAGCAAATCAGCATTTATTGACCCTAATGACTAAACTAGCAATAAGATATATGAATATTATAATGGCACATACATTTTATTTTTATTGTAGAATTAAATTAGCAGACAGACTCTTGAAGTATATCTCCCCCGACGGAATTTGGTTACATTGCCTGTAACATATGCAACACCAGATGTGTTACCAATATGCTGGTGGCCTAAAAGAAATTTTATAGCACCATTCCCATCTCATATTGTAACCATTGTACCTATCCTGTGTAGTACTATTGAGGAGTTTTTTAAATCCTTAAATCAATATAATAAATTAACTCAGTCTTGGTCAATGGTCTCCCAGGAGTTAACTCGAAAATATAAAAGGCATAAGAAAATTATTGATAACTATTGCATACATGTCTGTAGCAGATACCCTAGGATAAGTATAGGCTGTTATGACAGTTCCATAAAAGTGGCTCGAGTCCAACAGTGGCATATTTATGGATTGATATAAATAACAGCTATTAAACATCCCATTGCCGAGCTTGAGCCTATCAATTTTTAGAAGAATGGACAATACACACCCGTCACATTTGTCCAAGGCGGCTTGGAAAGTATGACATATGATTTATATAATGTGCAGATTTCATCACAATTTCTTCCTTTGTAGTTATTAGTCTACTGTGGCTTATTATTATTATAAAAGAATGAAGAGGTATAATAAACTTGCCTTTCATTATTATTCAGGTATTCCAACTGTTCCCGATTAAAATCTATTTTACAACAAGGCCATTTCTCCACTTTCTCCAAATAATGATTGAGGCACCTTGTGTGCACAGCTTTAGCACATGCAGGACAATTGCAGCCCTGGAATAGTAAGTACACGGGTTTCGACACATTTAAATTGAAATTTTTAGTCACACTAAATGTCACTGACAAACATTTTTAAAAATCAAAATCATGTAAGTCAAAAATTTATTCTACTCTCAAGCAGCAACAGCATCCTGAAGTAAGTAGTCGATAAAGACTGCCCACTGATTTGGTCATTTATTAAAAGGTCCTTGGTTACTATGATAGATATAAGGGAAAAATACTAAGAATATCATTATTGTGTGTGTTTATCTGTGTATATGTATCGGACTGTACTGTCTCTTAATAAATAAACATATATATATATATATATATATATATATATATATTATGTCATTGTGCAATGCTTTACAACATGTTGCTGTTTTCAGGAGACAACAAAAATCTCTCTAATAACATGGCTAGCTAAAAATTCTTTTGTCATATTTGTTTGTCTCAGGTTTTTTTATACATTTTTTTCCATATAATATATACATTGTACATTGAACTTAGAAGCCATAATTAAAAAACTTCAATTAAAATATATACTTAACATACTATCTTTCACACAATGGAGAATAAATTAATGGACCATTCCTATATCTTACTATTCATTCGCTTGCCTTACCATTGGTAGAAATTTGATATTACATATAGATATGATGTCAAATTTTAAGTGATAATAAGGCAAAAGAATGGTCAGTAAGATATAGGAACCAAGCATATATAGGCATACAACTGTCTGGAATCAAAATATTGATTAAACCTTAAATAAGAAGTTTTGCATGACTTTATATTAATTCATACCAGGTGTAATTCTTGTCCACCTTTTGTATGTTTGTTATGAATATATTGTGATAGCCCAGACATATTTATTATTTAGTAATAATTTGTATTAAAAATAATTAATAAAGAAGTCATAATTAATCATCAACAGTGTTATTAGTATAATACTGATAAAATTGGATAACAAAACTATGAAATTGTGTATATAAGTGAAGTTATTAAACCAAGGTACATAAGTTCACTTCTTACATATTTTTATTATATCTATCAAGTGCATTAACCTTACCATACTTTTGAACAACTCTCACTCAAGTATATAGCAATTAAAAAATATTTTTCTGTATTGAAATATGCTGACCCAGAGGAGAGGACTTTCTATTATAGATTCTAAAACCGATTCTAAATTGCAAAATTTGCTAAAAGTATTCCAAAAACACTAGGGCAATATATTTTATTTGTTAATGTTGTGAATAGTAGTCATTTTTTTGGAAAATCTTACCCTAAACACAATCTGCTTGCACAAACAACATTCTTCAATGGTATCTGGCATATTCTGGCGGAAGTACCCTTCAAACTCATGGATTGCCCTCACACCTAATGCATAGTTGTTTTCTTCCTTCACCAAATACTGCATTCTACACCATGTGTTTAAAATTTTCTGGAATAATTATTAAAATATATGTAAGATTATATATTTTTGTTATCTGAGCAGAGAATTAGATATATTTTTTTCAAAGGGCCTACACTAAACTGGAAGCTTTTAAGAAATGCTTAGTGAAATTGCTACACATTTAGATACACTGGTAGGTGTAAGACAGCATAAAATTTCATTTCATTTTGATATTTATGGTATTACAAATCTGGGAAAGCCACTGCTTTATGCCTCCAGTTCATGTCTTTAATCAATTGTAACTATGAACAGCTTTGATGGTTATGTAATACTTCCAAATAGAGCATGTGGTAACCAGTATGATAATATATTGTTGACTTTGTCTTTCCTTTTTAGATTCTTTGTATAGTTGTGATCAGTTCAGCAGTTTGTTTGGGTTTGTCTGGGTGTATTTTCAACTTTTGTTGTGAAAACTATCAAAGATTGTAGACAAAATCTTTTTATTAGGTACTAAAATTTTGGAGTTGCTGTCTATACAAAATATATACTCTACAGATGTGTGGCAAATGTAGGGAAGACTATGTTTAATTTTTGTATATTATATATTTTTATACGATTGCCCTTCAAACTCCCATCCTTATTACCAAACCATGATTATACCACAATAATTTCAAATTATAAGATGAAAGGAGACTTTGTGAGTATGTAGGTGAAACAGAATGCATGCATAGTCTATAATATAAAATGTTTCAAACTTACCTGAGCATCAGTCTTTGTAAAAGATTTTATATTACCAGCTAAGTTCATTGCATGTATACCAGTTATTTGCCTCGTTTCTGTTGTCATAATCTGTTCTAAAAGTACTCTAAAATACTCAAGTTCATTTGTAGAGAAGAGCTTTTGAGATTTTGTGGCATCATCATATCCTAATGATAGGAATATAACAACTTCTTCATCAGTCAGCTCATCAGTAGTTATCTTAATCTGTTGTTGGAATGGTCTAATTTTATTGTTAATACCTTGCACAATATCGCGGATCGATACTTCTTCGTCACCTAAAAAAGCAGTTTATTTCTAAATTAATATGGTTTCATAATACTTTCAAGATTTAAAAATACAAGACAATAAAGACACATTGAAAAACCATGAAATCTAAACCAATTACTTATTACATTTAGTTGTTAGCGAATTATGATATAAAGAACTATAAGGATAAGGTGAAATCAGCTCAGATTTAGATGTGAACTGCCCCAGAACAAAAAAAATCGTTCATCTCTATTATCTGAATATTCAAAAAGAAAATTATTTACCGGCAACGTTTTGCAGAATTTGCTCTGTTTCCGAAAGTGAAATAGCCCCTTTACTAGCTATAGTTCTTAACATAAATCTGTGGATTTCACTGTAACTCATTTTTTAAACTAGAATCACAACATTAAATAGTGTAACACTGTAAATCTTTGTTTTTTTTTTAAAATATGGCTGCAATGCCATTTATGCATTGATTTTGCCAATAAATCTTTGTTCTTTAGTTGTTTGAACTTGTTTGACTTTTGATCACTTTTGGCCACAAACTACTATGGATACTACGTATTTTTGGCAGCCAAAAGTCCTAGAGAATAATGTTGCCAGTAAGTGTGAAACGAATATATTAAGATATTACTGATATTACTTTTATTAGTGTATCACTAATATGACGAATTCTGATGAATGCTAATATCATGAACTCATTATTAATATCCGTACACAATGAAAATTTAAGTTCGGCCTGACAATATTAGTAGACTGGATATCTAGTAGATATTTAATATCAGCTAGACAATATTATAAACTAGATTGTATATTCATCGATACTGATATTGGCTATTAATTTTATTTGTACTAATACCATATAATTATGATAAAAAAATAAGCAAATCAGAGTAGGTACGTACTTAAAATTGTGTTTCCGTTTAGTGACTACGAGTATGCATATGAATTATTTGTGAATTTGTAGGGCATAATTATTATCATATTAGCTAGCAAAAATTTCATTATTTATTTTTTATTTTTACATCTCAGTAAATAATTGAATCCACTCGCCTTCATTTTTTTCCTAACAAAAATTTGAGCAACGTCCATACATTGCTCACTAGAGAAACAATACAATCTAATTTTAAACAAATTTAATTAAATTTCAATACTTTCATAGAATACGACCGTTAGAGTAACATTAATAAAAAAGATGATTGAAATATAAAATACAAAATACAGCGTTTCAAGTATATGTATTTAAAATACAAATACAAAATACAAATTACAAAATACCGTCAGGTGTTAGTTTATGTAAATAAAATACTCACAAAAAATCAAATAATAATTATTATTAGGTCCTTGCCTATGTAACTGCCGTTTTTTTCTGAAATAAGTTAACCTAATTTTATTATATTTTTTTTTATTCTAATCTCCACGGCCTTGAAGATAGGGATATTTCCATCTTGTTCTTCTTGTTCTCCGTCGTCACACTCTTGGCAGAGTGGTCGTGGTCCTCATGGTACAGGGGTGGTGGCAAGCTTCACAATTCGTCACCATTTCCATCTTGTAGGTACGCGTAGATTTTGATGGTTCCACCCGGATTTATGCGTGCTTATATCGGTCCCATGGCAGGGAATGCACAAGGACTGAAACAGCTCGCTTTTTTGAACTCGTTCATGAGGTGACCGACAAAGTTTTTGGGCAGTATCCTTTTGCAGAGGTAGTCATACTCGAGAATTTTAATGCTCATTACGCTGAGTGGTTGGGTTCCCCGAGAACTGATCTGTCAGGGACTACTGCCTACGAATTTGCTCTCGCCAATGGATACACTCAGGTGATTACGGAGTTTACCCGAATACCGGATAGAGTGGATCATGAGTCTTCTTTGCTGGATCTTCTGCTGACCATACACCCGGAGAACTACCAGATCTCCATCAGTGCTCCACTGGGAACCTCTGATCATTGTCTGGTATCTTTGGTGGTGCCCCTTCCTATTCCCGATCGGACTCGTCCCGCTGGACGACGGAATGTGTGGTGATACAGGTCACCAGATTGGGATGGACTCCGTGAATTCTATGCATCCTACCCATGGAGGCAGTTATGTTTCTCGTCGGAAGCTTCTGATCCGAGCACAGACTGGATCGCCGATGTAGTACTGCAGCGAATAACATGTTTAATTCCAAACTCAACTGTACCTATCGGTGGTACGAGTAAACCACAATGGTTCAATAAGCACAGCAGTGAAGCTGTAATGCTAAAGAAACAGGCTTATCCAGCCTGGTCTGCAACGCGGGCTTGTCAGGCTCCAAGTTCCTCTGACCTGAAAAAGTGATACAATGCCGCCCCCAGGTCCCTCAAAAAACAGCTCGCAAGAGCAAAATTCGATCACATCGGCAGAATTGGTAAGCCCCTCTCTAGCCACTCTTCTGGGACTAGAGCTTTTTAGGCCCTCACCAAGGCTGTCCAAAGAAACTTTTGTCGGGCTTCTCTTCCACCTCTGCGCACAGTGGACGACCGTCTGGTACACGCCGCCAAAGATAAAGTCAATCTTCTGGATAAAATCTTTGCGGCCAATTCAACTCTTGAGACATACGAGAAACTCCACCTACAATCCCTGAGTGTGAGTCTAGAATGTCGGAGGTGCGCTTTACTTAAAAAGCAGTCCGATGTGCTCTCCTCTCCCTCGTCGTCAAAAAGTCTTCTGGCCCTGATAGCAATCCTGCCATTGTGCTGCAGACGTGTTTAGCTGAGCTGTCCCCAGCCAGTCCTTGCCCGACTTTTCACTCTCTCTTACTACAAGGGTTGTGTCCTCGCTTCGTGTAAGATTGCCCATGTACACCTTGCCCCCAAAAAGGGGGACGTAACAGACACGTCGAATAGGCCTATAACAATAACCTTTTTGCTCTCAATGGTGATGGAGCGTATTATCAACACGCAGCTCTTGTGTTACCTCGAAGATTCCCAGCTGCTAAACGATCGGCAATACGGCTTCCGCCACGGTCGCTCAGTTCGGGATCTCTTGGTTTACCTAACCCACCGTTGGGCTGAAGCCATTGAGAGCAAAGGGGAAGCACTGGCAGTTAGTCTAGAATTCTAGATATTGCTAAGGCCTTCGACCGGGTCTGGCACAGGGCTCTTCTATCGGAGCGGCCATCGTTTGGGATACCCGAAGGGCCTTGCACCTGGATATCCAGCTTTTTTGATGAGCGCAGCATTCAAGTCGTTGTCGACGGTTGTTGCTCAAGTTTCAAGCCCATCAACGCTGGTGTGCCCCAGGGTTGTGTGCTATCGCCAACGTTGTTCTTCTTACATATCAATGATATGTTGTCTATTCGCAACATTCATTCCAATGCGGATGATAGCACAGGCGATGCGCAGTACTCTGGTCGTGCAAACTTCCGTCGATCATTTATGGAGGAAAGTTGGGTTAGATTTGTATCTGAAGTAGAGTATTCCTTAGAGTGAGTCTCTGAATGGGGGAGACAAAACCTTGTCCATTTCAACCCCAAGAAGACATAGGTCTACGTATTCTCTGCCAAAAAAACTCCATTCGAGCAATCGCTTCAGTTCCAAGGAACTCCCCTTACCACCACCAAGAGTATTGGGATCCTCAGTGTTGACATCGCGAACGATGTTCAGGGGCCATCTTGAAGGCAAGGCAAAACTCGCCTCTAAGAAGCTGGGAATGTTAAACGGGTCCAAGCAGTATTTCACACCGCGGCAACGCTTTGTGCTTTGTAAAACCCAGGTGAGCCCGCATATGGAGTACTGCTCACACTTTTGGGCTGGAGCACCTGGCTACCAACTCGATCCCCTAGACTGTATTCAACGTCGAGCCATTCACGTTGTTGGTGATTCCACACTCACAAATGGACTAGATAGGCTTGGCCTTAAGAATGACTTCGCTTCTCTCTACGTATGCTACAGACTGTAGAACGGGGAGTATTCGGAAGAACTGTATAGAATGGTGTATTCGTCCTCTTTCTACCATCGAACCGCTCGCCATGTGTTGGGATTTCACCCCCACTTCCTTAAGCCGCTTCGCTCATGTACGCAACGGTTCTGTAGAACCTTTTTCAAAAAGGGTGTCATAAAATTTCTTCGAGGCTGGCAGCGGGTTGATGAAATCTCTGGTGTTGCAAATGTCCATAAGCGACAGTAACTGCTTTCCATCAGGTGGGCCGTCAGCCTGTCTGCTGTACTCCAGCTATAAAAAAAAGGTCGAAATTTCCAGAATGGAAGCGGGCAAACCAATAACAAGTAGTGCGTTCATTGTAGTGTTCGCTCATAAAGGTCGTTGATGTTGCTTGTCGCTCTTGCCGCGTTGCTGCCACGACGGTACTCTTATTCCATATGTACTCGAATTTTTAACTATCCATGATGACGAAAAAGATTCAAATGCGAAGAAAACATAACACTTATCAATAAATAAATGACTAATTTTTAAAAAAGAATTTCGTGTTTTCAAAGTAAAATTAATTTGAAATTATATATCTTAGCCAAACAAAAATATTTATTTTAAATGGCCAGTACTGCAGAATGTACCTAATATTTAGCGGTCACCATTTTGCTTATGAAAGCTATCGAGCGCTATTTTCTGAAGAACACACCCATTAATAAGGTAGCTATTTTATTCGTCGAGGGATAAACATAGAATTCAATCTTTTCATGGTGTAAGACAGTAATACTCAAACTTGAGTAAAAAGTGTACAGCTTATGAAATAATTAGATACTTATGTTGGGAATGGGGCATAAAATAGGTAAGTACGTATATTTTTTTTGGTATTGATTGTTACATGTTATTTCTTAATAAAAAAATTAATAAATTTTTATAACTATGTAGGTAGTAAGTAGTTAGGTATATATATATATATATATATATATATATATATATATATATAAATATTGTATGTATAAAATAGATATAGACGATATAAGGTATAAGTGACAAGACATTCATTTCGAGTTAGAGTAAGTTTAAACCCTTTTTTAAGGTTTTTAAAGAAGTGTTCAAACCTACTGTAAATCAATATGAATAAGACCGTAAGAATGTAATGCCATCAATTACAATATTGTAGATATGCAACAACAACAAACTATTAATACTAACAACTTTTTAAAGCAAAAGACAAGCAACCGACAAGGGTCAAATGTATATATTAACGCCAAATACTTGCGCTAATGTGTTTTTAAATGTCCCTCCCTGTTTTTAATTTCGATTACTTATTCTAAATGATTGTCATTAAAAGAGTTTGATAGACACTTAAGTTTACGTTTAAACAGTTAAACGTTTTACGTACTTTATAAAAATAGAATTGGTATTTATTAGTCCTCAATTCAAATTCCTTTATAGAAAGATTTAATACGATCTCCTCTCAACATTAACCTCCACGTAGAGACTTTTACTGTGTAAGCAGTAATATATTAATTGAATCTAAAAAACAATAATACTAATCTGAACTATCTTTAAAAAAGTAATACTAGCAATAATTAAACTACAGATATAAAAATGGTACCAAATCACTCTCACTTGTTGGGAATGTTTCCAAAAGGCTGGCAGCGTTACCATGTAGGATAGCTATGCTAATTCTCTGGTCCAAATAAGGCCAGCCTTTTGCTCACGTGAGAAGTCTACCAGGCGTTTAGTGACGTCTCGATAAAGTTTTAAAGCGTCGGAACCTCACGTAGAGTTTAATAGAATATACTTTTATGTACAATAAAATTTATGAAATAATACACAAAAACAGTTGAGAATTAAGTACAAATGGCGGCCTTAGCGATCTGTTCCAGACACGGATAACTCAGACAACCTTGGGACGGGGAGAGAAAAATTGCACAAAAGCTAGGGCAGGGTTTTGTTGCACAATATTCTATTTAATTAGAATACTAATTCTAATTAAATAAATACAATGTGGTTTTCCACGCGGCTTGTTTCGCGTAAACTTCTAATCGATTCACGCTCAAAACCATGAGACAGAAATGTACTATAAGTATAGTGAAGCGTGGCCTGTACTTGAGCGACTAATTGAAAAACTGCGTGTTGTGAAGATGAATAAACTGCGGTGGATGTGTGGAGTCACGTGTAAGGACCGCGTCCCCGCCATCCGCGGCAGCCTTCACGTCCATGGCATAGCAAATATTAATTCAAAAGAGTCGCTTAAGCTGGTACGGTCATATGGTATACGGAAACCGGACAATTATCTAGGGAATAAATGTCCAAAACCCGGAAGAAGAGCTAGGTCCAAGAGATGCTAGCTTTGTGTTGTGAAAGACGACATCCACGCCAGTAGTCTCGTAACCAGGGAAGCCGAAAATCATGCGAAATAGAGAAAAAGAAGTAGGAATGCCCCCTTCCTTGCTCCGAAGCGGACGTTCTGAACGCAACCGAGATTTATTGCTAGCATCCTGATGGCGCTTTAATCGTATTCATTGTGAGCTCGCAGGGTTCTTTGAGTCAGTTTTACATAGCTCTACTACCGCAATATTTGGAATCATTGTAGAATAATGATTACAGCTCTTTTGTCCGGTTTGATAGGTGTGATACCACGCTGTCACAAGACATCGGCGTGAAACGTTTAGCCTTGAGTTAACCGTGTTTCGTATGATGAGTAAGAGTTTTGATGGCCCACGTCCTCCCCTATGCCATTTCCTTATTTCATCTCCTTTACCCCAACCCTTCTATCCCATCCTCAAGGTTAGCAACGCGTTGGCTCTGCTCCTAGTGTTGCAAATGTAAGGTATATATAGGTGACAGTAACCACTTTCCATTAGATGAGCCATCTGACTATTTGCCATCGCAATTTAAAACATCTCTGTATAATTCGAAATATAATCAAGTAGATAAATTTATTAGTTTTCTGTAGAGACGTATGCTTTTATAGATGGCATAACTCTCCCGGTAAATTATCTAAGCTACGAGCGCTTTCAAAACTTTTAATGGAGTCAATTTGGCCTCGCATTCAAAACACCTAATGTACTGGATGCCGGGGCAGACCAGGTAAGCGATTTGTACAAACATTAGTGCCGGGCTTTTATACGGCATCCAACTTCGCTTCGAAATATTCATCCTTTTTGAATACTTGAAGAGCGTAGTCAAAGAACTTTATATCTCTAAAGCCAGCACAGTAATGAACTTGTTAGTTATTTGGAGGTTTATTTTTGTTTTAGAATCTAGTATTATTTAATTTATGTCTTATATTTTATAATTCGATATTTTTGTAATCTCTTTAATTACCAGTCTGTTTAAAGAATATTTCATTTGTTTAGATAGATTATTTATCTATATATATATATATATACATTATTAATTATTTGACCTCCCTGACTGATTGACATATCAGCGTATAGTCTAGGTAAACTACTGGGGCTAGACAGTGAAAATTTGCATGCGGGTTTTTTTTATTCTGTAGGTGCGCACAAAGAAAGATTTTTTGAAATATCAACCCCTAAGGGGGTAAAAGGAAAAGAAAAGTTTGGATGAAAATCAGTCATTTTTAAAATAAGAAGCACTAAATTTTAAATAACGGCTTCTGGTTACAAACATGTACACATGCATCGGCGTTTTGAAGAAAATCAACCCCTAAGAGGTTAATAAAATATAGAAAGTTAGCTCAAACCATGAATATTTGGACGATAGGCAGTTATTTAACACAGGTAAAATTTGAAACTTAATTCTTGTTCTAAGTTATTATACATATACATACATACATAACTTCACGCCAGTTCCCTCGCGGGGTAGGCACGAACAACAGAGTGCCATTTAGGCTTATTCTTACACACCTCACTTGCCTCTTTGACATTCATAACTCTTGTCATGCAAGCTCGTCTGTTCTTAAGGCTCCTGACATCACCTTCTGCTAGTACACGATCAATTTGATCATGGAAGGTGTGTCGTGGCCTTCCACGACTTCTGCATCCATCCACTTTTGCATTGTATATCTGTTTAGTCATTCTTTCATCATGCATTCTTTCCACATGCCCGAACCACCGGAGCATTCCTTTCCTTACCTTCACCCCGACACTCTCTTTCAGACCAACTCTCTTTCTTACTTCGGTATTACGAACGCGGTCCGCGAGCGTCACTCCGCAGATTTTGCGCAGTGCTCGCATCTCGACCGCGTTTACTCTACTTTCATGCTCTTTCTTCCATACCCAACTCTCGCTTCCATACGTGAGCGTAGGTACCAGCACCGCGTTGTGTACGGCGAGCTGGGCCTTCTGGCTGAGGTTCTTAGCGCCTAGAAGTTTACCTAACGCTCCATTTAAACTATTCCCCAAATTCACTCTTCTTTCTATATCAGCGGTGTACCTTCCATCCCTGCTAAAAGCACATGGTTAAAATACTTTAATGGCTTTATTATATTATTTCAGAAAGAACTTGGTAGTTTTAATCTTTTTAATTAATGGCCGATTGATATATCTCACCGACCGTTCACTTACCTTACTATCGTTTAGAATTTGACATAGTGTCCATACATCTAATGTCAAAAACTGTTGGTAAAGTAAGTTAATGAATAATAAGATATAATACAAATACAGTTTTCCTATATCTAGGTAAGTACAACAAAGGTCAACCAAAAAACTGGGTTTCTTTTTAAATCGACAATAAATATAGTATTAATTTATTACTTACTACAATATGCCCGCGACTACGTCTACACTTGACTTGAATTTCCTGCGGGATTACCGGGACTTAAAACTGCAGCATTTGAAAAAAATGTTAGCTATCGTTTTAGTGAAGTCTATTAATAAGCAAATTTTTACTCACCCGAACAACTATAAATCGCTCCCGGGAAAATACCCACGGGATTCCTGGAATAAAAAAATATCACACATTTTATTACAATAAATTTGCTATTGATCAGTAAAAAAAATCACACGTGAATTCGATTCGATCCTGGTCATTTTAAATCATTCCCAGTAAATTTCCCGCCTAACCTAAGTTACGCCCCGGAATATAAACTAGCTCTATTGAGTTTCGTTTAAATCCGTTCAGTAGTATCCACGTGATGGTCTAACAGACAGACAGACAGACAAAAAATCCAAAAATTGTATTTTTGGAATCTTCTGGTCCGAATTATCCTCCCTGATATTTTTCACATTTTTAAACGTATTGTAAGTACAAACTCGAATCATTTACAGATTTATTATAGTATTAGATAGATAGGTAATCCATGTAATTAATACGACTATTATGTACATTATTTATCCTTCGAAGATCATTTTCGTACATTACAAACAAGATTTTTGCAATGAATTTCATTTTTTACTATTGATGTTTAAATGTCTTAGAGCAAAATTTTCAATCATCAAATAAAACTTATTCTATAGAATAAAACACAACACGGAAAAATAAAAAATGACAGTTGCATGAATAAAACAGTTGAACTGTTTCAGTTTTGAATTCAGTCAGGTTATAATTTATTCGACTGATAACTTTTATCATATGATTGTAAAATTGGCCTTTAGACCACTTAAACCACATCGAAAGTTAAATATTACTACATACAGTAGAAAATGTTTTATATTAAATATCTAAGGACATAATTAAACAACAATTGCATTAAAAGAATTATCTGGTAAGGAAAAACTTGATGTAGTGGGTAATAATTGTAACGAAGCTTATTATATGTTTTAAGTAAGAAGGAATACTTGTATAAACGAAATACCATGCTTTGAAGGAAAAAGAGAAAATAATAAGCTCTTTTCGTGGCAAACACGATGCAAGTTTGAGAGTGTGCCAAATAGTTGAACTTTACCATTTTGTAGTGGTAGATAGTGTATGATTATAGTGTTTTGGATTTTCTTGAACTTTAATACACGAAGAGAGTTGATCTTTTCCTTTGGAGTTAAATTTAAAATGGATATTATTAACTTTTTTGATATAAAGAAATTGTCAAGTGCTAGGCCATCTTATGTATTATTAGGCGCCGGGGTGCGATAATCAGTTTGCGCCCTTACCAGAAATAAAAAATAGCACTGAAACTGTCTGTTTGTTTTTGAATGTCTGTCATTTTTCTCAAAAACTACTAGGTTGACATAGACGAAATTTGACAAGAGGAGATATATGGCCCTATACACTGATGTAGTAACTGAGAATTGATTTTTTTAAATTTTGTATACACAATCGTGTGCGGTGTCGTTAGTCAGATTTTGAAAAACCATGACGACGTTACTTAATGACGGTTTTAGTTAAGCCAATCGATTGGCGCCCCCGAAGTCCCTGCGCCCAGGTGCCCCGCACAACTACATCCCCGGATAAAAAGGGCCTTGGAGAAATAATTTTCAGTTCTCGCCCACTGAAGGGTTTTATAAAGACGACGAACGCCTAGAATTTTTTGACATTTAACTACGGAACCCTTAAAAACCATTTTACAGAAAAGATGCCATGTCTCAAAGACATGGGATGACATATTCCACAGGTGTGGTACAAACTAGATAACTTGGACCTATTTTACGTCGACTTAAATTTATACAATATTGCTACTCTTAGTCTCTCTTAGTTTAGATGTTAGAAGGCGGGAACATATAAATATTTTAGGGCCAAATTTTCAATAACCAGACAGAAGTTATAGAATATTATTCTATAGAATAAAACACAACATGGGAAAATTAAAAATGACAGTTGCATGAAAAAATGAATTAAATTTAGTTAGACTGTTAACTTTTACCTGATTGAAAAATCGGCCCTAAGACATTGAAAGTGCAAAACACCGCTTATTTAAATAAAAAAGTCACTGAAACGTTGTTATGGTTTTTAAAACCTCTTCAATGATACCCTCAGATGCCTTTACATTGAATTATTTCGTCCTTTAATAACATGTATAATAATTAAGACTAATTAACATTAATTAGTAATATTTTTGCGATTCGTATCTGTATAAGCCGCACGCAGAAGATTTGCCGATGACTACTTACCATTATTTCTTATGTGAAGTATATACAATAATATGTTAAAATAATACATCGATTGCAACAACTATTTATGTAACTTTTTTTGTCAACCCTACTGATCATTAACGCGTGATATCATGAGGCTATCGACTGGCCTCCTGCGCAAAGGTAGTATTTAAAATGCGCTTTCTCGTCGAATTTGAACTATAAAATATGTTCACGCTATGCCACAGATGGTCGCAACAAGGTTCCCGGTGTGCCCGATTTCTCTTTTAAGAACAATAGAAGAGCGGGGAGGTATCGGCCGCCATCCCAATACGAAATGCGCACGCCACCCCATAATTCCTTATTTCTTCTTTCAACAATCAATATATACACAGCCACAAGCCAAGTCGCGCTATTTTATATCAAAACAAATTATAATTGTATAAATTAAGTATAATTAAATATTGTACACATTAAAACTGTGTTTATATGTACCACCTGTACAAAATATAAATCTAGTAGCTTTTGATAAAATGGCTCCAACACATATAAAATATGTCAATAGACTGACATAATGTTTTTAAAAACGTTCCATTTTTACCAAAATCTCTGTTAAAAATCCTTCATATAAACAAGTAAGCAAGTCAACATTTATAAATGGCAAAGTTGTTTATAAATTTATTGCATTTAAAGTGCTCATAAAGTTTAACAAACGTAGGACATCTGTCTTTCAAAATCGGTCATAATGGCCCAGCGCTATTATTTTCGTAAATATTTTGATAAAGTGACAATAATCCCATTGCCAATGACTATTATTGACACCGTCCTATGTCGTACTTATGTAAAATAGGATTGCAAAACGATAAAGCAAACAAATTATTTATCTTTCTTACTGTGCTTATTACTCTTATAAATGTGGAAGTTTGGATAGATGCTTGTTATCTAATAATACCAGAACGCCTCTACAAATCTGGATGTAATTTGGCACAAAGATAGATTATAGTTTGGAACAGCACATATGCCGCTTTATTCCCGGAAAAATATAGTGTTCCCGTAGTATAGATTTGTTTTTCACAGAGGGCGTGTGGTACTTCCAGCGACCCTTGCTCCACTCTGTCCATAAAATTTACCATAACTCAAGCGAAGCCACGGGAAAAAACTAGTATTCTATAGTTTCTTATTTTAAACTAAGGTCATAGACCTTACGATAACGGAAGATTCTGTATTCCAACCCCTAGTAAAAAACATCCATTGTCCAAAAACTGTCTCAAGAGAAGTTAACAATTTTGTTCGCCATAGTTGTAAGTTTAATGGAACAATTTAGTAACTACCGAGACTCGGAAAGTACATCCAACTAAGCGGTTACTTTGGCGTTCAATTAATTCGATTAAGAAAAACAACCTGGATTTTGTTTCTACCTTTTTGAATGCATTGTTTTATTTTTGATTGCATTATTTAATTATTAAGGTGGTTTAGTTCATACTTTAAATTAAAAACATATTAGGTATTATATGAATAAATAAGCTTCCTGTTTAAATATAAAAAAAGCCCAGACAAGTGTATGAATGAATGAAAACACTTTATTGTTTACCAAAAATTAAAACTACGTTCTTAAAACTAAGTACAGTGAATGTTGAATATAGGGCGGCCTTATCGCTTAAAGCGATCTCTTCCAGGCAACCCCTAAACTAAGGAAAATACTAAGTCAACAGTGGCGGTGAAGACAATAAATAATAAGAAACATTTCAAGAATAAGTAAAAAGTAAATAAATAAATAATAATATACTTTTTTTTTTATAGCTGGAGTACAGCAAACAGGCTGACGGCCCACCTGGTGGAAAGCGGTTACCGTCGCCTATGGACGTTTGCAACATCAGAGATGTCGCCAACGCGCTGCCGGCCTCGAAGAAATTTTATGACACCCTTTTTGAAGAACTCCGTATCGTAGCGCTGTGGGAAAACCTCGGCCGGGAGCTCATTCCAAATCCCCACGGTACGCGAGAGAAACGTTCTGTAGAACCGTTGCGTACATGAGCGAAGCGGCTCAAGGAAGTGGGGGTGAACTCCCAATCGATGGCGAGCGGTGCGATGGTAGAAGAATACTTATAAACTATACAAAAATAAGATCTATATATAGAATCAGCAGCATGTTTTAGACTTGCGAGAACTTGCAAGTGATTTATTCTACAAGATTTTATAAAAATCATTCGCAGTGTTCATGATCTTAGATCTAAATTTTGTAATTTATCTATTATACCTATACATTTAATAGGTCGTTTCGTTCAATCTGACGTTTAATATTATACTACCTTGTAGGGTAGTTAGTCTTGTAGTCCCGATGGCATTATCGGACCTACTAACTAAACCACCTCGGTGTTCCATCACAATGCAATCAGAGTCTCGGGAAATCTTATACTACCTAAGCTAACAGACGGAATCAACTGAGAGGTAGAAAAATGTTAAATTCACAATAAGCTAGCTTAAATATTAACGTATATTTACAAACATTACATTAAACAATAAAAAATATTGCCTTTGATATAAAACATTCACCTGTAAGTGCTCCTACGTAAATAAAAATCTTCAGATAAATGGCTATCCTAATCTGTTAATAAAATTTTTGTTGGCATTTCGTATATTTTCATTAACAATTTGCACTAACTCTCACGTTAAGCAAACTCAAAACACGATAACCCCAAATTTCCTCTCAAATAAAACCACTATGAAAACATCAAATTTGGTCTGCACACAAATTTTCGTATAAAATGAGGTAGAGTCCGCACCACGAAAGAAGTCCCACGCAAAATAAAGGAACTAAAAAAGTGGCAGCTCCGCTAATTGATAGATTTAGTAGGTAGGAAATAAATTTACAGCTCTAATTATAGAACGTTTTGTGTTTGTTATTCAATAATTACCTACATCGATTTACGTATTAGCAAAACATTACTCTAGCAGGATTAAGTTCGACGATATCAACGCCGCGTCTGTGAGACTTCTTTTGTGGCGCAGACTCTAGTTTGCACGAAGCTAACTGAATGTAGTCCATTAAAAGTTTTCATAACATTCATAACTCACCAAATTCTGGTCTTAGCTAACAATTTATACCAACTAAATCTATCCAGCTATGGCTGCACTCCACCGTGCGTTTTAATCAAACTTTATTATTCACTGATATTAAATTGGTTATGATGAAAAGCGGCTGGCTCTCGACTGCAGTAAATTATGCTTAATACCTTTTTTTGATATTAACCAATCGTTTTCCGTCGGTAAGTGATTGGTTTAACGTCCTACAGACGATGCTCTGGTCTTAACTTTACCAATTAAAGTAATGTTTGCAGAATTGTTTTGGTGGCCTAAAGAGGTCGTTTTCCCAGATTTATATGATGAAAAGTATCAACATAAAGTGGAACTTTATGCAGTGTCTTACTTACTTAATTACCTGTATCTAGACACGTGTCGTTTCATTGAGCGGTTCGCCAAAGTCAACCACTTTAGACCCTCCGTTGCAAATTCATATAGTGTAACCTTACTGCTCCATCTGGGAAAATTTTATAGTTATTGACCGTTTCACACAGACGTAGCGATGGGTTTAATGCGTTATTTGCGATACGATATTGTTATTGATTCTGAATGACGTTAAAGGTAACGTATGTAATGTATACACTAATGTAGGTATTCGTTAACAGCGTTATTTTTAAGGCTATAAATAAGATTTGTTTGGCCACAATCAATAACTATAACATTATCTCAGGTGGAGCCCGAGCATAATGGTTCAGTAATATTACAAGAATATCCTTGAAAGGTGTGAGTAAAAGACCTGTAAATTGGCCGAGGCTTACGCTTGATGATTCTTCTAGAACTTGAATATTCATGTAAGTACCTATATTTAGAAAAAGGAAAGAACAATCTGATAAACGTGATAAGAATTTTAGAATAAAATTGTACAGGATGACATGGATAAGATAAAAGTTTACAATAGTCTTCATTGAATTTAATTTGAATCTCACGTCTGCTATCTAGAGCGGAGGTTTTAAGGCCTACTATGGTATAACTTTACGGTTGTTTTGCTGCTACATTCAGTCCGACAATGGAATTTGAAATTATCCACTTTACATTGTTACGGTAGACTCTCAGACAATATCTACTCTCTGACTAAACTTTTTATTAATTAAACATGCATCTATGATTTGATCTCGGTAGCTATAATATATATACAAACCGTTTTACTTACTCTTCTAATGTCTTTATGTGTATACATAAAGACCTACCTATAATTATATATAATAGGTACATACATTGTTAACACAAAATATAGAATAGTTATTCTTAAGGTACACCACAACACAAACATGCATTCATTAAATGTCACAACACACAATAACAAAGTAACAAATAAGCGTGTACAACTTCCTAACTTCTTAAATTTAATTGTAAAAAAGGGTACGGAACTAGAGTCCGTAGTTATTCGTCGTCAGCCATTTGCAGTCCACTGCTGGACGTAGGCCTCCCCAAGACGGCGCCACTCATCCCTGTCCTCCGATTTCCTCAGCCAGCGCCTACCGGCGACCTTGCATAGGTCGTCGGCCCATCGGGCTGGAGGGCGTCCGACACTACGTTTACCGAGACGCGGTCACCACTCCAGGACTCGTTTGCTCCATCGGCCATCGGTCCTACGGCAGATGTGACCGGCCCACTGCCACTTCAACTTGCTAATTTTGCGAGCTATGTCGGTTACCTTGGTTCTCTTACGGATATCCTCATTTCTAATTTTATCCATAAGAGAAACACCCAATATAGCTCGCTCCATAGCCCGTTGAGCGACTTGGAACTTGTGGACCAATCCTGCCGTAAGTGTCCATGTCTCGGCCCCGTAGGTCAGGACGGGGAGGACGCACTGCTCGAAGACTTTTGTCTTCAAGCATTGCGGAATGGTCGACGAGAAGACTTGACGAAGTTTACCGAATGCTGCCCAGCCCAACTGAATCCTCCTATTGGCTTCCCCCTCGAAGTTGTGCCTGCCAACCTGTATGTTCTGTCCAAGGTAGACATATTCCTGCACAGTTTCCAGAGGGACGCCATCGACGTTTACCGGTCTCGGCATGACGTGTTCATTGAACATGACTTTCGTCTTGTCCAAATTCATGCCGAGACCGACCCGTCGGGAAGATTCATTTAAACTGCCCAGCATTTCGGCAAGTTCCTCCAAAGTCCTCCGTAGTTATTAATAAATTAAAAAAAAACACAATATATAAAATAGTGTGAGCCAAAAACATCCCATACGTTTCAGGGGTACAACTATATCGTATAGGCGACTTGAATACATCAGTTATACTGAGTTTGTATTATATAACAGTTGTTAGAACGAGCTACCTGTAACAATATGCACATTGGGTGAGAAAACTGCCTAAGCGGTGTACGCGTTCCGGCCAGGATCGAACCCGTGCTCTTGACTTTGATTTTTCGATCATCAAAAAAGTTATCAGTCGAATAAATTATAACCTGACTCAATCAATGGTGAAACAAATGAAGTATTTTATTTATGCAACTGTCATATTGAATTGTGCCATGTTGTGTTTTATACTATAGAATAACTCTTATCTGGTGATTGAAAACTCGGTCCTAAAAGAATAACACTCTTCGAACAAACACAAATTTTCTATGAATAAGATAGTAAGAATTTTGTGATTTAAGAAGTGTGACATAAATGAACTGAAAGTAATCTAAAGGTGGGTACTGACCGGCATTACAGGGCGTAATGTTACGTGTTACACAACGAGCATTCATGCAGTCAGTACGGGAAAACAAGGCGCTCGCACCGAGCAACGAGCTGCTCGTTGCTCGCTGCGAGTGCTCCACTCCGCTGTCGGTTTTTTGGCGAATCCTTTGAGTGTTACCCGCTTCAGTCAGTCTCAGTACGTCGCAGCGAATCGTCATGAGTGCACGTGGCATAAGCGTCGATTCTAAGTACTTCGGGATTTTACTTTTGATTATTGTGATAATTTGCTGTTGTAAAGATGGAGTGGGACAAAGATAAAACTCTGTATTTCATAGAGAAATACCGAGAAGAAACTGTTTTATGGAACCCGGGTCATCCGGAACATTATAAAAAAATAAAGAAAGAAGACGCTTGGGTTAGATTGGCAAATTTGATGTCAAATAACGTTTTGTTTTTCTTCTTCTTAATTTGGACTAAACAATAATTGAGTAAAATCAAAGATCCCAATACAACTTCGTCGTCTGACATCTTGACTGAGAGTGGTTTGCGAATCTGGAGCACGGACGAACAAATAGTTCGAAACGAGCATGTTACACGGATTTGAGCACACATCGTTACGTAACATGCTCGCTGCGAATGGTACATTACGCCCCGTAACACCGGTCAGTACCCACCTTTAAGTTTACATTAGAATAAACATCGGAACTATTCAAATAACTTAAAGAAAATTATAGTTTTCTTCTATAATGTGCCATTTTAGTATGCGCCTTACATACAATTTTACCATATACATGTCTGCATTTACATATTCTCATAATAAGGAATCCAGAAGAGGTGTGAAACGAGTACAAAATGTAGGAAAATGAACTACTGGGCTGATGCGGAAGCTTATATTACAACTGGAGTTTTACACTAGAATGTTATGTATTCATTCCCTAAAAATCAAAGAATATCAAAAACTTTGTACAAATAAAATGTCATTTTATTGATTTAAAATGGAGCAGTTTTTTACATTCAATGAATAGTACTTAAACGTTTTTGTTAAGAAATTCCCGGTAGCAATTCAACTGAGTGCTTTGTATACGTCCACTTACAAACAGAAACGGCGATTGTGATTTCATGATATCGAAAACAAAATGGTTTTCTCCGTTGACATGTACTCTTTTCCAATGGGACCGGCGAAATTTCTAGTTAAAAAGCCTAGAAGCTTTTTCAAAGGTCTACCGTAGGTACCGATCCAATTTGCCTCATATTTGATTTCTATTGAAAAGTCACCAAATCGACGATCGAAAGCATCAACAATTCTGTTTCTGGATGACTATTTGGAAAAAGGCTACCGTAAATCTATCAAAGAAGACCCTTTAACATCTGAGCCGCGTACGTTGTCCCACTTAATTCTGTTTTATTAACATTTATGGGACCTCAATCAAACTTTATATTTAGCTCTGTATAAAAAAACAGTTTCATCTTTTACTTTGGAACTTTTAAAGAACTTTTTTCTCATCTATTCTTAACTTGTTGAAACAATAGCTTTATTATAAATAAGAAAAGAGTGATATAACTTAGTATAAAAATGTTTCGGGAAAACTTGCCACGAACTGCTCGGCCGAAAGTAATTCAAACAAAGTAGATAAAAGTTGCGGCGCTAAAGAAGCGATTAAAAGAAAAATTAGCATTCTTTCAAATTAATTACTTCCATAATAAAAGTTTTTATGAGAAAGTATGAGAGTATAATCCGAATATTTCAAGCAAACTTTTAGATGATATCGTGTTTAAATTTCATTGTTTATATCATCGTAGTTAATGTTGTATTAAACCCGAAGAAAATATAAACAGTGAAAGTATATCTAGCAAGTGCTAGGCTTTCTCCCAACGATGTGGTCTGTAGATTTGATAAACGTCCATTGTCTTCGTTATTTGGCTACAGACCTATAAAAAAAACGTTTAATTGAAAATACCTCGACATCTCTCAACCTAAATAACGAATCTTGTTCAAACTAATTATCGGTGAAAGTATTGTTGAAGCTTTATAATTTCAAATTCCTCATAATTTTCCAACTTAAAGTTGAATCTAAGAAAAGAAAAGCTAATTAATACCTCTTCTCCTATTAACTTAAATAAAAATAGATATTAAAATATCGTCATAATTTTTACAGATCCAGATCTATCTAGATACCAGTATTACACAAGACTGAAAATTTTTTTAAAACCTAAGTTACATGTACGATAGAGTGGTGGCCATAAGTATTTTTACTGTGATTTCACTATAGCTTAGTGCAGTGGTATATAGACTATATATGTCTGTCAACTTTAGTCCATAAGGACTCATTAGTTTCTGACAAAAATGACTGTGATATTCTAAGACAAACGGACAATCCGACAGATGGTGTAGCGACCGTAACTTCAACCATCAAGTTGACAAACGTCAACGTGACAAGAGAAAGAACGTTACATCATTTTAAAACTACCAGTTTTGAATACCGACTGCTTGTAGTCTATTATATTATATTATTATATTATACGCTCGCGGACCGCGTTCGTAATACCGAAGTAAGAAAGAGAGTTGGTCTGAAAGATAGTGTCGGGGTGAAGGTAAGGAAAGGAATGCTCCGGTGGTTCGGGCATGTGGAAAGAATGCATGATGAAAGAATGACTAAACAGATATACAATGCAAAAGTGGATGGATGCAGAAGTCGTGGAAGGCCACGACACACCTTCCATGATCAAATTGATCGTGTACTAGCAGAAGGTGATGTCAGGAGCCTTAAGAACAGACGAGCTTGCATGACAAGAGTTATGAATGTCAAAGAGGCAAGTGAGGTGTGTAAGAATAAGCCTAAATGGCACTCTGTTGTTCGTGCCTACCCCGCGAGGGAACTGGCGTGAAGTTATGTATGTATGTATGTATGTATTATATTATAAAGGTTTGTGAGTCTTTAACGTTGTAGGGGTAATCTCTGGATCTACTAAACCGATTTTAAACATTATTTTACTGTTCAAAAGCTACGTTAACAGGGAGTGTCACAGGCTATATAATATGACGCTATATACCTCGGGAGCAGGACAGAGCGCAGGTGAAACCGCGCCGGGCCGCTAGTCTTATAATAAAAATTAGATATTCTCAAGTATTTAGTGCCTATGAATTCCTACTGCAAACTCTGGAAGCTCAAACAGATGGAGTCTGCCATTTGATTACTAATTCCAAACATAAAACCAAACTTTAAAACATTTTTTGTAAGGAATTATGTAAAATATGTTGAGGGTAGAGAATAAACTATTCGGAATGGGTTAACAATGGCGCAGAGTTCAAAACTGAGCCGTGACTGCACGATTAATTTGCAGTTAGTTTCTTTCTACTTACTGTTTTGCTTCTCGCATCGATTCCTCGTTACGTCGGCTATGTGGCTTTTTTCCCCGCTTTTGTTTAACTGTAGCTGGCTTGGTTTTCGCAATGTTTACTTTACCATTCGGAAGTGAAATCAAGCCTCAATTCTCTACAACAACCGTTTGATAAGACTCCTTGGCAAACGAAGGAATTAAACTGAATGAAAATACTCGTTTCATATATTAAAATAAGGCAAGAAAATACAAAACGGTATGTCTTTAATTAATCCAAGAGTATGTTAGATCATATAACATTTTATAATATATCTATCTACTAAGATTTTTTTCTGCGGTTATAATTTGGTGCTTATAAACATAGGAATCGCACACTCTGGAGCAAAATAGTCTTTCTTATAATTTTAAATCTCTACTAATTTAAAGGCTTGATGTTTTTTTTTTAATTTATAGTAAAAAAATGTATTTTTATTTTTAACATTACTGTAATATTCTCAATTGTACCTACATTGTTTTCTCTTAGAAAATAATTTTAGTATAACACACACGATTTTTGCAATCTATTTAATGACAGCCGCTGTGGTTGAGCTCACTAAGCCTTTGGCAGCCTACCTCACTGCAACGCTCAGTTTCCGGGTTCGATTCCTGGCATGATAAATATCGGAAACAAATTTTCCCCGTTATTTACTATGGTCTGGGTGTCTAGGATCGGCCCCAGAGTATATTACCCATAACACAAGCTTAACTTGCTTAATTTGGGGATATACAATCTATGTGATTGTCTGCCGATTATTATTATTATTATCTAAAAATAGATATTAAAGTAGAAGATGTTTTAAATTAATCACCTAAACACACAATTTAACTAAAATTGTATTAAAAATGTAAACTCACCTTGTAACTCAACTCACTTTCTGTTGCGAAGCTGGCATACAAGCCAACGTGAAAAGTGGTTACTGTCACCTGAAGACGTTTGCAACACCAGGAGTGGAGCCACAGCATTGCCAGCCTTGAGGATCGGATAAACGGGATGGGATTAAGGGGATGGAATATGGAAATGGGATAGGGGAGGAAGTGAGCCACTGAGCCATCCGAACACTCACTCATCATACGAAACACTGTTAGCTCAAGGCTAAACGTTTTACGCCGATATTCTGTTAGAGCGTGGTAGCACACCAATCGAACCTGCCCTAAAAGCTGTAATCAAGATAAATGATTCCAGGATAGCTTTATCACGTCCCATTATTTTTTTTTCATTTATTATTGCACCTTTTAAACGTCTCACTGTTGGGCTCGGGCCTCCCACTATCGGGGAGCGGACAGAATACTCGCCACACTTGTCCAAGGCGGCTTGGCAGTTTCAGTTTCGTCACGATGTTTTCCTTCACAGATTTTAGCACGTGGTAATTGTAACACAAGCTGTCACATTAAATGATTTAACTTAATTCCAATGTTCTAAATTTTAGACCAAAGGCTGATTTTTCAATAACCAGACAAAAGTTATTCTATAGAATAAAACACAACATCGGAAAATTAAAAATGACAATTGCATGACTAAAATAGTTGAATTGTTTCACTTTTGAATTTAGTCAGGTTATAATTTATTAGACTGATAACTGTTATCTACTGTCACTATCTAACTTTAATAGACCATTGCCCAACTCAGATAGTAGCAATTACGTACTGATTTTATAGTTCTCAAAGACTTTTCAGCTAGTTGTATACGTTTAACGTACCCGGACACGCTTCGCAAATGTTCTCTTCGTATGTTTAGGTTTTACAACTTTATTTGTGTTTTCCACATCCCCGCTGACTTTAGTAGTTTCCTCTGTTAATCTTGTTATGTCTGTCTTTCAAAGGCTCCGAAAAATTAGCTTCATTATACGTAAGTCTTTATTGTTAGCTCTATTTTGCTCAGCAAACCAATTGGAATTTAATTAAGCCATGAAATCTTCCTCTATAAACCATTTTATGGTTGAAATGTGTAAATTGAAATCTTTGAATAATTTAATGAATAACTACTGCTTTGTTTTGTTGCTATGTATTTGATGCAGCATTAAACGTACTTAAATCATTAATTAATTATTTTTAAATGACAAAAAAAGTAAAACCGACTGAAGACTGGATCGTGGCGTTGTCTAGTTTATGAGGTTAAAAATGTTCATAGTCTATTAGAGCTATCCGACCATCACCGCCTTCGCTTGTGCAGTTAGTATTGTTTATATACACTTGTATGGATCCATCTATAAACTCCGTATCAGTACCGGACCGCTCGCAAGTTGTCCAGGCGCGGACCGAGGGTGAACCATTCATTGATAACCCGCTGCTCGCTCGCTTTGCGTTGCTAACGTGCAGGTGAACTACGCAATGCCCGCGAGTGATTTACATGTAGACACGCGACGCGAAGTTCACTGATTGGCAACACGGCGTCCACCCATGCATAATCTGTCGATAACAAGTGGACGCTGGATGATGAAGTGGTGATGGTCGGATGCCTGATGGTTATAATCCCTTAACAGCTTTTCAGAATCTTACTTGCTTACATTCTTTGCAGTGTGATTACCACTGGTAAGTATTCATACTTCAATGGTTGCGGTTGGCATAAATACGTACAATGGCTACATACTTCTGCATTACTCCTTATAACTGAAGACCTATTTTCTAAGATTCAACTTTGCACTTTATGAAATTCACTATACATACTTACTGTACTACATTGGTTGTGACATCCGTGTTCACTAATATCCTTTCACCACTTGTCGTTGCAAGCTGCAGCAGGATGAAATATTGAAGAGAAGAATCTGCTAGTTAATCATTTTGGTTGAGGCATGACAAGCTCTGTCACGAGCTGAGGCGTGAATATTATAATATACTAGGACTCGACCGCGACTTCGTCCACGTTGGATTTATTCCTTATTCCATAAGCTAATTTATACGTGTCGTAACAACTTGAAACCACTCCTGGGAAATTTCCCCCGGGGTGCTCGTGATATACAATATCACAGATTTAATGACAGAGAATTTGATATCGATCAGTAGAAGTATTACATCGAAATCAGTTTTTTTTTCGACTGGGCTGCTTCAAACCTCTTCCAAGAGAATTCCTATGGGATTCCCGGGATATAAGGTATCGCAGATTTTTAATCTTGAAATTTGCTTTTGATCAGCAAACTCCGTATCGAAATCAACCCGGTAGTTTTTATGTGAATCCCGAACAAACAAACAGACAGAAAAAAATGTAACAACAAAAGACTACAATTTTATAATATTTTAGATGAGCAGCGTACTGGCATAATAAGATATTCTAATGGTAGAATATGAAATAAACTTTTTGAGTATTTTAAATAATAACCGGTAGATAAACACACATATTGTATATTCCCAAATTAAGCAACTTACGCTTGTGTTACGGGTAATATACAACAGACTACTCTGTGGCTGATCCCAGATACGCAATCCATAGTAAATGATGGAGAAAATTCGATTCCGAAATTTACCTTACCAGGAACCGAACCCGGAACCTCTGAGTGGCAGTGAGGTATGCCGTCAAAGGCTTAGCCCGCTCATCCACAGAGGCCGTCGTATTATATCTATTGTATATAAGAACAATATAGAATTATAATATAAAAAGATTGTGTGTGCAGTTCTTACGCAGCAAAAGTGAAACATAGTGTGACAAGGAGGGATTCTAAATGTCGTGACGACACATTTTATATATTATATCGTTATAATATATTTAAGTTTTAAAACACGAAATTTGAAGTTTTAACGAATAACTTCAAAAAATTTCCAACTCTATCTGTATGAGCATAGTGTTTAAATGATTAAATATAATGTAGTCTACCGCATTCTCTCGCAGGCTTAGTGCTATAGATTTATGTGTTTGTTTTTTTTTTAGTGTCGCTTTTTCGTTTCATCGAGTTTAAAATCACAAAGATTGTGAAGAACTTTCACTTCAAAAAGATAGAAGAATTTCACAGTTTAAAACGTAATTCTAAAAAGCTTATATTATTAAAGTGCGAACGCAATAGAGCTGTGTTTTCCCGCTTTTTGATGTGATATTATTGATTACATATTTTTAAGTCAAATACTTAGAGATTAAAAGTATTAATATATTTCTTTTAAATTGTACGGAACGTATGTTGTCTATTTACCTAAAATAAGCAGTTGTGAGTCTAGCATTATTACTTCTACAGACAGACAGGGCTTGGAAACCAATAAAAAAATCATACCGGTTACAGCCTAAATAGGAACTTTTTTTTCGATTTTGTTCTAATTTTAAGCTCAATCAAACGGTTTTTGGTTAATAAGTTTCCTTGTATAAGCCGGTTTCGAACGGGTGTTGTCGCATACCTTCAAAGCGCCATCAAGTGGTAGAGCAAGTTTTCAGTCGTACATAAGCACATGTTTATATTAAAAACAGTTATCATATGAAGAATGGTTAATGCTGATGCTCACAACACTCTTTCTGAGGTTTACATTCCAATTAAAACAGTTGAGTTTTCACCTGTCCCAAGCCTTATCTATAGATACTAGTGGTCGCCCAGTGGTCGAAATTCGACCATAATTAATTATAAGTTTGATCATTACTAAGGTTCTGTTGTCAAAGACAAGATTTCTACAATCACAGATTTCGCCAAGGCTACATTGTTAATTTGACTTTAACAATAAACAAAAGAATATTAAAATATATGCGTGTGTATGTGTCAAATACACGGTAGTATGTAATGTTTTTTTATTGACTTAATGTATTTTTAAGCATAATTTAAAAAAAAATAGCATTCCTCACTTCTTATCTATATAAAATATGTGTGCGAAATTTCATACTCCTCCGTCCGCGCAATTTTCGTAAAAACTTTGTACCCCACAAAATTTTTGCTTCACGTATTAATATAATGATAGAGCTACAAGTAAATAAATGTAGGTACTTATATAATAATATAGAATATTGTATACAGATTCTAATAAATTATTGTTGTTAGATCGTAACGATAATAATCGAGTGACTTCGGAAACCAGTGTCAGCATAACCCCAATAGTCTGTTACATTAATTGAAACCGAGTAAACCCGCAAAGGCAATTTATGACGGCTAATAAATGGCTCAGTATAGAGCAGGCCTCGTATGGTTTGCCAAGTTGTTTACTTTGCTCTAATGGAAAATATTAGGATACGATTAATATAACGCTGATTGACATGAAAAATGTTGTACGATACTTACAAACAGCTAATGACATTTAAGGTCTATAGTAATAATATAAAGTGACTCTGTTCCTTTTTCAAGATTAAACCGACTTTTCAATATCATCAGATAAAAGTTATCAGTCTAATACATTATAACCTGACTAAATTCTAAATTCAAAAAATTCATGCAACTGTCATTTATAATTTTCCCGTGTTGTGTTTTATGCTATAAAATAATTTTTATTCGATGACTGAAAAATGGCTCCTAAATAAAATTCGCTAACTCGCTCGCGTATTAAGTACAAAATTTTTGAAGACATAATTAGACAGAATTTACTTAGGACAAATCCATATTAAACAAATCTTAAGAATAAAATTAGACATGTTTCCTTAGAAGACTTTGGATTTCGTATACATTTCTATATATAAAATTTATTGTTTTTAACCAACTTCAAAAAGGAGGAGGTTCTCAATATGATTGGTATCTATTTTTTTTATGTATGTACAACGATTACTCTGAGATTTTTGATTCGATTTACGTGATTCTTCTTTACTTTGAAGTGGTGGTGGTGATAGTTGCCATTTGGTCTCCTAAAAATTTAATATAGTTTGACCCAGTAGTTTTCATTTTATGAACATTTTTTTATGAAAATTTTCCGTTCCCGTTTCTTGGGACCTATATTTTTAATTCGCGCGGCACCTTTCGTAAGCCTACCCATAGCTAGACACTAAAAAGTAAACAAATAAAAGAAAACTTCGTTTAAAAAAATTCAAATACTTATACTTCAAAAACTTTTTAGGTTTTGAAGTCGGTTTTTTTAAACGAAGTTTTTTTTTATGTTGTTCATATCTGTGTAATACGGATTTGTCGTGAGTAAATTCTATCTATCTAATATATAATGGACACCGTTTAGATAGATCCTTAGTACAAATTCAGTAAAAGATAGATTGTCTCTTATGGGAAAAAGTAGGTCACCTTAGGTTTGATGGGATGCCGTCTCCGCCTTCTGCGAGAGCGTAAAGCTCGCCACGGAGAAGGAGCGGGAGAGAGGAAAGAGGACGCGTCGGCTCCAGAGGGCGTCCTTAGACCTGCGGCCGCCTTGAACTATTCCTTAAAGAAAGGGTTCTCACCGCGTGTTCTCACCGGATGTTCCTCGCGCGCTCAACTCTCCTTCCTTGGGGCGCGTTACAAATCACCTCACGAACAGACAGCATGATGTCGCCGGGCCACCACCCCCTCCCCTGGCAGTGGAAGAGGTTGCCGCCTGCCGGGAAATGCGATATGGCTAGGACAAATACTTGTGGCCCTGTGATAAGATCGAAGGACGAAACACCAAGAGGTTTTAGTGGGTATCCCCAATTGCGGCGTGGCAATAGCACTTATTGTTTGCGGTGCTAGTACCACCCCAACATGGAGAATCCCATCCACCCCACCGCGTTTCCCCTGCGATAGATAGTACTCAAACGGATTTCTCCTCGTTAAAAGAAACGGTTTCGAAAAAGAATCTTAAAAAACTGTATGAGTGTCCAATAACTCCTCAAGAATATGTATGAAGATTCATATTTGAGGCTTTTGGTTTCAGGGTCAATACAGCTGATTTAAAATGCTATTTTAATTTATAAAACTAATAATGTTATGTTTATATATCAAGATATCAGTTTTCAATTTTGATGTATCGTAATAAACGTAAGAGAGTTGGTCTAAAAGAAAGTGTCGGGGTAAGGAAAGGAATGCTCCGGTGGTTCGGGCATGTGGAAAGAATGCATGATGAAAGAATGACTAAACAGATATACAATGCAAAAGTGGATGGTTGCAGAAGTGGCCACGGTGGAAGGCCACGACACACCTTCCATGATCAAATTGATCGTGTACTAGCGGAGGGTGATGTCAGGAGCCTTAAGAACAGACGAGCGTGCATGACAAGAGTTATGAATGTCAAAGAGGCAAGTGAGGTGTGTAAGAATAAGCCTAAATGGCACTCTGTTGTTCGTGCCTACCCCGCAAGGGAACTGGCGTGAAGTTATGTATGTATGAAATTGATAAAAATATACCATGCATATATATACGTTTATAGGAAGTACACAAACGTTGGCTGTTTGCCATTCAGCCATTTAAAACCTGTGGGAAATGGCCCTTTCATTATTTAATTCAACTACCGTAGTATTTGCACCAATGCCAAAATATATTGAGCGAACTCAATAAAAGTTTGTTGGTATACGTGCGATTAAACAACGACATGATCTTCACTATTTGTCCGCAATTAAGGTAAAAATAAAAATAAATAATTTAAATTGCAAATGTTTTTGTATTCATTCCCAGTTATTACTCTTTCATCTTCTGAACCAATATACATTTGAAATAGATGTTTTCCAAAAACCACAGGTGACTGTAGTATACGATTTATTCTTAAACCACGGAATAACGCATTTTCTCGACTTTTAGTGCTTTGCTCCAGTCTTTAGAAAGAAAGAAAAAAAGAAAAACTTTATTTCAAGAAATTGCGACGCAATTACATTCCTTATACATTTTTATACACAAAGCATATTTTGAGAATTTATACGCCGCATTTTCAGCAAACAAGGTTTGCACTCAGCATATTGCTGTGTCGGAACAATATCCGACACAACGCTGATTTTCAGTGCATCCTTCCTTTAGGCGTCCTTTACAGTCCTTTACAATCCTTTACAGCCTTTATTTTTAAATTAATTATGCATTTGGGAATCTGTTTATTTTAATGCGCAATATGTAACCATCTATCTTCATCAAAAATAATATTGGAGTTAAATAGCTTACACCTAAAAATATTTAAAAATCTATAGATTCATTTTTATGTGCTTTATAAACTATGTTATGCTATTATAAGAATTGAATATAATGAAAAGCAAATTGCTAATCCTTCTGGTAAGCATCTATGAAATTCCTTTATGATAGCACTATATAAGCAAAGTCAATAAATTTCTGCCTCATAGCGGTGGTTAAAGGATAATTCACATAGTCTGAATATCGGCACAAGACTAACATTGTCAACTAGGCTGCGGTCGTATAGGGGTGTGGTGGGAATTTGCCCCAAGCTATGAAGAGGCTATGCAACTATTCGTAGAAGGCAACCTCCACGGTATTCAGCTCCTTTCAGTAAATGTTGTAGGTGAATGTGAACGTGGCGTGTTTGCCGAAATCTCGGGAGATTATTATGCTTTGAAAACGTTATGACCTTAGTGAAATATTTGTATAAACTTTATACAAATAAATATGAAAATGGATTTGTTTAGATATATCTAAGTTTGTTTTTTAGTAACAGCATCGAGGCTATATTACGTAGGCATGCACAATTGTAATGGTGATGATTATGGGATACTTTTCATACCTGAAAATGAGATAGTTTAGAAACGTAGCATAGTGACTATAAGATTTCAAAAGCTCACGATAATTTCTTTTGAAACTACTGTATCCTTATTGGTACTGTAGTACCAAATTTGATGATTATTATCTATTCCTTTACCATCGTTTACATATCGAATCCTTATATTTTTAACCGACTTCAAAAAAGAGGAGGTTTTCAATTCGTCTGTATGGTGTTTTGTTTTGTATATTCGTTACTCGATTTCTCTGTCAATTGTGAATTGATTTTGAATATTTTTATTTTAATCGAAAGTATATACTCCTGAATTTATTCCATCGTCACCATGTCAGGATCTGATGAGTGAATTCCAAGAAATTAGAGAAACTCATGAATAATGTTAGACAAGTTCTTCGTAACACGATATCAAAGTCAATTGTATGCCGATTTTCAATTTTTTTCTTTACTTGTAAGTGTATACTCCCGAGATAGTCCCATGGTCACCGAGTCAGGATTTGATGAGTGGATCGGATCTTAGGGAAATCGAGAATAACCCGTATTAAAAAAGCTGTGCGCGTAAAGTCTTGGAAAAAAGCTTGCATACGCGTATAAGTATTACATTTTCTACAGGAACTTAATTTTTCATATATATGTATATATGTTACGCGATTTCTTCGTCTATTGTGGATGGATTATGTTTTTTTTTCTTTATTATTAAGTTTGTATACTCCCGAGGCGGATCCATGGTAACTAAGTCATCATTTGATGAGTGGATCCCAGACAAATCGAGAGTAACCCTTATTATAAAACGCCGGGAGCGTGCCAGTATTACAATTTCTACAGGCGCTTAATTTTTATGTAGACATATTACGCGATTTCTCCGTCAATCGTGGACCGATTTTTCAATTCTTATTTTAACTCCCGAGATGGTCCCATAGTCACCAAATCAGGATCTGATTTGTGGATCGCAGGAAATCGAGAGCCACCCATGTTGAAGAGCATATACACCGAAGAGGGAGATGGAAAATTTGTATACGCGTAAAAATTGTACAATTTCTACAGATGCTTAATATAATATTTCTAAAGCTATTGAAGTATTTGATCAAATAAAAAGTAAAAAATATTTTTTTACGTTCGTATCGGTTTGTATTCCACTACTGTCTCACCTTAATAATATGTTGAATAATGATGCAGTCTAGGATGAAACACACTTACCTAGAAGACGCCTATTCACTCATGTCTTTAAGATTCCTTAATTGTATTTGTTAAGAAGAACGGACTCAGGCAAATCATTCCATTCTTCGACACTGCACCAGAAAAGTTGAAGCGAAACGCTTTGTTCTGACAGATGGTGTTTCTACCATGTAACGATGGCGCAAACCGGTGCGTTTAGTGGTGTTACAGTAAAACAAGGGTGGGTAACCAGTTCGTGTAGTAAGGAATACTCTTAACAAACATGACCAGAAGAAACCATTGCGCTTTTTGGAAAAATAAGTGTCAGAGCTAAAAAAGGAGGATCAAAGAAATATCCAAATTTTCCTAAAAATATTAGAAAATACAAATTACCTATTTAATTTACACTTGATAAATTATTTCTTTAGACCCCTAAATATAACTTTAGCTTTATTTATGTTTATGAAAATAAAACGAGAAAAAGTAACCTCAATCAACATAATAAATGAGTTCGAAACAACATTATAAGCTAAACCGAAATAAAAGCGAATGATAAACAACCGAAATCCAAACAGACAAAATGGACTTCTGACAAATTGTTCCTGTTAGCAACTCCATTGATTCTTAAAGAAAAAATATTGCTCAGGAAAATCATCAGTAAGTCCTCGAAAGAAGGAAATATCTTACTGTCGAAATTCCTCAAGCCTCTGCCACAGTTCGTCGGGTCATTTAACACGTGATTTGATTAACGATAGAGGGAATACTCGGAAAGGTAAACCAACAGGCAACAGGGCATTATGTTTATATACAATATATACTGTATCACTAGCTATCTATTTCGCTACCAATGTTTGTTAACATTAATGGAATGATTGGTAGAATCCAGCTCTAATAACATTATTTGGATGTGGCAAAAACAGAAAGTTCATGTAATACATTATCCATCCGTCTGTGTATTTGTCACAGTCATTTTTCTCTCTAAGTATCGAGTATATGGATGATATTTAGTCTAAATATGTAATTTATATGTTATATATACTATAAAAATGGAGATTAGGGCTGGTCACATGTAAATTGAGATTTATTTTTTTAAAGTGTAGGTACATATTCTTGATGTCAGTAAATCAATCTAACGCCCGTTACATTCAAATTATATATAATTTCTTATGTAGTATTTACATAGTAGAAAGAATTAATATAATTAAAAGTTCGTTTGGCCACAGTCTTATGCATCGTTAACTAGAAGTTGAAGGACCATATCGATATTGTTTAACAACTCTTTTAAAATAGTAAAGTTCTTGATATTACGCTGCTCCTTCTTTCTGACTTTTGAACTACCAAATGGTTTTGAAAACACAATTGTAATTCTTGCCACCACTCAGAAGGGTTTATGGTAGTAAAAGAATTTAATATATTATTGTTTGGAAATTCTACATAATATTTTATACAAGATATGATATAAAATATTATACTTAAAGTTTTATATGTAATGAAATAAACCGAACACCGTATAAATCTATCGCGTCTGCCAACATGAAAATAACATGTAGTGAAGACCGTCCATACATAATTGAGAGATTTTGAATTATAATCTACATAATTACATACATACATAACTTCACGCCAGTTCCCTTGCGGGGTAGGCACGAACAACAGAGCGCCATTCAGGCTTATTCTTACACACCTCACTTGTTTCTTTGACATTCATAACTCTAGTCATGCACGCTCGTCTGTTCTTAAGGCTCCTGACATCACCTTCTACTAGTACACGATCAACTTGATCATGGAAGGTGTGTCGTGGCCTTCCACGACTTCTGCATCCATCCACTTTTGTATTGTATATCTATGACATTCTTTCATCATGCATTCTTTCCACATGCCCGAACCACCGGAGCATTCCTTTCCTTACCTTCACCCCGACACTCTCTTTCAGACCAACTCTCTTTCTTACTTCGGTATTACGAACGCGGTCCCCGAGCGTCACTCCGCAGATTTTGCGCAGTGTTCGCATCTCGACCGCGTTTACTCTACTTTCATGCTCTCTCTTCCATACCCAAGTCTCGATTCCATACGTGAGCGTAAGTACCAGCACAGCGTTGTGTATGGCAAGCTGGGCCTTCTGGCTTAGGTTCTTAGCGCCTAGAAGTTTACCTTCATTCACACTATTCCCCAAATTCACTCTTCTTTCTATATCAGCGGTGTACCTTCCATCCCTACATAATTACCACATCATATTATTGTTATACAAAATGGAGGTAAATTATGGAGAACTACTCTATACAAAACATGCGCTAATCATAGAATAAATAAAAATATAACGTTATTATTCAATTAAGGAAATGGCCGATTGTATCGTTTAGAAATAAGAGGGTACATAAGAAAATTAATTATTAACTTTAAAAAGAAACACGACAGGAACAACTATGCTACTTAATAACTGTAACACAAGGATGAGTTAATGCTAATTTGATTAATATCCGTTGAATAATTTTTTGAGATTTAATGTTTTCGATCAGTGTTTTAACGTTTCATAGCCTTATAAAAAAATTGTTCATGTTGGTCGTCCCAACAGAAACAACAGAAGATTTGTTGAGTTTATTTTGAAATAGTCAATGATATTAACTCATACTATATTAACCCATAACATGCAATTCATAAAAACCTTAGCTTTAATTCCATCACTTATAAACATCGCAATAATTTCGTTATTAGATCAAAAATCTAGACTATGAAGTTTTTAGCTTTTATGCACTAAAACGGAATCTACGGAGACAAGCGCTCCAAGAGTTCTATTCACAACACAATACGTCTTTTGTTCAGTTTGCACCGAGGAATGTAATTTCTACTCGTGATGCATTCAACGAAACTGCTACTCTTATTTGAATTCTAAGTTACACATACCAGGTTCGTGTGTTGTACAGAAAATTACTTTGTTATTCTTTGTGTGATCTTCAAATTGTTCCGTAAGAAATGTGTACCTTGTGAGTTGTTTTATGGAGTTAAGAAATTGGGCCTTTCGAATATTTTTCTGGTATGAAAAGATGTTTAAACATTGTTCAAATAATTCGAACACAAATTTAGTAATAAATAATATAACTACGTTTTAACGGTTTTAATCGCGGTAATTTATTTGATTTTCCTTATTCCGACGTTTCGACATTCGACAAATTTAGTATTTAATTTAATTTAGAATCATAATCACGATTTGAACATGGAACTAAGATACCACACTTAAAAAAAACTAACCGATATAGTCACCGGAGACAAATGCGTCTTGGGGTAATTGCGTTTATTAGAAATTACGTAAAAGCTGTTCAAAATACACCCATTTCTGTCATCATCAAAGTTTAATTTTAGCAATAACATGACTTATCGGTATAATAGATCGAGTTTTGCATCACATTTCCGTAATATCGGCCCAATTGTACATTTGATTCTTCATGTCACATTGTTTTATGATATAGTCTATATTATAATGGTTACTTATAACATTTTTACATTTAATGAAAAATCTTTAAACAGTAGTTGATTTGGAGTATTTTTTTATTTCAGTTTCGTAGAATCTTTAATATAAAATATATGTACTTATTTAATAAAGTCGCGTTTAGATAAAGATACAGAATCGAAATTTACGTAAAAGATGTCACGTGGAAAGTTTGAGCAATTTCGAAAATTAGAAACTACTAACAAGTGTAAGTAATACATGATACAATTAATATTTAACAAAAGAGCCCGAATATCATATTGAAACTGAAACGGGCTTTATAAGCTTATAAATTGGCGATCGGCCATCGTGCGGTTCAAAAACGGCTGTAATTGGCGCAACCATAATTTAATTCTGCTAACGTTGTGTTTGAGCTGATGCCAGCAGGCTGAAATTCAATAAAAATTCGAGTCGACCACCGGCTGAACTATGGCCCATCAAATTTGCAACGATCTCTGCACGCCGTGTATCGATATTTATTGATAGCTCTTGACGCTTAATTTATACTGCTACTTTTGTAACAGTTACTAAAATTACACAGTTTGTATAGCTTTGGTAATTTTTCAGATAATCGTTTAACAGCGAAGGATTCCTTGGAGGTCAGCATTCCGTAGAGGTGATGAATGTCAATTATTTACTGTTTCATAGTTGGGCACGGAACCCTAAAAGATTATTTGCCTAATCGTAAAACTGGTTAAAGGATGTTCAAACTAATTTCTATTTAAATATTTTTTACGCTTTACCGCCTTATTTTTCCATAGAATTCATAACTAGAATAGAATCCAAAACTTAGAGGGGGAAGAAAGAGGATTTTTTCTATTTAGGAGTTTGAAAGAAAATATTTTCTACTTTTATCAACTAAAATAAAAATAAAAACTAGAGACATCAGTGTTATTTAAAAAAAGTGTCTAACCATATCATACAAGCATATAAGGGCGTACATATATATAAAGATCATATTTCATCCACGTAAACTTAGAAATATCTGAGAAAAATATAGTGGCATAGACTACAAAATCATAGAGAGGTCAAGAAATAGTTTTAAGATTTTATAAGTATTTTGTTTTTACCAGATTAGCCATAGAATCCTAAGAAGCAAAAATAATCTTTGTATATTGTCTCTATTAAGCAGATAACTTTATTTTTTTACAAAAGGATGATTAAACAACAAATACAGCTTTGGTTTCCCTCTGAGTCCTGTCTCTTAGTCAAACTTTGTGTATTCCCACATCAAACAACTTACAACTTTCTCAAGTTTTTAACACAACTCCTGAAACTTTTGGTGTATCTTTGAGTTAACATTTAAGTACTGAAATTGTTTCAAAGTCACTAAATGATACGAACAAAGAAGGTTTAAGAAAAATATTGGGCGAAAACAAATATCCAATTGTATGTGTAATATGTAACATTGATTTAGATTAGAAAGCTTAATCAGCTTTAAGAAATGCTTTATTAGACATTGAATGTCACATTCAGATAACAATGAACAAAATTAATTTCGAATATAATGAAATAATTATATATACTTCTAACAAATACAAATTAAATATATTATCTGCCCTTAAGTAACCCACGACAAGACTCGGTTCTTCAACGGTGATTGGTATACAATGTAATTAATTTAAATAATATTTTTAAGTGAAACTAAAGCCTTTGGTGTGGGATGCGACTTGCGTAGACACGTTGGCCGCATTTCATTTACCAAACACGTCTAGATAAGCCGGTTCGGCGGCGGGAACAGCTGAATCACTCAAGCGGCGCAAATATGCAACCCTCAGTGAGAGTTATATGTTTGTGCCGTTTGCTGTCGAGACGCTTGGATCGTGGGGTTCTGAGGCCATGGGCCTCTACCAAAATTTATCAAAACGACTCATTGACTCTTCAGGTGATCAGAGGGCTGGTGCTTACCTCGGGCAATGGATCAGTAAGGCGATCCAGGGAGGAAACGTAGCCAGCCTTCTGGGCACCTTACCCATAGAAGACGGTGATCTAGGCTCAGTATTCTACTTATAGTATTGAGGGACTATGCGTAGAATACAATAAAAATAAGTTAAGTTTTCTTTTATTGTATTCGATTATATATGAATAAAAAAAAAGTGAAACTTCTTTAGAATCGTGATTTGAAACTCGATGAAACGAAAAAGAGGTAAATGAATGCAAGAGAATGAGATACATTATATTTAATAATTTTAACATTATGGTCATGCAGATAGACAGACAGAATACAGATTTTTATCCGTGCAGGAATGGAGAAAGAATACAAGTTCCTACGGCCGGGCCGGCCTGTTGTAAGAGGCGACAAAACGACCCATAGCCAGGTGGTAGGGCATTTGCCCGACTGGATGGCTACCACCCCTGGTCTAAAGTATGTCGCTATAACAACCTTGAGTTGTGTTTCGGCATTAGTGACCAGGTTCTAGACTCCCTTAAGAGAGCAGCAGCGCATTTGTAGCGCCTTTGGTGTCGCAAATGTCCATAGGCGATGGTAACCGCTTTCCATCAAGTGGGCCGTCTGCCTGTCTGCTGTACTCCTGCAATAAAAAATAAAAAAAAAGATAGAGTTGGAAATGTTTTGACGTTTTTCTTTAATACTTCAAACGTGTTTAAAGTTTAAATATATTATAACGATATTATACATATATGCAATGGGACGTCACGAAATTTAGAATCACTCCCACCCCTTGCCATACTTTGTTTCACTTCTACTGCGTGTGAACTGCAGATACACACATTTTTTATGGCAGAATAATAAGATACAGAAAGTAATGCTTAAGTCCCTATTTCCTGAGCTAGGCATTAAGCCTGTGTTTAAGAAATCAGTGCCCCCTCACATTTATAGTGTTATATTTTATTAATACTAAGGAATATCAGCGTCTGTCTAGTGGTTAAACATGTATGTATGTATTCATATTTGTAGACTTCTAATCTTTATTTATAAAAAAATTCTGTTCGTGTGTATGTGACTAACCTCCTCCTAATTTGCAGGACCGATTTCGATGAAATTGTTTGTGTGTGTTCAGGTGTATTCGAGAATAGTTTAGATTCAGAATTGGACCCGGTAGGTGGCGCTGCAATCGGGTTCTAAATTTTACTTCTTTAGGGCAGGACAACGTCTGTGGGGAGAGCTAGTCACAATATAAATAGATTACAGTAACGCTTTGGTGGCAGCGTAGTCTAGAGTAAGTAGCCAGTTTTTAGATTTTATTTTATACTAGTGAATTCAACATTGGCGCGATTCGCACAGATAATTTGTGACAATGTACAATTATGCATATTAAACCAAAAAACTGCCTATATTATGTACATGTATAATATGTTATGTCTGTATGCCCAGAGTGCAGCAAATTGAGATTCACGACCTCTATTTAACCCTATGGGAAACAAGCATATATAACATGTATATAACAAACATACATCTTATATATACACAATATACATCTTATAACATGCATAATCTATATAACAATATTCAGAAATAATGTACAGTATAAACAGTACGCCAACAGTAGAGACAATTCTGTTCTCATTTCCGTCGTCACCCCTTGGAATCCCCGACCGGTCGTTCGAGGATCTTGTAACGACAAGTAAGCATCTTAATGCGGTAATTTCAGTCTCCCCACTGGGCAATTCGTGGTAACTAGTGCTAGACTAGTTTCCTAATTGATTTCCGTATCAGCACGAAGTTTGTGGTCAACTAATATTGTCAGTTTCTAAATTTAAATTGCACCAATTAATTTGAATGAAATGTTCTATAAAAACAATATACTTATATTTTTGGGTGTTTTGGTATCACGCTAAAAGGAAGTTTTAAACTGAAAATCAACGTTGTGACGGATATAATTCCGGCACAGTAATAAGCCGAGTACAGACCTCTTTACTAAAAACTAACTCGTGGTCAAACGCGTACCTATTTATCATAAAAAAAATCAATTTCTCAAAACATGTTATTTTTTAATCGCATGTGAGGTATCTAAGTTCGTTGTTGTTTCTTTAAATAAACATTCTCTTTCTTTCTTTATTTTCTGTATATTGAAATTTGCAATTGAGTAATTAACAGATTCCAAAATAAAGTCTCGACCAATATTGAAATGATTGTTTAAACAATAATTGATACGCTATTTGACTCGATAAAGAAATTACTATCAATGTTAGATAGTTTTCTACGCTCGTACAATATTTAGGCGGGTTTACCCTATATTTAAGTTACTAAAAAGTTTTTCCAGAACCATGACGTCGTTTGAGCTTATGTTTTGCGATTCTGGGGCAGGTGATAGGAGTAACACCGAAATTATTTCTATCCGGTAACTATCTGGCACTAGCTGCAACACCCAAATTACTTCACTGGATGTCTTTGAACAGTGAGATATACATAAAACACGGTTTTGAAGTAAAAAAATACATACCCTAAGAAAATTATCACATTTGCCGAGATAACATATATCGAGTATTTATCTTTGTTGTTTAAAATACATATTTACAAAATTTGATCATTTATTCCAAAGGCCGCGAAGAATAAAGAAACAAGCAGACATCCAATGATAGTCGTTGATATGGATACTGAAATAAATACTAAACAAGTTGATTTCATAGATATATCACACCACCCTAGATCGCATCGTCACCTAACACCTGGTGAGATAGTTATCAAACAGGAGTCTATAGGATGATAAAAAATATGTACATACGTAGATAACGTCTATAAACTCCAATGCTCGAAGATAACCATAATCTAATTTTTCTATAAACTAGTTTTTAGTTCAAATACTCCGAAAGTTTTAAAAGCTTGTATTTACAACGAATGTTCCAAATTTTACGCAGACTTTGAAAGAGAGCCAGTGAAAATTTAAAGCTTTCAGGGTTCACCAATATGAGAATCAAAGGCGCCCTATATTTTGGAAGGTAGTTCAAATTTTATTTCACTCGTCGTGAAATACAAATTCGGTCGGATATACATAGGTATTCGCATACTACATAACCCAAATCGGTTAAAATATTCTTAATTTTTTTACGTAGAACCATACCATAGAACGTAACTTATATCAAGGATATTGCTACAAGTTACGTTCTATGGAATGTGTCAGTTGTACCGTCGTATCTGAGATAGATAGTAGATGTATTGTTTATTCATTAACGTACTTGTTTTATTGGCTTTGGTTTTTGTCAATTAAAGGATACGCTTTTTAATTGAGCCAGGTATTCCGTTGCAAAGTAAACCAATTAGTGCAGGGGTGTAGTCGGTCTCTCGTAAATTGATTCACTTTGCCTCACCCCTGTATACAAGTGTGTATACCAGTCCGCCTATTTAGAAAACTTCGTTATGCCGACCGTCGAGGGTACAACTACGATTAAATGGCTCAAGCTTTCTACTTGGTTTTGAGAAAATATAGCGAAGCCTGTTGTTTATAGACGATACATTTTTTCAAGTACATTTTCATTATATTTGACTTTGTATTTGATTGTAGTAGAATAAGCATGGATCTGAGCAGAACATATTACTAAATACACTTTATTTAGCGTTAACAAAGTGATGTATGTATGATGTATATAGCTTTTCATAGAAAATACCTAGCGTAAACGGACTAGATTATCAGAAGACATGTCTATAAGCCAAACTAATTTTACCACTTGAATGTTCACAAACATTGTAAGCTTAATTAATTTTTATTTTGCAAATCTATATATATGTATATATATATATATATATATATAGGTATATAAATGAATCCCTATTTCCCTTGGTCACGCCATCACGCGTGAACGGTTGGACCGATTTCCCTAATTCTTTTTTCTTGTGTTTGTTATTGTCAGCAGAAAGTTCTTATGAAAGAAAAAATTTAGAAAATTGCGCGGAAAATTAGAAAATTTAAGAATACTTAACCACTATATAAAATTATTTCTAATCTAACCTTAGCGCTTTGGACAATATAACCTTTTTTAATGTAACCGTTTATATCGTTTAAAACAGATACTTCGGTCGGAGTTATTTTACTGATAAAATACACGTAAAATATTAAACTTAGCTGTAATCAGGTTCCAACATTAAGGTTAAATTACTTTTATGCGTGTTCAAGTGGGTCCCGGGATGGTATAAATTCAAATTTGGACCAGGTAGATGGCGCTGTAATCGGTTTCCAATATTTAGGTCCAATTATTCTTGTGTGTGTTCAAGTGGGTCCCTGGATGGTATAGACTCAAATTTGAAGCAGGTAGATGGCGCTGCAATCGGGTTCCAAGATTTAGCTGAAATTATTATTGTGTGTGTTCAAGTGGGTCCCGGGATGGTATAGATTCAAATTTGAACCAGGTAGATGGCGCTGTAATCGGGTTCCAATATTTACGTGTAATTATTATTGTGTATGTTCAAGTGGGTCCCGGGATGGTTAATATTATAGATCTACTGGTAGGTGGCACCGCTAAAGTCTTTCCAAGCGGTGGGACCTATTTTGATGTTTTTTTTTTATTAAAGTGGATTCGAGAATGGTTTAAATTAACTATTGGTCCCGGTAAATGTTGCTGCAATCGGGTTCCAGATTTTTATTTCCAAGGGCAGGACAACACCTGCCGGTTGCAGCTTGTTAAATATAAATATCATTTATAATCAAAGTTTGGTTTTGTTATCTATAATCAAAATATTTTAGCAATGTGTATTTTATTATACGAGCCTTGCCACTTAGTAGTTTAAATGTTAGCCCATCTAATTTACTAGAATGCCCTCTGCATTCTAGTAAAATCCCGGGTTTGATTTGAAGCGAAGAAGATTTTGAAAACGAATTTTTCGTTGTACGGTCTACTAGTCTGGGTTTCTGGATTGGGCCACGAAGTATTTATATAACAGAAGCGTATCTTGCCTAGATTGGGAATTTACAAAGTACGTTTTACTGATAGAAGTTTTAATATTATGCATCGTGAAATGCTTACTATACTTCCAGAGAATTGCACATTGTAATATCACGTTGTTGGTGCTGTGGTAAGTGATAATATAATATTAATGGAAATATGTTACCAACAGACTACGGTATCGAAAAATGAATGAAAAACGTAGGCCATTAGCTTCGTTACGCGATGGTCGTTTCATAAATTAATCAGAGAATGCATTTACGAGGAAACGCGACAAAATTGTTCAATAATGATTTGCATAAGCGCAGTCTGTGAAAATGTATGTTATTCCCATAACAAAAATAAAGAAACTAATTTATAGTAAAAGTACGTTTTAACGGTTATAAGCGCGGTAATTTTATTTGATTTTTCCGACGTTTCGGCCACTTTTCAGTGGCCGTGATCACGGAAGACAAAGATGTCAAGTGTCAACGAGTATTGTTAAAGTTTTATTTAGCCTACCGCCAACTTGTTAATTTTAATTATTTAGTTTTAATTTTGTTTATGGTTATTATTTACTCTATGGGAGCCTAATCTAATTTACTACCGCTTCGCAACATGTTATGGCTTGAAGAGAAGAAACGGCGCAAGAAACTCTGCAGCAAACCTGCCTAACTCTAATAATTTTGTCGGCCTCTGTGGTTGAGCGGGCTAAGCCTTTGCCGGCCTACCTCACTGCAACGTAGAGGCTCCAGGTTCGATTCCTGGTATAGTAAATTTCGGAAACGTATTTTCTCCGTTATTTACTATGGTCTGGGTGTCTGGGATCGGCCCCAGAGTAGTCCGTTGTATATTACCCATAACACAAGCGTAACTGTTTATGAGTATCGTGTCCCAACACTAGACATAGTGTATGTACACATCACTAGCGCGTCCTCATTCATTCGCACAATTTAAAATGTAACGATAGACTTTGTAAAAGGAATAATTAAAATAAAAGTTAAATGCAAACATGTGTATTTATTAAATTCAAATACAATGAATCCACAAAATAACATGGTGTCAGGTGTGTGCAGTTACCTTCCACCGCTATCGGCAATGGAGTTCACAGGTAACCTTTCGGATAATTTCAAATTGTGGCTACAAAAATTCAAGATATACCTTATGGCAAATGGGCTTGATGAGGCCTCAGACAAAAGAAAAATCAATATATTGCTTAACTTCATTGGTGACAAAGGATTAGAAACGTTTAATTCATTTAACGTGTCAGAATCTGAGAGTTTAAACAACGTAATAAAAAAGTTTGAAGGTTATTTTTCACCCAAGAAAAATTTAACTATAATAAGGAACGAATTTTTTTGTGTCACTCAAAATGGCTTGTTATTGGAAGAATATTTTCAAAAAGTAATAAATCTTGGACTCTCCTGTGAATTAGGGGACCTTAGAGAAAGTCTTACTGTATCAAAGATAATTGCGGGATTAGATGGCAGGTTCTCAAACTACAAAACTAAGTTAATTACTGAAGAAGACTCTAAACTTACATTGGATTTTGTTATGAAATATTTACTGAGTGCAGAAGCATCACGTGTATTTGTAGAAAAGGAACGACAAACTGAGGTATGTTACAATAATCAGATGAAGTCTGATAAAAATATGAACAAAAAGACTATAAAAAATTGCTGGAATTGTGGGCTTACACATGATCTGAATAAATGCCCAGCATATGGAAAAACATGTTTTAATTGCAAGAAAGAAAATCATTTTGGGAAAAAGTGTCGTAGTATGAAAACTGCATCAAAGCAAAAAGCAATCAAAATTATTACTGAAGAAACTCAAGATGAAAATTCAGATTATTTTGTTGGCTATGCAGGCAATGAAATTATTCAAGACTTTGTAATTGATGAGAAGAAAATTCCAATCAAAATTGATACCGGAGCGGCGTGTAATGTAATAGGAACAGAGGTATGTAAACAATTAAAGATAGGTGAATCTCAAATACTACCATATAACAAAAATATTGTACAACTAGATGGTAAAAGGGTACCCGTTAAAGGAATGTGTAATTTAGAGATAACTCATCCAAATAATAATAAATATAAGGTTAAGTTTGTTATAATTGAAGGACATGTACCAACTTTACTGGGTTGTAAAACATCTTTAAAACATAATTTTATTTCAGCGAATGAAAAATTAGTAAATGTATACAATATATCATATAATAGCTCTAATGTAGATAAACTAATTCATAAATTAAAAAATGATTTCAGTAAACTTTTTGATGGAGGTCTTGGTTGCATACCTGGGTTTGTGGATATACAGTTAAAAGAAGATGCCATGCCTGTAGTACAAGCTGCGAGACGTGTTCCCTTTTCCTTATTGCCTGAACTTCGCGAGGAACTATATAAAATGGAGTGTTTAGGTGTTATAGAAAAAGTGGAAAAACCTACAAGATGGGTAAATAATTTCGTACTTGTTAGAAAACCGAATGGAGGGTTGAGAATTTGCATAGATCCTCGTGCATTAAATAAGTTCATAATTCAGCCTAAATATCAGTTGCCAACTATTGATGAAATTAAAAGTAAAATGCAAAATGCAAAGGTGTTTGCATTACTAGATGCCTCTAATGGCTTCTGGATGTTGAATTTAAATGAAAAAAGTTCAGATCTGTGCACTTTCATAACTCCTTTTGGAAGATATAGATTCCGTAGATTGCCATTTGGTGTGAGTTCAGCTCCAGAAGAATTTAGTCGAATAATTACTCAGATGTTTGAAAATGTAGAAGGAGTAATACCTTATGTTGATGATTTGTGCATCTATGCAAATTCAGTAGAGGAATTATACTCAAGAATACAACAGTGTTTACAAATTGCCTTGAATAATGGTATAAAATTTAATGAATCAAAATGTAAATTTTTTGTAACAGAGTTAAATTTTGTGGGCCACAAATTTACAGCGAATGGTGTGTCTCCGGATCCAACCAAGGTTCAGGCAATCATGGATATGGAACATCCAAAGAACAGAAAAGATCTGGAAAGATTTTTAGGCATGTGTAACTACCTTTCACGTTTTATTCCAAATTATTCTAAGCTAATAGAACCCTTTCGTATATTATTAAAGAAGGATACAGTGTTTATTTGGGACAGCAACCAAGATCATGCGGCAAATAAGTTAAAGAAAGCTTTGTGTAGTAGTCCATGTCTAGCATACTTTAATAATAATCAAAATATTGTATTATCTGTTGATAGTTCATCAACAGCTATGGGAGCGGTAATATTACAAAATGATCAACCTGTTGCTTTTGCTTCTCGAGCTCTGACTACAACAGAACAGAATTACTGTCAATTAGAGAAGGAAATGCTTGCTATCGTTTTTGGTTGTACTAAATTACATCAATATACTTATGGCCGTAAAGTTTTGGTTGAAACTGACCATAAACCGCTAGAGGCATTATTTAAAAAACCTTTATATAAAGTCCCAGCTCGATTGCAACGCATGATGTTAGCAGTTCAAGGTTATAATTTAGAAGTAAAATATGTACCAGGCCGAATGTTATTTATTGCTGATACACTGTCACGAAGCTGTGTACAAAAAGTACAATCTAATATAAATCGCTTAACAGAAAACCTAATTTGTCATGTTAAATTACTCAGAGATAGTTTGCCAATATCTAATGTTCAATTATTAAAAATACAAAATGCAACCAAGTTGGATCCTATACTTCAGAAGGTTATTACTTATATAAAAAGCGGTTGGCCAAAATCTGTGAATGATATTGACCAAGATACAAAAACATTTTGGACATTTAGAGATGAATTAGGACTTTTAGATGGTATAGTGTTTAAAAGTAATTTAATTGTAATACCAAATTCATTAAAATCTGAAATTATGCACACAATTCATAATGGTCATGTTGGAATAAGCACATGTAAGATCAGAGCTCGCTCATGTGTATTTTGGCCCAGTTTAAATAAGGATATAGAAAGTTATGTTAAAAATTGTCAACCATGTTCCAAGTACAATCCGAATTTACAGAAAGAACCTTTAATTAATCATTGTATAGAAATAATACCATGGTATAAAGTAGGTATAGATATATGTACATTAGATAATAAGGATTATCTGATATTTATGGATTATTACTCAAAATTTATAGAAGTGTGCAAGTTAGACAATTTAACTTCAGACTCTGTAATATTGTATTGTAAGTCTATTTTTGCAAGGCATGGGATACCAGCATATGTAGTAACTGATTCTGGAACACAATTTACTTCTGATAATTTCAAGTTATTTTCTAGTTTATATAAATTCACTCATATTAAAACAAGTCCAAAGTATTCACAGTCTAACGGACAAGCTGAAAGTGGGGTGAAAATATTTAAAAATATAATGAAGAAATGTAATGAATATGGTTCAGACCCATATCTTGGTCTGCTTAACTATCGTAACACCCCAAAGCCATACATGCCCTCACCAGCACAATTATTATATTCTAGAACATTAAATTCACTTTTACCTATTTCTAAAAACCAGTTACAACCAAGAGTTATCAAATTATCAAATCAGCATTATCAAAATAAATATTATAAGCATATGGAAACCACTAAGAAACACTATGATAAAAACTCAAAAGTACTCTCAGATTTAGTCATTGGACAAAATATTAATTTTAAAAAGACACTTGATTCTAACTGGATACCTGGAACTATAATAAAGATATGTAATGAACCTCGTTCTTTCTTGGTGCAGGATGATAGAGGTAATATGTATAGAAGAAATAGAAAATTCATTAATACTGCATTCAATTCAAATGTAATTTTCAATAATAACACTTCAAATACTGAAGATCTTAGTATGGATCATATACCTGATGCATATAATTTACCAACTAGTACTTGTAATTCAGATAATGATGAAAATGATATGTCTAGTACATATGATTATGTACCTAATGTACCAACTGATCAAAATAGTGAACAGCAGAGTGTACCTAATGTACCGACAGATGAGATAAAGACTAGTAGTGGCCGCATTGTTAGGAAACCAGTTAGATTTAATGATTACATAGCATTTAATTAGATAGCTTTAAGTTTAAGATAGAGTTAGTAAAGGTCATTATATTATTTGTAATTAAAAGCTATTAAAGGGGGGATGTTTATGAGTATCGTGTCCCAACACTAGACATAGTGTATATACACATCACTAGCGCGTCCTCATTCATTCGCACAATTTAAAATGTAACGATAGACTTTGTAAAAGGAATAATTAAAATAAAAGTTAAATGCAAACATGTGTATTTATTAAATTCAAATACAATGAATCCACAAAATAACAGTAACATGCTTAATTTGGGGATATACAATGTGTGTGTTTGTCTGCCGATTAAAAAAAATAATAATAATTATATAATATTAAAATGGGTGGAAGGAAAAATAAAAGTAATTATCAGTCAAGTTGGTTTGTGTTCCGTTGTACGCAGAAAGAGCTCACAGTGTCTTGAGGTCTGGCAGCTGGTTTTTGCTGGGTTTGGGTCTTCATAGTTTTGATGATTGGATCCCAAACAGGTGGTACTTGCCAACCATCTTCTCTATTGGAATTTGGGTATTTTTTTATTTCAATAGCCTCACGCATCATTCTAGGTATGAAACGATTCTCTTTCGCGAGGATTTGTGGGTTATCAAATCTGATGTAGTGGTTGGGTTTATCCAGCGTGTGTTCACTGATCGCAGACTTCGTGGACCTTATGTGTTTCATGTCACACTGAAGAGTTTCTTGCGCCGCTTCTTCTCTTCAAGCCATAACATGTTGCGAAGCGGTAGTAAATTAGATTAGGCTCCCATAGAGTAAATAATAACCATAAACAAAATTAAAACTAAATAATTAAAATTAACAAGTTGGCGGTAGACTAAATAAAACTTTAACAATACTCGTTGATACTTGACATCTTTGTCTTCCGTGATCACGGCCACTGAAAAGTGGCCGAAACTTCGGAAACCCAAAGTCAAATAAAATTACCGCGATTAAAACCGTTAAAACGTAGTTTTATTATGTATACAAGTCGCGAAAACTTAAGAAAATATTATGTGAAACTAATTTAGTATTCTTTTTTTCCACGGCCATATGTTAATAGATCAAAAGGATTTATTATATAGTGAAGAGAGTGCTATGATGCTGGACGTGATTTAAGGCACTTCAATAAATATAACTGCGATCTTAAAACTGACTTTTATTTTAACTCTGGTAAATATCTTTTAGTAGTACTAAAATTGTTTCACAGCGTCTTGGCGAAGGAAGACAAAATTGTATGTAGCCAAGGTGTTTGGGAACCCGAACGCGTGGTAACCAGGATATTAGGCAAAGGAAATAATACAAAAAATCTAAAACAATGAACGTGGTAAGTGTATTCACTACAATATTACTTTTATTATACTATAGTTGCCCGCAGCTTGATCTACGTAAACTATAGATACGTATCTCGCGGAAACTTGCAGTTTGTCATATATTAGTATAGTATATAGCATTAAATACTTTAACAAAACTTGATATATAGCCAAACCCATGGAAAGGGAATCCAAAGTCGCTCAGCGAGCTAGTTAACGAGCTATTTTGGAATATTTCGTTTACGGATAGAATCAAAAATAAGGATATCCGTAAAAGAACCAAAGTTTCTGATAAACCTAGCAGAATTTGCTAGTTTAAGTGAGACAGTACGCTCGTCTAACGCAGATGGTCGATGGAGCAAACATGTACTGGAATGGAGACCGCGTCTTGATAAACGTAGCTTAGGCCACCTTCCAGCCAAGTAGATCGACGGCCTGAGTAAGGTCGCTGGCAGGGACTGTATGAGGAAGACAAGAGACCGAGATCTGTGGCGCAGACTTTGGGAAACCTATACGTCCGGCAATGGACATTGATTGGTTGAAAATGAAATGAGATAATGGAAGAGGAACACTAGAATTAACAATCACCCAGTAGAAAGGTAACATGAAAGCTCTTAATCCAAAATAACTATATGGCGCGACATGTCATTCTTCTCTGGCTTTCTTGACAATTGCTTATTTCAAATACATGTTCTTTAAAATCATTCAAATAAGTAAATTAATAATCTTTAGGTTTTTGATCAATGTATAATAGTTTTAATGATAATAGTTTATAATTTCGTGAATGAAAATGAAAGAGAATAAGTGCAAAATACTACAAGTACAAAACAATTGCATTACTCACGATTTTACTCGAAACTTTACTAGGGATCATCTGACTGAATTACCTCATAGGCAGGTGATCTTAACATCAAAATGTTGAAGAACCTTTATTATTTAAAATAGCTATGAGGCTATTAATTCTAAAGCTGTTATTAGAAACGGAATGAAAGATGAAAGAGAAAATTTTGGATCACTTAAATATACAAAGTTCTGTTTTGTAATCAACATTGTAATTATATACAGCCTACAAATGTTATTTTATTCGCTACCACCTGACAGTAAACAATAAAGTTCACAACCCATGGAGGTGAGTCGAACCGATCAAGATATCTCAAACTTGGTATATCGTCGTCATTGTTTTGCGGTGGAGGGCAAAGGGTGTATCGTTACGCAGCGAAACACGTATTTGCGGTTATCAAAATGGTTTGGGTCTTCTTGATGTCTCCAAGTGCTATTATTATACCAGGCAAGCATGCAATGTACAGACAAAATTGTTTATAAACTTCGTAATGTTGTTGTTATGAACTGGCAAAAGTTTATCAAAAGCTTTATTGTGCGTTTTGGAAAGTTTTAAACATTGGAATAGTTATTGATATTTTATCTGTAGGGTGAAGTTCTGTATATAAAGGGGTTAACAAGAGCAAAATTTAAATGACTTAAATATAGTGAGTAGGATTCAAAAATAGAAATTAGTCATTCAATGTATTATCACTTTTAGATTTTAGAATTTTACGTTCTTATATTTCGATCAAAGCTTATGAGAGTTCAGTGATTGACCAAAAAAATATTTAAAGGATAGAATTAGAAACTGCCAAAACTTATTTAATATTTATTAATGGTGAGAGATTAAGATACATAATATACTGACACTTGATACACAATAATATCGGACTTACCTATCTTTTGTATAACCGGCCATTATCACACAATAGACTTCAACACAATGTGACCAAAAGAATTACTGTCGAATCAACGATAATTATGGGTTCAGATAGCTGCGTTGTGAACTTTCACAGTAACGTTTCCTTTTGATAAACACTATAAAATTGTATTATGATAAATAAGTAAAGTTTTTCCAAAGATTTTATTATGAAGTTTGGTGTTTACGTCCTTTCTAAATATTGTTACAGCCTAGGCCCCAACAAAGACAAATTCCACGTACAGATCTGTAAAGGTACATTTTATTACCTGTCGGCATTTGAACTAATTGTAATACTTTTATGATCGTCTTCTTTTGTTCACTTATTTATTGGTATACGTTTCTAGTTATCGTGGAGAACAGCCTATTGTTCTATTGTACTTGCTCTTTAGCATCATTAGCTAGATGTTGCGGATTACAATTACAAACTAATTCTAGGAAACTGTATCGACGTTGCCGGGCGGGCACATTTTGCATTTGTGAAGTATAAAACAACGGCCTGATGGAGAGAGGGGCCAGTTGAGCTACAACTACGATACGGGCGTGACGTGTGTACATTCGGGAATCTAATAGTGATGGACTTTAAAATCACGAAAATACTGCCAAAACGACACGACTTCTTGACAATTCGTATTTTATTACCATTAACAATTACGTACGTACGAAAAATTAACGCAGAACCGATATTTTTTACATTCTTTTAATATTTATCTGTTAGAGATCATAACAACTAATGTTATGTAAATAATTTTATAGAGTTGACTTTGGAATTTCGCACCCTGAATCAGGGGGTGGGTGTTTTCAGGGGCTAAAAGGAGGTAAACGGGAACCACCCTACACCTTTTGTTTATTGTTTCATTTAAAAAAAAAGAGAAGTCTTGGCTACTTATGGGGTAGACTTAGATGGGAGCACCGCCCCGCCTTAGCCTTCGTGGTTATTTTTTTGACCACGCAGAAATCACTGCTCTTCTTTCAGTATGACCTTCCTACCCTCCCCCGTTCCTCCGCCTACCAAAAAAATACTGAAATTTAGAGGTCGTTATACGAAAGTTACCCCCAGGATACTTTTTTATTGCAAAAGATGAATAGTTCCGGCAATATATAGCTGCAATCAAAAGGTATGATGGTTCTTAGAGAATATGCAAAATAAAAATACAGTATAAAACCAAGTATTAAAAATAATTGTCGAGTCGGACAAATGACTTATTGCCTAAAGAATGATAATATAGGCTTGACCTATATTATCATTCTTTAGGCAGAAAAAAGTCCACAACAATATTTAAAAGAAATTTGGTTATGATAATAAGAGAGCAGGTCCCATTTTCATCGCGACCGGTCTCAGAAGTTTGAGTATCTGCAAAAAAGTTGAAAGCGAAGATGTGGTGCATGAGTCTAATACTATATGCGAGAGCAAAGTGTATCGCTTACGCTGACTTGGCTATCTGTAAATAAAGGCGGAGTATCGTAGAATCTCTCTCTGGACCCTAGCCCAGAGAGTATATATGGGCCATTTCATTTGGGCGCTAAAGATATCTCCGGAATGAAGTTGTGGAGGCAAAGCTACGTAAGCTTCAGGAATGTAATTGACGGGACATGGCACTGGATACAGAGGGTATTTCTTGTTACATAAATATTGTTAATAACATTAGTTATATGCAATACCACCTACTATTGTAATAATTGCGGGTGGTTGTGATTACTAATCGGATATAAAAGCGAGCGGGCGTAGCGACGAAATATCCTCCGTGCTAAACGTCTCCACTCCCACGGAATGGGGAAGCGGACGAAGCGCGGTATCGCTGAAACAGCCATCTGCGGGAATTCAGCTGGATCCTGCACAAAAAAATATCATTCTCATTATGACATTGATCGGATGCACATGTCACTGTAGCGCTTTAGAGTAGCTAATTATTGTGAGAGAATTATAACTGATAATTATTTGCAATTCAAATTCAAATTAGCTCGATATTCTTCGGTCTGAATTCAAACAACACAGTTCTCAAAGTTCTACATGTTTCGTTAAATAAATTCCGCACTAACAATATAGAATTATAAAGGTTGCTTCTCATTTTCGAGGCTAAAAACATTTGCATACAATGTACACAATGTAATAGAGAACCAGGGAAGTCGAGGAGAGGAATGTGACAGGACGAAATACAGCTATCCGTCGCCACATCACAGTTTTTATACACAAGCGTACCCCAGCCTCGCCGTACACCGTTTTCTGTTAAACTATATAACTATAGTAACATACATTTCAAATTTACAAGAATTCGTGACAAAAACTGGTTATTGTTCACTTTTAAGCTGCTGTCGGGGAGGCAAATAACTCAAATTCACTTAGAAAATTATGATAGGATTAAAATTTCAGAACTTCACGGACCCGCGGTTATTTTCTTGTCAATTACAGACGGATATAATTTTCTTGTTGATTATTTTATTAGTAACTTAAAACTCTGGAGGTTTTTAGTGAAAGTTTAAAGAAATGAAAACATTTTGGTAATTTTAATTATTGATTGAAATGATAAAACTAACACGGTAGTTCTTTATTTTATAAACCCAATTAAATAAGAAACATATTTAACTAAGACATTATAAACTAATACAATAAATAAAACTTAACTTATATATTGTATTCTACCTAGACTACCTATAATCCCTTAAGACTATAAGTAGTATACTGAGCCTAGGTAACCGTCTTCTATGGGTAAAGTATGCCCAGAAGCCGGACTCCATTTTCGCTCTGTGTTACCATACTGATCCGTTGTCCGAGGTAGGCCAGCCTATTTAAATTGTATAAACTCTTATTTTTTAGATATTAAACAATTTATATTCATCCCCTGTATCTAATCCAGATACGTAGCGTTCATGGCAATTGATTTATGCTCAGTCGTAAGAAAGAATATACAAACATTGGGTGTCTGTATACAGGTCTAAGCGGTGATGTTCTCTTGTCAAATTTATAGTTATGTTTTTTAAAAGGTGTTTATTATCTGGAGCCTTAGGAAGGGGTTACATATTTGTGCCGTTTGGGGTTGAAACATTAGGCCCGTGGGGTCCGTCGGCAAAGAGTTTCTTTAAAGACATATGTAAGAAACTCTTTGACACTACCCGTGATCAGAAGGCTGGCTCATATTTTGCACAACAAATAAGTATTGCCATACAGCGTGGCAATGCAGCCAGCCTTCTGGGCACGCTCCCCGTTGGCAATGATCTGCTACATAATGTATTTTAGTTTCAATGTCTTTGGTTTTTTATACTAATTGAATTCTACAATACTTATTGCAAATTCTTATTATCTTATTATTTTTGTAATTTCCAGTGTTATAATTTTTCTTTGATAGTACAAGAAAGCTAGCAGATATACATGTATATATTACGTTATTATATTAAAACTGATTAATTATCCTCTTCACATTGTTTTAGTTATGTTCCATCCATTCATCGGCTAATTGACTATTATTATCAACACTTAAGTGGACGTATTTGGGGAGATTCGGTTCCTTTGTCTAAATGTCAGGTTATCAAGATAATAAACAATGAAAGGTTGGTGAATGAGGGTCGTATGTTTCGTTATTTGTCGATAAAGGGAGTTGGATAGTTGTGTTATGTTTATTTTTAAACGTGTCCAATAAATTACAGCTCCTATAGATTTAGTGAAAGTTTGATAATTGAAAAAACACAGAGAGATAAACCTTATGTAATTGCGTTCGGAAAAACAACTTATTCGTTTTAAAAAATTTAAACTACATATTATGAAAAATATTAGTTGTGCTGTGTATTTCATATTTTCAATAAAACTTTATTCGATTTTAATGATTTAATTTTCAAATAAAAGTAAATATTATATATATTTACTTTTCCATGAGTAGATATATGTTAATTGACGTAATCAAATTCCACGCCTAGTCGACCGCTTTTAAAATTTTCAATCATACCATTATTATTCAAAACACGTTCTAGGGTAATCTAACTTATAAATATGTTAATGCTTATATGCATTAAGCAATATGAAAAATGCACCCCAATGTATATGTGTAAAAGTGGCCGAATACCAAGATAGAAGTGGTTGAATACCAAGATACAAATAAAGAGCCTTTTCTAGCGGCGGCATTTTTTTTTTTTTTTAATAAAAGAACACTTATTGTGATTTTTCGCTCACGAAAAAGCGTCACGGCCGCGTGTTCTAATACTTACATTTTTAAACTCGTGATATCTTTCGAATGGGACGTTCGAATTGAATAATTCAGAAAGTTGTATAAAGGTATTGAAGCAGTCTTGAATATGATGTAATTTATTTTGATAAGGTGGAATACCAAGATACAAATAAAGAGCCTTCTCTAGCGGCAAAAAGAACACTTATTGTGGCATAACTATAACAGTTAGACTGCAAAGTCGTAGTACATTATTTTATTCTATCATCAATAGTTTTCGCAGCGCACGCGATTTTAGGTATTTTTTTACACCTTGGGTTACATTATTGGAGTTTTAGTAAGGATCCCTAATTTTTTGTAAATATAATATAGCCTATGTCACCCGGGGATAGTGTAGCTTGCCAACAGTAAAAGAATTTTTAAAATCGGTTTAATAGTTTCGAGCCTCTTCAATGCAAACAAACAATCTAATCTTTCCTCTTTATAATTTTAGTATAGATATTCATATATATTTATTATAAAATGAATTAGATATTTGCATATTATAAAAAGCGCAAGGTTTTGTGCTGGAAGTTGTTTAATAAAATTGGGAGCTGGGTTGCCCTAAAAAGCGCTATATCTAGCTCCGAAAGCGCTAAATTGGCAGCCCTAGTGAGCCGAACGCCGGGGAAGTCCCGTAAACGAGTAAGCGAGCGAGGATATACCTCGTCCTCCGACGACCTCGTCCCTCTAATACCTAAAATCGCGTTCTGCGCATCGGAAAGTGCGATGTTCCGAGCCGCCATTAATGGAGGCAAACTTAAGTTTGCATCGAACTATACCTCTGCTCTCCACGTGGCTGGGCATCACTGCCTCTATTTGTGGTCTGTGTAAAAAAATATTAATAAATAATTTTAGAGTAGACTATGGATGTTTTTTTGGTTCCGGATCGAATTCAGTTTTTTGTTTGATAAAATAAAATATGTTTAAATAAAAAATGCATTCATTAAAATGTACCTAACCTAACCAAATCATAATTTGCAGTGAACCTGCGAAAAATCGAAATGTGTGCTGGGACACATATTAGAAGTGAAATTTCAACGGACAAGTAGAAAAACGAATCGCAACGGACAATATTGTTAATGTACTTGTCCAATTTGCAAAACATGCCCGTAAAACTTCAAGTTAAAATTTTGTTGCGATTTATTTTGTCACTTGTCAGTTGAAGTTTTTCCACTTATCCGTTGCGAATCGTTTTTCTACTCATCCGTTGCCATTCGTTTTTCAACATGTCCGTTGCGTTCGTTTTTCCACTTGTCCGTTGAAGTTTCACTTCTAATATGTGTCCCAACATACATTTTTTTCTCTATTTTTGCTTCTTTACCACGACTAAAATACCCGAGACGGCTGAAACACCGTCCTCCATCACTAGTGACGCCATGGCTTCAACTGCCAATAGGACAGTTTAAATTGATCGTGTGTGGCGTATGCGAACGATACAAATGCAAATGGGATCAAGCCTGCAGCATCATGGTGATTGGATGATAAGCAGCATGAAGTATGGCTACTTTAAGCATAACAAAAAGCGACTACAGATTAGCATTTGAACTAAATCGACATTCAAACAAAACAAGCAACTGTTTATATTTGACGTTAATTATCACAATGGTTACACAATGGTACTATCAGAGAAATTATTCTGTAATATTCCCCAACAAGAGCCTGTATTACACAAAGACTAGTTATAGGTAATAAAAGGCACACTTCTTACAAAACATATTTTTAATGTGCTTATACCAGAAAATAAATAAGTGCAAGTCTTTAGAGTTTAGATATTTTTGAACAAAAACAATAAATTTTTAGTTAGAAGTCTACTAAAAAGCAAAAAATAAATATTTAACTACCTTTCTACAACATCTCGAAGTCGGTGCGAAGTAAAACGTAAAAAGTCAGTTTTGTTTTTGTTAAACAAATATTTTTTACTTTTTATTTGCGCAAGCAATTGAATTGCTTTAGAAATAATATTTAAGCGCTTGTAGAAATTGTACTACTGGCAGGCGTATAAAAGGTTACTATCTCACTCTTCAATGTTGACGCTCGTCAACAAGGGTTGTTCTCCATTTTCCTCTCTGCGATCCCCTCATCAGATCCTGACTTGGTATTCATGAGAACACCTCGGGTGTATACTCTTACGAATAATGAAAAAAAAAATGGTCCACATTAGAAGGAGAAATCGCATTACATGCATACAAAAAAGTTAAGTGTCTGTAGAAAATATAATACCAACACGTGTATACAAGCTTTTTTCCAAGAATTTAAGCGCACGGCGTTCTTTAATAAGTAATGGTTACTTTCGATTTCCCTGGAATACACTGACCAGATTCTGACTTCGTGGCAATGGGACCAATTCGGGAGTGTGCCCTTTCGATGAAAATCGTTTCATAATTGACAGGGAAATCTAGTAACATACATACAAAAAAACAACATACAGACGAATTGAAAACCTCCTCATTTTGAAGTCGGTTAACATATAAAATTACATACATACATAACTTCACGCCAGTTCCCTTGCGGGGAAATTAATATAAAATTAATTTTATTTATTTTAGTATTTCAAGCACTTTTTAGTTTTCGATTTTGTAGCTATGTAAATATAAAAGCTATAGGTAAAATGGTCGTTCCTGGTAAAATTTATTGAAACTTTTTTTAATATCCTGTCTGGTTATTACTACGGCCAACTCTGATTTCGGCCCTATAATGATCTGTAATATTTTGTTACTCGTAACTCAAGCAAGACTTCCTTAATAGAGTACACAATATAAGTTTGTGGATAAAATAAATTCATTTTCATTTAAATCTCTGTATGGGTGTACCCCTAAAACTGGAAGGAAGATATAGTAAAAATATCCAAAAAGTATATTTTTTTATTGCGAAGATGGCAAACAGGCTGATTGGCCCACGTACTGGAAAGTGCATTACGTGGGCCAAGTACTAAGCCAATGTGTTTCCCGCCTTTAGGAAGAGATAGAGGATAGGACAAGGGGATGTCCAAAGAAGATAATGATGTATGACATGAATGTTTCACTAATATTCACATGTTGAAGTGTTACAAAATTGATATTTGTTTGAGTTATTGTCTTGTCTTTTTGCCAAGAACTTCATATAAAATACAATCGTCAGTCTATAAATATGTTCACAAAAAAATAATAACTAAAGAATACTTTCTTTACACTTCTAGTCTCACCTACTCTATGAACCAAATAACACGCGTGAAGAGTAAATACAAGGGTGTGGGCGTCCGATACTGATAGCTCGCCAAACAGCGGCATATTGCTTGCGGATAATCCTCAAATGTTGTCAACCGACGCGTTCCGCGGGCCCAATACTTGGTATCCTTGTCGAGATATGACGAGCCTCTTTAGTAGCTAATTATTCTGTGAGATTGTTTGTCGCTATAAGACGCTTGCCTTAATATTTATGCAGCCTTGATATCAATAGAATTGACACGACCTCAGCACAATACCTATAATGTTCTGAGACATATCGCATAATCTATAACATTATAAAATTCTAAATATGCCGTGTCTGTACATTAAAGCTATTTAAAAACAACTTGAACAGACTATATAAAGGATGGAGAACACGAACAATTTTTTTTAGATTTCTTGTCTGTTTGTTCGGGATTTACGTAAAAACTACTGGGTCAATTTCGATGCGGTTTTCGCTGATCGACTTCTAATTCTTAGACTTAAAGTATATACTACTTTTAATTCTAGGAATCCAGCGGGAATTTTTCTAGGAATGATTAAAAAGAGGCAGATTAAAAAAAAACGAATTCCAATGTGATTTTTTTACTGATCGATTGCAAATTTAGTATGATAAAATGTGTGATTTTTTATCCCTGTAATCTGACCAAAATGACCAAAGTGACCACAATGACCACAATTTCCAAAATGACCAATATAAAAAAGAAATTACCAAAATTTTCTGGAATAACCTTTACATAAATCCTTAGATCATATAAACGTCAATGCATAAATCTATCCCATTATCCGGGATAAAAAGTATCCCTTATCTAACTTTGGTATTAAAATTACATATGTACCAAATTTCAGCCGAATCGGTCTAATAGTTTTCCGTGAAAGCGTAACAGACAGGCAGATAGAGTTACTTTCGATTTATAATATTAATAGGGATAATATATTATTTTAACTAGCTGACCCGGCAAACTTCGTACCGCCAAAGTATCAATAAATAAAAAACGTTGATTTCTGAACGACGGGACGAACATCAAACGTTTGCCATTCAAAACGAAAAAAAAATAAAAAAAACTTCACTTTTTAATTTAATTTGATTTCTGAACGACTTTTAAGTTTAATTGATTTCAAAACGACGGGACGAACATCAAATGTTTGACAGGTAGGAATAGTTTCTAAGGGAAAGCGAAATTGTTGTTTTTACTATGCTTGGAATACCAAGCATTTTTTTCATATTTACTCACCTTTTAAACCTTCCCTGGATTTCTACAAATAATTCACAACCAAAATTAGCCAAATCAGTCCAGCCGTTCTCGAGTTTTAGCGAGACTAACGAACACCAATTGATTTATATATATATAGATATAGTGTTTGACTACTTTTAGTCCGATATTGAAGATTTAACTAGAATACCAAACAAATAATAAGTGACAAAATAAAATAGTCTTTGAAAAACAAACAGAAATCACTTCAATAAATTAAATTGAAATTTTACAAAGATTCACAAGTTAGGAAGTCGAGACTAAGCTAAAAGATTCTAACTTTTTATTCCATTCCCTTGGTTTAGATTTATAACTATTTCTCCTGAAGCAAATATGTGAAATCACATAGAGACGCGTTCGAGATGAAAGAGCTTGGAACGTTTTAGCGTTTAGTATCGCAGTGCCGCAGTGATCCATCCGTTTGTCCCAAAACTCAGGCAATTGGAAAATGGTGTGTAGTCACAAGACACCTCTTGACGTTTGACTGATGACGGCTCGCATAGCTTCCTTTATCGCTTTAATCTTTGTCTGAGTATTTCAAGGAAAAATACCTGCAAACGTTGTGTGATTCCATTTAATTTACTGAAAGGTGATACACCCACTACATCGACATTATCTCCGAGGTGAGTTTTCTTATATTTCTTTTCATATGTTTTTGTGATATAAAAATCAGAATTTCACTTTAGCATGTAAGATTTTTATGCTGTGATATAAGATAAATATTAAACCATGTCCATAATTTCTTTTTAGAAACATCCAGAAATATTAGATTTGTACATAAGGGATGAAAATGACTTATAGACACGACATGGTTAGAATAGTTAGAATGCCTAACTAGGCCTTTTACCCAGGGTTAACACTCTGCTTTTCATTTTGAATATGGGGAAAGTAAATAAAAACTGATTAGTTAAACAAACAACTACTTTTCTAATGAAATCAGACGTCAAACGTATTAAATCTGATCATGGACCTTAGGTTTCCTACTTCAGTGAATCTGCTAGATTCATTTAATACGTCACATATGACACTTTAAGTAAGTCTCTTTTTCTGTGGCATTCTACCAGCCAGTATTTTTTATCTTTAATCATGGTAAATATTTAACTGAAAATGTAAATTAAATAATAATTTAGTGAAAAATATTTGTTAGTATAAAATAGTTTTACAAAATTTTTGTTATTTTTAAATTACAATTTTATGCCGCAATTTAACAGTGGCTGTATAAAAAGTTTGGGCATGGCTCGCATAGCATTTAAATTTTTTGACAGCAGGTAAAATCGTTACCCAGGGACGAGAAGTACTGTTTTAATCCCTTTGATCCGATAACTCCAATCGTACTTTCCGAGTGTGAGAAATGAAACAATATATTTTTTTTAACTAAAACTTTACAGGTATCTTGTGGTGTGACAGAGGACGTATGTCAGAATAGAGGAATGGAAGGTAAAGACTTATTGTACCGACCCCAAATAATTGGAAGTAGGTAAAAGATTTTACATCAGATCTCAAAAAAATTAATAATAATAATAACAATAATCGGCAGACAAACACACACATTGTATATCCCCAAATTAAGCAAGTTACGCTTGTGTTATGGGTAATACAATAATACGTTGTATATACAACGGACTACTCTGGGGCCGATCCCAGAAACCCAGACCATAGTAAATAACGGAGAAAATACATTTCCGAAATTTACTATACCAGGAATCGAACCCGGAACCTCTGCGTTGCAGTGAGGTACGCCGGCAAAGGCTTAGCCCGCTCAACCACAGAGGCCGTCAAATTACAATGTTATACAATGTTACGTTAAATTACATGAACTTCAATGATATGCCATTTCAAGACTATTAATTAAGCTTATTGGGAGAGATGTCATACTTCCATACAGCCTTAGATGTTTTGGCAAGAATGAAACCTCTGTAAATACAGTAAACAGCCTAGTAAGACAATATTCGTTTAAGAATAATGTCATTTGCTAGGTTTTGAATTGCGCAACTAATATCTATATACCTATGACATATTATTTTCAACATATGAATGCAATAGTAGAAATGAAATAAAACTCTCAAATGCGGAGCTAGACATACAGACCGCATTTTAAGTACGCTTTAGAGAAAACAAGGCTTTCATGCAATTAGTAAGCTACTTAAAATTTTCACGCAATTCTGTTTTAATATTCGTAACAACAAAAATTAAACACGAATGATACAATATAAATTGCCTGTTGGTCCATCTTTTTAATCATTCTAATTACTTTTGCTTATTGCTAATTTAAACATTGAATTCCTAGGACGCGTACCGAGTGGCTTTCTCTTCTGTATTAAATTATCTATTTTAACTAATGTTAACTATTTAAAATACAAGTATATCTAATTCAAAAGATTTTATTAAAACTAAGTTCTGATGAAGAATCTTTTTAAGAGTTCTGCAACCATTTTTGTAAAAACGTAACCCTTATGAAACAGACATATCTGTACTTCTTTTTTTCACATTTACATTTATCGAAAACTCAATAGTTTCATCCAGTAATTTGTCTGTTATGTGTGTTATGTATTGTTTTATAGTGGATTAGTAGTACTTTACTTAAATTGATTGAAAACGACGGCTTGGGCTTTTTTCTACTTCCTCCTCCGTCAGAGGTCGAGATAGAGGATTTTATTTTCCTCTTTATTTTATCACCTTTTTATATTTTTATATTACTACTATGGAAAGGGTAGGGTATCTTTTTATTTTATTGTTTTCTTTTATCATCTTTTTTTAAATAACTCTTAAGAGTTATTTAAAAAAATAAGGATAAATATTAAAATTTATCCTATCCGCCTTCGCCGAAATTGTCATATGTTATCCCTTTTGTATAATGTACTCTTTAGCCCAAAAACGCCCTCCTATTTGAAGGAACGCTTTGAGTTCTTTCAAGAAAGTAGTACATGGCTCTTGAGATCATCAGCAAATCTGCGACTAATGACGCCAATACATTCTACGCAATTTTGTCAGAAATCTTTTACTGTGCAGGCTGTAAGGTTGTGGAATGCATTACCAATTAGCATCAGAAGTGCAAAGTCACTTACATCTTTTAATAAACTCCTCAAAGATTATCTAAATTTGTAAACAGTAATTTATGTATGTGTATGTAACTCTATGTACATATATTTGTATATAAATATGTATGTGTATTTTTATTTACTATTAATATATGTATATATGATTGTATATATTTTAAACTAGACGCACTAAATACCGACCTATATTACAAATGTGAAATTATCTCCAGAAGGTTGTCTGGAAGAAATCGCTGTTAGCGATAAGACCGCCGATTATACTAGTTATACGATTGTTAACTCATGAGTATTATTTTCTTCTGTTCAATAAAAAATATTCTATTCCGTTCTATCTATTACAAACATTTTTCTTATACATTTCTTACTAACGGCTCAGGCTTAGGCATATATTAATTATTTTCTGAAATAAATCCGACATAATATTTTCTTAAGTTTTCGCGACTTGTATACATAATAAAACTACGTTTTAACGGTTTTAAGCGCGGTAATTTTATTTGATTTTGGTTTTTTCCGACGTTTCGGCCACTTTTCAGTGGCCGTGATCACGGAAGACAAAGATGTCAAGTGTCAACGAGTATTGTTAAAGTTTTATTTAGCCTACCGCCAACTTATTAATTTTAATTATTTAATTTTTAATTTTGTTTATGGTTATTATTTAATCTATGGGAGCCTAATCTAATTTACTACCGCTTCGCAACATGTTATGGTTTGAAGAGAAGAAGCGGCGCAAGAAACTCTTCTTGTGACGTTGGTGTGGAATCTTGGAGTCCCAAAGGCCCCAAACCACCTTCAGTTGAGCGGTGCCCTGCTACCCTACCCTACATCAAGGGGGTCACAGACAGAATTGGTCACATCCTCAGGCGAGCTTCAATCAAAACATATTTCAAGCCGCAGAAAAAGATTACCCAATTTCTGAGACCTGTGAAATGCAATATCCCACTCCAGGATGCAGGGGTTTACAAGCTTGATTGTGAGTGTGGATTGTCATACATTGGGCAAACAAAGAGGAGCATAAAAACACGAGTAAAAGAACACATTGCTGACATGAAACACACAAGGTCTACGAAGTCTGCGATCAGTGAACACACGCTGGATAAACCCAACCACTACATCAGATTCGATAACCCACAAATCCTCGCGAAAGAGAATCGTTTCATACCTAGAATGATGCGTGAGGCTATTGAAATCAAAAAACACCCAAATTTCAATAGAGAAGATGGTTGGCAAGTACCACCTGTTTGGGATCCAATTATCAAAACTATTAAGACCCAAACCCAGCAAAAACCAGCTGCCAGACCTCAAGACACTGTGAGCTCTTTCTGCGTACAACGGAACACAAACCAACTTGACTGATAATTACTTTTATTTTTCCTTCCACCCATTTTAATATTATATAAAATTATTAGAGCTAGGCATGTTTGCTGAAGAGTTTCTTGCGCCGCTTCTTCTCTTCAAGCCATAACATGTTGCGAAGCGGTAGTAAATTAGATTAGGCTCCCATAGATTAAATAATAACCATAAACAAAATTAAAAATTAAATAATTAAAATTAATAAGTTGGCGGTAGGCTAAATAAAACTTTAACAATACTCGTTGACACTTGACATCTTTGTCTTCCGTGATCACGGCCACTGAAAAGTGGCCGAAACGTCGGAAAAAACCAAAATCAAATAAAATTACCGCGCTTAAAACCGTTAAAACGTAGTTTTATTATAAATCCGACAGTTGTATTTTGTTACTCAAATAAAAATATCATATTTGTTGAGTACCTACAGTGACGTAAGTGTTATTACTTATGACAAAAACTTGAAATAAAAATGAGACTACACAGAAACTAGGCAACTGTTATTACTAAATGAAACATCAGTTTCCTTGTTGTGTATTATTCTGTCTCTAAGTTCGTATGGACATTTTTTTTTTTCAATATAGCTCTGAACGATCTGTGTATCGAACCAAAGTCAACTATTAATTAATATTCAAGTTTTAAATTAATCTTGAAGCAAAGAGGTTCAAAACGAACAGATTACTGATTCATGACAAGTTTTATTTTTCTTGTACTTTATTTTCACATATAGAAACCTATTAATCCGTATCCTTACGCAATTTTGTAATATCGTTAGTAAGAACTTATCCTGTGAATTCCTCCACTACTCTATAGGGTTGAAATTTATCAAGGCTAAAACCAATTTAATGTATTAAAGATGGGTCGTCTACTAGTAAGGTAGGATCATTTTCTGCTCCATCATTTTGTGGTATCAAAGGAGCTCTCAAATTAAGCCCGCCTGGGGCATAAGTAGCTACTTCTGTAAAAAGGAGTTTTAATAATTCCAACCAACCGAAAGCGGGAACTATTAACGAGATTTCGCATTTTGATTTTACAAAATGGTATTTTTAAATTCACGAGCTTGTAAAATAAAAATAAAAGTACTTAATTTTTAATCAGGGCATCTCATAATAGCTCTCCCATTTTCAGAAATAACAGTATTTTATATTCATCTTCATCACAATAAGTTGGTATATTTTTATTCTTATTTTCACCCTTTTCCAGTGATTCGGAATCAGCATGGCATGTCCGTTACTTTTTCATACTTTTCTATCTTGTACCTATTCTCTGGTAAAATATTTTGCAATAAAAAATTTTGCTCGAGAATAGCGCAGGACTTGCGAACTGCCCGAATACCACTCTAGTGTTCCTTCTATAATAACCCTAAGCCAGGTTCTATTATGTGGTAGAGCCAAGCTGGAATCACTATCTCGATTATAGCTCTCAGAGCCGGCTCGATGGATGTGATGCCACGCTCTCATAGAATATCGGCTTTAAATGTTTAGCCTTGAGCTAATCGTATTTCGGACGGTGAGTGAGTGTTCCGGTAACCCACTTTGCCCTCCCCCTCTCTTACTTTCTTATTCCATCCTCTACATCGCATCTCTCCTATCTTATACTTGTATGCCATCCCTCCTATCTGTACTATAATATTATAATGAAAAGTAGAAATGTTTTGGCGAAATTTTTTGTAAAAATAACTTATTAGAAATAAGTTTTTGCCAATGAAAAGAGTTACAAGAAAAGAAAATAAAAGTAAAAAATAAGAAAAAAGATAAAAATAAGAAAAGAAATAACCCTAACAAGCTTGTGCTTCAGGAGATGGAGAATAAAGAACTACATTATAATGAAGAAAGATTTGTATTTTTGTATGTTTGTAACAAATAAATACAAACATTACTGGACCGATTTCAAAAAATCTTTCCCCATTCGAATGCTGCATTATCCCTAATTAATATAGACTTTATAAAATTTAGAGAACTTTACTAAAACTTTAATAATATAATAACCCATTAATGTAAACAAAATACTTGGCACTGGAATCGGGTTCTACGATTTTGATGAAATTTTATGTGTGTTTATGTGGGTCCTGGGGTGGTTTATACTATATTCACAATTAGACCCAGTAGATGGCTGGAATCGGGTTCTATATTTTTAGTTTTTCAGGAAAGGACACCGTCTGCCGAGACCGCTAGTCTATCTATACTAATATATAAAGCTGAAGAGTTTGTTTGTTTGAACGCGCTAATCCCAGGAACTACGGGCCTGATTTGAAAAATTCTTCCAGTGTTAGATAGCCCATTTATAAAGGACGGCTATAGGCTATATATCATCACGTTACGAGCAAAAGGAGCGGAGGACCAATGAAGAATGTTTCAAAATCGGGGGTTTTTTTAACTTACTTTTTTTTACTATTCCACGCGGACGAAGTCACGGGCAGAAACTAGTAATATTATAAAATTCTAAACATGCCGTGACTGTACATTGAAGCTATTAAAAAAACAACTGGAATGTAATATTTAAAAAATGGAGAACACGGTGCAATATTTTTTTAATTTCTTGTCTGTTTGTTCGAGATTCATATAAAAACTACTAAGCCAATTTCGATACAGTTTTCGTTGAACGAAAGCTAATTGTTAGACTTAAACTCTGCGCTACTTTTTATCCTGTTAATCCTGCGGGAATTTATCTGAGAATGATTTAACATGGCCAGATTAAAAAAAAAAAGAATTCAAATGTGATTTTTTTACTATTCATAGGTAGCAAATTTAATGTAATAAAATGTGTCATATTTTTATCCCTCAGGAACCTTCCCGGTCGCGATTTGTAGTTATTCGGATGCATAAAAATTAGCTGATCCCGACACAGTTTTCACTAAAACGATGGCTTATATTCTTTCTGAAATGCTGCGGTTTTTTGTTTCACGGAAACTCCGCGGAAATTCCAACTCAAGCATAAACGAAGTCCCGGGCATATCCTAGTCTAAAATAAAATGCTAATAATAAGTACGCAAAATAGAGTACGTAAGTCGTTTCTTTCCCATTAGCCTCGAATTAACTAACTCTAATAACGACCACTCTAACAGATAACAAGAAATTTATATGAACCATTTTCGTGATCAGTAAGTCGTTAAGATAATACGGAAAATTATGCTACGAAATTAACTAAAGGAAACGAACAAAAGCGGATGATAACTTGAAATTTTCTCTGCACGTGAACACGATACGCCATCTATCAACGTGATTTTGTAATACTCCTGTCACATATAACATGCCAAGCATCGCCCGTCTGCCTTCAGACTTCGTGTAGACAGCCGGAAAATTAGAAAATAAACACTGACTTCCTGCTCTCCGAGTTTATAGCGAAGATTTATTGAGGAAAAATGAATATCAAATGTGTAATTTCGTATAGCAATTGTTTTTGTATTAAGAAACTTAATCGACTTGCTGTTGATGTAACTCACAATTAGTGGAGAAACGTCATAATCCAAGAAAAAGTTTATATAGTAAAACTTATTCTCATAAAGTGTGTATTTGGACGTGCACGGTGAAGGGTTCCGGGCACAGGCACAGGCAATGAACATTGACCGTGTTTGTCTTTGACCTTGAAACCCTAAAAAACATTGCTTCGAAAATTCTCTATATCTCAAAAACTACTCTTACACACACACTGGTCTTACACTAGGGGGTAGTGTATCTGAGGTTTACATTACTATCACATTGTCCTAATAACGTTAATCTATCTAAGGCTAATTTTTCAATCGAATAAAAATTATCCATCGACTGAGTTATAACCTGACAATATAAGAGTGAAACAATACAATTATTTTATTCATGCAACTGCATCTTTTTTTCGTGATGTATTTTATCCTATGACAAACTTTTATCTGGTGAAAGAAAATCTATTCTAAAATTTAAATTATATAAAAGGAATATTCAAGAGCATTCTTTAGTTTTGGATTAGAAATAAATACGCTAAAGCAATACACTATACCTACTCATAACAAATTAAAAAACATATGTCTATAATAATACAATATAAAAAAAAAACAAAGAAAGTATTTATTCAATTAAGAGAGACGAAATACCGCAGGCGCTCCCAGGAGATACCAAGAGGCTTAGGAGACAAATTTTCTTGAAAACAAATGCGATTCAAATTCAGACAAATAGTCCCCGCGCGGAAGAAACTGTTTACCAGGAAATTTGTCCATCACTCTTAGGCTAAGGCAAATTTGTTTTTCTTTATCCGGGTGCGACGTTCTTAGGTTTATTCCTAGATATCCTGAAGTATTATATATCCAGAATTTAATTTATTTAATTCATTTAGGATTAGGAATGTAATTCTGCATATTTCTACAAACCTATATACTTATAATTACATTGCCTTTATGTATTCGAATCTTATCGTCAAGCGGTTATCAATGATCCTGAATTTTTCTTAATTAGTTTTTTATCGTGATTACTCTTTAAAGTATTTTGTTTAATTCGGTTCTTGTAGATTTAATCAGTTCATACAAGTAAAAAAATAGGGACATACAAGCATTCATTTTGTTACATTGGCTTTAGCGTTCGGGATCCGTTTCCCGACTTTTTATTCTTCACTTCACGTAGTATCTGTGAGACCATCGCTACACATATTATTCCTTACGGACAGAAGTCAGTATCTCTTGGACCTACCCCTTCTAAAGGGACCTCCGGAGGTGGCATAGCTTAGATATTTATTTCTCATTATAACTAAGTGATTTCTCAAAACGTGGCTATACCAGCGTACCTTTCACGTCAGCATTTGGTAACTGTAACAATATGCACATTTGGTAAGAAAAATTACTTAACCGATGCATGCTTTCCTGGCCGAATATGAACCTATACGATTGAGACGAGTTACGGATGCGGTGGCTCCTAAATTGCCACGACTTTAAACTTTGTCATAAGTCTCTGAAATATAAAAGTACTAAGCGAAGAAACCGTTTCTTAGAACTGATTTTGTTTTAGAAAGTATTAAATGTACAATTGGGAAGTATTAAAATATTCCCGAACGCTCAATAAGAAGGCTTGTTCAATTAAAATCAAGTCCCAAGGAAAAACTTGAGGGGTCCATTCGGAAATAAATTACCGCAAAGAAAGGGATTATTCGCCAATTTCGGATGTCTTTCAAAATGTTCGGCTACCACGACGCGATGATTAAATTTCGGAACTTTGCCTCATTTTATTAGTTTATTGTCGATTATTCGTGATAGATATACTGGCCTAACATATTAGGTTTTACTGATGCAAAAAACCAAGGTAGAAAAGTTCATAGATTATTGTATAAGGATAGTTAAGAAAACAGTACATAGAAATAAAACTTAGATAAATAAAAATACAAAAGTATATATTTAAGTATATATATATAATGTATTAATAAATAGTAAATAAGATAGCAATAATAGAACATCTAACAAAAAACAGCACATATAAGTATATAGTAGCACATAAGAGAACAATGTAATAGCCTCGCCAAGTAAGAAAAAAGTGTACTTAGAAATTAGAATCAAAATGTAAAAGAAAGATATCTAAAATCGGATAAATCTTGTTCGTCCGATGGAAGGAGAGAAAAAAAAAACATATTAGGTTGGGGAAAAAGTTTCTTCGCATTTTATATAAAAATTCAAACGGGTTTTTTAAAAAGTTTATTTACATTTGACTAAAGTATGTAGGTGCCATTTTGTTGGATAATTTTTTGCCATCTTGTAGGTAGGAACGTGATCCCATTGCTATAAAAATTTTGGGGCTTCTGATAAAAAAACTTTGACAAGTGGTTTTGGCAGTCCTCTCGTGATGTTAACCTGACACTGCCTAAGGAATTCTGCAGAGACCGAAACACGTGAAAATCTGAAGGTGCAAGGTCAAGACTATACGGCGGATGCATTAACACCTCCCAGCCAAACTCGTAATTTTTGCTGAGTGGCTAAAGATGTGTGAAGTCTAACGTTATCATGGTGAAAAACAACCCCCTTCTGTTGATTAATTCCGGCCGCTTTCTCTCAACTTTTTGCTTTAATCTCATCAGTTGTTCGCAGTACAGTTCAGAATCGATGGTCCTGCCTGGCGGTAACAGCTCATAATGAATGATGCCCTTCCAATCCCACCATACACACAGCGTCACCTTGTTGCGAGTTAACACGGGTTTCGCCACAGTCGGTGAAGCCTGACTGGCCTTTGACCACGATCTTTTTCGCACGTTCTTGTCGTACGTTATCCACTTTTCATCACCAGTTCTCAGCTTCTTCAAAAATGGTTCGACTTCATTATGTTGTAATAAAGAATCACAAATGAGTACACGGTTCATTAGGTTTCTTTCAGTGAGCTCATGAGGCACCCAAATATCGAGCTTTTTTGTGTACCCAGCTTTTTTCAAATGCACCAAAACCGTTTTGTGGTCAATTCTCAGTTCTTCAGCTATATCGTAACTACTAATATGCCGATCTTGCTCCACTTTTTCAAAAATGGCATCAATTTCGTCCGTAACAGGGCGACCAGAGCGACGTGCATCTTTGATATCAAAATTTCCGGATTGAAAACGCTTAAACCAAATTTGCGTTACTCTCACAGATACTGCATTAGGTCCATAAACATAACGATTTTTTTTCGCGGCTTGTGTTGCATTTTTAACTTTTTTGTAGTAAAATTTTAAAATGTATCGAATTTCTTCATTAGATTCACTCATTTTAACACTAAGAAAAACAAATGAAAATCACACATTTCCTAATTTGAATTTGGAATTCTCTTCTTTATAATTAAATCTTTTTAATGATACCAAAACCATCCAGATACAAATGGTATAGCCAAAGAGATCTTATTACAAGTTCATACATACTATATGCGAAAAGACTTTCTCCCCAACCTATTATTATATTTGTATTCGTAAATAAGTACACAGATATGCAATTTAAAAGTATTCGCCCTCCCAAGGGTTCCCACTTCCCGCGACCAATTTGCCCGACTTAGTTGGTGATGATGGCCATCCCTGGGGGGAAATTCGTGACCATGTAGACTTATGGTTTTAAATATGTTTTTGTGATAAGCAAATAAAACAAAAAAACACATACGGATCGCTCGCCTTTCTCGGGTCGACACTACCTACCATCAAAATGCTGGACCGCTATGTCGCTGTCGGTGGAGGTGGCGACAAGAGAGGTGTGTGCATACTAAGGTTTGCATAGTTTGTTTGTGTATAAATTTAAATATAAAATCTATATTACTTATGACTTCTTTCCCAAAAATTGTATTTATATTGTTGTAGTAGTAGGAATTATCTATAATTATGAGATTTAAGACTGTAAAACTAGTATATAAATCAGTGAGCGTTAGTTTATTAGTAAGATTTTTAATGTTATATAAAATCAGTGAAAGTGACCTAATTTTCAGCCCCGGGTATATCATTTTCGCCTACTGTTACGGATTATTTTATATTATATATATTTATATCTTGATAGCGAAAACGTTAATAAATAAAATAATAATTCGCTTCTTCATATATTATATTGACTTGCTTTTAGGAAAATTTTCTTACAAGTGACAAACAAAAACAAAATGATATTACATATAAATTATGCAAAATAACATGTATTCTAAAAAGTTTCAATACCTACGACTATAAGTTTTGGCAATTAAATAAAATTACATTAATTAATTTAAGTGTGAAATTAATAATTATTTTTTTATAGACATACATATAGACATAGACAACACTTAATTGCTCACCAAAACAAAAATGCACAACAAGACAATAGTTACTTGGTAAAACAAAAGGCGGCCTTATCGAAGAAATTCTTAATTTATCTGTAATTATTATGCAACAAAGAAAAAAAATATATAAGTCAAAAACTTCGTTTAAGAAAACCGATTTCAAAAATTAAAAAACTAAAAAGTATAAAATAACTTATTTCTAAAGCTATTATTATTAATATATATTATCTAAAACATCTTAAAGTCGGTGTTTAGTAATTTTCAAAAAAATATAGTAATTTTTGTGTTTTACTTTGCACCGACTTCAAGATGTTTTAGATTATATATATTAATAATAATAGCTTTAGAAATAAGTTATTTTATACTTTTTAGATTTTGAAGTCGGTTTTTATAAACGAAGTATTTTTATTTTATTTGTTACTTTTTAATGTCTAGCTAAGTATGGGTAGACCAACGAAAGGCGCCGCGCTCCTTAAAAAATATAGGTCCCAAGAAACGAGAACAAAAAAAATGTTCATAAAATGAAAACTACTGGGCCAAACTATGTCAAATTTTTAGGAGACCAAATGGCAGCTATTCCGCGTCGAACAAAAATAGAATCACGTAAATCGGATCGTAAATCTCGGAGTAATCGGTGAACATACATAAAAAAAAGATCCCGACGAATTGAGAACCTCCTCCTTTTTTGAGTCGGTTAAAAATGACATACATGCACAGCAGATTACAGTCTAAAGTACTGTAAACTAGCTCATACATTATTGCGTAAGACTAACATAATGATTTCTGAGTGAATTTTTAAATATGGCAAAAGATTTAGCTTTTCTGATGCCAGTGAGCAAAGAATTCCAAAGTAAGACAGCCTGCATGGCGAAGGAGTTGGAATAAAAAGTTGAAGAGGTGTCATTAACAGGAGATTATTAGTGGAACGCAAATTGAGAAGATAAGCATTCCGGCGAAGTGAGATAGGCAGGATGTTTATAGTGTTAGGACGAGCATGTTTTACTTTACTTTGGGAGAAGGGGTTAACAGCTGTAATCTTAGTAAATAATCTATAAAAGTATGAAGGGCTTAGTCAATAATGAGCCTCCACAAATTAACAAAAAAACTACAACTATATCTCTAAATAAATCTAATTATATTCATCCGTAAGACGCGCTCTAGCGAGCTAAGTGCGAAGCCAATGCTCGAACTACTAGACCACGAAGGACTCAGTTAATATAATGAACGAACTCTTTGTCAACATAATTAAACCTGTATCGCGAGTTTTAGCTGGAATTTCAAGGTTAATTGATTTGCTGTGCAGTTTTATTAAAAAAAACTATATAAAATATATTGTTTAATAATAAGCAAGATTTGTACTAGAATGTTGAAATCTCGATTGATCAGGGAAAGCCGTTTCGAGATGCTACCAGAATTCACTGTTTTGGCGTTAGTCAAACTTAAAATATGACTTTGGCTTACTACGTGGCTTATATTCGTCTTTATGATATAATTTTAAATTTTGAATTTACTTTACTTTTTACTGGCTATTCATAGTCCAAAGTCATACTGAAAAATAAAATAGTGATTAGCAGTCTGCACACGTTTTGATTATTTGGCTATAAAACATAAAATAAGCGTATATTTGATTTTAAAAAAACATCTCAAAAACTACTAAAGGGATATTGATCAAACTAATTTTTGAAAGTATTTTTGTTATTTTCTTTTATGTTTGGGTAGCTTTATCCGTGCAAAAACGGAGAAAGAATACAATTTCTTGCGTCCGGGCGGCCTGTCGTAAGAGGCGATAATACAACCCACAGCTAGGTAGAGTATTTGCCTGTCTGGATAGCTACCACCCCTAGTCTAGAGTATGTCACCATAATATTTTCAGTTGTTTTCCGGCATTAGTGGCCAGGTTCCAGTCTCCCTTTAGAGAGCAGCAGCGCATTCGTAGCACTTTTGATGTTGCAAATGTCTATAGTAGATGGTAACCGCTTTCTATCAAGTAGGCCGTCTGCCTGTCTGCTGAACTCATGCAATGAAAAAGCCAAATAATGAACGTTTGTCACTTCTATAGACTCCTTTGTTGTAGGTGGACTGCCAAGCACTTAGCCTTATACAATTACAACAAACATAAAATATAGTCGATAGAACTACAGCATAACACGAATAATAGTATGTCTTAAATAAGGAAGTGATTCAAGAATTATTATTCTCATTCCGCAATAGAGAACTTTTAACAAGAAAACTTTTCAATGTTCTTTGGCAACAATGTTCCCGCCAAGATACCGCAGGCACCAGAATATACATTTTGATCACTTAGTTTAATCGATTAGATACGAATATTTAGAGTTCTTGGCGGGAATTTGGAGGTTGTGAGTTTTGCTGTGCAGTGTGACTGTATACTCGTTTACTCGTTACTGTATACTCGTTTGATTAAAAATAAGTAACAGTTGTTGGATATTGTATTAACATCGTAGAACCAAGCTGGAATCATTATCTTGATTACAGCTTTTAGGGCCGGCTCGATGGATGTAAATACCACAGTCTCACAGAATATCAACGTGCAACGGTTAACCTTGGGCTAAACGTATTTCGTGCAATGAGTGAGATTTCCAATGTCACATTTGCCCCTCTTTTATTCTATCTTCCTGATCCCATTTTCCCATCTGTCCCTTTTTTTTGATAATGCAGGGGGAATGTGTTTAGACACCGTCCTCGGGCTCTCCGAGGGAAGACCCTAATGCAGTGCAGAAGCATACATCGAGGGTGTGTGGGACTCTCAGCGACCGTTTCTTCTTCTTCTCCACACCAGCTTCAAACAGAAGCAGTCTCGAGAAGCCGATCGCCAAACAACTCACTAAACCTAAATCAGCGCCCCAGTATCCGCGCTACAATGGGGCGTCACGGGATCCCCCTACCCTAAATGCTGGCAACACATTGGCTTCACCCACACACAGTAACCACTTTCCATGAGTTGGGCCGTCAACCTGTTTGCCAGCTTCGCAATAAAAATAGGAACCAAAGATTACTTTGTGTGGAAAAACTCAACTGTTTAATGATATCTGGCTTTTCAAGCTGCCATCTCATTTTAAACTAGAGCATAGTTACTGTCATACAAATAAACGTCACAAAATCCTAAAGCATTATTATTGTGTTAAGTAATTTGATCATAATATAACAGTTGAACTCCCGAATCTTTGTACGAAGTTAGAACTCTGTACGAATATTTACTCATGTGTTATTATCAAGTGTTATTGTGGCAAATGGTCCGTAATATAAGATAAGACATTACGTTCTCCAAGCTCTTTAAGCATTAGAGATATCACTGCTTTCATATTATAAGTGAACGTTTCCACCAATCTTGAAACCCGGTTTGTTTTTCTTGTAGCAAAACTTACAGGATTTGTCAATAGGTATGTTCACTAAGTGATCTATTTCTTTTAAGAAACTTATTTACCAAATAGTAAATTAGGCTGGGCGCAAGTGGGCCGCCACCACAGCCACCGGTGGCCAGCGACAAGCAGTTCACACGCTTTTTGATACATTTTGTAGGAACTCTCGGCACCCGTATGTTCGGTGACCTGTTTGCGCGCAGCCTTAGAGTTTTTCCCGCAAACAATCCTTCAAACCTTCATTTATTTAGAGAGTAAGTATTCACACAGGTAACGTTGCTTTAAAATGTTATGTAGACACTATTCGTCCCCAGAAAATTCCAACAATACACCAATAAATAAGTTAACCAATTTTCATAAATAAAATAGGTATTGTGTCCATATATACTTTCTTTGTGTTCATATTGAGACTACATTACAAACAGCAACAACGATCCAATAGGTAGTTTATTGTGAAAAGCAGAACATATCTGTTACTCTGTCTGTCTCTTCTTTCTAATTCTGTCGAGTTACTTTCGCATTTATAATATTAGTATTGAAGTACGGATAATATGAAAGTAATCTTTTTTTTTATTGCAGGAGTTCAGCAGACAGGCAGACGGCCCACTTGATGGAAAGCGGTTACCATCGCCTATGGACATTTGCAACACCAAAGGTGCTACAAATGCGCTGCTGCTCTCTTAAGGGAGACTGGTACCTGGTCACTAATGCCGGAACACAACTCAAGGTTGTTATGGCGACATACTTTAGACCAGGGGTGGTAGCCATCCAGTCGGGCAAACGCCCTACCACCTGGCTGTGGGTTGTTTTGTCGCCTCTTACGACAGTCCGCCCGGCCGCAGGAAATTGTATTCTTTCTCCGTTCCTGCACGGATAAATCTGATAAATAACAACACATTATTGTGGTTATTTTACATAAATAAGAATGTATAGTAACAGTTTTTTTACAAAAAACAAAAGGACTTCTTGGTAAACCGAACTACTAAACTAACTAAAAATCACAATTCCTTAGCAAAAATGTCATTCTGAAAGGCTTGTAAATCACTAGATGTTGCCACAGGTCACGTCACGTTGATAATAACATCTATAGGAGTCGTGCTAATGCACAACATAGACGTAAACCCACCTACTAGTGGACCGTCTGCCAGTTTTTTTAGCTTTGCAATAAAAAAAGTAATGGTCGAGTTTGTACACTGCATTATCAAATATGAAACATCAGACTGGCATGACTGACACCAGTAGACGCCGAATATACAACTTTCAGAATTTTTGTCTATCAGTCCGTGTATTAGAGCATAGCATGAAAACTACTGATTGGATATAAACTCTAAACAGAGCTAGCCTATATCCTGAATTAGGACATGGGATATTTAATATCCTGATAAATGACATCATGTCCGTTGAATAGATAAATACAATCTTGGCTTTCGATGGCGATCCCAGGCTTCGGTTGGACATCTTTAGTGGCTGATGGCCTAGACGGCTCTGCTGACACTGACGTTTTCTTTTTATGTGGCATTGTAATTCACTCGCAAACGTCATCGAGCATATCAAAAGTAGTTTCGCTGGTACAACTAGTTTTCCATTCCATTTTCCTCTTTTTTATAGTCTCAGTATCGAAAAAGCCGAGCAAAGTGCACTTAAGAAGACACAAAACTGACGAAATGCTTTCGTGAAGCGTCAGAACGCGGTCGGCTCACCACAAGATGTCGGATTGCTTGCAGCCACCAGGAAATGACTAGGAAATTGCTCCATTATGCCTTGGAATCGTGAGCTGCATTTGAATTACTTCTTTGCTTGTAATTTTACGGGCAACGATGAATAATGCCCGTAACACATAGGATACGACTAAAGTAAAATTTTATTAGAAAACTATAGATTTTAGTTTTAAAATTTCTAAAATAAAATCTAATAAAAACAGGAAAGCACTGGAACGCAGTACTCGATTCGATTTCTGGGATTGTATATTCTGTTATTTGCCACGGTCTGTGTGCCTGGAATCAGCCCTATCAAACGTGAAAAAACTTTGATTGAGTGTTTAGGTATTTGTTTATATGTTTATTCATTCTAAGCCACAATGGAAATGAATTAAATCCGCAATAATGTGTATGAACTGTGGAGTACCGTGATAAACTTGATTATTTACCCAGTATGTGCATAATTACTTTTATAAACAAAGTTAAAGTGTAATGTAATAAAACTACGTTTTAACGGTTTTAAGTGCGGTAATTTATTTGATTTTTGTTATTCCGACGTTTCGGCCACTTTTCAAGGGCTCCCATAGAGTAATGAATAACCATAAAGAAAATTAAAACTAAATAATTAAAATGAACAAGTTGGCGGTAGGCTAAATAAAATTTTAACAATACTCGTTGACACTTGACATCTTTGTCTGCTATGATCACGGCCACTGAAAAGTGGCTGAAACTTCGGAATAACAAAAATCAAATAAATTACCGCGCTTAAAACAGTTAAAACGTCGTTATATTATGTATACAAGTCGTGAAAACTTCAGAAAACATTAAAGTGTAGTGTATTAATTAATTAATAAAGAACATAATAACAAAGTCTTAAGTCCTTCGACTTAGACAATAAGAAAAATGTTAATGGATACGTTGCTAGTATAAACATTTTTAATTAATTGCGGTAATATTAAAGTAATACTCTCTAGATTAGAACGTGAATTGATTGGTGTACTTGATTTAATCAATAACTGATTTGTAAAATTTCCGCATATTGATTTAACATGCTCTAAGCTCTATTGATTACATTATATCGACATAGCTTTTTCACGAGATCAAATTAACTGAATTAAAACGCAATGCAAATTAATACACAGACAACAGTGCGCTTCGGTATCAATTTCGCGGGGTAGATTGACAGTCAATATTAAAATTTAATATTCTGCGATTTTTCTGTATAAATACTTTTTGTTCTTTACTATACCTAATATACAATACACTATATTAATAATAATAATAATCGGCAGACAAACACACATATTGTATATCCTCAAATTAAGCAAGTTACGCTTGTGTTATGGGTGATATACAACGACCTACTCTGGGGCCGAACCCAGACACCCAAGTAAATAAAAGAGAAAATATGTTTCCGAAATTTACTATACCAGGAATTGAACGTGGCCTCTGTGTTTTTTTTTTTAAGGCGGGAGAAATGTATTTCGCACAGTACCGGGTCCTTTGCTAGGGATTAGACCATAGTCGCTCATGGAGGCATTCCCATGGGGGCAATCCAAACACTAATCGACCAGCTTGTGTGGAGACTCGAACACTCAATACTCCACTAAAACCACCCTCCTATCATGTGCCCCGCGCTTATGGCAGGAAGAGCGTGAGACTTAGAACGTAGTTACGCCCACGCTGATCCTAGCGCATCAGTGCTTGAGAATGCCCCGGGAAGCAGTGCAAACTCACTTCGTCGACAGGGGTGAAGACTCCTCTGCTCCCTAGATGCTAGAGGGCCCCTGCAGGGGTATTTTCAAGTAGGAAAGTCATGCGCATATCTGCGCCTCCGGGACCCCAACCGACGTCGGTACCCGTGAGACGCATGCGCACTTGTACCTCTCTCCCTATCTCGTTCCGCGGCCTCCTTTTGAGACACCCAATGATCATCGCTCTACAGCATGGCTTACACCAGGCTGCCGAGCGAATCGATCGGACCTACTATTGTTTTGAGCACAAACCTCTGTGGTGCCCAAGCTGCTTACTCGACTAGCGTAGGAAACGCCGTGTCTTGTGCGCCACACTGGCGACACGGGTGAAGGCAGGCAGCCCACGATATGATTCAGATACTTATCGAAGCACCCATGCCCGGTAAGTATCTGTGTCATCCTGAAGGTCAGGGTCCCGCGTTTCCACGAGAGCCATCGCAACAGGTGCGGACGCACCGCTTCCACCATATCAATGCGAACCACAGGGTTTTCCAACTCTACTGACCAAGATTGGATCATGGTCGCGGTTTCCCGCATCCTGATCGCCTGAAGCTTGGCCTGGCAGTAAACCAGACCACGTGCTAGGGCATCCTGTCGGGAGCGCCGAACTTTGGCAAGTACGTCCGCCTGGAGAGGCCAGGGCGGATCGCCTGCCAATAGCGTCGACGCCGTCCACGACACTGTACGGTATCCATGAATGGCCCTCACCGCCAGGAGCCATTGTGCGCGGCACAACAGAGTCCTATTGTGGCGGTGAAGTGCAGTGACCCAAACGGGTGCACCGTACAGGGCCATACTCCTAAGGATGCCCAAGTAGAGTTTCCTAGTCGTCGTCCCCGGTCCCCCCACGTTGGGAAGAAGCCGAGAGAGGACGCCTGCCGACCTCACGAGTTTGGGAACTAGCTGCTCAAAGTGCGCTTTAAACAGCCATTTCCCATCGAGAATTAGCCCCAGATATTTCATCTGGGGGTCTACACGAATGTCCACCTCTTGAACTGTAACAGTCAAGTCCGCGGGGGGATTAGGAAACTGCCTATGGAACATGACGGCCTCCGTTTTCGCGGGGGAGACCTTCAAGCCCAACCTACCTATTCTTTGGACCACGATCGCCAACCCGTCATTGGCGAGGTCCACGGATTCCGCGTAAGACGCAGCACGTGCCGTGAGTAGGGTGTCATCTGCAAAGCAGATTAGCCCTATTTCAGGCAGGACCGGAACCCGGAGGATCCAGTCATAATCGACGTTCTAAAGAATCGGCCCGAGGACCGACCCCTGTAGAATGCCGCACGTGACGCGTCGCCGATCTAACGCGCGATTCTCAGACTCACCGCCCTCCCAAAGGATGTACCTGTCCTGGAGGTACGCGCCCAATAGCCTCGTGAGATACGGGGGAACTCCATGTGCACAGAGCTCCTCCCTGATCGTCTCGTGAGGAAGGCTGTTAAAGGTGTTCGCTATATCAAGCGACATCGCCAGGATAGTATCCTTCGCTAGGACGGCTTCGTCTGTTACAGCCCGCAGTGTCTCGAAGGCGTCCAACGTGGAGCGCCTCCGTTGAAACCCGAACTGCGTCTGTGCTAGCCCCGGCTCCATAGTGTAGAGATGCTTGACGAGGCGTTCCGCCAAGATCTTTTCGAAGATTTTGGCGATCTCGTTGAGCAAAACTATGGGCCTGTAGGCGAACGAATCGTTGGGAGACCGACTTCCCTTAGGAATCAGGCATAATCGGCCCTTCTTCCATTGCGACGGAAACTAACCTGCGTGAATACAGGCATCGAACAATTCCCTCCCGCAGCTGGCTGCGTAGATGTTTAGGAGCCCATCGGGTCTCAGTGCCGTCTTCCTGCCCCAGAGCCGGTCCAGGGCGACGTCTAACTCTTCCTCGGTGATGGAGTGAGACTCCATCTCCGAGGAGTCGGGAATTATTGGACCCATGTTGGGGGGAGTAAAGATCCCCGGATCCGGGAAAAGCCCATCGATAACCGAGCCTCTGTGTTGCAGCTTTTTTTTTATTGCAGGAGCTCAGCAGACAGGCAGACGGCCCACTTGATGGAAAGCGGTTACCATCGCCTATAGACATTTGCAACACCAAAGGTGCTACAAATGCGCTGCTGCTCTCTTAAGGGAGACTGGAACCTGGTCACTAATGCCGGAACACAAATCAAGGTTGTTATGGCGACATACTTTAGACCAGGGGTGGTAGCCACCCAGTCGGGCAAATGCCCTACCACCTGGCTGTGGGTTGTTTTATCGCCTCTTACGACAGGCCGCCCGGCCGCAGGAAATTGTATTCTTTCTCCGTTCCTGCACGGATAAAAGGATGCAGTGAGGTAGACCGGCAAAGGCTTAGCCCCCTCAACCACAGAGGCCGTCAAATTATAATAATGTATTATATATTTTTGTACGTCTATCAAGTTACATATAATTACACATTCATCGTAAAGTATTGGTGAAGTACGTAGATAAACTAAATACGTGTCTTGCAAAAAGGAACAGCTGAAACGGAGGTTTATGTTCCATTTATATTAAATCCGTCAAAATTAAGCCACGATATATTACTTATCAATTTTTAATTGGAATAGTAAAAAAATAAATACTATAACGTGAAAAATCGAGAGTAAAATTACTTATGGCAAGTTATGCAGATATTAAAACAAAATTTATAAATAAACCATAAGTGTATTCAGGGCATAATATTATGCAACAGCGTATAATAGCTTAAAAGCATTCACGCACTGCGATGACAATGTTGGAACTATAAAGTCACAAAGTCAAAGTATTACAGTATCCTTATCTAGCCCTTTTAAAAGTATATCTGAGAGTCTATCAGTCAGTAAATGTTGAGGCCAATGCACTAATCAATGACCTGAATATTCGTCTAGCCTAATCATAGGGTTATTTATAAAACAAAATCGAAGCATAATTTGTACAAGTTAGTATATATACAACCAGTGACTGATCTTACAAAATATCACTCAGGTTTTATTAAAAATATCCAGCCATCAAGATAAATTCCTGATTGTAATATCTTTTATTTTCACGGTTTTATTATCATTTCTGAGTTTTTTACATTTGGTCAAATAGAAAGGAACATCAAAACCGCGAAGGAGAAGAGCAATAAAAATGGTGGGAGATTAATGAATAAACAGTAAGATTAATCTTACTGTTTATTCACTTGCCTTGCCATGGGTATAATTTTTGGTAGAAAAAGCTTTAAAATAAAATTATTAATTATTAATAAATAAGTAATAGTTTAAAAAAACTAAAAAATACGCTTTTTAGAAAATCCAACTAAAAATAGAAAATAAATTTTAATAAATTTGAATTAAAAATAGCGTAAGAAAAAATGATTTTAGTGAAAAAAAAGCATGGGCTGCTTTTCAACCTATTGATATTATGCACCCCATGCTTTTTTTTACAATAAAATCATTTTTTCTTGCACTATTTTTAATACAAATTTATTAAAATTTATTTTCTATTTTTTATTGGATTTTGTAAAAAGCGTATTTTTTAGTTTTTTTAAACTATTATTTATTTTTCATTTTTTAGTGATTAATTAGTGATTTAACTCCCTTCTCCGTGGAAACTTTGAAAAAAGAATTAAATAAATTCTTATGATAAAATGGAACGTTATGTAAAAATAAGCTTTTTTAAAAAGGTTTTTAAATACAAGCTTTTGAGATCCTGCATATCATGTAGCAGCAGAGTGCTAGCCAAGACCAGTAAAACGAACCCAAACAAGACGGGTCTATCTTGTTTCGTACAGGAGTTCCTATGGCCACTTTCCGACTCCATCATCAGCTCCATGGTACCATATTATTGCATTGTCACGCGATATACACATATGTGCAAAATTTCAGCTCAATCGGAAACCGGGAAGTCGATCAAATTTAACTTGAAAGATTCCGTTACATACTAACATACGTATGAAACTAATATAAAGGCGTATTAATAAAGCATATTACACAATACACGAGTATGTTAGTGACTCAAATAGTACTGTACAATACAGTATAGTGTAGTAGTAGTACAATACTGTAGTCCGATTTTGCGACATCAAAAATTAATATACCGTGCCGTGCCGTGCCTACCCCGCAAGGGAACTGGCGTGAAGTTATGTATGTATGTATGTAAAAATTAATATACATTGTAAATTGTATATTAATTTGTATTTAGACATTAGTAGTATTAAATTCAATTATTTAATGTAAGCTACATATGGGCAGGATACATTGATACTTAAATTGTTATAGTTATACTGTTTCCAAGCGTTTAGTTTGCTTTTGACTTTTGTACGTCTATCAAGTTACATATTACTTGATAGTAAAGCCCACATGAAACAAATGACATAATTTTCATACTTTATTGTTGTGGGTTACGTAATAATGATGTTCGGTGAGTTATGTAACGCACAGACTATTAAATCATCGACACGATACGTAAATAAATTGAAAGTAATATATACACACATGTACGTAGTATATACAAGAAATAGGGAAAATAATGATCATAAATAAATCTATTAGTGTTATAAATACAACCAGTTCAAAAAAAAAAAAAAGAAATGACAGTTGGACATAGGAACCGACCAGGTACACTTATAATAACAATAATAATAACAGCCCACAACTGTTCCACTGCTGGGATCGGGCCTCCCACTGTAGGGGAACGGACAGTATACCCACCACCCTTGTCCAAGGCGGCTTGGCAGGTTTGACACATCGGTTATCTCGGTGTGCAGGTTGCATCACGATGTTTTCCTTCATCGTTGTTAGCACGTGGTAATTGTAACAATATGCACATTAGGTCAGAAAACTGCCTAAGCGGTGCATGTGTTCCGGCCAGGATCAAACTCGCGCCCTTAAAGTTTAGGATACGTGCGCTAGCCGTTGCGCTACCACGATTTCTACAATTCTCTAGGTACACTTAGTTCTCATAAATACAAACACAAAAAAAAATTAAGTTGTAAAGACCATTAAAGTGTATGTTTCGCAATCAAACGAACTTATATTTAAATTAAACATTTTAAATAACGTCTACATAAAACATTCACATAAAGGACACGGCCTTCATTTTTTTTTGTTTGCAGCCAATGACATCATTCTGACATAAGATTAAAAATAAAAGTCTGGTAAGTGCGCGATAGTCCACGCACTAAAGGGTTCCGTAGAAATGACAGACGTCTACTGTTTTACGTTATTTGGCAACAGAACTATTAAAAACCATATAAGGCTGATTTTTCAATCATAATATATAAGTTATCGGTTTATTTGTGCAACTGACATTTTTAGTTTCTCCATGTTATACTCTATTCTATTAATTTTATTTGGTGATTGAAAAATCGGAACCTTATCGAAACTAGACAAAATAAATTAACTTTACTATTCACCAAAATGACAGACACAATTACACTGTTACACTTAGAATATTTTTACGTAAAAAAAATTGTCTGCCTAATTGCTTAGACTCTTTATCGTTTTGTGTCTGATTTACATAGGTAATTCCGGCACTGTATGAAGCTGAGTGCAAACTTTGTTTACTGAAAAAACGCTTTACAAATTCTTCAAACTTGCTGTTTTGTACTCTTTTAACAACATAAAATTAAATATTTTATATAAATACGTCGCTATTTCATAAAAAAAAAACTTATTTTTCTTCCACCCAACCCAATTTATAGGATATTCTTAACTTATCTGGGGATGTAGGTGGTGTAGATTTAGAAAATCCTAGTAGAGCATATATCTTGCATAAACCAATTTTCGTTGAAAGTATTTTGAAACTATATAACCTTAAAAGTAGTGATCGGTGTTACGGACGGTTATGTAATATGTTACAAAGCGAGTATTCGTAAAGACAGTTTTTTTTATTGCATGAGTTCAGTTGACAGGCGGACGGCCCACCTATGGAAAGCAGTTACTGTTGCTTATGGACATTTATAACACCAAAGAAGTTACGAATATGCTGCCGCTCTCTAAAGGGAGACTAGAGTCTGGCCACTAATGCCGCAACACAACTCAAGATTGTTATGAAGGCATATCCTGGACTAGGGGTGGCAACCATCCAGATGGGCAAATACCCTACTATCTGGCTGTGGGTTGTTTTTTCGCCTCTTACGATAGGCGACCCGGCCCCAGGAAATTTTATTCTTTCTCCGTTCCTGCTCGGGTAGTAGATAGTCATTACGTGGAAACGAGCACGAGATTTTTTTTACACGGATTTTGGAATACGGCCTAATATAACATGCGCACTGCGAATGGTACATTACGGCCAGTAACACCGGTCAGTACCTACCTAGAATTAACGGCATATAGGTTAAAATCATATTCCTACTTCATCCATATAAATCCAATGGTTTCCGAAAAACAACTGTAACATACAAAGACAGACGTACATGAAAATTAAATAATAGTTTCGTTTTATCAAAATGGTTACGGAACCCTTATAAAAATGACACATCGAAACCATGGATATAACACGTGGTTATATGACCGCCGTGTTTTTATATATAATTATTTTTTTCAAAAGTAATATGTCAGAACTAGATGTGAGTCGCGGATTCAACCGAATTTAATTTATAAATTAAGATAGCATCATTTCAACGATCTAACAAACAACACACATTATAGATATTTTCCGTCTCAATTCTTTAAAATAGGTTTCATTGCCCTCTATTATACTCCCCATGACACGTAAAGTTATCAATTTATTTTAAAAAATATTATTTAATTTCATGTTAGATAACTAGGATATACATACCCGCGACCTTATCCACGCTTGACTTGAAACTCCCGCGGGATTCCCGGGACACAAAATACCGAAGCTTTTAAAAAAGAATGTTGGCTATCGTTTTAGTGAAAATTGTGTCGGAATAAGCTAATTTTTATGCACCCGAACAACTACAAACAGCTCCCAGGAAATTTCCCGCGGGTTTCCCGGGATAAAAATCATACATTATGCTACATAAAATTTGCGATCAGTAAACAATCACTTTGGAATTATTCCGAAAATAAAAAGTAGCGTAGATTTTAAGTCTAAGAATTGGCTGTCGATCAGCGAAAACCGCATCGAAATGGACCTAATAGCTCTTACCTGAATCCCGAACAAACAGACAAACTGATAAACAAACATACAACAAATCTAAAAAAATGCATCGTTTTTTCCATCGTTTATATAGTATAGTCCAATTGTTTTTTTGTTTTTAATAGCATCAATGTACAGACACGCCATGGTTCTTTATTATTTTAAGGATTTTTCAATAGCCACCACCTGGTAGGCAGTGGTTATGGTCACCTATAGACATTTACAACGCTAAAGGTATAAATAACGTACTGTTGGCCTCGAAAGAATCTTATGATAGTTACCTCTTTTGAAAAGCTCCATATAAAATAAGGGGAATACCTCAGATTATACAAATAATTGCACTATTCCTCTTTAAGTTCATCATCACTTATAATAAACCTATTCGAATTATTATAGACACAATATTTTATTTAAAAAGCAATAAAATTTGGTTTAAGAACGGAATTTTTAATACAATTAAGTTTTTTTGTACAAAATTTTGTAATATATTCAATTTATATTGTACTTATTTAATTTTGAATGGTATTAATAACAAAATTGTATAAGAAAAAAACCAGAACGGTGTTTTTAAGATTAGATACAATTTATTTAACTTAGGGCCGATTTTTTAATCATCATATAAAAGTTATCAGTCGATTAAATTATAATCTGAGTAAATTCAATAGTGACACAATTCAACTGTTTTATTATATATTTATTTGCAAATGTCATTTTTAATGTTCCCATGTGGTTTATTCTATAGAATAACTTTTATCTGTTGATTGATAAGCCGACCCTTACTGTATGAAACAAAGTACAGCTTTCCCAATTTAGGGACTTTTATTAGGTTCTAGATGTATATACAAATTAGTACAAGCTATATATGCTCCATAAATTCTTAACTATACTTAGCTTGAATTACATGAGAGTTTTATGATAGCAGTGAACATTGTAGTAGATACAATTAATGTAGAATAGAATAGAATATACTTTATTGTACAATAAAATTAATATAACAATACACAAAAGCAGTCTGGAAATAGGTACAAAGGGCAGTTTTATCGCTGATAGCGATCTCTTCCAGACGACCTAGGGTTGGAAAGAGAAATATGTTATGTAAATGATATCCGTGCAGGAACGGAGAAAGAATACAATTTCCTGCGGCTGGGCGGCCTGTCGTAAGAGGCGACTAGACAACCCACAGACAGGTGGTAGGGCATTTGCCCGACTGGATGGCTATCACCCCTGATCTAAAGCATGTCGCCATAACAACCTTGAGTTGTGTTCCGGCATTAGTGACCAGGTTCCAGTGACCCTTAAGAGAGCAGCAGCGCATTTGTAGCACCTTTGGTGTTACAAATGTCCATAGGCGATGGTAACCGCTTTCCATTAAGTGGGCCGCCAGCCTGTCTGCTGAACTCCTGCAATAAAAAAATAAAATAAAAATAGGTTGGGGAAAAAGTCTTTTCGCATATAGTATGTATGAACTTGTAATAAGATCTCTTTGGCTATACCATTTGTATCTGGCTGGTTTTGGTATCATTAAAAAGTTTTAATATTAAAGAAGACAATTCCAAATTCAAATTAGGAAAATGTGTGATTTTCATTTGTTTCTTATTGTTAAAATGAGTGAATCTAATGAAGAAATTCGATACATTTTAAAATTTTACTACAAAAAAGGTAAAAATGCAACACAAGCCGCGAAAAATATTTGTGACGTTTATGGACCTAATGCAGTATCTGTGAGAGTAGCGCAAATTTGGTTTAAGCATTTTCAATCTGGAAATTTTGATATCAAAGATGCACGTCGCTCTGGTTGCCCTGTTACGGACGAAATTGATGCCATTTTTGAAAAAGTGGAGCAAGATCGGCATATTAGTAGTTACGATGTAGCTGGAGAACTGGGAATTAACCACAAAACAGTTTTGGCGTATTTGAAAAAAGCTGAATGAATGCAAGGATAATGGTCGATGATGTTATGCTGGAGCAAGTGAATGAGTTTGTATATCTTGGATGTGCTTTTAGCAGGGATGGAAGGTACACCGCTGATATAGAAAGAAGAGTAAATTTGGGGAATAGTTTGAATGGAGCGTTAGGTAAACTTCTAGGCGCTAAGAACCTCAGCCAGAAGGCCCAACTCGCCATACACAACGCGGTGCTGGTACCTACGCTCACGTATGGAAGCGAGAGTTGGGTATGGAAGAGAGAGCATGAAAGTAGAGTAAACGCGGTTGAGATGCGAGCACTGCGCAAAATCTGCGGAGTGACGCTCGCGGACCGCGTTCGTAATACCGAAGTAGGAAAGAGAGTTGGTCTGAAAGAGAGTGTCGGGGTGAAGGTAAGGAAAGGAATGCTCCGGTGGTTCGGGCATGTGGAAAGAATGCATGATGAAAGAATGACTAAACAGATATACAATGCAAAAGTGGATGGATGCAGAAGTCGTGGAAGGCCAAGACACACCTTCCATGATCAAATTGATCGTGTACTAGCGGAGGGTGATGTCAGGAGCCTTAAGAATAGACGAGTGTGCATGACAAGAGTTATGAATATCAAAGAAGCAAGTGAGGTGTGTAAGAATAAGCCTAAATGGCGCTCTGTTGTTCGTGCCTACCCCGCAAGGGAACTGGCGTGAAGTTATGTATGTATGTATGTATGAAAAAAGCTGGGTACACAAAAAAGCTCAATATTTGGGTGCCTCATGAGCTCACTGAAAGAAACCTAATGAACCGTGTACTCATTTGTGATTCTTTATTACGACGTAATGAAACCGAACCATTTTTGAAGAAGCTGATAACTGGTGATGAAAAGTGGATCATGTACGACAAGAACGTGCGAAAAAGATCGTGGTCAAAGGCCGGTCAGGCTTCACAGACTGGGGCGAAACCCGGGTTAACTCGTAACAAGGTGACGCTGTGTGTATGGTGGGATTGGAAGGGCATCATTCATTATGAGCTGTTACCGCCAGGCAGGACCATCGATTCTGAACTGTACTGCGAACAACTGATGAGATTAAAGCAAAAAGTTGAGAGAAAGCGGCCGGAATTAATCAACAGAAGGGGTGTGGGTTTTCACCATGATAACGCAAGACCTCACACATCTTTAGCCACTCAGCAAAAATTACGAGAGTTTGGCTGGGAGGTGTTAATGCATCCGCCGTATAGTCCTAACTTTGCAACTTCAGATTTTCACGTGTTTCGGTCTCTGCAGAATTCCTTAGGCAGTGTCAGGTTAACATCACGAGAAGACTGCCAAAACCACTTGTCGCAGTTTTTTTATCAGAAGTCCCAAAATTTTTATAGCAATGGGATCACATCCCTACCTACAAGATGGCAAAAAGTTATCCAACAAAATGGTACCTACATACTTTAGTCAAATATAAATAAACTTTATAAAAAAAACCTTTTGAATTTTTATATAAAATGCGAAGAAACTTTTTCCCCAACCTAACAAAAGCTAGGGCAGGATATTCTAAAAACTCTTAAATGTAGAATTGTTTACATTAGTATATATTTATAAAAACATACTTAAATACATAGATCATAATAAAGCTATACGTGTACAGTCTGATAAAAGTTACTAAATTAACAACGGTGACAAAGTTATATAATATAGAAGTTGTAAGGTAACGCTCACAAAGGGCCTCTAGATAAACTAACATTCAATTAATTGTAAGGATTCTTTTCAATATCATAAACGAAATATAATTAAGTTCAAAAAAGGGATGTAATAACTCCGGTTACTGGCCAATAATACACTGGAGTTGGAGGGTTACGCATGAACAAAGAGAGGGGTTAAACCGACAGAGCCGGCACGAGGGGGTTAAGTGTGCTTCAACACTAATCGCCTACGAGTGCCTCTTTAGAAGATGCCAAGGGTTCTTTCCATGGATCACTATTGCCAGGGGAACACGTCCCGGAGTTAGATAATGAATTTTCCCTAATTGGATTAGCGTATTGAATCCAAGTATTTGAGATAACGTTTATCTATGTAATCCTATCTCCATTATTTTGCATTAAGACAGTGCCGCCAGCTTTGACATAATCTTATTCTATTTGTAGATAGCGCTATTTTCATTTAAACAACACTATTAGTTTGGATAATGAAAATAGAGAAAATAAGTAACCATGATATCATAAGACGTAAACCATAGATAGGTAGATAGAAAACATTTTAATGCTCACCAAAATAAACACAATACGTATTAACATATACGAAATCTGTGTTAATTCGCGTCCATTTTCGTCAGCTAATGTATTATTAAAATGGTTTGTTTAATTTGTGATATTCATTGTTTTCTTGATTTTCTCTTGTCTACTGTTACACATACAGGCAAGACTTGGTTTGATACTTGATAGATCAAGTTACATACGTAGTAATATTAATATACTCTTGCTTTGATAAGGGGCTTCAAATACAGCCAAAAAAACCAGCCATCATATTTGTTGAAATTACTTTTTTTAATCAAATAGTACGTAAATGAAGCTTCAACATTAACAAAATAATTCTATTACTTTTGTCCAAAAAAAGAAATTTCTTCAAAGGCCAATAAAATACGTGAACTTAATAATGTTAATATGTATGAATATTCAATAGGCTGTTCATAAAGCTTTGGTAAACTGTTTTTCAAGATAAAAGCTAGCTTTGATCTGTAGTTGACGTAGATAAAAAATATTAAACATTTACATAATGTCGTATTTCACATTATGCTACTTTTATTTGGTTGGTAACATTCCTTATGACATGGATTTTTAGGGTCCGATATCCATTTTGGTAAAAACTGCGTTCATCTATCTTTTGAACTTCTCTTATAAGGCGTTCGTCGTCCTTCTCTGTTGATCATGACTTTGATGGCAATTGCTCTTTTCCAGCAAGATCGGTTTTAAGCACGGTGTAGGTGTAGGTGTAAGCTATCTCAAGATCTTTTGCCTTCAACTTTCCCAGTGACCACAAGACTCTCCTTATTGTCTGCGTTCTTTCGAGCTATGTGTACATGTAATTTAGTATAATTTCTGATGATCTCCATTCTCGATCTTTTCCAGTGTGAAGGGATTCGTTCGGTGAGCTGCCCACAGAATTTTTAGCATCCAACGCCAACACCATGTTTTAATGGTGGTTATTTGAAAATTTGGTGGCAAAATTCTATAATAAAAAAAATAAAATAATAATCATTGAAAACGAAAAACAATTCGAAGAAGATTCTTGTGAGATCGCTATGAGATATGTATTATAATGTTTTTATGATTTCGTATCCAAATGAAGAAAAACAAAACAAAGCAAAAGTATATCATATCTACGGAATCTTCCATTCTACGCGGAATAATCCACACTCGTCGACTGTTTTGAATTCATATATGAATAGTCATATCGATAACGTTTGAAGTTCTTATATTTATGCAAATTTTTGACCTAGCTTTGAAATGTTTCTTTGAACAACTCGCTTTCATGTAAAATAAATATTTGTATACATACATAGGTTTTCTTATAAACGTTTTATATAAGTAGACTCGGTTTCGCTAATTAAATTCATTCCAGTGGAATGTTTTTGCGTAAAGTTTCTTTATTTCTTGGTTTTGTGGTTCGGATTATTATAGTAGTAGGTATTTATTTGCTTACAATATCTAAGAAGAGGACTGGGAAGGATAATCGCTCAGCAAAAACATATCTATGATAAGTTCCTAAATTCTGTCGCTCTTATGCATATTGAGTTTGAGTAAGTTCGTAAGCTCTTTTAAGTACCCTAAAGAAGCTTACAATCCCTCTCTAACTCAATATGAATAAGATAGATAGATAATGTCATGTTTCGCTATCTCTAACTTTTGAACGTTTTATTATTGTGATTTATTTATTTTTTAATTCGCCAGTCCACCCTTGCTGTTTGGCAAGGCTCTTAGTATTTATTATCTATTAAGTTTATTGTAATACAATTGTAAATAAATATATTGTAAATACCTACTAAATTCTAATTAGGGTAAATAAATTTTATATGTATATGTCGAGTTGTGCTCAGACATCAGAAGTAAAAAACGGGTATGACAGTACACAAAATTTATTTCGATAGGATAATTTATAATCAATCAGGTATCTTTAAATCTAGAAAATATGTAAATGTAGTAGAATTAATTGATATCTAATTAGGGGAATGAAGGCGGTCACATAGGGCGGTACTGTCTGTCAGGGACAGTGGTCCATGCACCCACCGTAATAAGGATAGTACTAATTTCAGAGACAATGTTCCACATCCAATAATCGGGCAGTACTGACTGTCGAGAGACAGTGGTCCGTGCACCAGGACGCAATCGTTTGAAATGCGTGCCGTCTCAACCGCGCAGCTCGTTTTATATAATACTAGCGGCCCCGGCAGACGTTGTTCTACCTTTAAAAAATAAAATTCTAGAACCCGATCCCAGCGCCACCTACCGGTTCTAATTGCGAATCTAAACCTTCCGGGGGTACCCACTCAAACACACAAAAACAAAATCACCAAAATCGCTCCAGGTGATTAGGAGGATTCCAGAACCCGATCTCAGCGCCACCTACTGGTTCTAATTGTGAATCTAAAAGAGTAATATATTTTTTTTAATTCTAAATCATGACAAAATGAGATTAAAAATCTTGTCAAAAAATTAAAGTTTATAATTAACAAATAAAAAATAGGGGTTGATCGTAGAGGGGTGAAAATTTAGGGTTGTATGTATTTTTGTATGTTGTATCATAAAAAAATAAAATTAAAAATTGTCTAAAAAAAAAAAAAAATTTAGGGATGGACTACCCCTAACATTTAGGGGGATGAAAAATAGATGTTGGCCGATTCTCATAGATACCGGATAAGCACAAAAAATTTCATCAAAATCGGTCAATCCGTTTCGGAGGAGTATGGCAACGAAAACTGTGACACGAGAATTTTATATATTAAGATTTTACTGATTGATCGAATGACTAAATTATAATTTTCAAATGGTGCATCCGGTGCACGTTCCACTAACGCCATCTAGTTGCCGTCTCTCGCAGCCGGTATACAGTATGGCTGCTGTAATATATATATATACTATACTATATTTATATATGGCTAATAATAATAATTGTAGATAAAGTCTAGGTACAAGCGTTTTCTTGTAATATAATGACAGCACACGGCAGTTCAGGAATAAGTCAAGGCAATGGCCATCATTAATCCGACTTATTCCTTTTCCTGGCGTCCTCTACCACTTTTGTGCAGTATGTTTTCAGACACTAACTGGTTTCTCTTCCAGCCAGCATCTCACACAATGATGACTCCATCAACTTTATTTTCGTTGTCGATTCTAGATCGTGTCTGGCGACACCGATACATTCGGGTCACATATACATGCTGGATTTTCCTTACATTTAAATCTGTAAAGGTACACCGAGAAACCACCGTGTCCCGTCATTGCTTGCGTTAACACAGGGGTTAATTTATTTTCTTTATTAACGCATGAGCACTTATGGCATCCGGCAGGAATAATTTAGTTACTGCTGCAGTGGTTCCCTCTGTGTAACGTTTGGCCCATTTTTGTACACTTTCTTTCCGAATCTCAGCTTTTATGTGCGACAGTGGACATCGGTCATACGCTGCTGCTTCTGTAGTCTGCTGCGCTGCAGATTTCGCTAGTTCATCGGCTCCCTCATTGCCGGATCACCGACATGAGCCTTGACACAGTACAGCCGGGTTGTACACCCTCTTCCCCTTAATTCTGAAATATTCCTACGAATATTAGTAGCAAGGGGGAGGGACGTGTCCGGATTTAACACCGGGTCTAGAGATGATCTCGAGTCACTCAGCACAGCTGCTAACGTTTTATTATTTAAAACACATTTTTAGAGCACGTTAATCAAAAATAGAATAAAACTTTTAATTGAATTTTAATGATTCAGGAGTTTTAGAATTACGTTTTTTTATTAGGCATTTCTGACATTGCACGTTGTTTCAGTTTTTAATACAATCATGTTTTACGGAAACCGGCAATATATTGGACTAACCGTCTTGTTATTGGCCATGTCATTTTCACCAGATCCCGGTGGAAGAGTTAGACCCAAGAAATACTGGTTTGACATCGTGAGGAATGACATGCGCATTAATGGTCTGACAACAAAGGATGCTGAGGACCGCGCGAAGGGGAGAAAATAAAGTAGAATAACAGACTCCAGACTACGGAGTATACGATCCAAATTCAACCGAGATTAACGCTGGTGTAGTGTGTAGAGTAAGCGTTTTTAGTTCGTAAGTTATATTGTATAACAACTCAGATGATTTAATGGCACATAGGTTGTCGTTCTTCAGCGTACTCTTTGAATACCACGTTATGTGTTTTCATTATGGCAAAGGTTTAAAAATATGCTCTAATGTTAGTCCTTTTAAAAGGTGTAACCAGTTAAAGGATTAAAGGCAGACGCATGTTCGAATTTTGTACACACCCACCCTCTGTTTGATTAAATTTGTCCTACATAAACAACATCTCTAATCCTTAAGCACCTTTTATCTTCATATTTTGACCAAATTTATACACTGCCTAAAATGAAACTTTTTGTAGCGGAATAATTTTTAAATATAAATATTGCTAACACAGGCATGATAAAAAGTTTAATTTGCGCCTATAGAGGCAGGTAAGTTATACGCTTAAAATTCTTCTTTATTCTTTATGGACTTAGTTATAAAGCAGGTAAGTTTATAAGTACGTAAACTATTCTACGGATCTTGTTTAAACTAATTTTCTTTGAAAATATTTTTTGAATTCTATTACTCTCAATTTTTGTATAATTCCACATCAATTCACATTTTTTTTAATGTGTGTGTATGCGTTCACACACAGTACAAGTGTTAACGAGAAACTTTAAAACATTTCCAACTGTATCTGTATAATGAATGTGTAAATTATTAAATATAACGTATTCTATCTCATTCTCTCGCTAGCTTAGTCCTATAGATTTTGTTTATCTTTTTTTTAACTGACTTCAAAAAGGAGGAGGTTCTAAACTTGATTGGTATTTTTTTTATGTATGTAGACCAATTACGCTGAGATTTATGATCCGATTTATGTTTCTTCTTTAGTTTGATGTGGAATAGTTGCCATTTGGTCCCCTAAAATTTAACATAGTTTGGCCGAGTAGTTTTCATTTTAGGAACATTAAAAAAAAAAAATCCGTTCCCGTTTCTTGGGACTTATATTTTTTAAGGCGCGCGGCATTTTTCGTAGGCCTACTCATAGCTAGACACTAAAAAGTAACAAAAAAAAATCCTTTAAAAAACCGACTTCAAAAACTAAAAAGTATAAAATAAGTTAATAAAGATTTTTGACCAAGAATTTATTTAGTTTATTAAGAGACAAAATAATATACTTTTTAGTTTTTGAAGTCGGTTTTTTTTCGAAGTTTTTTTTTGTGTTATTTTTTCGTTTCATCGAGTTTCAAATAACAACGATTCCACAGAAGTTTCACTTCAAAAAACAAAACTGACCTTAATCTAAAAAGTTAAAATAAATATTTTTTACTACATACGTGTATTTTGCAATTTTGTTGTTTTTTATGTTTTACTAGCGGCCCGGCGCGGTTTCAACCGCGCTCTGTCCCGCTCCCGTGGTATATAACGTCATGTTATAATATAGCCTATGACACTCCCTGTTAACGTAACTTTCCAACAGTAAAAGAATTTTTAAAATCGGTTTAGAGAGTTAGATTAACCCCTACAACGGCACAAACTCACAAACTTTACCCCTTTATAATATTAGTATAGATATAGCAGCCACTTCAAGATGTTGTAGAAAATATATATTTTTTGCTTTTTAGTTTGTAGTTAGTCGGTTTCGTTTTAGTTAAAAAAATATATTCTTCTTTTTGGGTGCATGAATAGCTTTAGAAATAATATTTTAAGCACCTGAGGATTTTGTACTACTGGCACGCGTATGCAAGTGTTGCCTTTCGAAGGGTAGGCGCTCGGCGCTCTTCAATAAGGGTTGCTCTCGATTTCCGTGAGATTCAATCATCAGATCCTGATTTGGTGACAATGGGACTTGAGAAGTAAACTTTTTCGAATAAAGAAAAAGAAATTGACAATCAGCGCATAATTGATGGAGAAGTCGCATAACAAACATACAGTCGAATTGAGAACCTCCTCCATTGAAAGTCGGTTAAAAAGGAATTAGGTAGCGGCAATATAGGATAGACACACTTGCCTTAAAATTTCATCTACAAATATATAGATACAGCTTTTCTGTTAAAAATGGCTATGATAAGTATACAGAAACAGACGAGCAGACAGACTGACGAACATAATGATTTTGTAAAGGTCAAATTTTTGCAAAATGGCTAAGGAAGCTTAATAAAAACAAAACACTCGCAAATCTGTTTAATCTGTCTTAATCCGAAATTGGACTGGTTTATGTCTGTTTTTCAATTTATACAGAAATGGGAAATAAAAAATAAAAATAAATAAACAAAACTTAATTCATGAAAAGTTTCATACGTGACTTTTATAAATGCTTTTCTGCTTATTTGTTACTAGTCACATATGAAACATTTTATATCAAACTAGCTTCTGCCCGCGACTTCGTCCGCGTGGAAGTTATTTTGGGCTAACGCTAACTAACTAACCCGCGACTTTGTTTACGTAGAAGGTGAAAATATTTTAAAATCTTAATGACTGCCCGCCGGTCTTACACATCATAAATGCGAGCGTAGTACTTGACAATTATTTTGCTGCGATGTTATTTTAAAACTGCGATATCTCGTAAGATATTAATTGAAATCGAATGATGTAAATGGCAATTTTGTTTTAAATTAAATACTTGTGATGAATAACGTATTTATTTGGATAAGGATTTATATCATGTTTATAAAAACACCTCCACAAATAATGCATTACTTTAGAACATATTTGGTTAACATAAAAAAGGTTGTAGAGAGCCAACCTTAAAAGATAGATATATACTGTCGCAGACTTTTTTTAGAGCTTTGAAAGGGGAATAATTCTGTCACACATGATTTTTGCGAAACTTTAACCGTTTACGCAGCGCACGCAGCAGAAGCTTTCAAAAGGAAAAAAAAACCCGATTTTGAAACATTCTTCATTGGTGCTTCACTCCTATTGGTCTTAGCGTGATGATATATAGCCTATAGCCTTTCTAGATAAATGGACTATCTAACACTGAAATAATTTTTCAAATCAGACCAGTTGTTCATGAGATTAACGCGTTCAAGCAAACAAACAAACTCTTCAGCTTTATATTATTAGTATACCTATAATATATAGATATGTTCGTTTATTTTTTTAAATTGACATTGCCCCATCTCTATCAAAATTGAAAGACAGTAGTGAACCTTCGCTTTGCTGCCATCTTCATTAAGCGTACCGTAAAGGTGTGAAACTCATTGCCGACGTCTATTTTTGCCGAAACGTACAATCTGGGTGTTTTCAAGTACCGTGTTAACAGGTACCTTCTAAGGGTAAGCATGCTTCATCTTAGACCATACCTCCACTCGATATCGCACTGGATAATGGTCGAATGCGAACTTATATTGTAGTAAATTGAAAACTGTGTGTGTGCAATTCAAACACGGCTGAAAAAAAAACTTCAGAAAAGAAGGTTATGAAGTTTTTTTTTATGGCTTGGCAGCTAGGCCTTTAAGCCAGATCTTAGATTCAATGTAAACTTCTTCATTTTATTAAACCTATGTGTAGCACAGCTGAACTGCAGGTAATCAGTTAGTGCCATTCAACGGAGTTCTTGTGACAACTCAAAAGGCCACATTTGACTATACAGTTCACATTTCTCACAAAACACATCATTACTACTCAAAAACTATCAATATCCTACAACTAATTTTCATTTTAGAGTAATTTTACACATTTTTAGAAAATAAAACTGCACAGCACAACGTCCCCTTTCAGTTCCCGCCAAAAACTCCTTCAGAAAAGAAGCCTACGAAAGAATGAGGTAAATATAGGTATCAGGAGTATTAGGATAATTATAAGGTTTATTATTTTTATATTATTTTTACAAAGCTCAAAAATTATTTTATACTTTAATGCAAAAAATTACATATCATATTACATATTTAAGATATATTATAACACATATTATTCAGATTCCATGTTTTCACTTTGAGCAAATGACACGAGGGGCTTATGATAATTAAATAGAAAACGGATGCTCTAGTTTCAATTTGATTTATGAATTTCAACACTTCAAAATATTTCTAACTCTGTCTTTATAAGCATAGTGTTTAAATTATTAAAATTCTCCTTTTAGTGACGCTTTATTTTCGTTTCATCGAGTTTCAAATCACAATGATTCTAAAGAAGTTTCACTTAAAAAACTCAGTTTATTTTCGGCATTACCACACGTAAGAAAACAATATTAGCGTTTCTTACGCATGGCGCCCTATAATGTTGTCCTTACCTCCCTAATGATCCCCGCAAATGGCAAACGCGCGGCATACGAAATGTACCCACACCTCGCGTACAAATTCACCGAGGTTTAATGAAACCAAGAAACGCAGTGTCGAACGCTCCAGATTTGATTAGAATGGTACGCGAAGCACGTACCTATTATGTTCATTTGATTAAATGAATGTTTAACTTGGAATAGTTTCCCTCAAAGCCTGCCATCCAACAATGTCAAAGTCGTAACTTATGTTAAGAATTTCAATGTTATGCTAGTTGAGTATTTACGTCAATTGTAAATAGATTGTATTAACTGTTTGATATAATTTATTGTGTAACTACAGCTTATCTCATAGCTTCTTTAGCATTGATTATAAAAACATAGTTGTATCACACTTCGTAACTCCATATATGTACTCTGTGCTCCATAAACTAAATATTGATAGAAATATGGTACTAAATACAAAAAAACAATTTGACACATGACAGCTGACGTATTTTGTGAACATAAATTAGTATATTAATATGTGGTCGAAAAATTAAATAACTAACTAATCTTAAAATAAATTACTGACTGCTGCAGCTCAACGACCCAAAATGAGTCCTGGACTCCGAAATGAGAATACTGCACTCCTTTCTGTTCAGCTCTGTCTCCTGCCAGTCATAGGCTTGAAGCCCGCGTAGATCAGCCTCCACTACGTCTATCCTCTATCCCGTTGATCGGCCAAGATAGGTTCTTTTCACCGCGCGATCCTTTCTTATTCTGTGTAGGTGGTAAAACCAGCGCAAGCGCTGTGTCTTGCTCTCGCCTATGATATTAGGCTCATCCACCAGCTCTTTTCGATTTCGGCTTTTTTTCGGATCTGTGAATTGCTGACCCTTCCTCGTGTCGAACCCAGGATCTTTCTTAGGACCTTTCTTTAGGCCACTAATAGCTTATTCTCTTCCTTAAGTGTTAGGGTTCAAGCCTCACATCCGTAGATCAATATTGGGCATAAAACAGTTTTATATATACGTATCTTGGTATTTTACAGCTAAGAAGCTTGGACACCAACACCTCATAAAGCGCCGCGGTACATTGTAGGGTATTTTGAATGTGTATATCGATTTCTTCCTCGTGGGTGTTAGTGTCTGTTAGGGTACAGTCCAGGTATTTAAATTTGGATACTTCTCTGAAACTGGTATTTCCAACATGCACCGTCCTCTCTGTTCATATGAGTGTTCTTATAGCGTCTCATGTGGAAATACTCAAGTCTTGTGGTGATTGATCCTGAGTTTTACTTTTTACGCTTCTTTTTCCAGAAGTATGGCGGCTTCAGTGACGCCTCTGTGGCAAGTCGCCAATAGAGCTAGGTCATCCGCATAGCATATAACCATATGCTTTCCATTACGTTCTACTCCAGATTAAAGTAGGTACTAATACTATTGTGATTATATATTCCAGAACTAAATTGAGCCTAGTCGAAAGTGCATCGCCTTGCTTTAATCCGGTAATAACTTCAAAGTCGTCATTAAACTCCATGCCTACTGTTACACGCATTAGGTTATTTCCACAGGAAAAAATAGAACGCATATATTATTTTAAGACAGGCTTGTAAGCAGCAGTTTTTTTGTGGTTTTTATTATTGTAAACATTTTATTCGTTTCAGGGTTCCATATCCAAATGCATAGCAAAACCTTCGTAAAATCATCACGTCTAACCTTCTATCAATTAATTTCCCCGAAAATTACTGGATCTATATGGATGAAATTTGACAGGCAGGTGTAATCGGCACACACATCTATATATATATATATATATATATATATATATATATATATATATATATATATATATATATATATATATATATATATATATATATATATATATATATACACACACACATACATATATATACATAGGGGGTATGTAATGAATGAATGAACAAATTGAGGAATAACAAAAGTTTGGTTAAGTAAGCGTGTGGGGTATTGTTACACAAGCCTCGAAAATTTATGGTGTTTTATAGTGAATTTTTAATTAAGTTAATGAATGAGCTTTGCTTCCAAAGCTTATAAAAAGTAGCGGCCCCCTTTCCTGTAAATTTCAAAATATAATGTGAAAAAAATCAAGATGATAGTACCTAAAAAAACGTTTCAATAAGTTTTCATACAAGCTATTTTCAGTGTTATGTTTTTAGGATGCTGTTGCAAATGATAAAAACTAGTTATTTTTCACCACTACGAAACCTTTACTGTACGTGAACTCACACTTTACCTTTTTTTTCATTTAGTAGCTTAGTGTAAAACCAGGAGGATAACTTTGCAAAATATACTTCGGCGGCTATAAATACCTATCACAGGTAGTAATATAGACAATTGGGTGTTTGCCTTGTAATATATATGCTTCAGTCCCTAGGGAAAGTAGACCTCTCTGTGCAGGTTGCGTTGAATAATGGCCAGTGATGCGTTATCTGTGTAAGCTGCCTCGGGGCGATCTCGCTGTCAGTATTTCAGTAATATAAAATACAGGCATCATCAAAAAGGTAACAAAACATTCGGCAAGAATTAAATTCTATGTCCACTTGAATGGAAAATAAATACGACGCTGGAATAGGGTTCTAGATTATTATTTTTTCAAGACAGTCTACCGGTCCCACTAATGCTGAATAAAAAACCTAACAGCAATCCTGGAACACGCATTTATTATTTCTTAACAACATCTTAAATATGAATTTTCATATCCCTAACTTAGGAATTATGGGTTTCACATACAAAATTTTATTATCTATTTTATCTGTTAAAGATTTTTTTAGTTCAAAAAGTAGGACATGTAAGGAGAGGAGGAGGCTTCTTTGTGACTCCGACATCTTGGGGAAGGATCCAGGATATATTATGAAGGCGAAGAGATTTTAATCTACCTTCATTAGGATCTCTACTATACTCAGTGGTATACATAAATGTAACAAAAACCTATAATTCGTCCTACTATATAAATATATAGTAGTATAGATTGTACTGTACAGTATGCCTACAAAAGATAGCTCTTTAGCCCTAAGACAGTCCTTTGTGCACATCACCAATAGTACTAGCCTGTAAGTTTTCTGTAATGATATACAATAATAAATATACCTGGTATAAAGATTTAACTCTCCAACTATTACTCGACAAATTCTTTTAGTTTGACTTCTAATTTACACAGCGTAATTGACTCATTAATTCACTTTACATTATAATTTATTTATTCAATCAATTTGCATAAGGACTTAAATCTACTAAATGAGTTATGTCATTTTACAACATTAATTATATAGACTAGTTTATCAGATATAAAAAATATTAAGCATTGATTTATTGTTTACGGTTTCACCAAGTCTATGTTTTTATTTCAAATTCTGTTTGAATGACAACAAAAATTATTTCAATGTTGTACTTAAATTGTCTACAAAAATAATTAATACGAATGATGTAGGTTTTTCCAAATCGAACCAAAGTGTTGACTTAAGTACAGCTAAGCTTTAAGTTCAATTTGTAAAACATAAATTTTAAGCGCCTACTTTTCTCAAATGATCAGGGGTCTGGCACTTAATCAGTGTGGTAGAAAGGTAACGTTGCCAGTTGACAATACTTTTTGGACACCTTTGAATATAATGGAGATACTCTTTAAGAAAAAACTTAATTACAAGATGTAGAAGATGGGGAAGTCCCGTTAACGTTTATAACTGTCATTATATAATAGAACTACGCTTTCCATTTCATCTTGTGTCGTTTACTAACAACAAGAACACTTTTCTACTAGAAAATAAAAATACCTAGGATCAGTATCTGTAGTGTATTACGACTAATAATATCTCGTTAAATTTTCTTTTATATAGGTACTTAGGTACCTATCTTTAATTTTTATTCGCATGTTACAAGTAAAGTAAACCTTTGATTGTCACCTTAAACTTGATGTAAATATGTTCGAAGCTAGAGCCATACAACTTTGGACTGTCACGTATCCAACAGAACTGTAGTGGACACAACCCACAGCACGAGTTGTGAAGAACTTCTTTGAATGGAAACTTGTTGTTCGTGAGAGACTTGATGTACCCTAGAGCGATCTAAGAAAATTTACTGTTCCTCTAATTCTCTAGTTCTATTTAAAAATATACCTATCAATATTATTTTAATAGACAGTTTTATTAAAAAAAAACTACGTATATTCATATTGTAATGTGTCTTTGAAGACCATGGGCCATAAAAATGGCCCGATTTTTTGGAGGGCTTGCGCGGGGCCATGGGAAAGCCAACACGCAGAGACCCCTTGCCAAATTTAATGTAAATGTGGCGTGACACTGACTGGCGATTCTCCCTGTCTATACCGTATAATAATGCAACCAAGGACAATCCCCGGTCAATGTAAGACCATTGTGGGAAATGAGAACAAAAACTACCGGGCTATTGGAGTGAACTGCTAGTGGTACTAAGGTAGTACTGATCATATGGGGACTATGGCGTCTGCCTGTCGCAATGTTTGTTATATTGAATTCTACCTATAAAATACTACTACTACCACCTCAAGACTACAAATAGGATACTGAGCCTAGGTCACCGTTTTCTGTAGGTAAGTTGATCAAATGGCTGGCTACGTTACCTTGCTGGATTGCCATACTAATCCGTTGTCCGAGGTAGTTACGAGCCCTCTAATCACCCGGATCATCAATGTAGGTAGAATCATTTTTATCCGGGAAATGTAGGATTCCTCGAGTAACACAGCGAGTAACAGTCGAGTAACAATTTCCCCAATAAAAGTTGCGGGATGGTTTTATTGTTTTTTTCAACAAACAAACATTTCTCCTTACGATAATAACAGTAATACAAGTTTGTATGCGTAGGTTAGGTGCCGCTCTGAAATTAATTAAATGTGTCCTCACCAGACGTTTTGCGTGTCGTGAAAACATGTCTCCTGGAAGACTATCACGTGTAATCTTCAAATTAACATTTTAATATGAAAGCCCTTCAAAGCTAGGAATATTCAAGTTTGAATGAGGTAGTTATGACTATTTGAGCGATGCTTGTATCATCTTGTTCTGTCATTAACTGGTCTCTGTGCGGTGTCACACAAGGTAAAATAGTGCCCTGTTTATTCCAGTTGTTGTAGCATGATATTTACTCTAATTTTATATCATAAGTCGATATTAGAAGGTTCATTTCTGTCTTTCAATTTGGATGATCAACCAAAGTTATCCATATAAACATAAACTTGAATCATTCAATGACATAGAATGATTCAATATACATATTCAGTCATACCCTCGCGGCGTCGTGTCGTTTTACTTCTGTGCCTTTCAACTGAATTGATAAAATTGCGCTGATTCGTCTAGTACTAGCGGTATTATCTAATAATTTCCCTTATTACTGGTTAAAATTCGACATAAACTACACAACTAATGCTGATTTTCCACCAAAGTGAGGTAAAGGAACAAGATGCACAAGATGTAGAATTTGGCTTATAATCTGAATAGGATATGTACCTGAAATGTTTTTAAAACTAACTAGTAATTCTTGAGATTAATGCAATCTTAAAAATAAGTAAAACATTTATAATTCCATTAATATACGTATATAGATATATAAATGAAAATAGTCTGTCTTTGGTAATCACGAAAAAGGTTTATTATTTTTAAACTAAGGCTGGTTTCAGAGTTACGCTTACGCCGGCGCGGTTGGTAAGCGACGCGAGCCACGAGCTAGTTGTTGTCTTGTACCGTTTCATAGTGAAAACTGCCCGCGCTTACCACCCACACTGATTACAATTCAAACGCGGTTGGTCGACGCTCCTCAACCGCGCGTGGTCAAGGAGTTTCTGTGTCCAGTGTGCTTTATACCATAGATAATATCGCATGCGCCTGCATGCACTATCTCGCGACAATACTAAACCCACTTCAGAGTTGTGCGCGGGTCATCAGCGCGCTTACGAGATGCACTTGCCACCCGTGCGAGGGGCGGTAGGCATTATTCTGAAACCAGCCTTAGATAGATGTTTTAGATCGTTAAAATTCTTTCTAAATTTTATCAATGTAATTCTCTTATAGCCCGTTGACTTTAAGTTTGTGAACTCACTCTTTATTATTATTACTATAATAATAGAAACAGACGACTTCTTTCATGATATAATGAGGTAGTGGGCAGTAGTAGTACTGCCCACGACCTCATTATATGTAGATATACTTATATATTAAAGAAATTATATTCAATTCATAGAGTAGGTATTCATTCGGGTATAAATAACTATTCGTAAATGGACGGGTCGGTTCCATCAGTCCGTTCCGTAGTCATGCGGCCGGCTGACAAGCTCCGAAGACAGAGGGCCTAGGAATTCGTAATGGACGTGACAGCACACGTGTTTGCTGACCACCGACTTCCCCGCAACACGCTACGAGGGACGTGATCCCATATACCAAATTATGTACTTAACAAAGGGTCACTAAAGGGTTTCATTCAAATGGTAACGTTAATATTTCGTTTCTTTTATTCCATTAAAAAAATCAAATAAAAAGATTTGTTTTCTACTATTTGTACTCATATCAGTAACATCTAGATATTATAAAATTCTAAAAATGCCGTATCTGTACGCTAAAGCTATTTAAAAAAAACAACTGCAATAGACTATATAAACGACGGAGAACGTGGTGCAATTTTATTTAGATTTCTTGTCTGTTTGCTCGAGATTCATGTAAAAACGACTAGGCTGATTTTGATGCGGTTTTCGCAGATCGACAGAAAAATTTTAAACTTAAAATCTGCGGTACTTTTTTCCCGAAAATCCCACAAGAATTTTTCTAGTAATGAATTTAAAAGACCAGATAAAAAAATCGAATTCCAGTGTTGTTTTTGACTGATCGATAGCAAATTTTATATGATAAAATTTGTGATATTTTTTCTGGAAAATCCCGCGGGAATTTTCCCGGGAGCTATTTGAAGTTATTCGGGTGCAAAAAATTAGCTTATTCACATAGTTTACACTAAAACGATAGCTTACATTCTTTTTTAAATATTGTAATACTTTTTGTCCCGAGAATCCCGCGGTAATTTCAAGTCTAGTGTGGACGAGGTTTTGGGTATATCCTAGTTTTGTATATTATCATAATTATAGATATTAGATATTATGTATTCAAATCATGAATATATTTAATTTAACCTTTTGTATGTGGATATCGGTATTTATGTATATGTGCATCAAGTTCGGAGGGTGATGTCAGGAGCCTTAAGAACAGACGAGTGTGCATGACAAGAGTTATGAATGTCAAAGAAGCAAGTGAGGTGTGTAAGAATGGGCCTAAATGGCGCTCTGATGTTCGTGCCTACCCCGCAAGGGAACTGGCGTGAAGTTATGTATGTATGTATGTATGCATCAAGTTCATGTTACTTTTGTACAATATTTTTATATGTCTATAAATAACGTATTTGTTTGTTTTCTTGAATAAATAAATTATGTAACAAAAGAAACTTATAATCGCCAGTAGACAATATTGATATGCTACTTGATAATAATAAGTCGTGGTAGCGTAATGGGTAGCGTACGGGTCCCAGACTCAAAGGGCGCGGGTTCGATCCTGACCGGAACGCATGCACCACTTAGTCAGTTTTCTGATCTAATGTGATATTATATTATATATATTAATTATACTTGATATTAATATTAATATTGATATGATACTTGAAGCTTATGATACCCGATGCGACTCTAAAGCCTGGTATAGATTATTTGCAACGCAACATGTACGATAGATAACATGTAATAGGACATTTGCCATACATTTTAATGAGTTTGCAAGTGCACTGAGCGCCCTCTGTGCGCACGTTGCGTGCATTCGTAACGCACTCATAGGTGCCTCACGATTGTTGATTTATCGACGAACGCTTTGAGTGCGCATAGTGTGATTTGGTCGGTTATTCACAACAGTTCCGCGCGTCGCGAATAAGCATGGAAAATTTAGAAATGGTTGGCAATGACGACTGGGAAAAAGAAACAAGCCTTTTATTAATCTCAATCCACAAAGAAAAGAGAGTACTGTGGGATACCTCAAATGAAAACGATTTTAAGAAAAACTGGAAAGATGATGCGTGGAAAATGAAATTATCTTTTTTTACTAGTGTGTGGTTTAGTATAATAGTGAAAACACCAATAGTAGTCATGATCACTTCAAAATCGAGAGGATCTATGGCTGCTGGAAACAGGCGTTCACTGTTGATGCGCGCAGCGTGCACCGAGGCCGTCCTCATTATACTCGTATTGCATTGCATGCTGCGTTGCATATAATCCGTACTCAGCTTTAAACAAAAAAAATATCAAAATATGGACTACATACACTTTTGGCAAGTCCTTAGAAAATAAGTGAATAGCAGTATAGTAGGTTGTTTTAATTTTGGCATTTATTTATATGGATTCAGCTAACTTGTGGCATTGTCTTGAGCTGCAGTGTCATTAACCAACTGAGTCGGCTTCAATAAATCCGTGCTCTGGAGTAAATCCTTTGAAACTTCATTCATTGTTTTAGTTTCGCTGCAGTCGGTCCGGCGCGTCTGTTTACTCTGATAGAATTGTTGTAGCATTGAATACCTAATTCTTTATTTTCGTTCTTGCATTTTTTATTGTACTTTAAACAAAACTTTTATAGATAAAACTATTTATTTATCTAAAATATTCTATTTTGTTTATCTTAAGTATAAATTACATGTCTGGTAGAGAGGGGCTTGTTGAGCATAGGGGTGAGATGGGGAATCGAAATATTTCGGAAATTATACACCCTCAACAAATTTATCATATAGGTGTCAAAAATATGCGGCCTTGAGAGAAGAATTCACCAGACGACTGTCCACGGTTACTTATTAATCGAGTTACAAACACAGATGGATTGTTTGTTTTGCAATAAAAAAAGGAAAAATATTGTTTCGGTTTCAATTTATTCTATACACGTCAAATATCGACCGTTTCTGATGAAGTAAGTGTTAAACTTTTATAAATGTACTATATTTATAACTTCGAAAAAGGATTTTAATTTGATATAAACAGTTTTTTTAACTTTAATTTTATTTCTTTTAGCAGGGGCTAGTTGAACAATGGTTGTTCAACAAATCTCGCGGCTTAAAACAGAAATATTTTTTTTCTTTCATTTTAAGATTTAAACATATAACGGAAATAATATAGGAGGTTCTATATTATTCCCTGTTATATAATATAACAAATGCTATCGTGAAAAAAGAAAACAGCATAAATTCTATCGACAAGGAATTCTGTATCCATCATATTTGAATATATGAAAAAAAAGTAGAAAAGTGTTTCTAGAAGAATTATTCTGTCTAGTAGTGAACGTAGTCAAGATGACCATGTTAAGCTGGTTTACTGTAAAGCTATGCTCCACTTGCCCCACCAATGGGGTAAGTTGATCATGTCTGATATTCTTCACATATACGGCTGTACGTCTTAAATCCTAATTATAAGAGAATAAATCTCTACCGACACTTTTAAGTAGGATTAAAATATTTATTTACCAAGATTCGTTATACACTGGTCTGACGTCTCGTTTAAATTCTACCATAAATTAAGTTAAAAAATGCTCTACTAGCCCCGCCCTACCCTACTATTGTGTTTTAAGGGTATTTTGGAAAAACTTCATATAATTTTCATGTTCGTTCGTACGTGTGTCTAATAGGTCAGTTTCTTTTATTTCTCAGAAACTATTGGCTTCATATGACAGAATGCGTAGAATAATGTTTTGTAGGTACGCAGTAGTATCGTTAGTTAGGCCTTGAAAATCATAACAATGTTCCTAAATTATTTTTATAGTTTTATATTAATTGATAAGGAAATACTCATTTTCAAAATTGTTAAAAAATGGTCTCTCTCTAACTTTTGAACTATAGAGTGGAAATTTTAAATAAAAACCAAGATAGGTCTTACAAATATGTTCAAGAAAATTGGCAAAAATAAAATAACTTTTGTATTTTTAACAGATGCTTTAAATGCTTTTTTATATTTCTGTAGTCAAATCAGCAAAGCTATACATATATTATACGAAATCCTTCCTCCTTGCTGATGTTTTCATATGTTGGTCAAACTTAATACGCCTTCTAGCCTGAATTACTAGCACCCTGTGAAGGTTGTGCTTAGACATTACGAATATAAGAGGAAAGTGAAATGTGAAAACAATCTGGAGAGGCCATATCCACTAATGGACTGTGATAGGTTGACAATAACTTCTTCTATGAATACCTATATGCACAAAGAGTTATTGGGTTCTTTGTATATATCTAAAACATTGTTATTTTCGCCGCTAATCTGTTTTCTTCTAAGCTGGACCAAGAGTGGAGGCTTAAACAATAAGTTGCTAGTGCAATAAACATTTTAACGTTAATATTCTTTCACAATAAATAAATGCTGATTCCACTAAAGGGGCTTACAATGTGTTTCTCCAAACTTTGTATAAAATTTTATTATCAATAGATTCATACTTTTAGAAGTATATTAGAAGTAGAATAAAGTTTCTTTTCATTCTCATATTCTGAAAGTACGCTTTTTATTTTTATTTTTTTTATTGCAGGAGATCAGCAGACAGGCAGACGGCCCACTTGATGGAAAGCGGTTACCATCGCCTATGGACATTTGCAACACCAAGTTGCTGCAAATGCGCTGCTGCTTTCTTAAGGGAAACTGGAACCTGGTCACTAATGCCGAAACACAACTCAAGGTTGTTAGTACGACATACTTTAGACCAGGGGTGGTAGCCATCCAGTCGGGCAAATGCCCTACCACCTGGCTGTGGGTTGTTAAGTCGTCTCTTACGACAGGCCGCCCGGCCGCAGGTATTCTTTCTCCGTTCCTGCACGGATAAAACGCTTGGAGTTGCCTAGTCACAGGAATGAAAACACCACTTTTCATCCCAGTGATACGATTCTCCCTGCTGTCAAAAAATTTAGAAAACTATACAAACCATAGATAATACGCGCCACTCATGTCCCAGCTTTTTTACAGCTAGCTTTTAAATCGCGGCATAAATTGTAATAAAACATATCAACAATTTTGTAACATCATTTTATACTTAAAATTACTTTTCACTAAATTATTTAATTTACATAAATTGATTTAAAAAGTATCGTAAGTTAAGAACTTACGATACTTTTTATTGCATTTGCATTTACATTAACTTCATCGTAGTTCCGTAGTCCTCAAACTTATATAACCTATATTTACACCAAATATTATGAAAATCAGTTCATATTCAACAGACTCACTGCCAAACACATTAATATCCCTGTCACTAATATTGAGTGCCAAAATATTCATAGTAACGTATTATAACAGCAGCAAAGTCGTACATCTATGTACTCGTATGTTGTAAAAGTGAAAAATGTATATTGCCTGTCAAGAAATATATTTATCGTGGTAGTAAAGCTGAAAATACCAGATTCAGAACGTTCCTCTCAAAATCCGCTACTGTGAGAAGCTAAGCACTTACTTTATACTAGAATGTTTCTGTAATTGTTAATAATAACTCTTGCATTTTTGATAAAAAATAATACTACAGTTGTTGTCATTATGTAACTACCCGCCAACCATGTTCAAAGCGGATTGGCGGTTTTAAGAAATTAATAGAGAATCTTGTTTTCCTAGTTTTATAAATGATGATAAATTATTCAAATGGATTTAAATATTAGTTTAAAAAAGTGTTGTGTCCACCTAAATATATAAGTTATATATTTACTATATTGAAACATTATAAAGTAAGTAAGGTGGGTACCTTACCTATAGAAGAAAGCTGGCTACGTTTCCTCGTTTGATTGCGATACTGATCTGTAGGCCTCTGATTACCTGAAGAGTTGATGAACCGTTTAAACAGCTAAAGATAGAGGTTCATGGCCTCAGGACCCCACGGTCTTAACAATTCAACATACGTATATAAATTCCAGAAACTGCAATGGGAGAATATTTCATCAAATATGTGGACTATACAAAAAATACTATCGGAAATCAATTAATTGTGGAATTGGCTATAGCGTACGCGATGCGGTAATGTCCACGAAGTACCGACAAATGGCACACATCATTTCATTCTGCTGATCACATGTTTGTGCTCGACGCCATCATATTTGAATTGAATTTTGAAAAACAAAAGCGGATTATTACGGTGCACTCGGTTCAACTGAGCACCATTTTTAATGCTCATCTTTAAATTTTCATTTGGAATACCAACATTTAATTTAATAACTCTCAGCCAATTAGGGCTATTGGTATTAATGAACTCATAATGATATTATGCTAATTTGAATAATTTTAACCTCTTATCATCAGTCATCAGTTATTAAATTTGTTTTGGTATTTCAATTTCATTCATGTTATTTGAATCAGATATCTAAGGTATAAGGTATGTATATATCTTTAAATATGGTTTACTATTTAAATCATTCATCCTTATTAATATTTAATAAAACTACGTTTTAACGGTTTTAAGCGCGGTAATTTATTTGATTTTGGTTATTCCGACGTTTTTTATTAATATTATAAATTTGAAAGTAACTCTGTCTGTCTGTTCCGTTTTCACGGAAAAACTACTGGATCGATTTGGCTGAAATTCGGTATATAAGTAATTTTAATACCAAGGATGGATAAAGGATACTTTTCATTCCGGATAATGGGATAAGATTGGGAATAGATTTATGTAAAGATTATCCCAGAAAGTAGGATATGTTTTTATTTTGTGATTTGCCATTTTCGTTATTTTGGTTAATTTGGTCATTTTGGTCGATTTGGTCGATTTGGTCGTTGTGGTCGATGTGGTGGATTTGGTCGATTTGGCCGATTTGGTCGATGTGGTCATTTTGGTGTACATAGGTATATAGTTTTAATACCGAAAATTGGCATAGATACTTTTCATCCAGGAGATGGGATAGTTTGCGATATAAAATGAAGTGAATCTTCCGGGGCAATTTTTATTTAAATATATTAAATAGGTAGGCGTTTCACCACGATCACGTCCAATGCCGGACGATGATGCGGTCGAAGATGGAGCACGCTTACCTAGATAGTACCTATTCACACGAGACATGAAATTACCCGGATTATACTTTTCGGAAAACACGGACTCTGGTAGTGCTTTCCACAACTCTGTCGTACGTAGAAGGAACGTGGAGGCGAAACGTTTAGTTCGCACTGGTAGCGTTTCCACTGTGATTAGTGAAATAGCAGTAACATAAAAATTTAATACAATGTAACTTGTGTTGTAACCTCGTTAAACAAGAGGCACGCACTAGAGGTTGACCTGCGGCGCAGCCGCGGGGTAAACTCTAGTCATCCATATATATAAATATGTAGTAGTTGTTCAGTAATAAAAGAACTTTTTAATTTTAATTGACTATCTCTGTCACTGAGCGAGGCAGAGTTCTTGTAAACCTAATAAAACTACGTTTTAACGGTTTTAAGCGCGGTAATTTATTTGTTTTTGGTTATTCCGACATTGCGGCCACTTTTCAGTGGCCGTGATCACGCGCTTAAAACCGTTAAAACGTAGTTTTTTTATATATACAAGTCGCGAAAACTTAAAAAAATATTCTTGTAAACCTCTTTTCTTTTTTCAAAATAATACTTGTTACCTATTAGATTTTTTTCAAATCTACTGTTTTATTTATTTATTATAGTGTTTACTTATACTAACAATTACCACATAGATTTATTACATATAATAAAATAAGGGTAAAACTTGCGTTTCGTTAAAATGACGTTGGTTCGAACCCTGGTAAAAGTCATCCGTGAACTGCTTAGATAGATTTCCTAGAAAAATGGACACGTTATTATATCATCAAAAGGAATGAAATTGTCAAACCCGCCTTTGATAAACAAGTTACCTTCCTATACGGTCACGTACAAAACATATTTCATTATTTATTATCGAAATCCTAAATATTAATTTCCATATCCTAACCTAAAAAACTATGGGTTGCAAATTCAAATCTTCATTTCCTATTTCACTCCTTTAAGATTGTTTATTAAAATGAAAATTAGCATATAACCTTCTGATGATACAGGATAAAACAACAGAATGAATTATAATGAAATTCCTTTGCCAAATTTCATAACCGTCCATTTTGTCATTTATTATAATAATAAACAGATTTACTTCCGCATTTATAATCTTAGTATAGATATATTTTGATTACAATACTAAGACTATAAATACGAAGGTAATGTTTATAATATAGGTATGGAGTCTTATTAAGGATTAGTGTTGGGACTACTAATTAAATTTACATTCTAAAAATCTGTATAAATATTTTCTGTGCTTGGAAGTCCATATTACGGTAATAATGTATTTAAAGAGGAGTAACCCGGCTTGTCATTACATGCAGGATGTTGTCATGCTAACGAGGAGCGAGCAAATAAGTACTCATAATAATACAACCTAGCAAGAGGAAGTATAATATGTCGAGGTTCGTTTACATCGACGTAGTAACTCGGGAAGCGACTATTGACTGCTTAAGTTTATCTTCGTCTTTATGCGATATTAAAGCGGTTACTACTATTTGAATTTTTAAAAGGATTGCATATAACATTTTTTTTTATCTGCGTATTCTACCGCCTGTACAACGGAGAGTGTTCTGAGGAACTGTTTGATCTGGTGCCAACGCCTCATTTTTACAACCGCACCGCTCGCCATCGGCGGGGTGTTCACCCCCATTTCCTGGAGCTCCCACGCTCAACTACGCAACGGTTCTCTAGAACGTTTATTCCACGTACAAAGATGATCTGGAGAGAACTTCCCGCCGAAGTTTTCCCTCTGCGCTTCGACATGGGGTCGTTTAAGAAGGACGTTATAAAATTTCTTAGAGGTCGGCAACGCGTTGGCAACGCCCCTGGTATTGCAAACGTCCATAGGCGACGGTAACCACCTTCCATCAAGTGCCTGAAGTTTGCCTGCTTCAGGCAATAAAAAAAAATATCTATACTAATATTATAAAGAGGTAAAGTTTGTGAGTTTGTGACGTTGTAGGGGATAATCTCTGGATCTACTAAACAGATTTTAAAAATTCTTTTACTAACCGAAAGCTACGTTAACTGGAAGTGTCATAGGCTATATAACATGACATTATATACCACGGAAGCGAGTCAGAGCGCGGGTGAAACCGCGCCGGGCGGCTAGTTTTTAATAAAAGTGTTCTATTTTCATTATCCCATCCAATTCTTAGAAGAGACGTAGATTATCTGAATTTATATTTACGATGATAATTTTTCAAAGTGTAGGTACATAATCATACTATGTATTAATAAACAAATATCGAAGCTTTATAATAGTATGTCCCAATATATTTTTTTTTAAGTCAATAGTTGAGGAGATAGTATTTTTATTTGTGTTTATTGCCGGGGGCAAACAAACAGGTAGACGGCCTACTTGATGGAAGATGGTTAACGCCGTCTATGGACGTTTGCAAGACCAGAGTCATTGCTAACGCGTTGCGGACGTCTGAGGAATTTTATAGCGTTTAAGAATAAATAACCCTACGTCGCAATGCAAAGGGAATACCTAGGCGGGAAGTTTCTTACAGAAAGTCGACCTTCAGCCGCCGTAAAAGTGCGGCAGCGGGTGACGACCCGCGGAGGCACTAGGCCGTCACCTGCATTCAAGCCGCTGAGTAGTGGGCGCGTCGATGTTCCGCCTGCGCCTAGGTCAATCACGGATTGAAGCAGTAGAGGCTTTCCCGCAGGTATGGGCCCACGTCAGTCGGGGTCGCGGCGAAAAGCTCGCGTACGTCCCGGGGCCCTGACATATGGCGACAGAAGGACACCAATGGGTTTTAGTGGGTATTCCGGCCGGTGTATCTAGTGGTATCTGGCCGGTGAGTCCCACACTGCCCCGCCATCGTCTCCGCACGGCAGGGTGTCCGCAAACGGGTTTCCCCTTGAAAAAAAAGGCGGGAAGTTTCCTCCAGAAAATCAGTCAAAGTTAGAAAGTACATATTAATAAGTTTTTTTTAATTATTGGCCGATTTGATATAAAAGTATGTTTAATAAAACGTTAAAAGCGCAAACATTTTTTAAAGGCATACGTTTTTGGAAAATAACTGTGACATAGGATATAAAGACAGACAGACGGATGGATGGAAGAATTGGTGGACGTGAGGATTTATAAGAATTCTTTTTTTTTCAAAACGGTTACGGAATCCTAACAACTAACTCTATTTTATTTATCACTTATTAACCAAAAAAATAAATATCGTAATAATATGACACTTAATTAAAGCCCAGTAGTTGGCAACAGAAGTCTAAGATTCCAACCGCAGAGAGTTCACCGTCAAGTGGCATTAATTGGAATTGAAGAGCAAGCAATTATTATGCATAACTTCACGAGAGCCATCGTCTTCGAGTTAATAGGGCCTCTAGTAATTGACAAGAATTGATTTTCCACCGCGTATTATAATTGTAAATTACGATGTCTCCCGGCCAATAGCGAGGCCCAATCAAATCCCAGCCAAAAGCTAATATTTGTTTATAGATTTATAAATGAACGTTTATAGGTAAAAATGTCGCTATATTTTATCTGTTGGCAATTGTCAATTTTGTTTACTTCTGGGCGTAGATCTACGAAGGTCTTTTATTCGCTTTCAACAAGCAGTTTCCTCCAGAAATGTGCAATAAATCAGTCCATACAGCAGTGTTTGAGAACTCAGAAAGGACAATGCCCAGTTTGGGTCCACCCTGAAATTGGATGAATCTTAACCAAATATCTTTCTTACAATTTATATTATTTTTATGTTATTATAGTAAAATGATAAACAAAAAAATTATAAGCCAGCATAGAAATTACAATTACTTATCATATTTTTACTTTCCGCTATTAATATCGATTATTCGTATTTTGACCTAAATGTTTTTATTGATTGAAATCTTTACTGTTTAGTTCAATATTCAATAACTTCAAATAAGGTTGACTGTTGTGCTCGCTTACATATGATACGCTTACCTCCATAGATAAAACTTGATATACTGGCGCTTATATAATGCGCCACCGTAACCACAAAAACCAAACCTCTTACAACCAAAATAGATTAAATCTATCAAAGCGGGAGGCAGCAAACCATACAGTATTAATAATAAATAGCGCCATGGGGTTTTCAACGTTGTAATTTCGAATTTATTTTTTTCGAAGAAATATTGCTACAAAAATTAAGATTTCTCTTGAACCTGGTTCAATAGTTTTAATGTTTTTAATGTATATAATAATTATTTTCTTTTCTTACAAAATTGCTCAAAAAACTATAAGGGCTCGTGCAATTTTCTATGAAGCCTAAAGGACCATGGAGAGAGTTTGTTACCGCAAAGATAGGATTGCCGAAGAAAAAAAAAATTATCATGATTATATTATATATATCTAAACATACGATATCGTACTTGGAAGGGCGATAATTGCCTGGTCATTAAATATTGATGTCTCTGTGTAAACAAAATACCGTGCTAATCAACGATTTCAAAAGCAAGTCTCGAATTCAAATCGATTCAAACTGATTTGTACGATACTCGCATTAACTTGAAAATATGTCGTACGAGTTCTAGTTTAGACAAGTCGAGAAATCTTGTGTCGTAGTGTAAGCAAAACTCTTGATGATAATTACCTTACGATTATCGCATGACATACTCGTAGGCGAGTTTTTGTTTTTTTGGTTGAATGTCAATGCCATTATTGACTAAATAGTATCGCCTGTGATATTTATAATAATCTTATACAGTCCAATACCTACCAAAGCGCTAAATGCCCTTTGACATGTTTTAAGAACCCGTGTTATTCTAATGAAACGCCAATATAGTCACTGCGTCACCGTGTCTTTTAGAAATCCACAGACGGAGCCAAGTTATTGATTTAAAAAAAAATATTGTTATTGTAAAAAAAAAAAAATTATATCATGACAAATAAATATTCAATAAACAGAGAACCTCCCATTTATGATGAGCTGTTTACATAAATTAAGAAATGTGTGTGCAATGCATGAACAACTTTAATCAAGCTTCATGTTAAATATTTCCTTTATGTTAAGTAAATAAATTAGGCAACATATTGTAGGTACTAAGACCAAGTTTATTTAAAAAGAAAAACCAGCAAAACCTTCAAACATTTAAAAATTACATTCACACAGTGTATTCTTCAATTTTAAATGATTAAAGTATGCTCCTCGAATTCTTCAAAAGTTAAATCAGTCAAACAAATACAGCAAATAAAGAACGATTTTATCTATAGCTTGTATTCTGTAGTACATATAATAAAACTGTAAAGGTCGAATTTCTGTACAATGAAAAAAAATGCTAAAATCCGAGTTAGGGGGATGTAAGAAGTGAAATAGAACTAATTTAGATTTTTTTCAAATTTTTTGTTACTCTGTTTGTCTGTGTGTCTGTTTGTCTGTCTGTTTGTACCAGCTAACCTCCGAAACGAGTGGACCGATTTAAATGAAATTTTGAATGGTGGTAGCTTATATCCCTGGTCAACATATAGAATAATTTTGATCCCGAAAAATTTAAGAGTTTCCGTGGGATAATTAAAAAACCGCACCACGCGGACGAAGCCGCGGGCATCAGCTAGTTGTATATAAATTATTATTTTCTGAAAGGCAAGTCTACGAAAAAGGAGCTGCAGTATCACAAAGAGCTCTGAATACCATGTGAAGTAAAGATAAAAAATAGGTTCCGCTTTGAAAGTCTCTCGCTTAGATTTTAATATTTATAATATCCTGTTGAATACCAAAGTTAAGCAAAGTGTCTACAGTTTTTTGTTGGGACCCCAAAGTTGGCATTTTCATAACTCTTTCTTCGCTGTGAGGACTTTAACAAGTTTTCTGCTGACACAACAACTTCTTGCGTCGGAAGCTTTTCGTTGCGATAAATACAATGTAAACGGGTTACTTGATGTCATTTGCCAAGACTGCTGAAGATAGCGTTGCTAGTTCCGTGTAAATATTACATGAGTTTTTAATTTCACTTATAGTTTAGAAAAAATGTATATTGTGTTTAAAGCATATTACATTTATAACACTCATAACCTCTTTAGTTTATCTTCTTTAGTTGGTGGATATTAATTTGGCAAAAACGGTTTTTTTACAAAATCAACACGTTCGTCTGTCTGTATAGGTATTTCATAGCAATTTTTCTTTAGTTTTAATAATAATAATAATAATCGGCAGACATATTGTATATCTCCAAGCTAAGCTACTTACGCTTGTGTTATGGGTGATATATAACGGACCATTCTGCGGCCGATCCCAGACATCCAGACCATAGTAAATAGCAGTAAGTTCGTTTCCAAAATTTACCATGCCAGGAATCGACCCCGGAGCCTCTGCGTTCCAGCGAGTTCGGCCAGCTAAGTCTTAGCCCCCTCAACCTCAGAAGCCCTTAATTCTTAGCATGACAGTTTGTTTATATAGCTTAACTCTACAAAAAATCACTATTTTACTAAAACTACTTTAAATAGGGCAGGCCAATCACTATGACACTTTTACTTTTCTCTTTGGAGGCCATAAAAATAAACATACTTATTTGACAAACAGTAAAAAATTTCAATGTATAAACGACTGTGTCAAAAAAGCACCTTTGAACCTTATTATGGCTTCGTTTCCACATCCACGTCACAAAGGGCGGAAATGGCTATTAATATCCATAACAAGTATAATATTATTGCGTTGATAAAATTCGTGGAATTCTCCCAAGTTATATACGCACGTAATATTCTTTTCAGCATTTTACTGTGAGGATTTGTTCAAAGTGTCGTTGGGGGGTTAATTCGCACCGTTTGAAAGATATCTGCGACGTAACTGTAAGGGATGAAAACAAAAGATGCATTATATAATATCAGTTTTTCCTCCTTGCTTCGCTTGCGTTAAATATTTCGCTCGATGTCATGAAGTGGGCACGATAAAATTTCGATCATAAATTTTAATTCAAAATACCTAATAATAAATACCCGTAATGCTTCTAGCGAAGGTGGAACTGACTAACCATGGGGAACTCCATCTCCTTACCAATCAGACAAGCTAAGTCAATGTCTACATTTAGAAATATGATCACTGACCATTATTCGTCTATTGAATAAAAATTGTTGCATTAAATGGAATTATTTATTGTTCGTATGTAGTATAGTATAATATGTAATTTATAATATCATCATATATCTAATTATATATGTATACAAGTGTATAGTAGTTTATTTATTTTAATGGTAGTTAATGATTATATTACTTTTATTTTAGTTTAATACACCACCAATAATCGTATAATTTTTCTTTAACATCTCCTTAGACACTGGGTTGCTTGGAAGAGATTGCTATAAGCAATAAGGTCCCCCGTTGCTCTAATGCAAATGTATCCATAATAATTGTCTAGATTTAACTTTATACTGAACAATAAAGAGTTTTCACTCATTCATTCATAGGAGCAACACATTAAAATTGTCGCTGTCATTCTCGATGCCATGACGATGTGTTTATTAGTGAATTATAACGGCAATAAAACGAGATCAGAACGCCATCTTTTCGGCTATATTTGTTAACCTGTTGCGTAGTTAACGCGCAAAAACTTCACAAACAAACTCAAAGTCGCATTTGTAACGTAAGTTGGATTTATGGATGTGGCGGACAAAATGTAAGTGAACTTAAGTCTGATACTAATTTTTATATGTAGTATAGAAGTGAAATTTCTTTAGAGTTTTTGTGATTTGAAACATAATGAAACTAAAAAGCGACATTAAAAACAGATAAACACATAATTCTATAGTACAAAGTCAGCGAGAGAATGAGATAGAATACAGTATATTTAATAATTTACAAATTCATCATACAGATACAGTTGGAAATGTTGTAAAAATTTTCGTTAATACGAATTTCATGTTTTAAAGCTTACATATATTATAACGATATAATATATGAAATGTGACGTCACGAAATTTAGAATCCCTTGTCACACTTTGTTTCACTTCTACGACGTGTGAACTACACACACACACACACACACACACACACACACACACACAATTTTTATTTTTTGTCGTGTTCTATGTGTATCTGGTCTTGTAATAGTCCATTAAAACTTAAATAAAATACTGAGGCTAGGTTACCATCTTGTGATTACGTACAGGTAACTTGCACATAAGGTTGACTATGTTACTTCGTTGCATCACCATACTGATAGACATCAGCACACTGATCACCTAAAGAGCCGATTTGGCGTCTAGAAAGCCTTTTGTTGAGACTTTGGCCTCAGGACCTCATGATACAAGCACCTCAACTGCCAACAGCACATACGAGTACCTATCTAACTCTCAGTGACAATTGCACATTCACGCCGCTTGAGTGATTCTGTTGTTTCACCATATTATTTTATATATTTGTTTAGCCATATTTAGTCAATGGGATGCGGTCACCGTGTCCACATATGTAGCATGCCATACTAAAAGCTTATCACACCACCATTATCATCTTCACGTGCAGTACCGATAAGATTGTTTTAAGTGTTTCAAGATCGAGTACTCCCCTGACTTAGTCAGAAACATTATACCAATAAGATACCTCTATTAATATATCAACTTCTACATTGCAACAGCGTAGCTGGCTGCAAAGCTTTATTACCAAGATGAGACTGTACTTTACAGTAGAACAGACGCTTAATGTTTATTTAGCTTATACAGCTCTCGTTTTTCCATCGCGATGGTAAAGCGATGGAACCAGTTGAGAGAAGAGCCAAGAAGCTGATTGAAAACGACCATATTATTGTTGATGACACTTTTTAAAGTTTAAAATAAGGAGACAGAGTTACTGTTATTTATTTTATTAAAATTCAACGTTAAAAACGGGCGAGCTCTTTAAAATACTTTGCTTAATATGACAAGTGAAATATGAGTTGAGAAAAATAAAGATTTAAGTTATTAAGACTCACGTCGGCATGAGTTATTATCATATATATATATATTAATATTCCTATAATATTTACATATACTTGTGAAGTTGTTATCTCGAATGAACTCGTGAGTGTGACAAAGTGATACCTAGAAACGCGTGTTAGGCGTCAAAAACCGAACCCTTTAATGCCGATCTTTACATCCACAAATTGTAGAGAAGGCAATTATGTTTTTGTCGCTGAGTTGAATAAATCTATATTATTGTTTTGCCGATTGCTACTACTGAGTGAACATAAGAATAAAGTAGTATATAGTCAGTGATCGTAATAAAACTGAAGAGACGAAAGCGCATAAGTGTAGACAATAAGCTTCGTGCGCCTTAAGGCATGCAAGTACTACATACATTACATATAATAGATTGGGGAAAAAGTCTTTTCGCATATAGTATGTATGAACTTGTAATAAGATCTCTTTGGCTATACCATATTATATTTTATGATGAATTGAATGCTAAAGATGTAAGATGAAACTGAAAGGGCACGAATGCGGACATAATTTATAACAGCGAGCATATACACCACTTGGATACATTTTAATTACTTTTCTGAAAAATAATACATATTATGCATTGGTTAATACATACTGTACAGGTACACAGCATTCCGGAAATTTGGTTATGTAAAATACATTCTTAATTTAGAAAATATAAAAGTTAGCTAGTAGCTGTTATCCAAACGAGATTAAAATAACTTTAAATCACTGATAAAATTTTAAACACCTCAGATTTTTTGAAGAATAACCAACTCATTGAATGTAAGTCAAGTCTCATTCATGTTCTTCATAGCTCCTTGTAGCGGTATTGTTCGTGAGTTTGGGCACTTCGAAACAAACTTCCACGCTCAAGTGTTTGCGCTCCTGGCTCTTTACTAAATTGTTATTCATAGCTTTATATAACAAGCCCAGCTCTCGAGTACTCTCCACTTATTCTGTTAGGGCCGGCCCAGATGACGCTATTTCAGCACGATTAGACGTTTATCAGAATAATCGTTAACTAAATAATATGCAATTCATACTAAAATATGAATGTGAAAGTAACTTCCAGTTGACCTGGGGAATAAAACGTTATCTATTACATTCAATTTAATTACTTATTATAGTAGTGTTTTTTAAATGTTAATAATTATTTTTGTTGGTACTTTCTTTATTTCCGAACGGTATAGATACATATCAAATATTTATTTCTGAACGATGCAATCAGCTATTTCCTTAATTGAATAAATAGTATTTAGGTATATTTAGTTTTTAACATAAATTTTATATGGAGTAATTTTCTATAATTTATGATAATTATATGTAACAGTAATTATTTCAAATATTATGTTGTAATTGTGTAGATTATAACTCAAGGTCTCATAATTGACTGTAGACCCTTATGACCATAGAGAATTTGCTACATTTTAGTTTCATGTTTGCAGAAACGCTAGATTTTTTTATTGTGTTCGATTTATTTATAAACATAATTTAAATATAGAATTTTATATAATATCTTATATAAAATATTATTTAAATTTCTCAAACAGTAATGTAACAAATTCCTTGTCACTTATAACCTTTTTTTATTAAAATAGTTTATCAATTATTTCAACTTACTATCGGTTTGCCAATCACAAAGAGAGTAGTTAGGTTTCCTGAACTGTAAAATTGTTAGCGGGAAAGTGTGATAGAATTTTAGTGGAAAATGTGTTTAAAAATGTGCACCAGCGCAGAGTGACCACTGTATTTGAGCCGTAAGGTTCACTTATTAAAGCTATCGTAACCAGTTGCGGTTCTTTTCTTGCCCTAAACCCTTCTGAGCTGTTCGAAGTGTTACATATCATGAAAATTATTTACAATTATGTTCTTTTAATAATACGAATGAACTTAAAATACTGTTATTTCGGTAAACAGGATAGTTTTGTGAAACACGGTTCCGAAGTTTAAATGGTAAGTGGGAAGCACGAATGTTTTTATAAAACTTCCTTGGGGAGCACAATATACGTTTAGGTGGTAAATGAATGAAAACACAACTGTTCTTAAATAATTTTTTTAAACATGACGTTTATAGCTATTAGGGCCCATTATTCCTAACTATATTAACATTCTGGAAGTACATTTTTTATAATATATTGATACTAATTAATTGCAAGCATAATAAATTATATTTTCTGTAATCATTTCAGTTTTATTTTTAATTGTTACTTTAATAATATCTACATTTTTCGTATTTATTATATTATTTATAAAAATATATTTTTGAATTCTGCTAAATACTTATACATAAATGCATACTTCTGATGGAATACTCGAACTTACTAACTAAGCCATTTCTATGTTCCTCTAAATTGGCGTATATGCCAAGGCCTCGGGAATCAAAAGTGTTTGATCTTGAGATGACACTAAAATGAATGTAAATCTACTAATTTTAGTATCTAAACTGGTTCAAGCGTTTACATTATATTCAAACAGTCACATATCTAGATATCTTCAAAACAATAAAAAGACGTACTGCTTTAATTTGCGATAATATTTTACTTTTATCACCATATATTAGAAACATTTTACAACTATTATAAGATTAAAGGCAACATAAATAGTTACTGATAAAAATAAATTATGTGATGTCTAGCTAAAATATAGAACTTATAAATGTTTATTCATATCGAGGTACTACTACAAAAATGTAAAAATTAAGATATGCGTAAAATAAAACGCGAAGTTGTAAAACACAAATCACTAGAGCGTTTCGTCTGAATCAGATCTAAAGCGTTTATCTTTCAGTTGATGTCATCTACAGCCCTAACAGAATTATTTTTCCTATAAGATCCTTTGTCTTGTAACTAGTTGGAGTTACGAAGTTTGTTGTGGCAGTAACTTTGAGTGTCACTAGTGGCCCTCATAGGAAACAATAAAGAATATGTCTTCCCAGAAATGTCTTGTAACAACGTATTTTTATGTATTTAATAAGAGCATTATTTATTTGGCGTTTATCTTGAAACTTTCTACTGATCATATGCTGGAAACTTTGTGTTTAATATTTTATGAGGTGAACAAGAGCTTGAAATCAGAATTAACTTAGTATCGCACCACGTGCATTAAAACATTTCGTAGTGGGTAAAAATGTCCATATCGTTTGCAATTCAACTATAGGACCCAAAAACTATTATCTAAAAGAAAATATTCCATATTTTTTTAAATTGTTCACTAAAATTGTATTTTCAAGTTCTACTTTATTAGATTTTTATAACTTAAAAATTTAGAGTGCCATCAATGTTTTTTAAATTTCGCTACATAATTATATAATTATGTAGCTTAGTCAATAGCTAGAGCAGCCGCGTGTAATTAGTTCGAATCTGACTAATAAAGTAAATAAAAATAATTTATTTATAGCCACAATATACTACAATGGAAAAAATAACTTTATGCATTCCATCAGTTATAAAAGTCCCGAACTAGGATTCAACCTGTAAATTAGAGTTGACTTTGGTAACTTTCGGTTGCAGCAGAATACAATAAAGATTAAAGTAAAAATTGCAAAATTTTTAAATTCTCAAATTTATAGTAGAGTACTGTACTAATAGGATTCAGATGATTAACGAACGAAAACTAAAACTATTGCGTGTATACATTCTACACGTGCTGACCGTTAAAGAAAACATCGAAGCAGCAGCTGCACATCGTCTTAACCGATGTGTTAAACACGCCAAACTGACTTAAACAAGTATGGTAGGAGGATTGTTTGTTCACCTAATAATTGGAAATTCCAAGGCCAGCAGTAAACATTCATTGACTGATCTTTTATAGAAGTAATTATTATACAGCGGTTTATAGAAGATACTTTCCAAATTTCACCTATATTTATTATTTATATAATGCTCAAAATTCTATATTAAATTGCTGTTAGTGCAAAGAGAGATAGACAGACAAACGAATAGACACAACTACATCATGCTTAAGAGTATCATTTTTACTAGGTCTCTATAAAACGCTTAAAAGATCTTAGTGAGTCTACCTTCTTATTTCATGCATTATACATTCACAACGTCATAAAAATCTTATGCAAAGAAAGCGCAAGACTTTAAAATGAAAACTTCATGAAGTTTGGAGTTTTGTATCTACCTTATTCATAAGTTGGCCATCGTATGACGTAGATGCTCAACTTTATTGCCCGTAAAGTGTGTTTTGATGTCCATCCAAATAAAAAATAAAATTTATTTTTATGTTACCCCGGAATGCCTAAATTGTAAAGCAATTTGATTAATAATATGTTTTCCACAATTGTTCAGACTTGAAGAAAAATAAGGACAACGATAGTTTTCGTAGTTTCACAATGATAAGATTGATCACAGACATGCGCAATTCAGCTTTAGCCCTAACTCTGAATGAGGTTTACTGTATCAAAACAAAGAAAACTCAACTTTATACCATTCGATTACAACACTTATTAGTTTAGTTCATTGTTATTGTGTGCAACAACGCATTGGCACCATCAGGATGCGCCTTCCACAGACGACAGTTTACCCATACAAAAACAGAATTGGTGCACACACTGCTGCATTGTGTACATCCAGACTGTTCGAAGTAAATCGTCGTCCATGTGTGTTCGCACTGTTCTCTGTACGTAAATTTTCGTTGAAGCAAGATAGGGCAAAAGAGGAAAAGCGTCCGTAGTAAAAGCGATTCGAACGTCGGGTGTTCGGTGACAATTGTCAGTATATTGAGGAACACAGCGAGGGATGGTAGTCTCGGGGGAGGTTCATTTTGGCGCTAAATATTCCGATTTCGCGCACTTCGGCCACGTGGTTCGTACTTATAAATTACTTCTTTAATGACATATTATGGGATTCTTTGTTGACTGTTATCGGGTGGACTGGTGTACTCAAACGATGAACTTGTGTAAGAATTATAAAGTAACTTTGGACTCATGTTTGTGTCGCGCCACATTGGTCATTGTCTTCGATCGTTAAAGGAAGTAAGTAATCATTTCATTTGAATAAATAATTGAAGCTTTTACCAAACTATAGCGCCATCAAAGACTTAGTAACAACAGTAATTATTATACTGTTATAACAACTTTCATCGAAGTTGTAATTTGAAGTATTATTATGTATCATTTGATATCTACAAACCAGTTATTAATTTTTTGTATGAAAACTATATAACTAAACTATATAATTAAATAATAACGCATAGGGGCTGTGAAATTTTACATGCTTATTTTCATAGAATGTTTTTCAGTATGAATGGTTTTTTAAATTTTCATGAAATTCCAATATTAGTACCACGTTTTGAAGGCCAAAATTATTGTGCCATACCTAAGTATTTATAAGAGAATTTTTTTTAAGAAAATAGAAACTATTATTTTGATAAACATCTGCAAAAATTCTACAGCTATTTTGTCTCGTTTCTTTCTGTAATTAAGTAGAACAGAAAGGCCGTGTATTGTTCAGGAAACTCTCCTAACTTTATCAGGTATTTTGTATATATATTAATACAGTAGATATACAACATTACGCATGTGTATGTAACGGAGTTTTCATAAATTCCCATTATTATACAACTGACTAATTATTAATAAACTAAGAATAATATATTAAAATAAAAACAAACACCTGTATATTTATATTTTAATTTATTATTAGTAACAATGTCATTAAAAACATGTAATCGTTTTTCATGCAACTCAATGAAAATAGGTCTTTAGTGTAATTATTATCAAAATTATTTAGATCATTACAAGTGTTTATATATATATACAGCATATAACTGCATAATACCTATATATGCTATACCTATAAATGGTGTTTCATTGTATTAATTATCTGCGGTCAGTCCATACAAGCCCGATACGTCTCACGGGATATGGACAGCGTCCACGTCACACAAATGCAAATCGGGATTTCCACTGGGAAAACGGGTCTTTTTTTCTTAACTTGCAAATAGTTGGAAAATTTAAATACAAAAACCAACTACATTGTGCATTTGAGGTTTAATAATGAATATACATATAACAAATACCTATATTTAATGCAGATTAAAAATATTTGTTTGCAGATTAATTAAAAATATAATTATAAATACTATATTAAATGAAAAATGTTATAACTGCAGTTTATCATACAGTTCCCAGTTTTTTGGGAACGTTTCCGATAACTGACAGTGGTTTAGGACCAATATTTTATTTATAAACATACCCCCTTTTTTATTTACATCTAGTATTTAATTTAAAGTTTTTTATGGTATAGTTTATTTTTTTAAGATAGTTTAATTTATAATTTATTTTTATACAAACAAGTAAATAATACAATTTAAACATATTCTTTGACTAAATCCGTATTTATGGTCTCTGAATACGGATGTAAGTTTTACATTTAAGTTATATTTACTCAACAATAAGTGAAATAGATCTTTTAAGAATTTATTTGATTTTTTACCAATATGACAAATAATATTTTCTTCAGAATGGAGTAATTAACAATATTTAAAAAATAATTAATTAGTATTTAATTTTAAAAACACTAACTAATAAGTAAATTTGACTAAGTAATAAAACATGTGAATCAAAATTTACTAAATCTATTTATAGTAAAAATTAGTTCAATTGCACTTTGGTTATTGTCCATGTTAAGATTAAGACCGTCATGATTGTGCTCATTCTTCACAGTAATAATTAGAACAGTTTTGTCTTTTTGAGTCTACTCATCATATCTGCGATGACCAGGCGCTTGATTATTTCGACGCAGAAATCTATTTTCAGATCCAAATGAAGCTAGTCGGATATATCAAGACACTTTTACAATGAATAACTGTTTATGCTTTTCAATTTGAAAATAGTCCAAGATATAATAAAATACAATAGGTATGTCTCTGAAATTAAAAGATGGGAACTAAAGCGGGGCACAGCATCCGCAACGCGTCACGTAGCCGCTACGACCACAACGTCACGGCGTAGCACACTGATATCTACAGAACAAGAAAGATTAGATTGAATTTATCTCTTATAAACCTTCGTTCCCCTGGTATTTTATTAAAGGAAACGAAAGAGTAATTACAGCACACTATAGGAAATCTTACGTGCTCATCTTCATTTTGTGTTCCGACATTCATAACAAAGAATCGGATTATGTTCCCTTTCATAATATTCCTCCTTACTTTATTGGTGCAAGAATATAATGAATGTCTAAACTCAGTTACATGTATATCATATAACATTATGGTGACTTGGCTTTAATTGGGACAAGGTTGTGAGATTTCGGGCCGCTTGCATAACGATCGCCTTTAAATAAAATTAGTTAACCATATGAAACTGCCTAAATACGTTTTACACAAAAAGTATTAACAGGTCTTTAAACATATTTAGCGGTAAATTTTGCGTTGGGCAAGACGCTAATTGTATTTAACGGTGTTAAATACGTTTTATGTTTCTTAAATAAATTTAAGCAACGTTATGTAAGCGGCCCTTTATTTATTATATTAAATAATAATTTAACCAATACCCGACGGAACAATTTAACAAAGTAATCATATGACAGTTATATACAAACATTGTTTATAAACAACAGTGTTTATAAACATTAAGCAGTAGTATATATTCTTGGCAATAACGTCATTTTACATATTTCAGGTGTAATATACACCGCAAGATCTCATATTTTGCAGTATACGTCGTGATACGATATACGAGCCAAAAGTTGGATAAGTATTGTGATAATACCTCCAGATTCTCGGAATCCTTGGCTTTTAACATTTAGCATAAATTAAATAGAAATTTTCTCCATTTATGCATTGGTTTAGTTACGTTCCCCTTTTCTTCTAACTTACGTTGTAATGTTGATGAGCTTTTAAAACGCCCCGACTTAGCTGAGATGAAAATGTTGAGATGGATGTGTGGTGTTACAAGAATGTATAACGTGAGTAATGTATCTTTGAAAGTTGCACCCGTGATTAAAAAGTTGAGAGGAGGAAAATTAAGGTGGTATGGGCATGTAATCAAGGGGGATGAAAGTTACGTGACAAAAATAATGTAAAACTACAAGACTGATGGGTACAAATGTAACGGTAGACAAAAAAAGAGATAGATGAATTGTGTGAAGGATGATATGATGATTTGTGGCGTGACAGAGGATGTATGCCACAATAGAGGAGTACGGAAGGAAAAGATATATTATGCCGACCCCAAATAATTGGGAGAAGGTGAAAGAAAAGAGAGAGAGAATACTACACATAATTGGTACAGCTAACAGGCTGATGGCCCACCTTATGGAAAATGGCTGTCGTCGCCTATGGACTTTTGCAAAGTTGCTACCAACGTCTTGCCGACCTCGAAGGAGAGACTTGAACCAGGGCAAAACCGGAACAGAACTCAAGGTTTTTATGGCGTTATTTATTCATGTTTGCTTATACTATTTTTAGATTTTTTCACAACACAGTTTTGGCCATATTATGTTACAGTCTCACTTCGTTGGATGATAGCGTGATTAATCAATTGAAGAAGAATTAATATAGTTTACAGAAAAATTTATGGCCGTTTTCAGCAACAGCGGGCCGTTTTTCATAAGAATCAGGCATTAAGTAACCCTGCAGTTATTTGATAAGTTTATAATAACTTTTGAAGCGAACTATATATAGTTCCTAAAATTAGCATGCATAAGCATACAATCATATAAAACATTTATTTATTTACGACTGGATTAATGTTTCACACTAACGCGTGTACTAATTATACTAGATTTTTTTCTTTTTTCTCTTAATTAGCCAAATACCAAAGCCAACGGGTTGATCCTGGTGACCTATACTACAGGTTTCTTCTTAACCTAATTCAGTCACCAGCGTCTTACTTAATATTGTTACTAATTTTAACTTTCACAGTTTACTTAAAGAGGAAATAAAGAGTTATGTTATGTTATGTTTACCAAGATAATGAAAATATTTTTTCAGTTTATAAACTAACTACCGGTTCCGGTAGGTGTTGTCCTACAATGAAAAAATGAAAAAAGTAGAACCCTTATTTTAATACTTTCTTAATATATATTTGTTTTATTATCTTGTATTTTATTTATATGGCCTTATTTCTATGTATTTATACATTTTTATTTTTATCTATGGTTTATACACTCTTCGCTTACTTGCTAAGGTTTGGATACATTTATTCTAAATACTATTGTTCTCTTTATAATATTAGTATAGATGAAAATTTTCATTTTATCTATACTTTACAATAATTATAGTATTTAAATGAGCTTTGAGTGTTATTGCTCCAAGGTAACCAAAATACATTCGTCTTCCCCGTCGTCACCATCAAGAGTAAATTAATTTTAAATGGAACTTAGAATGCGCTGAAACATCATTCCAAATCTGTTGAAACTAACTGAATAAAACCGCCGAACAACTACACTATGTAAATGTATGCAATTTAAATCTGATTAATTATTGAACTGTTAATGGTAGTGTGCTGTGTGTAAACCTTGAGGGACAGGGCGAAGGAACAGCCTTGAAGCGAGAATGAAGATTTCTCTTCCCATTTTCTCCTTTGTCCATTTTCCTGTTTTTGGACACCACGCCACGCCAATAGAGAGAGTAAAGAGTGTAACTATCGGCTGATGATTATAATAATTAGCACATTTTTTTATTTACTAAATTATTACTAGAGAGAGTGAGAGAGAGAGAGAGAGTAAAATATTTATTAAAGAGTCGTGGTTGCGTAATGACCACGCGTCCTGAACTCAAAGGGCGCGGGTTCGAATCCAAGCCGGAACGCATGCACCATTTAGGCAGTTTTCTGACCTAGTTGTGCATATTGTTACAATTATCACGTGCTAACAACGGTAAAGGAAAACATCGCGATGAAACCTACACATCGAAATAACCGATGTTTCAAGCCTGCCAAGCCCCTTTGGACAAGCGTGGCGAGTATAGTGTCCATTCCCCAATAGGAGGACGCTCGAGCCCAGCAATGGGACGTTTATGGGTTGTTATGATATCATTATAATTATACTTACTATACTAGAAGTCATGGCAGCTTAGTGGCTAAGAAATGGCGTCTCATAATGATGTGAAAGCCTGCACTGCTTGGGCATATTTTCTAACCTAATAGACTGTAAAGTTTTTACAATTATATTTCGTGCCGATGTTGGATAAAAAAAGTGAAAAAATCTGTAAAGTGACTTTACAGAAATGTGAAACCAATCCGTCATAAGTATGTGCATTATATACCCTTTATTCCCCTGACATAAGGAGGTACAAGCATAGCAGTGCGGTTTTGGGCTTATATTGTTTGCTACAATTTACAAAAATTATAAACAAACAAAAGCATAATTCTGATTCAGAAATACAAAACGCAACAAAATGCGCTATCCTACATTGTGCCAAAACAATTTCTTGAATATCTCACAGTTTTCTTTAATACAACGCCGTCTTTATTTTCATGTGTTTGAAACTTTGAAGTGTAGATGCAAAAGAAAACCTTTGTTCTCGCTTGGAAATGAAGAAAGCAGCGGTCGCTATTCATGATTTTATATTGTAATTAGGTAGTAGGACAGGTTAAGATTATATGTCCTACATATATGACGCGGCTATGAAGATCTTAAGAAAATTTTCGTTCCGCTTTATAATAGAGCTAATACATTTTTTAAATTATTCTGGTAGAAATGTATATATATGTAGGAATTCTCGATTTGTGATAACGTTTTGATTTATTTTGATTTGTTCGATTATAGGCTTAAATATTGAACTTTAAATAAGTAAATACTAGTGTACAAGTGTTCTTATAAAAATTCTCTTTGTTTTGCTTCTTTAACTGGGTGGTTTTGTTTTCGTGTATTTATTAGTAGCTGCGCCTGCGACGTCGTCCGCGTGGGGTTTTTGTTTTCAAAACCCCCGATTTTGAAACATTCTTCGTTGTTGCTCCGCTCCTATTGGTTTTAGCGTATGATATATATCCTATAGCCTTCCTCAATAAATGGGATGAAAGAATTTTTCAAATCAGACCAGTATTCTTGAGATTAGCGCGTTCAATCAAACGAACAAACTCTTCAGCTTTATACATTAGTATAGGATTTATTGCATATTGATTTTATAGTTCTATGTCATTTATAATTCCTAGGACTTCCATGTTGTTAAACAGAAAACAGAAAAATATTTTCTTATAAGCAACTAGTCTTATAATTTTCTTTGAACAACCAGATCATATTTCATAAAATAATTCGCAACTTCATGGAGAGATGTAGGTATTATTTTTACTGTCTTTACTAAGTGTTATAAAAATATAAAGTCGCAGAACTAGCTTTTCTAGTTCCTAGATATAAGTTAGTTGCAGTCATGTGAAAAAGAAATGTACTGAAAAGAAACGATACTTTTCAAAAGAAAAGACTCGCAATCAGCTGTTAGATAAAGTTAAAGTTAGCGAAGCGCGCAATCTAAAACTCGAGTACAGTTTTAGAACTGCTCCGACTTCTGTTTAGAGAACGAACATTTAAAGAATTAAAAATTGTACACCTACTGGAACCTTCCTTCAGGTTTGCCCCATTCGGTGATGCTGTCATACTGAAAATTCCACATTTTTTGAGTATAACTAACACAGAAACTTGCGAAATTTCATGGAATTTAGTTAATAAATTTTGCATTCACTTCGTGAATTAAATTGAATATATAACACATTTTACAATAAGATCCAAAAAAAAATGTGTATAAAAAGACCGGTTGTCAAAATATCTTTATGTCTCCTTACTTTTAAAATGTCATATAGATAACTTTAATTACCTTAAACAAGATAATGAATTATTTGAACCATTATAATTATGATGTTATAATTTAGACACTCACACAAAATTAAGAAACCGATAATATATTTTTTTTCGATAATGAAAATGAGATATTAGATAATAATAAAATTGAAAGACGAATAATAATAATTATAAAGCAAATATATATTTATAGGGAGTTTAATGCGCCGCTTCTTCTCCTTTAACATTAACAATAACTAAAATTACTTTGGAAGCGGTGGTAGACTCATGACTTTCAATAAGTAATCCGTAATATTCCATTTCGAAATAAATACTTTTATTTTCATTGACTTCAAAGAAGTTTTAAATTTTTTAATATTGTTACAACTCGGGTCCCGACAAACACAAAATCCACCTGCATATCCGAAAAAAGCACATTTATTACCCGTCGGCATTTGAACTAATAACATTGAAATTCTTTTATGGTCGTCTTCTTTTGTTTACTTATTGGCATACGGCCTATTGTTGTATTGTAACCATTAGCTAGGTGTTACAGATTTAAAATACAAGTTGATTCTAGGAAATTCGGTCCACGCTGCCCTGCGGACATTTGTGCAGTATAAAGCAATGGCCAGATTGAGGGAGAAACGAGTCGAGCGAGAACCACCAGTGAAGCGAGATCTGTGTATTACAATCGGGAATCTAATAAGTGACGGAATTTGCGCGTTTTATTGAATTACGACCTTCACCATTACGTTTGGACTTGTTGTGTTCGTTTATATTTATACCTGTGTTATACTGGTTTGTATAGTTCTTATAAACTCTATAGTAATTCTAACGGTATTTTAATTCGAGTCACGCGACTCGTAACAATATATTTTTTAGCGTAATAATGATCTGACACTATTTATTTAAAACAATTTGATATTTGTATATATAGAAAGACATGGCATGATCAATTTGGTATTAATTATCTATCGGACAGACCTGCTTTATAATTAGGTATACTCTGTTGTACGAAAAAAAACAAAATCTATTAATATTCGAACCCGTGTCAGCGATTATGCCCATATGAGTATTGACAGCTGTTATTCAATTAATTTAATGACCAAAATTAACGCATTTATTCCCCTTCGGTATTTTGGTCCAACTACTATATATACCTAAACCAATAAATAAAATTGGAGTCTTTGTCTATGATAATACTAAAAGAATAAATACCTTAATTTAGGTACAAACCCGCTATTTATACGATACTGACGTTTGTTTAAAAGTTTGTCTCAAATAGGCTTTAAAATGGCTCAAAGGCTTTCAATGAAAATTTCATAAATTATAACAGGCGTTGTTTTAGTTCGATATCTTACAGATTCAAAATCTGACTAGCAATAGCTTACGACTACGCATACTGGAACTGAGACACTCATTTTCATCATTCATGTGATATCACTGCTGTGTTATCCTATATTATTTTTCGTCAATCAAGGGGGTTGCTTGGAAGAGATCGCTCTAAGCGATAAAGCCCTTTACTCAACCAAATTGTAACCTGTGTAGTTTTTAAGCAGTTAATTTTAATTTATTGTGAATAATAAAATGTTTTCATTAATTCTTTAATTTTCTGCTATATTTCATACTCATAAATCTAGTTCTCGAGAAAAATGGCTGTGAAATGCATAGACAAATAGACGGATTGACGAACGTGACTATTGTATAAGAGGTCCATTCTTGCCAAAATGGCTACAGAAATCTAAAAAGTTAATAACATTTTATTCGTTATTTATGATAATCTTGTTTAAACTATGGATTGAAAGGTCCAATATAACCCTGTAATAAAAAAGAATTATTAAAAGTACAAATTAAAATCTTAATTAACTCATTAATATTCGAAATCGGATAAACCATTATGCACGTATTGATAGCTGCAATTCAATTGTGAATTCTAGCCTTTACGTCGGATTTATTCCCTATGGATATTTTGGCCGTCGGTTGCATATTGGTGGAAGCCGACAGTGCCAACTACAGTTTGCAACTTTGTATCTTTTAAAGGCAGAAATACATAAATGTTACTTTATCATAGCGAATTTTTTTATGGAATTAGTCTTTTTAATTTACATTTTGTTATATTTATACCCATAAAAATAATTGGACAGTCTGCCTGTGATTTCTAAATAAATTCTAAAATGTAAGACTAAACTGTCACATGATTATACAAACATAGTATAACTAATTTACTATACCTAATCATGCTCAGCGTGTTTCAAAGTATTGCCTGTTAATCTATCTAAAGTATTCCCCGAATAGGCTACGAAACAGTTTAAAGAATTTCAAGGAAAGTTTTAGGGATTAAAATTAAAAAATCTTAATTTCTTGTGTACGTTCTATTGCGATGTCTTGCAGATTTCAGAAGATATGAATAAAAATATTTGTCATCGTATAAATTAAGTTATGGCCACAGATTTCAAATATTAAATACGTTTCTTTATATAATTTTTTTGTCTTAGAAAACAATTAAGTATAAGTACATATTTTATTTAAGAAAAATTAAAACGCAAGAAAATTCTTGTTGTTAGGAATTTAGCGACAGAAAATTCCTATAATGCGTGTTTTGTCCAATAGGGCCGTGTCATCATTTGGATCTAGCCCTTAAGCCACCAACTTAACTCAAGCCTTCTTTGGACAAAGGCCTATACACATCGCCAAAGTCCGTTAACGGTGAGTAATGTTATATATCATTTATTGTCATAGGTATCTATGTATATATTTATTTAAAGCTACAATTTAGCTGTGCATACACCTTTAAGTCGGATTTATTGCTCATATACGTTTTGCTTATCGAATGCATATTAGTAAAAACCGATACTGCCGACTTAGAAGTTTGCAACTTATGTGCAGTAGGGACAAAATTGAATGTGGTTACATATAAATACGCAGACGAATTTTCGTTTGATTTTTATGTACGTTCACAATGCACATATTTGTAAGCATAATATTATTTCTAATAAACTACCTCACGTTTTCTCTTCATTTGTCGTTAGTTGCTATCCGGATACGTATACGCTATATATGCCCAAGGGGCACTGTATGTGCAGCCAGTGCAAGTGTATGTTGGAATTTGGGTGAATTTCAATTTAGCTGTATTTATGTAACACCTAAGCACTAAAGTAGACTGGACATTATGCTTGCAGTCGCTTCTCAGTAACTTTAGGTACGAGTGTACAACGATATTATAGCGAATATACATTTCAGTGCTTTAGGTACGCCTGAGGAATTTACTTATATTATTAAATTCAAATACCCAAAATAACTGCGCTCTGTCTTGGATAGTCACGTAGAATAGATTTTAGCAATCATTTACTTCAGCATTATCTGTAGATAAATTTCATTGTAATCTTCGTGGTCAACCAATCGGATGACCTTCACTTTCCCCAGCTCCAACCTTACGAAAGTCTCTGGGCTGAAGACCCTCCTGCACTGTGATTTCCAAGTTGTAACTCTCCACGCCAGGCCATGTGCTTCACCGGCCATCAGTCGTGTGATAAATATAGCCGACCCCACTGTTGCTTCAACTTTTGCTTCAACTAATTTTCTGAATTGTTATTATTGATTTTCTATCCTATAGATGGCCTTTTTTCAAAGCGATAGAAAAAGTCTTGCGTTAAGTATATACCCGATTATATTGTTGTCAAAATCGAAAGAGCAAAATCTTAAAGGCAATGCAATTTTTTTTTGTTCAGTTATGTTTATTACTAAGATATGCCCACGAGTTTGTTCACGCTTGACTTGCAGTTCCCGCGAGATTTCCGGGAAACAAAATATCGCAGCATTTAAAGAATGTAAGCTATCGTTTTAGTGAAAACTGTGTCATAATAAGCTAATTTTAATGCACTCGAATAATTACAAACCGCTACCTACCTACCACGCTACAACCGCTCTTAGGAAAATTCCCGCGGGATTGCCCGGATAAAAAATATCACATATTTTACATAAAATTTGCTATAGATCAATGACAAAATCACATTGGAATTCTTTTTTTTGAACTGGCCATCTTAAATCATTCCCAGAAAATTTCCCGTGGGATTCCCAGTATAAAAAGTAGCGCAGATTTTAAGTCTAAGAATTTGCTGTTTGATCAAATTGATCAGCGAAAACTGCATCGAAATCGGCCACGTGTATTTCAGTTTTTTTTAATAAGGTTAATGTACAGACGTACATGTTTAGAATTTTATAATATAGTAGTAATAATAGACGAGAGTTTGCCCCGCGGCTACGCCGTGTGTCAAATCCTATATATAATAGCCCATAAATGTCTCACTTCTGGGCTCGGGCCTCCCACTATAGGGGAATGGACAGTATACCCGCCACGCTTGTCCAACGCGGCTTGGCGGGTTTTACACATCGGTTATCCGATGTGCAGGTTGCATCACGATGTTTTCCTTCGCCGTTATTACCGCGTGGTAAGTGTAACAATATGCACACTAGGTCAGAAAACTGCTTAAGTAGTACATGCGTTTCGGCCAGGATCGAACTTGAATGTGGGACGCGTGCGCTAGTCATTACGCTACCACGACTTACACAAACAAACCCTATACAGTAGTCTTATTTTACTTACATAAAAACTTAATTAGGTTTTTTATACATATAATTACATCTAATAATAACAAAGAAACAAAGTCCATAATAGTCTAGCCAACTGCCTAGGAGAACATAGAGACTAGTCGATGCCAACCTGATTTGAAGAAATACAATGATGGTATGTTGTTTACGTAGGTATTTGTTAGTGAATTGAAAAAACGCGATTACAGCGACATCTATGTCGCTAATCCGTCTATTTTATTAAATGTTGGATCATCTTGTCTGCAACCAGTAATAACCTTGATAGTAATGACTCGAAAAAATGAACATATTTAAATAGTTTTGTTGGTGGCAAACGAATTGAATCAAATAATTTTAAGTGACTAAATTTATATATATATATATATATATATAAAACACAAATAATAAATAGGTCCCAAACACCATTAGTTGGGAACGCAATTAAGATCAAATAAGCTATGTTTAATTAAAAATGAAGAATAAAATAAGGTAATAAAAATTATTATTATAAAAACATTCTTAAGAAAATTAACAGATCTTTCTTAACAATGCATCCTTTTCATGAAACGTATAAATAGGAAAGTTATGCTTCAAAAAGAAAAAGGTCAAGACGCACATTTTATAACCATATCAATCAAGGAAGCTCCAGAACGCAACTAATAATATTATTTGTGAACGTGCTAATAATAATAATAATAATAATAATTTATTTATTTAAAGAGTTGTGCTAATGACCACAAAGTTAAATTTTGCTGAATATTTACCCTAAACTTTTCAATCTCATTTCAACTCCAGTCAACCGGCAACACCGCGCAATCTGGCGCAGTTTTCGCGCAATCAACGCGTTACATTGTTGCCATTCCGTGCAATGTGCATTGTCGTACATGCACCTGTGAGTCAGTGACGAGCTACAATTTCTCTTGTTTGTAACTAGAACACATTTCAGTCCGCGCGTCTTTTCATTTCAATTGAGTTATGTATACCCTATTGTCTCGTTTCATTTATTCTTTTCTGTGTAGAATAGGACCAAGGTTTTTTTTTTTAGCAAACAAAACATTCTATTATCATTTAGCCTGATTTCTTTGTCTCATTAACAATTATCTTTTTGTATAGCATCACGCACACGGTATTTATTTTGTCAATGTTAAAGTTAAACAACAAAAAGCAGGTGGAAAAGAAAACAAATTACAAACCTAAAAATCTTGTATAAAGTTTTAATGTCAAATTTTGTTTCTTTAATATAAACTCATTTTTTATGAAAGGCACTGATAATATTACTTTTTATTTTTTCATCTGTAATTTTGTAAATCAAAAAGCTAATTTCTTTTTTAAAGCGCACTTGAAGGGTGGTTCTTTTTCTGAGTTTAATAAAAAAGAGAATAATTTTAGTAAAAAAATAAACAACATAATGGTTGTAGAATTATGATTATTTCCGAGTTAAAAGTTGTATTTTATGAAAATCATGATGATTTGTAAAACTTGACTTTTCGAGCTTTATAACTTCGTAAATGGGGTCAGCTAAAGACCAATACAATTCAGCTGAACCTATGGCTCACCCCAAACTACAGAACTGTAAGGAATCGCCTTTCTTCTGGGATGTATTTACCTGAAGAGTTTCAAAAGTGGCATATTTACGAATTCTCTACACTGTTCGAATCTACAAACAGTATCTTTTTAAAAAGGAAAAGCATGAATATGTATGAGCATTTAGCCTTTTAGGAAATTAGTTTAATATCTAAATATACATAATTATCTATTGAATTTCAAATCTATGGGCCATAGCACCTGCTTACCAGACTGACCCCCTCGACTCCATCCAGCATCGCGCCGTTCATATCGTCGACGATCCCATACTAACGGCGGTACTAGATGGTTTAGAATCGCTTAGCCTTCGAAGAGACTTTGCGTCCCTCTGCTTATTTTACCGTCTGTATAACAGGGAGTGTTCTGAGGAACTGTTTGATCTGGTACCAACGATTCACTTTTACAACCGCACCGCTCGCCAGCGACGAGATATTCACCCCCGTTTCCTTGAGCTCCCACGCTCAACCAAGTAACGGTTCTCTAGAACATTTATTCCCGCCGTGGTTTTCCCTTTGCTCTATGACATGGGGTTCTTTAAGAAGAGCGTTATAAAATTTCTTAGAGGTCGGCAACGCATTGGCGACGCCCCTGATGTTGCAAACAGTGTTGCCTATGGTGGCGAAAGTAACCACTCTCCATCAGGTGGTCAGCCTGCTTGTTTGCTTCAGGCAATAAAAAAAGGATACAAAACGTATAATTAAGTGGAAAGCTCAATTAAATAATTAGTCCTAATTCCTGCATTGACACCAACGATAAGTATCATAGTGACATTTTGGAGTTGGAATAAGACCTGCTGATAACATCAGATCTTATTTTTTCACTTCTTTTCAATACTTAATACAATTTTGTATATAGAAAATGACAACAAAATGTGTTAAATATATTTTTAAGAAGATCGAAATACAGATAAAAAATCTTAAAAATAATAAAGACTGACGAGACGTGAAGCCGATTAAATGAAAGGCTTCAAAAAGCCCTGGTTTAACGATTTAAGAATTAAAATTCGTAAATACTTTAGAACTCTTTTTCTAACCTCTTTCTAATAGTGGTGAAAATATTTCTAGTAATTTTGATTGATTGACGAGATCATTCCCACATAGGAAAAAGCAAAAGTGTTACTATATAATATACAAGACCTTCAAACGGCTGTTCATCTATCATTTCTCTAGTACGTGACCGGTCAGATGAGCTGTCTGGACTTCAAATTCGTATCCGTGAGCACCGGTCTGTATATGTGTCAGTTTAGCTGAAAATAAAGTTTTAGAATATAGTATGCTGTGTTTCTAGAAACTTCAAAATTTAAACCTGTATATTGAGATTACTGATGTGTGAAAGCTGAATAATATATGAGCTGATATTATTTAATATTCAAATAAAATGTTATACCTTATGGAAAGTTTATCCATTGAATACCGTGATTTGTCATAACCAATAAAGAATATAATACTTCTTTAAATATCAATGAACTTTAACTTTAAGAAAGTAATTAATATATTTGTCAAATAAAAAACGAAACCTATTGTTGTTCTTATTTTAAATAATATTTATGACCAGCACGAATCCATGTCAAAGACAAATTATACACATTTTTTTCAAGATTCCAAGCATCTATCTTTCTTAGTTTACGGTAAACTATTTCTATAATATATATAATACTTATATGTTGTTTACTGATAAAATCATGCAATTTAAAAACTGTCACTCAATATTTTATACCTTAAATCAAGTATAATATTTGAGTGGCACCTGACATAAACCGACTTGTATAGAGAGTCAACGATGCAACAGCGCTCCTGAATGGGCGACTGTCAAAAGCACCTTTATTTACTTTATATTTTTTTACATTAACTCACTCAGAAAAGTTTTTCTTTCATTCCTCAGTTCCATGTGGAGCCACGCCTAATTTTTATTTTAAAGATTTTATTACTCACTTGGTATGTGTACAATACACCTTTAAAATCTACAAATGTGCAACCTACATAATAGACAGACGCACAAGACGATTTTGTATGGGTTACGTTTTTGTCGAAATTGCTACGTAACGTAAGATAAGGCGAGGATGACTAAGCCACTAAACCACGACTTCTATAAAGTGATATGTATTTTTAATATTTTACTCAGTGTTGCTTGATACACTTACGTCTCCTATATTGTATTTTATTTGCAAAAGTTTGCTAAAGCCTGCTTAGTGTGGCTTCTTACGAATGCGCAACTCATGTAACTTAATGTTATCTACAGATCGGATTTCCAAGTTTCCACGATATTTCAAGGCTTCAATGCTGCTTTGAAATCTTATTCCGTTCTCACTTGTGTGAATATTTACAATTCGCTACTACACACGAACATAGTGCATGTACAGCGCGTCAGCATCGTGTTCACTGAAAATGAATTTTATTTGCATAATCCTTTTTTTTAGAAGACAAGATAAAATACTAAACCAAATATGTGGCTTGAGGAAAGCTTGTATTAGTATAGCTTGCTACAATTTTAGTTGATAGAGTTAATTTCAGTTTTACACCTCAGACGAAATTTATTCGTCCGAGTTTTATACTAGGTAGATTACCGTTTGACCACAATTATCTCAATGCGATGACTTCATCTAGGATAGAGGACTCTCTCCGCGTGGCCTACGCCTTCCTCTCCATGGACGTTATGCTGCAGAAGAAGGCGGCCGAGGAGGCTTTGAGAGGAGGACGAGTTAGTGGACACCCGTCGCAGACAACGAACATGTCGAAGGCGCCGCTACGCTCACCTCCTCCAAATAATGTAGTCGAACCGTATTGTGGTCGCTAGATCTCCCCGGCCAGCCGTACCCAGGGACGTGGTGTGCCTGTTTCCAGGGGCACCCCAACATGACGGTTTGCGTCGAAGCATCTCCGAAAAACCTCGTGGCGCCTCATAAAGACGCGGAGGACGCTGGTCGGTTCAGTAGGCAGTCTGAAAACTCCTTCTTGATAGAAAATGTGTGCAAAACCGGCACCTGGGAGCGTCGCATTCTCCTCGCACACCACCCCGGATGATCCGAAGGTATGCGTAAATACATCCAAAAAAACAAAAAGTCTTGGCCAGGATACATTCACAAGTCTTGAAAGTGAGTACGTAAAATTATCAAGGAATAATACGTAATTCTAGCATCGTATTCCATATTTCCGCAGTGCGTTAATGTGTTTTGTTTGTCCCGGTGTTACGTGCGTATTATATATACCGTTGATGAAAATGAGTCCGAGGACAATTTTATAATACTCACTCCAAATAACATCTGATAAGAGATCGATAGATTGGCAATCCTGTATCAATACGTAAGACTTCACATCAGTTAGCTGGTCTTTAATAATTAGCTTCTTGGCTTTTTATAAATGTGACTTTTTAAAAGTTAAGTCATTTAAAGTCTTAGTTCTCATATTAACGATGACGGACTATAATTGATTACCATCTCTGCCTTATGGACCGCTCATTAATTGTATTCATTTGGTGCCTACAGGCTTCCATAGTCCAAGACGGATTATAAAACCCGCATAATCCTGATAAACATGTAAACAGAAATGTCGCCAGTCGTCGACGAGCGTTTGACCGCAAGTTGATGCGTCACGCAATATCAGAATGATTGATGAGAGGTCAGTCCGGTTCGCTAGATCCCGTATGACCACAGCTTTGTGCTACCATGTGATACGGTTTGCTGGCTCCAATTAGTTTGTGTATGTCCACTCACATGCGAAATACTTCATAATTAACCGGGTGCTTTGTAAACGCTTCACGGAAAGATAATGATGACTCATCAGTATTTTTTTTACGTAGGTATTTACTGAAGTCGCTTAGAGATGTAATGGACGTTGAGATTATGCAGATCAAACTTGTAAACGATAAAGAAACATACTTCGTTTGAAGAAATAGCGACGTACTTCCTAATTACCTCTTCTTTTACTTATACTAAAAACTTCGTTCTTTGTGTTATATTATATGCATTCTAAATGTGTATAATATTTATATTGTGCTTTGGGAACTAACAAAATGCATCTAATGGTAGAGAATTGTTCGCGTACTTACCTAAGTAGCCAAACCTTAATATTTAAAAAAATAAGATATGAAAGTTCTTTTTGAAATCTATGAATTTCCTACGCTTTTTGCCCTTTCAATTTTTCTCTCTATTCGAAATTTTGTGAAAATAATTCTTGAGTTTTCTTTTCTTCAATTCAAAAAATCAACCTAGTGTCTCGTTTCGTATCCTATAGTTACTTGGATTTTCTTCGCGAATTCGAGGAATTTAAACATCTAGACTGAACTGGTGATCATAAAATGCTTATTTGCTTTCGAAAACGGTGATATATATATACAGTCGCGGTATGAAAAGGTTCGTCACCTTAAAGTCGACTTTTGCTCGCACGAGTACAAGAAATAATGTCGCCAACATTTTAATAATGTTACGTTTATAAAATTTAGAAACATGAAAAAAGAAAATTGCATTGTGGACAATGACATACTCTGAGATTATCAATAGTTTTAATAATCAGAAACGAAGAGAATATAATCACCACTTATAATAAATATTAAAGCCAATAAAAAGGTTTCACATCTCTAAACAATCTTTTTAGACACGATAGAAAATCTAATAACTTTATCTAAGTAATTTTAAACTTTATTGATAGATAGATAGATAGATAGATAACACTTTATTGTACACCATTACAGAAAAACTTACGAACTAGTATTAATTAGTCTAGTTGGGTACAAAGGGCGGTCTTATCGCTAAAAAGCGATCTCTTCCAGACAACCCGTGGCAAGAATATTTTGATTAGGAGTGGCGACGGTGGTATACATAATTATTGTACGATTACTTACATTTTAATAATAAATATATAACTATACTATATATACAAATATACACATAAGTTATATACATATACAAGATATGGTGACAATATGCAACTATTTAAACATAATAAACATATAACTATATGCAATATAATATCTACTAATTATATAAAATTACATATCATTATATTGCAGATTGTCAAACAGTTAGACATATTTTTTTGTAGATTAAATAGTCTGTTCTGTGACTTCGTTTGAAAAGGTAATATATGCTCGAGGAACGTTAAATAAATCAATTTGAAAACTGGCGAACCTTTTTATATCACAACTACTGTACATATATGTACATAAGATAATTTTGATTTCGATTCTAAATTTACGTAAGCGACACCACGAAAAAGGTATAGTTATAAAATATATTTATATTTGAAAACAAAGTTCGAAATCGATAAATAAATTGAAATATTATAACACTTTTTTTTATTACAGGTATTATAAATCTTTAACAAGATAATATCTTGATAAATGGACCGAAAATACACATAACGTACTTAGCTAGATTTGAAGTAGTTATATGAGAGTTGAAATTGCTCTGTGTCCAGATGAGTACTTAAGTACTTTGGACAGTTAATTGTGTCTTTTCTGCAGTATAAATAAATAAAGAAATATAAATAGACGACATAAATGTAATTATTGTTTCAGATTGAATATTATTTTTAACTTGAAAATACTTCTTTCTTTATCTTAGTGCAACTATATATAGTCGTAAATAATAATTCTTTCATGATGTCGATACTTTCTCATCAGACAGTAGACGATTATAGATCGAAGAATATAATAGATGACGAGCATGAGAGCTCGTGTTTATATTCAGCACTGCCTACATAAACTCCAAGTAACGTATGGTCACAACATATTTACAAATTTATAAATGTAAATGTAATTTTCTACTCGAACAAACAAAAAGAATTATCAAAATCGGTCCCACCGTTTAGGAGGAGTTCAGCAATGCCAACTACCAGGTCCAATCGTGAATCTAAACCATTCCGGGTACCCACTTAAACACACAAAAAATCGATTTTATATACATTTTCATTCTCCATCTATAAATTTTTTGAGTAATTTATACTTATTAACAATTCTTACCTCGTATTATAGGTACTAATTCGATTATCATGCTGCCTACTGAAATGTCAATAGTGATATATAATAAAAACAAATATGAGCATAACACCGCACTTTATTCCCTAAATCTTAAGATTATATAATAACACAAGTGTACTAGTGAATATCATAGTCTAACAAGTCTCATATAAAACTTGGTTGAACAAAAACTTGTCTGCTTGTTATTTACTACTATAGTCTCTCAAGTATGTTAGAAAATATGTTTGAGGTACGTATTTAGTTTTATTTCATTTAATTTTTTGTGTTGACCTGTTCTAGTTGTAACCGAATTCTAAATAAAGGTATTAAGGGTACAATATGTTTTTGTGATTTTAAAAGTAACTCGTACGTACCTATTCTGGTGCCTACATACAACGCCTATTTTATTAGTTTCCGAAATTTACTAAATTTACATAAGTAATGATGTGTACTCATATGGAGCGTCAAAATTACAACAAAATTAATAGTTCCGTAGCTCTGGCCTCTGGCAGAAACTACACCGCCACAAGAATTTATTTGAAACACTTTGAGTTGGGTAATATTTATCAAATACATAACGGTGGCAACTATATATTTTTTTTTATTGCAGGAGATCAGCAGACAGGCAGACGGCCCACTTGATGGAAAGCGGTTACCATCGCCTATGGACATTTGCAACACCAAAGTTGCTACAAATGCGCTGCTGCTCTCTTAAGGGAGACTGGAACCTGGTCTAAATAATGTACAATACTAATTACATAAAATTTAATTAAGAGATTTAAAAAACTTTATGCCTATTTGGCAACGGAACACTAAAAACAGTCTTAATTTACAAATATTTGTATGTAGTCTCTTAGTACTAAGCACGTTGTATATCATTGGTTATTTACTTCTACAAACAATTGTAAATATTTCTATTGACCATACCGTAATTTCTTTTATTTTTTCTTTTTTATTGCTGGAGTTCAGCAGACAGGCAGACGGCCCACTTGATGGAGCGGTTACCATCGCCTATGGACATTTGCAACACCGAAGGTGCTACAAATGCGCTGCTGACCTATGACCATTAATGCTTTAAAACAGTGTTTTTCAATCTGTGGGTCGCGACTAGGGGTCGCAGCACCTTGCTCGGGGGGTCGCCGGCAAAAGGGAAAAGGCAATTTAAATTTAAGTATACCTCGTACTTAAGTACTTTCTAAGCTCAGCAGCTTTTTGCACAGTATAAAATCCCAATAATGAATATGGGTATCGTAACGAAACGTCAGAATAACCAAAATCAAATAAATTACAGCGCTGAAAATCGTTGAAACGTATTTTTATTATGGGTAACAAAATAGATAAAAACATAAACGCAGTCTTTTAAATTACTAACTTTTTGTCTGTCTATGGCCCAAAGGGGTCCCCAAAATTTTTCAACCTCTAAAAGGGTCGCGTATTCAAAAAGATTGAAAAGCATTGCTTTAAAATAATCTACTTAAATTAAATACTGTGAAATTTGATAACAGATTGTTATATCATACTTCAAGACTTAAGATTCTTGAAGTTCCGATCTAAAACGTGGCCTAAAATCTAAAATAAATAAAAGCACGGTTTAGCTTCAACGAAACAAAGTTACGAATGAATGATTTTATTTAGGGGCAGACAAACAAAGGTAACATTGCCGAGAAGTGAACAAAGTGCGTCAATATTTGAATCTCGTCAGGCATAACTGTGGCCGTGCGCACTTGACACCGGGCAAGCAAAATTCAAACAAATTTACTGACTTTTTCCATGTACTTAAACGACAAAGGGAGTATTCCTGGCAAATATTTATTTTACTAGGAATCGTACATAGTATTACAACCTAGGCCCCGACAAAGACAAATTCCACGTACAAATCTGTAAAAGCACATTTTATTACCTGTCGGCATTTGAACTAATTGTAATCCTTTTATGATCGACTTCCTTTGTTCAGTTATTTATTGGCATACGTTTCTAGTTATTGTAGAGAACAGCCGATTGTTCTATTGCACTCGTTTACTGCCGCTTGCGGCTGCATCATTAACCAGGTGTGCGGATTACAATTACTAGGAAATTGTGTGGACGTTGCCAGGCGGGCACATTCGCATATGTGAAGTATAAAACAACGGCCTGATTGAGAGAGGATTCAATTGAGCTACGACACGGGCGTGACGTGTGCATTCGGGAATCTAATAGTGACGGAGTTTGCGCGTTTTATTAAATTACGACCTTCTGCATTACGTTTAGATTTGTTGTTCGGTTATATTTGTACCTGTATTATACGTCTTTGTATAGTTCTAATAAACTCTATAATAATTCTAACGGCATTTTAATTCAAGTCCCGCTACTCGTAATAATATTAATAACATAACAGAAAACGTAGTGCAGGCCCATCGACTAGAAATACAGTTGTTATTATGTTGCCTGTCTTGGCCTTCGCGATGAAATCTTTCGCACAAGATCTACAAGATGAATTGGCGGTACACTTTGCAATGATTCAATATTTCATATCCTCGCGATGTTGAGACATAAAGAATTATAAATTTTAAATTTATCGATAACACAGTTTGATTTTTACATCAAACGAAGGAAAAAGAGAAAATTCACACGATTTTCTCTTTGTTTTATACAAGCATAGGTCATTAAATTTAGTAGTGTAGAAAAGTAATCTAAGATAAACCACACATAAGCGATTAATAAAACTAAATCCGAAATACTTCCGTAAATAAATAAGTAAGTAAGAAATATCTGTGCAGGAACGGAGAAAGAATACAATTTCCTACGGCCAAGCGGCCTGACGTAAGAGACGACTAAACATCCCACAGCCAGGTGGTAGGGCATTTGCCCGACTGGATGGCTACCACCCCTGGTCTAGAGTTCTAGAGTATACCCCAATAACAACCTTGAGTTGCGGTCCGGCATTAGTGACCAGGTTCCAATCTCCCTTAAGAGATCAGCAGCGCATTTGTAGCACCTTTGGTATTGCAAATGTCCATAAGCGATGGTAACCGCTTTCCACCAAGTGGGCCGTCTGCCTGTCTGCTGAACTCCTGCAATAAAAAACCGCGAAACTACAGATCCAAATATACGTACTAATAAACTTAATATATTTTTTTTCGCAAGCACAACCCTCACGATTGGCTGTTAAAGAAAAATAATTATACACTTGTTGAATGGGCTACTTTATTACAAAACTAAACCTAAGTTTGCTGCAATTTATAACAGATATTTAAAAAATAACAAGCTGTAAAAGTATAAAACTACACCACCTAAACTAAAAAGTTCTTTTTTCGTAATTGATCAATGTCAAACCCACTATTGACTGATTATTCGAAAGAGTGATTTTATGCGGGCACAGTTTTATTGATGTCGGTAATAGCTTGTGTGGTGTGTTGAAACCTTACAACACAGTATTCTTGGGCAGCCTATTTATATTGAAACTACTTTAGTATTGAGCAGGACTATATTAGTGGTATAAAAAGAATGTATGTTCAATGTGTGAAGGTCTGTGTAAGGGCATATTTAGCTGTTCTTGAATAGTATCGGTGACAATACTAAGTATGACCGGGAAATGAAGGTTGGGTATTAAAAAAATATGTGTGTGTGTGTGTGTGTGCGTGCAGTTCACACGCAATAGAAGTGAAACTTCAGATAACTCGCAGATAACTCTTCTCTAAATTTTATTAATATAAAGGTAATTCTTTTAGCCTATATCCGTCAACATAATTTAATTCAAAATAAACTTTCATTTTTTCATTTCATTGTTTTAGTCTAAAAATATTATTATGTATGATAGCCATATAGAAGATAGAGTTGGTGGCGGTAAACCACAAAGTACATATGATGACAAAATAGTACATATTTTCAACAAAGAACGGGTAAAAATCAGTCAAAACAGACACATGTACGAGTATGAAAATATAATTAAAGTACCGCAAGAAAAAAGGAGAAGTAACGTGCGAAGATCGTAGCAAGTAGAGATCTATTGACTCTATCTAACCCTAAAGGAAATAGGGTAGATAATAATTATGTATGTACATTCTGTTCTAACATTTGAACTTAGGTTTAAGTGCAATAGAATTGATGTACCTAATTAATCTATCACAACAATCAGATTAAGTAAAACCAACAGCAAAAAGATAAACACAATTCCACGTTCATAATATACAGGTACCTATATATTAAATTATTACATTTTCTTATTTTCGTTCATTGCTGTTATCTAAATTAATGCAGTATCTGATTTCATTATGAAAATTGGTGATGTCGAAAACACTGAGTAGGTCTGCCTTTACAAATGTTCATGTCCTCATGAATAGTGTCTAGACGATGTTTTATTTTGAATAATTATGACATAATTAACTAATAGATTTATGTAGAACTTTATTAAAAACTAACGAGTTATTGCGGCAAATATAGTGAATAAATGTAAAGTAGTGCAATGATTCAATTATATACTTTAAATGTAATTCAAAGTTATATTATTAAGACGATAATAGACGATTCATTTCTGTCTTTGAATTTGGATAATTCAACCAAAGTGATCCACATAAGCATAAACTTGAATCATTCAATGTCATTAAGCACCTTCGTGTCCTTTTTTTTATTGCAGGAGATCAGCAAATAGGCAGACGGCCCACTTGATGGAAAGCGGTTACCATCGCCTATGGACATTTGCAATACCAAAGGTGCTACAAATGCGCTGCTGCTCTCTTAAGGGAGATTGGAACCTGGTCACTAATGCCGGAACACAACTCAAGGTTGTTATGGCGACATAATTTAGACCAGGGGTGGTAGCCATCCAGTAGGGCAAATGCCCTACCACCTGGCTGTGGGTTGTTAAGTCGCCTCTTACGACAGGCCGCCCGGCCGCAGGAAATTGTATTCTTTCTCCGTTCCTGCACAGATAAAAGTTCTTCCAGTTCTGTGCCATTCAACCAAATTAATTCAATTTAGTTGATTCGTCTGATATCAACATTAGATATTGATTAATTTCCTAATAAAAAAAAATAACGCGCTTAGCTTAGTATCATGCTTACTGTTTTTTAAATAAAACAACAAAAATAATTTTAATTACTGTTTGTATAATAGTTAATAAGATATTTTTGGGTCAGCCCATTGCATAGACTGTCTAATTTTTTAATTAACAAAAGGTATATCCGCCAAACTTGTCCAAGGTGGATCAACAGGTTTCGTATCTCAATTAAGTAAGTGGTACTTACGTCTTGGCCAGGATTTGGACCCATGTCGACTCGTCAGTATAATTATGTCTTAATATCATTTATACAAATTAACAGGAGCTGTACCAATTTATATTCTGATGATAAGTGTCTCTCAGTCTCTCAGATTAAGTCGATTTTAGACGGTTCATTTATGTCTTTTAATTTCGATAAATCAACCAAAGTGATCTATAAAAACTAAGTTTGAATGATTCAATCTCATTGAATACCGTCATGTCCTTTCGGTTATGTGCCTATCAACCAAATTGATTGAATTTCGTTCATCTGTCTAGTATCGGCATTATTTATCATCTTCCAGCTAGTCATTTATTCGTTCTTGAAAATTCAATATTCAAATAGGTAGCTGTGCGTTATAAAGGTGTTCAAAATACTGCTAAATATACTTAATACAGCCTGTTAAACGGCAACTTAAGGGGGAATGCTTTAATTAATATTCTTTAATAAACCGAACATAAGCACAGAATATAATAAGCTTCAGGTACACCATTTGCAGTGGCCGCGTCTAATATTTCATCCAAATTATTTTCTTCTTGGGGAATAGGGATCTGCCTACAATATAAGTTGATCTTACTACGAGATAATATAGAATTTAAGCTGTAACGATATTGTTATGGCTATGTATGGCTACGTTATGCAAAACGCGCGGAGGTATAATACGTTTCATCTACATGTTACCGCTACTACCGGTTCATCTTTTGTTTTAATTGACAATAATATTTTATTAATTCAAGGACTTGAAATACACGAGAATATACATTTTTCTTTCTTGACAGTGGCCTAAGCGTTAGCACATCTGTAATTTGTTTTCTTTATTCTTACAAAATATTTTTTTATTATAATAAATATAAATAATTATAACTATTGATTTACATTTTATACGGTAATATCTATCTTTAGATGCTCCATAAGTGTAATAAGACATTTAAATATCGTTAAACAGTGTAATTGATTGTGTGTGTTGTGCCAAAATAATCTTCTAAGAAATAAACAGAAGATAATAGATACAAACAAATTTGTAACTGAATAATAACATTATTAGTTATAATATGTTTAAATATTTATATTGTAATTTATGTACGTTTAAGTATAAATTTCGATTAAAATTATTATTTACGTATATATTATATATAGTATATTATATCTATTACATATCGACCCCCATTCATAGCGCGTATTTCTCCATACAAAGGTTGTCTGGAAGAAATCGCTACCAGCGACAAGACCGCCCATTGTACTTATCATTACGATTCTATGAGTTTTTAGGAACATTATGTGCAATAAAGAATATTCCATATAAACAACATGTAAATCATTAGAACTGAAACAATACGAGTTTTTAGAACTTTCTTTTTTATTTTGCTCCTATTCCGTGTAGTTTTTACAGTTTTATAGTATTACATATTCAATTTTTTATGTTATTACAATTTCGATTAATTATACCATTATAGAAGAAAAGTAACTAAACTTACGTATACGTATAAGTGAAGTGGTGTTTCTTGTTATTAACTCGGTTTAAAACATTAGCAAGGACCTAATACTGTTAGGTTAGTTAATTTTGCTTGTGATTAAGACATGTACGAAATAAGACTGTATCTTAACTTGTAGATATAAAATGTTTGTCTGTTGATTTATTTATTATGACCACAAGACATTCGTATAACATAGTAAAATTACGTAGACTACACAGTGTTATAAACAGCAATTTTATAAATACACTAGTTGACTCGTGCCCAATTCGCAGGGCGTCATTAAAAATATTAATCACAATCAAATATAGCCTATGTAATTAAAGAATAATGTAGCTTTCTACTGGTGAAATATTTTTCAAAATCGGTTCAGTAGTTTACGAGATTACTTTCTCCAAACAAACAAACTTACAAAATTTACCTCTTTATAATATTAGTACATAGATAATACAATATAACGTAGTTTAATCGATTAATCGAGAGCAAAATAATTTATTGTAAATACTTGAGCAGCCAGACTTATAGAAAAGCTTAAAATAGCTTCGATCTTTATAATATTAACTGTAACTAATAAATTATTTTCTGTTCGAATCAGGTATTGTTCGTTAAGTTAATTTTATCAACCCACAAACATCCCACTGCTGATCTCTGACCTGATATGTTTTGAAGAAAACGGGCGTTAGTTAGACATGACGCGTTGCCCAAAATAGATTCGCATTTTATACGTCAACACAATAATTGGAAAATTGTGCTTTAAAAAATTTATTCTTATTCTATATTTAAAGATGACAGAAGTTTGTGAACCTAGCCAGTCCAGCTGGCCGTAGGTAAGAAAAATGTGTGTAAAACCTGATGTACCTCACTCCAGCTCCTGACTTGTGTTGACGTCATACTGGCATCGTGTAAATTGGTTTGAAGTCGGTAGAGCGCTACCAAGTCAGTACTGACTTTAACATTACCGATCGAATAATTTGAAATAAGTCCGCTCCCCAAGTCAGTAGCTGGATTAATGTAAATCAGTCTCTAAACTGGTTTCTATACGCACTACGCGGCCGCTGTATAGTGCCTAATGAAGTATGATTTAAATCCATTTTTTACACGGACCGGATTGCAGCTAGAAGTATATTCATACGGACGTTTAACCAATAAAAAAAAGTAATACAGATATTTCTAGCCTCGACAAGAAACGCAACGGATCAGTCCCCTTAGCGTTGTAGATTGTAGATGTTTATAAGTCAATACTAGTAACTAGTAACGGGCATTTGCCCGACTGGATGGCTACCACCCCTGGTCTAAAGTATGTCGCCATAACAACCTTCAGTTGTGTTCCGGCATTAGTGACCAGGTTCCAGTCTCCCTTAAGAGAGCAGCAGCGCGTTTGTAGCAACTTTGGTGCTGCAAATGTCCATAGGCGATGGTAACCGCTTTCCATCAAGTGGGCCGTCTGCCGGTCTGCTGATCTCCTGCAATAAAAAAAAAAGGTAACCAGGTGAATCGTTCGCCTTTTTAACTAGAAGCGAACATAAAAATGTACATATTTACTATTCAGGTACAATATAAAAATTTTGTTTAAGCAAACCGCAACTCGTGGTAACGATGCAAATAGAAATCGTAAAACAAATTCAAATAACGTTAACAAGAAATGTTTAGTAAGAGTAGAGGATTTAGATTTCGTGCAAGGAAAATAGGAAGGAATTACTTTGTATTCTATTTTTTAAACTAGGAAGTCGTTTATATCGTGTAATAGAGTTGGAATTTATTAATTTCAGATTGGTAGTAAATCCAAAATGGTTTCTTTAGTCTCGATATGTACTTGAAGATTATGTGAGTAGAAAATACTTTGAAATAACTGTCCTGAAACAACTCCTAGACTTGAAATAACGAGCTGAAAATTGAGGACTCCTAAGTTCAGGGTTAGTTAAGTCGCTATTTCAGTAAAAAGGCTTGAGTGATGAGTTGACTGAAGTACTACTCTATTACTACACACAGGTCACCAGTATACTCAGTGTATACAAGGTCAGGTCAGGTCGCCAGGTCCCGGTTGAAGGGGAAGGCCCATGAAATGTTGGCTTGACGTTGTGAAGGATGACATGCGTACCAATGGTCTCAAAACAGGGGATGCTGAAGACCGCGCGAAGTGGAGTAGAAAAAGTAGGAATACGGATCCTGGGCGTCGGAGTGATCTCTCCGAGTGCAACTGGGATTTAACGCTCGGATGGTGATGATGATAATGATGACTCAGTGTACTATAACGCATACATAGGTTTTTAGGATTTCATTGCCATTTTGGCAAAACTGAACCCTTATGAAACCGCCATAGCCAACAGTCGGCGGTTCCGTCTGGGTTTGTTTTCGAAGACATTTGTTTCGGAAACAAATGGGTCTGTATCGATGAAATTTAGGTAAAATATATAATCTACTAGAGTTTACCCCGCGGCTCCGCCGCGCGTCAAACTCTAGTGCGTACCTCTTGTTTTAAGAGCAGGCGTTAATACAGGATATATTGTATTGTATTTTTATGTTGGTGCTATTTGCCCTCGGAAGATTTACTTCATTTTATATCGCAAACTATCCCATCTACCGGGATGAATAGTATCTATGTCCATTTTCGGTATTCAGACAGACAGATCGAGTGAAAGTCGCATTTTTTTAAAGATTATGAATTTTTATATCTATAAACTTGATAAATGATTGGTCCCCCATACAAACTTTAATACCCTATTTCAACCCGTTCTAGTTTTATTTATATAACTAAATATTGTGTAAACTACACAAACGACCAAAACTACCAAACGTACTGAAACTGCCGAAACTACCAAATTACCAACCAAAACTACCAAATCTACCAACTAAAACTACCACAACTAATTAAACTACCACAACTATCAAAACTACCAAAACTACCACAACTATCAAAACTACCAAAACTACCACAACTACCAAAACTACCACAACTACCAAAACTACCACAACTACCAAAACTACCACAACTATTAAAACTACCCAAACTACCAAAACTACCACAACTATCAAAACTACCACAACTATTAAAACTACCAAAACTACCACAACTACCAAAACTACCACAACTATCAAAACTACCGCAACTACCAAAACTACCACAACAATCAAAACTACCACAATTATCAAAACTACCAAAACTACCACAACTATCAAAACTACCAAAACTACCACAGCTATCAAAACTACCACAACTACCAAAACTACCACAACTATCAAAACTACCACAACTATCAAAACTACCAAAACTACCACAACTATCAAATCTACCAAAACTACCACAACTACCAAAACTACCACAACTATCAAAACTACCACAACTATCAAAACTACCACAACTACCAAAACTACCAAAACTACCACAACTATCAAAACTACCGCAACTACCAAAACAACCGGATATACCATATCGATCAACCAAAACTACCAAATCTACAAACCAAAACTACCACAACTATCAAAACTACCAAAATAACCAAATCTACCAACCAAAGCTACGATAACTATCAAATCTACAAACCAAAACTACCGCAACTACCTAAACTACCACAATTACTAAAGCTACCAATCAAAAGTACCACAACTACCAAATCTACCGAAACTACCAAATCTACAAAACAAAACTACCACAACTACCAAAACTACCACAACTACCAAAACTATCACGACTACCAAAACAACCGAAACTACGAAAACTACCAGCATAAACTACCGAAAATAGCAAAACTACCAAAACAACTAAATTAAACAAAACTACCTAAACGACCAAATTGACCCAAATAAACAAAATGACGAAAATGGCCAACCACAAATAAAAAACCTATCCTAGTTTCCGGGATAAACTTTACATAAATCTATCCCAAAATCTATCCCAGTATCCGGGATGAAAAGTATCCCTTGGCCACCCTCGGTATTCAAATTACATATGTACCGAGTATCAGCCAAACCAATCCAATAGTCTTTCCATAAAAGGATAACAAACAGAGAGACAAATATACTTTTATCCCGGAAACTATCCCATTTTCCGGGATAAAAAGTATCCTATGTTCATTCTCGGCATCGAAAATATATATATACTGAGTTTCAGCCAAATCGGTCCAGTAGTTTTTACGTGAAAACGGAACAGACAGACAGACAGACAGACAGACAGACAGACAGACAGACAGACAGACAGAGTTACTTTCGCATTTATAATATTAATAGGGATAAACCGCTATATAATGATGTAGTGAAACTGCGAAAGAGCTAAAAAATAAGAGGCGGTTCTTAAACGTGTAAATTAATAACTAAAAATTCTTGACAAATCGTAGCACTGTACTTTATGACTTTTCTATTTATGTATAAGCAAGTCTAGGTGGCGAAATATTAACTCTCAAAATCCTAACTATTATGTCCGGCCTCTACGTACGTCTTTAATTGCGTAGTGAAAAATACTGAAAAAGTCTTAAAAATACTTTCAAAGGAAATTAGTTCAAAAATCGACTGGTGATAAATTCTGAGAAATTTGATATTTTCAACTAAATGTTCACTTAGGATGTCATAGCCACATGAGAGAACCAGAAAATATTCGTGTGTTCAATTTGCACATCACAGTCATATACTCCTTGCGATTTCTGTCATATAATCCATAGCCGGAGTCGTCTGGACGAGATCGCTCTAAAGCGATAAGGCCATCCATTGATCCTGCATTTACTGTTTAGTGAGATTACTGTAAATTGTCTATTTTATGAGCATGTGGTGAACAATGAAGTGTATTCTACCTATCTATTCATTGCTTCTACGGACCTTCATTGTGTGTCCGACACGCATTTGGCTGATTTATTATCAATTTAGTCTGTTCTTTAAAACAAACGTTTTAAAGAATGTAAAAGTACTATAATACTATTTCCCGATTTCAAAGATCACAAACGAAATACATGGGTAGTTTGTGTGCACAGCGGTAAGTGTTTTACCCAAAAAGCCGCTTTACGTTTGATGCGAATTACGTACATATGTATGTATTTAAATTGAGACATCTAAATGTTGTTTGATGTAACTGCTGTCGAACCTGATTTAGATACCGATGCTCCATGTTTATTACGTATAAATAAATTTTAGCTAGAATTCTCGGAAGATATTCAATTTCTTCCCCTCGAAGATTCTTAAAGGTCACATTTAATTATTAAAATAATAAATTTTTTAATCAAGAAAATATGTAAGATACAGGCATAGCCATTTAAGGCCCGTTAATTTTAAGAATAGAATTCCATTGATAAGTATGCAAATAAAAATGGATATTTAAAAAAATATATCGATTATAAACATCGATGTTGAGACCAGATTGACATACCGTTATTTGTGAGCGATGTTTGATAATAATGACTTTTTCACAATTTCCTACTACGTAGGTAGTTCCAAACTTAATGGCGGTGGCACACTTCTTCTTCTGATTTTTAATTAAATGGACTCAAATGACAGCTGCGGTCGACCTTTTTTTTATTCATAAGTGAGTTGAATCAACCGCTCAACCAATACGAGTTTGATCCTACAGAATTTCTATAGATATTTAATAGGATTCAACTTACAGTGGTGAGTTTCTCCAAGCTTGCAACATAAGAAAGGTCGTTCGCAGTTGTAATTTTAGTCCATTTTTTTTTTTAACAAAAACAAATCCGAATTCCAAGTAAAAAGCAAAAATAAATATTTAACCGACTTCTTTCTACAACATCTTGAAGTCGGTGCCAAGTAAAACATAAAACATAATAACAAATTTTCAAAATATAGTAATTTTTATGTTTTACTTCGCACTGACTTCAAGATGTTGTAGAAAGAAATCGGTTTTGTTTTTGTTAAAAACAAATGTTTTGACTTTTAATTTGCGCAAATACTTGAATAGCTTTAGAAATAATATATTAAGCGCCTGTAGAAATTATAGTACTGGCACACGTATACAAGGTTGCTATCTCATTATTCGATGTAGACGCTCGTCAACAAGGTTTGCTCTTGATTTTCTTGGGATCCGTTCATCAGATCCTGACTTGTTGACTAGGGGACTACCTCAGAAGTATAGAAAATCGGATAAAAAAAATTGAAAATCGGCCCAGAGAAATCGCGTAACATGTATATAAAAAAATTAAGCACCTGTAGAAAATATAATACTTGCATGCATATATAAACTTTTTTCTAATAATGTAGGCGCTCGGCGTTCTTTAATAAGGATTACTCTCGATATCCTTAGAATCCACTCACCAGATCCTGACTTGGTAACCATGGCACAACCTCAGGAGTATATACTTACGAATAAAGTAAAAAATGAAAATCGCTCTACAATTGACGATGATATCGTGTAACAAAGAAGTTGGTTAACAAATTTCACGGGTTTTTCTCGACTTACTCATCATATCACTATACGACTCATCAGATTCTGACACGGTAACAATGGGACCAATTCGGGAGTATACCCTTTCGATTAAAAGAAAAAAAATCAAAGTCACTTCACAATTGACGGAGTAATCGAGTAACGACCATACAAAAAAAACATACAGACGAATTGACAACCTCCATCTTTTTGAAGTCGGTGAAAAATCAGAGTATAGTAAAAAATATGTACTCGTATACTCCCAGTGCATATGGCTGTATAACGAGAATCTAATTCGAAATTGGACCACATTTACAGATTAAAATAACATACAATCGGTAAACAACACAATTTTGCTACCTGTCTACTGATAATTAATTAATAAACTAGTAGATCATTTAAATTATGTAGCCAGTTCCAAACTTAAGTAGGTACATAACAATATGGAGGAAGAATATTAAAATCGTCCAACACCTAAAGGGGCTCTGGTAAGCTTTTATCTTACAGATTGACTAGCCATATAATATATTGATTATTTGAATATTAGTATTCAAATAACCAATATATTCCAACAAAAGCCACGTCTGACATTTAGTTTGTGCGCAAACAAACTTTGTTGACGTTGCAACTCAGTACACAGGTGAGGAGAACGACGTCATTTCGCGCCCCATTCATAGCTATGTCACTTCACACATGTTTTTGTTCCTTTTGTAATAACTTCACGATATGAAATCAGCTTTTCTTCATACATGCATATGTAAATCGTTTACATTAAAATATATATAATGTGAAAGTGAGTTTATTTGTAGTTTGTTCATCATAAAATTTGATGTATATGTAATTTCGATAACGTGGATATATGGAGAACACATTCTCAATGTCTACACGAGCAAAGTGAAGAAAATAAGACCATTGTCATGTTTGATATACATATAATCATAAATTTATGATCATCATCCGAGCGTTACATCCTGGTTGCGTTCCAAGCGTTTGCTTCGACACCCAGAGTCCGCTTTCCTACCTTTTCTTACCCACTTCGCGCGGTCTACGGCATCCCTTGTATTCAAATCAATCGTACACGATTTTTCAAATTCCCGAAGTAGTTTCATGATCACCAAGTCGGGATCTGATGACTAGATTGAATCCCAGGGCTATCAAGCATAACCCTTGTTAAAGAACGCTGTGCGCCTAAATTTTTGAAAAATATCTTGTATGCGCGTGTAACTATTACATTTTTTACAGGCATTTAATTTTTTATATGCATATTACGCGACTTTTTCGTCATTTGTCGGATCTATTTTGATTTTTTTTTTGTCTTTATTCCTAAATATGTATACTCCCAAGGCAGTCCCATTGTCACCAAGTCAGGATCTGATTTATGGATCGCAAGGAAATCGAGAGCAACCTTTGTTGAAGAGCATATACACCGAAGAGTGAGATGGCAAATTTGAATACGCGTGCCAGTTGTACGTACAATTTCTACAGGTGTTTAATATATTATTTCTAAAGCTATTGAAGTGTTTGCGCAACTAAAATGTAAAAAATATTTAAAAACGAAACCGACTTTTTTCTACAACATCTAGAAGTCGGTGTCAAGTAAAACATATTAATTACTATATTTTCGCAATTTGTTGCTGTTCTTTTGTGTTTTAATTGGAATCGATCTCTAGATGTTCTAGGAGGAAGAAGTCAGTAAAATATCTATTTTTTGGTTTTTAGTGTGAAGTCGGTTTTGATTTTGTTAAAAAATAATTTGTTAGTTTCGCTTTTTCATTTCATCGAGTTTCAAATCACAACAATTCAAAAGAAGTTACACTTCAAAAATGAATGACAATGATGTACGTTTATCTTTAAGAAAATAAATCGTTACCGTTTCGAAAAGTACGCGAAAGCTACAATAAAAAATCAAATTGTTAAATTTTCGTCACTGAAAGTTACTCATAAGCAAAAATAACTAATCGATTTATTTTGTACGAGGTGTCTTAATCTATACAGATAAATAAAATTTAAGTGTCTGTTTGTAATGCCAAAATAACAGCTTTTTACTAATTGCATACGAAAATATATAGGGTACTTACAAAAAGTCAATTTTTAAAATGTTTATCTGTTTTTTTTTATTGCGTGAGTTCAGCAGACAGGCAGATGGTCCACTTGATGAAAAGCGGTTACCATTGCCTATGGACATTTGCAACACCAAAGGTGCTAGAAATGCGCTGTTGTTCTCTTAAGGGGGACTGGAACCTGGTCACTAATTCCGGAACACAATTCAAGGTTGTTATGGCGGCATACTCTAGACCAGGGGTGGTAGCCATCCAGACGAGCAAATACCCTACCACCTGGCTGTGGTTTGTTTTGTCGCCTCTTACGACAGGCTGCCTGGCCGCAGGAAATTGTACTCTTTCTCCGTTCCTGCACGGATAAAAAACGGCACTGTTTGAATGTACCGGCTAATCTCTGAAACGGCTGGACCGATTTTGACGGGACTTTCACTGGCAAATAGCTGATGTTATAAGGAGTAACTTAGGCTACTTTATTTTTTATTTTAGAATTCTGCGAAAAGAAATTCCACACAGTTAGTTGTATAAGGTCACAGCTAGTTGTGTAATATAATTGTATAATATAATTGATTAAACTGCAGACTACCGCCTATTTGTTTATAACAACAAATTTTACGACCTATTTTCTAAAAAAAATTAGAAGCCCTAACCCAGTACTTATAACTAGTAGGAGCATATTCCAGTACACGAATGAATTACAATTTAGGTATAAACTTTATTAACAAATGACAACCAATGAGCAATTTGGGCTACCTACAGAAGGCGGTGACCTAGGCTCAGTATTCTACTTAGTTTTGAGGGATTGTAGGTACAATATAATTAAGTTAAGTTTTTTTTATTGTATTAGTTTATAATGTCTTAGTTTATTAAATATGTAAAGGTTAATATAATTAATTACTACATGAAGAGATATGTCAAATATCTACTTAGACAAAAGTTTGCAACAGGCACATTTCATCGACAATTAAACAGAAAACTATATGTTTTTGTAATATATTTTACTTTTTATTATATTATATAATCCTACTCACTACGGATTATGTGTATAACGTTGTTTGCCATACGTTTCAAATTAACCGATATTAAAGTCACAATGTACTAAATGTGTTCAAATATACACTCGCGACAGACGAGATAGCTTAGCATTCATCATGACGTGATGTGACCTATACATCTAACATACAGCCGGCCAGAATGATTAGCAAAAGAACCGTGCAAAAATGTTATCAACTAAAGAAGTTACATCAATTTCTACGTTGGTGTCGCTAAAACTCGAGAACGGCTGGACTGATTTGACTAATTTTGGTTTTGAATTATTTGTGGAAGTCCAGGGAAGGTTTAAAAGGTGAATAAATATGAAAAAAATGCTTGGAATATAGTAAAAACAACAATTTCGCTTTCCCTTAAAAACTATTTTTACCTGTTAAACATTTGATGTTTGTCCCGTCGTTTAGAAATCAATTAAATTTAAAAGTCATTCAGAAATCAAATTAAATTTAAAAGTGAAGTTTTTTTTTGGTTTTGAATGTCAAACGTTTGATGTTCGTTCCGGTTAAGTTTTGACCACATTTTTTTACTAAAGTTGAAACATTCTGCAATTATCATTCAGCTTTTTTATTTATTGATTCTGAGGCGGTACAAAGTTTGCCGGGTCAGCTAGTCTTTATATAATTATATAGTTCTGTCCGTTTTTTTTATCTTGGTAGTGTTTTTTATTATTTACTGTAGTATATGTATAGTCCGCCTTACCGATTTCGGTAACGGCGAACCTAACATGTCATTGTTGCGCCGCCTGTGTACCCTAATGTGGCTGGCCAGACCAAATTTGTTTTTAAATTCCCGACGATGCATCGCACAATGTACTTGGCCAGCGGCGTTGTACGTATAGCTATAAAAGGGCTTAGGTCGCTCTTTGCGAATTTGACGTTTTGTATTTAAATCTTATAAGCGTTTCTCGTCAAAAGGCTTGACCTTTTTAAAGATCATGGATCGCCAAGAGACCTGTCCTCCTATTTTGTCAGTTTACTGTAGTATAAGACAGCAGACAGGCTGACCGCCCACCTGATGGAAAATGCTTACCGTGGCCTATGGAGAATTGCAAGGTCAATGGTGCTACGAACGTTCTATCGGCCTCAGGGGGAAGAGGGGTACTGGAATCTGCCTATTCAAGCATTTTTTTCCATTCCTGCTTGGATATGAAGTATAAGTTCATGAGTATTGAAGTTTTAGAATAAACTTCAAGCAAATTCCTCAGTTAAATTACAGGCCATTAAATGACGCCAAGCAAAAGACTTTTTATGGAAGCTCGAAAAGGCATATTTTATTATTAAATACAGCTGAGATTTAACGTAAACGCACATTATTCTGGATTAAAACAATAGTTAACTATTTTTAATTTTTATAAGTATTAATAAATTTAATAATAATTTACATAAGCGTCCCTTCACTATGCTCTATAGTTTACAGCATAACAAAAAGCTAAATTCTAATTTGAAGCTAATTTTTTTAGTCAAATAGTTAATTTAATCGACAATCAAAACCGAAAACTGTTTATAGGAAGAAAGTGAAACTACTTTCTCCTATTAAATGTATATATAATTAAGAAATAATAAACTACAATCAATGTATTGTCGTAAGCTTCGCAGATTACTGATTTAAGATCTTTATACGTTTGATCCACCACTAACTTTGGGTTTAATATACCAACTCCGGCATTTCTGATACTTAGTCAAAGGACCGTGGTTTTCAATGAAAACTCTATATCGTACTATAAACTGATAAGGCCTGTAAATATTTAATATCGAAAGTCTATGTTTATACTATATTCAATTTGCATCTTCGACTTTTAAATGCCATGGCAAATGGGTTATATTACCTTGGTTACTAATATAAATATAAAATATGTATTTTCTGAATGGCAATTTACATAGCATATTCGTACGTGAAGTAAATCATAAACACAGCATTTTATTACCTAGTGAACAGAGATTATGAGGAAACCTGTTTGAAATGCTTTTACTACACTCCACTATAGAGATTTAATTTATAATTACTTTATTGGAGGCACATCATATATACTTACGATAGTGAAAAAATAGAATTATGATATCTATTCATAAATTATTCAAATAAGCTATCACGTTTCTCATAGTCATCGAAACTACGTTAAGACGTTAGATTTAGTATGAGAGTAAAAACATAAATCATTTTAAGTTTTATATCAGAATCTTACAATCATATACTGGTTGGTACATATACTTATATATAGGTAGTTGACCACAAAATTATTATCTTTTTTATACTACAAATAATGCAATTAATTAAACTTTTTAGGACTTCTGCACGCCAAATATGAGAAGATTAGCTTCTGCCCGCGACTTCGTCCGCGTGGAATAGTTAAAAAAAATTTAGTTAAAAAAACCCCCCGATTTTTAAACATTCTTCATTGGTGCTCCGCTCCTCTTGGTCTTATAGCCTTCCTCGATAAATGGGCTATCTAACACTGAAAGAATTTTTCGAATCAGACGAGTACTTCCTTAACGCGTTCAATCAATCAAGCAAACAAACAAACTCTTCAGCTTTATATATTAGTATAAGATATTGTCATCACAGTATTATTTAGAGTAAAACATGCTTTTTATCTATAAAACTTAAATTTTTGCAAATAAATATTGCCAACGTAAAGGCCCCGTTAACGGGATATAAAATGGAGTGTTGTTGGCAATATTGCTGAATATATTCACTAGTAATATAGCCGGCTTTTATAGTTACAACAAGGTACTGCAACATTATTGAAAACATCTTGCGGCATACCGCATAATAGATATATTCCAGCTACTGTATCGCCGAATAATTGAGCCCGTACACATGAAGCAAGTTGAGGCTATTACGCACTTGATAGTTGTAATATGGCTTATAAAAATTCTATATTGGAATATCAATTAATTTGACATAATTTGTTTGTTAAATCTCGACATGCATCTACTTGACTTTACTTTTATGTTGAATGTATTTGTTTAAAAAGTTTAATATGTTTTCTTTATCTTCGTCGGTTGATTTCTTTATATAATAATAATAATAATTTGGGGTCCATGCAGGGAGTGGCGAGTCACCGTCTGCCCATTTTTCCATGTTCCCCGAACATTGCTACGGGCAGACGCCATAGTCCCCATATCACCAGACCCTTAGTAACACTAGCATTTCACTCTAATAGCTCGGTACTTTATATTCTCATTTCTCACAATAGTCCTACACTGGCCGGGGCTAGTCCTAGGGTGCATTATTATATGGTGTAGACAGGGATAGTCGCCGGTCAGTATCACGCCACATTTACATTAAATTTGTCCAGGGGCCTCTATGTGTTGGCCTTCCCATGGCCCCACGCAAGCCCTCCAAAAGTCCGGGCCATTTTTATGGCCTGTGGTCTTCAAAGACATACATGTATAATAATAAACGTTATTTTAGTAAAAAACGTAAGTCAAACGTCAGTTATAAAAGATAATTGAAGATTGTAATACATTAGTATGTTGAATGTTATAACCGTGTGTCACGTTGTTATCCAGTGAGCGCATTAGCAACTCTGACAGTCCATTTATCTTATTTGCTGCTCGGTTAATTAAGCCCTCCCGCAGAGGTGGTTGCTGATTTATTAAATCCAAAAATATCACCTTTAAAAATAATCCAAAATCAATACACAATCATTATAATCCGTTTGCTAAATATTTAAACAGACAGATAACACTTATTTCGGAAAAATAATATTGTAAATTATGTTTTTTTTTTCATAAGCAAAGAAAAAAAATAGTCGTGTTAGTAACTTTCAATTATGTAATTTGTATATCTAATTGTTTAGAATGGCAACATTCTTAAAATAACATTATTAAATAATTTATAAACCTACGTCACTAGACAGTAGTCGTAACCTTAGATAAAAATAATAGATTTTAAAACCCTTGAAACATTACCCATACATACCCAATATATTTGATACCTAACGTACCTTATACATAAGTTATTTAATTATTTGTTAAAGTTTAAAACCAATTCGAAAGTAACCAGGATTTAACTTCGATTGAATATAACAAATCCCACATTCGATACTCAGAAACAGTTTTCTGGTATTTATTATATATTACAAATACTAATAAATTCACAAGCACACAATAAGTATTTTGTTATTCTGAAGTGCACTCGTTATTTGTTATATGTAATAGTATTACCCCAGAGTTGTTAGTTGAATATCACCTAACACCTTGTAAGCATACCACATTTACTAAACACGTTGATTACAATCTGTTTACTCTCAGTGCGTAGGGTTGTGTACCGAATTAGAGACTAATTGGAATTGCGACCACTTGCACAGATTGAAATAACAGACAGTCAGTGACCACCGTGATTCAAATGTCTGTGTCGTGATAATCAGTATAGTAACGATCAATTAAACTGTTTACCCATCAAGGTAAAAGCGTAACAGATTAAATCTTCCGTAAAAGTATTAAAGTTTAACTGGCACATAGAAAAAATATAACACTTAATAAGTGTATGTATACATTGTATATCCTTAGAAGATCATTTTGGTACACACACGCACACACGCAATTTAATGGTGTTTAAATGTCAAAGAAAGATAATAATAATTGTCTTCTATATCACTGTACAGCAGTGTGGTGGAAGTATGAAAAAGTAAAACTTGGAGATGATACTTTGTACATATTAGGGCTGAATAGTGTTCAGTGAATATATGTGGGAACGTGGTAATAAGTAGAAGTAGAATAAATATTCCTAATAAATCTTTGTAATATTTTAATTCTTGTTTACAATACGTCTTACAGTCTTAATCCATTTTTCTAACGTCTTCAACTGACATCTTAAAAATACAAAGCAGTTCAATCTATTTATTTACTACAAATTGAACAAATAGTTAAATTATTCAAATATCTCACATATACAAGATGGCCAGAACAGTGACGTTCAAAGGAAAAAATTAGTTAGATTACATGAAGGGGTACTCGAATTACCCGCATGTATGTTTTACCAAAATTTTTATATTTCGAGCTTAGATCATAAACATGTTATATATATCTCAATGATTTCGAGTTATTAATTGTTGAGATTTTTCCCAAATTTAACGTTTCTAATATTAGATTTATGTGTTAGTTCCATTTTTGACTTTGTACATATTCGTCTAATTTGTACAAATTGTTTTCTGTTACTTAAATAGGAATTTAAGAGTTTTAAAACGTTTCCCCTTACTCCATACGTTTTGAACATGTTAAGTTATGATTTTGTGATTGACGTAGTCCAAAGTCTTTGTAAGGTCCATATATAAAGCACAGACGCTTTCTTTGTTTTCAAGGCTAGTCATAACTGTAGACTTTCATGTAAACTAACTTCATTTTTCTTTGGAACGTCACTGATATAGCCAGCCTGTATAACATTCCTGTGTAGTATTATTAGATAGGCATCGATTGCAGTTATCAAAGTTAGATTTGTGAAGAGTTAGATTCTTATCTGAAAATGAAAAAAAGAATATTACGTATCAATTTTTTTTTGCAAAATAAGCCGTACATACTGTTAGTATATTATAGTTTCGTTCTTTTATAAATATTAGATGAGCTATATGAATATTGTTAATAATGTAATGTTATGATATGAAAAAAAAACATATATTAAAATTCTTGTTTTATTTGATAGTTTTTTTTTTATAAAATTTTAAGCTACAAAGATTACAAGTTCGCTGGAATTTGTAGATACTCGGGACTTACATGTGTGTGAGCCAAATTTCATATTTATATCTACAGTTATTCCTAAAATAATCAACTAGAACACGCTGACACACCTTTAAGCGTGAATGCTTAAAATTGAGACAAATACCTAGAAATATGTACATAATATGTTAGTAAGTTATTTAAATAATGGCCCCCCTAAGTTGTTGTGTAATTCTATAAAATTTCCCATATTCGTTTAAATATCTTTGATGGTTAATCGGTATAAAGCGCCTTTAAAGAGCTCCTAATTTTCGCCATTGGGTTTCCACCCCTTAAAGCTTCTCATTTTCACATAAAGGTCTATGATAGTTAGTTAGTTAAAATCTGTTTCATTTATTTAAAATATTAAAAATACCCATTACAACTTTCTTCGTGTCTATATTACTATACACCTATACAGACATATAAAATTGAAGTGTCTGTTTGTAATGTCAAAATAAAAATGTGAAAAAATCAGGGGGGATAATTCGGACCAGAAGATTCCGAAAACGCAATTTTTAGAATTTTTGTTTGTCTGGATGTTCTAGCTAATGTCTGGAACGGCTAGACCGGTTTTGACGACACTTCCATTGGCAGATAGCTTGTGTTATAAGAAGTACTTAGGCTACTTTTTTTTAAGGTACCGCAATAAAAAATTCTACGCGGACGAAGTCGCGGGCACAACTAGTACATATATAAAAATCAATTGATGTTTCCAAGTCTTGATAAACTCAAAAATAGTTTTACCGATTTTGATGAAATTTTGTGTGTGTGTTTGAGTGGTTTATAGATAGATTGGAATTGGTAGGTGGCGCTGAAATCGGATTCTAGATTTTTATTTTTTCAGAACAGTGACTGCCGGGCCCACTACATTATAAATATTGTATAATATTGACAACTTCTAAATACATTTCCGTTCCTTTGCGGCAAAGTATCAAAGTTCTTAAGTAATCTCGGTCCGAGTTCAAACTTTGTAATAAAGTAACGACGCTTACAAGGACTCTTTCAGGATTCATGAAAGCGTGCAGACATTTTTTAGTTGTTCACGCTAATTTAAAATTTGGAATTTTCCATTGAATACTAAACTTTTGGACTTAATTTTTTCTTTGGTATTCGCGATTTTTAGACGTAGTATATATTATTTATTACCTAAGCATATTTGCTAGATTTCTAAATTCGTTTTTTAAGCCCTAACACATTAAGTGACAATTAGATCACGTCTCAATAGAGTAAATAGAAGGTATGATAAATAAAGTGAAGTGTTAAAATAAAACAAGTTGAGAGTAGGCGAAAAGAACTTTAGCATAGTAATGCTATGCTTTTTCTCAACACACATTTTTACTGTATTATTATTATATTATATTTTTAATGTACTCGTTTGTATAGTAAAAATGTTTAATTAAAATCAAGCAAAAATACATAATTGTTATAAAACAATTGTTACCCTAAAATGGTTACTTACCATACTTGTGGCGTGAGCGTACACCACAGTAAAATCTTTAACAAAATTTAGACAATTAAAAATTTGAATAGGGAATTCCATTATATATTTGCACATATATTAACAAATTGTTGAAAAATACAAGGAATATCAATAGTACAGTAAAAAACGTACTCTGAAAATACTTCGAAATTAATTTATTGCTCAGAGGACGCCACAAAACATTATATAATACTCTAGGTGTTTTATATAAAAATACTCCACTAAATATCAACCAATTTCTTTTCACTCAAAACCATGAGTACTTGTAAACCACAGATCCGTAACTTGCAAAAGTTAACCTATTTTCTAATGGCAACAATTTACATATACAAGATATGCTAATATTTATGCATATTATAATATTGTTATAATTTGGGCCACCTGCATACCTATAAACAAAGGACATTTACTACCTGCCGGCGTTTGAGCTGATAACATTCAAAGTATTTATGACTATCTTCTTTTGTTTACTTTGTGTTTAAAAGTTGTAATTAGAAAAACAGTCCATTCTGTATTGTCATCTTTTATAGCAGTCATTAGACAAGTATGTCAAACTGATTCTAAGAAATCCGATCTACACGGGCTGGCGGCCGTATTGTATCATCGGTGCAGTATAAAGCAATCGCCCAGTGGAGAGATCGGAGTCAAAGCGATAACACAAGCGAGCCAAGACGCGTGTACATTTGACGGACTTTGCGCGTGTTATTGAATTGTGCATTACATTTGTACTAATTGCGTCCGGTTATATTTGTACCTGTGTTATACGTGCTTACATAGTTATAATAAATTCTATAGTAATTCCAACGGCATTTAATTCGAGTCCTATAACTCGTAACAATATAATTATTATTAATAATTTTTACCTGTGCACGAACGGTGAAAGGATGCAATTTTCTGCGGCCGGGCGGCCTGTCGTAGGAGGCCACAAAACAACCCACAGCCAGGTGGTAGGACATTTGCCCGATTGGATTGCTACCACCCCTGGTCTACAGCATGTTGTGTGTTATGTTCTGGCATTAGTGACCAAGTTCCAGTCTCCCTCAAGAGAACAGCAGCGCATTTGTAGCACATTTGATGTTGCAAATGTCCATAGGCGATGATAACCGCTTTATATCAAGTGAGTCGTCTGCCTGTCTACTGAACACCTGAAATTAAAAAAAGTTACATTTATATATACATAACATCTGTACCAAATGACTTGTAAATCCATTATTTTTCATTGCCATGAAGGAAAAATAAGCAGATGTCATAATGAACATATTTTTTTTAAAGGAGGGCATAATCCTATAAATAAACCTAGCTTAAAAATAAAAATTAAAAAAAACCCTGTATCAAAATCCTTCCAGCCCCACCAGACTACTGTCGCTGGGCATTGTACCTAGAAGGCTGGCAGCATTATCTCGCTGGATACAGAGGCTAATCCTTTGAGCGAGGTAAGCTCTAGCCTTCCGGTCTCTTGTTGTATCAACCAGACGTTTTTTAATATTTTTAAATAATTTGTGGCCACTTGGCCCCCATGGGCCCAAAGTCTCCACCCCAAACGGCTTAAATATGTAACCTGTTCCAAGGTTTGCATATTTTAGCCGTTTGAGATTTTCGGCAGAAGTGGCAGTGCGTTTTTTATATTGATATCCATACCAATATATACATGTATGTATGTGTTGTATATATTTTTATTTTATTTTTATTTGAAGCATAAACAGGGTACTTTCCAAAATTTGTTTAATAATAATTGATAATTAAATATATACAGGCACATTCTTTTTAGTAAATGTAGGAGGCCTTTATCCGTAGGTAATAGCCCTAACATGTTATTCCCAGAAATTATATAAAAAATCGATGTCTATTTTTATATATTATCACTCCAAATAGCTCATTAGATAACCTTTTTATTTTTATAATTAATGTGTTTAATACTCTCCAATAACATTGTGTGATGAAGAATGTAAATTCCATCTGTAATTACCTAGAATTGATGCAGCTTGACTTTCAGCTTTTGTCACAATATCTAGTGAATTTGAACCACGTCATGTTGTGTATGTAATAACAGGGTGTGTCCAATGTCCATGCAAAATTGTGGGCCATTCACCGCTCATGGAGCATTTGAATTTACGTTTTGTTCGCTACGAACAGTAATGTAGGCAATTTATGGTCCTCCATCATATTTTGGAGTCGCTTCGAATTTTTGCTTTCGAATCAGTGTTGAATTTTATGCTAGATATCGTATTATGATACAATATACATGATACTATCTATGTATAACTACTATTATGAATACAAAAGTAATTCTGTTATGCTTTCACAAAAAAACCACGGGCCGGTTTTGCTACAATGTGATTGATATATGTAGTCACAATACCGGGAGTGGACATTAAATATTTTTTATCCCGGAAAATAGAATAGTTTTTGAGGGAAGGATCAGACTTTTCTGAGGTCAAATAATGCATAAATAATGAAGTTAAATGCAATGCAACCTGTTTCTGAAGTAATATGGAAATTCATTTGAACCAGAAAATGCTTGCAGGGGATTTGGATCGGAACTTTCTTACCCACTATTCGTACCCACGTCATTGGACTGACTTACGGATACTTTACTCTTTAATTACCACGAGTTTTCATCTATCCCACTCTCGGGCTTGTATATATATAATTGTAATTTATTTTTATAATAAAATAAGTATAGTACATTGGTGTCCTTAGGCCTAAGCCTTTAATGCTATAAAGCTGAGCAGCAGAGCAAAGAAGCCAGAATAAAACAAAGACTTGAGAGAAAACAGGCTGAAGACAACGACAATGACGCAGGAGGTCTGCTGTAATGCAGCTGGAATTGATGATTCTGTGTAAGTTGAAAAAAAAAATTTCTTCACTTTTATAGTACATAAATTTTAGACGCGTTTTTCTCAAAACTACTTTTTCAAAGTCCGTGTTCCCTGCCATTTAAAAACTGCTTGACCGATTCATTTCAAACTTTGCACATATTTTCTACTTATAAAATACCTCCCCCCAACGTTTAGTTATTTTTTTTACATTAAGGGTGTTTCACACCTACAAAATGGCGGCATTTTTCGTGGAAAATAACAGTTCACACTTTAGAAGGCCGCCAAATATTTTTAAATTAAAAAAAATGATCGGAGAACGTTTGGGGGAAGATTTGATTATTACTTGACTAAATTTTTATGGTTTTTAATTTTCAGATAATTTCCGGCCAAGTTATAGTGAACACCGCAAATTGTTTTTTTTCCCAAAACGTTCTGGGGAAAGCTCTGTTACCGGCTTATGCTTCAATATTTTTGCATGATAAAATTTCACAACATTGTCAAAAGTATGCTCAATAATGTACAAAAGGTTCGAATAAAATTGCTCAATTCATATTTGAGAAAAAAATCGCATAAAAAGTGGTTTTTTTTTACGCTGAAACCCTAACCCCTCCCTTAAGCCTAAGTTACGTGCGAAGGAATTGCGCGCTACAAATAAATATATTATTACTTCAGCTGTGTTAGTTAATAAAAATCAGTTTTAATTACTTTGTCCTAGATTTCTGTGATTGTCACTGTAAAGTGACCTTATCTAAAATCATTTTGGAAAATCACTGAATAATTTACATACTTGTCGTACATGAATTCAAGATGTAATAGATGCAGTCAAACCTGCACAGCACACTTGGACTCGTATTATAGCTGTATATGTATAATATAGTATTAAAATTAATTTTAATGAGAAGTAAGATTATTATTTCTGGCTTTTTAAGCATACTAAATGTCTTATCCCGGTTATTTCAATATATATTTCACTTATTACGCACCGACATTATAGGAAAAGATGTAATAGAATAATTAAGACTTAATAAGATTTTAGTTCTCACATTCAGCCTAAAATTAGTTAGAATGATAAACTTAACAGGACGTAGTATATCTTACCAATTACCAGGTATATTTCGTCAGTCTTTTATTTCGTATCTCTTTTGTTCGCTTAGTGTCTCGATATCATTTACTATCTAAATGAGTTCATATTCCTAATCAGCAAGAAGTATAAATTCATTGAACCTAAATAGGTTATGTGCCTATATGTGCCTATTTTAACTGTTTCATTTGACTTTTGAATTGTTCAATGTTAATTTGACAATAACTTCATACATGTAATGTTAATTTTCTACTAATGGTAAGGTAAAAGAAAGGACAGCAAGATACAGAAACCTTGCTATAGATGGAACAGCTGACTCATTGCCTCACTCGCTCAATCATTCGCTTACTAACTAATTCACTCACTCACTAGATTCCCTCACTCGATTATGAATATTTGACATATTTAGAATTAATTTATTTGCAGAAAACATAAGCAAACGAGCATGCATGCGCAGATTGTATTAAGTGTTGTATAATTTCAGTCAGACTTTCCCATCGTGACAAATGTTTAAAACTGGTAGTAAATATCTAATAATAAGATTATGTAATTATATATTACTGATACGATTTATATACAAGATAGATCGTGAGTGCCCACGCATTAGTATAATATTACAAAATTCAATTCAATATATAATAGATATTCAAATCAAACAAAGCAGTAAATATTTTAATAAGAGATAGATAACCGTAGTGTCAAAATCATTTCAATTACCACGATTTTCTTATAGCATTTTATCACTGAAATAATTTTTAAATATATTTTAAATAACATTAAGTTTTGGTAAGTACTATAAGCGCAAACTAAACAGGAGAAAAATTAATGCATAGGCTTTTTGATTTCATACCTATCTTCTTGTGAAGCTATACATTTTACATACTACGTAGTAGAGTAGGCGAGAAGCTCTTCTTTATAAGTTATTAATCATTATTATTCGGTATTTTACCAAATGATAAAAAATAAGCTAACGACCACTAATTAATTATAAAAAAACCGTTCCTAATTAACGTTTGGTTTTTTATGCGACACACTTCTCAGGCGTATATTAATAACTAATAACTAGTTGTGCCAGCGAATTCTTTCCAGCGAGATTACAAATATCTATGTGTAACATACAGGAAAATCTATACTAATAATATTATAAAGAGGTAAAGTTTGTGAGTTTTGATGTTCGGAGTAATCTTCGGTACTACCGATCTGATTTTGAAAATCCTGCACCAGTAGAAAGCTACATTATTCCCAAGTGATTATAGGCTATGTTTAATTGTGATTAATAATTAATAAATCTAAAAAGTAAAATAGTTTTACGCCCAGCAAATGGGCGCGGTAACGCCTGTAAAGTTACAGAAATAACGTTCCACGCACAAATTGCGCACATCCTCATACGAGGCGCTGCAAGTGCTTTCTGCGTTTATGAATTATTTATATGTCACAAAGCATAATCAAACCTTGATATGCGTACGTGCGTGCGTGTGTGCGTGGGTGCATGTGTATTTTCAATGGCCTCCAGCGAAGTGAGCACGGGTTAGCTAGTTTAAAATAAACTTCTTGTTTCAATAATTAAAATTTTATTTAAAATCCATTGCGCCGTTTCGGAGCTTATTCGGGACCATCTTTCAGACAGACGAAAAAGCAAAAGGTTTATAATTTAAACACATATACATAGCATTGATTAGTTAAAATATTAAAAACTAGTAGAATAATTTTAATATTTTCACAAGTTTTAAACCATCTTCGAGCAAGGGCTCAAAATGTTTTTATCATTTGTCAGTCGGCGGGTGACGCGTAGAAAATTGTCACCGTGAATAATGATAAGGTGGCTGACGCTGTTGGAATGCGGTCATCCACCGCTAGATACCTACGCATATTGTAATTCGTAATAAAACCTGTTTAACTTAACTATCTTATAGTTGGACCGTAAAAAAGTATAAAAATATAGACGCACGGAAACTTTCGGCACTGAGCACACCGCACCGCACTGTTGCTGCACCAACAAATCTGAAAATGTCCTTAAAATTAAATATTCATAAACACTTGACATTGACTAGATTTACAAATCTTGTAATCATATTTTAAAAAATGACAGTTAGGCAATAGTTTGTGGCACAGTTATTGAAAAACATATTTTAGAGTATTATAGTACAACTAATGCTGGGTTTCTTTTTTTTTATGGCAGGAGATCAGCAGACAGGCAGACGGCCCACTTGATGGAAAGCGGTTACCATCGCCTATGGACTTTGCAACAGCAAGTTGCTACAAATGCGCTGCTGCTCTCTTAAGGGAGACTGGAACCTGATCACTAATGCCGGAACACAACTCAAGGTTGTTATGTCGACATACTTTAGACCAGGGGTGGTAGCCATCCAGTCGGGCAAATGCCCTACCACCTGGTTGTGGGTTGTTTGGTCGCCTCTTACGACAGGCCGCCCGGCCGCAGGAAATTGTATTCTTTCTCCGTTCCTGCACGGATGAATATCTATATCTTATTATACATTAATTTGCGTAACTAGGGTATAGAGCATTGTTGACACTCTTCCCAGCGAGTCACAATTTATTTAAAATATAAAAAAAATGTATTTTATATTTTGTTATATACAATAATATCAAATAGTAAGGGAACAAAATAAAAATTAAATTGGATATCTGAATAGTTGGAAGTTTTTTATAGCATTAGTTGAGCAGACAGTCTGACGGTCCACCTAATGGAAAATGGTTACCATCACCTATAGACTTTTGTAACGCCAAAGATGCTACTAATGTGCTGCCGCTCTCTAAACGCAGGCTGGACCTGGCCACTAATACCAGAACACAACTCAAGGTTGTTATGGCGGCATACTCTAGACCAGGGGTGGCAGCCATCCAGACGGGTAAATACCCTATCATCTAGTTATCGGTTGGTTTGTCGTCTCTTAGGACAGTCTGTTCGGCCGCAAGAAATAGTATTCTTTTTCGGTCCCTGCACGGATAGAGAATAAATTTATAGAGTGCCACAATTGTGGGCAGCGGGTGCCAACAACAGTGTAGTTTACCTACTTGTTAAAAATAAACTAAACTTCATACAAGTAATACCATTGTTTTTACGAATGCTAAGATATAGACAGCCATCATAAAGAAATTTACAATAAAAACACGTTTTTACTTAAATTCCTACCAAAATGTACATAATATTGAATACTAAAAATAACAAGTAACAACTTCAACAACCGAACGGAAAACCAAAAATCAAACCCTACTGGTTTTAAAGGGGTAAGTGTTTACTTACGTGTCGTTCGGCAACAAAATTATAACTTGATACCGGCATTCGCAGTGTATCCATTTCGTGTTGTTCGAGCGATTTATTTAACAATTTATGGCGGCTAGAGAATCTGAGTCGAACCGGATTTATTAAGGTAAGCTTCGCAAGAATTTATTACGCCTTTATGCTCTAAACAGCGAGTGAAAGAAACCTTGTTTGAACAACGAATTTAATAGACTCGTTAGGACGTCCGCTCCACGCTCCTTATCAGATTTACTTTAGTGGATTTACTAAGCACCTATTTCCTTAGCTTCCTGACGCCTTGATATTACAAAGAAGACATTTTAAGCTTTCTTTACTCATTTACATGTATAATACAAATTGTGTCCATCATTAGGAAATGCCCGCGACTTCGTCTACGCTTGATTTAAAATTCCCGCGGAATTCTCAGGACACAAAGTACCGCAGCATTTAAAAACGAATGTAAGCTATCGTTTTCGTCGTTTTTCGTCGGAATAAGCTAATTTATATGCACCCGAACAACCACAAACCTCTCCCAGGAAAATTCCTGTAGGATTGCCGGGATATAAAATATCACACATTTTATTACACAAAATTTTTGCTACCCAACAGTGAAAAAGTTTTAAATAATTCCCAGAAAATTCCCAAGATGAAAAGTAGCGAAGAAGAAAATCGGTCCAGAAGTTTTTACGTGAATCCCGAACAAACAGGCATACCAAGAAACAGACAAGAAATCTAAAAAAATCATCGTGTTCTTCATCGTTATTGTTCATATAGTCTATTCCAGTTGTTTTTTTAATAGCTTCAATGTACAGACACGGTATTTTTAGATTTTTATAATAATATAGATATACAATATATAGGGCTGATCGTAGAATTACGTTAGTGAGATTCTTACAACGCCAGCTCTCTACTTACCAATAATAATTCACACATAATAGTGTTATGGAAAATTAAAAACTAAATTAGAATTATTTAGAAACTAAATTATTGTTTCTGTTTCTATTAGATCTAAAACTAGTATTGTTACAACCTAGGCCCCGACAAAGACAAATTCCACTTACAGATCTGTAAAAAAAGCACATTTTATTACCTGTCGGCATTTGAACTAATTGTAATCCTTTTATGATCGTCTTCTTTTGTTTACTTATTGACATACGTTTCTAGTTATTGTGGGGAACCGCCTATTGTCCTACTATATTCGCTTAGAAGCATCATTAGCCAGGTGTTGCGGATCACAAGTACAAGCTAATTCTAGAAAATTTTGTGGACGTTGCCGGGCGGGCACATTCGCATTTGTGAAGTATAAAACGACGGCCTGATTGAGAGAGGGATCAGTTGAGCTACAACTACGCTACAGGCGTGACGTGTGTACATTCGGGAATCTAATAGACACGAACTTTGCGCGACTTATTGAATTACGACCTTCTGCATTACGTTTGGATTTGTTGCGTTCGGTTATATTTGAACCTGTGTTATACGTGTTTGTATAGTTCTAATAAACTCTATAATAATTCTACCGGAATTTTAAGCCGAGTCCCGCTAACTCTTAATTGTCTTAACCTTATCTAAAAAGAAACAATAGAATAATTTTAAAACAAAACTTAGTTAATTTTTCTTAAAATAATACTTAAGAATATTCATTTCTATGCTTATATCATAAACATTTAAATAACAGAGACATCGAAACTAAAATACACTATGTAGCAAATCACTGCCAACGGGGAGCGTGCCCAGAAGGCTAGCTGCATTGCCGCGCTGTTTGCCAATACTTATTTGTCGTGCGAAATATGAGCCAGCCTTTTGATCATGGGTAGTGTCAAAGAGTTTCTTACATATGTCTTTAAAGAAACTCTTTGCCGACGGACCCCACGGGCCTAATGTTTCAACCCCAAACGGGACAAATATGTAACCTTTACCTAAGGTAAGAGTGTTTATATTACATGGATAAATCAGCCGCTTATTTTCTTCAAACTACAACATGTTGTGAAGCGGTGGTAAATTAGATTAGTCTCCCATAGAGTAAATAATAAGCTTAAACAAAATTAAAACTAAATAATTAAGATGAACAATTTGCCAGTAGGCTAAATAAAACTTTAACAATACTCATTGACATTTGACATCTTTGTCTTCCGTGATCACGGCTACTGAAAAGTCTCTGAAACGTCGGAATAATAAAAATCAAATATAATACCGCGCTTAAAATCGTTAAAATGTAGTTTTATTATGGATTAATCAAGTTGAATCAATTTGGCTGGAAAACAGAACTGCAAGGGTACAACGCTATTCAATAACAATGGTTGATTCAAGTTTACGTTTATATGGATCACTTTGATTGATTCATCCTAATTGAAAGACAGAAATGAACCGTGTAATATCGGCTTAACAACATATATTCTTGTTATGAAATATTTTGATACAACTACTAAAGCGTAGCAATATTAAAACGAAAGGCGTCATAAAATGTATTCGTGGTTTGCAACACGTTGGTAATACTCCTGAGGTCTGATTCTGTTATTACTACTCGTCGAAATTGCCGGACACTATCGTCTCGATCGTAGGTTAGCCTGTTTTTGGTATTCTGTTAATCCCAATGTTGTGCCCGTGATACGCCACTCTACTTCTATTAATATTTATAAGCGAAAAGTAGCGAAATAAATATTTAAAATTTCGATAGCCTTACAAAATATTCATTTCGGCTAACGTCATTTATGCTAATGGTAATAACATGGTTTTTCTACTATTATTTCCCCGTGCCGTTATCGAGCAGATATTGTGGTTTTGTAGAATACGAATTTTGACACTTGCAATAGAATCGTGCTTTGAATACCTACGCAACGGCAAAATATTGAAATAGAAGAATTGGGCCCCTGATGTTGTGCAGGTGGCAACGGTTACTACTTTCCATCAGGTGAGACATCTGCCTGTATGCCTCTTTCTGTCAATAAAAAATTTCAATGCAGTTCAGAGCTGAAGCAAGATTCTGCGACGCATCATTTTTGTTGTCCTCAAGCGTGCGCCCAACCGTCTCCGTCCCTAACGCTGACTGACAATATTAAACCTAAAATAACAACATTAAAATTTAGAATATATCTTACTTTGTCCATATAGTACAAAAATAGTAACTATGAATTGGTAGGTACATGTCTGTCTTAAGCAAAACCATTTTAAAATAATATTTTTAATAAAATATGATGCGGGTAGACGAACTTTAAAATTCATCACAGTCTTTTGCCTAAAAATACGAAATCGCGTAGCCTAGAATTTTTAAATTATAGTTTGTGGACGTAACTTTTAATTACAATTCTGAACCTGCTATGAGGATTAAATCTGTTAAAAGAAGAAGACTACAATACTATTTCATTTCAGATATGGTTCTATCTTGGTATATATTATCTAAAAAAATAACTTTTGTTATTTAAATATTTTTAGACCAAATTATTATAAGGAAAATATTCACATTATTATTAAGACTTTCACTTTTTGACTTGTTTGGTTTAAATATGTTTTGATTAAAAAAAGATTCAAAAGTGAAAGAAGAATGACCCATGACGCCATGTAGAGTTTGCCGAGTTTTCTTCTTCTTCCATAATTTGAAAATAAAAAATATATATAATAATAAAATGGAAGTCCGTCACGTCTATTTCCATATAGGGAAACAGATGTAGCCTAACGAATTTCTGATAAATGGTAAAAATAAAATATTTCTCAGTTCAAAAATTCTTTTTAATTTAGACAGGTGATCTCCTCAAGCATTGATTTGCGTATAAATTTTATTGATATATATTTTTTTATTGCAGGAGTTCAGCAGACAGGCAGACGGCCCAATGGATGGAAAGCGGTTACCATCGCCTATGGACATTTGTAACACCAAAGGTGCTACAAATGTGCTGCTGCTCTCTTAAATGAGTCTGGAACCTGGTCACTAATGCCGGAGCACAACTCAAAGTTGTTATTGCTTCATGCTCTAGACCAGAGGTGTTAGCCATCCAGTCGGGCAAATGCCCTAACACCTGACTGTGGGTTGTTTAGTCGCCTCTTACGACAGGCCGCCCGGCCGCAGGAAATTGTATTCTTTCTCCGTTCCTGCACGGATAAAAATACAATTTCGAATTATGTTTTGGACTGTACATTTTTGAACATCCAAACTCACAAGCTTTATCTCTTTATAGTATTAGTATAGATTACGCTTTTGAATAACTACAAGAGGGAGATTATTCCACAACTTGTACTCTCATGGCATAAAGAAGCGATCTCTACTTACCGTGTAAGATTAGCAAGTGTCAAGAAAGGGTTTTTTTTGTTTACCCAGGAGGAATGTCTTTTCTCGTGACACACAAGGGTCCTGGATACAGGGAAAGACCAAAAGCCCCGCCTAAAGCCGCCTGCTTCGTGCACGTGTGGGACTCTTGTGACAAAAGGCAAAGGGTGTCTCCTCCCTGAGGGAGGAGGCCGAACAAACTACCCGCTAAACGTACCTACGTCCCTACGAGACATAGGACCTAATGCGCCGATTCGGTACTAAATCCTGGAAGTTGCGCTATACCACTTCGTACAGTAAATGTGATTACACCGATGGCCCCGTAAACAATGGCCGTCTACCACGGATAAAGGATTATCAAGGAAATGTTGGATTAACTCCCAATGATCAGGAAATAGTGCGGTGGTAGTTGTGACGAATAAAATCTGGGTTATTTCGCACGCTGGCCGGTTGGCTAAAGATTATTATATTGTAATTGACAACTGTCATGTAGATAGATAACTAGAGAGAAATCGTCATGGAAAATTAGATATTAAACCTCTAATTCATCTAATTGTAAAGTAAATATTAATTGTCTTGGCTATGTACATATTGAACACAAAATTATACATATTGCAAATGTACGGGTTATTTAGTTTCTGTGTCAACGACCCATCATACTATAGCGACATGGGCACCAGTTCAAACAGTCCTTCAGAGCACTCTTTATTATACTTACATACGGTATGTAGTATACTGTATGTGAATATACTTATACAGGTGACATTTATAAGTGTGTACTGCACACCTATTATAATACAGAGTTTGTAATGTGTTGCCCTTTTTGATGAACACTATATTACTGCATGTATAGACGTACTATAATATATAAGTTCCAATGTTGCTTATAAACATGATTCGTTTTATGATCCAATTAAGCAAAGTTGATGGGGGATGTATGGTTTTTTGTTACAAGGCAAAATGTACATTTTCATGCGATGTAATTAAATTTTATAAAGTACGAAATATTATGCCATAAGTAATTATAATCATAGACTGTATATACCTATACATAATTCAGAAAATTACAGGCAATTATACAAAATGAATATTGCAATTAGTCCTTCAGGGCCAAATCGTAAACTATAAGAAATAGCGCAAAATACTCAAAAGAGTGTCAATGCCGATTTTGATGAAAACTAAAGACAATATCATAAGGTTTTTGAAAAATCGATTACCCTGGTCATATCAGCTGATTTAATAGAAAATGTCACCTCTATTACACTAGTAGGTAGAGTACTTCATAAGGATTAATTTCTGTGGCGGAACGTCAAACGGCAGATTAAGGGAAGCACAGTGCCGCTTGTGTATAAACCACATCCAAACATACAAGCACATTAGTCGCTGAAAGCGAAATCGGTTTACAGAGGCAGTATATCATCAAAAATATACATACATATAATTTTCTGTTTCATTAGTAAGACATTTTTATGATGTAAGTTGGTATACAATTTTATTTATTTTTATTTAAATTAAAAAAGCGCAAATAAAAAGTGATTTACGGTAAACACATTTTGCGGATATGGGATAGATAATTTACATTGATCCCGGGCGTGTAGTGCCCCATCAATATAGATAGGGCTGCAATTAGTTCCCAGGAGCACCCCCCGCGGATATTTATTCCTTGGCCCATGTTTACTGATTGCTTTTCAGATGAATTGAAACTACAGTGCATCAATTTGTGGTGAAAGAAAAGTTTATTTGCCGGTATTTACTTTCTATTCGTGTATCCGAAACTTTTTATGTGGAAAAATCTTTTATGTTATACTGTTTGTGTGTGAATGTTTAATTTTATATTATAATTAGCGGTTTCGGTAGACGTTGTCCTACCCTGAATAAATAAAAATCTAGAACCCATTCCAGCGCCACCTGCTGGGTCTAATAGTGGATCTAAACCATCCCCGGATCCACCCAAAAACTAATGTTTTTACACCTTGGGTTACATTATTGATGTTTTAGTAGGGCTCCCTATGTTTTCTAGTAATAAATATAACCTATATTACTTCGGTTATAATGTAGCATTCTAATGGTGAAAGAATGTTTGAAATCGGTCTAGTACTTTTTGAGTTTTATCGTTACAAACATATAAACATATAAATCTTTCCTCTTTATGATATTAGTATTGAAGAACACTCTATAAGTTAGTTTTACAATTTTGTTAAGTAGAATTTCCTCTATTTATTTTACCATATCATAGACACTGAAGCCCAAACTAGGTTTTTGTGAGTCTATCGTAGATTTTTCGGACCGTAATGTATTTATATATATATATATATATATATATATATATATATATATATATATATATATATATATATATATATATATATATATATATATATACATATGGCCCGGAAAATACCTGTGTAATTAAATATACGTGTTTTATTTATATAGACACGTATATTTAAATACTACAATAAAACTCTATTCTATTTAATGTGTATACCTGAGAGCCCATATGTAACAATCTTGATTATATGAGATTTTAAAATATTTCACAATAAAAATAACTTTATACACCAAAATACTTAGATTCTCTTTTCTTTCATCTTCTCCCAATTATTTGGAATCGGCACAATATGTATTTTCTTTCCGTAATATGTAGTTTCTCTCTATTCTGACATACGTCCTCTGTCACACCATAAATCATCATGTCATCCTTCACACAATCCATCCATTTCTTTTTTAGTCTATCTTTACGTTTATACCCACCGATCTTGCAGTTTAATATTTCTTTTGTCATGTGACTTTCATCCCTCCTCATTACATGCCCATACCGGCTTCTTCTTCCTCTTAATTTGTCAGTCACGGGCAACTTTTAAACATCCCCTTATGTACTCATTTCTCACCTAATCCATTCTTGTAACACCACATATCCATCTCAACATTCTTATCTCAGTTGAGTGGAGACGTTTGTGGTTTATTACTTTAGTAATAATTTATTAAGTAATATATAGTAATATTTAGTAGTTTATCCGTGCAGGAACGGAGAAAGAATACAATTTCCTGCGGCCGAGCGGCCTGTCGTAAGAGGCGACTTAACAACCCACAGCCAGGTGGTAGGGCATTCGCCCGACTGGATGGCTACTACCCCTGGTCTAAAGTATGTCGCCATAACAACCTTGAGTTGTGTTCCGACATTAGTGACCAGGTTCCAGTAAGCTCCCTTAAGTGAGCAGCAACGCATTTGTAGCTACTTTGGTGTTGCAAATGTCCATAGGCGATGGTAACCGCTTTCCATCAAGTGGGCCGTCTGCCTGTCTGCTGAACTCCTGCAATAAAAAAAAATTAGTGGCCCAGCATTTGGACCCGTGTAAGATGACCGGTCGTATGACACATTTATATATCTGACTTTTTACTTTCAGTAGCATTAGGTTGTCGCTAGTCACACCGGTTACCGGTCTCCACTTTAGCCATGCTATGTTTATTCTTCTCCTAACATCCTTCGATATATCACATTTACTCTGCAATAGTGAACGGACGTATCTGAATTCGGAGTTACACGGTACTGTAGTTGATTGTAGTTTAAGAAGCACAGCTCTAGAGGTTCTGCCGAAATAGCAAAACAGGTATTCGGTACTGGTTCTCGGGTTTTCAACCCAATGTACGCTTGCCGCCACCTGTCTAATTTGTTTTGAAGTGCCACCTTATCTTCATCTAGCAGAATAATAGCATTTGGCAAGAGCAAGACACCAGGGTCCTCATCCTGTACCTCTCTGCCCTCTTTATAGCACGCGCTGTGCTTACAAAACGGCGGTTTTAAGAAAAACGCGATAAACATATTTTCAGATATCAAAACATGTTATATAACTTTTTCTTTCTCTAGCACACCTTTTGCTCTGAGGACCCACCACAGAACTTCCCGAAGAACGCGGTCGTATGCTTTCTCAAGGCCTATGAAATCTATCAAAGTACTTAGTAATAGTATATAAATACTTACGGTTTTATTCATATTGAATTAGAGTAACTTTGTAAATTTCTTTAAGAACCTTAATGAAGTTAGTAGTTAGTAGTAGTTAATAATTTAGTAAATGAAAGACTTGATTTATTATCATTCACAAGACTTGAAAATTATTTTTTAATATTGAAAAAGCCTTATAAATGAATTTTATAAAAGTAAACTGCAAGTTATCCAATTCTGAAAATAATTTATTAATTAAGTAACTAACGGTGTTATGTTAATTTAATTCATGTTTATTTATGGTAACCGTTTCAAAGTTTATCTATATTTTATAGTATAAATGTCAAACTATTCAAATTCATTAATGTAAATGATATTAATTAATGGTACAGATGATTTGATTAATAACTTTTGAATGTTAATTAAATATACACAACATTCTGGTCATTTCGGAAAGTCTTCGTGTCTCTTTATGTTTTATATAATCTACTCGATGTAGACTGTTCTGAGGAAAAGTGGCCCTGTAGACAAGTGGAATTAGCACTAAACCAATACAATAAAAATGCGTAGGAATGACACATCGTTACGCTAGGTATTATTATGTAATTTCCATAAATTTTCCATTCTATTCGCTTAGCACTACGGCTACTTGTCTACAGGGTCTGGTCAGATAGATAGATAGTCTTTATTGTACAACACAACAGAAAACTTATAGCCTAAAAATATTCTAAACGTGCACAACGAGTTGTCTTTGCGCTAAAAAGTGGTCTCTTCCAGTCAACTTGAGACAGGAATAAAACATTTTATGTATCCTAGGCCGTATACACATTAGACGATACACAGTCAATTTTTTTCTAGCAAATCTACTCAGCTGCATAGCTGTAGATTGCTGTAGCCAGCGATACCGGGCTTAGTAGGCGTCCTGTCTCGATGGGAGCGATGACATTCGTCTCCAGTAACGGGTCAGGTCCGAGTTATTTTGCTCTTTGCCGCACAGCTTGTCATCGGGTGCTCGCTTATATTATCTTACTTGTTGTACGCAAAGAGTCTCAAGGACTTTTTTTGCACCATCTTAGGATTTGAAATTACTTTTCATCTGAAATTACTCCATTGCATTACAATATCATTATCTTAAAAGTATCATAAAATTCTTTCAAGATCGGCAACACATTGATACCACCTCTAACTGTCCAAATGTCCATAGATACGTATAACCATTTTTCACACAATGGGTCAGTAAAGAGACTATTAAAGTTTATCTACAGGTAGGGTAGGGCGGAGTTAGTAGAGAATCTTTTCACTTAGTCTGTGGTAGCTCCTAAACGAGACGTCAGAACAATTTATAACGGATCTTGATAAATAGATATTTTAATCCTGCTTAAAAGTGTCTGTAGAAATTTATTTCTCATAATTAAGGTTTAAGAATTACGGGCGTATATGTGAAGAATGTCAGACATGTTCAACTTACCCCATTGGTTGGGTAAGTTGAGCATAGCTTTCCAATAAACCAGTCTAACATGGCCATCTTGACTACGTTCACTACTTGGTAGATGAACTCTTCTAGTCTCTCCCTTTTACTTTTTTTTCATATATTCAAATATGATTGATACAGAATTCCTTGACGGTAGAATTTATACTGTTTTTCGTTCATGACCGTCTTTGTTGCATTATTTAATTGGGAATAATTAATTAATGCATTTAGTACCTAAGTACCTAATGATAAATACATTTGTATAAATTGGGAATAAAAAGAGAAACTCCTTTATTATTTCCTTTATATGTTTATATCTTAAAATGAAATAAAAACATATCAGACTGTTTCGGTTTTAAGCCGCGAGATTAGTTGAACAACTATGGCTCAACTAGCGCCTGCCAAAATAGGTAAAATAAAAGTAAAGTTTATAATAAAAACTATTTATATGAAAATATATTTATGTTTTATATTATTAATGCAGTACATTTATAAAATTTTAACACTTACATCATCAAAAACTATCGATATTTGACGTGTATAGAATAAATTGAAACCGAAACAATATTTTTACTTTTTTGTTTCAAAACAAACAATCCATCTGTATTTGTAACTCAATTGATAAGTCAGCATGGACAATCGTCTGATGAATTCTTCTATCAGGGCCGCATCTTTTTGCATAACATACAAAAGTTCTAAATACAGTTATTTTTTATTACGCATCGTCATGACATAAATCGCAGATTTTATTAATATTTTTGCAGTTATCCTAAAATCAAAGACTTTTTATTTATCGGTATAGGTTATAATGGTACCTAAGAGTACTAAGTGTCCATCGTGAAGGCGTAAATACAAAGAAGATTTTTTTATCCAATTTGATAGTTAAGGGGTGGATGGGGTATTGTCTAGGACACATTTGATCCGGGCTCGCGTTATATTCCCGGGGTTGGGTTCCGAGCACGGATGGCCAGTGGCTAAAGTTCTGACGCCGCGTCAGCGTAGCCATAATTGAATCTTGTGGGTCCAACGCTCTCTGACCGGCTTGCGATTGCTTGTGAAAACTGCTAACTTTACTTGTGAAAATGAATAACGTTTTCCGATTAACTATTTTCAAGCGCAGTGCAGCTGGCGGTTAGATTGATCGAATTTGAAATGCAAAACTGTGATTAGGAAACGTTTTGTGTACGACTCAGTGTATAAATTATTTAGTTTTGGAACTTAGCTTGGTTAAATCTTTTATACCTATATATAAAAAAAAATCCTGTCACAGAATTTGACTGCGATGAACTCCAAAACTACTTAACCGATTTTGATGTTTTTATTTTATTTTACTGAATTTGTTCCAACTTAGGACATAAGATCGGTTTCATTATAACGTATAATCAAAAAAGATTTTTTGTTAAACGAGAGGTTGGTAAGTATGAGTTCTACTGTCCGTGCTTTTATATATATATAATCCTTCTATACATGTGTATGTGATTGATCTCCTCCTAAACGGTTGGACCGATTTTGATGACATTTTTATGTGAGTTCAAGTTGATTCGAGAATAATTTATATTCACAATTGGACTCGGTAGGTGACGTTGGAATCCGGTTTTAGGATTTTGACAAATTTTTTGGGGTTTATTTGAGTAGTTCCCTTGATGGTTTAAATCTACAATTGGACCCAGTAGGTGGCGCTGGAATCGAGACTTAGATTTTATTTTTCAAATCAGGACAACGTCTGTCGAGGCTGCTAGTAATTAATAAATTTGATAGACACAAAATTGTATATTTTGAAATTGAAAAAGCTCGGGTTCTGAGTAACCATACAACGGACAATTCTGGGCTCGATAGCTGTAACACGCAAATCAGAATAAGCAACGGAACGTTCTTTTATCGGAAATCGAACTTGTAACGTCTGACTTTTATTAAAACAAACTAGTCAATATGCAGAAAATTAGACCAAATACCCGATAAAATATATAATAGACATTCATTCTAAATTTTTCAAAGACTGAGTTTATAGATCAAGATACCGTCGAGTTGTCCTACCTGCCCATCTAAATATTTATGAATAAGAAACAATCAATATACGCAATATTTATATAAATAAACATTTATTCAAATAAAATGATCAATTTGTCCAGAAACAGTTTGGATTAATTGAGATAGTACTTTAATTAATTAGTATGTTGAATAATAATTGAAGACGCAAATGGATAAAGGATATATGTAACATTTTAAAGATATTTTGTATTTTACATCGGATGAAAGTTTCATGTACATTGTACCTACAAACCATATTAGAACTTAAAACTTCTTGAGCTTGATTTTAGAAATAGTAAGTGATAAAGCAGCTATACTCGAGGGCAAAATTAATATAAAAAAATCTTTTGCAGCCAATTTTCACGATTTTTACTGATTGTATCACATCCCCTTCGGCCACTTATATCTTCTAATATGTCAAGCTATCCACCAATAGAGTATACCGCGATTTATCAAATATAATTATGACTGCAGTCACGTTGCCAGGAACCTATAACCAATATCCTGCCAATTAGTCCTGCTATGTGCCGTTCGTGTACTAACGTTGCAGACTAGCTTTAACAGAATATACACAGCGCATTGTATAGAAACTAAATTATAGTATGGATTTTAGAGATAATATGATTATATCTCAAGATATAAATATCAGGTTTGCAGGAAATATCTTTATCTATAATAGAGTGAATCGGTTGGCGTACTAGAGTGAATGGCATTGAATATAAAAATGGGATAATATCATGAGGGCTAATTCAAACTAACAGCATCATGCAATTTTTAGTATTGTTACGATCTAGACGCCGACAAAGAAAAATTCACACCTGCATACCCATAGAAACACATTTTATTACCTTTCAGCAATTGAACTTCTTTTGTGTACTTTGTGTTTAAAATTAGTATTTAGAAAACAGCCCATTGTGTATCGTAATCTTTTATGGCAGTCCTTTAGCCAGGTGTGTGGGATTTAAAGTACAAACTGATTCTAGGAAATTCGGTCACGCGGCCGGGCAGGCATATTGCATCTCTTCAGTATAAGGCAATGCCTCGATTGAGGGACGAGGCAGTCGAACGAGAACCACGATCAAGGCGAGACTTGTGTACATTCGGTAATCTATTTAGTGACGGACTTTGTGCGTGTTATTGAATTACGACCTTCTGTATTACGATTGGACTTGTTGTGTTTGGTTATATTTGTACCTGTGTTATACGTATTTGTATAGTTCTAATAAACTCTATAATAATTCCAACGGCATTTTAATTCGAGTCCTGCAACTCGTAACAGTATGTTAGATTGGGTGAGATCATTACGTGAAATCTACTGAACGGATTAAAATGAAACTTAACACAGTGCTAGCCTATTTCCCGAATCATCAATCATCATCCCGAATAATTTTTATCCCAGAAAAGTTGATAATTTAGATTGGATACCGATCCAAAGATCTTACGAGCCAACTATATATTATAGTTTAAAAAAAAACATAAAAGGTGACCTAGGAGCAGTATTCATTTATCAGTCTTGGGCCGTTTTTTAATCACCAGATAAAAATTACTCTTAGAATAAAATACAACATGCAGAAATTAAACATTACTGTTGCGCAAAATAAATAGTCAATTTGTTCATTTTCAAATTTATTCGATAGATAACTTGTATCTGATGATTGAAAAATAGGCTCTAAGACGATAAATAAAATATAATATAAATAATATTAATTACTTAGTTTTTGTTAGGATGTTTCCTTTATTGAATTACGTTATAATGTACGTATACATACATACTACGATTGTGTGGTGTTACAAGAATGGATAAGGTGAGAAATAATTACATAAGGGGATCTTTGAAATTTGCACCTGTGACTGAAAAATTGAGAGGAAGAAGATTAAGTTGGTATGGGCATATAATGAGGAGGGATGAAAGTCACGTGACAAAAAGAATGTTATGCTACAAGATGTATGGGTATATATGTAAAGATAAACCAAAAAAAAAAGATGGATGGATTGTGTGAAGGATAATATGATGATATGTGGTGTGACAGAAGATGTATGTCAGAATAAAACAGTGTGGAAGGAAAAGATGTATTGTGCCGATCCCAAGTAATTGGGATATGGTGAAAGAAAAAAGAGAGACACACATACTACAATATACGATTATAATAATAATATATATTTAGATGTTTTTTAAAGTCAAATTTCCATTTTAAAAATCACATAAAATCTTTATTTTCTGTCAACTTGTCTAGTGGATAAATGTCGAGTCCTCATAAAGAATAGAACAAACCTTTTCTACAAAATCTGCCACTAAAATGTTGAACACAATCAACAAAGCTGTCAACTTGGAATATTGAAACCTTGTATTCTGGCGACAAAGACAAGACCTTTAGTTAAAAGTATACAAATAAATTCACAACCCATCCGTTTCAATAAGACTCAAATTATCAGCTTCGGGATCAAGCCCCATTTCCTTTGAGGAAACCTCTTTGTTGATCCATCTCTTCTTATTGCTGAGGAAATATTATTGCGGTTGATGGTTTCAAAGATTTGTCGAAAAAGTTATAATGAACCTTTTTGTTTGGCTTGCCTATTTTACTTTTTTAAACATTAAATGATGCTTACGCTAAAATGGATAAAACACACAAAGGTGTCATACTCCTTGATTTTTTCTGTTCTTAACAGGGATGAGTGCAGGATACGTTTGACCTCGAGAACTGATCCTTGAAAAGTGTTCTAAATTAACATATACATACATTAGAAAGGATTTAAAATGTACGATATCTTAACCGACTTTAAAAAGGAGGAAGTTCTTACTTCGACTGCATGTTTTTTCCGTATGTTTGTTACGTGATTTCTCCGTGAATTAAGGATCAACGTTCAAATTTTTTTTATTCGAAAGTGGATGCCACTCAAATCGAGAACAACCTTTGTTGAAGAGCGCCTAAACTCATCGAAAGGCAAACTTGTATAGGCATGCCAGTAGTACAATTTCCACAGGCGCTTAATATATTATTTATAAAGGTACTCAATTATTTGTGCAATTAATAAGTAGAATTTTAACAAAACCAAATTTAGGATAAAACGCCAAAAATATATATTTTCTACGTAAGTCGGTGCGAAGTAAAACAAAAAATGACTATATTTTGCAACGTTGTTGTTTTTCTATGTTTTACTTGGCACCGACTTCAATAAGTGACGTCGGTTTTGTGTTGTTGAAAAAAATTACATGACCACTAAGATATATTTCTTTTTGTGATTGTATGTCAGTTGTCAATTTACAATATACCTAATCTTTTTCTAACTGGGCTGTGAACGAAAGATGTTATTATACAATTTTTATATATTTTGTTTCAGACCGATCATCGACACACACATGTTTTCACCGTCGACAAAAGCGGCCTGGTGGCTGGCTACATTCTTTAGTGTGTTTGTAACAGGTAAATATTTACTACCTAGGACACAGTAGATGGACTATTGTTAACATATTCCATGTTTAAACATGTATACATATTATTATCTACAATTCACTTGTGATCACTGATTATATATAACGAAGCGAAACAATTAGAAAGTGTGTACTCCTACTTAACTATTAAATTAGTATTTACACTTGTTATTTACTTTTTAAATTGAATTATTACTATCTAGTTTTAAAGTTTTTAATTTGTTTGAAACTTATGTCAGAGAAGATGCTTGCAAGGATCGTTTAAAAATATTTATTAAAAATATTGCCTGTGTCAATATTTGTATGTTTATTTGTTCTTTTCATGGCCTTTGATATTAACTGACTTTTATTAAATTTGGTCTTCATGCTTTACAGGCGAGATATAACTATGCAATTGTTAGTTAGAACGTTTATTTCGGGTACATTAACGCCTTATGAGCTTTTCTCTTCACGCTACGATATGGGGTGGCTTAAGAGGTACGTCATGTATTCATCATGTCATGCTTTTTTTTCTAAATCGGCAACCCTATGATACAGCAAATTTTCATAGGGACCAGTGGCCACTTTCCATTAGTTGGGCGAGCTACTTTTTTTTAGATAAAAAGAATAAAAAATACACATTTAACACCGCAATGCATTATTAGTGCGGGATTTAAACAAGAACTGTTTTACGTGACTTCCGAAAAAAGACTGTCGATCTAATGAATAATATTATCGTCGCAAAAGAATCAGCAAGCGCTGCTATGACATGTCCATCCAACCAAAGCTAAAGTGAGAGTAATCTCTCGCCGCTACACCCACTCATTTATATATCCGAACAATGACGAAACGAGCCAAGTAGTAATCACAACTACCCGCAGATATTCTAACAATAAAATAAAAAGTGATACTGAGAATAATTATTATTAACAGTATATTTGGATGCATAAAATTCCTTATACTAATTAAATAAAATTCTGTGTACTAAAAATTCAGCACACGAATAATGGGTAAATATTCATTAATGTTTAACTTCTCGGTATTCATTATTATGTTAAGTACTTTCATTTGTAAGACGGTCCCCGCTCCCTGTTCCCCTTTTACGAGCAACACTCAGGTAATAACCCTTATTAGTAGAGTTTACATGTTCCCTCTAAAATCCGAGATCCGTACTTAATATGTTAAATTTTATTCACATCGCACTACCTGGAGTTGCAATGATTAAGAACACTTGGTATTAAGTTTCAACCATGACAGAACTAGACTAGAAATAACGTAAAACTTATTAAACCCACAATTTTGAAATTAAACATCTTAAGAATCGTTCTGATTTGAAAATCGATGAAACGAAAAAGCGACACTAAAACGAGACAAACACATAAATGTATAGGACTAAGCCTGCGAGAGAATGAGATACGAGTTTTACATTGTGCAGCACAGATTAGAAGTCAATAAGACCGATAATTAAACATAGTTAGTTATATTTGGACCGAAATAAAATAATAATACTTAATACTTTTTAAACTAAAACAGTGAAAAATTTAAAGTTATACTTAAGAAGTTTATTTTGAATTATAATAGGTTGACGGATCTAGGTTAAAGGAATTTCTGTGAGTATATTCTATGAAGTTTCTACTGCGTGTGAACTGCACACACATTTCTTTTTTATTGTATCAGTTGAGTTTATTTGGTAGCCGTTTGAAAAGTGGCCGAAACGTCGAAAGAAAAATCAAATAAAATCGTTAAAACGTAGATTTTAATAAAACATAATTAAAGAAATTAAGGAATAAAGCCATCCATGTTAATAACAATGGAAAATGTACGACAAAAATCGTTCATCGGTCCACCATACAAATTTAAGACCTCTCCTGTCAAGGAAAATTGAATATTAATTTATTAGAAAATTCAGTCAAGTGGATTAAGTAGTTCTTATGGGCTTCCTCAATAAAATTAATTGGTAATAAAATGAGCTCCGTCAGGGGCCTACTGCCTCTACTAGCTACGACGAGGTTTAAGACCCACATCTTTCTTATATATAATATACCAGAGTTTACCCCGCGGCCGCGCCGCGGGTCAACCTCTAGTGCGTGTCTCATGTTTGAAGAGGAGGCGGTACAGGTTACATTGTATTAAATTTCTATGTATTTGCCCCCGGAAGATTCACTTCATTTTATATAGCAAACTATACCATCCCCCGTCTATATGTAAACTACATAATTGACAAAAAATGACAAAATAGACATGGACCAAGTGGACCAAGTGGACCCAGTGGACCCAGTGGACCCAGTGGACCCAGTGGACTCAGTGGACCCAGTGGACCAAGTGGACCAAATGGAGGAAATGGACAAAATCACAAAACCTATCCTAGTTTCCGGGATAACTTTTACATAAATCTATCCCATTATCCGGGATAAAAAATATCCTTTGGCCATCCTCGGTAGTAAAATTATACATGTATGGAATTTCTGTCAAATTGGTCCAGTAGTTTTTCCGTGAAAACGGTACAGACAGACAGAGTTACTTTCGCATTTATAATATTAAATAGGGATGTAGGTGTACAAAGTATATATTATACCTATATATATATATATATATATATATATATATATATATATATGTATATATATATATATATATATATATATATATATATATATATATATATATATATATATAGTGTACTAAGAATGATAATCCCAGTACTAATAAGTGCACTGTCGAGGTGATCATTTTCACTTTCTTTACTAGATTTTACTAGCATCTATTCATTATCGTCTTGTATATATATGGTACAATTTTATCCCTTATCAATTAACAACAATTCATTCCAAAGTGTTTAGATATATGCATGTATTTTAAAATAATTAAATGTCTAATAAAATATATTTTAATCAGTAGCGTATTATTACAATTAAAAAATTATAGTTACTTATATAAAGACAATATTTAGCTAAATTAAAATTATAGCTCTATAATTATTCATACCTAGTACAAATATACTTTCCTACACACCCTCTAACATATACTATCGGTATGTGTACACACAAAGAGGATCCATTTAAGTTCCGTTAGCTTTATGTTATTGTATACAAAAATTGTAATAATTTGTCTAATATTTTTAGATAGGCAAAGTATGTCGAAACATTTAGGCGCTGGTGTTGCAAGCCGAAGAAACAAGATTTATTATTAGTATAATTTAAAGAAGTTTTGCTTAAGTACTAATTCAGCATTAAATCCAGACAAATATGAATAATACTTTTAGCCTAGAATAGGAACCTTAATCAGCGGTGTAGGAACGAAAATTAATGAACTCCTCCCAATTTGGCTATTATAAAATAATTAGGATTTATGGTCACACAAAAGTTATACGTGATGTGACTGCCCAAAAAAGAAGTGTTGCTACAAGCACATGTACAAAATATACGTAACATGCATTATTCAATTAGATACAAGTGATATTATTTTTACGGTCACATTCATATACGATGCTAATAAAATTAACGTATAATTTTAAATTTATTTGACAATATCCAAAACTAGAATTTGGTTTTCGATGACGCATCAACAAACATTTCAAGTTTCTATGACCTGCCTGTAGTTAATAAAGTATGTATCTGTGTGAAAGTGACGAATTGGATGCTATTTATTTGATCTTAGTAGTTGTAAAATCAAATTCAAAAGTTTTTATTTTGAATAAAAACTTTTATTTATTTTTTATTGCAGGAGTTCAGCAGACAGGCAGACGGCCCACTTGATGGAAAGCTGTTACCATCGACTATGGACATTTGCAATACCAAAGGTGCTACAAATGCGCTCCTGCTCTCTTAAGGGAGACTGGAACCTGGTCACTCATGCCGGAAAGCAACTCAAGGTTGTTATGGCGACATACTTTAGACTAGGGGTGGTAGTCATCCAGGCGGGCAAATGCCCTACCACCTAGCTGTGGGTTGTTTTGTCCCCTTATACGACAGGCCGCCCGGCCGCAGGAAATTGTATTCTTTCTCCGTTCCTACACGGGTAAAAATTTGAATTTGAATTTGTATTTATAAGTATAGGACGATTGTCCTGAAATTTGGTATATATCTTTAAATATATTACATGCACTTTAGATAATATTTTCCGAATATTAAAGTATCTACGTTTATTTCCACGGTCTTAAAGAAGTAACAAACAAGCATTTAGACAAAGATCATAAATATCTAATATATTTATGAGTATACAACAACTTTTGCGACTTTTATGCGGTAGGTACCTTGAATTTATACATATTATGGTTATGAACCAACCAAACTAAACAACCAATCCACTTCTAATCTGGAAGTTTAAAATAGCCTCTATCACAGATTCGTATTGCAAATATGATAAATATCAAAATAACGTGAAATCTTAACGCTATGGCTTGCACTAGTATATCTAGACATCTGTCGTCAATTTCACAATACGATTTTTCCAAAATTAGCCGTTTTAAGCTATGTATTGTCTGGAATAATCACTCTTTACTATGTACAATTAGAACAGTACTAGCCTGAAAGGTTTCTGTAATGATGTAGAGAAGTTACATGTCAATTTATTTTGTTCAGGTGAAATGCCGATTCAAGCCGAAGTGAAGCCGGAGTTTCTACAGGCTTTGGAGAATCACACAGTCACACAGGGTCGTGATGTCCATTTCACGTGTGTGGTTAATCATCTATCTAATTACAGGGTAAATCATGCAAATATTATAAACATTAGAGCTTTACACTTAATTTCTCATTAACATTAAATTGGAATCCACAACGACAAACAATCACAGTATCTGCGACAAAAACTAATGTCGATTCTACCTACTTACTAAATTTCATAACAATCGATTTATTACCATGACTGTAAAGAAGGATCAAGCAAATGAGCATAAACATAAAATCACTATCATATTAATTTTAATGTACGTATAAAAAATATGATAGTTTTCATTATTAAAATTAAAAACTAATGATAAGGCAACTTGGTTAGTTGACTTATCATAAGTTTGTCAAAAATTGCTATGTTCGAGATACAGAGGTCCAATTCATTTTTGAAAATAAGTGCTGAATTTGCTTATAGGGACTCACTAATTAATTCGACTTATACCAGGTTCAGATTTCGAGCAACGGATATTTTGGGGTTGAAGGTTTTCAACTTACCGAGGTTCGAGTTAGACTTCGGTTCTACTATGTTACATATCCCAATAAAATATGCTACTAACTACTTAAGTAAATGTATGGATGGTATATAAAATAAACCTTAGATAAAAGAATGTGGACCTTGCCGCGCAAAAAGTGTAAACCAGGGATAGGAAATCTTCAGTGTACGGTAAAATATTATATATGACAGAACTTAAAAATATTGTACCTAATAACAAAAGAATGAGCTTACAAATAATCAAGCAAACATTTTTGAGCTGTTGCTTATTTTTCATATAGTATATAGTAATAAGAGACCATACACGTCGCACTGCTGGCCTCGGGCCTCCCAGTTATACTTAAACGGACAGTATAGCCGCCACATTTGTCCAAGGTGGATTGGTGAGTTTGACACATAGGTAATATCGACGTGCAAGGTTTTATGACGACGTTTTCACCATTGCATGTGGTAGTTTTAACAATATATATATGTATATATAAATAAGATCAGAAAGCTGCCCAAGCGGTGCATGTCTTTTCAGCCAGAATTCGAATGTGCGCTCCAGTTTTGGACGCAAATGTGCTAACAACTAAGGAACCACCGCTAGTGGTCCTCATTCGCCTTATATATACAGATAATAGTAACTACATTTTTATGGTTTATGGTATGGTCCGATTGTAATAGTTGTGAAAAGCTAAGATTTTCTTAGGTTAAGTAAGGCCATATTATAAATTTATGGTCATAATTACCCGTATGTCATATTCAATCTAAATAAAATATACATCGATAAGAAGGTATACGCTTAATAATTTGTGCAATATCAATAGATTTTCTCATTTATGTCACGCTATTGCTAAAAACTAAATAATTTGGGAAAGGAATCGGATAAATTATTTTTCTAATTAATACAATTTAAAATCCAATAAAATGTTATTGTATCTGTGCATTCACAATTCATTTAATTTTTTGAACTAGCGTTTGGTGTACGCAATGATTGTAAAACATATTGCATTTGTGTTTAAAAATATGTGTACTGTAAAAGTTCATAAAAAACATATATCTGTAGCAAAAATGTTCTCAACCCCTGCTCAAAGCTATCCGGTCGCTGTTTATCTATTTGAAGAGCATACCGGTCGAGCCACACCCGTGCAGCGATGCGCAAATCAAGAATATATTTCACTAAACAAGATGTGAGGTGACACGAGTTAGTCGGGTGACTTGGAAAATGTGACCACTCGCGTCAACGACTCTTAGGCAATACTGGCCGTTAATAGTTGTATGCCATATGAAGGTCATTTCTTTAAATGGTTTTAGCCTGTCTGGTTTCTATACTTGTACTAATAACGAATGATGACTGGAGCCATGCCATAAATACTTTGGTACACTGGCAACTAACATTCGTTATATAAATAAGTATCTCTTAAACTAATACATTACACATGGCTTTACTCGCTTAAATTAGAAATCCGTGTCCTCCCACGGAAATTATTTCTGTTGTCGAATTAAAATATATCCCTATTATCTTTATTAATGTTATAAATATAAGTGCGAAAGTAACTCTATATGTTTGACTGTCTGTTCCGTTTTCGCGGAATCGTTTTGGCTGAAACTCACTATATATACACATAAATCTAGGACTAGGCCTGCAATAGAATGAGATAGAATACATTATATTTAATAATTTAAACACTGTACTCATATAGATAAAGTTGGAAATGTTTTTGGTTAATACTTCAAATTTCGTGTTTTAAAGCTTAAATCCCTATTAATATTATAAATGCGAAAGTAACTCTGTCTGTCTATCTGTCTGTCCGTCCGTCTGTCTGTCTGTCCATCTGTCTGTTCTGTTTTCACGGAACAATTACTGGACCGATTTGGCTGAAACTCAGTATATATATATATATTTTCGATGCCGAGGATGATTATAGGATACTTTTTATCCAAAAAAATAGGGATAGTTTCCGGGATAACAATATATTTGTGTCTCTCTTTGTTATGCGTTTACGAAAAAACTATTGGACCGATTTGACTGAAATTCGGTATATATGTAACTAGAGCTTACCCCGCGGCTGCGCCGCGGATTAACCTCTGGTACCCACCAGAGGTTAATCCGCCTCTGGTTGAAAAAGCAGGCTCTAATACAGATTTCATTTTTAAGTAAGCGCTATTTGCCCCCGGAAGATTCACTTCATTTTATATCGCAAACTATTCCATCTCCCGGCATGATAAGTATTTATGTCCATTTTCGGTATATATAAACTAATTTACAGCAAAACCGATCCAATACTTCAGTAGCTTTTCCATGAAAGCTTAACAGATATACAGAGCGAGTTACTACAGCATTTTTTTTATACACGATGAATTTTTTATCTATAAACTTGAGAAATGATTGGTCTCCCATCCAAACTTTCATCCTTTATATCAACCCATTCTATTTTTGTTTATCTATCTCCTGTTTATGTATCTGAAAACTACGTAAATGACAAAAATTAGCAATATGACCGAAATGGCTGTGGATGTTTTATTTCCTTTCCAGCTTGACTTATATACTAAATTATAATAATTTTCGTCACGGACTTTGATAAATAAGTCATCTGCAAAGCATGTACTTCGTACGCTCCTATTGCTCAGTTTCAGAGTGTGATAAGATACATAAAATACGTGCGAGTACGTGACCTACACATTGTATAGTAGAATATGCGCCAGACCAAAAAATGCGGCCAAGTGCGTGTAGGACCACGGAAAGTGAGAGCCACATAGGAGCGACGCGTGTTCGCTGTTTTCTTTCTCTGGCTATGAAACTACCTTCAATTTTAATCCGATTGAATCTAAAAACCCGATGACTAAAAACTATCGATAGATCTTGTTTAATAAATTTTCTTTAAAGTATTTTTGACGTCTACTTCTTTGATTTTTTTATTTTTCATAATTTTCCACTTAACAGTTAAAAGTTACTCTAACTTTTACGACGTTAGGAACTGAAATCCAGTCATCTATTGACTTATTTTTTGTTATTATATGAGTTCAGCAGACAGGTAGACGGACCACCTGATGGAAAGTGTTTACCATCGTTTATGGACATTTGCAAATTACCACCATTACCAAAGGTGCTAAAAATATGGTAATTAAAGAACTTCATTGTAATTTTAATAGATTTGTTTAAGATACCCCACATGCCTATGTACACTGATAAATATTCTTTTAACTTCATTCATCTTTCAACCCGTATAAGGGTTACGTCAAAATTTTAATATTTACGCGCTTTCACTATACTATTATATGCCGCCATAACCTAAATCTTCCTATCTTTCATTATTAGAGAGAGAGAGAAATAACACTTTATTGCACACCAAAATATATAATTACAAAGACAGACCATATTTACAATATTTTCTAGGCAATACACTAGGCGGCCTTATCTTCCAGGCAACCTAAATTAAAGAGATTTGAATCAGGCGATATAGGTACAGGAAAAAGGCAAATATTATTGATCGAATTATTTCTAATAGTGCGGCTTCATCTGGGTAATGTTACAGATATAGGCCGTTTCACAAAGTTATAGCGCTGGGTTTAATGTAGTATTTATGATGCGACGTTGTTAATGATGTTAAATATTGACAGGTAACGAATGTATAGAGACTAATGTGGTTATACGTACATGAACTTATTTTTTTAACTTTTTTTTATTGCAGGAGATCAACAGACAGGCAGACGGCCCACTTGATGGGAAGCGGTTACCATCGCCTATGTACATTTGCGACACCAAAGTTGCTACAAATGCACTGCTGCTCTCTTAAGGGAAACTGGAACCTGGTCACTAATGCCGGAACACAACTCAAGGTTGTTATGGCGACATACTTTAGACTAGGGGTGGTAGCCATCCAGTCGGGCAAATGCCCTACCACCTGGCTGTGGGTTGTTAAGTCGCCTCTTACGACAGGCCGCCCGACCGCAGGAAATTGTATTCTTTCTCCGTTCCTGCACGGATAAAAACTCATAATCTATATAATAATAACTCTTTAAATAAGACGCATTCGGCCTCGGCCTCAGTCTAATTCATATTGAGTTGCAGTAAGTGTAAAGGCTTCTTCGAGATCCATAAAGAAAACTTCAAACTTACACTAACCCAATATGAATAAGACCGTAAATTTTTAACACTAATGCAGATGATGCCCCAGCATATTTATGTAAAATGCATGTGACATATACTCGGAGAGATAAGACTTCAAAGGAGTACCTTTGTTGTTAATATGATTATTATGGGACTCTAAACATTTGTACTATGAAAAACAGTAACCATGCAGTGAATTCGTGAGCTCCAAGTTGTTTTAGAACACCTTTAAAACACGTATTATGGTTTGCTGATAATATAGTACTTACATGTTGTTATCACAAACGATGTATTGTGTATTATGGAACGATATTTTTTGTTTATTTTCAAACCGTTAAAGCTCATCGCTGCTTATTATAATTCTAAAATATAATTAATGATCAAGGAAAACAAACAAATAAAAGTCATCGGGGGAAGTGCCTTGTTCCCATCATATTACATCAATAAAATAATATCTTCGTTGTTAATTAAAAAATAAATTACAAGTATCATAAAATATACTGTTGCCATCGAAATGCATTTTATGATTCGTAAAATTGTCTTTTTTACCTAAAATTCAGACAGGCAGAAAACGGGTTTCATATTTTTATATTGCTACAACCTAGGCGCCGACAAACACAAATTCCACGTACAGATTTGTAGAATACAATTTATTACCCGTCGGCATTTTAACTAATAACATTGATACTATTGTAGTTCTTTTATGATCGTCTTCTTTTGTTTACTTATTGTGGAGCGCAGCGTATTGTCATTAGCCAGGTGTTACGGATTATGACTACAAGCTGATTCTAGGAAATTATGTCGACACTTGTCGGGCGGGTATATTTGTATTTGTAAGTTATAAAACCAGGGCCCAATGGAGAGGCGGGGCAGTCAAGCGAGAACCACGATCAAAGCGAAACGTGTGTACTACAACCGGGGATCTAATAGTGACGGACTTTGCGCGTTTTATTGAATTACGACCTTCTGCATTACGTTTGAACCTGTTGTGTTCGGTTATATTTGTACCTGTGTTATACGTGTTTGCATAGATCTAATAAACTCTATAGTAATTTGAACGGCATTTTAATTCGGGTCTCGCACTCGTAACAATATTAACATAATAAATGAGCACAGAAAAATAGTAAAAGGGGTCAAAAATATTTATTAAACTAGAGTTTACCCCGCGGCTACGCCGCGGGTCAACCTCTAGTGCGTATCTCTTGTTTAAAGAGCAAGTAGTACAGGTTACATTGTATTATTTTTTTATGTATTTGCCCCCGAAAGATTCACTTAATTTTATATCGCAAACTATACCACCCCCGTCTATATGTAAACTACATAAATGACAAAACTTGACAAAATAGATAACATGGACCAAGTGGACCAAGTGGACCCAGTGGACCCAGTGGACCAACTGGACCCAGTGGATCCAGTGGACAAAGTGGACCCAGTGGACCCAACGGATCTAGTGTACCAAGTGGACCCAGTGGGTACAGTGGACCCAGTGAGTCCAGTGGACCAAGTAGACCCAGTGGACCCAGTGGTTCAAGTGGACCCAGTGGGCCTAGTGGACCCAGTGGGCCCAGTGGACCCAGTAGGCTAAGTGTTCCAAATGGACCCAGTGGACCCAGTAAACTCAGTGGACCAAGTAGACCCAGTGGACCAAGTGGACCAAGTGGACCCAGTGGGCCAAGTGGACCCAGTGGACCAAGGGGACCAAGTGGACACAGTGGTCCAAGTGGACCCAGTGGACCAAGTGGACCCAGTGGACCCAGTAGACCCAGTGGACGAAATCACAAAACCAGTCCTAGTTTCCGGGATAAACTTTACATAAATTTATCCCAAAATGTATCCCATTATCCGGGATAAAAAGTATCCCTTGGCCACTCTCGATATTCAAATTATATATGTACCGAGTTTCAGCCAAATCGGTCCAATAGTCTTTTCATAAAAGGATAACAAACAAAAAGACAAATATATTTTTATCCCGGAAACTATCCCATGTTTCGGGATAAAAAATATCCTATGTTCATTCTAGGAATCGAAAATATATATATATACTGAGTTTTAGCCAAATCGGTCCGGTAGTTTTTCCGTGAAAACGGAACAGACAGACAGCATTTCGCATTTATAATATTAATAGGGACATTAAATATTAATAGGGATAGGGGTAATTTTTATTATACCTATAAACTTGAGAAATGATTAGTTTCTCACTAAGACTTTCATTTTAGTTTTATTTTTGCGATAAAAAGTATGGCCAAAGTGACTAAAATGGCCTAAATGGCCCAAAATTACCGAATTGACTGAAATGGCCTAAATGACCAAAAAGGCCAAAATGATCAAAAAGGCTAAAATGACCGACATGGCCAAAATGATCAAAAAGGCCAAAATGACCGACATGGCCAAAATGATCAAAAGGCCAAAATTACCGACATGGCCAAAATGGCTAAAATGACCAAAAAGGCCAAAATGACCGAAATGGCCAAAATGGCTAAAATGACCAAAAAGGCCAAAATGACCAAAACGACCAAAATGACCAAAACGGCCAAAATGACCGAAATGGCCAAAAAGGCCAAAATTACTATAATGGCCAAAATGACCAAAAAGGCCAAAATTGCCGACATGGCCAAAAAGGCCAAAATGACCGAAATGGCCAAAATGACCGAAATGGCCAAAAAGGCTAAAATTACTAAAATGGCCAAAATTACTAAAATGGCCAAAATGACCAAAAAGGCTAAAATGACCGACATGATCATAATGACTGAAATGACCAAAAAGGCTAATTGATCGAAATGGCCAAAATGACCAAAATGGCCAAAACGACTAAAATTACCAAAATGACCAACATGGCGAAAATCACCAAAAAGGCCAAAATTACTGAAATGACCAAAAAGGCCAAATGACCGAAATGACCAAAATGACCAAAATGGCCAAAATAACCGAAATGGCTAAAATGAACAAAATCACCAAAATCACCAAAATGAACAAAAAGGCCAAAATGACTGAAATAACCAAAAAGGCCAAATGACCGAAATGGCCAAAATGACCAAAATGGCCAAAATAACCGAAATGGCTAAAATGACCAAAATGACTAAAATGGCCAAAATGACTAAAATTTCCAAATTAACCAGAATAAATAAAATGGCTTAAATGGCCAAAATGACCGAAAAGGCCAAAACGAAAAGTATCCCATGTCCACCCTCGGTATTTAATTCACATACGTACCGAATTTCAGCCAAATCGGCCCATTAGTTTTTCCGTAAAAGCATAACAAACAAATAGACAAATATATTTTTATCCCGGAAACTATCCCATTTTCCGGGATAAAAAGTATCCTATGTTCATTCTCGGCATCGAAAATATATATATACTGAGTTTCAGTCAAATCGGTCCAGTAGTTTTTACGTGAAAACGGAACAGACAGACAGACAGACAGACAGACAGACAGACAGACAGACAGACAGACAGACAGACAGACAGACAGACAGACAGACAGACAGACAGACAGACAGACAGACAGACAGACAGACAGACAGACAGACAGACAGACAGAGTTACTTTCGCATTTATATGATGTTGGCACACACCTTTAACTTCGATTACTTTTATTAATCTCTTCATATATGCACATTTATTTAAAGCACTTTTTACTTTGCCTTTCTTCAAAATATCTGCGTTTTTATCATGGTCAGAGTACGTTGCGGTCGAAATGATACCAACTCACAGATTATACCAAAATCACAATCAATATTGATGTCATAATTGTAAACAGATTTTAAACTGATATTTGTCTGTTAGTTTGTTTCTCGATTATGAGCTGGGAAATAACTGGTTATTAAAGAATTAAATAGATAAAAAAATGTGTGTGCGTGTGATCAGTTCACACACAGTAAAAGTCAAACAAAGTGTGACAAGGGTTAGGAGGTATTCTAAATTTCGTAACGTCACATTTATATCGAGTCATTTAATTTTAATTTATCAAATCAAATCAAATCAAAATAATTTATCGCGTAAAAACATGAGTTTACAATAGGTCTTGTTGTTATATACTGAGCACATGTTTTTTGCCGGTTGGGCGTACAATTTTTTTTTCATATATTGTATCGTTATAATATATTTACATACATACATACATACATAACTTCACGCCAGTTCCCTTGCGGGGTAGGCAGGAACAACAGAGCGCCATTTAGGCTTATTCTTACACACCTCACTTGCTTCTTTCACATTCATAACTCTTGTCATGGTATATAATATATATTTAAGCTTTGAAAATCGAATTTTGATGTATTTACGATAAACTTCAAAAGATTTCCAACTCTATCTGGATAAGTATAGTGTTTAAATTATTAAATAAAATTTTCTTTCAATCTTATTCTACCGCAAGCTTCGTCCTATACATTTATGTGTTTATCTCTTTTTAGTGACGATTTTTCGTTTTATCGAGTCACAAATCACAACGATTCTAAAGAAGTTTCACTTAAAAAGCATACTTTTCTATCTCGGAAATTCCAATATTTTCTGTTGGATATAAATTCTTAGAAGTTTTCGTAAAAAAAACTGGGTTGCCCTAGTCATTAAATGAAACGCAAGAAATTTTTTTGAAATATTTATTTAGATAGCTACATTATTTTAAGTAAGGAGTTCTATTTTAAAGTATACCTAATATTTTCATACGAAACACTACAAAGCAATCATCTTTGTTGTAGATAATTTATTAATTTAATTTTATGTGTGATTCAACTTAAATTATAATAATAAAGCAATTGGACTATAAAATAATTGAGTTATTACTCACATAAGAAAAGATTTTTCTATCTTCTTTTATTGTGTTTCACTTACTTTGTATCAAACTACACCTACAAAAAACTTTATTATAATATATACTTCATATTTTATTTTTTCGAATTGACTGTGCTCTGCTACATTTATACAGTTTCCAAGCGTTTATTTTACTTTTGACATTTGCACGTCTGTCAAGTTATATACATATTTCTTGACAGTAAAGCCCACATGAAACAATTGACATAATTTTAGTGCCTACTTTATAGTCTGTGTGCCATGTAACACACAGACTATTAAACCATTGACACTATATGTAACTAAATCGAAAGTATACGATTTTAAATTAAAAAATATTCTACTTAAAAGAAAAATAATCGATTAGGCGCTGGTCTAAACTCTGCCGCCATAATGACCTTAAGTTGTGTTCCGCCATTAGTGGCCAGGTTTCAGTCTCCTTTTAGAGAGCGGCAGCACATTGATAGCACCTTTGGTGTTGCAAATGTCTATAGGCGACGGTAACCGCTTTCCATCAGGTGGACCGGCTGACATTCTGCTGAACTCGCCCATTAAAAAATAAAGAAAAGTTTTAAACTTATTTATAAATGAAGTCGATTTTTATAACAAATCAAGTCGGTAACGCATTAGGACATTTCTAATTGATTCCTCATCGAGCTGTCAAAGGTTAAATAAAGGTTATAAAGGATATAGTGTCTTCATTTCATAATATTTGAATACATCAAGTTTCCCTCATATTTACGTTTTATATGCAAAAGGAAGATTAAATTGTGCTATATTATTTAGAATCTACAACATGGAGTAATGAAGGTAGTATGGATTAAATGTCCGTTTATGTAAAAGTATTGTTATTGACATTAGCATTTAAAATCGTACATCAACACACACAAATATTACCAAAAACCTACATTTGATTTTTAATTTTTAAGTACAGATAAAGGTGGTTTGATTTTTAATTTTTAAGTACAGATAAAGGTGGCGTTTTCTAAACTACCGTACACATATTACAACTTTACAGTCAAACAAACAAAAAAGAATTCTACTCATACCTTGATGAAATGTGTCATTGCGGATTAAAAAAGCACCTTTGCTCCAGTATCACGATTAAATCTATTTAAGTCTTGATCTTGAGATACGAGTCTTTAAACTACTTATATAATTATATTCCGTGCGGTTGTAGCGCAATAGAACATTATTCTTTTTGGGAATCAACCAATTTATAATCAACCTCTCTTTAGGGCGATGTTTTAATTCTCTCGCTGCCTTTGATAGTCATCAATTCTTTACCTTCCTCCTCTGATTGGAGTGGCTTGTTACTAAAATAGCTTTCTATTTCTTGAAGAGATTTATCTTTAGTTTCAGGCAGATATTTATACAATAGCCCTGTACAAACTGTAGCAGAAATCGCATAAAACAAAAAAGCGCCATGTATGCCATACGACTTGAATAAATATGGTGAAACTTTTAGAACCGTACCCATTAATGCGTCACTAAATAAACCCATTACAAACATACCAGAACTTTTGAATCTCAATGGTACTAGTTCACCGTAAATTGATGTGCTCATTATAATCGGCCCGCAGCTTATTGTTACCGAGAACAATATCAACAATGATATCGACACAATAGCATTTTCAGATATTATTGTGAGCTTAATTAAGTACAAATATAGAGAAGTTATAAACAAAAACACAATACCCATCGATGACGCAGCCAACAGCTGTGTTCTTCTCTTCAGGAAATTTGCTAACAAACATCCAACATACATCGAAGACACAGTTACCCCGTCTAAAACCAACATTCCTCTATAGGCAGTGGTCTCGTTCTGGGTTATCCTCTTTATAATTTGTATCGCATACATACTAAACGCTACCTTGCCGGAGAAATGAACCAGTGACATCATTAATATACAAAGTAACATCGGTTTGTAAAAATCTTGTGACAATATTGTTTTGAGAAAGGTTTTAAAGCGTCTCTTTAGAGTTCGATTTTCTTCTGCTTGCTCTTTACGGTACTCCTTTTGTGATTTTATCAGATATTCTAATTCTTTCTCTGATTGATCATTAAAGCCCGTCAACCAATGATACGATGTACTGCATTCTTCATATCTGCCTTTAGTGGCTAACCAGTATGGTGATTCTGGCCATAGCGTGACAGTGATTAAATATGCCGAACAAATAATTCCCACTAGCCCAATCACCTTCCAATGGTAGAATGTTCCAATAGCGTTGCCTGCCCAAACGCCCCAAAAGAATGAAGCCGATTTTACGGTCAGGAATATTCCTCTATATTTCACGGAGGTATATTCTGTGATTATGACCGGTAGGATAGAATGGGCGCCCGTCTGAGCCATGCCCTGCATTATTTCGCTTATTAAAATCAGCGTGGTGTTCGTGCTACAATAGAAAACGATATAAGCCGCTAACGAATTTACGCACAGAATAATAAAAGGTATTTTCCTTCCGATAAACTCGGTGAACAAAGGTAAAATAAATACCCACGGTATTCCGCCATATCCGATCACGGAGGCTGAAAATGAAGAATTTATTAAAAATCACTGTGATATTTCTGTCCTCAAATTTCTTTTAGAATTCAAAAACAATTTGTTTGTTTTATCATCTCAGTATTCTACTTATAGAATAAGGATATTCTCATAAGGGATTATAGGTAGAAACAATATAACTAAGTTAAGTTTTCTTTATTGTATTAATTTATAATATCTTAGTTTAATCAATTGATCCATTTAATTATTTATATTTCTAGGTATTTAATATAATATGCATTCAATTATAAACTATGATATTGAAGAAAACTTAACTTATATTGTATTCTACAAATAATACCTTAAGACTATCAGAAAAATACTGAGCCTAAGTCATCCAAGTTAATGGGCATGTTGAGCCTTAAGCGCCATTTTTTCGTAAGCGACATTTTCACCTATTGTATATTTTTTGCTCAAAAAGTATTTTAAACTATTGTTTTGGTTTTAGACTTCCAGTTTTTGATTCAGCATATAGACTACACTGGATCAATAACTGAAACGCTTTAAAAAAAATATTGGTTTTAAAATACCTTTTGCATCAAAAAAAATATACTCAGGTCCAAATGTCGCTTACGATAAAATGGCGGTAAAGGCTCAATGTAATTAAATGTGGTTTCCAACAACATCCTAGCATTCTAATTCAATTACCATGCGGAGCATTTTTATAAAATGTCGCTTTCGTACATTTTGAACCGACCAAATCGACCTGATAAACGGAGGCGGCATGACTAGACATTCCTCACGTAACTAGCCACCTTCCATAAAATTGACCGTATCAGCGTAGGTGACTTTCGTACAGTTTGTATAGTAATTTATTACACATTTAATATTTCTGCCAACTACTTTTTTACAAAGTAAATACAAACGTGTAAATAATACTCGTAATTAAGCAATAGGTATAGTCAAATTGAATTAACTTAAATTTTACAGGTGATAAAAATAAATGATTTACATTACATAGCCATGATTCCATTTCGTCTGTGATGGCATCTGTCGAATTCGCTTCCTTTCTTATTTGAGGGATGAATATTGTGGGCGCTCCTGACGCCATTCCAAGAATAAAATAGATTGTCCATACTGCGCTACAAACTAGAAGCTGAAATAAAATGGAAACATTTTAATACGGTGAAAAGTATAATATAATGTTTTGTAAGCGGTGGTAGACTCATCACTCTCAATAAATCTGTAGTAATATCTCGTAGACGTCTCACGTGACCAAAAGACTGGTCTGTACTTCGGACAACGCATTAGCGTTGCGATACAGCGAGGTATGTAGCCAGTCTTTTAAGCACGTTTCCAACTGACAGCGGTCTGGGACTAGATTTTATAGTTTAATTTTAATTTGTATATATACTTATTTATAATTTAGTTTAGTTTTTATTTAATTCTTAATATCATATAATTGCGGCATAAAATTTCTTGACTGAATACCCTCATCTGTAAGATTCCATTTTGAAATAAAGAAATGAGGTGTATTGGGGACTCCTGGTTGGAGCGAAATTCCTTTCGCTATGTATAAATATATATTAAAATGTAGCACAAAATGTCATTATTCATAAACAAACAAATTTTATCAAAAAACTATGTATAGAAATACATAAACAAACAAAGTGTATTTAAATATACATAGTTAATATTGTAAATACTCAAAATTAAATTAACCCGAACTTAAAAATATGCGGTCGAATTGAGAACCTCATCGTTTTGAAAGTCGGTTAAAAACAGTAAATCATATAAAAACATGTGCACGTAAGCGACAGCGCCCAAATGCGGCCGATATACAACGGCGTTTACAAAACCTACTATTTTTAAAACAGCGTATATAACACTAATGGATATTACTTTAAATCTTATTTCACTGCAATAAAGTTTAAAATCGTACATAATATACAGCGGTCAGCATTTTTCAGTTCAGTTAAAACTATTTTCCTCAAGCTCCCGTCCGCCGAGTAACGTGCGATAAGGAACTTCATTTCAATACATTCATTTTTATTTTTAAGTCATGGTCGATCTGTGACTGTGAGTCTTGTTCCAATTACAATAATTATTTTATTATTCCAAGATTCTGGATGAGATTCTACACAATTTTTTTTATTAAGGTTCATAATATAAATGCAATTGCAACTTGCTGATGGGGAAAGTACCCGCAAAAATAAAATTTATTCCATAGCCTGCACACGTTTTGGAAGGTTTAAAACACTAAAACCCCTGCAGAAATAGCTACTGTCTCTTAAAAACCAAGTTGGTTTTTTCAAAGAGAGAGGCTTTATTTCCTTAACACGCTTACAGTGACACTGATTTATCTGTACTTTCTAACCCTGCGGTAGAGGGCGTTTTAGACCTCATTCTAAAACTGCCGTTGTGGTAACACAAGGCCTAGAGAGCCCTGTAACGATTTAAAAACTTCAACCCTTGTTTGGTTTATAATATATATTAAAACGGTTTATAGATTTATGTTTTGTGTTGTGCAATTCTAGTTCAAAGTAACCCCTTATTAAGGTAGGTGTAACACGGAACTTTGGTTTAATAGAACATCTTAGATTCACCTTTTTCTACACTAAACCAAACTGAATCCGAAATCCTCATACACAGAGAGGTCTGTGTTTTTCTTACCCACACCGCAAGTGACACACGTTCGGGGGCCCTTAAACCCCATTTTGCAGCGAACGTGTTAAGAAACCTACGAAGCTAAATCAAATATTCATTCAAACATGAAAACATGACACATTTTATGGGGCATCAGTCGTGAAGTTGTAAAAATTCATTGACTAATATCGTAACAGCGATAAAAATATACAGAATCGTGATTATGCATAATTATTTACGGTTCACAGTAAAGCGATTTTAAAAACCACGTAGGTACAGCAAAATCCTCACTGTCAACTTTTTAAAAGCACGTGTTTGTTATATGTGAAAAATTGAACTATTAACTATTTATTCATTCAAACTCTTTCTGGTATATTAAGAACATACAGTCAGTGCCATAAATAGGGCGGTGCCACCGATGCCCAAACACAGGACGTAGACTCCGGGGGGCGCAAGAATGGCCAGACCAGACAGGACTATTATTTTTTGCGATTTGCTCTTGATAAGTTCCCGCTGCGCCTCTAGAGCTCGATTCCAACACATACCAGTACCTACATGCCAGTATCATCAAAAACGTCTGTTAAATTAGACAAAACATCGCGATCATTTTTTTTTGGCAGCGCACGAGCTTATTTGCATTCTATTTCTTTAAAAAAATAGATTTTTCTTCCAAAATATTAGATAATTGGTCCACCAACACCAAGGTCCTCGTGCGTTATTTTATCACCCTGAATGAAATAAAGTAGGCCTATACATAGCATTGCTCTAGGTAGGATGCCTATAATATCTACAAAAACAAGGGCGCAGTTATAGAAGCTCGCATAAGGCGCATAAAACGCTATTTATTGCACTGCATACAGCCATATAGAAAATACATAAAAAATTACATTGTATAATTTTATAGTGTAACTTGAATATGAAAAAACTTGTAGAAATATAATTATAATTATGTATACTACAACTAATGATTAGATTCTATATTGTCTATTTGTCTATCTGTCACATATGATTGATTATATCAGAAACTACTAAGGCTAACTAGGGTGAAATTTTGTGTACTTATAATGTAAGTACACAAAATATCACTAATTTTCGATTTTATAAACAGAATTTTCGTATATGTAATATGTACCTAACAAGTTTATTACCCGTGCGCAGAAGGTTTGCAGATAGCGTCGTGATTATCACTCGTCGATGGTCAGTAGGGTCAACAAAAAAGGTGACACAAATAGTTGTTGCAATAAATTTATTATTTTAATTTATTACTGCATAATATACTTTAAATAAGTATATACAATAATAGTAAGTTATAATCGGCAAACCTATTGCGCGCGGCTTATAGTATAAAATTAGCGAAAATGTTTACTAATACTAAAAACAATGCCTGAAAGAAAAAGTTGAAATTTACCAAATTATTTATTGGTTTAAAAAATGTACTATATACTAACTCAAGATGTAACTAGTTCTATTTTTAGTTTTAGTTAAATCCTTGCAGTATTTTTCACGTGACACATGAGTAGTAGACAGACAAACGCAAAAATTCTAAAAGTTGCATTTCCGGTATTTTGTCCTCCAAACTATCACCTCTAACTTTTATTTGAGTTTTTAATAATTCGCACTACGAACACGACCCCACAGATTTATTATAAAGAACAATTCGATAAGATAAAAAAGAACAACATGAGGCGTGTGATGTAGTCACATTTTAAAAATCATGCTGTTGCTTGACACGATTTTTATTCAAGTCAATAGGTGGAAAGATAGTCGCTTCCATAGTCGTAAAAATGGAATCCCCTCTGTCTAATTTATGAACGACACGTTCAAAAGTTCGGAAAAAACCAAACTGGCAAATCGTCAAGAATATTTTTGACAAAAATAATTTTAAAAATTCCGCTAAATATAAATAAATCTAAAATTACAGAGTGTGCTTAGAAAGCGCGCTGTAATGCAACTCTGTATGGCAATACCAATTCGCTAGGCGAAATATCAGCCAGCCTTCTGATCACGGGTAGGGTCAAAGAGTTTCTTAAAAATCTATGTGTTTAGCAAAACAATTTTGAAAATATGTAGTATTTTAAATTAAATGCCCTTCTGATTCCTTAGCCACAGCATATGACTCGTTTGATAAATAGACCATGTAATATTTTATTTTATTTGGGGAGGGAGGAGGTGAGCAGTAACACAGCTCAGTTAAAAGTAACTTGATTACAAACTCGATAAGGAGAAGCCGTAGATAAACCTCTATAGATGACGGAAATTTATATAATATACATAAATATAAAATAAAATTACCTGTCTAAAAAACGGGGTCCAGGAACATTTCTCTTTGTTACCGTTATCGTTGCGTGCGTTGACCTCTTTATAACAAGCATCCATTTTGCACTGGTAAAAATATAAACAAATATTAAGAAATTCGCCTCTAAAAATAAAAAAGACTGCAAACTTAAGAGGTCTGATTTTAAGACTTCGTAAGTTTGCAGTCTTTTTTATAGATATAGATTGGCTAGATTTATAAACAATTTTGCATTTTGACGGTGGATTAACGACCTGCGTAAGGTCTTCGGCAGGGACTGTATAAGGAAGGCGTAGGACCGGGATATGTGACGCAAACTTGGGGAGGTCAATGTCCAGCAGCGGACATCGATTGAGCGAAGAGTTGCATTTTAATAGAATAGTATTTCTGTATATTTTATACCAAATCGTCCAGGGAACGGAGAATTAACAGCGCTTTGTTAGGTTAATTTGAAATTAGACGATTCATTTCGGTCTTTCAATTTGGAGGGAAACAAAATAAAAAAATGCAAAGAAAATTAATCGTTACGAATTTTTTCATAAATATGTTTTGTAACTGATTAAAAAAAAATGGATTTCTCAATTGCTTAATTCAGCAGTTAAAAAAGTTTATACGTATGAAAAAATATTGTAACAGTTAAGTTTTTTTGGCCCCATTTCTACCGAAATTGAAAAACACAAGTGAATTCGTATAGATTTTAGTTTGATATAGTTCACTTTGGTTGATTTATCTAAATTGAAAGACGTAAATGGACTATTTAATGTCAATTTAATATATAAAAATCTCGGCTAAACCAATTTAAAGGATTTTTATGTATATTTGGTAGGTTTTTTTATATTTTTATGGCGGTACAACGTTTGCCGGGTCAGCTAGTACGTAATATATAACAATTTCTAAAAAGAAACAACAGAACACCTAATGAATTTAATAAGTAAGTTGAAAGACATAGAACTATATCTAATAATGTAGCATCATAAAGCGCAAAACCGGCAAAATTTTATTTAAAATCGTATTTATCTGTTTAAATACCTTACACATTTATAGTTTTCTCTTATTATTGTGTCTTTGTTCAATTTTTTTTATACTATTTTTCTGTCATTTGTGGAGGTTTATTAATAGCTTCTCCTTACCTAATTTGTATTCTAGTTATTATTATTATTATAGCTGTTAGTCCCCCCAAAACCAAATAAATAAAAATAAAAAATTCAATAATAGAGAAGTGTGGTCGGGTTTAGCTAGTACATGTACTAAAATCTATACTTTTGACGGGAACTAAAATATAACGTTTTTCTCAAACAAGTTGTCCTGAACGGGTCTGACTCGCTCATGGGGAATCCCTCTTTACGAATAAAGGTATTTTTGCATATATTGCATGCATGTATGCATGCATATTAATTATTACTCGATGCCAAGACTTTCCAATTATCATAACAGGATGGACGCGCGGCATTTACTTTTACAGTATTTATCGCTATATTTGTAATTATATATTTTTTATAAATTTCACAAACAACTATATTCATTCAAAATATTGTAAAAGAAATGAAATAACAAATATTCCTATATTTCCAAAAATAGACTTGATATGTACAAATTTAGAGCCGTGTAAACGTAAATCACATTAATGAAATTTTCTTTAAAAAAAAATTATAGTCATAATATTATGAATGAAATATTTTTCCAATATTTCCAGATTTTGCGGTCAACTTCGCAGAGAGAGGGAGAGGAATGATTATTTATATTCACATTGATGAGTATAGTTTACAAAACAACAGTTTGAAAAATTAAAAAACATTTTAATAAGAAAGCTTGAAAATGATACACAATAAAGAATATTAGACGAAAGCCTTAGAAGTGAATGAAAGGTGAATTGAGGATTAGTTGTATAACAAAAGATACTTTCAAGATTATAATAAAATAAAAAGAAATAACATTTTGTATGTCTTCCAATAATTGGTAAAAAATTATTTGTTCAAAACCAAAATGTTTTTTAATTAAAAAATGTATTTTCTGTTTACGGTACAAGCCTACGTAGAGATGGAAGGAGTTCACTATTTGTTGTTGACTACGGGATCCAAAAATCCGTTTAATCGAAAATACCGTCTTTATCAAAAAACCGGTAATAAACGGATCTTATTCTAACTAATTTTCGTCGAAAGTATTTTTTAAGCTTTAGAAATTAGTTTCTTGTTTCAGAATTTTGCATTCTATGATTCAAAGGATATTTCAGCCATATTACTATTATGAAATCAAATGTCTTACCATCTGTTTATTTAAATAAAATAAATCTATTAAATATCGTTAGAATTTTTAAACACCTGTATAACGAGACCTAGACATCCTATGCGAAAATGAAATTAGGTATCCATATTTATATTTAACCGTGTAGGACCGAAGATAGAATACAACTTCCTGCGACCGGGAGGCCGGTCGTAAGAGGCGATAAAACAACTCACAGTCAGGTGATAGGGTATTTGCCTGTCTGAATAGCTACCACCCTTGGTCTAGAGTATGCCGCCATAGCAACTTTAAGCTGTGCTCCGGCATGTACATAGACGACGGTAACCACTCAGCAATAAAAAAAATGATATTTCGCGATTTCACTACACCATAATATTACGGAATATATTTAACCTTTGAGGAAATTCTTTACAAAACCCATAAACGACACGGTCATTGACGGCCTCTGTGGTTGAGCGGACTAAGCTTTTGCCGGCGTACCTCGCTGCAACGCAGAGATTCCGGGTTTGATTCCTGGTAAAGTAAATTTCGGAAACGTATTTTCTCCGTTATTTACTATGGTCTGGGTGTCTGGGATCGGCCCCAGAGTAGGCTGTTGTATATTGCCCATAACACAAGCGTAACTTGCTTAATTTGGGGATATACAATATGTGTGTTTATTATTATTATTATAAATAGAAAGACAGACTGACGGATATAATGTTTTTATCGTTTCCGTTATTACAAAAATGTGTAGAGGACTCTAAAAATATTTCAATCAAAGACCTTTTCGCAAAGAATAAATTCACCGGTAGACGGACCTGTTTTTGTAAATCATAACTATTTAATATGTATAAATTTGAATAATTTAACATTTCGAGAACAGGAAAATCTCCACAATAATGTATTTATTTAAGACTTAAGAAAGAAAAACCTATCGAGTTTTTTTGACTTAAACGCCGTCCTTGAAAGGTCACATTAATAAAAAGCTAACGTATTTTAACACAAGTGTAAATGTTATTCTATGTACGCCTTATTTGTTTAGTGAATATTTCTTGCTGCTTTATTTGTCTATATTTTGAATCCATATTCCTAATATTTTCTTAAGTTTTCGCGATTTGTACCTATACATCTATCCGTGCAGGAACGGAGAAAGAATATAATTTCCTGCGGCCGGGCGGCCTGTCGTAAAAGGCGACTTAACAACCCACAGCCAGGTGGTAGGGCATTGGCCCGACTGGATGATTACCACCCTTGGTCTAAAGTATGTCGCCATAACAACCTTGAGTTGTGTTCTGGCATTAGTGACCAGGTTCCAGTTTCCCTTAAGAGACCAACAGCGCATTCGTAGCAACTTTGCTGTTGCAAATGTCCATAGGCGATGGTAACCGCTTTCCATCAAGTGGGCCGTCTGCCTGTCTGCTGATCTCCTGCAATTAAAAAAAAATACATAATAAACCTACGTTTTAACGGTTTTAAGCGCGGTAATTTATTTGATCACTCGGTTAACAATACTCGTTGACACTTGACATCTTTGTCCACCGTGGTCACGGCCACTAAAAAGTGGCCGAAACGTCGGAATAACAAAAACCAAATAAATTACCGCGCGTAAATCCGTTAAAACGTAGTTTTATTATTCATGCCCCTAAGTTATTTTTGGGACAAATGGAGGCTGAATGGTCGTCCTCTTTATTGAAAGTAAAAAATATTTGATTGTATGATAATCATTTTTGCTTCATAGCTGTGAAGACAGAATAAACAAACATCTTAAACAGTCTTCATAATTATATAATTAGTATAGATGTATCTAATACAATATGTTTGTATATTATCAATATGATTCATTAGTGTCGACACAAAACCACTTTCTGTTGACTGCAAAATATTTTTGTTATTGCGTTGTCATTTGACATTCCAACACGATTGGAATTTTAGGCTTTAATTCTAGAACAACACGAATTTGAAAACCGACCGTTGAAACCGTAACCGTCTAAATTGAAAAGTTTTTCAAATGCTAAAGCGCCATGGCGACCGCGCATCGTTTTAATTTACCGATTGTATATTCGAGTTTTTATTCAAATCTGATTAAGCACCGTTCAAGAATGTAGCCTATTTTAAATGGCTAAAGATAAGATTTGTGTTTAGTTTTTTATTGTATTCCTAAATAAGTACGTTTTATTATGTTTGTTTATACATAATTCAACGAAAAATTGTACACTGGATTATTTGACTAAATTTGACAAAAGGAGGAAAGTTCATATATTAATCACTAAAATATTTTTTACTTATAAATAGTCTATCCATAATATTTATTATTAAATAGAAGAAAAAAAAATATTTCTTTACCTTTTTATTTTAAATGTATTTATTACATTTAAATTTAATAACAAGGAAGTTTTCTATTTTAGAAACACTGAAAAACTTCACTCAATTAAATTTAATACAACAGTAAAATACACCTAGTTGTCACAGCTTATGTACTGATAATGCACTATACTCCAATTGTATTTTTTAATTTACATACACATATTATGTATTGACGACTAATCGTCCTTCGCACATCTATAAGACTGGAGGCTTAATAAGCAAACTGGCGCTAAATTTATTATTAAACAGTATCTTGAGACATAATTGAACCTGTTTCGAGACTCCAATAAGTTTTTTTATTGTACGACTCGACGGTCTGAGGCGCCAATACTTATCGGTCGTTGCGAAGTTTCCATATTCGAGTTTTACCTTATACGCCTGCGTTCACAACTGTTTCTTTTCGTATAACAGAATTATCGTTCAATTGCATAATTATCTTTCTTGTTTGATATATATCATGCCGTATATTTCCTCATCTTTGAGTCATATTCTGGGTTGATTGTTTTTGAAGTGAAACTTCTTTAGAATCGTTATGATTTGAAACACGATGAAACGAAAAAGCAATAAACATATAAATGTATAGGACTAAGCATGTGAGAGAATGAGATAGAGGACATTATGTTTAATAAGTGGAAATATTTTGAAGTTTTTCGTTAATACTTCAAATATTGGATTTTAAAGTTTAAATATATTATAACGATATATATTATATCGTTGTTATGTTGTCGTGAAAGGTGACGTCACGAAATTTAGAATGGGACGGATTATACATTTCGTGACGTCTGAACCCGTCGTCACACTTTGTTTTACCTAAAGCCGCTTTTAGACAATCGCTAAGTGCAATTAACGTGTTCTTAAATCTAGATGTACTGGTAAGTGTAAGACATGGCATAAAGTTCCACTTTATTGTGATACATGTCATGTTCGTAATACAAATTTGCGAATGCGGTTGCTTTAGGCTTTAGTTAAACCAACAAACGCATCAGACTGCGACCACGAAAGTTTTGTCTTTCTGTTTTGTCAGTCACCATTAGTTTATTTAAATTATCTGGCAGAGTTATCTGGCTATGTATCCGAAAAACTCGAGGACTTTGCAGAGGCAAATAGGTGAGAGTATCGATGTAATTTTTATTTTGTTTATTATGGATGCGTTTGTTCGGTGTGCAGTTCAGGGTATACCCAACATTTCCCGCACCACATCTCAAATCATCGTCAAGACTGTGTATATTAATATCTTTCAAAATAATACGATAAAAATTGTATTTAAACAAGCGTGCAACGCTTAAGTGCAAAAAGACAAGTCTGATGAAACAATTTTTGTACTGCAATTTTTTTTCTATAAGACAGGTAAACAAAGCTCCTGCTGGATTATGGATTTCATAGTCTATATACATTTACAAAACCAGAGGTTTTATCTTCGTGCTTCCGGCCTTAAATTGATTTTAATACACATTTTTTAAAAGACGCAGGTCATGGTAAAAGAAATTAGATTACACTTTACTGATTTGTTTGATACGGTCTGCGTAAAACTTACATTGCTGAGAATCTATCGAAGATTGGTCATCGACAGTTTCTAATTAGTTTACACGAACGGAAAAGTGTATAAGTGCCCATGATGAGTAATTGAAAAATAACTGTCATAAAAATAAAAAATATCATTTTTGAAAATATCTTTTGGTCTATACCTTTGGAGGATAGAGACAAGAAGCATTTGGTAAGAAGTACCATCTCTATCTATGAAACAGAGTCGGTCAAAACGCGGATAAAAAAGTGTGGCGCTGCGGTAGCATAGGATAAATTTTAAGGGAAGCGCCAAAAATAATTAGAGTAAAATAGAAAAATAATCAAAAGATATCCGTTTTTATTATTAAAAATTCACAATAATTAAATCACTCTACACGTTTTCTCACAGCATTATTATTGCTAAATTATTTTAGACTACGCAAATAGTTGAGATTTTCCATACTGGCATTTGATTTTATTCGTGCAGGAACGAAGAAAGAATACAATTTCTTGCGGCCGGGCCACCGGGCAGCCTGTCGTAAGAGGCTACAAAACTACCCAGTCACATAGTAGGATATTTGCCAGTCTGGACCCCTGGTTTAGAGTATGCCGCTTTAACAACTTTGAGCTGTGTTCCAGCATTAGTGGCCAGGTTCCAGTCTCCCTTAAGAGAGCAGCAGCGCATTTGTAGCACTTTTGGTGTTGCAGATGTCCATAGGCGATAGTAACCGCTTTTCATTAGGTAGGCCGTCTGCCTGTCAGCTGAACTCGTGCAGTAAAATAAAAAATATACATTTTATGACACTTCAACAATTTTTAATTTTTGAAGTCCACACACTTCAGTACTTTTACAAGAGCTAAATTCATATCGTCGTTTTTCGTACGCTAACGCTATTGTATTGTGTTTGAATCTCTATTTTCAGCACATCGGTGGACACTTTTTCAACTTTTCCCCTATATAAGATGATATTCCTAACATCTCTCCTCCATATCTTTTTTTTATTGCACTTGACTTTATGTCGTTGGTCGGAGGACCTTACAACTTCACCGGGGTTTTCGGGGCTAATGCTTTCGCCAAGCGAAGATGCTCGAGCTCGGTAGGCAACCTGCTTGAGAGAGGCTCCCTAGGGGGCTTTATCTCGGCTGGACTGTTGCCATGCGAGGGGGTGAATCTAATGATGCCGGCCAAAGGGCGACAACAATGCACTAATTAAAAACGGGTGACGAGTGATATGAAACCCAAAGGGGAGGCTCGCGGCGGACCGGGATCGGCAGTTCGAGGCGGCCTACACTATCTTACTGCCGTTTCGCAACATGTTATGGCTGTGAGAAAAGAAACTCCCCAGTAACATGCCTCCTAGCGTCTCTCGCAGGGACGTGGTGAGATCGTGATTGTCGGCGTCTGAGACGCCGCCGTCTGTGTCTGTCTGTCGGTACATGCCAGCCTGCCGTCCTAGCCGCGAGCGCGCTGATCCGGGCTCCTCCATATGTATATGATAACTCAAGCTTTTATACCGCGTCGATGTGTATCATTTTGATCGACATTTTCATTTGCATAATGATATGGCCCGTTTCGCTTATATTGTAAATAGCACGACGTGGTGGTGATAAAATCAATCAAAATTAAATAGGTGTGGACGCGCTCTTATATCACGTACATTTTGCGCGGTTAATTCTGCCATAAAAATACGGCCTTTATACATACACATATTCCCAGCAATAACAATGTTTATACAATTAGTTTTGATATTTTTCTATAAATATTTTATTTGTTACAGATTAACGCAATATAAGTTTTTGATTATTACTGAATACTGACACTATTTATTTTTTGTTTCTTATAATATCGCTTTCTAACTTTTGAATATATATTAATGCTTATATAAGCGTGCCTTAATATTTAGAAGGTTTCAAATTCAAACGTTTTTATTCAAAATTACTTCCACTGGACAACACTTTTTGAAGGTTATACATATAAGTTAAAATTTAAATTTACTTCCTATTCTATCTACACCGCTTCGCAACGTGTTATTGCTCTTAAGGATGTTTAATTTAGTTATGCATACTAGGATTATCATCAAGATTTTTAAGTAATTAAAAATATCTCTATTATGACTTTTATTATTACCTGCTTTATGAAGTAAGTTAATTCGAACAAATACGTTTATTTTTATTATATTAAAATAGTAACGGCTTTAATATGGTGGGTTACAGGTACATTAGTAAAAGTACACTATTTGGATTATAAATTATTAGGCTGGCTCAGTTAGTGTGGTACCACGCTATTATAAAATATCAGCGCGAAACGGTTTACCCTGAGCTAATCGTGTTTTGTAAGATGCTTGCAGCTGGTAAAGGAGGCTGTGAAGCACAACAGTACAAGGCGATGGAGAGTTGCGTCACCTCTCACGTCATAGATGTATAGAGAAAAAAATACATACATATATGTGTGTGTGCATTTTGTAAAGTTTACAATATTTGTATATTAATACTAGGTCAATGCTAATTTTGATCATGTGACTTTTATATATTATGTCAAAACTATGACCTACAACATAGACTGATTTTCATGAAATTCAATACAGAGAGATTCGATACAAAACTATCAAAATAAATAGGTTTTTTTCGGAGTGCAAAATAGAAATTTTTGCTATAAAGTCACGTGAACATGGGGTAAAAGGTTGCCTTCTGTCAAAATGACGTATCACTAAAATAAACTTACCATAAAAAGTGTGTGAAGGTTCTTAAATATTATTCTGTAAAATGAGAACGAGTATTATCGTATATACACAAAATTATAATACTTTGGAATTTATCTTATTGATAAAACAATATAGACATCCTTCCGTTCAATTGGAGGCCGTCTACGTTTATTTTGTACGCTAATTGAATGTTATGAAAAGAAAACACCAATTTGTTGTTATATTGTCTTACTAGAGCTTTACCCGCGGCTTTGCCGCGTGAAAAACGCTAGGTAGCTCTATTTTACATATATACAAATATAATTAGGTATTGTACCTAAAACTTTACTGTTTCTTGTTACTAAATTCACTACAATAACAAAGAAACTAAGTCAATATAATCTACACGACTGCCTAGCAAAACAAACAGGTGAGTGGCAGTCAACAAGATTTGAAGTAATAGAATGAATGTGATGTTGTTTATGGCAACGTAGATATTTGTTAGTGAATTGGAAAAACGCGATTGCAGCGCCATCAATTTTATTTATCCGTTTATTTAAGCTCCGTCTATATTTATATTCGTTCGTCTGAACTCATATACTATTTTTTGTCTGAATTAGTTCTCAAAAACGGCCTTCATTGTCACGGCAATCAATGTGAGCGCGAACTATCTTGAATGAGATAATAAAATATTTTATTCATGAAATTACATCATCACTAAAAATATATAATATAGGTATATAAAACTTACGAATTTTATAACTCAGCTAGCTCATCAACATGATAAATTATGTTATTTATTACAATGTATGTGAAACATTCAACACGTGTCTTAAACACAAAATCCAAAGCCAAGAGGATAATAACAATATAAGACTATGTTGTAATATTTCTATACTTATTAACATTTTGCTATATACAAGTACATATGGTGATTAAGATTGTAGGTCTGTTTCTAAGGTTAAACTCTTTCACTCAACAGTCAAGTTTTTACACGCGAAAGCACAGTTCACACACACACACACACACACACATATATATATATATATATATATATATATATATATATATTACAAAATAAAACTGCCTTCAACCTCAGAAGGAAAAAAGTATTATTTATTTTCTACAACATCTTTAAATCTACTTTTTAGTTGTTTGAATAACTTTGAAAATAATATTTTAAGCGACTGTAGAAATTGTATTACTGGCACGCATATACAGGTTTGCCTTTCGAAAAGTGTAGGTGCTCATCGCTGTTCAACAAGGGTTACTCTCGGTTTCCCTGTGATCCACTCATCAGGTCCTGACTTAGTGACATTGGGATCACCTCAAGAATATACTGTTTTAGATAAAAAGAAATTGAAAATCGGTCCACAATTATTGACGAAGAAATCGCGTAAAAAACATACTTTCGAATTGGGAACCTCCTCCGTTTGAAAGTCGGTTAAAATTATCACCACAACCAAACCAATATTATATTTTAAAATAAAACTGCATAGTAACACTCTAAATAGGTACGTTTATATTTATTTGATCTATCATAGTGTAGCTATTTGGATGCTTCATGAATATTACTGATAAAATCATTTCAAATACCTTCCTTTTCATTAAAATACACAGGTGGCTTGCTATCCATATTAAAATAATATAAAAGTGACTTTATTTAAAAGTAGTAGGTATATGTATTATTACATAGATATGTGTGTATTTTTTGTCGTTCACGGCCTTGGTAAAACCTATTATTATAATTATGCAATAAAATAAAAATAAATAATAAAATTATATTATATGTACAATTGTATATACTGATTGTATCACATTTAATTTGATACATGTCTATAAATTCGTGCTATCCGTACAGGAATGGTGAAGAAATAATACTATTTTCATTGTCGTAAAAGCAGATAAAACATCCCACAGTCGATGGCAGGGCATTTGCGCGCCTAGATGGCTACCACGCTTAGTCTAGATTTAGAATATGCTGCTATAACATCTATAACTTGTGTACCGGCATCAATGGGTAGGTTCCAGTCAGCTCATCAAGATCGACATTATATTGGCAACATATATGGTATTGCAAACGTCCATAGGCGACAACAACCATCCATCAAGTGGCATGTCCATCCGTGCCGGAACGGAGAAAGAATACAATTTCCTGCGGCCAGGCGGCCTGTCCTAAGAGGCGACGAAACAATCCACAGCCAGGTGGTGGGGTATTTGCTTGACTGGATGACGACCACCCCTGGTCTAGAGTATGCCGCCATAACAATCTTGTGTTGTGTTCCGGCATTAGTGACCAGGTTCCAGTTTCCCTTAAGAGAGCAGCAGCGCATTTGTAGCACCTTTGGTGTTGCAAATATCCATAGGGGATGGTAACCGCTTTCCATCAAGTGGGCCGTCTGCCTGTCTGCTGAACTCCTGCAATAAAAAAAAAAGTCAAATTGTCTGTTGTACTCCATAAATAAAAAACATGTAACATGTGTAAATTATTTTTCTAAGAAGTATTTAGCAGTTTTGAATATAATTTTTTGACCTCATCAATGGTTCCAGGTTGTGTATGGTTAAAAATGCACATGAAAAGTTGTGAACCTGACCTGCAGAAATGGTAATCATTACTCTGCAATGGGGTGGAGTGGAAGTACTTAATAAAACAAAATTTCTAAGAATACCTAATACATAAAGAAACTTGATGCCAAATATGACGAGAATAAGGATCGCTGTTTTTTTATCATAACGCACAGTTATAGTGGTAGCGTTTTGACCTGTCCTCGTCCTAGCGTTTAATCCCGGTTGCGTTCGGAGCGTACCTTTCGTTACAACGCCCGGGATTCGCTTACTTACTTTTTCTTCTCTACTTCGCGCAGTCTTCGGCATCCCCTGTTTTATGACTTTTGGTACGTACGTCAACCTTCACAAAATCAAGCCAGGATTTCTTGGGCCTTCTCCTTCTACCGGAGGTGGAATGGCCAAATAATTGTTTCCCACCTCAGATGAAATAAAAGTACAGATGGAGCCCACTTGAAAAAAGCGTAATATCCACAATACATATCGTCCATTGTAACCGAAATTGACTCGGTCAGTATTATTATTATTACTTAAAATAAGATCATTTGCAGTACGAAACGTAAGTAATATTTTTTTTTAGTTTCCAAGTTATTTCAAACTACAGGAGCTTGCAGGGACTTGCATAGGAATTTAAATTCAAGTTACTCGGACCTCAGTGAGAAGCTTCTAACACCACGTCTAAAGATTTATCGCTCGTTTAAATGCGGTCTCAAAGACAAATTCTCGACTCATGACGGTTTATTGTAGATGGTATCTGCTCTACGTGACACTTGGTTTGTTGTTCAACATTCAGACCTCAGGTTTTTAGTGTTTTTGTAATATTGTAGCGTCTAATAATCAAAGTAATGATAGAACAGTGGCAATTCATCTCTGTTTAATGCCAATGACGTGAGTGACATTTGAAAGCATGTTTGGATAAAGAAGTTAAGTAACATTTGTAATATTAATATCTTTTAGTAGGTAAAACTTGAATAAATTACAGTTCTATGAATAATGATAGCTCGGTTGTTTCACTTTTGTATACAGTCGTAACATAGGCAATTCAGTTGACATATAACATTGATTTCGTTAAAGAAAAATTAATTAAAAATTACGAATATCACCATAGAAACAAAACATTAAGGTCTATGTCTTACATACTCATTAATAAAATACATACATACATAACTTCACGCCAGTTCCCTTGCGGGGTAGGCACGAACAACAATAAAAGAACTTTAGTTAAACACATTCAAATTACTTTAAATCAAATTAGTAGCGCATAAATGTTGTTTTATGAGCAAAAACTGGAAAAATCGAATTATACTGTACAAAATAACCCGCTTTATTGTAGGTATGTTAAAATGACTAGAAAACCGGTTTTCCTGATTTCAGTGAAATCGGTGTGAATTCTACAGTAGGTATGTGGTTTAGTGAAATAATAATCAGGACTTGGAAACCGGTAGAAAGTAGAATAGGTTACAACCTAAGTACATAGGGAAAGTTTCTTTTCGGTTTTGTGCTAACTTTAACCTCAATCAAATCATTTTTGGTAACAAAAGTTCGTTAAATAGGTTTTGTTGAATAAACCGATTTCGAACGGATTTTGCTGTACAACTTCAAAACGCAGCCACGTGGTACAGCTAGTTTTCTGTCGTACACATATTTATTTAAGTTACAGTTATCATAAAGAGTCATAAAAACTGGTAATATGAGTTTACATAACACTTTTTAAGATTTACTCTTCGAGTGAAATAGTTGGCTAAAACTGCTTATAACCGGTTAATTTTAAACCAAGCCTTGCTAATAGTACGAGATAGTACTGTAATACGTAACTCTTTTATAGTGCAGGCTGTCAAAATTTGGAATGCGCTGCCTCTTACTGTCAGAGAGGCCAAAACATCGCCTTTATTTAAGAACGCACCCAGAAAACAGAAAACTTTTTTTTAAATGATTATTCCTAATTCTTATACTATACACTAATTAATATATATCTTATAAATATGTTTGTATGTATGTAATTTATAAAATAATTGAAGTATGTGTATTTAATGTATAAAATATGTAGTTTCAGTATGTTTGTTTATGATATACCTTATAATCTGTACCACCTACATCGCCAGATTAGGTTAAACTATTCCTTAAGTTAGGTTGGCTAGAAGAGATTGCTTTAAGCGATAAGGCCTACTGTTTCTACCATAACAATATTGTAATCGTGCATTTTTGAAATTTTATTTTTGGTGAGCAATAAAGTGTTATCTATCTATCTATACGTTCTACATATCCGTAAGATAGTGTAAGTAATTATTCCATGAGACCATGAACGCATAAAACAGTACATCCCTCGTAAAGTGGAATAGATAATTATAACGACAACGTGAAATACTTGTTTACTAATACAAACGCCCTGAAAATAATATACTGACCAAGTAGTGTAATAACTTTGCACCATATAGTCATAATCTTATATACTGTGCTGACTTTGTACGTTTTACCCACTAGTATCTTTGCTTAAAAACAATAAATTACATATATTGTTCATTTCTACATGATCATAAATTAATCTACATGTTTTTTAAAATAAAATTTCACAGTATAAATCACCCTTCGAGTTCCCACTACAATCATATACGACCTGATTTCTTTAATTTTCAAAAAACGTAATTATGCAATAACAATTTGTTGGTTATTTGCCATGGCAGCGATAAACAACGTGATCGCAGCGCCGTTTATATTAAATTCAAATTCTAAAGTCTTTATTCAAAATAAATTCCACTGGAGAATACTTTTGAAGGTCATACATATAAGTTTAAATATAATTTTACTTCCTAGTCTATGTACACCGTTTCGAAACGTGTTATTGCTGTTAAGGAGAAGAAGCGGCAAGAAACTCGCCAGCAACACGTCTAGCTAAAAAATGTTACTTTATATTATTTATATATTTTTATTTAATTTAATAATAACAATGAAGATATTACACTGCAAGCGATATGGACCTTTAAGTAGTTTTTATATTGCAATTAATAAACTTTAGTTGTAAGCCCATTATTATATTTGAACGTGTGTAAAAAAACTGTTGGTGATCATTAAAGAAAAAAAACCTCGGGAACGTTATCAATAGACGATTGTCAACTCTTCGGAACCCTGCATATTTCGTGAACTGACACACACGGGGCGGATTTATATCAAAACAAAACATCACCTTTAAGTTCTAGCTAAAAACTTACAAATATTTGTTTCCTCTATACCCGCAATAATAGATAAATGCATAACAATAATAGCGTTAATGTGCTCGCTTAATGGGTTTAGAACATAAAGAACGTGTGCTTTACTTCTGCGAAAATAATTCTCGCAAACAATGAAATTGTTACTAATTTATTTTCCAACCACAACAAAGCGAGATGTCACATGAAAAATGCTCTAAACCGGCAGGGAAGAGACACTGTGCATTCCTCCGTTGAAACTGTACAATTTTACGTTTCCCTTCCTCACTTTAACACAGTGTAGCGTTTAAGTCACACATTAAGTTCGTTTCCCCAATGAACAATACAAACGATTTAAAACTTGGAGAAACAAGGGGGAAATGGGAGCGATTTATGATATTAATCTTAGATATAAAATGAAATTTTACACTCGCATACGGCTCGTATGCAGCGTGGGGGCAGAAACGTTTTGTTTCAGCATACACTCGCTCTAATTGCATTGTTAAATACAACTTCAATGTTTTAGAGACTTCCTGTTGTTTATTCAAACAATATTTACGTTTCCATTGTTGAAGCTATGTGATACGTGGCATGATCGTCAACAATAAATTAATAATCGTTTTAAAGAAGCGAATATATTCGCTATATATACTTCTTGGGAAAATACCAGTTTATTAAAATTTTACCTAATATATTAGGTATCTCTAGTAGTAGTAGTATCTCTAGTTTGCTAACATAAAACTCAATTAAATTTCATATATATATAAACCTACAGCGAAAAAATATTATCTAACTGATGGTGAAAACCGCTTAATAATCCGCTGCGTGGTTTAGGAGTTAGCGGATAAGCAAACAGACAGACGCGGAAAGCGACTTCGTTTTATATTATGTAAAGATTATGTATGGTGCGTGTTAGTTTAACTTTGGAACCAAGAAGTCTGTCAATTGAATATAAGTGTACTAGTTTTTTTTTCGCGGCTTTCCTCGCGTTAAGGCAGAGCGGACTGGCCGCTAGGATCTTACACGCCTCCCATAAAAATATCAAAATTAATTTCCAATTCAAAATACCCGTAACGCCATCTAGCGACGGTGGAAGTAATCATGAGAGCAACACATTAAAATTTCGTTGTCAATGTCGTCGCCTTAACGATGTATTTGCTAGAGAACAGCAACGACATGATGGGGCCAATAAAACGCAATGAGAGCGCCACCTTTTCGCCTATATTTGTCTATCCCTAGGGAACAGTACTTTTTCTAGTTGAATGGTACCCTATATCCTTTTCTATACGCCTGACAACCTGTGTGCAAAATGTCATAACCTTCCGTTGATTGCTTAACGCGTAAAAGCGTCACAAATAAACGGACAAACTCACATTTACATTTATAATATTAGTTAGGATTACACAATCTTACATGTACATAAAACCACATCCATTCATTATTATAAATAATGATAAGGTACATTATTTTAATGATATTGAAGGAGGTAAATGAGTGAATAATTCTTTCAGAAAAAACTATCGTCATCCATGGATTTCTAAATACGAAACAAATTAACCCTAAAATGCATTATGTTGTTAATAGTATACATACAACTTAACATTTTTTAAAGTTTTTGCAACTAGTATCCATAATAAAACTACGTTTTAATGGTTTTAAACGCGATAATTTTATTCGAGTTTTATTATTCCGACGTTTAGGCCACTTTTCAGTAGGCGTGATCATGGAAGACAAAGATGTCAAGTGTCGATGAGTATTGTTAAAGTTTTATTTAGCCTATCGCCAACTTGTTCATTTTAATTATTTAAATTTAATTTTGTTTATGGTTATTATTTACTCTATGGAGGCCTAAACTTATTTACCACCGCTTCGCAACATGTTGTGGCTTGAAGAGAAAATATGGCGCAAGAAACTCTTCAGCATCATGCCTAGCTCTAATAATTTTATGTAATAAAAAGAAAGCCAATCAAGTTGGTTTCTGTTCTTCTGCACGCAGAAAGAGCTCACTGTGCCTTAAGGTCAGGAAGTTGGTTTTTGCTGGATTTGGGTCTTAACAGTTTGATGCTCGGATCCTGAGTAGATGGTACTTGCGGTTTTCTGTATTGAAATTTGGGTGGTTTTTTATTTCAATAGTTTAGATTTAAATAGATAGATTAGTCTAGTTTAGATTTGTGGTTTATGGAATCTGATATAGTGGTTGAGTTTATCCAGCGTGTGTTCACTGATCGCCGACATCGTAGACCTTGTGTGTATCATATCAGCAATGTATTCTTTTACCCGTGTTTTCATATTCCTCTTTGGCACTGTATGATAATCCACACTTACAGTCGAGCTTGTAGACACCTGCATCCTGGCGTGGGATAGTGCATTTCATGTATGTATGTATGCATACAACTTATTCAAAGTAAATACTCAATATTATTTTGAATATTACCTGGATATTTTCATTATTTATTTTACGTATCTCTATAAAATAGATTTTTATATTTCTAAACAAAAATCATACATTTAAGGGTTAAGTCTATGACGCCACGTATTTATTTACTAGTTGTGCCTTCGAATTCATTCACACAGGATTGATATTTATGGTCATATTTTGGCCAATATCTTTACAAATTATAGCCTGTGTATTATTTTGATTTATAAGCTATATTGCTGCAAACTTTCATCAAAATTTATTCAATAGTCTTGACGTGAAAGAGTAGCAACTCCTCATGAACTTTCTTGTTTTAATTATAACAAACCAATAATATTAATAGTATTACTAAAATAATCTACGATATCTTAAAATCGATTGATGGACATAATAATATAAAAGTAGACCAAAATGAAATAGAGAGATCGTATAAAGGATGACATGAAAATTTGTAATATTTGTGTAATAGACAGTGTTTCATACAAAAGCCTCTATTACATAATATTTTGCAGCTAATCCTGGAAAGGCGATAAAATTTGGCTATATGTGGTTTTTTCAATTCTCGTGTTCTTAATCTTTGTTTTGTTCCAGGTTGCCTGGATTAAATCAGACACAAAAGCGATTCTCGCAATCCACACCAACATGGTCGCGTTGAATCCACGTCTCTCCGTCACGTACAATAACCACAATACATGGAAGTTGCACGTGAGCAACGTTCAAGCTAACGACTCAGGCACTTACATGTGTCAAGTTAACACAGATCCTATGAAGAGTCAGGTAATGTAAAAAAGAAATAAGTAAGTTTAAAATTCAAAATACATTGCACATGGGTTTTTATGCTTACTTTACGTGTAACCCCAGAGACCAAACGTATTAGCTGAAATATAAAGTGTAATACTATATTTATCTCCATTGTCAAAAAAATACTCGAATTAAAAATGCCGTTGGAATTACTATAGAGTTTATTAGAACTGTACAAACACGTATAAAACAGGTACGAATATACTGGATACAACCAGTAACACTGCACGATTCAATAACACGCGCAAAGTCCGTCACTATATTGCTAATCAAAAGTACTACACACGTCTTGCTAGCATCGTAATCTTCGCTTGATTGCCTCACCCCTCCGTTCGGTCATTGTTTTATACTAAACTGTATAATAGAACAAAGGACCTTGTTCACTGGGTTAATCCGCACACCTGGCAAGCAAGGATTAGGTCGACACTAATGACGGTCATAAAAGAAGTAGAAAAACAATAGCATGTTTTTCTGAACTACAAATTCTAAACACAAAGTAAACAAAAGAATTCCTAAATCCGGTGGTAATAAAACTGCGTTTTATGACCTGCAGGTGTGCGCATTTCTGTGTCGGTATGTAACAATATGTATACAACAATTTTCATAATAATCGAGTCATTCTCAAGGAACGAAATAGAACAATAAAAAAACACATGTGGGTAATCATTGTTTTAGATAAAGTAGAAAAAAAAAACATCTATATGCATAACAATGAAAAAATTGAATTTAATTGAAAATTTATATTTCGTTACCACCAGTTTGTCGTAAGCGACACGTAAATAGTTTTTCTGTTGCAAATGATATTTTTAAATATTATTTTATATTAAGATTTTCAATTTTTGTTACACTAGACCCTGGTGAACCAAAACTTGAAAGTCTTAACACAAAATAATAGTTTAAAATATCATTTGCATTAAAAAAATATATTTAGGTACAAATTTCGCTTATGATATACTTGCGGTAAAGGCTCGATTTATACGATGAATAGTCATAAATTAGTATTTTTAGAAACTTTCTGTCATCCTGCTCAAAAGTTTGTCTTGAATGAGCTCCGACATGGCTCAATAGATTTTAATTAAATTTTAAGATACAAAATAGAAAATCTGAAACTTTCGTGTGTTTTTCAAAAATCAGCTTCAGATTTAAATGAATCATTAAACTACGAATTATCATCCAACTATCTTGTATTCTAAATACCCTACGACATTCCTTTCAGATGGGTCATCTATCAGTGGTGATTCCGCCAGACATCATAGATACATTGACTGAAGGCAGTTCAGCGCAGGAAGGCGGCAGTATAAGGTTGACTTGCAGTGCCACGGGAGTGCCACCACCCACTGTCATGTGGCGTCGAGAGAACAATAAGCCCATCGTATTTCGATATGACGGCGGAAAGGAGAGAAAAGGTAAGTTGCTTAAAGAACTGCAAATCGCTATGATTGTATTGATAAATAACAAAAATATAAAACATTGTCGTAACTGAAAGCGATCAAATTGGATTATGTGGTTTACTTGAGATCTTGACGTGACAAGTCAATACTTAGGTGATGAGATGAGTATGATGCATCTCGTCAAGATTGGTCTACTATTTGCAGCCAATATCATTTTGACATTATTAATATTTTGTAATGTTGATCTTTTTAGTCGCTTTTAATTTAATTTAAACGTTATTGATAGTAATACTGGTAACATTTATATAATTTTACTATTTGTTTAGGTTATATAATAATAATAACAAATCGGCAGACAAAAATCATTCTCATTCCTCATTATATGCTGTACTGAAAATATGTCTTTATGATAAATTGTAAAAGTGTGTGTTTTGCGTTTAATCATAAATAAACTTATCATAAATAAACTAGACTTTCCTCCTTCAACGGAACACCATAATTATCATGATTAAAAAATAAACAAATGTAAACGAATAAGTTTACATGATTTAATTAATTCAGGCTTCATATCACTGTGAACAAGATAAATGATTACTAGTTTTTATTGAATAGATGTGATATGGACATGTTTTAAGACATGCATCTATTTGGGCATTGTCTAGCGGTTCAGAGTAATCAACTCACACTATGTCGTGTCACTCACAACTCACACTATGTATTGTCGTGCATAATACAGTGCACTAACACAGGGCTTCATTCAATTCAGTAAATGGTGTATCCAACCGACCTGCACATCAATAGAATGCTACAGTTTAGTAAAGAACAGGACAAACAAACATCTCAACGGGTTTAATGTCAAACACAATACATAGCTAATAAGTATGTTAGGTACCAAAGTCTTGAACTATGATTAAACCTGTAAATTTAGGTTGGTTTTAGCAAGGTTTTGGATTTATCAAAGTAGAAAATACAAAAGTCGGACAAGTGCGTGACACTGCACAAATTCACACTGTTATTGTCATTTGGCCACGGATCCATAACAAACATTTAATCGAAGATATCGCATATCTCAGAAACTACTCGAAGAATAATTATTGTTCAAACCAATTTTGTTCATTGTGTTCACATTCTCATTTTTTTTTAAATTACTACTTCTTACTTCAAAGTTAGTGGGGGGACAAAATTTTTACGAATTTGAAGTTAATATCTCATAAGCAAAAACGTTGTACTTTTTTTATAGTTGGTTTACTGCAAGAGCTCGTTAACTGCCATATGTTATACATACATAGATATATAGATTACACTTTATTGTTCACCAGTACAAAAACGAACTTATAGACTAAAAACATAATAATGTCAGTTAATGAGTTGTTGTCATAAACCGACGTTATAATGTCGTTTTTCCCTTCTATGGTCTTCAATAAAAAAGTCATCAAAGACTGCCAAATTTTTTCAAGATCTATAGTTATAGTTAGCTATATCCCACATAACTATGTACTTACATTAAAAAAATAACCCTGAGTTAAATGCATAGCTGCCGCCCCTAATTTTTAATTGTTTCAGGATTTAGTACATCATTATGTAACATCAGATTACATCTTTCATCATTAATCATTATATTAGGTTGGGGAAAAAGTTTCTTCGCATTTTATATAAAAATTCAAATGGTTTTTTTATAAAGTTTATTTACATTTGACTAACGTATGTAGGTGTCATTTTGTTGGATAACTTTTTGCCATCTTGTAGGTAGGAACGTGATCTCATTGCTATAAAAATTTTGGGGCTTCTGACCAAAAAACTGCGACAAGTGGTTTTGGCAGTCCTCTCGTGATGTTAACGTGACACTGCCTAAGGAATTCTGCAGAGACCGAAACAGGTGAAAATCTGAAGGTGCAAGGTCAGGACTATACGGTGGATGCATTAACACCTTCCAGCCAAACTCTCGTAATTTTTGCTGAGTGGCTAAAGATGTCTGAGGTCTAGCGTTATCATGATGAAAAACCACACCCCTTCTGTTGATTAATTCCGGCCGCTTTCTCTCAACTTTTTGCTTTAATCTCATCAGTTGTTCGCAGTACAGTTCAGAATCGATGGTCCTGCCTGGCGGTAACAGCTCATAATGAATAATGCCCTTCCAATCCCACCATATACACAGCATCACCTTGTTGCGAGTTAACCTGGGTTTCGCCACAGTCTGTGAAGCCTGACCGGCCTTTGACCACGATCTTTTTCGCACGTTCTTGTCGTACGTGATCCACTGTTCATCACCAGTTATCAGCTTCTTCAAAAATGGTTCGGTTTCATTACGTCGTAATAAAGAATCACAAATGAGTACGGTTCGTTAGGTTTCTTTCAGTGAGCTCATGAGGCACCCAAATATCGACCATTTTTGTGTACCCAGCTTTTTTCAAATGCGCCAAAACCGTTTTGTGGTCAATTCTCAGGTCTCCAGCTACATCGTAACTACTAATATGCTGATCTTGCTCCACTTTTTCAAAAATAGCATCAATTTTGTCCGTAACAGGGCGACCAGAGCGACGCGCATCTTTGATATCAAAATTTCCGGATTGAAAACGCTTAACCCAAATTTGCGCTACTCTCACAGATACTGCATTAGGTCCATAAACATCACAATTTTTTTTCGCGGCTTGTGTTGCATTTTTACCTTTTTTGTAGTAAAATTTTAAAATGTATCGAATTTCTTCATTAGATTCACTCATTTTAACAATAAGAAAAACAAATGAAAATCACACATTTTCCTAATTTGAATTTGGAATTGTCTTCTTTAAAATTAAAACTTTTTAATGATACCAAAACCAGTCAGATACAAATGGTATAGCCAAAGAGATTTTATTACAAGTTCATACATACTATATGCGAAAAGACTTTTTCCCCAACCTATTATTAACACGTGAGACAAAAACTTTGTACCCTTTTTACGAAAATTGCGCCGACGAAGGAGTATGAAATTTCGCACACTTATGGTTTATATAGAGAAGGAGTGCAGAATATTTATTCTCTTTTTTAAATTATGCATAAAAAATACATTAAATCAATAAAAAAACATTACACACACTACCATGTATTTAACACACTCACGTATATATACTCTTTTGTTTATTGTTAAAGTCAAATTAACAGTAGAGCCTTGGCGAAATATGTGATTATAGAAGTACAGTCTTTGCAACAGAACCTTAATAATGTTCAAACTCATTTTATATATTTTTTTTCCACCCATATCGGTCCACTGCTGGACGTAGGCCTCCCCAAGTACGCGGCATATGTGGCGGGATATGTCCCGGTCTCCCGTCTTCCTTATCCAGTCCCTGCCGGCGATCTTGCGCAGGTTGTCAGTTCACCGGGCTGGCGGGCGTCCTACGCTACGTTTGCCGAGACGTGGTCTCCACTCCAGGACTCGTTTGCTCCATCGGCCGTCGGTCCTGCGACAGACGTGACCTGCCCACTGCCACTTCAACTTGCTAATTTTGCGAGCTATGTCGGTTACCTTCGTTCTCTTACGGATGTCCTCATTACTGATTTTATCCATAATAGAAACACCTAAAATAGGTCGATCCAAAGCCCGTTGAGCGACTTTGAATTTGTGGACCATGACGGGTCATGACGGGTAGGACGCACTGCTCGAAAACTTTCGTCTTCAAGCATTGCGGAATAGTCGACGAGAAGACCTGTCGAAGCTTACAGAGTGCTGCCCAGCCTAACTGGATGCTCCTATTGGCTTCCCTCTCGAAGCCGTGTTTGCCTACCTGGATATTTTGTCCAAGGTAGACATATTCCTGCACAACATCAAGAGGGGAACCATCGACGTTTACCGGTCTCGGCATGACATGGTCGTTGAACATGACTTTCGTCTTGTCCAAATTCATGCGGAGGGGGTAAGGGGTGTGCGAAATCCATCTAGCAACTCAAACGTCAACCGCACCTGCCCGCATTACTCCCTGCCGCCAACTAACGAGGCTCTGACGACCGATCGATGGCGGTATAACCATCAACAAAAATCCGACTTACATAAATCACCTGATCGGAGTCGGGCAGCAGCGTCTCCGATGCGAGTAAGCCAGTACTGCGGTCACCAACCCCCATGCCAAGCATGGTGACTACGGCATTTCCCCTCAAACTTATAATTTAATTGAATTAAGGTCGAATTTCGACCATTGGGCGACCACTAGTCTATTTAATTATGTATCGTAGTTGATTACGATTGTATTAGTTTTATTTTAATTACACCACCAAATGATGTTTAAATTTTCTTTTAAAAACTCCTTGGACGACAAGGAAGAGATCGCTATGACCGATAAGGCCACTCTTTATTCGAATGCAAATGTATCCATATTAATTATCTAGCTTTAAGTTTACTGTAAACAATAAAGAGTCTTTAATCATTAATTCATCTTCATACACCTACATAAATGGGGATCCAGCAGTTATTAAGAAAGAATAACTGTCACACATAAAGACAGACGAACATGATGACAACATAATGATTCCGTTTTTACTAAATTCGCTAGAATACCCTAAACGAGTATACATATTTTCGATTTCTTTATATTTTCTAACTTTATAAATGCTATTACATTTATTTGTTTTACGCTATATGTATGGTTTATGTACAATATTTATTCATCTACATCGTACATATTATTATGTATATATGACGTAGAATTATGGCAAAGCGAAATTAAACCGCGAAGATAATTAGATTCAATCTAGCTTTTGAATGATTGCATATATTAATGAACTGTTCATGTCAATTGCAGTGCATTAGTTAGACAAACAGTGTCAAAGTGTTTATTACGCAACTTATTACTGGAAATAGTAGTTAATACGAATTAACTCTAGTAACTATTCCTTACTGAATTTCAGTTATTTCCTTGTTTTTTAGATACAATGCCTCCACAGATAATATTAGAAGTTATTATCCTGATGTAACTATACAAAGTTCATTGACAACAATAGTCACTTCTCATCAGAAGAATCTACTGCTCGTTTACCTGTCACCTAACTATGTGTTTTTAAAAACGTCGTCTGGTTTTGTCATTTGACTAAGAAACTAAAAAAAATTTAATTGAGAATACCTTGTATCCCAAAAACTACTCGATGAATCTTATTCAAAATATATTTTATGAAAAGTAATTATTACGATGAACATACATGAACATTCACATACTTCAACAATATATACTTATACATGAACATTCACATACTTTAACAATATATACTTATACATGAACATTCACATACTTCAACAATATATACTTATACATGAACATTCACATACTTCAACAATATATACTTATACATGAACATTCACATACTTCAACAATATATACTTATACATGAACATTCACATACTTCAACAATATATACTTATACATGAACATTCACATACTTCAACAATATATACTTATACATGAACATTCTCACATACTTCAACAATATATACTTATACATGAACATTCACATACTTCAACAATATATACTTATACATGAACATTCACATACTTCAACAATATATACTTATACATGAACATTCTCACATACTTCAACAATATATACTTATACATGAACATTCACATACTTCAACAATATATACTTATATATGAACATTCACATACTTCAACAATATATACTTATACATGAACATTCTCACATACTTCAACAATATATACTTATACATGAACATTCTCACATACTTCAACAATATATACTTATACATGAACATTCACATACTTCAACAATATATACTTATACATGAACATTCACATACTTCAACAATATATACTTATATATGAACATTCACATACTTCAACAATAAATACTTATACATGAACATTCACATACTTCAACAATATATACTTATACATGAACATTCACATACTTCAACAATATATACTTATACATGAACATTCACATACTTCAACAATATATACTTATACATGAACATTCTCACATACTTCAACAATATATACTTATACATGAACATTCACATACTTCAACAATATATACTTATACATGAACATTCACATACTTCAACAATATATACTTATATATGAACATTCACATACTTCAACAATATATACTTATACATGAACATTCACATACTTCAACAATATATACTTATACATGAACATTCACATACTTCAACAATATATACTTATATATGAACATTCACATACTTCAACAATAAATACTTATACATGAACATTCACATACTTCAACAATATATACTTATACATGAACATTCACATACTTCAACAATATATACTTATACATGAACATTCACATACTTCAACAATATATACTTATACATGAACATTCTCACATACTTCAACAATATATACTTATACATGAACATTCACATACTTCAACAATATATACTTATACATGAACATTCACATACTTCAACAATATATACTTATACATGAACATTCTCACATACTTCAACAATATATACTTATACATGAACATTCACATACTTCAACAATATATACTTATACATGAACATTCACATACTTCAACAATATATACTTATATATGAACATTCACATACTTCAACAATATACAAACGAACTGAAAACTGTTGAACAATACTTCAATAATGTATGTACAAGACCATACACATATTTTTTTTAGAAAAGGGTATATTTTATGCAGGATACAAATCCAAAGTTTAGATAGCCGAAGCCGCCTGAAAAGCATTGCTATTAACATAAAACTCCTGTTCTTTCGAAACAATCTTATACCCAACACACATTTTTTTTCCTTTTAATGTAATAAAACCTACTAAAACCCATGATATTCGTGTCATAAGGAAAGAATAATTCTTAAATAGTTCGTATGAAAGTTAGCCTTCTTTATCTTTTATACCAAGCTTTACGCCTTTTTGTCATGGTAAAAAGACTTTTGTAAACGTAACCAGTCCAAAATCAAGTAGAATGTGTAACACATATTCACGTTATTTACGGGACAATGGAAAAGAATAAACAGTTCTTAGAAACATTCATAACAATACACATTCCTTTGAGGCTTATCAGAGATTCCTCTACTGGGTTTTCTTTACAACTGCTCAAAATATTCTGAGAAGTCATGTGGCTGGCAAATGCTGTCTTATATACCTAAAAAATTAAAACATAACAAAAGCATGGTAGAAAAAAAATAGAAAATATCATCGCCTATTAAATAGTGTAACTCTAGAAAATCTCCAACACCTATCCGTGTAGGAAAGGAGAAAGAATAATAATTCCTACGGCCCAAAGTTAGGTAGGGCATTTCCCCGTCTGAATAGGTATTCAGGGTTGGTCTAGAGTATGCCGCGATAACAATTTTGAGTTATGTTCCCGGCATCTATGGCCGTGTTCCAATGCCCTTTTCGTGACCGGAAGCACATCGGTAGCACCTTTAGTCTTGCAAATATCTTTAAAAGTCTTAAGGTAGAAATAAAAACCTTCTTATGTGTTAAATTTGCAGTTCGGGATTGTATGGTTATTTGGCAAAAATGTCGGTTAATATTTTATAACACAGCACACATTTAGCTGCTAAACGAAATATCAGATTTAATACAAGAATAATAATAATAAGCGCAATCGCGCGTGATTGGACGTGCTAAGGTGAGGTGTGCACGGAGGGATACACGGAGGCCCGACGAGGAGTGCGCTTGCCGTTCATTTGCGAAAGGCCGCCGTGGTGATCGGACGTCTGTAGCTACATATTCATAGGCAACGGCAACCACTTTCCATCTTGTAAACCGTCAGCTTATCTGCTGTACTCCAGCAATATAAAACCCAATTCAATAAGACATCATAAGTTGTCTCGCTTTATGATTTACAAAAATATTGTTAGACTAATAAACATCATTTTATTATTTAATTCGTTACATTTCGTCGGCCGCTTTAGCGAAAAATCCTCAGTCTTAATAAATATCTTTATAAATTCATATTTAAACAGAGTATCGACACTTTTAATTACAAAGTAACAAAATTACTAAGAATTGACACTAAATTCGATAATAGACGGATCGACAAAATTGGATAAATTTGGATGAAAGGCACAGAGCTGAAAAGATATGACTCGCACTTCCTCGCACAGCGGAACTCTTAACGTGTCTGGGAGGATGCTTGGCCCGTCAGATTTGTCTGGCTCGTTGGGAAATATTTTAAAATATTATACATGATAACATATATAAAATTGAGACTTCCTAAAATTACGTAAGTTATCATTTTTTTTTTTTTAGTTTCTGTCAAAAGTTATGGCCCACAGGAAGTGTCTGGCAACTGTATATCTTCGTTTATAACAGTATCATATATAACATAGGTAAAAACTAGCCTTGCTACTTTGACGTAAGTTAGCATGGTTATTTTCCACCTTTGATACCTGCTACCTGAAAAACGGCCCCGCTCTCAGCTTAGCAAGTATCCATTCCTTTCTAAGTTTATATTAAACTACCGATCCTGAAAATTTCATTTTTCCTAAATTCACGTAAGCCTGGGGTGACTGGGATCTCTATCTAATATGATTACCACACAATTACTATATGATTCAACAACATAATTCAAAAACCATTTAAATTTTATGCAAACGCAATTATCAATCCGATTTAATCTTATCAAAAGAATAACATGTTTAGGTTTCCAAAAAGATATAATTGTACCCGCCTATGGACACCCGTTGTTATAACTGTTCGGCATGAATACCCGTCTCCCCGGGGCAATGAAAGACGCCATCCTACTCAATTCTTTTTTGGGTTCCGTCACCTAAAGGAAAAAAGGCGTTCGAAAGGAATAAATAAAATTAAAACTCATTTAGCCAAAGTCATTGACATTAACGCGAGTAGAGCTGAGGCATAATACTTAAACTTTTATGTAAAAGAAACTTTTATTCTTTTTCGAACTTAAATAGTACTAGGTTTGTCCTAGTATAATCCTAGGAGACAACTCTATTTTACTTACATAAAAGTTTAATTAGGGTTTTTTTTATATCGCAAGCGAAGCCAAACGGACAAAAGCTAATATATAATGACATATATAAACCTTCCTTTAAAAATTATCAGACTAATGGTGAACACCGCTTAAAAATTCTTTGCGTATTTTAGGAAAAGTTAGCGGATATATAGACAAACAGACGTGGAAAACGACTTTGTTTCATACTGTATAAATATAAGACTACACCGTTATATTAATAGATGAACCCTACAAATCAAGTACGACTCGCACACGACCACTCGTTTCCAATTCAATCTACTTTGCATCGTGCCCGACACTCGCATGAGACATTACACCTAGCCCCTTCTCCTTGCACTTCCTTCCAAGCACTTCTCTCTCCAATGGATTTTATTTACGCAAGAGAAAGCAAGCTTTAATACAATATACCTATCACTGAAGACAATAAGGCGCCTCGAAACGAGATATAAAAGCTTTGAGTTAGTCTCGCGTTCCTTTTAGTAAGATTCCTTTGAAATGAATCGAATAATTCGGGAAGTTTATGCCTATGGATGTTTTTATGCGTAAGTACTTTGTTAAGTGTCTAAATAATGATCGTCACTTTCAGATCACTGACCTTCTTCCTTGTTAGTCTTATGTGCTAGATTTAAACCTATATAAAAACTATCCATTTGCGTGTCAGATCAGACGAAGTAATGGGTTTCATAGAGATCTTTCGCTTTTTTTGTGAATAACCAAACCAAGAATTTTATCAAAAAATTTTCGTTCCACAAAAACTACTCCACAAATTGCGTTCAAATTAACTTTCTTTAAAAGTAGTTGAGCTTTATCTTGATTTCATTCTAAATATTTTACCCCATAATTCAAATCCTACTTCCTATCCTTCGTATCCTATTCCTACTTATTGATTTAAATAAAAAAATCATAAAAAAAATTCAAACCTGTCTAATGTTAATTCCTAAATGTATGTTAAAATCCGTTGAGTCGTTTTATAGCCTATTCGAGAGAAAACTTAAGACAGATGGAGTAAATAGTAGTTTCGGCTTAAATTTTTTACATCTATTTTGAAATCATAAATATGCAGTTCAACTTTATTGTTTTTTTTATGAATGAAGTTTATAAAATACCTCATTAATAATAATACCATTTAATCTAAAAAGCCTAATTGTTGGAATCAACCTCTTTAGATAGTTTACTTTTTAACATTTGACACTATCGAACTTTTTTGTTTTTTCTTCTCACAGATACACAGAGTACATTAATATCATAGGAGAATTCTATATTTCTCCTTAATTGCAAACATATCGTTGTAAAATAAATATTGTAATAAATGTCCACTAAGCTATATATACAGTTTACATGCTCTTCACACTAATAAGTAGATAATTTAAATTAACTAAAAGTATTCGTACTAGGGAAATGTCCATTAGCACTTTTCTTATTGTCTCTATTAAGGCAAAGGCATTTTCTTCGTCGGTTATTCTATATTAATATTATAAAGAGATAAAGTTTATGAGTTTGTCTGTAAGAAGTAATCTCTTGAACTATGAACCGATTTTTCTAAATCTTTCGTCTACTGGCGCCTACAGCTTTCTACGAAAAGCTACATTACTTCAGAGTGACACAGGCTATATTTAATTGTAATTAATATTTATTCATTTTTATTGTTAAATATTAAGAGACAAACGGGCTAATGTGTTGATTTATCGGCGTACGATGACTAAACAGTAAATAAGTCCCAGAATCAAACATTGCCTCTGGTGGACATTGGCTTGAGAAATTTTTCGTATGGGCAATTGTACGTTGGCTCATTTTGATTTGACGCCCAGCGAAGTGGGCACGGATAGAGGATTTTGGAATTTATTTACTATACAATGAGTTACAAATCTTAAGCATTAAAACATTTCTATTAGAATTTTAAAAACTGGTTTGGCTTTGATCACAATATTAATAAACTCTAAGTCCCCTTTTCCTTTAAGCCATTCAAATTGTCTCTAAAACTCTATTATATTTTTACATCCGTATTAAAATTGTCGAAAAATGCAATTTTGTTACGTACTCTCCTTTCCGTAACTTAAATCGACTTCTCCAAACAAGTTTCTTCTGTCTCTTTTAGATCGACCCGTTTGTGAAGCGACAGCCGAAAAAGACGACCGAGGCTCTCCGCTGAATTTTTATGAACTTTTATGTTTGCCTTTTTTCAGGCGAAATGTAAAAGGTGCCTCGGGCTGCGGACACTGGTTTTGAAAGCGCATTTCATATAAAAGGAAATCTATAATACTTATTATAAAATTCTAAACCTGTCGTATCTGTACATTGAAGCTATTTAAACAAAACAACTGGTATAGACTATATAAGCGATGGAGAACATGATGTAATTTTTTTTAGATTTCTTATTTGTTTGTCTGTTTGTTCGGGATTCATATAAATACTACTGGGCCGATGCGGTTTTCTCTAATCAGCAGTAAATTTTTGGATTAAAATTCTGCGCTACTTTTTATCTCGGGAATTCCGCGGAAAATTTTCTGGGAATGATTTAAAATGACCAAATTGAATGAAAAAAAAAGAAAAACAAAAATTCGAATGTGATTTTTTCACTGATCGATAGCAAATATTATGTAATAAAATACGTGATATTTTTTATTCCGGGAATCCTATGGGAATTCTTAAAGGAGTGATTTTTAGTTTTTCGGGTGCATAAAAATTAGCTTACTTCGACACAGTTTTCACTTAAACGATACCTTATATTCTTTTTTAAATGTTGCGGTACTTTGTTTCCCGAAAATCCCGCGGAAATTTAAAGTCAAGCGTGGACGAAGTCATGGGCATATCCTAGTTGTAAATAAAACTTTACATTTAGCTACGTGAAAATTCATGATTCATTGGTACAAAATGGATTAATTAACTGAAGTATCACTACTATTTACAGGGTAATTTTTCTTGGGTTTCAAGTTTTGAGAAGTAGCGGACTTTAAATAAAAATGGCGATATGAGAGTTTTATTGTTCTTTTTTTATTTTTTTAAATATATTTACATAAAATGTAAAATTTATTGTTTTTATTTTGACCTGAGTGTGGGTGTAAATTTGTGATCTTATATCGACTACTTTTGTAGAATTGTGTTGCAAATGTTTTACGTGTCTAGTTATATTGGAGTACATAACTTGACCTATTCATAAAAAAGAATCTGCGAAAGTAATAATTTTAACCCCGCTAGCAGACTAACCTAGGAGTGATAGAAAAGCTAAAAATTAAATATTAGTATCTTCTGTCTTTTGTAATCGTTTTTGTAGAGTTGATTTCCTGAGTTCTTTGAGTTTCTTGAGTTCCTATTTTAGGGTTTCATAGCCATTATAACAAAAACGTAAGTGTTTAAAATCGTCATGTTTGGCCGTCCATCTTTCTATATATGCCTTTATTTTTCTCAAAAACAACTGTCAACAAGGATGACATTTAACACAAATGTGTATTCTATATGCTCACAATGGCGAAGTGATATTGCAAAAAATATTATATTATGCCTTGAAAAATCATACTATTGTCGATCTTCAACAGAGTTCTGAGTTTTGAATTGGTTGGTTAAAGTAAAATATTTCAACCAAGTTCTGTAGAATACTGTTTAAATAAGGTATTTTTAAATTAAATACTTTTTAGGATTCAGTAGAAAATAACAAAAACATCATTTGTCACCTATACTGTAAATGCGTAAACACAAATTTGGCTGCTTATTAAAATTAACCAAATATAAATTCTAATCTTATTCGAATAATTGACTAATAAGTTGGTTGTACAAACTGTTACTCACCAAATGGTAACGCCTTGTAACACAGCTTGTGGCGCATCGGCCCTCTTATATAATTGCGGTGTTTACAACAAACACACATTATGCTTGTTTTTGGACTAGGTCAAAAATTGAATTCTGTGATATATAATCTTTCGAGAATTTGTATGAATGAATTAATGAATGAATGAAAACACTTCATTGTTCACCAAAAATTAAAACTACGTTCTTAAAACTAAGTATAGTAAGTAGATGTTGAACAAAGGGCGGCCTTATCGCTTAAAACGATCTCTTCCAGGCAACCCCCCCTTGTAGTTAGTATTTACCAGAGATTTTTACACGTGACTTCAGCTTTGCTTGCATCAGTTATTGATCTATATTTTGCGGAAAATATACATTTTTTTAAAATTAAAAATCAATTTATGTCAATACATTTATGTCTGTATATTTTGTGTGTGTATGTAAAAATATATTGACAGCCAATCTCCGTCTACAAGATGTAGGCCGTGGCAACGTTTGCATTGCGACTTGTTGGCTCAATAGCCAACAAGTCGCCTGCCTAACGCAGTGACTAGGGCATAAATCCATATTAATCTGCTACTATAATAATGAAGTATAATTATCGAAAATACTAACTGCAAAAGTTTATGTTAATTATGTTTTCAGTTTCACTTGTAAAAACTTCGGACTCATGTGGAAACTATCGCATTTCTATTATTCCTTTTGCTTTACTTTGATTTTGTTTTAATTTTAAACGTGTAAATTTCATATTAACATTATTTATTATAACAGTTATTTATCAATCGTATTAAAATTGAAACAACTTGTTATTGAAAACAAACCTTTTTAATTATTGCAATGTAATTTAATATCAAAATCAATTGCGACTATTCGACTTCATTCTTTATTCGTAAAGTTAATTTCAACCAATTTCATCCATGTAATGGTATAAATATCTTTCTTTTTGTTCACATAGTTACTAGCTTATAAGAAAAACAACAACACTTTGAAGCAAATCGACTTTATTTATATTCATTTTAATGATGCTGAAATGTATATTGTTTTAAAAAGCTCTACTCCGTTCAAGAACAATAATAGTACTTAGAGTGGCAATATCAATATTTCTTCTAGACACTTACGTACTACTTATTGCAAGTTTCTATTCGTTGCGAGTTGATATTCTTTTAAGATAATAATACAAGTTTCTAATAGTTTTATAAATTAAGCTTTATACTGACGCTTGAAATGATAATTGGAAAAATTAAATAGCACGTGGAGCTGTGTAGCTTTATGCGTTTAAAAACACTGTTTGCTCTGATTAAAATGTGGTAGTTTGAGCATGAATACTCTTTAAGAATAAAGTCTACACTTCTCAAAAATGTTGCAGGCATTTATTTTTGATAACAGGGAGACGAACATTTAACATCAAGCAGATTGGCTATTTTTCGGTTTTGTTCTTCCACTCATTATTCTGGTCTCCTTATTTTCCAGCGTCAAGCCCAACGTCTTTGGTTGTCGATTGGGGCACTTGGACTTTCCTAATGTCGTTAACAATCAAACCAAATAAAAAAAGCTGTTTTCTATTGATTTGATTATTATTTTTGCACTACATAATAAATAATATTTAAAGCTAATATCGGAGACACCAGGACCCAGCCATAAAGGTTTTACTTAGAGCAGTGAATCACTTACATGCAGTCTATAAATATAGTGTTATTTATAAAAATACTAAACCTGCAACTCTGTTTTTACTTCTTTGCAAAAGAAACCATTATTATTTTCATGCACTTAAATTCTACTCGTTATTATACATTAAAATACTTGATATGCTAATAATATTCGATATCTTAGCTTAGCTTCATCTCAAACCGATATCGATACAAAAATGCTCTAATAGAAAAACGTAAAAGCAAGAGGGAATAACGTTAAACAATATCGAGAAAGGGGCCCTATATAATCCTTAATTCGTTGTAGGTAATACTTTATCGGGTTCCCAAGAAGGGTGGCTATTGCGTACGGGATTACCAATTTTATAAGTTAGGTATTCGTGCGAATGTCACCGCAGTAACCATAACGTTTTAGTGGCCGTTTGCCCCTCGTTGGTACACTTCGTATTTTTAATAAAAAGCGCAATATAGTTTTTCACAGACCAAGAGCTAGGAAGCTCAGGAATTTCTAATTTTAAAAATTAAATTGCTTTTAACAATTATAGTTCGTGAACATGATGGTTCTTACATTACTGGGGCACGATAAACGTTGTTTTTGTTCAGCTTAAAAACGGCATCAAAGGAAGTTGTTTATGTGTTACAGTTCAAATAAATATCATGTTGACGTCTGTTAATAATGTGCTGAATTAATATGTCTTTATTCCTTTCAAATTGTTTATATAAAACGATTGCCGTTTTAAGGCTTTCTCGTGCTTTGTGACTCTGTGTCAATTTAATGGTGTGTGGGTATATGTTGTTTAAACATAATATGCAAATGATATTTTTAACAACACTAATGTCAGAGAATTATGTATTGATTTGCAAGACGGATGATAAGTAATTATGCAATTATGATATTGCCATGGTATTCTTTAATAAAATTATGTTTCCAATTCAAATATTCTGTATACTACATATGTAGTTTTGAAGCCCGACGTAGGTGTGAGGGCTTACTCTCAAACGCCTTTTATCGTTGGTTTTCATGGAATCTACCCGAATAATTGGACGAAAACGAACAAATGACGAATGGAGTTTAAAAGTAATCCCTGTAAACCTACACTCTACTATGGAAGAATACTAGGAATTACAATCGCCCAGTGAAAACGTAACTTTAAACTGTTCCAAAACTTACGTGGCTCAATAGGTTATTTTTCTCTCGTTTTTTGACAGTTTAATATTGAAAACATATTTTAGACCAAATCAGTGAAAATTTAAAATAGGAACTGTTGGCCTTATCTGGTTAGTTGATAGGGTTTTTTCAGAACCCTTTTCGGCCCTCGGTCTGTCTCTGCAAGTACCCAAATTTTTCAGAAGAGAACAAAGTCGTCAAGCCAGAAGTCATCCACCAGCACCAGTCGATGGCGTACAGCGCCACCTCACCGTTCACCATCGACGGCATGTTCAGCCTCAATTCCTTCACCTACCATGCTCAACTACGCAGCAGTTCTCTAGAACGTATATTCCGCTTGCAATAACGACTTGGAGGGAATTTTCCGCAAAGGTTTTCTCTCTGCACTATAACATGGCGTCATTTAAGAAGAGCGTTATAAAATTTCTTTGAGGCCGGAATCGCGTTGTCAGCGCCATTGGTCTTGCAAACGTCCAGAGGCAGCAGTGACTTCTTTGCATCAGGTGAGCCTTATGCTTGTTTGCCAGCTGTTCACGCACGTCTACCCTTTTAAAGTATAGCGGCCTTACCATAGCCACTACTTCTGAACACTCACCTAGACATCAGGGATCATTCTAAATTAATTCTATATATCAAATAACTTTAAGCAATATAAATTACGAAGCCACATTTATTGGATACATTAATACCTTAGTCGGAACGTTCTCTCCAATAAAGAGTTACGTAAATCCGCAGGTACCTGTCCCCCGCAATTGTAAGCTTATAGACATAACACAGTTGCACTCGCCATCGGACGATAACACGGTCCTAGTTCAAATCTCCAGCTCTCGAGGACATAAAATTCAATGATATTACACGTAAATCTCAGCACTTTATTTAACCCCTTTTAAGGATATTCAATTTAGTTTAGTCTGTCGACAATTTTGCGTTTATGGATATTGGAGTAAGTGAATTAAATTATAGTCAAGAATAAAGATGTACATTTACTGAGATGTTTGAAGTTTTATAAGTATCTCAATGTTTTTTTGATGAAGAAAAAGATGAAGTTATGTTACGCCAAACTGTAAAGTCTTTTTATATAAGGTAAATGCTGCTTCTTTTTTGTATGAGAATTCGGTCAAGTGCGTGTAAACGTACATTCGTTTTATGAGTTTAAGGTAATAATTTATAATAATTCTGCGTTAAATCTTAGTTACGTTTACAGACATGAGTACGCTTTTCTACTTTTTCTTCTTAACATTGCGCATTTCTCGGCAATTTTACTGTTAAACTATTGACAATCATGTCATACTTTACGAAGTCAAAACCTAGGTCAGGAGGTTTCCTTCTATAAGGACACGACGGAGGCAGTATGGCTAGACATCGTTCCCCATATCACTAATTAGTCGATATTATGTAGAACTATTTGATGATATTGACCTCATTTACATTAAATATACATTTAATGTAAATGAGTATGAGTAAGTGTAATGTAATGAGTAAGTTTTCGTATGTTATGATTTAATTTTTAACTGACTTCAAAAAAAGGAGGAGGTTCTCAATTCGTCGGGATCTTTTTTTTATGTATGTTCACCGATTACTCTGAGATTTATGATCCGATTTACATGATTCTTTTTTGTTCGACGCAGAATAGCTGCCATTTAGTCCCCTAAAAATTTGACATAGTTTGGCCCAGTTGTTTTCATTTTATGAAATTTTTTTATGAAACAATTTCCATTCCATTCCATATGTACACCGATTACTCTGAGAGTTAGGATCCGATTTACGTGATTCTTTTTTTGTTGGGCGCAGAATAGCTGTCATTTGGTCCCCTAAAATTTTACATAGTTTGGCCCCGTAGTTTTCATTTTATGAACATTTTTTATGAAAAATGTTCCATTCCGTTCCATATGTACACCGATTACGCGGAGAGTTATGATCCGATTTACGTGATTCTTATTTAGTTTGATGCGGAATAGTTGCCATGTGGTCCCCTAAAAATTTAACATAGTTTGGCCCTGTAGTTTTCATTTTACGATCATTTTTTTGTTTCCGTTTCTTGAGACCTATATTTTTAAAGAGCGCGTCACCTTTCGTAGGTCTACTCATACATAGCTAGACACTAAAAAGTAACAAAAAAATTAAAAAAATCGCTTAAAAAACCGACTTCAAAAACTAAAAAGTATAAAATAACTTATTTCTAAAGCTATTATTATTAATATATATTATCTACAACATCTTAAAGTCGGTGCTTAGTAATTTTCAAAATATAGTAATGTTTATGTTTTTAATGTTTCAAAATATTCATAAATTATAAATAATACTAAGAAAAACTATACTAAATACTTAAAAATAAACTAAATTATAAGTAAATTAATATAAAATATGTAACAAATCGCTGCCAGAGGGAAGCGTGCCCAGAAGGCTGGCTGCATTGCCACACTGTATGGCAAAGCTGATTGGTGGTATCAAAGAGTTTCTTACAAATTTCTTTGAAGAAACTCTTTGCCGATGGACTCTGATGATTAAATGTGAAAATTTGTTTTAGTCTTTTTAGTCAATTTTCAACTTACTATTAAATATGTACTTTTTTTTTTTTTATAAGGAAATAGTAACAGTTGTTGCTACATTAAAACTTTGCACGTGCGTCGTTGATTGTAACTACAAAAAGATATAAAACGCGACGTAAACCGGCACATACAACAATAAAAATAAATTAAATAAAAGCTAGCAATGAAACTTTAGCCATTATTCCGCTGGCGTAAAACATACAATTTCATGGGTATGTGGGATTTAATTATTACAAAATACTTGTATAACGTTTTAATGCGGTCTAATCCTATGAGTTAATGTATCGAATTTGCTTACGAGGAAACATTCCGCTTTTGAAATTAAATTAATGTGAGTAATATTGTTAAATAAACTGAAAGTACTAAGAAAGGCTTAAATGGATTCACATATTGCGTTTTTGTTCTAATGGGAATGCTTATTTATGAACAGTAATAATTAAACTTAGTTTTTAAAATTCATCTTAGTGCATAAAATATTAATATTTTACATCAGCTTTAATACTTGTACGTTACTTCAATGTTTTGTTTTTCTTATTCTATAGTCAATTTGATAAAAACTGAACTCTCATAAAATTGTTAGAACCATCCGGTCTGCTCATCTGGTTATTTATGTCATAGCAATTTTTCTCGAGGAGTATTGGTTTTATGTACTTGAAATTTGGAAGAAATGTATATATTCTATATTCCACTACACAATGGTGTAATGAAATCACAAAAATATAATTGAAAAATCGGGCTAGTACCTACGTACTTTTGGTAAACAACATTTTTTCTCAAAATTAAATGTGTGATTTATGGCCGGTTCCTGTATTTTACCGGTCGTTCATGTGCCCTACTATCTGTTAAATTTTGACATAAGCTCCGTACAACTAATGTAAAAATTCAACTGATGGCCTACCATCAGTTGAATTTTTACATTAGTTGTAGCAAGCCTAGCAAGTAAGCATATATTGCCTATATAAGGGAATAGTAAGATACAGAAAAGTAATCGTAAGACTTTTTATCTTTAAAATTTCTTAGTTCCTGCGGGATACAAAATAGTAATAAATAATAATATCAGTCCATAAACGATCCAATATACTAGGATCGGGCCTCCCTATTATTAGAGGAATGGACGGAATTCCCGATACGCTTTAGTATAATATAATTTTCATAGAAATATATACTTGCAAACATATTTGTATGAATCTTTTTTTTCATTAAGTCCGTGATATCGAAATAAACGGAATAACTTTTTATTTTCACATTGCTAAGAAAATAAATGTTATGCTGTAAATATTAATAAACTTGTTAAACAACTTCATCAAAATGATTCCAACAATATAATAAGAAGCAAAGCTACAGCATACTTCAGAGCCGGCGCCACAGAACCGGGTATACAGCGGGCGGTATAGACCGTGGAGCTTCCAAATTACCGCAATAACGGTAATTGCAATTTGCTACTGAAATTACTGACCGTCTTCATTCTCTTCCGTTCTAATGTTGATGTACTATTATTGCTTCGTTGCATTCAGTTGGGTTTATTCTTAAATTAAGATGTACATATACTTTAACCTAACTTTTAAACTCTGACATATTTACCTGATTTTTGCTCGAAAAGCCTTTCTCTTTTCTTTCACCATATCCTAATTAATTGGGGTCGGCACAATATGTCTTTTCCTTCCACACTCCTCTGTTTTGACATACATCTTCTGACAGACCACAAATCAACATATCATCCTTCACGCAATCCATCCATCTTTTTTTTGGTCTACCTTTACATCTGTACCCATCCATCCATCCAAAAGCCTGCAATATGTAAATTGTACATGTATATTATCAAGTTTATTTTCCACAACGATGGAAAAGCACAATGGATCACCGCTTGAGAAAGACCTTTTGCTTCATTTACTTTATTAATCACTTCATATTATGTACGTACATGCATTGTATGTACATGTATGCACAATTGTACATATACCTATTTGGAGTACTTTATTTACATGGCTTTTGTTAAGAATGTCTGTAATTTGACTACACCAATTCTACTATCCACACTGCTATATTAAACATATTTTATCAGACTTCTTTTATCCATTATGTCTCTATGCCCAAACTATCTTAAGATTCCTATTTCAATAATTGTTATTATATCTCCTTGTAATCCATACTGTTTCTTAACATATCGATTAATTTCACATATACATCCTAAAGCTCTTATTTTAACTGCATTTTTACTATTTCCATGTTACAGCAATATAATCGCGATTAGTGTACTACAATATCTTTCACTTACAATACAGCTGTTTGATCAACCTCTTTTTACCTTTCATGTTGAGTGTCGAAACAGTCTTAAAATTATAAATATAAAAGCCATGTCATGTTTTTTTGTTAATTTCTTCTTTATATTCTAAAGAAATTAACCTATCATCATCAAGTTTCATATATGTATGTATTATGACTGAAGTGGCATAAAGTTGAGAATTATCTTTTGAGTCCGAACTACTTTTGATATTTTTAACTTCCGTTACAATAAGGGAGTGTTGTAAGGTTGACGCCTATACGTGGCAACATAGAGCCTAAACTACTTAGCCGATTGCCATGTGATTTATATTGGTCAAGAGTTTTTGGAAATTTGAATTAAAATATTTTAGAAAAAAATACTACCATAGATGTTTAGGAATTTTTAGCTCTCATTTCTTTATAAATCGTATGTTGTTATTGTTAGATAGCTATAAATAAAACGATATTTAACTATTTTACTCTCTATACGATACCATATATTACTTTGAGTAACATTTGAGGTTTTCATTATAAATAAATATATCGTTTTCCCAGGCATACAAATATAATTAACTTCGTTGCATATTTCTACTTCACAGCTTTAGAATGGGCCAATATTCAACTAAATTAGAAGATCGGTAGCAAAAATATAATTATTTAAATGAATTAATAAAATAATAATAAATAATTGCCTAATCGTCCAAATTGTAGAAAATAGAATGGAATTTTGGTATAAATTTGCTTGTCGATATCGCGTTGGAACAAATATCATAATGTCAGACAAGATAAGAAATATCCAAGCACTTTTTACAGTTGTTAGAGAATAATATTATAAGGTGTCTTTATCCTTGATGTATTTTATAACTTTAAGTTAGATTATAGTTACAGTATTTGATATCTTTAAACGTATACGTAGTCCAAGAACTTATCTGTAGCAATTAACGTTTTCATAATACTATTACAATATTTGTATTCAAAATTATCTTTCACAAATCATACACTCAACGAATATCGAGAAGATGAAACCTAATCAAGTTTAAGTACTACACACAATGATGAATTCACAAGTTTTATGTGTGCGGAAGCAAATTACCCAAAATAACCCGCCAAGGCTATATCATCATGATTCTTCAAGATCTGAGAAAAGATATCGCATTATACATTGAAAAAAAAATATATAGGCCTATTAATATGCCCCAAATATTTCAATTATTCGCAATGAAGACGCAACCAAGCAATCTCCGCGGGATAGGGGTTATGTGCCCAATGTATGGCCATCCCTTGTTACCCAATTAAAAAACTGGTGCCCGAAGGTAGTACAAATATCTTGCATTTACCTCGTAGTCAGCCACCAGTACACGCTGTTTCAGGGATCTGCCGCTGCTGATAGATGTGGCTAGGTCCCTCTATAAGAGCCCCGGGGCGTAAGGTATGCAGATACACTGACCACTTAAGTTTATTATTAAGCCTTAAACCTACATACAGTAGAAAAGGCAAATGTCCCACTAAATATCTGTAGGACGCGGAATCTTCAATAGCTCAATTTAGGTGCGGTTGTAATGGCGATTGCGAGCTAAGTACACTGCTGACATGCTGACTGACGCGCAGAGCGGGCGGCGGTAACATAGGTGGTTTGCAAGTGGGATGTCTGTCTTCCCCTCAATGCCGTCAGTGTGGCGCACAAGAATCTACATTCCATAAGTTGGTTGAATGCGCTGCATGGGTACCGCAGATATTTGAGCTCCAGACCGTCGCTGGGTAGTGTGGTTGAAGCCATGCTGCACAGCGACGATCGTTGGGGGGCTGCGGTAAGCTTCTGTGAGGCAGCAATGTCACACAAGGAGGCCACTGAATGAGAGAGGTGCGCATGCGACTCACGGGTACCACCGTCAGTCGGGTGTCCGGAGACGCAGATATGCACAAAATCTCCTCCCGTGATTCGGCTATAGGTGTCCACATGTATCTGGGATGCAAAAGAACTAACCTCTGTTGATGAAGTGAGTTTGCTCTGCTTCCCGGGGCACTCGCAGGTTTTGATGCACGGATGGGCATGAGCGTAACTACGTTCTAAATCTCGTGCTCCTCCTACCATTAGCGTGGGCACATGGGATACAGGAAGGTTTAGTGGAGTAGTAGCATATTGTAACGAATTTACCAGCTGAGCCTCCACAGATGCCGGAGGCGATTCTGTTGCGCCACTCTTCGGTCTAACTCTCGCCGTTTTGGTCTTATCCCCACAAAGGACTCTGTAGTGTACGAAACATATTCACCCTGTTTAAAAAAAAGGCGGGGGGGCGTTGTAAGACGCTATAAACCCAAGGTACATATGCTAATTGTGAAATAGATAATAAGTGGAGCCAACACGCAGTTTGACTACGTTATTGTATAGCGGCATATACAGTATATTTTGCTTTCAAGTTTTATCCATATAGACCCAATGATTTCTGAATAAAATAAGGACTGTTACATACAACGACAAACGGACGGATGGCTATGTCGGTTTTTAATGGTTCTGTTTTTGCTGATTTCTTAAAATACAATGGTTGCTTTTTATCGAATTAAAGCTAAAGATTAAGCCAGTGTACCGGTGATTACATAAAGAACATAGAGTACCTTTCAGTGAAATAATTATCTTACATAGAGGTTGAATGGTCGGGTAAATAAATGTCTAACTTCTGGGCCTTTCTCATAATGTTCATTAACAAATACATATTACGGGAAACAAAGCAATGCATTAATTACTGTCTTAGATATTCGATTTACATCAAATTAAGATAACAAAAGTAGCTTTTTTAAGATAACAAAAGCTTTTTTTAATGTATGTTCACCGATTACTCCGAGATTTATAATCCGATTTACGTGATTCTTTTTTTGTTAGACGCGGAATAGCTTCCATTTGGTCCCCTAAAAATTTGATATAGTTTGGCCCCGTAGTTTTCATTTTACGAACATTTTTTTGTTCCCGTTTCTTGGGACCTATATTTTTTAAGGAGCGTGGCACCTTTCGTAGGTCTACGCATACATAGCTAGACACTAAAAAGTAACAAATAAAATAAAAAAACTTCGTTTAAAAAAACCGACTTCAAAAACTAAAAAGTATAAAATAACTTATTTCTAAAGCTATTATTATAAATATATATTATCTAAAACATCTGGAAGTCGGTGCAAAGTAAAACATAAAAATTACTATATTTTTTTAAAAATTACTAAGTACCGACTTTAAAATGTTTTAGATAATATATATTAATAATAATAGCTTTAGAAATAAGTTATACTGTTTAAAATTTAAATACAATTACTATAATGGTACCTTTAAGATACGTATCACCTATGTAGCAGATCTTTATCCCTGTTCGTTATGTTTTATTTATTGTCACATAAATGTCAAGATGAGTTATTTTAAATACTTATTTTTATTTATTTATTGAGAAAACCAACAGCGAATACACAAATATAATATAAAATAGGTTACAATAAAAAGTAAGGCCAATAACAGGTTTCCCTTATTAACTACCACTTTAGTAACAATTTCACAGAGCAAATTTTGAATTTAAACAAATAAAATAAAGTAAAGTCGGGTTGTGTTATGTAAAATTCAGCAAGTCATTAATTATGTTACTTTTAAATTTGTATTTGGAGGACGCAAAAAGATCAATTTTACAAAATTTCGTATTATAAGTACGAGCCATACGAGAAAACAAAGAATTTTGAGTGTAGTTGGTAGAATTACAAGGAACATTCAGCAAAGATATATGACGGGTACGGTATCTAGGTACATTATATGCCAATTTCGAGACGAGCTCAGGACAGTCAACACGGCTATGAACTATATCGAAAAGCATTATTATTTAGGTTGTACCCTCTTCACAGCGTGGATAGATAAAAGTAATCGACAGACAAACACACACATTATATATTCCGAAACTGAGAACATTGCGGTTTTATTATAGATATATAAATAACGGTGATATATTTATATATATATATATGTGTGTGTGTGTGTATGTCTGTGTGTGTAATAGATATTTTACCTACAAATTATACATACCGGATAACTTTTGGACCAACTGGATGGTTATCTATTTCATCCCGCCATCTCATTCTTATTATTCCACCCTAAAGGCTGACGAAACGTTGACTTCGCTCCTGGTATTGCAAGCGTATATCCGTACAGGAACGGAGTAAGAATATAATTCCTGCAACCAGACGGCCTGTCGTAAGAAGCGACTAATGCACCCCCACAGCATGGTGGTAGGATATTTGCCCGCCTGGATGGCTACCACGTCTGGTCTCGAATATACAGTCATAACAACCTTGAGTTGTGTTCCGGCATCAGTGGCCGGATTCCAGTCTCCCTTAAGAGAGCAGCAGCGCATTTGTAGCACCTTTGGTGTTACAAAAGTCTATAGGCGATGATAACCGCTTTCCATCAGGTGGGCCTTTTGCCTGTCAAAACTAAGGATACTTTGTTCTATCATATCAAAAGGTCGATTTCGAAAATCTGAAATAAAAGTAGAAATAATAAAATAAACCCAACAATGTGTCGGAAAAACTTATTGCGAACATCGACTTAATAAATAATAGAAGTTTAGCAAATATAGATTCCAATCAATCGTTGTATTCCGATAGAAAAACAAGCACAAGAATAATACGAGAACAATAATAATAGCATCTCATAATACTTGGGAGGGCCTGCTAAGTGTCACTTGTTTGTCTTAGAAGAGAATAATAAAAAGTAAGAGTCGTTGCAATAACTGTGATGAAATTAAGCAACACTGAACTCTATTATTAGAAATAGAAAAATATTCTTAACACTAACAGCTTTCGAAGCGTCTAAAATAAAGATTGGAAGTAGTTTATCGATAAACCGCTTTTCATCAAGTGGGCCGTCTGCCTGTCTGCTGAACTCATGCAATAAAAATAAAAATAAAACCATTTATTAGGGATAAGATACATACATTTAAATATGTTTCATTAGCAATTCTGCGTTTTATTACTTGAATAGTTTTTTAGTAATAAAATAGCTTTGTAGTAATTGGTTTCATGGCAGTGGGGAGCGGTATGTGATCCAAACGTAAATGAAAACGAAACATAGTATATTATTTCAGGTGGTAGGGCATTTGCCCGACTGGATGGCGACCACCCCTGGTCTAAAGTATATCGCCGTAACAACCTTGAGTTGTGATCCGGTTAGTGACTAGGTTCCAGTCTCCTTTAAGAGAGCAGCAGCGCATTTGAAGCAACTTTGGTGTTGCAAATGTCCATAGGCGATGGTAACCGCTTTCCATCAAGTGGGCCGTCTGCCTGTCTGCTGTAAACTCCTGCAATAATATATATATATATATATATATATATATATATATATATATATATATATATATATATATATATATATATATATATTTGATTTGTTGAGTAGTCGAAATAACCCCCCTTCCCCTACACAACAGACGCTTTTTCATAGAAGAGCTTAAATGCGAAGGATTGTACTGCTGTTAAACTGATAATAGAAAGAAAGAAATAAGAAAGAAAAAACATTTATTTAGAACTACAGCACAATTCAGAATACAATACACAACATAAATAAATAAATGTACAATGTAACATGCATGAAAAAAAAAACAAACAAGTGTAGCTCTAAATTGGTCCTAGCTCAGCATGTTGCTGGTTAAGTTAACCAGCGCTGATCTTCCGCTAGGGCCATCTTCATAATCTTCTACTAAGTTCTGTTTTTCAATTTGGATGATTCAACCAAAGTAGGTATCCACATAAACATTAACATAAATCGTTTAATGTCATTGAATATCATCAAACTCTCTAATTTTGTGCTCTTCAACAAGATTGATTCAATTTGGTTTATCCGTCTAATATCTGAATTAAGCATATTTTCTCTCCACTAATCCATTGCAGTGAATAAAGTGCCTAGCTTTTATGACGAAAACGCAATATTTTAAAAGGTTTTTTTTGTTACAACAACGATTGGATTCACCCAATTTTCCACCTCATTTAGATTCCCTGATTGAGTCGTTTGATAGCCAAAAGGTTGACATCTAGAATTAAGGATGAGAATCTTAAGCAAAACAACATCTATTGTATCGTAGACAAGAAGATCCGCTAGATGTTTACTGAGATCTGAATAAATAACCCGTTGGTATCTTCTTATATGCCTAGACTGAGGATAGTGAGATATTTTTAAGAAAATATTTGATAGCGTAATAAATTTCTCAATAAGTTATTCGACTCAAAATTCTTCACTGATTTTAAATTAAAAATTACTTAATCTTCCTAAACGGTAGGACCTATTTTGATGTATTTTGTGTTGTGTGTGTTTAGTTTAAAATAACTATTACTCTCGGTAAATGTCGCTACAGTCAGGTTCTAGATTTTTATTTCTAAGGGCGGGATAACGTCTGCCGGGTACAGCTAGTTTAAATACTATAAAATCAAGTGCATGAAAATTAAATTAGAATAAGCTTTTCTATGTGCTAGAGTTAGACTGGAATCTTGCGCGGGCTTGGTGTGATAGTACATGTTGACAGAATATCGACGTGAAATGTTTAACCTTAATCGTGTTTCATGCAATAAGTGAAATTTCTGATGGCATCCATCCTCTCTGTCCTATTGCTCCTGTCTGATGCTTCTACCTCATCCCGCCATCTCATTCTTATTAATCCACCCTAAAGGCTGACGACACGTTGACTTCACTCCTGGTAATGCAAGCGTATATCCGTGCAGGAACGGAGTAAGAATATAATTTCCTGCGACCAGACGGCCTGTCGTAAGAGGCGACTAAAGCACCCCCACAGCCTGGTGGTAGGATATTTGCCCGCCTGGATGGCTACCACGTCTGTTCTAGAATATACAGTCATAACAATCTTGAGTTGTGTTCCGGTATTAGTGGCCAAGTTCCAGTTTCCCTTTAGAGAGCGGCACCACGTTGATAGCACCTTTGGTGTTACAAATGTCCATGGCGATGGTAGCCGCTTTCCATCAGCTGGACAAAAAAAGTAGACAGTAAATTAAAACAACCCCTCCAGAATGCTATTACTAGGCAGAATGTTGTTACTAGGCAGCAAGCCTAGAAAGCTTTTAGCTTTACTTTGCTAAATACAAAGGATATTTTGAACAAGGGAAGCTCTAGCCTATCTATAATCGTCTATCTGTTTAGCAAATATTTTTAAGAAATATATTAAACTGTTTACGTACTATTTATTATTATATCGATATAACACAATAGCAGCACTACACTCGGCCCGCACAGTAAGCTTCACCAGCTACAAATTGAAAATAGTGCAGTAATAATGGGTGGACGTAACTACCGCTAGCAGAGCGTTAAATTTATATTAAAAATGGCAGCACTGACACAGTATTAAACAACATGTGTTGTGCAGTAAAATGAAACACGGCCGTTTACACAGAACGAGACATAAACAATAAAGGTCGTCGTAGGCTATCGTCATTGTCTAAAGACTAAAGAGCATTTGACCTCGTCTATAAACCCGGCTTACTTATTAATTGCCTCTTGCTTATTTCATAATTACAGGCTTTGATATATTATATATCTCTTTCAATTATCAACCGTGTATTATTATTGAATCCGAATTATTGACTGTATTTCATTCAGCTTTTTATTCCTTATAAAGTATACAAGACTTTGAGTAACACAAAAAGTTTTAGGGTGTGATTACTATTACAAAGGCTGTAGGCTCCGATTTGACGTTGATTGCAACCGACGAATGCTTGTTATGAAAATGCACTACAGTGGTCTCTTTCAGACGCCCTACGTATGGTTGCAGCGAACAGTGTATGTGTGCGGCTTTAGGCGACAGAAAGGGCCCATAAAATAAGTTAAACAAATAACTACCATTAATAACTCATTTTTATACATGAAAGTTTATCTATAGTACATTTTCATAGTAATGAAGACGCATACAGCGTTACCCCGTACGCAGCCTACAACATTTATACCTAGTAAACCACCGCCTTACGTTTTCATTATTTCGGACGTAGTTATCACAAACATAAATTTACGTATTTTAACTCATAAAATGTTGGTCTAGTTATCCTTGCCAGGTGGTAGGGCATTTGCCCGACTGGATGGCTACCACCCCTGGTCTAGAGCATGCCGCCATAACAACTTTGAGTTGTGTTCCGGCATTAGTGACCAGGCACAGACTCACTTAAGAGAGCAACAGCGCATTTGTAGCACCTTTGGTGTTGAAAATGTCCATAGGCGATGGTAACCGCTTTTCATCCAGTGGGCCGTCTGCCTGTCTGCTGAACTCCTGCAATAAAAATAAAAAATCCTACTAACTTAAAGATATATAATACAACTATCTGATACCCGCCCGCTTCGCGTGCCGTAAAATTCGTTCTTAGCTGACCTCTACTTGGCGAAAGGAAGGTCTATGCCAAATTTCAAGACGATAGGTATTATAGTTCATGAGATATCGTGATGAGTCACTATATACGTGGATTTCAATTCTATACCTATATATATATATACATATATATATATATATATATATATATATATATATATATATATATATATATATATATATATATATATATATGTGTGTGTGTGTGTGTGTGTGTGTGTGTGTAAATACTGTCCATATTCTCTGTATGAGCGTTATGCAAATTTTTTTTGCAAATTTACAGTTCTGTAGTACAGAATAATCGAAAATATGGACTAATTTTTATTTATATAGAACAGCGATTGCAGCAAAGTATTGTGCATATTTTAAACATTTCCAATTCTATAAAACTCGGCGAAGCGGATCTACTCAAATATGTATGAATTTCCATTAAACTATACATTATCAAGTACTCAATGTAATCTGCTATCAATAAAATGAAGTATTTGAAAAACTTTCTACAACCCGAATAGACAGGGTTCTGGGAGAAGAAATCTAGATAGAAAACTTCTTTTAGTTTTCTTAAGCTTCGGTGGGGGCGGCATTATTCGAGTTTGCCTGGGGCGACAAAAGGACTAGCGCCGGCCCTGCGTGAATTACTTCCTCCCCTTTTTACCACCAGAAAAGCAGACGTATGGGAGCTCACGCCACCGATATACGATGGAAATACCGACCAAGCGGACGAAATGCTATGCTTCCACTTTTATAATACGTACCGCTAAGGAGTGGAACTCTTTACCGTCGTCCGTTTTTACTGAAACATACTGTGGCGAGTGATGGTGGAACAAACTAGTTGGTTTAAGAACTTTTAGAAAAAGTTAGAAAATTCTGGAAAGAAAAGACAAGGACAGATACATGTTAGGAAGGGATAGACGATAAACGAAAGTTCTAGAATAGAAACTTCGAGAAGGAAAAGACAGAGATAGATAGATGTTAGAAAGAGATAGATGATGAACGAAAGTTTTAGGTTAGAAGGCTCGCGAAGGAAAAGACAGAGATAGATAGATGTATAGAAAGGGATGGATAGCAAATAAAAGAATAACGAAAAAAAGATCGAAATTATGGGTTCCAGAAGATTCTTCCGGGTATATAAGCAGCGTAAGGCGTGCCTACCGGGCAGTTTAGAGTTGAGTTTAGTTCAAGACAGCTAAGCGACAAGTGCGATACGGCAGAGTTGGAAGAGAAGTTCAATAGAAGACAGTGACGAGTTAAGTGGTGAATTTAGTGACAAGGTTAGTGGACAGTTAAGTGCAGGAGGAGTGTAGCGTAGTTCGAGAGACGAACCAGGGTGCGAACTACGCACGGTAATATCGGAGGTGAGCACTGCAGTAGCAGGAGGTGGTCTACGCGATATCGGCAACGGTATTGTGAGCGAGACACCTTATCGTCGGGACTGGGCATCGTTAGTCGTGCGTATAGGAGCAACCCTGCGGAGAGGTACTACGTGCGGCTGTGTAAGTCAATAAAGCGTTACTTAAGAAAACTGGTGTTTCCTTCCAATCCCAAGTGCGGACCCCGCTCGCACGTAACAATACAATTTAAATCTTCAAGTTAGTAGTAAGATCTTCAGTTTATAAGATAAATTGTATCTTTTAGGTAATCGTGCTCCATTTTAGACTGCATTGTGCATCTACATCAAGTACAATGACGATCACACGCGAATCTATACAATGTAAATAACGTAGTATAAGTAAGTAAAATACAATACTATTTTATTTACATTAAAAGAACTTGTATCGAATTACGATATCAATACGACAATTATTTTAATCTCTTAACCCAATTATTGTATTAAACATTCAACTAATTGGGTATCATATCGTTTAAAGACACATTTCAACAAAATTAGATTGTTATATTTAAGCCATTATAACATACAACAATTATTGTGTTTTTCAAACAGTGCAATAATTATTTGTGTCAATAGAAACTAAGTAGGTTATTGTAAACTGGCACTGGCGATAAGAATGGTTTAGGTCTTTTGAAATATATACGTAGGGCCAAACACGTCACGTGGCGCTTTCGAAATTCGGATATTTTACACATATTAAAATAAATTCTAGAACAGTGTCCATAAAAACATTACTGTTTTAGATAATCAATAATAATATTTAACTCGTTAGAATAAAGACGCTATAACGCAGTACCCACCTTTACAAAATCAAACTGCTCAAGGAGACTGTGGCATTTTGTATGATAATCAAAGGGTCTCGGTTGGTTCGATTGTCAAATACCCAATTTAATATAAATGTAGCGTGACACTGACCATTGAGAATACAACTGGGCCCACTTCTGCTATTAAAAATGTTCAAAATTTATGGTAGCTTTTCAATATTCATTTTGGATAACGCCATTTTTGGTAATGGTAATATAATTTTTTTTCTACTAGTGTTCTGCGGTGATGAGAAGATATTGTGGATTTAGTAGAATACACATTTTTAACACTATCCCAATAGAATCGTACTTTAAATATATTCGCAACACCAAGATTTTGAAATAGCATAATTGGACCCCTGTGTAGCAAAGCACGCAAAAACATACTCTAGTCAGTATAGGACTAAGGGGGGAAATTGGAACAAACAGAACTAAGCTATTATTTTTATTCTTTAGAATATGAAACTTTGTTGCCTTTATTCGTGCTATCCCGTATTCTCTCTCTAAGTAGAAATAAGTTTTTACGCAACAAATTAATCGTTGTGCATTATTTAACATAATTCTTAGTACATTAAGTAAGTCTGTGACGTGCAGAGCAACATTATTTGTCTACTAAACCTTAGTAGGTGCCTTCGTACGTGTACAAAACCAACCGGGGGAAATAAATGGGGGTAATCACATTAATTAGACGCTAACTTTTCCAACTTATAGGTATGCGTGGCCGTAACTCACACCGTGATCCTGAACAAGACGCTTAAATTATGAACCGCCCGAATTAATTGCGGCGGTTTCATGGACACTATTGATACGGCGTATAGAAATGCATATGATGTAGTCAGCGTAAATTAAGTCAGTATATTTTTGACGTGGTACAGCCAATCTAGAATCGTTACCCAATTCTGCTATTTCAATATCTTACCGTTGCAAAGATTTTATATGATTAGATTGCGACAATGTCCAAAATTCGTATTCTACTAAATCAACAATATCTTCTCGATATCGTCGCGGCTGAATAATGTTAGAAAAAAATTGGTAATACCATGAACAGTAATGGCGTTACCTGAAATGAATATTGAAAAGCTACCAAAAATTTAAACATTTATTTTGCGAGTTTTCGTTTGTAGATATGTATAAAGATAGCGTGGCGTGTCACGGACGCGCTAATAGAATAAACAGAATACCGAAACCAGGAAAACCTACAGTTAAGACGACAGCAGACAAACCACCTTCAGTTGAGCGGTGCCCTGCTAGCCTACCCTACATCAAGGGGGTCACCGACAGAATTGGTCACATCCTCAGGTGAGCTTCAATCAAAACATATTTCAAGCCGCATAAAAAGATTACCCAGTTTCTGAGACCTGTGAAATGCAATATGCCACTCCAGGATGCAGGTGTCTACAAGCTCGATTGTGAGTGTGGATTGTCGTACATTGGGCAAATAAAGAAGAGCATAAAAACACGGGTAAAAGAACACATTGCTGACATGAAACACACAAGATTTACGAAGTCTGCAATCAGTGAACACACGCTGGATAAACCCAACGACTATATCAGATTCGATAACCCACAAATCCTCCCGAAAGAGAATCGTTTCATCCTTATAATGATGCGTGAGGCTATTTATTGAAATAAAAAATACCCAAATTTCAATAGAGAAGATGGTTGGCAAGTAGCACCTGTTTGGGATCCGATCATCAAAACTATTAAGACCCAAACCCAACAAAAACCAACTGCCAGACCTCAAGACACTGTGAGCTCTTTCTGCGTGCAACGGAACACAAACCAACTTTACTGATATTTACTTTTATTTTTCCTTCCACCCATTTTAATATTATATAACATTATTAAAGCTAGGCATGTTTGCTGAAGAGTTTCTTGCGCTGCTTCTTCTCTTCAAGCCATAACGTGTTGCGAAGCGGTAGTAAATTAGATTGGGCTCCCATAGAGTAAATAATAACCATAAACAAAATTAAAACTAAATAATTAAAATTAACAAGTTGGCAGTAGGCTAAATAAAACTTTAACAATACTCGTTGACACTTGACATCTTTGTCTTCCGTGATCACGGTCACTGAAAAGTGGCCGAAAAACAAAAATCAAATAAATTACCACGCTTAAAACCGGTAAAACGTAGTTTTATTATCTTCTTTTGTACTTCCAGGCTCCTCCATTCTATATCATCTGCCATTCCACATCTTAATATCATGCTTCAAATGATGCATTTATATTTTTTATGTTTTTCAGTTTTAACATTCTGTTTGTCATAAGATTTTCTTTTCATTTTGATTTACATGCCTGTGCCAGCTTATATACTTTCACTGAAGTATTCATTCACTATTGCAACTTTTCAGAATACCGTATGTAAACAGTTACCTACTATATTTTCTCTAGTAAATCAATTAGAAACCTTTTTATCTATATAGCTTATAAAATAAATGATCTATAAGTTTTGCTTTAGGTAATAAGGTATAAATTAATAATAATTAAAACTAATTTAAACTAACAATAAATTAAAACAAGTAAAACTAGTTTTAAAGATAATACTAGAAACTTTGGTTATTTAACTTTAAATGCAGAAAGTATGAATGGTTTTGAAACGGTTCTTTTAATAGGTTTTTTTAGTCAATCCAGCAGACAAAGGCTCCTCGGAAAAGCCGGCCAGCCATCAACTCTCGATGATGACTAAACATCCTCTTTAAATATATTTCTAGTAAAAGAGTGTAAAGAGAAAGAGGTGGAAAGACCCCGAGCCCTCAAATCCAGGAGTAATAGGGGTGCAAACAATTAAATTGTCTAAAACGTATTTTCAAACTACTACATTAAATTTTAATATAGAAATTATAGAGTTATAATTTTCTTAATCATAGAATAGGTAAAACAAATCCAATTGAAAACATCTGGCTCCATTAAATCATTGCAATTATATATTTATTATGATAGGGTTGTTTTGATCTTTGATTGAGCCATTAACTTGATTACTGTACTTTAGAAATTCAGTACTAAAAGTTGGCTAAAGTGTTTTAATTAACGTCTTAACTCGGTGCCAGCGAGCGAAGTAGTGAAGTTTACGAATTAACTGAAATATCCGCTTCAGACCCCAACACTGTTGACTTTAAAATATTCTCATACGCTTTTTAAACTGAGAGTCTCATTTGTTTATTTGAATTGCTAATAACAGTTTCTATAAACTTTTCTTCGGTATATTTTTAAAGTTTAGTTTCTTTTTTAAGAGGAACGCTTTTCTCTACTTACTTTAATTGAATGCCTACGATTATTACGCTTTTACAATTCTTTAAAATATATATGTATAATTCTTTTTCTTGTGTATGTCTTTAAAGTCTTCCTAAATGGTTAGACCGATTCTGGTGATTCTTTTTGTGTATATGTCTTCAAGTGGATTCGAGAATGGTTTAGATTAACTATTGGACCCGCTAGGCGGCGCTGGACTCGGGTTCTATATTTCTTTCCGACGCATGATACGTCTTTTAGTCCCCTGGTAATATTATAAATTCCCTTTACTTTTTAGGATTTCATCGACTCTTTGTCTTGGGGCTCATTATACTGATGTGAGTTCGAATCGTAGCTAAATATTTTGTGACTGAGGTGCTTACTGCTACAATTAGAAATTTCTAACGATGGAGCAAATATAGCCGCAAATGGGGATTGCCGATGTGTAAAACCCGCCAGTCTATCTTGTACAAGCGTGGCCCATAGTCTATCCGTTACTCTAAAATGGGAAGAACTTAGCCAACCCAGCCAACATTATTGTTCAAAATTATTTTATTGGCCTGCTATTTAATCATTTCTATAATTTATATTTATTCTACGCAGCTTTCTGGGTCTTTGATGGCTTTGGGGCTCAGTAGCGATAATGGTAAAAACGGTATCCTTATGAAGTCAAGTACTTTCTGCAAGATATGGTTGCGCCATACAAAGACAGACTGACAGACGAACATGACTATTTGATATAGATTCCATTTTTTCCAAAATAGCTGCGGAATTCTAAAATCTAACAATTGAAGTTCATTGCCTCTACTGAACCCTTCATAGTTTGTGGGCGTCACCTAAACAGGGCGATGGCGTGAGGTCGCGAAATCCACAAAGCCGCTAACAGGACAAGCCACAGATGGCCACCTAAAGCCCGAGATGGCCACCGAACACCAATGAATGGTTAACTCAGCCGCAGAAGTAGCCAACGCAAAGTCCGCGAAGGTCATCGGATGTCGCGGATTGGCCAACGTGAGCTGCTGGAAAAGCGTGCTCTCGTTTCGGAGGCCAAGACTCACTTTGGGCCGCTGAGCCAACGGAGTTAGTTAGTTAGTTAGTTAGTTAGTTAGTGCTGCTGGTAAGCCATCGACAAGCTGAGAAGGCTCCAGCGGCTCCAAACCCAAATACCGATAGGTAGTTGCCGACTGAGCTGCAGCCCGGGGAAAGAGGTAAAACCTCGAGGCCCCAACCTCCTCGTTACGATAAAGCGGAAGAAGACACTAGATGATGACATGTATTTGCACGATTTTTAAATATGATACTTAATAGATAAGAAAATAAAACAATTACTATATGATACTGATTACAGAATACATTATTTCTGTGGATATTAATTGAGATTATATGATACACTTAATTAAGCCTAAACATATAGATGAAAGCTGTTTAATTGTTTTGCAACAACTCCGTTCCCATTATTCATATCACACTCGCACAACACGAAACACGGGCATTTGTTTTCCTTTCATCTGCAAATAAACAAGAGGAGATGAGCCGGAAAGTAAACAGTGGAACAATTTGCGGCTAAAATAGCTGCGTCATATCAAATCCCTGTCAAACCAAAATTGGATGAACCACGTGACATTACGAATACATCGTACACACATTTATTTGATAAAAGCGTGTTACGACGTGACGGGAATGTAATAATGTGCGACAAAACATATACCCGCCAATCTTGGTCACACGTTTAGTATGTTAACAGCGAACTAGGTGTCTCTATCTTCTCGCATTAACATGCCATCAATGAATGAGATAACGATGTTCAAATTACCTGCCTTATTTATATTTTTAGCCAGTATTTCGATTGTAATCAGAACAAACCGCCATCTGACGATCGCTTAACATTCAAATAAATGTTTTTGTTGTTTTTCAATCCACCATAATGTTAAGCAAAGGATCTATGTCTAAGTATATACAGCGGCTGTATGGACTTAGAAATTCGTCTAATATTATGGTGAATGGAACAAGAATAAAAACATTTATAGCCAGTTCCTATATGTATATCTTACCGATCATTCGTTTGTTTTTCTACAAGTTAAAATTTGTCATATTACGCTCTATAGAAGTGATTATCAAATTTATACCGATGGTAAGGCTAGTGGCTGAATAATAATGTATTTATATAATATAATAATAACAGCCCATAAACATCAAACTACTGGGCTCAGCCTTCCACTATTGGGGACAAGACCCGCCACGCTTGTCTAAAGCGATTTGGCAGGTTTGACACAAGTTACAGGTTTCATCACGATGTTTTCCTTCATCGTTGTTAGCACGTGGTAATTGTGACAATATGCACATTAGGTCAGAAAACTGCCTAAGGGGTGCATGCGTTCCGGCCAGGATTCGAACCCGCGTACTTTTAGCTTGGAACGCGTGCGCTAGACATTACGCTACCACGACTTTATAGATTAGACTCGACTTTAGAGGTATTGATTTGTCTGTATCTCAAACTAGTTCCAGGTGAAACAATAGTTAATTTTACACAAAATGAGAAAATTTGCGTTTAATATTTATTAATTTCCTATATCTATTGTTTGTTTTCATAGCTATTTATACGTTTTTGGAAATAAAACTGCACAAGAAAACATGTTCTTCGAGTTCCTGAATTTTGAATTAATTTTTTTTTAATATGGCTTACATGGTTTTTTTTTTAAACCGTGTCAAATTGTCCGGAATATTTAAGATTAAGAATAATCATCAAAGAAATAGACACCAGAGGGCCAAAAGCAGCCGCATTCGCAGATTCTTGTTAAGAATATAACAAATTTCAAAATAAAGTGGTACTAATTATATGTCTTCCAACTACCAGTATATCTAGATACGTGTTAATTTAATTAAACGATTCTCCAAAAGTGGCCGCTTTAGGCCCACTAGTAAGTGCTAGACCTTTAACGTGAAACAACAGAAATCTTGCAGAATCTAAAATGTTATATTCCATTAAACGGATGGAATTGTATATACAAACACACAATAATTGTTATGAAGTGAAATCAATCTGTATTCCACGACGTTATATTAATACTATTCAAGATCACACAGAAAAAGAATGATTTTTACGATGTTTATAATCATCGTAAAAATCATTACATAAATATTATTATCATTATATAACATAAGTTAGATAATTAATTAGTAAACATGAAGGTTGCTTATAACTTGACTATAAAATCACAATATTATAGTCTTGGTCACCGTGCATGTACAAAACCTATAAAACTTCATTTTTATTAAAATAATAAATTATATTATTAATTAAATATAATCATTGCATAATTAAATTTCGTATTACCACAGAAACTATTTAAGGCCCACTTGCGATTAATTTAATTTAATTAATTTACACTGACTCTTCATCATCCAGTCAAAATAAATACAATACGCACTGATATTTAAAAAATAACAATAAATTGAGGGCTTTTAGTGGACCGTGAAAACTTAATGGTGCTCTGATGGGCTTGTTTTTTTTTCAATAAACATATAAAACGTAAATGTTAATATCTATAGATATAAAAATCAATTGCTGTTCCTTAGTCTCGCTAAAACTCGAGAACGACTGGACTGATTTGGCTAATTTTAGTTTTGAATTATTTGTGGAAGTCCAGGGAAGGTTTACATAGTAAAAACAGCAATTTCGCTCTCCCTTAGAAACTGTTCCTACCTGTCAAACATTTGATGTTCGTTCCGTCGTTTAGAAATCAATTAGGTTTAAAAGTCGTTCAGAAATCAAATTAAATTTAAAAATGAAGTTTTTTTTTCAATTTTTTTATTTTGAAAGTCAAACGTTTAATTTTTTTTACTAAAGTTGAAACATTCTGCAATTATCATTCTGCTTTTTTATTTATTGATTCTGAGGCGGTACGAAATTTGCCGAGTAAGCTAGTTTATAAATATAATTGTATATTTTATAATATGGATTGTGCTTAAACAAGAAATATACGATTTTAAGAAAATACAACTAGTGTATGTCTTTGTTCGTTGTGAAAATTAAATGTGTGTCATATTTTAAAAATAAAAAGGTCCATGGTTTAAGAAACAGTATCTTAAACAGTACATACAAACTAATTCAAACGAACATTTTATTACGCTATAACAAGGCGTAAAAAAAATAATAAAATTCAATAAAATAATCTCAAAGCTTCAGATTTCGCTATAAAAGTTTTATAACGGTGATATTTTCCCAAGTGAAGAAAATGTTTATGCACACATTGGGGTTCTGAATACAGTTTAATTTTCTGGATAACTTTTACTTAGTAGATTTTGTTATATTTTTACAAGGGGGAGAAAAGAGTGCGGACTCAAAACATAAGCCTAATGGATTTAACGTGTAAGTTGCATTTAGAGGAGTTACTTTACGCGGAATAATCACAATGGCTGCTCAGTAAACTGGTTGTTATGCACTCTCAGACTGCAAAAAAGTGTACGATGTTCTAGTATTATATGGTAAATAAACCCAGACTCCCTCTCTGGGTGAGTTGCAACAACGATTTTCTTCGACTGTCAAGAGATATGAACATAAAACAAAAGTAACCTTATATTTACGAGGTACTTGGTTTTATTGCGATTCTTTACAAGTTCGTTTTGAGAACTAAAGTAGCATAAATAAGTTTATATATAAATTGTTAAGGTATAATAAAAAGGTTTTGTTAAGAAAATATTACAATATTGTACTATAATTTATCTAGAATAAATTTTGCTATCTATAATAGTAACAATAGCCCATAAACATCCCACTACTTGGCTCGGGCCGCCCTCTATAGGGGTCGGACAGTATACCCACCACGCTTGTCTAAGGTAGATTGGCGGGTTAGACAGATCGTTTATCTCGACTTGCAGATTTTATCACGATATTACCTTTCACCGTATAGTATAAATACCACAGCACGTGGTATTTATACTATATTGCATATTAGGTAAAACTGACTAAGTGGTGCAAACTTTCGAGCCGGGATTAGAACCTGCGCCCTTTGAGTTCGGGACGGGTGCGCTAACCACTAAACTACCGCGGTTTCACGGTTATTTATCTATTTTAAAGGTTTACGGTATTATTCATACTGACTTAGAGTAAGTTTGAAATCTTCTGTATGGTTTTTAAAGAAAGCTTCAAATTTACTCTAAGTCAATATGAATAATAACTTTTAAGGGTTCCTTAAGCACTTTAGCAAAAACAGAACCTCGATACAATCATCATATCTGTTTGTCCGCACTCGCAATTATATAGTGAAAACACGAAAAACCAAAAATTAAGGACGACATGAAAGTAACAGATTATATATATTATAAAATAACTTATTTTAGTCTACTTAAGTATATTTGTGTCGTTAAAATAGTCTTAAAAATCGTATTAATGTTTTTTAATGACTTGTTTATATTCTGTCTTTCTTTCATTTTCAGCGAAACTATCCCATGTTTCGATATCAAATGTATCCCATTTTCATTCCCGTTATAGGAAACCCACCTTGATTTATGAAAATCGGTTCGTGTAACTCGAGCGTATAATATTCCTTATTGCGCTGAAACTATTGCATTTTGCGGATTAATAGTATCCTACATTTTATCTCTATTATAGAAAGTACTAACATACAAAATGTATTTTCTTTTAATTCCCAAAGCTGTGAAGAAGGAACAATCATATAAATACCTACTCACAAATTTATTTAAAAAATCACATTAGTATTATCAATACTATAAATGTGGTGATGTCAGGAGCCTTAAGAACAGACGAGCGTGCATGACAAGAGCTATGAATGTCAAAGAATCAAGTGAGGTGTGTAAGAATAAGCCTGAATGGCGCTCTGTTGTTCGTGCCTACCCCGCAAGGGAACTGGCGAGAAGTTATGTATGTATGTATGTAATACTTTAAATCGGTTAACTAATTGTCTGAGATAAATAAATAATATTAGTAAGTAGTTAAAGTTGAATAAACATAAATAATGTTCCTTGGGTGACCCATAAATTTTACCACATTCCCTTTTTACGTAGTAGAGCACTAGAACTTGCAAGAACCGATCACCAGACTTCCCACTAAACCTTCCAATGTCCCTCCGCATTCTAATGTGCCGCCACAGGATCGCAATCATAGGTATGACTGTCGGTTACGTGGTAGAGTCCTGCTGAAATAATTATCTAGATTACTGCTCTTAGCGGCGGCTCGATCGTTATGATACCACGCTCTTACAGAATATCGGCGTGAAACGGTTCATCGTGTTTCGTGCGATCAGTGAGAATCTCGATGGCCCATTTCTCCCTCCCCCTACCTCATTTTCCCTATCCCATCCCCCTATTCCAATCCCATATACCATTTCTTATATCCTATTCCTCTTGTCTGATCCCTCTATCTCATCTTCCTATACCACTCTAAAAGCTGGTAACGCATTGGCTTCGACGACGGTAACCACTTTCCATGAGCTGGACTGTCTGTCTGTTTGCCAGCTTCGCAATAAAAAAGGAATAATAATCATAATTATCTATTTTAACCGACTTCAAAAAGAAGGAGGTTCTCAATTTGATTGGTTTTTTATGTATATGCACCGATTACATTGAGATTTATGATCCGATTTTCGTGATTCTTCTTTAGTGTGATGCGGAATATTTGTCCTTTGCTCCCCTAAAAATTTAACATAGGTTGGCCCAGTAGTTTTCATTTTATAAACATTTTTTTTATGAAAATTTTCCGTTCCCGTTTCTTGGAGCCTATATTTTTTAAGACGCGCGGCACCTTTCGAAGGCCTACCCATAGCTAGACACTAAATAGTAACAAATAAAAAAACTTCGTTTAAAAAAACCGTCTTCAAAAACCAAAAAGTATAAAATAACTTAATAAAGATTTTTGACTAAGAATTTATTTAGTTTATTAAGAGACAAAATAATATAAAAATTTCTACATCTTGAAGTCGGTGCGAAGTAAACGATAAAAATTACAATATTTTGCAACATTTTGTTGTTATAACAGTGCATATGGTAAATTTTATGGTTTGCTCGGCACCGACTTCAAGATGTAGAAAATGTTATATTATTTTGTCTCTTAATAAACTAAATAAATTCTTAGTAAAAAATCTCTATTAAGTTATTTTATACTTTTTAGTTTTTGAAGTCGGTTTTTTAAACGAAGTTTTCCATTATAGATTATCTACAAGTTAATGATATATATGTATACGCAGTGTTTGTGAAGATTGCACAAATTACAGTTTTCCAACAGCTCAACGTTGTTATTATGTAAATGAAGGAATACAGCCGACGCGACGGTCCAAATCGGTCGAATCAACCGATGCGCTTCCAAAGTGTTCATTAACATAATTTATTCGCGCCTGTCAGTACCGGTCTTAAATTTGTGGAAGGCTATTTTTCAACATGAGCCAAATTGTATAAAGCGGTCACGTATTTTTTAGCGTCAGTCGTTCGCACGGTCCTGTTTGGTAACTTCGCATAAATGACGTTCGCAAGGCGGGAAAAGCGCGGCGATGATATGTCCACTGTCAAACTTGTTTTTACTTATTTATATTATATGATATACAAAGAGATTACAAGCAATTAACGTTACATTAAAAGTAAGTACATGGTATAGAGCTAGACTGTAACCCAAACAAGTATAGGCAACAAAGTTACAAAATACATTATTTTATAGTTAAGAAAGTATTAGGAAGGTTTCTCAATTTGTTACAAGAATAGGTTATATAAGAGGATATGCTATTTTAAAATAGTTAACAACCTTTTTTTGTATATTTCGTATAGGGTATTTGAAATATCTCCAATTGTGAGTGCTCTGAAGATAGGGTTATTATATGTGCGACAACATCGTACTATAGGGTTATAATAAGGTGTGTTATTTATATATATCTGTAACTTAAATGTATCATATCTAGATAAAATTGAAGTAGCTGCAACAAGTAGGGCGAATCTACGAGAGAATCTAATATTTTATGTAACATAAGCAGATCAATTTGTTTTCGCCTGCTACCTAATGTGAGAGCGTTAAAATAGGACAACCTAGCTCGTAGCATCCTAAATGCCTGGCGAGACCAGCCCCGTCGTGCCTACAATTGACGTTGCTGTTTGTAGTACCTTCAGCTAGTTTATAGATTTAAAATAATGTTACGAGTTGCGGGACTCGAATTAAAATTCCGTTGGAATTATTATAGAGTTTGTTAGAACTATACAAACACGTATAACACAGGTACAAATATAACCGAGCACAACGAATCCAAACGTAATGCAAAAAGTCGTAATTCAATAAAACGCGCAGTCTGTCACTATTAGATTCCCGATTGTACATACGTCACGCCTTGATCTTGGTTATCGCTCAACTGCCCCCTCTCTCTCAATCAGGCCATCGTTTTATATTGCACAAATGCAATGTGCACGCCCGGCAACGTGACCGAATTTCCTAGAATCAGCTTATACTTTATAATCCGTAACACCTGGCTAATGAGGCAGCCTGCGAGCAGCCGTCAACGAGTACGATAGAAAAATAGGCTGTTCTTCACAATGCCAATAAGTAAACAAAAGAAGACGATCATAAAAAGGTTACAAGTAGTTCAAATGCCGACAGGTAATAAAATGTGCTTTTAAAGACTGTACGTGGAATTTGTTTTTGTCGAAGCCTAGTTGTAACAATAATATCAGTTTTGCTTGCATAAAATTTAAATATAAAGTATTATATGTTTACCCCCGCTGAAATTTCATGACTGACCCGTAATAAGTGAAAAACAAACTTCTTTTCGTTTATATATTGGTATTTTTTTTTTCGATACGGGATGTGAACATACACTGACGGACTTATAAACTGCATCAAAGTAATAGACGACTTTGAAATAAATATTTTAACCAAGTATGCAAACTTTCTATACAGATTTAAATTGAAACCTCTAGATTGGTTCGTGAACTTTAAAACAGCGTAGGGTCATATCCTTAAGTTTAAGTTTGTGTACTGGAAAGGACCTTAAGACTTTTTTTGAAGAAAAAACAGAAATTTAAGGAAAATTGTTTTAATTAAAAAATTGGTTTTAACAATAGACACAAACTTTATGCAAGGGTTTATTTATGTTTTAATAAGGTGTATTACCTCCACGTGCCCTTATTACGGATCCTAATCGATTCCGCATAGATTTTATTAGGGTTATTAAAAGATCTTGCGGAATATTGTCCCATTCTTCTGAAAGTGCTGTTCTTAGTGCTGCCACTGTCGTGGGCAAAGGGTTTCTCGCATATACAGCTCTTTTTAAATTGTCCCAAACATGCTCAATGGGATTAAGATCTGGGCTGCGTGCTGGCCAATTCATTGTACGTATCCCAACCTCTTCGCAATATTGTCGAACTTGTGCAGCAGCGTGCGGCCAGGCATTATCCTGCATTAAAGTAAAATTTTCGCCTATGAATCCCATTTAAGGCACCACGTGATCTTCTAAGATCTCTATTATGTAGCGATGTGCAGTCAAACCCCCTCTATTACCGTTTTGACGGACCATGTCTATGAACACAAGTTCTGTTCACCCGTTCATCGATATGCCACCCCAGACCATACACGAACCGCCTCCAAAAGGAACACGCTCCTCAACCCAAGTTTGAGCATATCGCTCCCCACGTCGACGATAGACTCTTCTGCGACCATCTGCACCATATAAACATGTCCTACACTCGTCCGTGAACAATACGGAGGTCCATTGCTCTTCTGTCCAATTCAGGTGATCACGCGCAAATCTTAAGCGAGCTTGTCTGTGAGCTACAGACAACTTTGGACCATTTGCTGCTCTAAAAGGGGTGATATCCGCTTCCTTTAACCTTCTTCTTATTGTTTGTGCACTCACGTTTACTCCACGCACTTCATTAAGCTCTGTTTTTATGTTAACAGACGTGAGGAAACGATTTCGCAGGGAAGTTGTAACAATAAATCGGTCAGCACGACCGGTGGTTGCTCGAGTCCTGCCTGTACCACGTCTCCTTCTGTAAGAACCTGTCTCCACAAACCTTCTGTATATTCTAGAAACCGTAGACTGGTTTAAATTTAAATTTCTACCAATCGTTCGTTGATCCAAGCCCTCCCGCACCAATGCTACAATTTGAGCCGCTTGTTCGGACGAAGTATCCATATTATGGTTCAACAACTCTCGATGAGTTAAAAAACTAACCCAACAATTCTGCTAGTAACAATAATTCAATTGACAAAAGAATAAAAAATCAATGAGAATCAATTTAAAACTTTGCTATAAATAACACGCAAATCTGATACTACGAGTAAATTTTCTTTTCCCGGCTATATTCATTTGTTTTACTGCAGTTCTATTTTTAAATTTTCCTTTTTTTTGACATTAAGAGCCAGTCTCTCCATATTTATATAATTTAATCTAAAAAGTTTGCATACTTATTTAAAAAAATCATTTCAAAGTAATCCGAACTTTGATGCAGTTTATGAGTCCGTCAGTTTATATTGGTATTAAATAAATACCTTCGTGACGCTTCAACCACGTATGTGAAATCAGATGGCGCCCGCCACAAGTAATTCTGTTTTCGATTTTTGACGTTCTATAATTGTAAACAAAGTTTAGTAATACCAATTCAGTGGAAGCCTAGGTGTTAAAAGTTTCTTCACCATTTCCTATTAATTTAGTTTAAAAAATGGTATTGCAGCAGCCGCTTTATGTCCGCGACACAACAGATTAAACGAGAGTCGCTTACGTTCGTATGGCCACGTTTTACGGAAACCGGCTAGTTATATGAGGAACAAATGCCTAGCCGTGCCGCCTCCGCCAGGTCCCGTTTAAACGGGTAGGCTCATAATACTGAGTTAATGTTAAGATAACTCTTTATTGTAAACCAAAAAATATATAAACAGAAAACAGTAAAAATACAAGAGATAGTACTACGGGCGGCCTTATCGCTAAAAAGCGATCTCTTCCAGGCAACCCTTGCCGGGGATTGATAGTTTTTAATATTGACGGTGCTGCAGTGTAACATATATGGTTCAGGTTCAAGTTCAAAAGCTAAATTTCTGTTTGTATATATATATATATATATATATATATATATATATATATATATATATATATATATATATATATATATATATATATATATATATATATATATTTAGTAATGCTTCTGAACCTGAACTGATTTGGCTGGTCTTAGAAATAAGTGACGCACAGCGTGGATGGTAAAAGAGTTATTCTAAAAACAAAACATATGTATGTACAGTTATATTTATTCTGTATTAGTTGAGGGGCGCAAATTATGGGAGCTAGATAGTAAGAAAGCGAAGGAAAGCAAACCGCAAACTTCGAAGCAAACACTCGGACCATAACCGGGATTTTATGATAAGACTGAGAGACAGACGAGCGTGCATGACAAGAGTTATGAATGTCAAAGAAGCAAGTGAGGTGTGTAACAATAAGCCTAAATGGCGCTCTGTTCTTTGTGCCTACCCCGCAAGGGAACTGGCATGAAGTTATGTATGTATGTATGTACTGAGAGACTAACATTCCATGAATGATTATTTATCATGACGCATCATATAAATAGCACTTGTTACTTAAATTTCGGTTTATTTTGAAATTGATTTAATTTCAAATTTATCACGTCAGCCTTTGAGGCACATACCGTATATCGTGGTAGCAATCGACGAGCGCGCCACGCGCGCTTCGCAGCTTCCCTCGCTCGCTCGGATTTCCAGCAATCATTTATTTTATGCGTAAGGTCTCGGTTACGGTACTGAATGTTTTATGCAGAAGCGTCGAATGAATTCGAAAACTTTATTAATATATTCATTACCGATACAGTACAGCTTTCTCAGGTCTATAAATAAATTACAAATAAACAACGCTATTTTATCACACTTTATCAGGGCTTTGAATGAATAAAAGGTGGAAGAAGGTTTCATAAAGATTTTTAGAAATGCTGTAAAACTTTATTTTAGGAGGACCAGTAGGACGTGTGTATCAACAACAACACACTGCCTTCAGCAGGTTTGCGTAGAAGGATACGTGGGTTTTACAAAAAGGGATGCCAACGACAGTGCCAAATCTAAAAGGTAGGATTGTGGACCCCGGAGTTCGAAGTGGACACAACCAAGATTTAACGCTTGGACGATTATGATGAATATAGGATAGGAATGTTATACTTGACACAAAGACGCGGAAGGACGCTAATAGGTTTAGTGAGTAGTTTGGCTAGTATCTCATAACTCTTCCTTAGTGTAAAGCCGGCCCCCAAGAGCACCACATACCTCTCGTAATTGCGTAAATGCTTCTCCCAGCGACATAAGAAAATGAAAACAACGCAGACGATGCGGCAGTAAATTTTAAATACTACCTACATAAATTTAACAAAAAATAAAATTGATTTTAAATGAAAGTCGTATTCCAATTCCACCTAAATTACAGATTCGTAATAAGATTTTCGAGAAATAAAAATATAGTTTCTCGATGTTAATCTTTGTAGAAAATATTTCCGAGTGAACCTCAAAACTGGTTTGTAAAGGGGCTTAGCCCCTCGCCATAAACTTTACCTTGGACGGCAACCAATTGACATTTCCCGGTACAAAACATTTTAGGAAAACTATAACGGAGTTAAATATGCCTTTTTGTATTGCCTTGGGTCTTTAGAATCCTATAGGATGGTAAAACGTATAATTTATTGTAACTAGAGCGTTCCTTTCATATATATTGCATTTTCTATTTCTTATTTAATAGTAAAGTGTTTGTGAATATCGAAGATGCTTTTTGCTGCTCAAAATTTAACATTTCACTAAACAATTGAGATTTTTAAAGTATGACACAATTCTCGCTTTAAACCCGTACGATGATATCTGTTTTGATAAAAAAAAAAAAAAACTGCACAGCACTATGTAACTCAAATTTCGATATCTCTGTCAGAGGGTATGTATTATGTTTCCATTTCCTTTCTTTTCCATTTCCTGTTTACGTTTTTAATAATAATAACAAAACAAATGTTAATGGGTTACCAGCACAAAACAGCATTATTGATTATAAACATAATAAACCCGCAGGGGGGGTTTGTGGTGACGCCTTAGGTAAGTAGCGACACCTTGGACCTGACTCCGGGGGCTAAGGCAAGGCCTCCGCCTCCGTTCTTGCTTTAGCCAGCCGGCGTGGAGTAGTGATCGCTAGAGCTAAGACTCAAGCTCCAGGGGTGGAAGTGATAAATGGCATAACGTCAGAAGTAACTTCGGTGAACCAACAGCCTATCTCTCTACACGTCTTAGCCACTCACACCCATGTTGCCCCTGTCTTCTATGACATTTTTGGGGGCCCATGCAGGGAGTGGCGAGTCACTATCTGCCCATTTTTCCATGTTCCCTGAACAGAACAGAAAGAAAATCAATTAAAGTATATTGATCTTGCTCACGAGGTTACCGCCATGTGAAACCTGGACTTTACAATCATAGTACCAATAGTGGTGTCAGTGAATGGACTACTAGCGAAGAGCCTTGGCCGTCATTTTGAAAGGCTCTCGCTTGGTATTTGGGCGAATGGTCGGATGCAGGAGGCAGCTCTGTTGGACACGGCCCTTGTAAAGAGATTCCTATGTGTGGAGCCTTAACCAGCGGTAGCCTGGACCCTAGACCCCACTGCCGACGTAGATCAGTGTTTTATATTGTTTTTGTAAGTAAATATATATTATATAAGATATTTATAAGCAAAATGTAAAAAAAATGAAATAAATATGTGATCAATAATAGCCCATAAACGTCCCACTGGTAGGTTCAGGCCTCCCTTTATGCGGGAATGGATAGTACACTCGCCACGCTTGTCCAAGGCGGCTTGACAGGTATGACATATCAGTCATCTCGATGTGCAGCTTTCATCACGATTTTTTCCTTCGCCGTCGTAACGTGCACAGACATGGTAATTGTAACAATATGCACATTAGGTCATGTGCGCTAATCATTTTTTTTATTATTAACAAGTCTACGGACTCGAATTCCGTACCCTTTTTTACAGCGAGGAATTTTTATAATTTATACACGCTTTTTGGTTATTTTTGTTTCATTATTTAATAATATTTGTGTTGTGGTGTACCTTACGAATAACTTATATTAATTTATTCTAATTTTAATACTAAACTTACTTTGATATAGAGTGTATCTGTTACATGCTGGTGTTGTGAGGAAGTGCATGTGCAGTGTTAGCGCTAACCATTAAGCTACTACGGATTTTATATACGATCAATGTATTTAAAACTGTTTATATATGATTTAGAACATCTGCAGGTTTTGATACTAATTCACAATCTTATAGTATATCGTGCTGAAGAAAATATACAGCTAGTATCAGTATCGTCACTCTGATTGTCATTGTTTCGATTTCTAAATACCCTAGTAAGGGGAACGTTCTTAATTACTTTTTAAAGTTCAGTCTATCGTAAGTAAAAGTGTTATTAAAAACGAATCAGGACTGAGACGGTTAATTGAAATAGTGCCTTCAGTTCCCCAAATTAAAACGGTTTACGAGGTACTTCCACATCAAGCTCAATAATGAAAATAAATCTACTACTAACACCATGGCTATACATTTCAGTAATAAATCAATTGAATAAAGTGCCAAATCAAATCTTAAAAGGATTTTGTCTAAGTATTTTTTGTGTAAATATTAGTGAATGTAGTGTGGTGTGTGATAATAAATATATGGTTTTAATTAGTACGTAACGCCTTTTTGCTTCAATAATCTTATCTAAGTTATCTTGAAAATTGATATTTTAGATAAGAGATTTTTTGACTTGCGCAAAGTAATTGTATCAAAACGAATAGAAAGTTTAAATTTACAAAATATCACATTATTGAAGCAAAGAGTCGACGTATTTATTTAATTAAAAGTTAGATTTCTACATTGATATGTAAAACCTAACAATACATCTTGGACAAAAGTAGCGCATATACTATCCGAGAATATCAAGGCTTGCGCCTGACAGCGGGATTTATAAAAAGTCAAAGTGAGTTTTTATATTTTTATAAATGATGATGATAGTACAAAAACTTCAATCGTGCACAAACATGCCAGAAGATGGCCGTTAACGGACTAATCGTCGGTGTTTTCCTGAGGCCTTGGAAAACGAACAACTTAAATATCCAAAATTTACTTTTGCTTGTACTTCAACGACTACCCGAGAGTTTAGTTACAGTACCTATTTAAGGATGATATAAGACTAGTGTTAATAGTACCTTACTTATGCGTTATTGAGATGCGACATTGTTAATAACGTTAAACATCGATAACTATACTTTAATTCTAGAATATATTTCAAAATTTGACGACCTATATGGTTGAGCGGGTTAAGCCTTTACCGTCCTACCTCACTGCAACGTAGAAGGGTTCGATTCCTGGTATAGTACATTTCAGAAACGTATTTTCTCCGTTTTTAATATGGTTTGGGTGTCTGGGATCGACCCCAGAGTAGTCCGTTGTATATTACCCATAACACAAGCCTAACTTGCTTAATTTATAGATATACAATATGTGTGTTTGTCTGCCGAGTATTATTATTAATTTAAAATCGAAAAATTCGACTTCCACGAGCAGTTTAATAGAGTCGCATATTTTTTATTTTACCCTCTATCAGTGCATTTCTGCACTTTCCATGCAATATTCCTGTGACATTCTAATGTAGCTAATCTTTAATTCGTTATTTTTAAAGCTAAAGTTAGCCGCATTTGGACATAGTAACTGTCATTAACATGAATGCGGGTAGAGATAAGCAGGTATAACATAGAATACGTTCCATTCTGATTAAATACAAAATTCAGCTAGATTCACTAACTAGACTGACTGAAGTTTAAGCTAGTAAAAAAATTGAGTTACAAATTAATGAAATAATTATAACGCTATGACGTAAGCTAGATAAAAATTATATTTAAATTCTTCGACAGAACCAAACTTGTATTTCAAACACAATTTCAAGATTTAAACTCGGCTACAATTCTCTGATGTTAATCTCTGTTTTAATTTTCTGAAGGTATTGAAGTTTCTCTTTTAAGTAATAATATAATATTTATATTTCGGTCACGTAGAAAATTTTATGAACAGCAAAGTCGGCCTCCTTTTTCGGATTAAAACGTCACTTACAGATGAATTTCGACAAAAAAGGCGGATACTTTTTAAAGAACAAAACGTTGTAAAGTGTTTTAATTTACATAGCTAAATGTGGTGGAATAATAAAAATTCACTCGGGAAATAACTTTCAGCTTACATATTTCGTGAACTTCAACAACTTTCTGTAATCGCATTATGTAATTTACGTCTCTTTAAGTTGTACGCGCTTTTCGTCATGTACTTGATTCTAGTATTATGGATTGATAGTAGTTCAGCAATAAAATCGTTGTATTTATCCAGATCTACTTATAAACTTTTAAGGGGTAGTCTGATACCGATTATACTATTTAAAATATTGTTTATCGTAATGTAAAACGTTTCTTGTGTGCAATAAAGTATACTCTATTCTGTTAGGGCAGTGATTATTTACTTGTTTTATGTAAGATTGTAGATAGCATTTCACGATTTCTCCCGCGAAATTCACTTGGCTAGTTGCTTGAATTTCTGAAGCATAATTTTCTTGTACTTTCCGCGAAGTCGTCACTTTACATCACAAATGACTTTCCTATTTTCTTTGTATTGGTAATTCTAGTTTACTGTGGCACTAGTTTGGACCTTCCATGTACATCTTTTGTTATTTATATAACCTTGCCATTTTTTTTTAAATTCTTGAGATTTGTTTGAGTACGTCTCTTGCTCTCGTTTTACTATAAATCTTAAACTTGCTCTCATAGTATTAAAAAACTTTTTCAATTAACCTTTAGGAGATATCAATTTTTTTATAGCTGTGTTTGTCATCTTGACTAATACGTATAGTAGCATAAGGTATAAAACCATTTTCATGGCTTAGAGATGGAATAGAGTTCCAACAAAATGTAATAAATATTTATTTATTCGTATCAAAATCTATGGAAAGAAAACAAACAAACATATAGTTTCTTGTCAAAGTCTCTAGCACACATGGTATTAATTGTGTTGTTGGGAACTCCGACATAAATTGTAAATTTTATAGTGGCAACTCTGTTTTAATGTTTTCTTTTGCAAGTGTGCTACGAATAAGTAAGTTCTCTTGTAATGTTTTATTTGAATGATTCTTTAAGTGTTTGATTGATTGAGTGATTTTATTTCACACAGTGATTACTGCAATTAATAATATCAACAATGTTCCATACAGTGTAAGCTTTCGTTGCATGAACGTGATAAAATTTTCCTCTTTACATATTATATTTGGCCTCCAAAGTTTCTACTTATTTAACTACGTATACTTACAGATATATAATTATAACAAGAATATCACAGCCCATAACGTGTTGGGCTCAGGCCTCCCTTTTTTATAGGGAAACGGATAGAACAGAATAGAACAGAAAACACTTTATTGTTCACCACATACACATAAAGTAAATAATTTACAGAAGTTACATTAAACAGAGTAAAAGCTTGCTCAAAAAAAATTGTTTCTAGCAATGGGCGGCCTTATCGCTTTAGAGCGATCTCTTCCAGACAAAGACAAGTATAGGTACCCGCCACGCTTATCTAAGGTGAATTGGTGAGTTCGACACATTGGTTATCTCGGTGTGAAAGTGTCATCGAGATATTTTGCTTTATCGTTAGCACGTCGTAATTGTAACAATATGGACATTAGGTCAAAAAACTGCCTAAGTGATGCATGCTTTCCGGACACAATTTGAACCCTCGCCTTTTGAGATTCCACGGCTTTCAGGTTAATTTTTGTAATGAATTACAAATAGTAACACGAAATTAATGTAGCTGGCTCAGCTCACTATTATGTCCAGCTTCACGCATCGACTGCCACTAATTTATACAGGACGGGATAGTTGTCTCGTTAAACATAACGAGCAGTTTGTTAATGTCCGCTTTTGCCTTACCATCTCTTTATTGCATCCGCTCAATTATACAATGGAAATATTACGTCAATTAGTGCAACTTAGGCCTGCAATTTAATTCATGTACTCTATGCTGTATTTTAGAGTAATACTTAAGGTAAAAAGAAGCCTCTATGGTTTATTTCCCATTTCTGCCTGCCTGTTAGTCTGTGTGTCACAGCTGATTATCTTAGAAAGGACTTTAGCTAGAAATATGAAAATTGGCACACATATATAAGTCTTATGTCAGTTATTCATAAATAAAGATGTGTAAAGTCCAATATTAGAAAATATTTTTAGTGCGAAAATAATGCCTAAACATGAAAGTTAAAATACACATACAGGTAATCTGAAGTCCCATACTGTCTCACAGCTGGCCCCGACCAGAAGGTTACAGTGAATAAAGCATTCCCTTCTAGATAATAAGGCATAAAGCATTAAAACATAAATATTCAAATATCGATCGCCCATCCTAAAGGCTGGCAACGTGTTAGCTTAGTCCCTGGCTTTACAAACACCTATAGGCGACGGTAATCGCTGTCCATCAACTAGGGGGCCGTCTGCCTGTTTGTCAGCTTCACAATAAAATAATAAAAATCATTTTAAAATTCTTTATAAAAAATACCTTGGTTTCTTTAAAATCGATTATTGATATTGCATTATTTATTTGAAAACGTTATTATATAATAACTGTTTAAAAGGACTAAAAATATATCTATTGATAGGAAATATGTTAGGTTTATGTAAACAATATAATGTAACATGTATTGACAGCAATATTGTAATCCGATAAAGATTACCGACTTTCTACCTCCAGGCAATTTGCCAACTACATGACGTCTTGGCGTGTTATCATGTAACAGGTTGTCTACGTCAAAAATGTAAACTTCACTGTAAGTTACGGTATTTTTACATGTTAAACACGTTTTTAGGTACAACAGAATGAATTGCTTTACAAGATAAAAACTATAACTGTCGTAATAATCTTATATTAAAATAATAATATTATTGTAATCGCTAAATACATAATTGGTTAATAAGGTTTAGATGGAAAATTGTAATATCTTTGACCACACGACCACTATACTATTTTCAAATATTTTTTTATAAGGTACAAAGATGAAACTTAAATGTAAATATAAATCATGCTCATATTTTATATTTAAAATAGAACAAAATTTTAAACATAACCGTATTTTTTTTAAATATTTACAGCAGACTGGACTCATTATAGTCACGAAAATAAGTCGCTGGGCTCGTACAAGATTTTTATTATGAGACTTAATATAAGACCTACAAATCAGTGCTCTATTCACTCAAAGTACAGCGTATACTGAGATGGCTTTCTTACTTTTTTTATCCCAGCTCTTTCTAAAAGTGTAAAATCTTTTATATGTAAAATACATTGTTAGTTGTATATTGTATTACATAAATGTTATTAATGTTATAATAAGAGGCCAAAACGTTATTGTACAGTGATAATAACTGCTTCAGTTTGTTTGACTCCGAACAATCCTACTGTAGTGATAACACAGAAACAAAAAATGCTATTATAATTATTATTTAACAAAATAGGTTCGTTTTGTTCTTACGCTAAAAGGAAGGTTGGCACTGAAAATCAGCGTTGTGTCGGATATAATTCCGGCATAGCAATATGCTGAGTGCGAACCTTGTTTACTTTAAATGCGGCGTACAAATTCTCAAAATATGCTCTGTGTTTAATAATGTATAAGGAATGTAATTACGTCGCTATTTCTTCTAATAAAGTTTTTCTTTCTTACTGATAGTCCTAACAATAAAAACTAGAAATATAATCAAAAGTTATACGAGTAAAACCACGGGTACCCCTAGTTGCATAATAATAAATAAATGCTCAACAAATCTGTACACCGCTCTAAATGGAAACTTAAGCAGAATACTTCGTCATAATTTCCTCCACCGCTCCCCATCAGTATTTTACAGCTCTTTTACCCGTTCATTTTTAAAATACGATGTTCGACAAATTCACTTAATGCCGCGTTAAATGAACCGTGTTCGCATAATAAAAGATTTTTATACTAAAAAATGATTTCAGAATGGACGGTATTTCCGTGAAGCGAGAAAATCCCACACTCTACGTCGACGCTTCATCTCGTCTCTTGTGATGGCAGAATATTATTTCGCGGTCCAACGGTCATGGATTATGCAGGAGTCAAGTTGAAAATACACGATCGACAAATCATAAATATATCTTTCTTACATAAATCTATGTTGTATTTAGAGAAAAAGCTGATTAGCAACTACTGTTTTCGGTGGAATATTGACGCAAGTCATTAGGCGCAGCGATTAATAAGAAATCTACTTGTTGTCGTTTTTTTTTAATTTCGTAGTCTACTACAATTATACCATTAATAGAAAGACGGAGTTTAAGACTCTAAAAGTGAGGCCGGCTGAAGGAAGTCGGTTTGGAATAGAATGCCGATTGCACTGCATTGCAATACGAGTACACAAATTTACGCACACAACTTTGTAAAAAATACTTCGCTTAATTTTACATTTTTGTGTACGTAGACTCCGTCTATACATTAATGGTCGAAAAAGAACAATAGGTAACAATATCCTAATATTGATAGTATTTGACATTGAGGTATAACATGTCGATCTAAGGTTTTTGATTAGTAATTATGTGTTTTTGTGAGAAATGTGAACTGTATAGTCAAATTGGCCTTTCGAGTTTTCACAAGAACTCCGTTGAATGGTGTCGTTTGTAGCCTACAATACAACTGTGCATGTCTTTAACGCCTAGTTGCCAAGCCGTAAACATAAAAAAACGAATATACAAGTCTTACAGTAAGTTAAGGTCTAATCTCATCTAATCCACTAATCCAATAAACGTCTATAATATAGTAATTTGGATAACTCTATTGGATAGTATAAATTTTATTATCAGCTAAAAACAGCGATGAAATAAATTCTAGCCTAATTTCTGAATATGTTCTAGATTGTTTATTACGCGATAATCTAAACTCCATCTATATTTTAATCACTACATGAATTCATTATTTATTCATGTATATGCTCTTACATAAATTTACACATTCATGAGTAGATTATCTTTTATAAAAAAGTTGCAATAATTAGATATGGCCACACTTATTCCCAAATCAAATTTATTTTCATTTTCAAGATTAATTTATTGGCGAGCTAAAAAATTCACCACCAAATATTTTGTATGCATAGAAAATATCTATAAATATTCAAATGAAAAGTGGACCTAGCTGCTAAAATGCTTAATTACCTGCCAAAACAAATTCTAAATTCCCCGACTACTTTTTATCTCAATGATCAATTCATGGTAGGCCCACAGTCAAAGGGTTGCGAAGGTAGCTTAACTTTTATGGCGGTTTGGTCCTAAAAAGGAATACGCTTTAAAATTTCACTCTTTTATTTGGTGTAATTTGAAATACCGTATCATCGTTCCAATTAAAAGCAAAGCATGAGTTTATTTAATTTCGTTTTAAATTTGGTAGCTTTCCAGTAAAAGTATTAAGAATGATATTAACTGAATATTTATCCGCAGCGGTTTTGTGCCGAAGCCTAATATGGGTGATGTTAGGTAGCAGACTACGTGAGGCGTCCAAAGGAAGCTCACTTACCGGCTTGATTGAAGATTATTCTAAAACTTGATTACTCATGTATATTTGACACTGGTTAGACATACTAGTAGTGCTATATTTATAAAAGAAAAAATAATTACAAATTATTTATTACCTTGTTACATATAGAAGAAACTTACAGTTACGCACGAAGTTAAAATAAGTACTGTATGTTATCTAATACTGACCTCAATACACTGTTTACTCAGATTCTTATTCGTATTCTCTTTTTATATCAACATAATACTATACTCAGACACATGTAAGCGTATAGGGCTGAGAACAAGATAAGCAAAATGCTATGGGACAAAATTTCTGTACGGCGGAATGGTGGCTGCGCACTGTTCCCATTGAGACGTTGTCTGTAGAATTGGGGAACAAATTCTCATACGCGCAGCACACTGCCAGGTGGTAGGGTATTATCCCGACTGGATGGCTACCACCCCTGGTCTAGAGTGTGCCGCCATAACAACCTTGAGTTGTGTTCCGGCATTAGTGACCAGGTTCCAGTCCCCCTTAAGAGAGCAGCAGCGCATTTGTAGCATTTTTGGTGTTGCAAATGTCCATAGGCGATCGTAACTGCTTTCCATCAAGTGGGCTGCCTGCCTGTATGCTGAATTCCTGCAATAAAAAAAAAACACTGAACTTTCAATTCTCCTCGTTCCCTCAATCGGGATACAAGCCTAGCTGTGGAAGACTACTATGACCATGAGAAGTCTTGCCGCTCCTTCTAATCAAAACTTCTAATACAAAATACATAGAATAGGAAGTTTTAAGATAAGAATATTTAACTTACTCGTATAAATATCATCTTCCAAAAATTGTCTCCACTAGAGTTTAGTTTTAATAAAAGTTTTAAATTTAGGTTAAGCATAACGGAAACACCTTGCTTGAATTTAGAAAAAATACAGGTAAAGTTGAAACATTACATCAACCTGTTTTATGCGACAACAGTGGCTCTAAGGAACTCTTATTCCCTATTTCGTAGAGACAGACCCTTTGAATATTGTAATTCAGTGCGTCGCTAAGTTGTAAATAAATAGATTTCACTTCAAATCCAAGGCACGACGGGTGTCTATTGGGTTTAAAAATGAAACGATATAAGTGGATTCACCTGTAGGCCACGCAAATGACCCCGCAGGAGTTTTAGCACATAAAATATTCTCGTATTTATTTTCGTTGAAATTTTTGGGCCTTTATACACGCAAATTAGGGAATTTATTATTCAAAATGAGAACCCTTTATCTATATATAAATCTATTGCTGTGCCTTATTTCGTATGTAACGGGTTACCCGTTTATATGTGAGGGTACAATAAAAGTATAAGTGTACAAAATCGAGGTGATTACTTTGTTTATTACAAATGTATTCGGAGCTCTTCATTTGCAGGGAAACCGTCAGTGGATTAATGGCCGGTTCCTATATCTTACTATTCATTCACTTACCTAATCCTCAGTTGGATTTTGAGATTACTTGTATGGACCTTATATCAAATTTTAACCAATAGTAAGGTAAATGAACGGTTGGTAATTTATAGGAACCGGCCATGAATCGATGTCAGCGTGTTGTAATTATAAGAATTAGCATAGAGGTATATCATACCTCCCTTTTCTTTCACCATATCCCAATCATTTAGAGTCGGCACAATATGTCTTTTCCTTCCACACTCCTCTATTCTGACAAACATCTTCTGTCACACCACAAATCATCATATCATCCTTCACAGAATATTTTTGGTCGGCCTTTACATGTGTACCCATCCATCTTGTAGGTTAACATTCTTTTTGTCTCGTGACTTTCATCCCTCCTCATTATATGCCCATACCACTTTAATCTTCTTCCTCTCAATTTTTCAGTAACGGATGCAACTTTCAAAGATCCTCTTAAGTACAAATTTCTCACCTTATCCATTCTTGGAAGGATTATACGATTATACTTCAGTGGAACGATTATAGGCTGATATCCCTAAACATAGCAAGATACGCTTGTGTTATGGATAAAATTACTACTGACCACTATTGACCCGAGCCCAGACACCTAAATCATAGTAAATAACTGAAAGTTTATTTACGAAATATAACATCCTAGGAATGAAATCTTAGACCTGTACTTTCCAGTGACTTAGGTTGGCAAATTCTTAACCCACTGAACTACAAAGGCCGTGTTTTAAATATTTTTTCCGATTTTTCGTAACAGTCTATTTTTGTTTCAGTTGTAGATAGTTACAGAGGACAAAGTCTAGAACTATCCCATGTGCAGAGGACTGATATGGGAGCGTATTACTGCATCGCCAGTAATGGTATTCCACCCACAGTAAGCCGCAGATATCACGTCGAGGTACATTGTAAGTAACACGTCTGTACCTAAGCTGAGGTTTTGTTGGAAATTTGAAAAGAGAGTGATTGAGTACAGCAGAGAAAACGGACCACCTGATGGAAAGTAGTTGCCATTGCCTATAGAGGGTAGCAACACCAGAATTATTATATAGGTACTAGAGGTCCCGGCAGACGTTGTCGTGCCCTGTAAAAATAAAGGCTAAGATCCGATCCCAGCGCTACCTACCAGTTCCAATTATGAATCTAAATCATTCGGGGATCCACTCAAACACACATAAAACATTTCATCAAAATCGATAAAACCGGTCTTAAGTTATACTTGTACGTACATTTCTATGATTCATTTTTATTTATTATTTTATATAGAAGTTAAAAAGCCAATGTACTACCGGCCACGTAGAGGAACCAGTAACCTAGCCACTAATGCCGGAATACAACTCAAGGTTGTTATGGCGCATACTCTAAATCAGGGATAGTAGCCATCCAGACGGGCAAGTGCCCTACCACCTTGCTGTGAATTATATATGTATTATAATTATGTTATACATATACCAATTAATAATATTTTATAAAAAAATAGCGGTCGTGATCGTGGTCGTTGTGGCCTTCATGTGGACGGCCTTAATATTCGTATACATTTTTATTAATAAGCAACAAATATCGTTATAACCTAGATATTCTTAAGGTAGTTTATATCCGTCTGTGTCAGTCAGCCTTAGGCTGTTTATTTACCGCAACCCAAGCAAGATAGTAAGAGCTTGTAGTTATTAAGTCTCCCGAAATGTTTCAGACAATGTAAACTAATAACATCTGGTAATAAATGTTTAAGGAAAGCTGAAAATAATTGGGAAATTTAAGTACAGTAACAACACAACATTTTCTTATTGCTTCTTAATTATAAAATCTTAGCATATTTTTATTGCCTTTTTATTTAAAAACAAGCGTTAGTAAGTTCTAACAATCCTAAACATATTAGGAAATTGTAATAGAAACACAAAGTAGATTTTCTAAATACGTCCAGCCTTGAAAGAGACTTCGCATATCATTGTGCTTTCTGCCGTTTGTATCATGAAAGTTTCCAGGAACTGTCCAAAACAAAACAAGAATGTAAATATATTATTGTAAAACAAGCGAAAGCGAACATGACCTACTTAAAGCGGTTTGAAGATGAACACATTTGTGAGTAATTTATATAAAATAAGTATTTTACCTCCAGGTGGACCCAAAAATTACAGAACTATAAGGAATCAGTCAAAAATAGCTATCCCATTAATCTCCTTCAATATATGACAAATGCTTGAAGGAAAGAAATATCCAGATTCTACTTTCTATATTATAAATCTTATTATACGTGTAATTGTAATTATTAGTAATAATTATTTTGTTGCTATGTACCTTGCCCCAGTAGCTTAGTGGTTAATAATCTCGCGTTTCTAATGGCTCTGGCTCTGGCTGGGGAGCGTACATCAGTTAACAGTTTTCTGACTTGATGTGTATATTGTTACAATTACCAAAATTTCGATATAACTGACATATCAAACCCACCAATCCACCTTAGACAAGCGTAACGAATTATAGTGTCCGTTACCCTGAAAAGACCCGAGTCCAATAGTGAGACGCGTATGGGCTCCTAATACTGTTATATATCCGAAATTAATTCATTTTCTTGTATTAACAGTCGTTCCACAAGTTAAAGTGACAAGTCAACTGGTGGGTGCACCACTTGGCAGCGACGTGGAGTTGCAGTGCCTAATAGAAGCCTCCCCAAAAGCCATGAACTCCTGGTATCGGGAAGATGGTAAATGTAATCATTCAATTTTAATTAATCAACTATGGACTTATAAACAGTAATAATAACTCTAAAAGTTTATCGAGACGTCACCGAATATTTAGTAGACCTCTCACGCGACCAAAAGGCTGGCGTCTATTTTGCTCTAAGGTTAAGCATTGCTATTCAACCTGGTAACGCCGCCAGCCTTTTGGGAACGTTCCCGGTAAGTGACAGTGGTTTGGAACCAATATTTTATCTATAATTATGCCCTCTTTTTTATTTAGTTCTAGAATTTAATTTTAGGTTTCTTTTTTATAGTGTAGTTTAATTTTTAAAATAATTTTAGAACATATTGTAATAAGTTTTGTGTAAATGAAAGTAATACTAACAATAATAATGGACTTATAGACATAAAAAGTAGTCCTATGTTGATTTCATAAGGTGTCTGAGATCGACCTCTAGCTATCCGTTGTATATTACATACATACATAACTTCACGCCAGTTCCCTTGCGGGGTAGGCACGAACAACAGAGCGCCATTTAGGCTTATTCTTACACACCTCACTTGCTTCTTTGATATTCATAACTCTTGTCATGCACGCTCGTCTGTTCTTAAGGTATATTAAATATAACAAAAGGGAATACGTACTGTGTATGTTTGTCTGCAGATTTATATTAAATTTTAGTTTCATAAAGCATATACGTATAATAAATGAAAGTAAACGAAAGGTATCTATACATGCATGAGTATAATTATCAAACACAATTATCGGTTAATTCTTGGACATATACGGGTTTGGACTCGTAAAGAAAAAAACAAACAAACAAGAAATATGATATGATACAGAATAGTGTAATAAGGGAACGTTGTGGACTGAAACAAGATGTAATAAGAAGAGTTGAAAAAGGAATGCTAAGGTGGTTTGGGCATGTAGAGAGGATGGATGAAAATAGGATCACAAAAAAAGTGTATGACAGTATTGTGAATGGTAGAGTTGGTACCGGTAGAATACGACGTACACACCATGATCAAATAACAGAAGTGTCAAAACAAAGTCGGGTAAAAAGCATATCAAATAAACGTGCATGAATGAAGAGGTTAATGAAAGTAGATGAAGCGAAATTTATTTGTCAGGATCGTAGCAAGTGGAGATCTATAGTCTCTGCCTACCCCCATGGAAAAAAGGCGTGATAATAGGCGTATGTATGTATGTAAGAAATATCTAAACAAGTCACTTTTATAATAATAGATTAACAGCTATATCAACGATGATTTCCTTTAAAATTATGCTTGCAATTTATGCCATTTACCTCCATCATATAACTTTTTTTTAATAGCAGGAGTTCAGCAGACAAGCAGACGGCCCACCTGATGGAAAGCTGTTACCATCGCCCATGGACATTTGTGTGTTTCCAAATACAAGTAAAATATAACATCCATTATTAAACTTTTATAACGTTGTAACGTCTAGCTTACGTTGTTATAACTCCATTATTGATTACAGTTTAAAATAAAAGTGATTAAGGCTTACTTATCATGAGCTTATTTCTTGATAAATAAATACCAGCCAATCATAGCCACTAAGGAACTTAGCCCGGTGTAAGAAATGCTTGTACAAATAGTTAGCTTTTAATTAAAGTACAAAACATTATTCGATTTGTAGTTATTAGAAGTTAAAGTAAAATATTTTTACCTGAAATATTTATCAGAACATTAATCTGTGACATTTCTTTTTAAATGTACGTATTTTTTATTTCTTAAGTAACTGGCAAACTAGCGGGTCATCTGATGGATGGACATACCTTTTGTCTTCCTAACATGAAAAATTTGAACCCATCAGTGGGAAGCTATTTGGATTAATGTTTATACGTAATTTATATAATCTACGTCACTCGTTTATTACAGCCTTGGTAAGCGACAAGTTAGCGGAAAATCCGAAGCTACGAGTGAAAGAAGCAATCCTTAACGAATACTCACTGTGGATGAATTTATCGATAAAGTCACTAGGCCCTTCTGATTTTGGCACGTACGTGTGCGCCTCCGTCAATGCTCTTGGAAAGATGGAAAGTCAAGTCAGCTTGCATAGTAAGTAAATGATAAATAAGAAAATGTAATATTGTTATTTTCTCAGTTCTCTTTTATCCATTCCATTTCACTCTTGTACGAAGTCTTTCCAGCTGGCATGCATAGATACAATAATATACTATTTAGTAAGCCAATGATTTGATTCTATTACCAGAGCATTTGTTCTGGTAATGGAAAATTTTAAATCCATTTAAATTTTTGCACAGAATTTAACAAGATATATTTATCATATTATTAATTTTCTTGCTTACATAATTTTAAAATAAATAGCATTAATAACGTAATTCATGTAAAATCTCGCTTGATAACGAATTGTATTTAAAGGTACGAAATGTTTCTTTAAACTTATTTTTCAACTTAAATAAGAAGAATATTTATGTGATTGTATAAGGCATGATATGAAGACTAGTGATGTTACAGAGAACGTTTCCTAGAATATAATAGTTTTATGCCGCCTCTAAATCAGGGGAATAAAGTAATAGGAATGAAACAAATACAAACATGTATAAAAATAAATATTAATTTAATCGAGTCATCAATACACATTGAGAGTACATACAACTCATCGTCGTATCATTTTATACTTCCCTTTCCAGCGGCTTAGCTTCCTCAGTAAAATGAGCCATCGGCTCTGACCTAGTGGTATTTCACCACATACTAGTATATCAGTATCACTGAAGTACCACACACAACATAATATAAACCAACCCCCACGACATTCAAATATACCAAGTCACCAAGCCACGTAGGACTTACTGTCGAACATAACCTACAAACACATAAACATAATGAGAGAGATCCGGAGAACTTTTTCGCGACTTGCCTAAAATATTTCTTGTGCTAACAAAGTTCCCTAGTTGCCAATTTGAGATTAAATTGTATTAACTTAGTATTAAATAAGTAACTTCGAACTAACTCCGGAAACGAAGTTAAGTAAAGAGTGATTTACTTTTCAAGTTAATTGTGTGAAACGTATTTTGTAATAATGAATGGCCCAGAATTTCCTATTCATTTTATGTTGGCTAAATGTATTGATGTATGATTTAGTAGATTGGTTATGAAAATCAGCGCTATATTGGACTATGTTTCAGCACAGCAAAATACTGAGTACCAACCTCATTTCTCAAATTGCGATATACCATATTTTTAAACATACTTTCTGATATGTAATGTGTTCTGTTATTTTGTGTAAGTCGCATTTGGAAATTCTTTCCTTCTTTCTTGATATTATTTCATACTACACTAGGTCTCGCCACTGTCGGAGAAATTTCGTTATTTGTATCTCACAGAAACTGACTCATTGAAAAAAATACCTATGGACTTGTAGCTAAAGTATTTCATAAGAAACTATACATGCCTTTATAAATAGGTAGAAATAAACACCCGTACAAACAAACACACAAAGTCATCAAGTCAAAGATCATTTATAGCAAGTAGTGAATAATAAACTTTGTATTTATTTACTAACAAACTTTAATTGCTCTATCAGTTTTCGTTCTTTAACGAGCAATTAATTGCTCGTTAAATACACTGAGTGCGATAATAAATTTTTGTCTATGTATACTAATATGTGTGAGAATGAATTTGTTAATTCTCAAGTCTCTATTTTTATCATGAAATTTATGTCCCAAGTAAAGCAGCATGGAAAGGTATAGAGCAAAAGAAACAAACTTAGGAAATTTTACTAATACAAAAACAATCTTAAAAGCAGTCTAAATTCGCTTAAAGGCAACGTAAGTTAACTTCAAGTTGTAAAATAAAATTATCCAAGTTGTGTGTTCAAATTATTTTGAACTTCCATTGAAAATTACTCTCTCGTTTGCGTTTTCACATACAATAATTTAGATAGATTGACAATTTGTTGCTCATCAAAATTAACAATTATAACTAACCGAGCGATGTACATGGTGCAGGAAATGAGATTGAAGCTAGTAACTTAACACATAGTTTAATTAATTTAAAATTTATATATATACACGTATAAGTATACTTATATAGGTACACATGCTCATGAAATAAGCATATATTTTAATTAATTACATTTTTTTTAACAATAAAGTATTATCAATGTATCATATTAGGCATAGACAAAGGAATAATCATCTTATATATAAAAATAATTTGGTGTTCGTTAGCGTGGCTAAAACTTAAAAACGGCTAGAGCTATTTTGGTATACTTTTGTGTGTGTGTGTGTGTGTGTGTATTTGAGTGGGTCCCTGAATGGTTTAGATTATATTAGTAGGTGGTGCTACAATTGGGTTATAGATTTTAATTTTTTTCAGGGCAGGACAAAGTCTTCCGGATTCACTAGTTTAATAATATCTTTTTCTCCAGGATTAGAACTAAGCATGAACGGATACGGCGCTGAAGCGCCAATGGTGTCGGGGGCGGAGTGGCAGCGTGCACGCAACCTGCTCTCACGAGCTCGTCCGGCTGCGTCCCACGCCCAGCAGTACTTCCTGACTCCCCACATACCGCCACAAATCTACGCTTTGTTTATTACGGTGCTCCGATATGTACATACATTTTAAGATGGTTAAAACTACTTCAAGGTTCTGTTATAGGTATTTCTAACATATTTCTCTTTATTTCCAATTGTATGAAGAATAGTTAACGGTCAAACGGTCGGATAAAATTTGATATAGATCACAATAATAATAGTTTTTATTTCATAGCCAAAAGAAATATGTTACAGATAGAAGTAGAAACTAGACAGACTACAAAGAAAAAGAAAGTTTTTCTAAGAAATCTGCTAAAAGCGTGTCGTTTCATACATACAGGATTCCGTAGTAGCAACTGACCACCAATGTTGTTAATCAGCACTCCAAACCCATGTATCTATAAGTCCAAAACTACTCAAAGTTCTTTTTTTAATCAATTTTAATACAAAGTGTCAAGTTTTATATTTTTTATTTTTTTTAAGTTCGAAAGTAAAAAGAGCACAGCAACCTCTTGTGACTTTACAAGCGCATACCTCACCACTTACTGACCGAACTACCAAAATTTGTATTACTAAAATAATTATCCTCACATATAGATGATCAACGTTAGATTTTGCAAACACAACATTCAGCTAATACAATCTAAACCCATATTATGTATACTACATGAATTTAGGGTCCCGATGCAGAGGCTATGCGTGCCCTAACTATACATTCCTACCCTCTTATACAACTCTGTTTTAAAGAAAAACCAAATATTACTGTGTAACTTTAGTCAAATTAATATATGAAACTAATTTCATATATTAATTTGATTACAGTAACGCAAAGTTGCGTCATCATAAAAGTAAATATTTGAACAGCTTTGACAAAACTTTACGTGACTCGATAGCTTTGTCTTACTATTTATCCAGTAGTTTATTTAATTTCTAGAAATGTTTTAGTACCAAATATTCAGAGAATGTTGTCCAATTAGGCTTGATTCTAATGCTAAATTCTGATTAAAAAAAAAAAAAATTTGGCCAAACCGAATTCAACATTACAATAATGATATTTTTTTCATAATAACAAATAATAATGTACGGTGCTCTATTTCTAATCTGGTATAAGTTTCTTTCTTAGAATCTACATAATATTGTAAAAGACAAGTTTTGACATAGTAACTCCCAAACAATATATTATGTAAGTATTATGAGAAACGATACGTTATTATTTTCATTATTTCCTTTTCATCTTGTTTTTAAGGAGTACAAAATATATTTATGAGATTGGCGATTGAAAGAAGTCTCACGTGACCAAAGGGCTGGTCTATATTTCGAGCAACAGATTAGCGTTAACACACAACGTGGGAATGCGGCCAGCATTTTGGGAACGCTCCCCACCGACATTGATCTAAACTACATCTTTTACAAGTTTTTTTGTAGTGTAATTTATTTATAATTTAGTTTATTTTATGAGATTATTTCTTGATATATTATGTAAATGAAAGAACTATCTCTCTGGATAATTAGTTCATTTAGTATGAGCAACAAATAATCTCGATTCATAATGAGGTTAACATTCCAGTCTGAATATGTCTATATATTGAGAAATGAAAAATAATTCAGCGTACAAGGTATTTTTAAGAGGATGTTTAACGAATGATATATATATTTTTTTTTAATTTACACGGTGATAAGGTATTCGTTCCAAAGGCGTAAAAAGTACACTCTTCTCTCAAACTTTAGTACCCCAGTTAAAATTCTATAATAAGAAAATCAAAATGGTTGGTCGAACTTAAAATACCCTCAAATATCATTAAAAGTATAATCGGTTAAGTGTTTTTGGGATTTGGAGTATATTCGGTCGATTTTTTTAGAGTGGCGTATATAGTGATAAAATACAGAGAACGTTCTGAGTCTACGCGATTTCACATTTTGTTTTTGACTTCGTGTATAAACTATTAATCCTATTTATTTATATCTATGTGCATGTAGTACGTAGTCACTTAAAATGTCTATTAGCGCACGCCAAGCTCTACAACCGAAATTTTGGACACAACAGAAATTTAACACCAAGGACACATTGACAACTTAAAAAATGCATACCTACTCGAATAATTACTTTAAAATGTACCTGTTATGTTCTTAATATTTTTTCGTATCTATTTTATTATATTTCAGACGTATTTTTATACTATGATTAAGATACTGTTGTGGTCTACTTATTAAGCTGTGTTGACACGATCAGAGTATGCTCGGCCCGAGTGTACTCAGACTCTACGGGTCGCCACGTGGCAAGGGGAATCGTGGCAACTAGCAATTCTACCGTACTCAGATATTGGCTTTAGGCTTTAAATTACTATGAAGTTTCATCAAAATCCGTTCAGTAATTTTTGCGTGCGAGAGTGACATGCATCCATACATTCTCACAAACTTCACGTTCGTATTATTAGTAAACTACAAAAGGGTGCCAAATGGGGGGGGGGGCGCCTAGATAGTTAAGACCGGCCCTAAACGGCATCCTAGTAAACTCGGACTACTAGGGTCAGTTTATAGAATCAAAATGGGGTCAGACATTTTTAAACTTGCTACTTGACAATGAACGGATGAAGACAAGAAGCTCGGATGAATTAAAACCGCTATCCGTGTACACTTGCATGAACTTATTATAGAAGGACTGCGTTATAAAGCCACTCTCAAACTGATTTTTATAGTTACGTGAATACGATTAAAAATCAGAATCAATAATTGATTAGTTAAAAATCATTTTTTTACATCTAGTTGGGGTAGACAAAAAGAATATGAACTGTTGTAGACGAAGACTCCGGCTTCACGAGCAAACGGCCGCGGGCGGAATCCAGGGGAGGGTGGGTCCACCCGCATTTAAGGCGGTGTAGTCTAGTTTAAAAAAAGTGTTGACAAACATAACGTTGTCAGTGTTACGTTTCTAAAGAAATAATCTAATTTTATTACTGCTACAAAGTTAGTTCGTCTGTATTTATATGAAACTTCAAAAGTGGCTTTACAACATGGCCCCACAATAAATACAAGTGCACTCAGTCCGTGCGTACTTTGTTCGTGTCAACGCAGCTTTACTATATTGCCAATTATAAAAAAGGAGATGCAATTATTATAATAAACGTTGGTCAATGATCTAAACGTTTCGAATTTTGATGTGATTTAACGTATTGTAAATTAAGAATGAGAATGTACATTTAAATAAATAATGCATCATATGAAAAAAAGAATAAATAAACTAGGAACGACAATCGTCTAGTAAATACCTGAACTCTAAACATCTTCTACGTCCTACATCACTAGATGGCGACACAGGTCATATCTAACGTCTTGACGTGTTATTTAAAATGTATTTGATTTAGACTAAACTGATTAAATTATTAAATTTCTTCTAAATATAAAGGTTCTTTTAATTTTTGACTAACTTGATAAAAAACTGTCAGGCGACAGAAACATTACTAATACTACCGTCTACTAGAAATATTTCAGAGTTACATTTTTTACTATACCTCTGTCATTCCTAGTATTTTTCTTCCATAATATTACTTAGGAATATTGTTAGTACATTTCAGATAGTACTCATTATTGTTTCATATTTATCTCGATCTTGGGCTAATATTACGTTGACTTTGACAATAAATGTGTAATTTATGAATACCGTAATGTAATATCGAAAAATAAATGTCATGAAACTCTATTTATTGTGGTTTTATTTGTCCTAAAAAAAAATAGTGGCTCAGTATCTAAGGCACTATTATCCAACAACGTGATTTTTTTCGGGCCAATGGAATGCGAAACAACAGCCCATAACCGACTCACTGCTGGGCTCGGGCCACTTAATTTCCAAGTGGGTTAGCTCATTTGACTCATCGGATATTTCGATGTACAGCACCCAGCAATTGTAACAATTTGAGGGCCTCTGTTCTGGAGCGGAGTAAGTCTTAGCCGGCTGAGCTCACTGGAACACAGAGGCTCCGGGTTCGATTCCGGGAATGGTAAATTCCGGAAAGATTTTTTTTCGTTATTTACTATGGTCCGGGATCGGCCTCGGTGTAGTCGGTTGTACATTACCCATAACACAAGTGTATCTTGCTTAATTTGGGGATATACAATATGTGTGTTTGTCTGCCGATTATTTGTAAAAAATGTATGCATATTAAGTCTGAAAACTGGTGTCCTTTGAGTCTGGGACGCGAGTGCGTGAACCATTACACAATCACGACTCAAATTTAAATAAAAAAGAATACCTAGAAAGAAGAAATAAAAAAGCAAGTTTATTTGAACAAATAGCGACTATTATCATCCTATTCTATGATGATAATAATATGTTTTAAAAACGTATATATGATTTTCCACTAAGTATCGTTTCCTTTTATAGGAATGGAAATGAATGGATGAAATGGTCTTTTACCCTATCCATGCTTTGATATTAAGTATGAAGCCAACACTATTGAAACATGAAAAAGGAATATAAGTAAACAACAAATTATATTTATTCTAAAAATTCATTAATAAACGTGTAAGAGAGTTTGATTGTTTAATTACTTGTTCTCATAACGACTTTGGATATGATTTTTTATCTAAGGGTCGACTTTTCAATCGTCAGATAAAAATTATTAGTCGTATAAATTATAGCCTGATTAAATTCAAAAGTGAAACAATTCAACTGTTTTATTTAGGCAATTGTTGTTTTTAATTTTCCCATATTGTGTTTTAATCTATAGAATAACTTTTATCTGGTGATAGAAAACCCGGCCCTAAGAATGATAAATTTTGTATTGTATTTGCTCATTGGAGACTAAGTAGACTAAAGATCTAAGTTGAAAAGAGATCGGAACGTAATGAGTGAAAAATAAAAAATCAAATGAAATAAGAGGAAGTAATTACAGTTATGTTTAACAATTATAAAAAGACTAGAGCTTACCCCGCGGCTGCGCCGCAGGTCAAACTCTACTGCATGCCTCTTGTTTAAAGAGCAGGCGTTAATACAGGTTACATTGTATAAATTTTTTATGTTAGGTAGTGCTATTTGCCCCCGGAGGATTTACTTCATGTTATATAGTATAAGAGAAGAAACCAGAACGAATGCAAGGATAATGGTCGATGATGTTATGCTAGAGCAAGTGAATGAGTTTGTATATCTTGGATGTGCTTTTAGCAGGGATGGAAGGTACACCGCTGATATAGAAAGAAGAGTGAATTTGGGGAATAGTGTGAATGGAGCGCTAGGTAAACTTCTAGGCGCTAAGAACCTAAGCCAGAAGGCCCAGCTCGCCGTACACAACGCGGTGCTGGTACCTACGCTCACGTATGGATGCGAGAGTTGGGTATGGAAGAAAGAGCATGAAAGTAGAGTAAACGCGGTCGAGATGCGAGCACTGCGCAAAATCTGCGGAGCGACGCTCGCGGACCGCGTTCGTAATACCGAAGTAAGAAAGAGAGTTGGTCTGAAAGAGAGTGTCGGGGTGAAGGTAAGGAAAGGAATGCTCCGGTGGTTCGGGCATGTGAAAAGAATGCATGATGAAAGAATGACTAAACAGATATACAATGCAAAAGTGGATGGATGCAGAAGTCGTGGAAGGCCACGACACACCTTCCATGATCAAATTGATCGTGTACTAGCAGAAGGTGATGTCAGGAGCCTTAAGAACAGACGAGTGTGCATGACAAGAGTTATGAATGTCAAAGAGGCAAGTGAGGTGTGTAAGAATAAGCCTAAATGGCACTCTGTTGTTCGTGCCTACCCCGCAAGGGAACTGGCGTGAAGTTATGTATGTATGTATGTATGTATATAGTATACTATCCCGTCTCCCGACAGTGAAAGTATTTATGTGCATTTTCGATACTTTTAGTAGTTTTTCCGTGAAAGCCTAACAGATAGACAGATCGAGTTACTGTCTCATGATGATATAGGTGATGAATTTCTATATCTATAAATACTTGAGAAGTTATTGGTCTCCCATACAGACTTTCATACCCTATTTCAATCCGTTCTAGTTATATTTATATCTACCTTAATAAATGATCAAAAAAACATTACAGAAAAAACCTATCCTACTTTCTGGGATAACCTTTACATAAATCTATCCCATTTTCGGGATGAAAAGTATTTTCCGTGAAAGCATTATAGACAAATAGAAAAATATACTTTTATCCCAGAAACTATCTCATTTTACAGGAGAAACAGTAGCCTATGTTCATCCTCCGCATCGAAAATATATATATTCTCTTCAGGGATAAACAAGAACAGTTTATTTATTTATGTGAATATTTTTCGCCTGAAACGCGATTACAGGGCAATGACTAATGGCACTTCCGGGTGCTAATGCATTTTTCGTGTTGCACTTGAATTGATGCGACTCCGGCAATATTCTATGAGGGCGATGACCGAGTTTAATTACCGTGATATAGGTGGTAGGATAATCGCCTTACCAAACTTTCCAAACACGTAAAACATTAAATTAAATAAAATACTTACCCCGTTAAAACAAGAACAAGCCATTTTTCCCTGTCCTGCGCAGTTTCTTGCCAATTTTTTTTTTATGCAGGAGTTCAGCAGACAGGCAGATGGCCCACTTGATGGAAAGCGGTTACCGTCGCCTATGAACATTTGCAACACCAAAGGCGCTACAAATGCGCTGCTGCTCTCTTAAGGGAGTCTGGAACCTGGTCACTAATGCCGAAACACAACTCAAGGTTGTATGGCGACATACTTTACACCAGGGATGGTAGCCATCCAGTCGGGCAAATGCCCTACTACCTGGCTGTGGGTCGTTTTGTCGCCTCTTACGACAGGTCGCCCGACTGCAGGAAATTGTATTTTTTCTCTGTTCCTGCACGGATAAAATTGCCAATTGTCGGTTCGAACCTCAACCAGCCTCTCTCATGCGTTCTACGTGACCAAGCCAGCGGAGTCGGTGAACTTTTATTTCCCCTATTACGTTGGTGTATTCCTATTATGTCCAATGAAGGTTCTCCGTACGATTTTGATCCAGCAAAGAAAAAAGAATGTAGCTGGAGCGTCCGAACCAACCTCGAGATTGAAAACCTCGTCACTGAGCCCAACATAATTTCGAATATTCTTCATCATCATCAAAATGATTACTTTACGTTTATATCCTTGAAGACCACATGCCATAAAAATGGCCCGGACTTTTGGGAGGCTTGCGTGCGGCCCTGAGTAGGCCGACACGTTGAGGCACACTTTGACAAATTTAATGTAAATGTGTCGTGACACTGACCGACGATTGTCCCTGTCTATATCATATAACCTTGCACCCGAAGACAAGCTCCGGTCAGTGTAGGACTATTGTAGGAAATTAGAACAAAGGTACCGGGCTATTGGGATGAATTTCTAATGGAACTAGGGATATGGGACTATGGGGATTCTGGCTTCTGCCCCTCGCAATGTTCTTAGATAAAATGGGTAGACGGTCACTCGCCACTCCCTGTTATGGGTCCCAAAAAAATGCCGTATAAGATTGGCGAGGGACTACATGGGTATGAGTGGCTAAAGGGTGTGGAGAGGCAGGCTACAGGTTCACCGAAGCTACTTCCGACGTTAAGTCATTCATTACTTCCACTCCTGGAGCTTGAGTGGAGCTCTATGGATCACCAGTCCATGCCGACTGGCTAAGGCAAGAACTAAGGCGGGAGGGAGCCTTGCCTGGCCCCTTGGAGTCGGGTACGAGATGTCACTACTCACCTAACGCTTCGCTACAAAGCCCCCCTGCGGATTATTATTACTCTTATTATTATAACCTTTATTTAGATACATGTAAAATATTAAAATCATAATGAAATTCAAACATACCTAATATTCGTTATTAAGTTTACTGGATGATCGTAAAACGTCGATATAAACAAGTACGCTAGATCGTAAACTCGAAGGAACGTTTGTTAAAGAATTTCAAGCACTTCACTTTAAGATTCTCATTTGGTGTTCACAAAGAGTTTAAAGTCAAGGAAACAAAATCACTATTTTATGGACATAGCAAGGCGTGCTATTTTAATACAAAGTCGTTGCAAAGTAGGTTGCATTACAGTTTATGCAATCTTGAGTTTATGTAAAAAGAAAATATAGCCTTTGTCATTATCCGTGTTAAGGTAGAAATAATAAAAAAAAAACTGTTTGGGCAGGTTTTTTGCGTAATCTCGGACACGAAATCATATTTGTTACAAATTTAGTGTACATATATAAATTTGTACTTTTGATAACCTGGTTCGTAGACAGATTAATAATAAAAAATCTGCAAAACGAGATAGTTTCCCAGGGATACAGATTCAAAATTAATGAGAATAAAAATCAATTAAGTAACTAGTATAAACATAATGATTATTTTATCCCGGAAAATGAGATACTTTTTACGGGATACGGCCGGAGCACCCACTTATCATACTGGTAATCTTTATTCGATCTAGGCGTTCTCATCGTCGAAGATCCCATTCTAACGGGTAGCTTGAAATCGCTTAGCCATCGGAGAGACTTTTTAGGTCTCTATGAGATTTACAACAACGTACAACGGGGAATATATCCAGTAATCGTTTGATGACAGCGCCTCGTTTTCACAACCGTGATGCTCGCCACTGACTGGATGTTCACCCCCACTTCCTTGAGCTGCCACGCTCAACTACGCAACATTCTAAAATTTTTATTCCGCGTACAACAATGATCTGGAGAGGACTTCCCGACGAGGTCTTTCCTCTGCACTACGACTTGACTTGTTTAAGAACGGTGTTATGACGTTTCTTAGAAACCAGCAACGCGTTGATAATGCACTTGGGGCCCAATTCTGCTATTACTATCTCATCAAAATCGCCGTACACGATTGGGGATACCGCCTCAATCGTAGGTTTGCCTGATTTCGGTATTCTGTTAATTCCAATGGTATGCCCGTGGTGCGGCACTTTATATTTATTTTTATTATTTACTAGCGACTCCGGCAGACGTTGTCCTGCTCTGAAAAAATAAAAATCTAGGACCCGTTCCCAGTGCCACCTACCGGTTCCAATTGTGGATTTAAACCATCCGGGGACCCACTCAAAAACACAAAAATAAAATCACCAAAATCGCTGCAGGTGATTACGAGGATTCTAGAATCCGATATCAGCGCCACCGACCAGTTCCCAGGATAAAAAGTATCCCATCTCCGTCTCCTGGTTCTAAGCTATCTCTCCACCAATTTTCAGCCAAATCGGTACTGCCGTTCTTGAGTTATAAATAGTGTAACTAACACGACTTTCCTTTGTATATATAAAATAAGATAAGCGAAACCCCGCGAAATAAATTCAATAGTCATTTCGGCTAACGCCATTTCTGCTAATGGTACCTGTGTTATACTTTAGTAGAATACGTATTTTTGACACTATCACAGTGGAATCGTACTTTAAATAGCTTCGAAACGCCAAGTTATTGAAATAGCAGAATTAATTCATTTATATTGCAAACATCCATAGGTATGAATCATCACGTTACATCACGTAGGCCATCTACATCTGCTATTTGCCTACCTCAAGCTATAAACATTTAAAAATAACCATAATCTGCGCCCACGAAGGTCCTAGTTGATGATAATTTTAAAACACAAAAGGACAAAAACTAATTCGATATACTTTTTAAAATTAATTTTGTTTGCAATTACTGAAACATTTTACTAAAGTAATTCCGACAAAAAAGTGTCTGAACACGTATTCAATTATGTCCCATGCATACTACAAATTGTCTGGTAAAATAGAGAGTAAAAAAGTTTGAACATTTTTCTTTCGGGGCAATCGAGAAAGTTTTGAATTTATATCAAATCAGTATTAAAACGAGTGGCCGCCGCTCACACCATATAACACTCAAACTAAAAGTTTCATCAACATAATTTATTCGGGACGCTCGACGGAGTGGCCCGAGCGGACTCCACAGTTATTTTTTTCTTTATTCGTTCAGAATACGTTCAGAATTTTAGGGAAGGCGATTTTCAGAGGGAGAACTTGAATTGTGCAACACGGTCACGTAGTTTTTTAGCGTCACTGGAGCAGTGATGCGCCTGAGTTTAATAATGTCATAGGCAGCCCGCCGGCATCCTTATGTTCAAATAGATGCTGATAGCTACGCCGGTAACGTGACTTTTAACCACTTTCTGTCCGCTTCAACGACCGCGTACATTGCCACATCCCGACTCATATAGTCTTCTAAATAATACGTGCACCTGAAACAAAGCTTTATTATACTATTTTAGCTTTTATTAGCGCACAAATACGAGATTGACCAGTAAACAGTCTGGTGATTAGAATTAATTGGCGAAATACATTCCGTTAAAACTGGAAGAACACGACACTATGCAATGGGATTGAATGATTCTAATTTACATTTAGGTATATGAATCAGTTTGATTGATCCATCCAAATTGACAAACAGAAATGAAACGTCTTATATCAGCTTAATGTAACAAGGGAAATGAAAAAGCCCGAATATTAGGAAAAAGTATTTTTATCCACAAACGTCGCAAAAGACACTTTTTATACTAAACCAATTATCAAGCAGCCTTTTTTTTTTATCGCGCGAAATGAAGAATAGTAGGAAAGTGCAACCGAGATTTAATGATAGGATGATGATTATAGTGTAATACGCAGCCTTCTGTTTCACCATCACCTAATATAAGGAAAGGAAAGATAAATGTTGATTCTTAATTTTTGTTGATTGTCCCAACGACAATGTTCTCATAAAAATAACCAATAAAAGATTTGTTTAAATAATAAATATACCCCAAAACTGTATACCGTCATGATCTTCAACATACCAGCAATAAATCTCCGGCAGTACCGATAAAAACAAACGCGCCCATTGTGATTTGCGGCATTTTGTTACGTACGTCCGCGCACCCGACGCTGTCATGCGACTATAATTCTTTGAAAACGCTTCTGACAGTTTTGCCAGCAACGCCTCACCACTAGAATAGGATTTACTGTCATATGAAATGTTGACGGTCGCCGAGAGTTCACGAAAGCTATTCGAATGTAATCGATATTGCCTATTCGAAAACTCAAATCGACGTGCACTTACTGTTCTCGGTGAAGGATATTGTTGTCACTCGCAATTTATAAGCGAAAGAATAAACATCAAGAATAATCTCAAAATCCAGATGAATAGCGAAAGGCAGCAACGCTAAAGAATAAAAACAAACTGAAGGTAAGTCGTCTCGTTATCTTGGTTTTTAAATAAAAATCTGTCATTTATATTTAGGATAGCATCTAGAAAAAGTTATCCTACATCCGTATTTTTTTTTAACAATTGTTAAACTAACAACTATGCAAGAAAAATACTAAGAATGACAATGGCATTAAACCATGCAATTTTGAATAGGTCATAAATGCTGTATGATGAGATTCTTTCCTAAAATTTTAACGTTCATCATCATCCGAAAGTTAAATACCAGTTGTTTTCAGAGTATTCGCTTCGAGTCTGATGTCTGCTTTCTGATATTATTACTTACTTACTCCATCCACTTTGCGTGATCTTCAGCATTCCTTATTTTGAAACCATTGATACGCGTATCATCCTTCACGACGTCAAGGCCTTTCTTAGGCCTACCCTTCTAACCTTGTGGAGGTGGCATGGCTAGATATTTGTTCCCCACATAACCAGCCGGTCTCCGTAAAAAGGCACATACTAGCATCGACGATCTTTTACAATTCATCTGCTATATAACGGACATGAAGACTCATTTTTTCACGTTATTTTGTTATTTTTCAAAACGAATTTTAAGAACAAATCCTTCAAACCTTTAAGAGTCTTCTGATTTATTAGACTGTTAACTTTTATCTGAGGATTGAAAAATCAGCCCTTAAGAAATAATTTTGATATAATAAAAACATGTTTTAAATAACAAAATTAAGGATAAAATTTGATCTATAAATAATAAGTCACACGGTCTAAATACAGTGTATGAAATGTGTTAAATTGCGGGTAAGCACAGTGGCTTCAAATAAGAATCTCATTTAGTAACGGTGATCAATCTATCGGTCTGGCCGGGAGTGACGCATCGATGGACAGCGAAAAATGTCGACAGGCTACAAGTTTTATGTGACCTATATGAAAAAAATGCATTATCTGTCACCTTTCATCTATATTTTTTATGATATCCAAACCGCCTTCATATATCGTTTAATAACCTTATTAGAACGTCTTTCAATCCACAATGTCCCTTTAATCTGTTGGGAGCTAAGAAGTCGTGATTATTAAATCCACGAGAGGTCTACGTTGTTACGAGATATATTTTCGAGTGTTACTTCAATGGTGGCAGAAACAACTTAAGACAGCCACGCATTCCAATATTAAATTCAAATTTACCATATACAAAAAGTTTGTATATCCATCACGCCCCTATAAATTTTAATTTAATTACATAAAATATCCAGAAGACAAATTAACTCAACTTAATACCTAAACCATCTAAACACTTGTAGTGTTTAACACTAGCTAATGGCTTAGTAAGCACGTCTGCCAACATGGATTCAGTGGGCACATGTTTCAACACAATGTCATTCGTATCCCTTAAAACCTCCCTAATGTAGTGATATCGAATATCAATATGCTTGCTACGCGCATGAAACATTGGGTCTTGAGCTAAAAACATAGCCCCTTGGTTATCGGCATGAACAATCACTCGAGCATACCTCATGAGCCCTACTTCCTTCATCAGACTATTTAGATACACTGCCTCCTTCATACTTTCAGACAGGCTGACGTACTCTGCCTCACAAGTCGATGTCGCCACGCTACGTTGTTTCCTAGACTGCCAGGATATACACGCACCACCTAAAATAAATGCATAACCCGAATAAGATCGTCTGTCTAGTAAACAATTCCCCCAATCTGCGTCCGAAAAACCCTGTATACAATTACCAGTTTTCTTGTACACAAGACTACGTTGTATGGTCCCTTTCAGGTACCGTAATACACGTTTTGCAGATTTCCAATCAGATTTTTCAGGATTCGTGACTTTTTGGCTTAGCTTACTCACCGCATTAGCAATATCTGGTCTAGTTGCATTGCTTAGGTAATTCAAACAACCTATCAATTCTCGATACGGCCAATTTGTATCGCTTTCGTCGTCATCGCATTTTTCTTCTGGTTTATGTCTGGAATTAATTTCCATCGGCGTTGCACATTTATTGCAATTTTCCATTGAAAAACGTTTCAATAAATTTTCAATATAATTTTGTTGTGACAAAATAATGACATTGTCATTATTATTTCTCCGTATATCTATTCCTAAAATATATTTTGCCTGACCATAATCTTTTAATTCGAACTCCCTCGACAGCTTATCTTTAAATTTAATAATTAAACCTCTGTCTTGACTTGCCACCAAAATATCGTCTACGTAAACCAATACAAACAAATGGATATTTGCACTTTGTTTAAAGTATAAACATGGCTCGTTCAGACTTTGCTTCAATCCCATAGCAATCAACTTTTTGTTGAGTTTGAGATTCCATTGACGTCCAGCTTGCTTCAAACCATACAATGATTTCCGCAATAAGCATGAATCGCAACCGCTATCCAATTTATTCAGCATGATTTGCGCACGATTTTTGACCATTGGATCTTCTCCCTCACGATTCATAAGCTTAATTAAACTTTCTCTTAATAGTTCTGGTATCTCCATGTAAATCTCTTCATCCAAGGATCCATTTAAATAAGCAGTGTTTATATCTAATTGGTGAATTTCCAAGTTCAATTCAACTGCGAGAGCCATTAACAATCTGACGGTGTCTAATCTAGCAACAGGTGCAAAGGTTTTCTCATAGTCGACCCCATATCGTTGGCTGAAACCTTGTGCTACAAGTCTCGCTTTCTTCTTTAGAGTCTTGTCGACGTTCTGCTTTGTCGTTAACACATAACGGCAGCCTACAACGTTCCTGTTTTTCGGTCTTTTTACTATCTCCCATGTACCTTTCTGAACTAAACTTCTAATTTCAGATAATATGGCTTCCTCCCAATCAGGTTTATCCTTACTTTTCAAAGCATTCTTCAAGGTGATCTCAGTTGAACCAGCAAAATCTTCAACCTCATTTGCATCGGTAGAAGTTACAGATCGCTCAACTTCCCTCGTTCGATAGATTTTCTTCGGTCGGCCTACGCTTCCTGTGCGTAATATTTTAGGTCTACCAGGAGCTCTCGTCGTCATCCTTAGCTGATCAAGTGTGTCACGCCTTATTTCTTCGGCTTGTTGTTCCACTTGTAATCGTCTAGGTGAAGACTCGTCTCGGTCATACTCTGCAGGATATTCTTGACATTCACTCCATATGTCTTGCATATTGTCAACCTCTTCTGCTTCATGTCTATGTTTTTCAACTGGAACATTCGATTTTGTGAAGTCTATTTCTATGAAATCCTGATCGTCGTCTTTCGTTATGTTTAGTAGGCTCGGCTCTTGCTTCGAGATGTCCTTTCGTATGTTTGGACTTTCGTGAAATTTCACATCTCTCGCAATCATGAACTGCCTTCGCTCAGGAATCCACACACGATATCCCTTGGCGTTCTTCGGGTATCCAACAAAGTTACCAGCAATACCTCTTGCTGCGAATTTATCTTTGTTTGGATCTTTATCTAGAATGTGTACCTTAGTTCCAAATCTTCGAAAGTATGCAATTTTCACCGATTTGTTTCGCCATTTTTCATAAGGAATTTCACCCTGTAGACTTCTAGTAGGACAACGGTTTCTGACGTAACATGCAGTATCTACCGCTTCGGCCCAAAAACCTGAGGAAAGATCAGAACTCAATAGCATACACCTTGCCATTTCCACCAAGGTCCGGTTCATTCGTTCTGCTATTCCGTTCTGCTGCGGTGTTCGAGGTACAGTTAGTCTTCGCTGTATGCCTGCTTGTTTCAAAAATCGAACAAATTCCGAGTTACAATATTCTCCTCCATTGTCGGTCTGGAGATATTTAATCTTAAGTCCCGTCATGTTCTCAACGTGACTTTTATACACCTTAAAGGCTTCTAAGGCTTTATTTTTCGCACTTAGAAAATAAACTTCACACCAACGTGTACAATCGTCGATAAAAGTTATAAAATATTTTGCTCCACCTATGGATTCACATCTCATAGGTCCTACAATATCAGAATAGACTATTTGTAATTTTTCAGTACAAGGACTATGGGAATCAGAAAAAGGTAACGCGGTCATTTTTCCTCTAGCACAAATATCGCAATCACGTAAGTTTTGTACTTCGGTCACGTCAAATTTAGCACCTAATTTACCTAAAAGCTTAGCAACATCTTTACCATTCAAATGTCCTAATCGCTCGTGCCAACAACGTACATCAGCATTCGAATCACTCAAATTAAATATATATTCCGGGTTATTTAAACAATATAAATTACCTCTACGATATGCCGACAATTTAATTTCTCCATTCTTATCAATAACCTGAGCTACATCGTTATTGAACGTAACATTATAACCGTTATTTGTTATTTTGGCTACTGAAATTAAATTCGTCCTTAGATTAGGAACAAACAACGTATCACGTAGTTCAAATAAATCCCTCGAGTGTTCGCTCCATGCCGACAACCTTACAGTACCCTTACCTTTTATGTCAGTACTTACATGCGTCGCTAAATTTAGTTCTCCGATAGTCATTTTTAAAGTGTCCCCGAACTTACTCGCATCATTACAAAGGTGAGACGTGCACCCACTGTCCAAAATCCAGTCATGTTTTTGAACATTTACAGCATTAGAAACTTCTACATCTAAAACATTAAAAGTGGTTAGAATACTATTAATACAATGTGTTTCTTCTGCTTTCTGTGCTTTTCTACCTATTTTATTTTTGCACTCCGATGCTTTATGTCCACGTTCGTGACATTTATAACATTTAAATCTAAAACCTTCTTTCTTTTCAGTTCTACTCTTATTGAGATCAGTTTTGTCTCCAACTGTACTTCTGTTCTTTGCGCCTTTCTTAGGATACCTTCTCGCTTTCGTGTACAAAACACCTTCATCCCGATTTTTATTTGCATCTCTGGATTCATGCTCTTCGAGTATTTTAATTTTCAAGGCCTCTGGTTTCGGCAACTCGTCTCTCGATTCAATCGCACATCTAAAGCTTTCAAAATTTCCGGGCAAACTGTTTAACAACATAATAGATACTAAATCTTCGTTGATACTTATACCCATCTCTGCAAGCTTGTCCACAGCGTCGAAAAAAGTATCCAAATGTTGTCTAACATTTCCTGTGTCCAACATTTTGTGCAGGATTAAACGCTTTAAAAGTGTAGCCTTCTTAGCGGGTCCCTTCGATGCGTATATTGACTCCAATTTCAGCCAAACATCTCTGGAAGTTTTACAACTTCTAATATGACGAAGTTCGCTTCCACTCATCGAAAGAATCAGATCGGCTTTGGCTTTTTCGTCCTCTTCCACCCAGCGTTCAGCTTCATTAATCTCAGCTGGTCTGAGAACCTTGCCACTCACGTACTTCCACTCATTGTTTTTAATTAATAGAGCTTGTACCTGAATTCTCCAGCTATCGTAATTGTCCTTGCCCAAGGGCTCGATTCGCATCGACATACTGCTCATCGTTCTGCACCTTTTCGCAATTAATTAGACTGCTTCTAAATATTCTCCGATCCGAATTCTTTTTACAAATATAACAGCGCTATGGATTTGCGCTGCCTGGGCCCATGACCAATGTTGGGAGCTAAGAAGTCGTGATTATTAAATCCACGAGAGGTCTACGTTGTTACGAGATATATTTTCGAGTGTTACTTCAATGGTGGCAGAAACAACTTAAGACAGCCACGCATTCCAATATTAAATTCAAATTTACCATATACAAAAAGTTTGTATATCCATCATAATCCGCTGTTCCTTAAACATGATTTGATAGTAATATTGTGAAATAATTTACAAAATTCAGCGTAATATATAAAAAGAAGAGTTATTCGGAGCAGATATAAAAACAAACCTTTAACCTAAATACTAACAAATACTGTAATACTTGCAACAACTCGGAAGAATTTATGGTAATAAAAGAACAGCAACTGGTCACATAGTTATAATCAGAGAACTTTACGGTTTTAACACATTTATTACACTAACTGTTCACGGTCTACAAGCATTTTTAGAACACGTCGCCATCCCTCCAACAATTTTTACAGTACATAAAACCTACCAATTGGCACAGCGGATTGAAGTCGTTGATAAACTATTTTAATTAAAGTGTTATGAATGAAAAGATTTTAATACATTACTGTTTGGAAATCCCAGATAATATTTTATACAATATATTATATGAAACATTATACTTAAAGTTTTACAGGTAATAAAACAAACCGAACACATTATAAATCTATCGCGTCTGCCAACATAAAATAAAATGTAATGAATACCGTCTATACGTATATACACTTGAGAGATTTTGAATTATAATCTACACAATTACCTCATCATATTAGAGATAACACTGTTATATAAAATTATGGTGAATTATACACAACTAACTACTCTATACAAAATAGGGGCTAATCACGGAATAAATAAAAATATAAGTATAACATTATTATTCAATTAAGAAAATGTCTGATTGTATCGTTTAGAAATAAGAGGGTACATAACAAAATAAATTATTAACTTTAAACGGAAACATGACAAGAACAACTATGCTACTAAATAACTGTAACAATACTTCAAACTGAAGGCAAAAGACATGTAATAGAAATTCATTTTATAGCAGGGCTTTTTGCAGAGTTTAAAAAATCTAAAACCAGTCACCAATTGTACGGAGGCTAAACACAAACGGCTCAATAAAAGCCGGCGTGTCCCGTTGGTAAACAAAACTGCCAGTCATTAGACTGAGCGGACGAAAACATTCGGTCCAATTATCTAGGGTGTGCGTCGGTCGGAGGCCGACGGGCAAACGCCGCCCTGGACGAGACCTAATGACGATGTCAGACAGACTCATCAATCTATCACAGAAACCTGAACGCCTAATGGAAACTTCTTAGATTCTTTCAATTTGCTAAAGCACATACAACGTTCTCGTAATTGAACTGGTTCAATTTATCAACAGAAATAAATATTCTGTAATAACATACTTGACATATCTATCTGTGATTTCGAAATAAATGCCAAAATGTAACTAAGATCTACTATTTATGACAAGACCTATGCTTAAACTTGCTGGACTTTGGAGTTTTTCATTCCTTTTTAGCCGACCCATTGTCTGGAAAAACAAAGTTCGTTTTAGACTTTATTGTTAAAAGCATAAAATAAAAGTGATTTTGCATGTTCATGCATACAAAATAACTATTATTTTATACTTATTTATTTATTATTCTTAATATTTTTTTAAATTTTCGCGACTTGTATACATAATAAAACTACGTTTTAACGGTTTTAAGTGATGTTTATTTGATTTTGGTTATTCCGACGTTTCGGCCACTTTTCAGTGGCCGTGATCACGGAAGACAAAGATATCAAGTGTCAACGAGTATTGTTAAAGTTTTTTTTACCCTTTGATGAAGGGTAGGGTGCCCTGCTACCCTACCCTACATCAAAGGGGTCACAGTCAGAATTGGCCACACCCTCAGGCGAGCTTCTATCCAAACATTCTTTTTTTTTTTTTATTGCAGGAGTTCAGCAGACAGGCAGACGGCCCACTTGATGGAAAGCGGTTACCATCGCCTATAGACATTTTCAACACCAAAGGTGCTACAAATGCGCTGCTGTTCTCTTAAGGGAGACTGGAACCTGGTCACTAATGCCGGAACACAACTCAAAGTTGTTATGGCGACATACTTTAGACCAGGGGTGGTAGCCATCTAGTCGGGCAAATGCCCTACCATCTGGCTGTGGGTTGTTAAGTCGCCTCTTACGACAGGCCGCCCGGCCGCAGGAAATTGTATTCTTTCTCCGTTCCTGCACAGATAAAAACATATTTCGAGCCGCATAAAAAGATTACCCAATTTTTGAGACTTGTGAAATACAATATCCCACTCCAGGATGCAGGTGTCTACAAGCTCGATTGTGAGTGTGGATTATCATACATTGGGCAAACAAAGAGGAGCATAAAAACACGGGTAAAAGAACACATTGCTGACATGAAACACACAAGGTCTACGAAGTCTGTGATCAGTGAACACACGCTGGATAAACCCAACCACTACATCAGATTCGATAACCTACAAATTCTCGCGAAAGAGAATCGTTTCATACCTAGAATGATGCGTGAGGCTATTGAAATCAAAAAACACCCAATTTTCAATAGACAAGATGGTTGGCAAGTACCACCACTTGCCAGGTGGTAGAGTATTTGCTCGACTGGATGGCGACCACCCCTGGTCTAGAGTATGCCGCCATAACAATCTTGTATTGTGTTCCGGCATTAGTGACCAGGTTCCAGTCTCCTTTAAGAGAGCAGCGGCGCATTTGTCGCATCTTTGGTGTTGCGAATGTCCATAGGCGATGGTAACCGCTTTCCACTAAGTGGGCCGTCTGCCTGTCTGCTGAACTCCTGCAATAAAAAAAAAATAAAAAAACCTGTTTGGGATCCGATCATCAAAACTATTAAGACCCAAACCCAGCAAAAACCAACTGCCAGACCTCAAGACACTGTGAGCTCTTTCTGCGTGCACCGGAACACAAACCAACTTGACTGATAATTTCTTTTATTTTCCTTCCACCCATTTTAATATTATATAAAATTATTAGAGCTAGGCATGTTTGCTGAAGAGTTTCTTGCGCCGCTTCTTCTCTTCAAGCCATAACATGTTGCGAAGCGGTGGTAAATTAGATTAGGCTCCCATAGAGTAAATAATAACCATAAACAAAATTTAAACTAAATAATTAAAATAATGAACAAGTTGGCGGTAGGCTAAATAAAACTTTAACAATACTCGTTGACACTTGACATCTTTGTTTTCTGTGATCACAGCCACTGAAAAGTGACCGAAACGTCGGAATAACCAAAATCAAATAAATTATCGCACTTAAAACCGTTAAAAGGTAATTTTATTATATACATATATAATGTATGTCTTTGTAGACCACGGGCCATAAAAATGGCCCGGACATTTGGAGGGCTTGCGTGGGGCCATGGGAAGGCCAACATGTAGAGGCCCCTTGACAAATTTAATGTAAATGTGGCGTGACACTGACCGGCGATTATCCCTGTTTAAACCATATAGTAATGCACCCAAGGACAAGCCCCGGCCAGTGTAGGACTATTGTGGGAAATGAGGATAAAAGTACCGGGCTATTGGGGTGAACTGCCAGTGGTGCTGCGGGTCTGGGAATATGGGGACTATGGCGTCTGCCCGTCGCAATGTTCGGAGAACATGGAAAAATGGGCAGACGGTGACTCGTCACTCCCTGCGTGGGCCCCAAAAAATGCCATAGAAGGCAGGGGCAACATGGGTGTGAGTGACTAAGGGGTGTAGAGAGGTGAGCTGCTGGTTCACCGAAGCTACTTCTAACGTAATGCCATTTATCACTTCCACCCCTGGAGCTTAAGTCTTAGCTCTAGCGATCTCCACTCCGTGCCGGCTGGCAAGCACGGAGGTGGGGGCCTTATTTTGGCCCCCGGAGTCAGGTACGAGGTGTCGCTACTCACCTAAGGCTTCGCCACAAAGCCCCCCTGCGGGTAATTATTATTATTATTTTATGTGCATGTAAGGTTTTGTCTTCACGGACTGATATGGTCGCTTGTCCAAAAATCCTTAAAATATTTTTTTTTAAATGACGAGACCAATCATCAATTACCGCTATATAATACAATTTTGTCTATCAGTTTGCCTGGAATATATATCTCTTAAGCCGGCGCCAGAATCAGCTTCAATATTTGAACACTTCTTTGTTTGTTATGTGTGGCACGGGACTTTGAACATGTGTTCAAAGTTTGAACAAAGATTTGCAATTTGCCATGCGGTATCGGTTTTATAGCGCACATCAAAGCGTTTACAGTTGAAATGTGTTCAAATGTTTACGTATCCTGCAACACTTGCGCAAAGATTTTTTTTTTTTTATTGGACTTGACTTTATGTTGTTGGTCCGAAGACCTTACAACTTTACCGGGGTTTTTGGGGCGAGTGCCTTCGCGAAGCGAAGGCGCTCGAGCCCGGGGGGGCAACTTGCTCGAGGGAGCTCCCTAAGGAGTTTTACCTCGGCTGAACTGTTGCCATGAGAGGGGGATGAATTTAATGATGGCCACCATAGGGCGACACAAAGCACTAATTGAGAACGGGCGACGGGTAATATAAAGCCCGAGGGGAAGAATTCCGGCGGGCCGGGATCGGCGGTTTGCGGCGGCCTACGCTATCTTACTGCCGTTTCGCAACGTGTAATGGCTGGGAGAGAAGAAACGGCGAAAGAAACTTCCCAGCAACACGCCTAGTCTATCCTGTGGGGGGGGCTATGTCTCCTAGCGTCCCTCGCAGGGACGTGGAGAGATCTTGATTGGCGGCGCCTGAGACGCCGCCGTCTGTGTCTGTCTGTCCGTGCCTGCCAGCCTGCCGTCCTAACCGCGGGCGGGCTGATCCGGGCCAGCCGTTTTGTGATAACGTCGACCCTGTCCGTGAGGACGTTACGCGGTCGTCGCACGAGAGCCTTTCGCCGAGGCTTATAATCGGACGCGATTGCGCAAAGACCAGTTGCGCGACCGTTGCGCATAACTATTCGCGCCTTCTTCTCCAACTTTTTGGTAGATTTTCCACATGTAATAAATAATTCCAAGCACTTAAATAGTAAAGGCACGCTGCGTCCACAAAATCTTTGTCCATCTTGTTTGTCGTCTATATGTGTTTTCAGTCTTCAATTGTTTGAAGCTGTATCTATCGCCGGCTTTAGAACATTTCCTACGCATTTCAATAAAAAAGTTAGGTATTAAACAGGAATTGTAGGTACCTCACTTCTTGTGTGTGTTTCTTTTGTACATAATAAAAGTGACAGAGTCCTTTAGAAAGGAGAATAAATGCATAGAATTGTATAGGTATAATCTTATATATAAAAATGAATCGTAGAAATGTATGTACGCACATAACTTGAGAAAGACTTTATCGATTTTGATTAAAGTTTTTGTGTATGTTTGGGTGAGTCCCCGGATGGTTTAGATTTACAACTGGAACCGGTAGGTGGCACTAGAATTGGGGCCTAGATTTTTATTTTTCAAGGCAGAGGACAACGTCTGCCGGAGCAGCTAGTAATATATAAATAACGAAGAGGTAAAGGTTTTTTTTTATAACTTAAGTTCAGCAGACAGACAGACGGTCGGTCCGCCCATTAGAAACCGGTAATATATTATAGGAATTGATTTAAGGGTGAGATTCATGTGTAATTCTCAATTAATGCAGAAACAAGAAAAATCTCTATCAAGAATAAGTTCGTGAAATACGCGGTCATTATCAAAAAAGGCGGTAAAAGACTAAAAAATGTAGCTCATTTACAAGGCTGTTATATTATAGTTAAAGATAATTTTTAATGGACAATATTTCCGCTAGTTTGTGTTGCCATCGTGCGCCAAGCTGCCTCTACTCAGTTCCTTACTTAGAACTTACAAGTTCAGACGGGGAAATTATTTTTCATTAACGCTCGGTTGCGTTTTAACGTACTGCCAGTGGAATTGAAATCAATTACTTCCGTTAGAACGAAACAAACTTCTAGAAAATTCTCCGCTCGCTCGGCTTGATTGCATTAATCTGAATGCGTTCAGCCTAGATCGTTACCTAATAAATCATACTTAACTTCGATTCCATACAAGACATGTTATTGTATTCTTAGAATTTATCTTCCATTAATATCCAGGTTAGAAACATTAATACAATAACATATCGTATATATTATAAATGAAAAAGCTTCTGCGGTTGGATGAATATTTGTTAGTAATTCTTTCACGCCAATAACTACTCAATGAGTTTTTATAAAACTTGTTACAGTGTAGTTTATATGCAAAATTGTACATCGGAATTACAGATAAGCTATAATTGATAAAGATATTGTTTAAATATGCCAAAATGTCAAAATAAATAATGTTATGCTTAGACACCAGTACGCAAAAACACACTTCATCGCTATGTGCGGATCTGAAAGCAGACGTCGTTGATAGTTATATGCATTATGCGAATTTTCAGGACAAACGTAGACAAAGACGCGGCTGCTATATTTTAGGGGTTATTGGAAAAGGGCCTTATGAATAGTGACGAAACAAAAGTCACCATGAATTTACAGTCACTGTACCCTTTTCACGCAATTCAATAAGGCGGTGTGGGCCGACCCTTCCCCAGTGATGCCAGCAACCCGGTTATGATATTGTTAAGGAGCGAGCCCTCGCCAAGCCACTGACACTAAAAAATACGTGACTGTTTTATACGATCGTGGCTCACGCTCCTGAAAAATCGGCGTACTTCGATAGTCTCGCGAAATAAAGAGATCCGAATAGGCATTCGCCGGATCACGCCACTTACAGGATAATGCAAGTCTTTTGTCTATGTCGTTCAATCACTGCTACTCTTTCATTCATCTAGGGGCCAATGAATGTGAAGGAATAGACGACTTCCCTGAATGGATAAGTCGCCTCAGCTCGGGTGAATAGTGCCTTTTTCAGCTTTTTTAGGGTTCCACAGCCAAATGACAAAAAGATAACCTAAATTCTTTCATACTTGTCAATCTGTATACTTAGTACGTCTTTAAAAGAATTTTGTAAGATGTCTTCTATGAATAAAGGGGTGATCTATATCCATGTATTTAACCGACTGAAGAAAAATAATTCGGTGTACATAAGTACGTGCTTTTCGAGTCTCCGGTCGTGTAATGGCTGGTTCTTATATTCATTCTCTATTCATCCATTTGCCTTATCATCATATAAGTTTTTGACATTCCGGCATAGTAAGGCATATGAACGGTCGGTAACATATAGGAACCGGACCTAAGATCGTTCCTTTGGTCTCTCTCTATCTCTTACTATTCATTTGGTTGCCTTACCATCGATTGTGTTTTTGACATTACTTGTATGGAGCTTATGTCCAATTTCAACCAACAGTAAGGCAAATGAACGGCCGGAACGGTTTAGGAACCTGCCGTTAATCACTACACTTGCCTTTTAAATTAGGGCTAATTACTGTTTTCCTTATATTAACATTGTGGACGTTCTTCGTCACTGCGGAACCTGTCCTTGTGTTTGACACGCACTTAGCCTTTTTTAAATAAGAATGATCTTTATGTCGATCAGCATTTTACAATTCGAATACCGTCGTGACAATTTTAATTATGTGTTAATCCAAAAGAGGAATTTTATTCAGTTTTCAAATAATAGTAATTATGGGTTTCAAAATCTATTAAACAATAAATTTATTTGTAATCCTAAATAACGGTGGTACTTCACCTAGAACTACTACGGTAAATAGGATTCAGATCCTCATTCTTTGATTTGATGATTTCTAATTATGGATTTTCAATTAGGCTGGAAATTTAATGAAATTATGACGTCAAAGCATACGTTCAAATTGTCAATAATATATTATACTGGCATATTGTACTGGATATTTTTATATTTTGTAAAACGCCAATGCTATGGAACTATAATAAACTAAAAATATATAGCTTCGATATCATGTTCGCAATACGAAAACGCACAAAACAAAACAAATTTATATAGTCACAAGTCACCTCTCGTTTTTTAACTTTTTTTAAAAGAAATTTAGCGCGAAATAACGAGAAATGTATAGACTTCCCCCACTGACGGAGTACCCCACCTTGCCAATAATATAAATGAATAAAAATATAAAAATATTACATGCGTAATTGCATACTCTCTAATTATATATGTAACCTAGTGTTTATGCAGGTTATGGCATACGTAAGTGTCGACCAACCATTATCAAATGCACACACACAAACGGCGACGTAGTGCTATCGCTTCCATACTGTCACTATAACAGATTTATTACTCGTTCCATTTCACCCAACAACGCTTTATATAAAAGCATTTACAGCAATCTGCTGTTTAAAAGGTACCGGTCGTTACTTCTTATAGGCAGTTCTGATTGTACTTTCATATAGTCTCAAGTTATGTTTTCGATTTTGGCTCCTCAGGGATCCACGTCATGCTATATGTAACAATTCAACAAAAACATTTTATTATTATTTTAAATAAGGTTTTCCATGTGGTTTTATTTTCTGAACAATTAAGACTATTCCATGCTCAAAGGTAAATACTCAGTCAATCAATCAATAATACTTTATTGTAGATCAATACAAAAAAAGAACTTACAGACTAAAACTATGTCTCATTATGCACAAAGGGCGGTTTTATCGCTAAAAAGCGATCTCCTCTAGACAACCCCCAATACTATCTGTTATCAGATAACAGTTATCGCTCGAATAAATAATAACCTGAGTGAGTTTAAAAGTGAAACCCTTCAACTGTTTTTTTATGCAACTGATATATTTAATTTATCCATGTTATACTTGATTCTATGAATATCTTTTATGTGGAGATTGAAAATAACACGTAAAATAAATTAAATACAAAAACATCGAAACAAATTGTGTTGAATCGTAGATAAAGGTAGGTAGGCTCCCTCATGTCTGTGTGTGATTATGCTCGACACAAAGCGGAGAACAGGCCATCTCGATCAATCATCGCTTGACCGTCACTATAGAGCGTCGTGCGTATTGCCTGTCTTTTCGTATAATAATAATTTACTTACCCGAATTTAGCATTGTGAAAATTTATTTTTTAACAACTGGGAACATACGGCTTTATACCGGTGCCTTGTGTTGTTTGTTTTGCACAAGATGCAAACCTCAACTGATCCAAGAGAAGGTGGTCTAGATAGTGTAAAAGTCACCTGAAGATAGCATCCATTCCGATACATTCCACGTAATTTAAACTCGCATAATTTTTTTCTCAAGTCACACCCAATCTATACTAATATTATAAATGAACAATAGCAAATAAGAATAGTATTAATAAATAGAATATAAATAGTAATAGATATGTATAACCAAAAATATATATAGATTGTATATATATGAACAAGGTTGTGCTAGTAAGGAATAACATGTAATAGATATAAGAGTTGTGTGTATAAACAAAATAAACATAAACAAATAACAATGTAATCTAGTAAAAAGAAAATCTCTGTCTTGGTATATGACGGAGGAGAACGGCGAAGAAAAAAATAAAAAAAAATATATACATACATACATACATACATAACTTCACGCCAGTTCCCTTGCGGGGTAGGCACGAACAACAGAGCGCCATTTAGGCTTATTCTTACACACCCCACTTGCTTCTTTGACAATCATAACTCTTGTCATGCACGCTCGTCTGTTGTTAAGGCTCCTGACATCACCTTCTGCTAGTACACGATCAATTTGATCATGGAAGGTGTGTCGTGGCAAATATATATATATATATATAAATGCGAAAATTTGGATATCTGTTGCTCGATCACGCCAGAACAACTGAATCGATCTGGATGAAATTTGGCTACTTTTTATACCTGATGTTTGCTGTGATATTAACGCGATCCAAACGCGGACAAACGCTGGTATACCTATATATCTATAGATTATAGACATTATAATAGTGTCTGAACTACTACAACGTAATAAAGATCTTACGCTCACAGTAATGTAACTAAATACCTAAACTAAAATATATAGTTCCACGCGTCAAAACAAGAGTACATGAACAGGTTTTATTTTATGTGTACCTATCTGTGACCCGTTTACGCGAATGGTACAATGAATTTCCCCTCTGTCGAGGCATTGAACAGTGAATGGTAAAATTATTGGATTTTTATTTAAATAAAAAACTATTGGATCGGCTGGGGAACAGCGTTTCGTATCCATCTAAAAGGGAGGTGTCGCCTGTTCAAACGTGACGCTTAACTGCCAGCCTAGATATTCAGAGGCTCGGTTATATCGTATGTTATTAAATTCTTTTCCCCAAGACTGGTTATAGCAATCGTCTTATTCAATTACCCGCCAAACAAGGCATGAGAATAGCTGACAATGACTGAGGGGAAGAAAACGGCGCTATTGAAAATGCGGAGCTTATTTCATTTAATTTTGTTGTGATGTCACAGTTGTGACAAACGCTTCGGCCGTTTTATATGTGATTGAAAACCAAAAAAAGCTTATTTAGGACGATCGAGCGGAATTTATTTGCTTTTATTTGTTCACCGATTTTTTATTTTATTGAAATTGTGATATATAGAAGTTTGTACTTTATATTGTAAGTTGTTCAGTTCTGGTTTCTAAAAACAAGATTTCTAAGAGTATTGTGCTTAAGTATGGCTTTTCTTAAAAGATATGATTACGTAAATATTACGTCACTAAAGTATTTTGGATAAGTTGTTAGACTGTATAAAATAGTATTAGTAAAAAAATATTAGATAGAGACATAGATTGTATTGTTACAACTCAGGTCCCGACAAAAACAAAATCCACCTGCATAGATATGCAGGTGAATATGATATCAAAATGTGTTTTGTTTCAGATGAAACAAAACACATTTTAATACCTGTCGGCATTTAAACTAATTGTAATTCTTTTATGATCGTCTTCTTTTGTTACTTATTATTGATTGGCATACGTTTCTAGAAAACAGCCCATTGTTTTATTGTACTCTTTTATGGCCGTTTGTAGCCGAGTCATTAGCTAGGTGTAGCGGATTAAGTAGACTACAATACGGGCACATTTGTATTTGTGAGGTATAAAACCAGGGCCCGATGGAAAGAGGAGGCAGTTGAGCGAGAACCACGATCAAAGCGAGACGTATGTACTAAAATCGGGAATCTAATAGTGACGGACTTTGCGCGTTTTATTGAATTACGACCTTCTGCATTACGTTTACACTTGTTGTGTTCGGTTATATTTGTACCTGTCTTATACGTGTTTGTATAGTTCTAATAAACTCTATAATAATTCCAACGGCATTTTAATTCGAGTTTCGCAATTCGTAACAGTATGTTAGTTAAAAACGACAAAAAGGAACCAATAAAAGAATAAATAAGAACAAAAAAACTAAAGTGAACATAATATAAACCTTGACATTATGTTATGCCCAAGAGGACGAATTTATAAATTAAAAAATAATGGATATAATATAATGAATAAAGAATTTGTCTAAGATTGGTAAGTTTCAAATATTTGTAGTTTTGATGTTCAAGTTTCCTTATAACGATATACACATTAGGTCACAAAAACCTTCTTTACGGAGCATACTCCTTGGCCAGGATCCAACCAAACCCACGTCATTGGAACAAGACCAGGGTTTTTAAGCCAATACGCTAGAAATAAAAAGACTTTTTCACATTTAAAAATTAAAAAGAATAGAAATGGGCAGATAAAAACATAGACTTTATAATCCCAATTTCAGCAAGTTATGCTATATGGGGTATAAAACAGGAAACTACGACCAAACCCAGACACCTATACCAGTGTCAGTAGCCAATTCCTATACCACTACGATCCAGACTGAAAGAAAAATTAAAAAATATGTAACGAATTCGCGGTGTAGATTCAAGTGTCTTAGAAAATTATCTGATAAGCGAACCCAACAATAGCCTTGAAAACTTTTTGTTTCGACTGACAAGAGTAACAATATGTTTTAGGTAAAGTAAAAATAAACAAAAAAATAAACAGTTATTTCACCTAAAGAATTTGTGGCTAGGGACAGACAAAGGTGGCGGCAATGTCACTCTCGATGTTGCCCGCAGCAATTTATTATGTTATCGTCAGTTTACCTACACCTTATTTTTAGTTTGTATTACACTACATTGTGTCAGATCCTTTTACTTTAGTAGGTATATCTATATTAATAAAATTTATATGCCATTCTATAATTTTAAAGTAAATTCCAAAACTTAGCTAGAACCTATAGTATTAATTAAATAAATTTGTATATATATATATATATGTCCAATACTGTGTTTATATGACTATTGAATTTTTAAATTAGCTTAAGTACTATCCATATACTATATTTTATCCGTGCAGTAACGGAGAAAGAATACAAATTCCTGCGGCCGAGCAGTCTATCGTAAGAGGCGACAAAACAACCCACAGCCAGGTGGTAGGGTATTTACCCGTCTGGATGACTACCACCCTTGGTCTTGAGTATGCCGCCATAACGCCATAACAACTGGAGTTCCAGGTTCTAGTCTCCCTTTAGATAGCAGCAGCACATTGGTAGCACCTTTGGCGTTACTAATGTCCACAGGCGATGTCAAACGCTTTCCTGGGCTGTCTGTCTGCCTGTCTGCTGAACTCACGCAATAAAAAAGTATTTATATATCTATAGCCCCTTTTCCCAGCACCATCTACATAGCCAGATTAGCTAAGATAACTTAAGTTGCCTGAAAGAGATCGTTTTAAGCGATAAGGCAGCCTATTGTATTGCCTAGAAACATTGTAAATTTGACTTTTTGTACTTGTTTATTCTGGTGTGCAAACAAATATCTATTTATACGATGCAATATATAAATATAAATTGCCGTTTCTAGGATTTTTGTCTCTCAGTCTGTCTGAAAGTTTGTCTCAAGTAAGCTCCGAAACAATTCGAAAGATATAAATGAAAATATTAATGACTACATGCCAGTGAACTTCGTTCGCGTTACCATGAAGACGACGTTTTTTATAGTAAATTGCAACAAAAACGCCACCTTTTTGGCTATACTCTTCTATCTCACAGAAAAAGAAATCATTTATCGGGATGAAATGTATCCTAAATGTTAACTCGGAATATAAGCTGCCTGTGTCGAGATTCATTCCAATCCGTTTAGTAGTTATCACGTGATGCTCTAATAGACCGACAAAATTCTAAAGATTGTATTTTTGAAATGTGTTGGTCTGAATTACCCACCTGGCTTTTTTCTCATTTTTAAATTCTTGGTAAAAAACTCGATTACTCTATACATTAATTATATTATAGATTAAAACACGAATTTTTATCTTAAATTTTAGTTAATATTTCATTTTGACATTTTGAAGGTTTTCGAAATGTCTAACCCTTTATTCCTAATAGGTATACGAGGATTTTCAGCTCGTGAAAGTGAAGTTAAAAAAAATGTTTTTCATAATTATATTTTGTACTAGGACATGCCCGCGACTTCATCCACGTTTGACTTCAAATTCCCGGGATATAAAGTACTACGGCATTTAAAAATAAATAATGTAAGCTATAGTTTTAGTGAAAACTGTATCCGGATAAGCTAATTTTTAATTAATTAAAGCTAACTACAAACCGCTTCCAGGAAAATTCCCGCGGTATTCCCGGGATAAAAAATATCACATATTTTATTATTCAAAATTTGCTATTGATCAATGCAAAAATGATATTGGAATTCGATTATTTTAAATAATTTCCTGAAAAATTCCCGCGGGTTTCCCAGGATAACAAGTGGCGCAGATTTTAAGTCTAAGAATTAGCAGTCGATAAGCGAAAATCGCATCGAAATCAGCCCAGTAGTTTTTACGTGAATCCCGAACAAATACACAAAGCGACAAACAGACAAAAATATAAAAAAATAAGTGTTCTCCATCGTTTATATAGCCTATTCCAGTTGTTTTTTTATGTAACTTTAATGTACAGACACAGCATATTTAAAATTTTATAATATTATAGATTTAATCATTATTATGTTTTATATTTTGTATTTTAAATGTGTTTTTGTATATGGTTTTTAAACGGCTAATAAATCTCATCTATTATAAATACGAGAGTAAGTTTACTTCCAATGAAGTGGCCTGTATAGCTATTTAAAAAGAAAATGGCTTTTAGATACTAAAGAGCCGTAGCGTTCTTTCTATACTTGGTTAATACTTATTTGCTAACATTGCCTAAATAACAAGAAAATAATGGATCGCTTGTAATGAATTTCACAGTTCAATTTCAAAGTAAATTCAAAATATAGAAAACTGAACATTTTTAGCTATCGTAAAATAATATGATAATTGTATTGGCCATTGTGTATTATTGCGGTCGGTCTCGGTCTTGAACCCAATGGGAATATAAATTTTCAAAGGTAAATACGAAAAAGGCACTCGGTCGAATCTTTTTATGGTGCCATTGTATGGAAAAATGATATGCTCTCGTTATTGAAGCGAATCGTAAGCGTAAATTTTCACCTGTGCTATCCAATTTATCTTCTCCCCCATAATAGGATAAAGTTTGCCCTGCAGTAAATTTCGCTTACAAAGGTGTCACGACACAAATTGTTAATGTAGTTTCATTGTAGTGCTTTTAGTTACCCTTAAATTTTTCTACTTCATATTGCTAGATGAGTGTGTTATGGTTGTGAGGATGCAAAGGTCAGCCTCGCTCCTCCAGGAAGTCTCCAAGCTTTTTGATATTACGTAAGATTTCCCAAAAGTTACCTGCGATATCCAGGCATTTTACCCAGGTTATCATTCCGCAGCTATAGGGAAAGACGTGAGCGGTTGTTTTTTCAGCCTCCTGGCAATTTTTTTATAAAGGTGGGGCCTGATCTGGGATAATTTTATAGGTATTCACTGTGGCCAAATGCGTCTTATTAAAACTGTTAAAAATAACGCCGTTAACGAATAACTACATTAGTGTATATACATACATTATCTGTTAATATTTAACGTCATTAACAACATCGCATCACAAACAACTCATTAAACGTATTAGGAACATGCTTGTTTGAATTGCCATGACTGAAGGCAGCACTAATAGCATCTGTTAGTATTAGAACATTAATTTGTGTGTGTAATGTTAATTTCACATTATTAGTATAAATTTAAAGTGTTTGCACGTGTGGTTTTTGAATATCTTATACGAGAATCTACACTCCAGCGATGCAGATTACAGCTAGAATACAGCTCTTACACCTAGAATGCTTAGCAATAATTTGTTTGTATTTCATATAATAAGTGGAGAGCCTTAGACCTTTCCATCCTATTCTTTTTCATTTAATTCTCCTTGTTAGGGGTCTGTAGCCAATTTGATAAAAATTGATCCTTTATTCTGTCTATAATAATAGAAACTAAACTGTTGACTTTTATTTTCTCTATGGCACCCTTCATAACATGGAGCATACGAAAATTTTATTAAAAAAAATTGATCTTTCAATTCTTCACACAAATGTTTTTACATTGTGTTCAATATTCCTTAAAAGACTTCAAAAGTCGATAACATACCTCTAACGTGGTTGATTGAATCTCTCGCATTGCACAAGTAGCAATATTAATTGTAAAGTATATCTTACGATTTTATCATCCTTCTTGATATAAAATAATACTGTTCTATGGTACCTGCATTGAATATAAAAAAAAACTATTTCATTAATAATCCATTAAACGTAATTTTTAAGTTGTATTAAGTAGTGAATAATCCAGGGCCCCTTTGGCTTAACTGACAACACGGTTGGGTAATGAAGATCCATCCCTTGTGAGCCGCCCATCACTTTTTGGAGCGAAGCGTTTTTGCTAAAGAGGGATTAGTGTACCCTCGGCCACGAATTTCCTCCGATGCTTTATCATTGGGGTTTCCGTCTAACATGAGGTTAACTTGTAATCTTTGCTTTATTTGGTCGTTGTAGACTTAATACCTTCAAGCGTTGTAATGAAGCGCTTTTTATGAAGACCCTACTTTATTTGATTTCTCCTATACAATGACTCATTGATAGCAATTTGGTAATACTCCCTATATGCTTTCGACAGTCTTTGTTCATATTCTTTGACCGCCATATAATATTACATTCAAATAACATTTTAATCCTTGAAAAATGTTACATATTTCTAAAATTTTATATAATAGAAAATCTTGAGCAGATTATGAGACAGTAGACATCTGATATTGAAATACGTAATTCTATAAACAGCGTTTTATTTAAATACAATCTAAAGAGGTCAAAAACTTCTATGATACAAAAAAAAATATTATTAGATATTATTTGAATATAAATTAAACGTGGAAATTGATTACTACTGAGACATAATTATCTTTAATTACACACACTGGATATAGTTTACTGTATTTAAATGTATATAATTTAGAATACTAGGACTGACAAAAAATATTTAAATTATGTTACAGGTTCCATGAACGAACGTGATCACTTTCCATCAGGTAGGCCGTCTGTCTGTTTGCCAGCTTATGGCAATATACACAATATATTTATTGATCATTTTTTTAGCTAGATGTCACTAGTATGGAATGTTCTTTCTTATCAATCTATTACTACTATTTTTATCGATTGAAACTTATTTATATAGTCCTAATACTCTGTGAAAGTATAAAACTATTTTTTTAAATTAAAAAAAAAACGTTACTCACAAGTTTTAGTATCTATTTTCTAAAGAAGAAGCGAGAAATTAATGCCACGTAGGGCTCTCTTGTCATTAGTAGAAATTTAGGATTTAGGGGCTTTTTTATTTGCATCCTCTATTAGACAAATGTCTTTTATTTTGCGATTACACGTGTTCGCGTTTGACCATTGTATCTCGTGATGTTGAGTGATGAAGCGGTCTAAGATGGAGCAGGTAACTTACCTAAAAGATATCTATTCACTCGTGACTTCAACACTGCTGGATTTTAGGAAAAACAGACTCCGGCAAATTATTCCGACGTTAAGTGTTGTTAAACGTTAATTGTTGTTCCTGTAATTCTTCTTCAGTGATAATTTGTAATATTTTTTTATTACATACACAGCATGATCACAATATTATCTGAATGTATTCAAATCCTACGTGCATAGGTAACATCTCAATAAACATGTCTTAAGACCACATCAGGCGAGATCGTGGTCAAATGCGAATCTAAACCAAAATCTTAGAAACTAATATTAAACTTACAAAAATTTGGTTAATAACAAAATAAACATGTAAACATAACTGTAAGTTTTTAAATCAAAGAGCGTTTGGATTAAATATCGAAAGTCACGATTATATTCAACCAGTTCACGTTCTGACGTTTCAGCGCGTTATTGCCCGCTTGGCCTGTGCCTGGCCTTCTTACGTAAAAAATATGGAATACTGTGAAAAACGTCGAGTCAATTTGCGAGCATTTGTCTGGTCGCCTTTATTTGCCGGTCGAGCGGGCACAAGAGGTTCTGGCCTGCCACGGTAAATCAGCTTACATTTTTTCAAAGGTTTTCTGTGTTTGGCGGTCCTCGCATCAGTGGCGTAAAAAACCTTTTCATTCGTACGCTAACTTGTTCGCTAATACCATATAAGTGGATAAACGGACGTATCCTTACAGTTGGGTCCGTTTAAACAATTCACCGATCCGATTTCAGTACGAGATGGTGGGCTTAAATGGTCACAGGAATTAGCACAATCCTTTTTACTAAACCGTAATGCCTACATATTCTAGAATCTAGGTATTGTATCAATACCAATTAATAGTATTTAAATGCCTGTCTGGGTTTTAAAAATACGGTACGTAAACACATGTTCACTAAATGGATGTTAATGAAAGGCAAAAGGATATTATAGAATTTGTCCGGGAGAGAGATGAAAAACAATATTGAATGAAGTGTTATTACTGTAAGTGAAAGTGTTTATATTTAAACATCAAGCTAAGAACATGAAAGAAAAAAAAGAAAGAAAATGTTTATTCGACAAAATAGTGAAGAACTTGCATTGCTTACGTGTGATTTAAAAAAAAATAGCATGTTTTAAGAATTTTTGCGCCGTATTTTCAACAAACGCTCTTGTTCATATATTTGATCTTAATTTTTTTTTTCTAATTTTTTGAAGCACAAAACCAATTACAACCAAAAGAATTTAAAAGATTACATTACTAACATAACAATCTGGATTGCAATTCAAAGTAGGTGCATACAGAAAACTCATAAAACTAAACGGGTGCAAACGCTTATGTGTATATACACATACACACGCGCGCACACGCACACACTCATACACACTCACTCACACACACATACGCTACTATATAATTAAATCTATTATATCATTAAATGTAAAACATTATTTAAAAATATTTTTTTTAATATATAAAAATTAAAACACCTAGATTAGAGTGCATAACCTGTCAAAAACAAATAATTAGAAGAAAATTTGTTGTCTTCTTTGTAGGAACGACAGTGTGTCTTTGCGGGCGTACAGTACAGGTTTGTAATTAACATGTCATAAAGTTTTTCTGTCCTTTTTTACAAAAAAAAAACTTAAACTTAAATTTAGTCAATAATGTGCTGAATAATAGTAGTTCAAAGGAACAGTCATTACATATTTCACTCCCTACAGAGATCTCTCGTAAAAAGAAACAAAGGAGGAGCATCGCCTATGATTACAATTGCGTTCAATCCACTAGCTTTCAGTTACTTTCCGCTTGACTGGGTGATCTAATTGCATTAATTCAAATAAGTATTCGTCTGTTCGATAACACTTTGCATTGTAACAAGCCCGAGCTGGATGGACGAAGAACGTGAACAAAATGTAACAGTCTTCCATTACTTTGGCAACATTTCTAATATAATACCTATAAAGTCTGTGCACCTATTTCCAAATGGGCATTGAATAACGGATTCGGGGCACGTAGAGGCCGACTCTATCGCAGTTTTCAATCCTAAACTAGAAACTAGAAGATTTGTCACGTACATTGCAACTTTCACAAGGAACCGTATCATTCATTTCCTCACCTTTTGTTCGAACTTTGTAACCGCAATTACTTTTTAATAGGAAACGAAATACTATATTATAGAGTAGATGTGCCCGCGACGTCGTCCGCGTGGAATTTGTTTTCAAAACCCCCCGATTTTGAAACATTCTTCATTGGTGTTCCACTCCTATTGGCCTTAGCGTGATGATTTCTAGCCTATAGCCTTCCTCAATAAATGGGCTATTTAACACTGAAAGAATTTTTCAAATCAGACCAGTAGTTACTGAGATTAGCACGTTCAATCAAACAAACTAACAAACTCTTCAGCTTTATCTAATATATTAGTATAAAATGACAATGAATTTCATAATATTTTCAAGTTTTCGCGACTTGTATACACAATAAAACTACGTTTTAACGGCCCCAAACCACCTTCAGTTGAGCGGTGCCCTGCTACCCTACTCTACATCAAGGGGGTCACAGACAGAATTGGCCACATCCTCAGGCGAGCTTCAATCAAAACATATTTCAAGCCGCAGAAAAAGATTACCCAATTTCTGAGACCTGTGAAATGCAATATCCCACTCCAGGATGCAGGGGTCTACAAGCTTGATTGTGAGTGTGGATTGTCATACATTGGGCAAAAAAAGAGGAGCATAAAAACACGAGTAAAAGAACACATTGCTGACATGAAACACACAAGGTCTACGAAGTCTGCGATCAGTGAACACACGCTGGATAAACCCAACCACTATATCAGATTCGATAACCCACAAATCCTCGCGAAAGAGAATCGTTTCATACCTAGAATGATGCGTGAGGCTATTGAAATCAAAAAATACCCAAATTTCAATAGAGAAGATGGTTGGCAAGTACCACCTGTTTGGGATCCAATCATCAAAACTATTAAGACCCAAACCCAGCAAAAACCAGCTGCCAGACCTCAAGATACTGTGAGCTTTTTCTGCATACAATGGAACACAAACCAACTTGACTGATAATTACTTTTATTTTTCCTTCCACCCATTTTAATATTATATAAATTTATTAGAGCTAGGCATGTTTGCTAAAGAGTTTCTTGCGCCGCTTCTTCTCTTCAAGCCATAACACGTTGCGAAGCGGTAGTAAATTAGATTAGGCTCCCATAGTAGATCCCATATCCCATAGTAAATAATAACCATAAACAAAATTAAAATTAAATAATTAAAATAAACAAGTTGGCGGTAGGCTAAATAAAACTTTAACAATACTCGTTGACACTTGACATCTTTGGCTACCGTGATCACGGCCACTGAAAAGTGGCCGAAACGTCGGAAAAACCAAAATCAAATAAAATTACCGCGCTTAAAACCGTTAAAACGTAGTTTTATAATGAATTTCATATAAAAAAACATGACTGCAAAGTCCACAATGTAAAATTTATGTTTTCATATTCTTTTGTGTTCATTACTAATATACCAAGAAGTCGAGGCAACTTCGCTGTTGGAAATATATTTGTATCCGCACAATCTACTCCACTTTCCGGGATAAGAGATATCATATGTTATTTTTTTGAAGTGAAACTTCTTTAGAATCGTTGTGATTTGAAACTTGATGAAACGGAAAAGTGACACTAAAAAGAGGGATAGGACTAAACCTGCGAGAAAATGAGATAGAATACGTTATATGTACATGATTTATGAAGTGAACGCAAATTTAGTTATACACACGTGCCCCTTAGGGAAATACAAAGAAAGTGCATTGAAGTGTATAACTAACACAATACGCGAAGGATAAGGTGTTTATATTTTCGCTTTATTTGTAAGACTGTTATGAATATTGTAATTGAACGAAATAAATAAATAAATATTTAATCATATAAACACTATGCTCATACAGGTGGAAATGTTTTAAAGTTTTTTGATAAAAGTTCGGTGTTTTAAAGCTTAAATATATTGTAACGGTAAATATATGAAATGTGACGTCACGTAATTTAAAATCTTTCCCACATCCTTGTCACATTTTGTTTCACTTCTACTGCGTGTGAATTGCGCACACACACATTTTTTTTATTGCATAAACGCAACAAACGGGCGGACAGCCTCACTCTCACTTATTATGGCGGCATACTCTAAGCCCGGGATGGTAACCATCCAGACGGCACCTGACATCGTCCTCTTTATTTCCTTTTTCTAGTACTGAAGCACGATTTATGTATTGACTATTCATGATTAAAAACGATTTTTTTACTCAGAACTTGTAAATGGCAAACGCAAGCAAGGTGGACAATTGCTACGATACAAAGATGTACTTAAGCGTCAAATGGTGAAGTGCAATATTGATCCCAATCGATGGGAAATATTAGCTAAGAAGCGCTGTGACTGGAGATGCCACGTAAAGTCTAGAGTGCGAGAATTTGAATCCCGTCGACGCATCGATTTAGATAAAAAGCGCGACGAACTTAAGGCCCGACCCCCTGCGGCTATTACTTATAATTTTGTGAATGGTGTTCTGACGTGTTCGAGATGCAAGCGCGTTTTCACGAATAAGGTTGGCTACGCAAGTCACCTCCGTGCGCATGAACGTCGAACAGCCAATAGCTGAAGCGATCGCCGTAACCGAAATCGGTTAGGAAGACATCATCATCATCATTCATAATTAAAATAATGTTCATATTCTAATATTAAAATGATCTTCAATTGAATAGGGCCAATCAAAAACCTGTCGTCCCATCTGAGAGACGCCTGTAAAAGGCAAAATTTGCTAAACCGTTGAAATTTTCAACTAAAACCAACAACTCTTGCTTAAATACAATAATCATCTTACAGCTATTGTTCATTTTCATGACATTTAATTGACGGCCTCTGTGGTTGAGCGGGCTAAGCCTTTGCCGGCGTACCTCACTGCAACGCACAGGTTTTTTTTGTTTTTATTGCAGGAGTTCAGCAGACAGGCAGACGGCCCACTTGATTGAAAGCGGTTACCATCGCCTATGGACATTTGCAACACCAAAGGTGCTACTAATGCGCTGTTGCTCTCTTAAGGGAGACTGGAACCTGGTCACTAATGCCGGAACACAACTCAAGGTTGTTATGGCGACATACTTTAGACCAGGGGTGGAAGCCATCCAGTCGGGCAAATGCCTTACCACCCGGCTGTGGGTTATTTTGTCGCCTCTTACGACAGGCCGCCCGGCCGCAGGAAGTTGTATTCTTTCTCTGTTCCTGCACGGATTAAACAGATTAAGAGGTTCCAATTCCTGGTATAGTAAATTTCGGAAACGTATTTTCTCCATTATTTACTATGGTCTGGGTGTCTGGGATCGGCCCCAGAGTAGTCCGTTGTATATTACCCAAGCGTAACTTGCGTAATTTGGGGATATACAATATGTGTGTTTGTCTGCCGATTATTATTATTATTTTCAACATACAAGTATTGTTTGTTTCTTTTAATTTAATTATATCAATCATCAAAAGTATGTCTTACTAAATTTCAGAAAAATCTATTCTTTCAGTTCAGATTCTCGAAGCCGTCAAGTAGGAACAAATAAACAGGGAAAGATTAAAAAGTCATATTCGCATTTTTATGTACACATCTCATAGACCATTAATAGGTATCGATGGGCAATATGAAATAGAATTTTCTCGCTATATAACACAAAACAAATAAAAAATCAATCGCCTGACCGGAGCGATATATCGGGTAGCCAAATGACCAAAGTACTTGTAATATGATCAACGAGGTTTTCGATCACAATCCATCAAGTCGGTTCGCCGCCGGGACGCGGGATAACCGCAGTCTAGGTCCCCAGCAACCCTACGAAAAGCTCGCCTTTTAAGTGGCCGGATTTTACATTACTCCGTCACAATGGAAAAAATCTGACGGAAAAATAAGAAGGTCAGAGTACCCCACTCCCAGACAATGGTTCTTTCTCTGTAAGCCACTCAAGGTGACACTTTACTCGGATTAAAGTTATCGTAGCCTGCCAAACTGAATACAAATGCACGACTCCACGACTTGCGTTCAGCGCCCTGTGTGCCTTGTTAAGATGATTAGCCCGTGTTAACAATACCATTGTGTTATTTTAACATTCTGTTTTTCTTTTTATATTTCAGACCAGACGAGCTTTTAAGCATGACAACTGTTTATAGAGAAAACTATATTATACGTCTAAAAAGTACAAAAATATTACTTTATTAAAAATATTTAAAAATACCGGCCGGATAGAGGAGCACTCAAAGAAAGTCCATTATTTTTCAAATTTAATTAAAAAACAGCCTGAATAAAATATATCAATCTATGCACTTGGAAAATCAAAGTGACCAACTTCCATTAAATTTATACATACATAACTTCACGCCAGTTCCCTTGCGGGGTAGGCACGAACAACAGAGCGCCATTTAGGCTTATTCTTACACACCTCACTTGCATTAAATTTATCATTGGGCTAAACTATTTAATCGATCGTAGAATATATAGAAAAATTGTTTCACTGATCTTTTACATATCAATATTCTTCTTGAACATAGGAATTTGTAAGCTGTAACCTGGATTTTTTTCAAAAATTTTCACAATATGTTATAAAAGTTACAGGGGAGTAATATATGCAATTATAGATATCTCGCCCTTATTTCCTTAAAGATAAGTCACTAAGAAACGTTTGTAACTCCTATGTAAACATATACAGCTACGCCTAATTGATTTTTATCACAATTTCATTACGGCATTTTAATTAATTTAATTTTAAATTTCGTAGCTGTTATTCAAGTTTCTTAAGTCTAAAAGTACAAAACATTCCTTTTAATCGTTACGAACCTAAAATTATTATACGCGGTTTCTTGATTTTGTTTGTAGATTGGTGATCTGGACATTGTGTTTGTTGGACATTCAATTTGCAGCAGCATATTCCATAAATAACATATTTCTACAACTTTTGTCTACGTCGGCCCAGTAGTTTAAAAAAAATTTAATAAATATAAACTAAACAAAAATAGATATTTTGTCAAATGACAGAATCTTAAAATTATAAAAGCGGAGTTTAAACAATAATAATAAAATTACCGATACATAGTTTACTTTATTACTTTTTGAGTTGCTAAATTTATACCTTTAGTGGTTTAATACTATGCGGTATACTGTCACTAAAATAGCAGAAGTTAATTATTAAAGGCGGAAGACGTAAAGTCCAATAAATAGAGGAAAACGAGGCGGTACGAAAACGAATGCGGATGCTCTCACAGGGAGCACTCCCTTGAGGACCGGCGGGCTTTTAGACATTTCGCAAATTCACGTTCGGGCTTAAAGATGACCGGATCACTTTCCAATCCCTTAGGTTTTTTTGACGAAACCTCTCGGTGTTTGTGAACATTATCTTTTATCGTAGAAACGGTCGTTAAACAAGTGCGGAGGGCGCCGTGTATAACGAACTCACTCATTCGATATTTCTTCATCGTCTGTCAAATAAACGAGCACAATAAATGTTTATTGTCCTCGAATTACTCAAGTGAGAAACGGTATAAAGAGAAAAGAATGGGGCGCTCAGAAGGGACCACGACAAAAGCGATCCTTCTTCGGACCACCAGCCGTGACGGCGCTTACATTAAGGTTATCGTCATCCGCCAAACTGAATACAAAGACTTGCCCGCGAAGAGTCCCGTGATTCATGTGACCGACTCGCGCTATTATCGTACCATTATACAACATTGGAAAAATACGACACGAATACTTGTCACTTTATGAGTTGCCCTTATAAAAGTAGGGGACTGGGTTTCGCATCGCACAAAATTATTGTTACGGACTAAAGGTACACACATTCGGAACATTCTTCGCATTATGGAATAGGGTTATCCCATTTCGAGTGACCAAAGTACCAAATATATATCGATACTTTTGTACAATATACGTGGAACACAGTCTTAGGAAACCAAACATAATACTCACAGTAAAATCTACTTATAATATATGCTTATGCTTACTAAATTTTAAATATACTAAATGTGCAAATAAACGTTATTATATTTTTAATTCATAACCATACTAACATGCAAATGTAATAATTAATACGCTACAATGTTTATATAACATGAATTGTCATTTAAACCCTCTTCGTAGGTAGGTGTTGTAAATAAATTTTCATGAACGTTAATTTATAAATTAATTAATCACCGTAGGATACCATTTACTGAATTCGTTACGTAATTTATACAGATGAAACCGCATGGAATGCTCAAGTACAGCGATAGGCATTTTTTATTATAAAATATACAGTCATGCTGTTAATCAGTCTTGAATTAATGATTTCATGAAAAAAAATACTCAGGCAGTATAAATGTAGATATCTTTATTTGTTATTATTTTTTTATTTGTAGTATACAATAAAAGCCGAATGAAGAAATCTTGCACAGCTTTTTTAAACATAATGCTTTAAATCAACATGTTATAAAACAATAAAACGCTCACTTGAGACCAAAGGTCACGCCAGCGCCCTATCTATCTATACACGGTATCAAAAATCTCCCCGAGGAAAACATTATCGTATGTCTTGAATACCTACCACTCGATCTGATTTTCTCCGACGTCTTTACAAGGGAATAATAGTATTTTACTATCATTGCGATAATGTACTGAGGTACTATTGTGTAAGGCATAATTATTCTATTTCAGTCGTTAAAGTTATGACATAATATCTTGACACGTTTCTTTCTTATTGCCAAGCTGGCAAATAGGTAGACGGCCCACCTAATAAAAAGTGGTTACAGTAGCCTATAAGAGTTTGTATGACTAAGAACTAAGCCAGTGTTTTGGGTGGAATAAGGGGGATAGTATAGATGGGATGAAATAGGAGGGGTGAATCTTTATGCCATTTTCCCTGTGTGATCCAAAGGGATGGGATCTTTATTCCATTTTCCCTGTTTGATCCAAAGGGATGGAATCTTTATTCCATTCTCCCTGTCTGATCGAAAGAGATGGGATCTTTATTCCATTTTCTCTGTTTGATCCAAAGGGATGGAATCTTTATTCCATTTTCCCTGTCTGATCCAAAGGGATGGGATCTTTATTCCATTTTCCTTGTTTAATCCAAAGAGGTGGAATCTTTATTCCATTTTCCCTATCTGATCCAAAGAGATGGAATTTTTATTCCATTTTCCCTGTCTGATCTGAAGGGATGGGATCTTTATTCCATTTTCCCTGTCTGATTTAAAGGGATGGGATCTTTATTCCATTTTCCTTGTTTGATCCAAAGGGATGGAATCTTTATTCCATTTTCCCTGTCTGATCCAAAAAGATGAGATCTTTATTCCATTTTCCTTGTTTGATTCAAAGGAATGGGATCTTTATTCCATTTTCCCTGTCTGATCCAAAAAGATTGGATCTTTATACCATTTTCCCTGTCTGATCTAAAGAGATAGGATCTATATTCCATTTTCCCTGTCTGATCCAAAGGAATGGGATCTTTATTCCATTTTCCCTGACTGATTAAAAGAGATGGGATCTTTATTCCACTTTTCCTGTGTGATCTAAAGGGATGGGATCTTTATTTTATTTTGCCTGTCCCTTTGGACCAGTCAGGGAAAATGGAATAAAAGAGTGGTACAGAGGAAAGAATAAGTAGGCCATCGGAGCTCTCACTCATCATACGAAACACGATTAGCTCAAAGTTAACTGTTTTACGGCGATATCTTGTGAGAGTGTAGGATCACATCGGTCGAACAGGCCCTAGAAGCTGTACGTAACTAAGCTAATGATTCCAGCATCGGTCTACCACACTTGAGCTCTTAGAAAATCTAGGAGGCTTCGACGCCTTGTAAGACATCTTTTTTTTCATTCAATTACAATGACATAACAGTCTTGCAACTAAAGCGACAATGTAAAAAGCGTATTCTTAGTCTATTGTTTTAATAAGTAATATTGGTGAAGTTTATTTCAATGCACTTTCTGTGAATTTCTATAAAGGATACGTGAAAATATTTAAATCTGTGTTCACTTCACAATTATGGTTCAATATCCGCAGAGCCCTAGTTAGAGGTGTTTGTAGAAGCATATTAGCCCTACTGTCTGTTGTCAGTATATCAGTTGATTAGACTGTTAACTACCATATTATGCCTCTATCTATTTGTATAAAAATAATCTATTCGTCTATAAGCATATTCACTCAAGAAACACATAATTAAATTACTTGGAATCAAATCAGTCGCACAAAGTTAACTTAGTACGCATCTATCTTTTAAAGTACGGAAATTCGCCTTAATTAGATACGCAATGTGTTTATAAGAAAATTACGTAAGCTAAATAAGGGAAACCATCTTAATGTTGATACACATTTTCAAACTAATTAAAAAGGGTTTTTTGAATCTTATCTTTAATAACAACTGAACTACTAAACAGGAATTCAGCAAGAGAAAGTATACATAACTATCAGATAATAATCATAAAAAATATTGTGGCGAATGATAGTGGAACCATCTAATTATTTTAAGAACTTTTAGAAAAAGCTAGAAAATTCTGGAAGGAAAAGACAAAGACGCATATATTTTAGAAAGGGATAGACGATGAACGAATGTTCTAAAATAGAAAGTTCGGGAAGGATAAGAAAGAAATAGATAGATGTTAGAAAGGAATAGATGTATACATGAAAGTTGTCGAATAGAAGGTTCGGGAAGGAAAAAAACAGAGATAGATAGATGTTTAGAAAGGGACAGATAGTAAATAAAAGAATAACGAAATTATGGGTTCCAGAAGATTCTTCCGGGTATATAAGCAGCGTAAGGCGCGCCTACAGTACAAGACAGCGAAGCGATAAACTCGATACAGAAGAGTTGGAAGAGAAGTTTAATAGAAAACAGTGACGAGTTAAGTGGTGAATTTAGTGACAAGTTTAGTGGACAGTTAAGTGAAGGAGTGTAGCGTAGTTCGAGATACAAACCAGAAGCGAGTTACACGCGGTAATATCGGATGTGAGCACTGCACTAGCAGGAGGTGGTGTACGCGATATCGGCGACGGTATTGTGAGCGAGACACCTTATCGTCGGGACTGTGCACCGTTAGTCGTGCGTATAGGGACAACCCTGCAGAGAGGTATTACGTGCGACTGTGTAAGTCAATAAAAGCATTTATTTAAAAACTGGTGTTTCCTTCCAATTCTAAGTGCGTACGTACCCCGCTCGCACGTAACAATATGTGTTAATATAAAAAGGAAGACATAAGTAAAGTAAAGGGCAGAAAAGAGATGGATGGCGTAAAACATTACGTGAAAAGCTGTGAATGCGACACACATACAGAAAATGTGTACCAGAACATAGAAGTAAGAAAAGACTGTGCTGACATTAGATGTATAACAAGACTTGAAAGGCAAGATAGAGATGAACACTCTACTGATAAACTCGACTCTTCCATTTCTGAGGTACGAGCAGTATACACTCCACGTCGTAATTATCCAAAATATGTTTCTGTTTATTAAAATTGTCTTTATTCATTTTTACATGACTTTTCGGATGCATCCACATAAATACAAATTAAAGCTTCATTTGTTACATATTGCATAACTAAGTAGATATATGTATGTTGTTAAAAGCCAGTGAATATAATGTTTTTAAATTTATTTAAAACCGACGTTGACCCATATATTTCCTTACCGAGCGCACATACATATCTTGCTATAAATTTTCATATTGCAAGAGAACGCAATATTGCCAGGCACGGTAAGTGCGTTATATTTCATGTCTGCGGCCACGCGCCGTTGGGTGCTTGATAATACAGTTAAAATACTATATCGAACAACCTGCCTCCGGTATCATACCTACACCCTATTCAGAACTTCTTTTAAAGGATTCAATTATTAATTGATGAAAAGAAATTACCTTTTAACCGACTTCCAAAAGAAGGAGGTACTCAATTCGACTGTATGTTTCAAAAGATTATACTCATATACTCCTGAGGTGGTACCATTGTCACCAAGTCATGACCTAATGTGTGGATCCAAAGGAAATCGAAACCAAACCTTGTTGAAGAGCGCACAACGCCTACACTCTTCAAAAAGCAAAATTGGTATACGCGTGACAGTAGTAAAATTTCTACAGGAGCTTAAAATAATATTCTTAATGCTATTCAAGCAACTAAAAGTAGAAAACATTTTTTTTAACAATAACAAAACCGACTTTAGAGTAACAAGCAAAAAATAAAGATTTTTTAACATAAAAACAACAACAACAAAATTGCAAAATGTACCGAATTCAAGATGTAGAAAATATTTCAGTTCTTACTTTTTAGTTTGAAGTTCTTTTTGTATTTTTTTAATTATTAATATTCGGGTAGACCTAAATAATATTACTCATTTTTGAAATAAAATAATGTTATGCCATTAAAGACTTCTAATTTTCACGTGGCATGCAACATATTTACAGTATATTATATTCATTTATACAAATCGTACTTTTTCAAAATCTTCTTCGATTCGATTTTTGTATTATGTCTTAGTTTGTGTATTATACCCATTTTTGTATTGTACCTTTTCACAATGCTAAAGCTAAATCGATTTTCTATACTTGTTATGCTAATATTATATACTTTTTTTAGTTTAAGGACCCTTCAGACCCGGTTTCCCCCTTAATATAGTCAAGGTCTTTAAACAGCTTTTTTATTATTAGGTGTTCTTTTATAAGTCAGACCTTCTATATTACACACGCTAGCACGTACGCAAGTACGCACACACACTAGCACGCACGCAAGTACGCATACACACCCACACACACATACACACACACACACACACACACACACACACACACACACACACACACACACAAACTTCTCTATTACACCGTTATGATAATATTAGATAGTTTAACTAAATTGGACACGACTGTACTCTGTGACATTAAATGACTCAATTTTACGTTTAAACGAATCAGTTTGGTTAATTCATTCAAATATGAAAAACAAAAATAAACCGAACCTAACATCGCCTCAGCTGACAATGAAGCATGAATTTTTCTTCAACGCTCATAAATGTGTAATATATTGCTCAAGCTCTTAAAAATTAGAATGTATACGTATGCTTTAAAGATTTAAGTTTTTAAGATTTAATAAAAGTGTTCATGGCTGTTTTTAATTAAATTAATTTTAACATTATCTTTTTTTTATAATGTTCAACTCTTTTTGATAACTGAACAAATTTAGTTTCAACTGATAGTTTTTAACATAGAAAATACGCCTTGATATGCTTGCCTACATTTCTGTTCATGGCTACCTGGCAAGCAAGTATGAAAGAAGTCAATGTAGGTAACTACACCGTTCTGTTGACCAATAAATTTTTGTCTAAAAGAAAGATAATTTAATTACTAAAATAACCGTATAAGCATGCCTGCAAAAACCGTTAGTAGAATATTATTGCCTTGCTTTGAAGACTTCAAAAATAGCCATGAACACTTTTACAATTTAATTATAATATATAATTATAATAATATAATTCGATAAAAATATGTCTCATCTGGTTATCACATGGATGAAGGTCAATCTTCAGCGTCTCATAGACTAAATAAAAGATATTCGCTTCCAAATTCGTAAAAATATTTCGCTCTTATTTTTATTAGACTGAAAAATACTGGTAGTTTGAAAAATAGTTTTGAAGATAATTATTTTGAATAAGATTATCATATCATTTTGTATAAACCACTAAATAATTTAGTGATTTATACAAAATGAGGTAATTTCTATTAAATTCTTTTTTGGGATTCCGTAGTGTAATGACAAAGGTAGTAAACATTCGTCATCTACTGTCATTTCGCGTATAGTCACACATACTTTTTTTTTATCTAATTTATTTAGGGGCTTTTAGTGATGATGTCACCATGTCAGCTCCATCTTACGCTAATCATACAATTGCACAAATTTATATAAATGGTTTCACTATTTTATAAATTAAAAGAGCCGCAGCAGACTGTGGCCGCGCCAAAATGTTCTGGAAAACACCCACGTCTATCAAATTAATTCCCAGAGCATCCACCAGCCCCTTCCTGCCGTCTCTGGTCCGGACACATTCCACTAACAAATGCTGTTCGTCTTCCACTATATTGCATTGTAGACAATTTGGAGTATTGCTCCTTCCCACAAGATGATACAATTTATTTAGTAGAATGTGACCGGAGCGCAATCTATGAGCTAGGACACAAAGCCGTCTATCATAGTTAGTATTAGCAAACCAAGGAATACGAGGAGGCTCGCTTTGCAATGTTCTATACCATATCCCCTTTTCTCCTAACGCAAAATCAAAGTACTCTTTCCATTCCTTATAAATACTTTCTTTATATTTTGACAAACATTCAAAACTATTTGCTTGTTTATTTACTTCAGTTCCGTCGACGATAGATGCCTTTGCTAAGCGGTCTGCTTCCTCGTTCCCTGGTAAGCCTATATGCGCTGGAACCCATTGCAATACAATATCTATATTGTTAGCTAGGAAATACAAAATTTTACGCAGAATCACATAAGTAATCGGTGCCCCTCTGCGGCCAGAGGCACATCGAGCTATATGTTGAATAGCGCTTTTACTATCAGTGAATATAACTCATTTTTTGCAATTTAATGATTTAAGATACGTAAGAGCCTCTGATATTGCAAAGAATTCAGCGGATATAATACATAGGTTCTTGTTAATTAATTTGAAATGGCCATTAAATTTATCAGAAATATTAAACGCGGCGCCAAGACTTGTATTCGTTTTGATCCATCTATATACAATTTAAGCCAGCCATTATATTTAATATATAATTCTTCTAAGACATTAATTTTCAATATGTTAGAATTATATGATATCTTACTGAATTTGATATTATCTAAGTGTTCACAAAGAAAATTTTCTATTTTAATATTTGACACCCAAGTATTGAGTTGAAACATTTCTAATGGATAACTAGCTGACATATTTTCTTCTTTAGTATTAGTATATACTGTAACAAAAAGTGGTTTTTTCTTATTTTGCCAATAAAAAATTGAAGTAAGATTATTTAGAGCACTAAGTAGTTCTACTGTAATGTTATTTTCAAAAGATTGAGCCTTCAAACAGCTTCACATACTTGACCGGCTTGTATTTAAATCTCCATCCACAATACAATAATCAAGCAGTTTGTAAAGCTAATACAATATTTGTTGAGGTGCAGTTAATTGTTTCAGAAATTTCTCTCCAAAGTACTTTCAATTATTAGAGACAACCATAAATTTTCATATCTGAATCATACGATGGATGTTGGAAACTATTAAACGTTGTATTACGTATCCTCAGTTTAGAGATGCCAGCAGTCATGTCAAGAGATATTATGATAAGCCTTTACTAATTCCGGCAAAACTAACAGATGTGGTTAAAGGGATATTTCATTAATATCAAAGGCGATTAAAAGGTACTGATTTCGTTATTTTATTGAAAGTTACTAAGGATATTAATGACATACCAAAATGAAAAATATAAATATGAATTGGGAGCCAAAATTTCGTATTCTTATTAGGTATTCATATTATTCCTTTAAAATCTCCTTAGACACTGGGTTGTCTGGAAGAGATCGCTATAAGCGATAAAGCCGCCCATTGTTCTAATGCAAATGTATCCATATCAATTGTTTAGATTTAAGTTTATGTTGAATAATAAAGAGTTTTCATTCATTCATTCATTTATATTCATACGTGATCCATATAGACTCTAGAAGTTAAGAGCGTCGATGTGTTTTGTTTTATATTGCTTCATTTTATTTAAAATAAATTTTCGCTTCAGTTTTGACATTTATTTAAATCTTCAATTTTCTTATGTCCTTACTACATCTGGGATAAAGCTATTTTTTGTGACTGTGGCCAAATGAGTTTTGTTTATAGCGTTATAAATGACAATGATGTTTATAGGGGAAATGAGATGGTTGATCGCCTGGCAAATGAAGCTGCATCCGATGGAGAAACATACAATTGCCTTCCTTGGTATAGCGAGATTACCCTTGTAATCAGAAATTTATGCTTAAATTTTTGGTCAGAATATTTTGACAAAAGATCGTTAACAAAAGGCATATGGTATAAAGTAATCCAGCCATCTCTCCCTCGCTCCCCTTGGTTCAATGTGAGCAGAATGAGAAGACAAGAAGTTGTTACGGCACTGAGGCTTAGATCTGGGCATGTCCCACTGAATTGTTTTGGTTACATGATGTGTAAAATTAATTCCCCGAATTGCACTGTATGCGGAGTGAGAGAAGATGTCCATCACATTTTGTTTGAATGTGTGCGCGTCGAGCCTCAGAGACGTGACAAATTTGGCGCTAGAACGTCTAATTTAGGCTTTTTTTAACAGTATTCTGGCCTCACCGCTATCCGATGAGGCCAGAAAGCTGTTTAAAATTATTTCCTTTTATTTAAGTCCTCTAAATTAATTGTTAATGTTGCTTTTATATATTTTTGGGAGCAATAACGGGGGTGACATTTTCTTTTTGAAAAAACCCTCATAAATAAATAAAGATATAAAAAAATGATGTTTATAGCGTTGAAAGATAACGAACGATAATTAGCTACATTAGTGTAGTTGTCCTGAATGATAGAGGAAATTCAAGAAAACAACTATTTAATTCAGTAAATGCCTTCAACTAGAAGCACGTCCGCATGAACCAACCTTATCATCGGATTGAAGGAATGACTTGAGCTGTGGCATGTTTATTAGTATATCATATCTATGTACATACATACGTTATCTGTTGTAACTTCATTAATAATTAATAACACTGACGCATCATAAATAACGCATTAAACTCTTAGTTACATGTGCGTGACAGATCGCTAACATTGTCCTAGATGGAGCAGGGATATTAGCATGGAAAATACATATTGAATATAAATGTGGTGTCAGCCGCTTTTTAACGAGTTTCAAAACTACGAGAAGAGCTTAAAACCTGTTTTTGTTAAAGTATTCGTAAATGAAAATATCAGCCGTTGTCAAGTAATCTCACTCTGCCATGCAACATTTTCTTCCGGGAATATTAAATATTTTAGAAGTTTTTACGACTAGCAATCAACTCGGGCTGCACAGAAGGGTGGTTAAGGACCTGTATATCTTTATTTCTTTACCCTATTTAATAGTTTTCAAAACAAAATAAATTGGATAGACTCCCATAAAGTAAACATAACAATATGAGGGTAGACAATTATTTAGGATTTTAGTTGGGCCATTCTATAAAGCCACATTTGGCATTAATCAATCTAATTTTAGTAGTTACTTGAACAGTCAATAATGACACGATTAAAAATTTGAATCGTAATAGAGAAACACACATTACCGAATCGATTAAAATAAAACGATTAAAAAAAAAATAGGTTTCGTTGCCTTTTTTATCTTTAAAATATAAAAAATATGCATAACTTAATTACGATTCCAATTAAAAAGTCACGTTACTAATATTTAAGAAAAAAATGTTGACAGACATAACGATGTCATGTGTTACGTTTCTGAAGAAAAAAAGCTAATAATGGTGTTTTAATTTGATATAAATAATTTTGATACTGTTACAAAGTTAATTCGTTAGCATTTATGTGAAACTTCAAAAGTGGCCTCTTCGGGCGGCTCAACTATAGTAATTGACGTTTGTCATTTAAGTCATTATATGATCCCGAACCGAAACATGAAATTAGAATGAAAAATTAAATTGAAATAACTGTTATTTAGTTAACATTAAAAGTTAGTTTTAATTAGGTCTTAGAATGGAAAAAAATCTAAAACAGATTTACAAATGTTATATTAGTCTTTTGTTGAAAGCCAAGATTTTTTTTTACCATATTCATGTCAAACTTGTAACCTTTCGTTAAATACGATGTATATTAATATTAACGTTATATCTTTTAGGGGAATAGGTATTATACCTGCCACGTTTATACAGGGTAGATTAGTGAGTATTACAGTTCGTTACACTCGGTGCGCCGGTTTTTTCACAATGTTTTCTTTCACTGTCATTATTGATATCATAATTGTACGCTAAATACATCATACCTATATCAATAATCTATATCTCGAAAAATAAGTTATATGAACTGAGAAATAAATTGGTAAAAAATTAAGCTCAGTATTTGATTTATATCCAACATATGAAGTATTAAAACGTATTGGCGACGATAAAAGTTCATTTCATACCATATTCCCGACGAAAGTCATGAAAGATTCATATAAGAACCGAAGAGGCACGCTTTTCATAATACAGTTCGCTTACAAACAACTTGCATTTGGATTGAGTGAGAGACTGACATATTTCTCAGTTCTTCGAGGCGACTACCAGAATATTGATCAGCTGAATCTCTCATACCGCAACGCCAGCTGCTCACTGCAAAATTACTTTCAAATAAATCCTCTGAAGTTGTTACAAAACGTGACGTACTTAAGTAACCTCCCGGAATAGCGTGTTGAATGACAATGAAAATTACATAACATAATTGGGTTATAAGTTCTGACGTTCACATATTATCATGATTTGAAACCAAGTAATGTTACAACAATTATATTAAGGCGTCGACTTAATGAGATTCTAATTCCTTATAGAGTTAATTCAATGATAAGATTTCTGGTTAACAGTTCTCACAAATCTTTCTTGAAATATGTCGAACAAATTAAAAGCTTGTTATTTAAGAACGTATAAAATATTTTTTATAAAAACGATTCATTGACTCATTAGATCATCAGAGGACTGGTGCCTACTTCGGACACCTAACCCATGAAAGATTGCGACCTAGGTTTAGCGTTCTACTTGAGTAGAATACACGTCTTGATTAGAATACAATATAAATAAGTTTTTTATTCTATTAGTTTATATTTTCTTTATTAACATAGCACTGTTCATACTATTTATTATAGTAGAATGTACAAAATAATTAAACTAATGATATAAGTCGTAAGTAGCACTTACGACTTATTTCATTTAGTTGCCTTTAACCGTTTTATCCGTGCAGGAACGGAGAAAGAATACAATTTCTTGCGGCTGGGCGGCCTGTCGTAAAAGGCGACAAAACAACTCTTAGCTAGGTGGTAGGGCATTTGCCCGGCTGGATGGCTACCACCCCTAGTCTAAAGCATGTCGCCATAACAACCTTGAGTTATGTTCCGGCATTAGTAACCAGGTTCCGTCTCCCTTAAGAGAGCAGCAGCGCATTTGTAGCACCTTTGGTGTTGCATATATCCATAGGCGATGGTAACCGCTTTCCATCAAGTGGGCCGTCTGCCTGTCTGCTGAAATCCTGAAATAAAAAAAATAGAAAAAAAAACTTTCGGATATAAAAGTTTTAAAGAAGTAGCATGAATTTATAAATAAAACTCGAGTCCAATTTATGAAGTTCCTTTTTTAACACTATTTGTCTCTCCAGAGAGCGAGCAATGTTAATGTAGTTTTGTTAGCTTTATACTGCAGACAATAAAAGATTGGAATTTGTTATATAGTTCTCTATCATCGTATTATTTTATTTGCGTTTCTCCTAGTTTCTATTATAAAAGAAATGCAGTCGATGTTGTCTTTACTTTCGTAAAGAATCTTATAAGATCATGGTTTATACAATGATTAGTCCCTAATTTATAAATGTAGTTTCGAGTGATTTCATTTGTGGATATTTATTTATTTCACTTAAAACCGATGTTCGTATGTGAGGAGATAAATTAAAGTAGATGAAGCGAAAAATATATTTTTAAAAGCTTTGCCTATATATGAATTTATATTGTTTTTCAATTCTTTAGAACTGTATTTATAAATCGATCTACCTACTAAAGATGAATTTAAAATAATTTAAAAAAACATCGAAAAATATAGACTTATCCCTGATCACGTTATTACAGTCACTATTTATGCCAGTAGATGGCACTTTAGTGGGTTTTTTAAAGTTCTGCGTACTAAAATTTGGAATCAACTTCCAGGCGAATTTTTCAACTGTGCGACGTGTTTCTTTCGTTTTTAAATTGAAACCATGAAACTCCTAAGAGACCGGCAGAACATTTCCAATAACCTGTAGTTGCAAATGTCTATAAACTTACCATCAGATGGATCAGCTGCTCTTTTGTAATCTAGAAATAAAAAAGTAAAAAATATACTACCTTTTATAATACATACAAATAATATATCATATCTTCTTCTTCCTATATATAGAAGCGAAGTCAATCTTACAATGTTTATATAATATTTCTTATGGCGTCCATTCGATTATTACTCACCTAGTTCAATTAGTAACCTGTTTTAGTTTGAAAATTTACGGGTTTATAAGAAAATGTGCAAAATCTTTGATTACATTTTTATTTTAAAATGTCATAAAATGATATCAACATCTTAAAGTTAACATTGATAAATATCCCCATTTCTGTTTGGGTTTTAACATTATAGTTCTTACAATGCATGAAGGCGAGCTGACTTTACTCGTGGTTGAACGTATACATGCACATTGCGATAGTGTGCAAGTTAAACGGAACAATCAGTTATAAGCGTGTCGTCCAATCATACCCGCTTTTCTCTCACGCAGATACGTGTTTACCACAACTTAAGCCGGCTCGCCTTTGTAAATTACAACTGCTATAGGTACATGAACTATATACAAATACGATTGTCATCATTTATTGTCGTTAATTACTAGAATAATAAATACGGTATTATATAGATATAATTAAAACGGTTTGTCATGTATATAATACAATTTTGGGAGGTACTTCAACTCCAAATAAAGAACCGTAAACCAATATTTTTTAATTTAAACATATGTTTCTTTATTCATTGTGTAAGGTTATACAATTTTTAGCGTATTACATATATACATTCGCAACAAATTCAAGGAATATAGCATCCATTATTCGCATTTACACATTTCCAAAATATTCCACTACAACATTATTACTTTATGGGTTTTTTATGTGACTAAATATTTGTAAAACTGAGTTTTGCTAAATAATTTATTACAGTTACAATTCTTAGAAACATTACAAAAATAGACCGTAGTCTTGGCAGTTAAAATAAAATTTAATAATAAATAAATAACTTTGTTAATAGTACTTACTGAATAGCTATAATTTCTTTAAAAATACATACTTTTTTTAACTATTGGTTAAACTGTTATCAAAATTCTCTCGGAATCGCTGTTTTATTTGTATAATACATTTCGTTTAATAGCACATACATGTTTTCAAATTACGTTAACTAGTTGATATTAAAAATTTCTACGTATATGATAGAAAGTATTTTTATACATTACTAGCAAATCTTATCAAAAGTTATATTGTCATAGTAACTACAATAAATTCATTTTGGGTTACTTACATCTTTCTACATGTTACTCGAAGCCCAAAAGGGACTTTGTATCTACTTTTAGGCTTGTATCTTAAAACAACTCCAAGTCATGAATCGACTCGTCGAGATAAAAATAGAACCAAAAGCAGATGCCTTTTTTGTTTTCACTAAGCAAAAACTTGTACATACGTCATCAACCTCAAAATTCAATAAAGCCTTGTTGCCGTAGAGAGAGAGAATTAAATAGAGAAATAATTCACGTATACCCGATGAAGACGAACTTATTCATATTGAATTAGAGTAAGTTTGTGAGCTTCTTTAAAGTTCTTAAAAAAGCCTACAAACTCACTGTAACTTAATAGGAATAAGACCGGAAGAATATTATAGCTGACTACACTTATTACATGTATTAAACTATAAATTCACTAAAACTTCAAATCTCGTTCAATTGAACGATTTCAAATATTGGAAAACTTAATCTGCCACCTTTATAAAAGCACAAACCAAAATCAGAGCAAGACACAAAACATATAACTAATGACAACGCATTTAAGTTCATCCTATCTTTGCAAAATTATAACTTCTGGTATCTGTATAGGTATAATAATACTCTCTCTACGTTGGAAGCCGCACTCAGAATGATTCCTTTCCGTTAACCTTAGAGTAAGATTTGAATTCCTGTGGTCACATAAATATAACAGTTAGTGGCTGTGTAAACGTCGAATTATGATTATTATATACAAATATCATTTTAATTCCTTTTTAGGAACAATAACGGTTCGATTTTCATGACAGAGGGTTGTTCTTGAATAAGCCTATAAACTCATAATTTTAAACGAGCCGAATTATTTAAATATACTATCCGGAAGACATAAATTTATCATTAAAATTTTTATATTCTACACTTTAAAAAAATTCAAAAACAATTTTCAATAATTTTTAAACTGCTTTAATACAAAAAACATTTTATATTATTAATTATTATTATTGTCGTTTCCCTTTATTATATACGGATACAATGATTAATAATAGTGTTTATCGAGGGTAGTACACAATATTATAGTTGCAACGAATCAATATGGTAAAATTATTTCTGAATGAGGACCCACACTATTATGGGTAACGTGCAGAAATAAAGGAACTATGGTCTAGTATAGGTTTTAATATGCATTAATCTTTACGTATAAGAAACTGGTACTTTCTAAAACTATAAGGTACTTAAAATACATTGCGTAATTTTGTATCCAATAACTGTGTTATTATATTATTTATTCTATTGATTAATATATATTAATTTGATATAAGACCTATGTCAAATTGTAAACCATAGACAGCTACTTAAAAATGATGCTTTATTTTAATTGAAAATAAACAATTATACAGGCTAACTTATTTTGTTCCTAATTAACACAATCTCTTCGAAGTACAAAATAATAAGAAACTAAATCAATATAATATTAATACATTTTTAAAATATGAAAAACATAATATTCCTTCTTTTTTATTTTACAATTTTCCACATTACTGTTGTTTATTATTGTTTTATTTGTCTTGTTGTTAAGGCAACAAATCGGCTTAATTTTTTCTTGAAAACAAATATAACTATGGTTATTCAGGCTACTCTAATTAATTATTTTTATCCTTCATAATTATTTCACTTCTACCCGCTTTATGTATCCACATTATCAACACACACTTTCTATTACCTTATTTCTCGATCTTTACCGTAAATTCCGCTATACTTATCAAACTGCGAGCGACTCTCGCCCCTTGATCAGCCTCTCATAGCCTTTTGAAAAACAAGATGAAAAACGCGTGTGTCAGCTCTGATGCACGACTGCAGTTTACTCCTTAACTACCATTGTCTTTGAATACGCATTGATAGATGTTATTTTAAATCTTATCACCTTGCATTAAAGTTCAAAATTGTATAATAAAAAAACGTAACACTTTTGAGTTAACGCTTCTATTATTTTACTGGTCATATTATTTTCATAGCGGGGAACTTTATTCCCAAAAATGTTACTTAAAAAGCTGTCAGGTGTAATTACTCCAATCCAGTACAATAAGGAAGTCAGTCTTGTTCTTTCTATATGCCCGTTTCTTAGCTATCATACCAATGTATTCAAGAAAAGTGCTTGGCTATAATATACTGTTTATAGTCATACCTTTCCATTAATTAAATTTTGATCGTTCGACATAGACTGCTTAGTTTAAACTAGTCAACAATCTTTATTTACAAAAACATAGGTACATGAACAGGTATTGCATAAAGTTTCAGTGTTTCATCATATATACATGACGTGAATATGGTTACAATAAATAAATATATAAAAAAAAATTAATGACTTGACCTGTCTGACTGGTAATATGTCGCGATCGCTGTCACCGAAATCGATTGAGACAGTGTTATAATTATTGGAACAAGGACTCCGGGATAAAAATGGTTCGAAAATCATGAGTATGCAGTTGTGTAAATAAATTGTATAAATATTATTATCTAATAAAATTACATCACACGAAGAAACTTATAAGTTATACTGTGGAACAAGTAACAAAGTTCATATTGTGATCATCATTTTTACAATGCGTTTTATTCCAAACTAGTTTTGTGGGATGATTGTATGCATATGTAATATATTAAATTTCATATTTCATTATTATGGTCCTAACTGTAAATATATTTAATGTTTTTTTTTTTTCATTCCAGAAAATACAAATCTGATGTCATTGTTGTAATTTAATTATTTTCGGGCTATTTTGACAAATATTTATATAAAATCGCAATTCAAATAAAATCACTAGAAATTATTTTATTTATCTACAAATGCCGATAACGACTGATATGGCAACACGATATTTGAATTTCCATATATCATTCATTCATATTTTGAGAAAAAAACATTTCGTTTCAATATTTAGACTATATACTTGTCTAGATAATGTAATATACAAAGAAGCAATATGCAGAAAAACTGCCTTACTTTGGCAAGCAATACACGTGGTCTAAGTAACAATTAAGTATTTGAGTTTATTAAAAAATATATAATATTTTTTTTGACTGTTTACTGCTTAATATGAAATCTAGACAATTATATTATCTAACATTCATGTCTTACTTTATAAGGGTACTTTATTGTCTTGATTTACATCGTAAGGCTAGGCTATCCTCAACTGTCATATTATGTTACATAACAATATTAACATCGAGTCTAAAACGTTATACAACAACCTCATAATACGTACCTTACACTTATAAAATTCAACAGCCATTTTTGTATCACTACTTAATCTACTATATTTAAAAAATAATTCAGAAATCTATATATATGTATAATATATGTTTATACGAATTTCATCAATAATGCTGTAATAGTGAATATGAAAATGTTAATGGAGGATAATTTTCCGTTATTGTACGCGATGTACTGACGCGGTGAGCCGGTTGGTCGTACTTTTTGCTTTTCACTACGTTGTGCGTATTCGTTGTGCGAGTTATTTGTAGGTATGTGAGCGATGTTATAGAAATTCATCGCGTTATTGAGCTCCGCCTGACGCAGGTCGGAGTCGAGTGCGTTCTGGTTGCCACGCTCCTGCTGTTTCTTGAGATGCCGTTTCGGCGGTCGTGTTGTTGCTACCGTTGTTGTTGGCGGTTCTGTTGTGGTCGTCGTTGTGGTTGTTGTTGTTGTCGTCGTCGTTGTCCGCTGCGGCGTCTCTGTTGAATTTGGGAAGGAACAAATTAATTTATAAACTTCTCTCGCTGTTAGGGCAATCAAGGACACGAATCGACTGAGTGCTCAGACAATCCTAAATTAATGCTTCTGTAAAATAGACGAACGTCCTCTGTTTCTTCATTAGACTATGAAACCTTAAAAAGGATACAAATCAAAAAAATACATCTCAAAAACCATTATTTTGGAATTTTTGATCGTTTAGTACAAAAGTTGTAGTTCTCCATTACCTTAATAAAAAATCACTACGAGATTCCGTTATGAGTTTTGAAAATCTATTGAAAGTTACCCCATATGCCCATATACATTGAATATCTTTCATCTCTCAGACACGCTTAATTTTTTGCAATGTAAATAAACCAATGTATAACGACATATTATACACTATTCTATCACCCACATAGATCTGGTAACAGTAGTAGTATCAAACACACTAAAATCCAGACCAAAATAATAGGGATACGGACACATGTTACAATCAATTCTAATATTTTTTTATAGAAAGAACAAGCGTTAAAATAACATAAGTTTCAACATATCATGATAGAAATCATTTTAAATACTTTTCAGACAATAATTGCGATGCTCTTTATTACTCCTTTTACTTACATCGTATACTGATTCGGTAGTGAGAATAATGCCAACATACCTGTGTTCTTATCAAATTTTTTGTCCATCCAAAGGTTGTCTGGAAGAAATCGCTAATAGCGATAAGAGCGCCTATTGTATTGTAAAATTTTATTTCTGTTAACTGTATCTTTAAAACACAATAAAGCATATTCATTCATTCATTCATTCATTCACTTATGACGTCAGTTTTTTAAAAAGTATTTTTGGTTACATGATTTCAGCCCACAGGCACACAGGAAAACGGTTATCATCGCCTATGGACATTTGTAACATTAAAGGTGTGTGTTGGGACTCTCTAAAGGGCGACTGGAACCTGGCCACTAATACCAGAATACAAATCAAGGTTGTTATCATACCCTATACCAGGGGTGGTAGCGATCCAGACGGGCAAATACCCTACCACCTGGCTGTGGATTGTTTTGTCGCCTCTTAAGACAAGCTGCCCGGCTGCAGGAAATTGTATTGCTTTTCCGTTCCTGCACGAATTTATTCTTGATTTTAGTTTATTAGACAGTCCGCTTCCCTATTATTTGGAAATTTATTTCTTAAATATTTCATAGAACTCATTACCTAAGTCTCTTATTATATTATAAAACAAGTTTACCAAGTCCGTTATAAATACATTAACAAAGTGAAAAGTCATTAAGTAGTAGGGTACTTGCCTTTCAGAATTATGAGGCCATCAGCCCTCCCGTGTCCGTTGACAGCTGAACAGCTGTACTCCCCAAAATCGATCTTCTCAAGACGGCTGACAGTCAAATTCATGCGTACGGAGTATTCGTTAAGAACTTCCTCTGATATGATGTATTTGGAATTGTTGAGTAACTTTCCAACTAGAACAAATAAATGAAATATAAAATTGCTATATATAAATGAACCTTTACAAAACGTCATGTATGTCAATCTGTCAATTATATTTCACACTCAGACGAACCGATATAAGTATACACGGAGCTTATGTGGACAAAAGTGTCAAATGAAGTGAAGCCATTTTAAACAACTTGTGTGCATAAACTTATGTAGTACGTGGTTTGCGTCCATGTGGTCAATAATAATGTATCCACTGGAAATTATTCCGCCTTTATCCGTACTAATTCGATTATTTGTAAGGAACACACTGCGGCCCGCAACGCACAGTGGCCGCGGACAGGAAGCACTGGGCGCAACTGGGGGAGGTCTTTACCCGGACGGGAGATCCAAAAATAAAATAAATAATTTAATTCATTAAATAATAAATTGAAGAATAGAAAAAAATACGGACATGTTAAAATATTAATATATGACATGTTCGTTAATGGATCAAATAAAAAGGCTTTTTATTTTATTTTATTTAACGCACTGCAGCGCCATCGGCCTGCTATTCCAAAATCGGTTTCCTTTAGCCGGCTTCACTCTGATAGTATGGGACTCGATGTACCTTTTTTGGTCTGATATTTCACAATAATTTTTCCCAGAAAATACTGAATCGGTATAGATAACATTTCGTACTAAGGTTTATTATATATACTACTGTGGAGCGGTATTATGAAAATACTACAAAATTAAGGGTACATAAGTGCTATACAGGTAGTTGAGAAATAATTTTTACAGTGTGTGCGCTTGCATACCATTAGACAAGTTCTCTTTTATATCTTAAAAAACTATCTTATTTAAGACAAGAAGATATAATCTCTTCCAAAGTGTGTATAAAGGGTCTAAACTCTTGAAATATGGGGTGGAATATTTAAAAAAAATCTATGATAGAACTTCAAAAAAGACGAGGCGAAAATAACAACAAACTAAGGACGCCCATAAAGTTTGGATAATATTATTAATAGTGGTTTGAATAATAAATGTAAGTAATAATAGTTACCAGTTTGTGATTTTCCGCGCTGCCATGTATTTAATGACTTGGGTGACGCTTCAACATAGCACGTAAGGGTGACTTGCATGTCTTGTGAACGCATCACCACTGGACTGCCCACTCGAATGACTGGCTCGACTGATTTAAAGGAAGCATAACATTCATGTCAATTGCTAATAGCCGAAAACAGGCAAAGAATCAGAGAATAAAAAAATCTTTATTTAATAGACATTATAACAAGTCAAAGATACAAAATTGTACGAAGATAGGGTAAGTTGTGTAGTCAGTTGGTTTCCAAAACCGCGAATTAGGATCAAACCTGTGTTACAGTTATTATTAATAGCGATTGGACTGCAAGGAGGTACTTGTATTTTAAACGCCACGTTGTTTCATAAAAAGAAAATTCTAAATATACATTGGCATAAAAGAGGATGCTCGTCATTCCTTCTTTGATTATAATACGGGGATTATTAAGTTAAATTAATTATAGGTTATTTATTTATTTAATTTATTTATTTATTATGAACCATCAACAGGAGATATAACATATACATCCGTCTTAAATCTAAACAATGCTCATGCTAAATATACTCCATATTACAGGTGATCACATAATGCCTTATGTCATATTTTTGTGAATCTCGCACAATAATTAGCTACCCTAGAGTGCTACTACGACGTATGTATTGGACCGACGCCGAAGATAAAATGATTGTTTGTTTTTTTTTTGGAGCTGGACCCAGCTGAATAGCCGCAGATGGCTGTTTCAGCGATACCGGACTTTGGGGGCTTCCCGACTCCGTGGGAGCGGAGGCGTTCAGCCCGGAAGCAGCGCGCTCGAGGAGGCCTCCTGTGAGGTTCGACCTCGGCTCGACCGCTGCGGGGGATTGACTGTATATTGAGAATTAGCTGTAAAAGGCTGAATGAGCTAAGCCAACAGGCTGAAGTGATTATTTGGGGACTAATTATCGACTCCGCCGGCGTAGCCGATCCTAGTCTATCATTACTACCGCTTCGCAACGTGTTATAGCTGGAGGAGAAGAAGTGGCGGAAGAAACTCTCCAGAAACACGCCTAAGCTAATCTTGTATGGCTAATGATTGTTTGTCGCCACGTCCGCTCGCTTTTATATCCGAGCGATGACGAAACAAGCCGAATAGTAATCACAACCACCCCGCAAATATTATCAATCATCTAATCTTTTTTTAATTATATTATTCTCTTGCTCCCTCCGATCAGTGGCAAAACTTTAGTACAGTTGATGTGAGGAGATTCGACTGTAGAGATTGATCCTTGCATTAAGAGACCTCTCTTAAGAAGTACACTAGCTAAATCCGGCATTGGAGCTCGCAAGCATAGGAACGTTTCAACCATTTCTCAGTCTGGCTAATGTCAGTGACAACTAGTTGTTATGTGTGTGTGAGTTTTATCTTTTTTTATTGCGAAGCTGGCAAAAGGCAGACGGGCCCACGAACTGAAAAGTCGTTATCATCGCGTAGTAATGTTTACAACACTAGGTGCAACGTCAACGCGTTGCCAGCCTTCAGGAAGGGATAGAGGTAATAGGATAGAATAAATAGGAAGAGATAGGTTAGTTCGTTTATCTTTATAACAGATAGATACGGTGTCCATTGCTTTCTTAATTATTTGAATTTGTAAGTACCTACTCGTGCGTTAAGTGTCATACGGAATACTCTATTTTGGAAAAGCTGTAGTATCCCCAGATGTAGATTGCTAATTGTACCAGTACCAGTGCAATTATCTAACACTACTATAGTCACGCGATTTTATAACGAAAAAAATAAAAGTCCAAACAATGCGCAGAAACGTGGCTCAGCGGCTGTGACACTCGAATCTTAATCACATGACATGGATTTGTATCGTAGAGCCCATATTACACGGTTCATTTATATCTTTCATTTTCGACGAATCAACCAAAGTGATCCTTATAAACATAAACTGAAGTCATTCAATGTCTGAATACCATCGTGTTCCTTTCTATGCCTTTCAATCACATTGATTCAATATGGTTGGCAGTCCAATATCAGCATGACAGAGAGCATGTATCTCTCACCCAATATTTCTAACCTGCTTAAGAGTATTGTTATCATTATCACAGATCAAAGAAGAAATCATCATGAGGTTCACACATCAATATTGATAATGTATGAAACCCGCCAATCTGCCTTAAACAAGCATGATGGGTATTGCGGCCGTTCGTGTAGAATAGGAAGGCCTCAGCCCAAAACTGGGTCAGTGAAACGTTTACGGGCTGGATTTTTTTAATTTAATTTAGCCTTAGCCGGCCATCCTCACAGTAGCGCAAAAGTTCTGGGTTCGATTCCTGACATGATAAATTTCGTACGAACTTTCCGCTCTTTACTATGGTCTGAGTGTCTGGAATCGGCCCCAGAGTGATCCATTGTATATATTATACTCTATAACACAAGCACAACTTGCTTAGCTTGGGGATGTACAATGTGTGTGTTTGTCTGCCGATTATTATATTATATTCAATGTCAGTAATGAGACTTTCATCAGAACACTAAACTAAATTTGTATTATAGATATAATTCAAACTGCACTGTAAGTGTTACTTAAAACCTTTATTTTACTTAAACTTCGTTCAAAGTGTTTTTTAAACAGTTAACATAAATCCAAAGCAAAGTCCTCTTAACCAAACTTTAGCAAATTCGCAATAAAACGTAATTGGAAAAGGACGACATAAACTAATTGATACTTAAGAAAAATTTAAAACTTTAGTATTTTGCTTATTAAAAAAATTGCTTTTATATTATCAGTAGTTAAATGTCACTGTCGCAGACAACTGACAGCTAATGCAAAGTGGTTCTCTATGGACAATTGCAGCTCAAATATGCTACCAATGACCTGCTAGCCTCAAATAGGCTTCTGTAGTCCGACCACTGATGCTGAAACACAACTCAAGAATGTTATGGTGACATGCTTTAGACCAGGGGTGGCAGCCATCCAAACGGTCAAATGTCCTACCACCTGGATGTGAGTTGTTTAATAAAACTACGTTTTAACGATTTTAAGCACGGTAATTTATTTGATTTTTATCATTCTGGCGGTCAGCCACTTTTCAGTAGCCGTGATCACAGAAGACAGAGTTGTCAAGTTTTAATGAGTATTGTATAAGTTTTATTTAGCCTGCCGCCAACTTGTTCACTCTAATTATTTTCTTTTGATTTTGTTTATGGTTATTATTTACTCTAGTGGGAGCCTAATCGAATTTATTTAAATTTTAAATTACCGCGCTGTAAACCGTTAAAACGTAGTTTTATGTATACTAGTCGCAAAAACTTAACAAAATATTATGTGAGTTGTTTGTATTTGTTGCCTCTTACGACAAGCCGTCCGGCCATAGGAATTTTTGCTCTTTCTCTATTCCTGCACGGATAACAGTTTTCACCCAGCCCCTTCCGGCGACTCTGTGTAAGTCATCAGTACCCCGGGCCGGAGATCATCTTACACTATTTATCAAGACGCAGTCTTCACTCTAAGACTTGTCTATTTCATCGGCCATCGTTCCTGCGAGGGCTGGTTGTTTTACAGATATCCTCATTCCGTAGTCCGCTAAGTGACTTTAAAATGAACCAGCTCCACTATCAGTGTCCATTAACTCGGTACTGTGCGTCATAACAGGTATAACGCACTACTGGAAGACTGCCTCTGAGTATAGCGGAACGGTCGACTAAAAGACATGGCGAATCTTACCGAACGCATGCAAGAAAGAAAGAAAGATTTTTTTTGAAACAATACTTACAAAGCACAGAGACCTCGTACCGTCGGCTCTTGGTAGGTGGTATTCCATTTGCTGCGATACAGAGATATGTTCCCATGTCAGAACGCCGTAGGTTCCTCAAAGACAATGTTGATCCGACGTAGCTATCCACCACTGCACAGAAATGATTTAGTAAAATGATATAAATGTAATTCAAAAGTACATAATAGTACGTTTATACAAGTATCTTTGATCGATCCGACCATCGCTGCTAAGCAAGATTTCATATCTTAGAGATAGTGTAAAGAATGGACTAAATTGATCTTACATTTACGATTTTGCAAATGACCAAGTTTTATACTCATTATAAGAAACATTGTGTGGACGCAGTTTTATAGACTCGACGTATCCTGTTATACATAACGTCGTCGGCACGATGTTAGTACAGGACGTTGTAACTGTCGCGATGAGGACGCACGGTGTTTCGCGGCCGCTTACCTCTCCTCCCGTGGGGCGCGTTACAAACCGCCTCACGTCTAAAAAGTTTGAAGATGCCGGGGGATAAAACGTAGCCCCCCGCAACGGATGAGATGAGCCACTATCTGCCAGGTCTACCGGAGAGGTTAGACCGTGCACCTGTAGCCCTGGAATAAGGCGAATGACGGTACACCCAAGGGTTTTAGTGGGTATCCCTAACTGTGGTATAGCAATAGCACTTCTAGTTTTGGCTAGAGGTGCTAGTGCCACCCTGATCTGGCGGATCCCACACACGGGCCGCGACTTTTCTCTCTTGGGCGGCCTATGGTCCTCAATCGGGTTTGCCCTGTAACTACACATTTGGAAACTGAAACCTGGTCACTAATGCCGGAACACAACTCAAGGTTCTTATGGCGACATACTTTAGACTAGGGGTGGTAGCCATCCAGTCGGGCAACTGCCCTACCACCTGGCTGTGGGTTGTTAAGTCGCCTCTTAGGACAGGCCGCCCGGCCGCAGGAAATTGTATTCTTTCTCCGTTCCTGCACGGATAATACTTGCTGTATAATACCAAAATAAATATAATTAAAAAGTGTTTCTTAAAATACCACACAACAATACTTGGCGCAGCTCGAGATTCGAACAGATTTATAAAAGTACCACGTCACGCCACCGTTGGCGTCGATAATATGTGGGCAATAGAATATAAAATGCCAAAAAGTTTAACCCTGGACAATATACAAGATTGTTATCCTCAATGGTTGAGGTTTAAACAAAGCTTAAAGATTTTTACGATGGCGGCCGGCTTTGAGAAGTTTACGGAATTAAAAAAAGCGGCGATTTTTTTAAATTGTATTGGTAGTCAAGCACAAGAAATCTATTTTAACATCCTGAAAACTGATGACAAGGCAAAGTTAGAAGACGCAGTAGCAAGTTTCGACAATTATTTGAAGCCGAAACAAAGTGAGGTTATAAACAGTTATAATTTTAACAAACGATATCAAGAAGAAGGTGAAGCGTTTGATATTTTCTACGCAACTCTCATAAAACTGGCTGAAAACTGCAATTATGGAGAACAAAAATAACGTATGATTCGGGACAGAATCATTATAGGTGTCAAGGAGAAGCGGATCCAACAGAAGCTTCTGGAAATGAAAGACCTGACATTGAACACTGCCGTGGACATCTGCAGGTCTGTAGAGCTGTTCAGGGAACACATCATGGCGCTAAGTAGTCCGGAGGTCCTAGCAGTACAAGCCGAAGGGTCATCGCAGCGACGCAATACTTTTAATGATAAAGCTAAGTATACACGTAATACAAATAGGCTAAAAGATTATAATAAAATGAACAGTAATATTAAAATGTTAAATTTTGATAATAACTACTATAGGTGTAAAAAAATGCAACACTGACCATGGTCCAAAGCAATGTCTAGCCTTTAAAAACGTTGTAATAATTGTAATAAAACGAATCAGTTTAATATTGGATGCAAATTTAACAAATATAATAAGAAAATATATAACCTTGAGGAAGGTAAGCAGTCAAACAATGTAAATGACTTATGACTAGTTTGTACTATAGACTTAAGAAATAATGAATGGACGGAAACGTTTAGAGTTGAAAATAAACAAGTGTGTTTTAAATGTGACACTGGGCTAATGTAATCAGTCTCAATGATTTAATTAAAATAGTCTGTGATGATAAGAACATAATTTTTTCTGAGACTAAAACTATAATAGAAGTCTTCGGAGGTGGCAAGATAAGACCACTAGGCAAAATATCATTGAAAGTCTATAATAAGACTTATAAAAATGATGAAACAGAATCTTTAAAAATTTAATTCCTAATAATAAAAGAACAGGTGAGACCAATATTGGGTCTGAGTACATTAATTAAATTGAACTTAATTAAAAACAGTAATATTAATATGCTTAAAAATGAAAAGGGTTTTAATATTAAAAATAACAAGGGGTTTAATAATAATACTATTAATAAGCAAATGTTTATTAATAAGTACATTAAACTTTTTCAGGGTGTTGGAGAGTTTAAGAGTTCACTGCAGCTACGCATTCAACCTGGTGTGAAACCTGTAGTAAGACCGCCCCGGAGAGTGCCTAGCGCACTTATGAAGAGTCTCTCAGACAAGTTAGAAGCTCTGGTGAAGCACAAAGTCATAGCGAGAGTCGAAAACCCGAAAAATTTTGTAAGCAATTAAGTAATAATAGAAAAAAAAGATAGTTCTTTACGAATATGCCTAGATCCTAAAGATCTTAATAAAGTTCTAATTAGAGAGCATCATTTAATACCTACTATAGATGAAATAGTGTCTAAGTTATGTAATAAACAGTGTTTTTCAGTGTTAGATTTATCCGATGGTTTTTATAATATTAAATTAACCAAAGAGTCAAGACCTTTGTACATTCAACAGCCCATTTGGTTGTTATAAATTCTTAAGAATGCCGTTTGGCTTATCAGTAGCTCCAGAAAATTTTCAAAGGTATAGTGAAACTGCTTTTGGGGATATATTTGGTGTTATTATATATTGTGATGATTTACTAATATGAGGTCAAAATGAACAGGAAAATGATGAAATTTTAAATAAAGTGTTTTAACGAGCACTAGAACACAATGTAAGGTTCAATCGAAATAAATTTCAATACAAATTAAACGAAGTAAGATATTTTGGACATATTTTTTCAGAAAATGGTATGCAAATTGTTCGTGATCGGATAAATGCTATATTAAATATTAAAAGCGCTACAAATAAAAAAGAATTGCAATTTTTTTTGAGGTATGATAAGTTATTTAAGAAAATTTATATCTAATATATTTATATATTCTGATTCTGGCTGATATTTCAACACAATTAAATTTACTACTAAAAAAAGATGTTGAATGGATATGGACTGAAGTTCATGAAAATGTTTTCAAAAATCTTAAGAGAAAATTAACTGAAGCTCCTATTTTACAAAATTTTAATAGTAATTTGCCTATTGTGGTGCAATGTGATACATCCAAGGATGGCATTGGATGTTGTTTACTACAAAATAATAAACCAGTTTGTTTTGCATCTCGTAGTTTAACACAGTCTGAGCGAAATTTTTCTCAAATAGAAAAAGAGTTGTTAAGCGTTGTGTGGGCAACCAAAAAATTTCATTATTTTATTTGTGGACATAAAATAACAATTATTAATTATCATAAACCTTTAGAATGCTTATTGAAAAAACATTTACATGAGATATCGCCCAGATTACAAAGTATGAAATTAAATTTATTAAAATACAACTTAGAATTTAAATATATACAAGGTAGATTTATGTATATCGCAGACTTATTGTCTCGTTCATACCAAGAATATCATGATGTAGATGACTCTTATATGTATGAAGATATATATTGTATAGGTCTTACACAGAACTTGGAATACACAGAAGAACCAAAAAATAATTCAGGAAAGTAAGAATGATAGTGAATTGATGGAACTCATTGAATGTACTAAAAATGGATGGCCTGCTAATAAAAATATTCCAGACTATCTACAAAGTAATCATAAGATAAGAAATGAGATATCTTATGGTGGTAATTTAGTATTTTTTAAAGATATTGTACCTAGGAGCTTAAGAATGTCTATGATAAAAGTCCTTCATGAGGGACATATAGGCATCACTAAGATGAAGCAATTAGCTCGCAAACTATATTATTGGCCTCATATAGATAGCCATATTGAAGAATTTGTTAAAAAATATTTTCCATGTCAAACTTATCAAAATAATAATATTAAAGAACCTTTAATGTCACATAAAGTACCAAGTTTACTAATTTTAAAATTAGGTATTGATATAATGGAGTTTAAAAAGAAAAACTATCTAATAATATATGATTATTACTCAAAACGGTTAGATATTAAATATATAAAAAATAAAAAACCTAGTTCAATTAATAATAGTTTATTAGATATTTTTGTAACAACAAGACAAAATATGTGGTTTAAAAAAAATGTACATAATAATATTTGGGAATAAGATAAAATAATAAAACATAATGGTTACAAATCATATGATCTTGAAGACACAAGTAATGTAGTTTACACTAGAACTTCTTTTCATATTAGACCATCTTAGCACTAGGTGGTTCACCAGAGGAAGGTTCACAAAGTTGAATGTGTAACTGAAAATAAAAAGTAAAAATTGTGTAACTATAATAAGAAGAAAATCTGTAATTGTATATAAGAATATGTTTTGTTTTGTACCTCCTAAGATGATAAAAGTGTATTTTTTTAAAAGGGGATACATACATACATAACTTCACGCCAGTTCCCTTGCGGGGTAGGTACGAACAACAGAGCACCATTTAGGCTTACCCCTAAAAGGGGATGAGGAATATAAATACATTTTAAAAGGGGATGATGTAGTGATATATAATCTGTATAATAAAACGTCACTGTCAATAGTGGTTGACAGCAGTGACAGGTGAATTACCACCGACCTCCTCGCCCCCTCTTACTGATAGAACACGGAGACATTAACATCAAATAAGACTAAAATTAATGTTTAAAATGATAAGTATTTGCTGTATAATCGTAAAATAAATATAATATTAATATAATTAAAAAGGGTTTCTTAAAATACCACACAACAATACTGTTTCTGTTCCAAGTTCTTCAGAAAACCATTTTTTTAAACTCATTCTGACCTACAAATCCAACAAGTCTACTTCCTACTATATGTACACTGCTTCGTAAAATATTATCGCTGTTTTAAGGAGATATGAGAAAATAAATAAAAAATGATTAGTTAACCAAACAATTACTTCTTTAGTGAAATCAAGCGTTAAATCATATGTAAATCTGACGAAACGTCATCACGTACTGTTATAAGGGAAATAAATTTACCCTTTTTAAAAAAAAGGAATATTTTAATTAAACACTATAAGTAATTATTTTTAGAGAAGCAACCGCTCACAATAGAAATTAACGACAGACTGAGCTAAACGCATTGAGAACAGGGTATATGATAAGTAAGGCTGCTGAGGTATCTCGGCAGTCTTGCAGGTTAGCATTAACCCTTGCAGTACATGGGTATAACACCTCCCCCTTTAAGAAGAGACTTTGGGGATGTTTCAAAGTCTCTGTGATTAAACTTTTACTCTAGTCGGAGCCTTAGGGGTGACTATTTCTATATCAGAATCTTTATCGGAAGAATCTTTTGAATCCGAATTCTGCGGAGAAAGTAATTTTAATTTAAATCTGGATGGTTGTGGTCGGTTGCCTCTAGGTTTACAAATTTTATAATATAAGACATAACTAAAATAACAAAGCATACAAATGAAAAGTAAAATCGTTAGGATAGAATAGTGTGTCCCATATCTTACAATGTGCGGGTTTTCTTTTATGGAATTTAGATCACTTAACATGTTTTCCAAAAGCATTTTGCTTTTCTTATTAAAATCGTCCAAATCTACATCATGTAACTTGACAGGAGACACATTATCTATTTCATTTAGTTTTACATGGTCGCAACAAGTATCATCAATAAGGTTAAATTCTGGAAAGCTATTGACAGGTGAAGTTATATTTAAGATATTAGAATTGGGTATAAGTGTTGTACTTTTACAATAACCAACACAATTTTCGGGGATATTAATGATACCTGTTCCAATTATTACAGTTTCGTACAATTTGGAATTGGAACAATCAATCGAAAGTTTGGTCGATTCTGATTGTATATAAATCCATTTATTGTTAGAGATTGATTTCCAAATATCTATTTTCCCGAACACTGTTTTCGTTTCACACTGCGGTGGTTTTTCACTAATTACCTTTGCTAGTAATTCACTCTCACAGCACTGTTTCGCGTCCGTGGAATAGACCGTTTCTACATTACAAATGAAGTTACCCGGACTTACATTCTTGCAGTTTCCGAGGTCATTAAAGATACAATACTGTGCCTTGTCTTTGGTCATTGCTATATATTTATTAGTTGGAAGTATCAAACTAAATGAGTTTGGTTGTTCAGGGTTATGCGGAGTAGGCAGAGCGATGTTGTGGAATAGCATGTATTCCTTGGTGCTTACTAACGGTACTTGCACAACAAACATGATTTTATTATTTAAATAATAACATACTAGTTTTGAAATACTTAGAATAAGGTGCATATTACTTAAATCTAAAACTACGGGCAACTCGAGGTCACCGGGCAAATGACGATGGTTATTAGCAAGCTCTCTGTATAATTGGTTTGGGGTTATAATGGCAGGATGCAGGATATTCTGACTACTAAATAATATTGCGTTGGTAATGTCTTCTAATTGAAATGATAACGTAAGTATCGATGCTTCTAAGGTGGTTAGGATTTCATTAACTTTTACTAATATTTGTAATCCATTTGTTAATTCGGTGATGTTTTTAACACTGACAGAGAGGTTGTTAATAGCGTTACTGAGATAAATTTCATTATCTTTTATTTTTTGTAAAGTTTCATTATAACGTTCTATTACAGATGTGGTAACCAGTATATTTTCCTTCATGAGCGAAATCAACTGTTTTTCGTTATTTTGTAATGCTGTTATCGCTTCATCGTATTTGAGAGCATCGTTTTCGTCTAAGGTGCCGAAAACTTGTTTCAGAATTGTACCTATCCCTCCTATCCAGGCACTGCGTTTTATGCGGTTATCTATTAAGTGTGAGATGGAGGAAAATTCTTTATTCATATCTTGATAACGTGCTTTTAGAGGTTGTAACATATTACGGCATTCTGTGTCGACTTCCATGATTCTGGTTTGATTACACAATTTTCCTGTGATCTCAAAAGCATTTTCAATGTTCTGTATATGCGAGGTAAAGTGTGAAATATCTACCGGTATTAGGATATTTAACTGAACATTTTTAATTTTAAGTTTTCCTAAGTAATCATAGTAGAGGCCTGGACTTGAAGTAATTGATTGGATGTAGTCTTGATCGGATTGGACCCGAGTTGCGCTGCAAATAATAATTAATGTAAGTCTAACTAACGTAAGTATTCTATTTTGTAATATCTAACCTAACTATTATAATATAATATAATTCTATTACTAACCTATATCTATATCTGTGTAAGTTATATATATTATTTTTCTGGTCTAGATTTTCTATTTCTAATTAAGAGTTTCTGTTTTTATTTTAATAATTAGTAGGTTTTGTTCACAGGTTTCCAACTTCAGCTGGTTTCACCTGGTCATAATGGTGAGTAACATGACGCCGGTTAATAAGCAAGGTAAGAGTATTATTACCGTTTATTTTAATCACCTTGTAAGGTCCTTTCCAAATAGGCGATAATGCTTTACGTAATCTAAGGTGGTTTTTCAGGTACACATAATCGCCGATTTTATATTTGACTGAGCGAGTATGTGTGTCGTAATATGTTTTGGATGATTCTTTGGATTTTCTTATAAAATCTAGAGCTTTTTCACGGGAATATTTTAATCTATTTTGGAGCATACGGACGTAGTCAGGGTATGTCGCTCCTGGAGACTCGTTGTAGATGGAATTTGGAATGAATGGTTTATTTCCAAACATCAACTCGTAAGGAGTAAAATGGGTTGTGGAATGGACAGAGGTATTATAAGCAAGCATGGCTGTATATACATAACGAGGCCAATTTGTTTGTTCCTCGTTAATATAGGATTTTAAATATTCCTTCAGGGTTGAGTGACTCCTCTCGAGAGCGCCTTGGGTTTGTGGATGGTATGGAGAGGACCAAAGGTTCTTGATTTTTAAGAATTCGCATGTTTTCTTAAAAAGGTCTGACGTAAAGTTGGGGCCCTGGTCTGTAAGGATCATTTTGGGGATACCAAAGATTGATATATAATGGAGCAAGCATTCGCTTGTTTCTTCGGCAGTAGTACTGCGGATTGGGTATGCGGAAGAGAATTTGGTGAGATCATCTTGGATTGTCAATATATATTTTAGTTTTGCAGGTCCAGCTTCAGGGAGTGGACCTACAATATCGAGGGATATTCTTTGAGAGGGTTCTGTTGAAGTACTGGTAATTTGCATTGGAGCGCGATTTATTTTCCTAAGGGCTTTGTTCTCTTGGCAAGATTTACATTGTTTCACATATGATTCTATATCACTACGCATCCCTTTCCAGTAGTATGTTTGTTTTATTCTATTATACATTCTGACAGACCCCAAATGGCCTGCTATAGGAATATCGTGGTTATCGACAAGGATCTTCTTAATTTCCGTAGGGGCTGGATATATAATATTATTATGATATATTTTGATTTTAATACGTGTGTCATGGAAAAGGTATGTTAATATATTATAGATTTTCACAAAGGAGTGCTTTTCAAACGGATTTTTCAGGTCGGATATACTTATTTCATTTATATCTTCAAAGACTATCAATTCGTTTCGAATTGTTTTCAGCGTTTGGAAGATTTCAGGATACGATGATTCGTCGAAATGATGTACTTTCATGAAAAGTAAGTAATAGATTTTATTATTGTATTCAATCCTTCGGAAAGAGAAAAGTTCTTTTTCGGCGTTATAAACGTTGGAGAGCGTTTCGGGATCACTTAGAATCTCTTGGATATAGGGATTAGATTCATCTAAGTCCATAGATGTAGGGACCAGTGTAATTTTTGTGGAAGACTTCATTAGACTCTCGTTATGTTCTTCGATATTTGTATTAAAGGAATTGTTTTTATCTGCCATAGCTTTCAGGAAAGTGGGGTAGTCGTCAACAGGTAAGTCAGGGCATGAACTGGTAGATGGAATTGGATCGATATCTGTATGAACATCGGGAATTGACTGTGAGCTCGGCACGCATTCAGGTAAGTTAGGTCTATCGACATTGGATGCAGTATTGGGAGAGATTGGTAATTCTGATGTATGTTCAGGTAAGTCAATTCTATTAGCGTCAAGTTGGTCATTGGGAAGTAATGGAGGTTCTAATACTTGTTCAGGTAAGTCAACAACTTCGTTTCCAGGTTCACCTCTGTAGTTTTCAATAATATCCGAAAGTGACATAAGGTCATCGTTTTGGTCGAGGGTATGTGGCGAGGTAGTAATGATTTCGTCGGGGTTAAAAGACGGTGGTGATATCAATAAGTCCATTAGATCTCCATCTACTGCAAGGTTGGAATCTGGGTTTCCGGGTTGGATTGGATTAACGGGAAAGCGAGACAAGGCATCCGCGTTAGAATTTATTTTTCCTTTCTTGTACTGAATTTCGTATTCGAATTCTTCAAGTTTCAGTCGCCAGCGGACGAGTCGTGACCCGGGGTCTTTGCAACTAAATAGCCATTGGAGTGGTTTGTGGTCGGTAAGTATTTTAAATCGGTGACCATAAAGGTAAGGTCTGAATATTTTAGTACCAAAAATTATGGCAAGGCATTCTTTTTCAGTAACTGTGTAATTGCTCTCAGCTTTGTTAAGAGTACGCGACGCATAGGCTATTGGGCGGTCTTGCCCTACTGCGCCTTGGGATAATATAGCTGATATAGCATGATTGGATGCGTCACAGGTTAGGATGAATGGTTGTGTAAAATCTGGATAGGCTAATATTGGGGCTGTGACAAGTTTGTTTTTTAAGGATTCAAATGCGAGCTGTTGCTCATTTTGCCATATGAATAGGACGTCTTTCTTTAACAAGGAAGTCAGTGGTTTAGCCAATTTGGCGAAATCGGGTATAAATCTTCTATAATAAGACACTAAGCCGAGGAAGGATTTGATGTCCTTCGGTGACTGAGGAATCGGGTAGTTTGTTACAGCTTTAATTTTATCAGGGTTTGGTTTAACGCCGTCTTCACCGATAATATGTCCTAGATATGCTACTTCCTTTCGTAGGAACTCGCACTTTTCTGGTTGTAGTTTTAAATTAAAACTACGAAGTCTATTGAATACAGCTTTTAGATTGTTAATGTGTGAATTTAAGTCGGCAGAATATATCACGATGTCATCTAGATATACGAAACAACGTGTTCCTTGGAGACCGGAAAGGCAGGTATTCATCAATTTCTGAAAAGTGGACGGGGCATTTTTAAGCCCAAATGGCATTCTGTTGAATTGGTAGTGGCCCTGGGGCACAGAGAAGGCTGTTTTAGGAGCATCTTCGGGAGAAATAAGGATTTGATGGAAGCCTGAGGTAAGATCTAGTGTCGAGAAATATTTACTATTTCCTAATTGGTCAAGGATCTCGGATATCTGCGGAATGGGGTAAATTTCACCAATGGTGATATCATTCAACTTGCGATAGTCAATTACTATCCGCCATTTACGTTGGCCCTGGGAGTCTGCTTTTTTAGGCACTATCCATATTGGTGAACTCCAAGGAGAGGATGAGGGCTCTATGATGCCTTGATTGAGCATTTTGTCGATTTGAGTTTCAACTTCTTTCTTGTGACATTCTGGGAATCTGTACGACTTAGTGTGAATGGGAACATCGCTGCTTGTTTTTATTTCATGGGCGAGAGCAGATGTGTGGGACAGCAGATCATTTGCTAAATGGAAAATATCTGAATACTGAGAACAAACTTCTATAAGAGCATTGGATTCTTCTTGATTGAGATGGTCTATTCTTAAGGAATTAATTACTTCATCGGTACGGTGAGTTGTTTCTCGAGGATTAGCATTGGTGCAAAAGGCAATGGGATGAAGTGGTTCAACCTTAAGGTTTAGGTTCGGATTAATGCTGATACTGGATTCTGAGATATTAGCGATTGTTAGGTTAACACGATTGTTGTCTTTTATCTTGACTATGCAATTGGATATTAATATGTCTTTAGAGACATGTTGATCTATGATAATGCCTTCTTTTAGGTTGGTATTTCGGATTGAACATTCTATAACGGCCTCGCTACGAGGGGGAATGACGTAGAAGGGATCGGAGAAGAGTAGTTTTATCTCCATGTTTTCTATTTTCAAAGTATCGTGAGTATAATCAATTTTACAGCCGAACGCGGTTAAAAAGTCAGTCCCTATAATACCATCGTAAGGTAAGTTAATGTTCTTGATGACATGGAATTTGAAGGATGCTGATTTGGATTTGTTTAATTTTAATTTTAGTTGAAAATGTCCTTCGGTCAGTGTTGGCTCATCGCCCGGGTCTATACCTTTAAGCTTAATCGGTTCTTTCGTTAGTTTCTGATTTTTGTGAATACTGGATTCTTTTATTAGACATATAGCAGAACCGGAATCAACTAAAAGAGATAATGGAATATCTGAGGCTGCCGAGTCTAATAGTACGTGAGGCAGGAGCTTTTTTGTAGTGTCTAAATTAATTTCGTAAACCTTGTTGTCAGTTATGTTGTGGCTTGGGATAACTCTCGGGTTTTTATTTACTGCAACAGGTGAGTGATCTTTTCTTAGATTAGGTTTTATATTATATGATTTTAATTTTGTTTCTTTTGTTTCAGATGCTGATTGCGGGAAACTGGATACTTCTGGAATAGGTCCGTCAGTTCGGGGCTGGTTACCCTGTCGGTTGGACTTTGTAGAAGAGTAAGGTCCGTCGGTTTGGGGCTGTTTACCCTGTCGGTTGGACTCTAGGATAAGGTAAGGTCCGTCGGTTTGGGGCTGGTTACCCTGTCGATTGGATTTTATGGCTGAGTAAGGTCCGTCGGTTTGGGGCTGTTTACCCTGTCGGTTGGACTCTAGGATAAGGTTAGGACCGTCGGTTTGGGGCTGGTTACCCTGTCGGTTGGACCTGAATGTATCAAGATAAGGTCGTTGGCAAGGATTGGATATGGTGTCGGCTTCCTGAACTCGTCTCGTGCGACACCGAGGCGAGACGCTTATTCGTTTAAAGGGGCTAGCGAAACATCAACTTCATCCTGCCCGATTTGTTCGTCCGGTTGATCAACGAAGTTCACCCGCGGTGGTGATCTTGGTGAATTTAGGGTGTTAGATGAGTTAGGATAAAACCTATAACGGTTATTGTTATATTCTCGTTTTTTACACGAAGAAATATCATGGCCGGCCGTCTTACAATAGCGGCAAAAGACCCTGGGTGGTCCTTGAGTTGAAGGGGTGAACGTCCTTTGTGGATTCGTATTATATTCTGGTCTGGGTGTGCTTGTGCTTGGTTTATTTCTATTAAAATTACTAGGTTTATGTTCGATCTGTGGGCGTCTATAAAGTGTCTGTTGAATGCGTTCTTCAGACACGGCTAAGTTAATGGCTTCGTTAAGCGTCCTGGGAGATCTACATCTGACAATGTTTGAAATACGGGGATGTAATCCCATAAGGAAATGATGGAGCGCAAGGTCTTCCATGGCCGCAGTGCGGCCGGGCAACTCCTTACTCTTCGTATTGGCTAGAGAAATTTCCGTCAATAGTTGTGAAAGGTGAGTTTCCACCTTAAGGGCGTATTGGCTAACATTCTCCTGCGGACCTTGTCTGCTTTCTTGAAGCTCCGTTAGGAGGTGGGAATAATGTTTTCTTTCGCTGAACTGATTTTTAAGAAATTCCTTTAGTTGTTCCCAGGACGAGAACTCTTTGATGGAGCAGGCTATCTCCGCTTTACCATTTAATTGGCTGAGGATATATTTAAATAGAATAGTTCTTTGAGTTTCGGATGCGAGTTCGTATGCATTTTCGCAATTAACTAAAAATGAATTTAAGGTTTCGCGGCTGCCGTCATATGCTTTAATGAATTTAAATAATGTGTTTAGGTCCAACTCAGACATCGCAAGGATTGCAGCTGTTTTCCTGGTGAGCCGAGGTGAAATAACAGGTGATTTCGCTTCCGAATCACTTACAATCTGTTCCGGTTCTGGAATAAGTACTGTGAGTTTTGTTTCTTCCTGTTTAGGCACTTTTGGCATAATTTAATTTATGAATGAAAAATAAATCGGAACAGATAGCAAGTTAATGTGATTACGACAACATTAATTATTAAGTTATGGAACCCTAATTTATATATAAAGCGATGACCAAAGACTAACACTTACAGTATTAGCAGTGCGTAGGCGACGGATATAGATGAGACGGACAGGAACATTCCGATGCGATAAGGCTGCGTATCGGGTTACCTCACTCGAAACTTGGTTCTTCAAATTGATGCGGATATTTATTATGTTTTCAGGTTTAGAATTGGAACTCCTTGGTTGATCGAAGGTAGGTAACTGCGGCTCAGGATACCTCTTCACAGGATATGCAGATCTACTCCAGGGGCTGACAGCGTCGTTGTAATAATACAGCCGGGTATAGCAGGATAATGTGGTAAGTATTTAGACCACTATCGGGAATCGGCGGTGTGTTTAACACAAACACAACTGGATACACGAGGATATTTGGTAAGTCTTGACACTTTTCATTAAAATCACGTATAGTTTTTAGAAATTAGGATTCTGGTTTTGCGAGATCCGGGGTGAGTCTGCGATGCGGTTGCTAGGCACTGGGGATTTCCGGATCCCACCGCTGCCACCAAAAATGTTATAAGGGAAATAAATTTACCCTTTTTAAAAAAGGAATATTTTAATTAAACACTATAAGTAATTATTTTTAGAGAAGCAACCGCTCACAATAGAAATTAACGACAGACTGAGCTAAACGCATTGAGAACAGGGTATATGATAAGTAAGGCTGCTGAGGTATCTCGGCAGTCTTGCAGGTAAGCATTAACCCTTGCAGTACATGGGTATATTACCCGACAGTCTTCATATATTTCAAAGGTTAAAGTAGAAAGAGAATTGTTAAAGCTCGACTCTTCATAAATTTAGGACTTTGAACAGTTCCCGCGGTTAAACCCGCGTGGAATTCGGAAAAAGGCTTCCAGGCATTTTGTTTCTTTTTAACGCTCCTGAATTCTGTGTTGAAAAAGTTTTTTTAAATACAATTCGTTAATAACTCAAAATTGTGTCGTCGAATGAGTCTGTTAAAAGAAACGAAACCACTATGTTTGTTTGAAATGTCTAGTAATTGAATTAGTTTGGATGAACCTGAATTATTTGATCATTTAGTGACCCAATATGTCGTATCGTACAAGCTACTGATTTTGATAAAATATGTGTAGAATAAGAAAGAGGTGGGCACTGAAAATCAGTGCTGTGTCAGATTAACTTTCGGCATAGCAATAGACTGACTAACATCATTTGTGCAATTAGGTATTTGACACATATGTTAGAACATATTATAGTATTCATATAAAAGAGCAGGTGTCAAATATCTTATTATCATCTTATTATAGAAATAATTTTAACATTAGTTTGAACAATAATTAATAAGGTTAAAATTACTAGTGACTCGTTAAAATTGTGACGTCAGAAGCCAGTAATCTCATACAAAATCAAGGAGGCTGTAATGTTTTGTGCGTTAATAAAAAGCATCTAAGTTGATTTGACTGTCAAATACCCAATATAAATAACTAGAGTTTACCCTGCGGCTGCGCCGCGGGTCAACCTCTAGTGCGTGCTTCTTGTTTAAAGAGCAGGCCTTAATACAGGGTACATTGTACTCAATTTTTATGTTAGTGCTACACTCGGAAGTTTAATTACATTTTATATCGCAAACTATCGCATCTCTGGGCATGAAAAGTATTTATGTCCATTTTCGGTATTAAAACTACGTTCAAACAAAATTAGAGCAAAAAAGGACAAATCAAACAACAGAACAACTCGGACAAATCGAACAATTCGGAAAAATCGGACAAATCGGACAAAAAAGACAAAACTGACAAATCGGACAAAAAAGACAAAACTGACAAATCGGACAAAAAAGACAAACTGACAAATCGGACAACTTGGCCAAATCGGACAAAAAGGACAACTCGGACAAAAAGGACAACTCGGACAAAAAGGACAACTCGGACAAAAAGACAAATCGGACAAAAAGACAAATCGGACAACTCTGACAAATCGAACAAATTGGCCAACTCGGACAAATCGGCCAAAAAGGACAAATCGGACAAATCGGACAACTCGGACAAATCGGACGAATCGGACAAATCGGACAACTCGGACAAAACGGATAACTCTCCGACAACTCGGACAAAAAGCACAAATCGGACAACTCGGACAAATTAGACAAATCGGAAAACTCGGACAAATCGGACAAATAGGACAAATCGGATAACTCGGACAAATCGAACAAAAAGGACAAATCGGACAAATCCGACAAAAAGGACAAATTGGACAAAGATAACCAAAATGACGAAAATAGAAAATCACCAAAAAACTTATCCCACTTTTTGGGATAACCTTTACATAAATCTATCCCATTATCCGAGATAAAAAGTATCCCTTGCCCACCCTCGGTATTAAAATTACATGTATACCGAATTTCAACTAAATCGGTTCAGTAGTTTTTCCGTAAAAGCATAACAAACAGAAAGACAAATATATTTTTATCCCGGAAACTATCCCATTTTTCGGGATAAAAAGTATCCTATGTTTATTCTCAGCATCGAAAATATATATATACTGAGTTTCAGCCAAATCGGTCCAGTAGATTTTTACGTGAAAACGGAACAGATAGACAGACAGACAGAGTTACTTTCGCATTTATAATATTAATAGGGATTATGTACTTAGGTTTTGAAACTACACAGTTGAATTGTTTTTTGAAAATTTTTAGAGGCACTTATTTTTCAATCTTCAGACAAAAGTATCCAAAGGACAAAGTACAACACGAAACAATTGAAAATTACAGTTGATGAATAAAACAGTTGAATTGCATTAACATTCGGTCAGGGTATAATCCAGTCAATCGATAAACGTCACCTGATGATCGAAGATGTTATAAACCGCCCTTAATGATAACATTTAGCACATAGAAACACTCGTCACTAGTTCTGCAATGCAAATTAACTTAATTACACTTTAATCAGAACAATACGTGGCAGTTGCGATTTAACTGTTGGCTGTCAAATTAAATTTAAATGGAAATAATTTATTGCTTCGTTATAGCATACACCCCCACTCCCCTCGATCCTAAATCCAGGGCGCAGACATAAAATACAGCCACTACGTTACGCGTATAATATCAGAACGCGAGCTTATATGAAATTGTGTTTTATTAACGGGTTATAAAGTCGGGTCGCGATATGTCGTTGGCAACTTGTAACTCCAGACGTTGACTTCGATTCAGCTATTTCACTTATTATAGCTCTGAGACCAATTGCTTTCCGATTCAACTGTGACCCAACAAATTTGTGTTACTAAACACGTTTTAATTGACAGCATTACTAACTTTGCAAACTGATAAAATTTTAATAATGATTTAGTAGTGAGATTATAATTTACCAGTTAGATTTGTCGAAGATATTAAAATACAATGTAAATACTGTACACGTAGTAATGTATACACAAACAGTAGTATGTACATTACATATTAGGTTAATTTATACAGCTAAATTTATGTGTAGACTCAAGACGGCCAATGACCGAGATTATCACAATAATAATCTGGAATATTAATTAAAGTTTATTACACTAGAATTATTACAATTACAATATTAAATATAGCACACTAATACACAGAAATATTAGGTCAACTCCGAGAGTTCCATCCACACCTGTCAGGTGTCGAGCAGCAGTTTTCCCTCAAACAATACTACGATTATCAGACAATAATTATCGACCACAACATACTATGCGCTCCTTGTCCAAGACTGCTTCAGACTACCTGTGTAGACTGCTCGTGTAGAGCCTCGTCGTAGACTGTTGGTTGTAGACTGTCCTCCCTCAGCCCAAACACCGCATATTTAAAAGCTCCTCGTATCGCGCCGCAGTGACACCATCCGGTAATGCATTGGCACCACTTCAGTTTCACTTCCTTCATAAAACCAACTTCCGCCATCCGCATTAACCTCCAACTTCCTGTTACTCCATTTCCGATATTCGTTAGCTTGATAATAAATGCTTCTACGCTGACATCCGGTTATATCACTTCCGATTACTACATGAAAGAAACTCTATCCGGTTATTGACTTCTCCCCTCATATGGTTACGTTATAGTAACACATACGACTCCCATATATAAAAAAATAGTCAGATAACTCTTTATTGTTTACAAACACAGTGTACATAGAATTTTTTTCGTAGAGATGATGAACATCCACTATTAAAGTGATTTGGTTACTAAACCTTAAAAAAGTGTAATGGAAAATGTTCAACCGAAACATTTCAAACTCTTAACGAAACTTCATCAAACCAATTTTCTCTGACGATGTTTTTTAATTTCTACGTTCTTCTTTTTTTCAGTTTTTATTTTAAAAGCTAAAGCGGGACACAGAACTCTTATAAAATAAGAAGCGATTATGATTGTATAATAAAATAGTCCGTGTACACTTCATGTTACTTAATCCAAGTTGCTGAGATAGGAACATTTATTAACCATACAGTGGAAAATTTTGTAAAACCGTGGATGTAATAAAAATATATTTTTGGCAATAATTCATAGAAGGTATTTTGAATTACATGTTTTTATTTTCAGGGTTTCGTAGCCAAATGCTAAAACGGTGAACATATTTGGACACTACGGAAGCATCACTATGTGTCAACTAATATGACAAAGAGGACGCTATTTTTAAAATAAATTACAACTTCATTATCAAATTTAATAATAATTTTAAAACATTGTATACTTCGCTAAGCTAATTTAATGATCCATTGCGATGTTTTATTATAAGCGAGTTAATTAAGTCGGGTGCTTGGTAGGCGTCACGCCTTGTCGCGTGCCGCGTTGTGCTATTACCTCCAGAGATAAGTTTGATTGTTAATTAAATAAACAACCATACATCACTTTGAAGATCTTCTTCAGATTATACACATAATAACTACAGTTAACAACATTATATTACTCTCATACCGTAATACGAATATTCGTCATATTTATATACCATATTCGCCTGCTTAGCGTAACATAACTACTTTTACACAAGGCGTTAGCACTCTCCTATACATGTATACATGAAATATACCCTGTAAGTTATTTCCTGCAGAATCGATACGCCCAGTTACAATAGTTAACTTTACCCGTATAAGTAACGAAAAGGAAAGAAAGCGTAAAAAGAAAATTCCAAAGGAAATTCTTACATATTTAGTGGAGCGTGTTTAACATGTCCAATTAATAGAAAGACAGAGCCGGCTCCACCACTCTGTTAACTATTACTACCTCCCTCCGTTTACTGAGACCCGCCAGTCTTTTGTTTACGCTTAATGGCTTAAATAAAACGGGTCAAATTCGTAAAACACTGCGCCAAAAAGGTTTCAAACAGGCCAACGGAGACCGGCAATTTTGTACCTAATACGTTTTATGCTAAGGTATAAATTAGAACACGGGATTACATCCCATTATAATGACAACAGTGTGCGTATGTGTTAAAGCGGCTAGTCCTATAATTGCTTTAAATTCAGATGTCTTTTCACCTAGTGTTTCAGTTGAGCAGCAAAGGGTATGGTCGTTATAACTATAAGAGATAACAACCTTTTGTGAGGACGGTTTTCACTAAGCCGTTCGTTTAATTTCCTGACCGAAACCCCGGATTGCTACAATATTTTGTTTAAGTAGTAATTGAGTTCTTTGAACGCGATTTTTCCGCGGAAATGAATCTCTCAGCGATAATCTTCATCGCGAGGGTGCCGTGCTATCAGTTCTTTTATTTTTTGCTTTATTTAAAAGTTAATACAATAATTATTTACGTCTTTATGTTTATATTATAATTAACTAAGGCTAAATATCACAGTCGTCTAAATATATTAAATATCAAAACTGATAAATATTTCTTAATAAAAATGCTTTGTTTAATTCAAAGATCTTTGTGCGAATTGGCACGTAAATATTTATAATAAAATAGGCTTGCAATTAAATTATTTGGAAACTCACCATTCGCTCCGTATTCGAATTTTGAAGATTTTAACAGTTGAGTTGGTGGCGCCAATGTCACTAACGTCACTTGTCACACGCGACACTGATACGTTCCGGTGAGCGGTTTATGGTATATTGCAAGCATTACAAAACCCTTCAATCTTTATCTATCTTTATAAACAGGTGAATTTTTCAAGTGGCCTTTAGGGCCAAATCCTAAACTATCCCAAATAGCTAAAACACTCAAAAGTAGTTTCGAGACCGATTTCGTCGAAAACTGAAGTGATATCATTAGATTTCTGAAAAATCAATTACCATTGTCAAGAAACGAATCGGAGGATTTGAAAAAAATTAACACACTTGTATTAGTATACCATTGATAGTGTAGCTTGCAAGGATAAATTTCTGTGAAGGTATATCAAACGGCAAACTAAGGGAAAGAGTAATTTTTGAACAAAATGTTCTCTTTTTCTTACATTAGCTAAACCTCACCTAATATTTTTCAATATGAAAATTATTAAGTAAATTATAAATTATTAGGTAAAATTATTTTAATAGTCATCTATATATTAATATTCAAAACGCACGTTATTTTCCCTAATCAATCAAATCAGTCAATTAATAAATATTGAGTGCGTTCAAATGAGGTGCGGTCGAATAACCGGCACGAGTTTACGTGTAATTAATATATCAATAAAACAAAATTTATTGTTCAAAAACAACCTATTCCCCTTAGTTTTCCACTTGACATTTCTTCACAGAAAGTGATCCTTACAAGCTACTTATTTGAGCTTTAGCTGAGCTTATTTTTCAAAATCAGCTGATTCGATTCAAGACAAGTTAGTTTTCGTCAAAATTGGCCTCGAAATTCCTTTGAGTATTTTTCGATATTTAATATAGCTTAGGCTATTTATATGGCTAATTTGGCCTTGAGTGCCCACTTGAAAAATTTACCTGTATATCATTCTGCTGTTCGTGTATGTCACTGAACTCCTAAATTATTGGACCGATTTTGATGAAATTTTTGTGTGTGTTTCAGTGTATTCGAGAATGGTGTAGATTCACAATTATACCATAGCTAAATTCACAATTAATATATTTTTTCCAAAGCAGAACGACGTCGTGACGTTAAAATTTAAAAAAATCTAGCAATCCAAAACAAGAGCACAATTTATTACTTATTGCAATATATTTGCTATTTTTTTTAATATCCAGTACATTATGTACAGTAAATTATGAAACTAACTAGACTATTTTTGTTAAAGGTCTTTGGTGTGAAATATAGAAGAATAAATAATAAAAATTTTGTTTGTATCTAAATTATAATCACTCATACAAAATCTAGGATCCTGCGTCGTTTTCTAAACTGATAAAAATGTCTCAGTCAGACAGTCTATTCGACTGTCAACGACCCTATTCCTTTCCAATAGCTCACGGCAATATCTTAATAAATCCCATAAAACTCCAATGTTTTAACCGAATAGGCACCTGCGCCCGTCTCGAGCGGGCTTTGAATGCAAAATTAGTCTTGTTTCTTTTATACCACTTAGGTAGTCAGTCTCAACGATGCGAAAGACATTTAAAGATAAATTGATTTCTTATCTTTTTTAGTTTACATAATCTATTTAATTATATAAAAAGTATCTACGTATTAATACATTTTTACGAAAATTGCGCGGACGGCGGAGTATGACATTTCGCACACTTATAGTTTATATAGAGAAGGAGTGCAAAATGCTAATATTGTTTTAAAATTATGCATAAAAAACACACACTACCATGTATTTGACACACAAACGCATATATACTCTTTTGTTTATTGTTCAAGTTAAATTAACAGTGTGCATTAATTATTATGGTTGAATGTCGACCACGGGCGACTACTGGTAATTATAGTTGTCTATCATGATATTTTAAAACTTAGATCATAGGATGTTTTTTAACGGTTGTTCTTTGACGGGTGAAAATTTTAGAATTTATTATAACATGATATGTGTCCACATCCCTTTTATAAAGTATTCTAGAGTTTTTCTTAAGTTTTCGCGACATGTATACATAATAAAACTACGTTTTAACGGTTTTAAGCGCGGTAATTTATTTGATTTTGGTTTTTCCGACGTTTCGGCCACTTTTCAGTGGCCGTGATCACGGAAGACAAAGATGGCAAGTGTCAACGAGTATTTTTAAAGTTAAACATGTTGCGAATTATATTAGTCTCCCATAGAGTAAATAATAACCATAAACAAAATTAAAACTAAATAATTAAAATTAACAAGATGGCGGTAGGCTAAATAAAACTTTAACAATATTCGTTGACACTTGACATCTTTGTCTTCCGTGATCACGGCCACTAAAAAGTGGCCGAAACGTCGGAAAAACCAAAATCAAATAAATTACCCCATTTAAAACCGTTAAAACGTAGTTTTATTATATACTAGTGTTTACCCCGCGGCTGCGCCGTGGGTTATCCTCTACTTCGTGCCTCTTGTTTAAAGAGCAGGCGTTAATACAGGTTACATTCTACAAATTTTTTATGTTAGTGCTATTTGCACACGGAAAATTCACTTAATTTTATTTCCGAACTCCTGGCATGAGTATATATGTCCATTTTCGGCATTAAAACTACATTTAAACAAAATTACAAGAAAACCATTCCAGTATTCCCAGTAGTTTTCCGTGAAAACTTAACAGAAAGACATATCGGGTTACTATCGCATTTTTATAGACGATGAATTTTATATATCTATAAACTTAAGAAATGATTGGTGGTCTCATCCAAACTTTCATCCTCTATTTCATACAGTCCTAGTTTTATTTATCTATCCCGTTTATGAAAACTATAAAAATGACATAAATGACAAAAAGAGCAAAAAGGACAAAAAAACAAAAAAGAGTTAAAAGAACAAAAAGCAAAGGAGAACAAGATCAAAATGGACAAAAAGGGCAAAAAAAGTAAAAAGAGCAAAAGAGCAAAAAGGACAAAAAGAGCAAAAAGAGCAAAAAGGACAAAAAGAGCAAAATGATCAAAAACGACAAAAAGAGCAAAAAGAACCAAAAAGAGCAAAACGGATAAAAAGAACAAAAAAGCAAAAAGGACAAAAAGAACAAAAAGGACAAAAGGATCATAAAGGAGAAAAAGAGCCAAATAGCAAAAGACCAAAAAGAGCAAAACGGACAAAATAAACAAAATGGCAAATAACAAAACCTATCCCACTTTCTGGGATAACCTTTACATAAATCTATCCCATTAACCGTGATGAAAAATATCTCTTGTCCTCCCTCGGTATTAAAATTACATATATACCGAATCTCAGCCAAATCGGTCCAATAGTTTTTCCCTAAAAGCATAACAAACAGAAAGACAATTATATTTTTATTCCATTTTTCGGGATAAAAAGTATCCCATGTTCATCCTCGGCATCGAAAATACATACTTAGTCTGGCCATAAATAGTGTTACAATTAAAAAGAAAAAAATATTACATTGAATTTGGAATCTGTCTGCCATTTTTATATGATTGTTCATTGTGTTTTCTCATTTGGCGCCAATACATTGTACAACATTTTGCAATATTAAAATGGAGTGGGGTGATAAAGAGAACCGATTTTTTTTATTGCAGGAGATCAGCAGACAGGCAGATGGCCCACTTGATGGAAAGCGGTTACCATCGCCTATGGACATTTGCAACAGCAAAGTTGCTACAAATGCGCTGCTGCTCTCTTAAGGGAAACTGGAACCTGGTCACTAATGCCGGAACACAACTCAAGGTTGTTATGGCGACATACTTTAGACCAGGGGTGGTAGCCATCTAGTCGGGCAAATGCCCTACCACCCGGCTGAATCGCTGTGAATGCATTACACAAAGTAGGTATGGAGCCAAATGCAATTTTTAAAACTCTCCATACGCTTGGTATTAGTAAATGTTTGTGTACCGAGTACAATGAGACGTAATAGGTACAATGAAACCTCCTCTGTTTATGACAGAAAAAGATCTGGCCGTCAACGTAGTGTTCGTACGCAAAAGGTGGTCAAAGCAGCAAAGGAAAGAATTCGAAGAAATCCTGTCCGAAAGCAAAAGATTTTATCTCGGGAGATGAAGATATCACCTAGAACCAGGTCGCGTATTTTAAAAGATGACTTAGGACTTGCAGCCTATAAGAGACGCACTGGTCATTTCTTAACTCATCATTTAAAAAAGAATAGGGTGGTAAAATCGAAACAACTACTGAAGCGGTACGCAAAGGAAGGTCACAGAAAAATTTTGTTTACGGATGAGAACATTTTTACAATTGAGCAACATTTTAACAGATCAAATAACCGTATTTATGCTCAAAGCTCTAGGGAAGCTTCTCAATTAGTCGACAGAGTGCAACGTGGGCATTATCCGTCTTCAGTGATGGTTTGGTGGGGTGTTAGCTATGAAGGAGTGACTGAGCCATATTTTTGTGAAAAGGGTATCAAAACATCGGCACAAGTGTATCAAGATACCATTCTTGAGAAGGTAGTTAAGCCCCGTAACAACACCATGTTCAATAATCAAGAATGGTCCTTCCAGCAAGACTCGTCGCCGGGTCATAAAGCTCGGTCCACGCAGTCTTGGTTGGAAACAAACGTTTCGGACTTCATCAGAGCTAAAGACTGGCCGTCGTCTAGTTCCGATCTTAATCCGCTGGATTCTGATTTATGGTCGTTTTAGAGAGTACGGGTTGCTCTAAAGCCATGATAATTTGGAGTCCCTAAAACAATCCATACGATTGGCTATTGAAGAATTTTCCCATGGAAGGGTGCGTGCTTCTATTGATAACTGGCCTCAACGTTTAAAGGACTGCATTACAACCAATGGAGACCATTTCGAATAAGCTTTTTATATTTTAAATTGGTTTATATTTATGTATTAAACTAACACACTGTAAAATTTATAAAGGTTATTTGCAATAGAAAAAAAATCTTTGTTACAATATTTATGGCAAGACTAGGTATATAATGACTTTCAGCCAAATCTGTCCAGTAATTTTCCGTGAAAACGGAACAGACGGACGGACAGACAAAGTTACTTTCGCATTTATAATATTAATAGGAATTTCTAAGAGCTAATAAGTATAGAGGTATGAAAGACGACTTGATTCAAGCGCCAATTTGAAAAAAATCTATAAGAGAGCTGCATGTCACAAATCATTGAAAAAAAATTTTTTACCTGACTAAATTATTTACTATATCTGATTAACATTAAATTTAATTAAAATTTTCAAAAAATACACGACTGGCTTTCAGAAAAACACAAGAATAACTATCTATCCCATCCCCTTTCTCCCATCCCCATTATCCTGACGCTCCTATCCTATCCCCCTGTTCCATTGCTTTTATGTCATTCCCTCTAACCTTTTTTTACGACGGGAAATCTGATTAAGGACTATCAGCCACGCGGAGAAAAGCGGTCGGCATGTGGGATACGCCAAATCAGGGTGGCACTAGTACCGCAAGCAGGAGTGCTATTGCCACAATACGGTCAGGGATACCCACTAAAACCCCTTGGTGTTCCATCTTTCATCCTTATGCCGGGGTCACGGGTACATGGTCTAGTCCTTCCGCGGGCCCTAAGAGACGATGGCCCAATGGCCTCATTAATTTCCGGAAGAACTACGCCCCTGGCGTCTTCGAACTCTCATTGCGTGATGCGGTCTGTAACGCAACTCACGGCAGGAGAGGTGACGACATAACGGCGGGTGAGAACCCTTTCTCCGGGTAAGCTCACGGTGATCGAAGTCTAGGCTCGATCTCCGGGGCCGAAGCATCCTCCTTTGACGGGAGCGGAGCAGGCTGGTACGCTCACTCCGTCTCTTCCTTAGCAAGCATGATTCGCTCGCAAAAAAAGGAGATGGCGTCCCATCTAGGGGGTTCCCTCTAACGTACCCTAAACCTTATAACGAGGTGGCCCCTAGTGTTGCAAACGTTCTATCTAAGTATAATTACCAAATTGGTGCCAAACAAAACGAAGTTTCATTTCAGTTGCGCTTGTTTTTAAGAACTTATTTATCAATGATACGTAGTGTAAAGCTTATGGACCAATACTGATCTAGATAAAAGTAACAACAATATTTACCCTTAACCTCTTTCCCGTTATCATCACGGAAGACGATATTGCGTCCGCCAGTGCGTTTCCAGGATATTGTGGGTGACGGTACACCAGTTGCAGTGCATCGTAACTTCACGGAACCTCCTTCGGGGGCACTCGCCTCTGAGCCATCTTCATCTGCTATGTCGGGTGGTATCACCACTGAGAGATAGCCCATCTAAGGAAAACATAAGCAATTATAAAATGACGTGCAGTTTAGAAAATTAAACATAACCCCCAATTACATTGAGTATATAATAATTCTACAGTAATCGTATAATATGTAAACTGTCTGGTAGTGGTAACCAGCCCAGATCTGGAGTAGGAGTTGTGTTAGTGACCAGGTTCCAATGCCCTCTTTCAAAGTCGGCAGCAGTTGGCAGCGTCCTTTTGTTTTGCAAACGTACATATGCGATGTTAACCACTTTCCATCATCTAGCATGTTGACCGTCAGCCTGTCATTTGTTCTCCAGAATTTAAGAAAATCAAATTTAGACAAGGCATTAAATAACTGTAGAACATTAGCGGGATTATGATGTTTTAGGAATGGACCCGAATGACCCGTATAGGTGGAAAAGAGAAATAGACAGCTCCTCCGTCTTCACTCTTCAAGTCTCAAGAAAGATCTTCCACCGAGTCTATTGTTATGCCTCGTACTCTCACAGGCTTAAGCCCTACCATAACTATTATAAAATAATTATATCAGCCCATAAATGTCCCTGGGCTGGGCTGGGCTCGGGCCTCCCATTATAGGGGGGAACGGACAGTATACCCGCCACGCTTGTCCAAGGCGGCTTGGCACATCGGTTATCTCGATGTGCAGGTTGCATCACGATGTTTTCCTTCACCGTTATTAGCACGTGGTAATAGTAACAATATGCACATTAGGTCAGAAAACTCCCTAAGTGGTGCATGCGTTCCGGCCAGGGTCGAACCCGCGCCCTTTGAGTTTGGGACGCGTGCGCTAACCATTACGCTACCACGACTTAACTAACTAATACCGTTGGTAATTTGTATATATTATTTGTACGTGTCGGGAATGGTTTGAGACTTCAATTATTGCACAGCACCATCTATTGGCATGTAAGTGTTCCACTACAATGTTTTCATCGATTTGTCACTAAAATTCGAAACTTAAATTTTGTAAAGGTATCCTTTGGGATAATGTTGTATATAATGTGACATATGTGACTGTGACAGAAAGCGTTTTAGTTAAAGCGATAACAAATAAAAGCGTTATCGAATAGCTACGTTACTGTACATACGCTATCTCTCAATATGTAATATCATCTTACAATTTAAAACTATGTCTCATTAAAAAAAAACTGATTACACTCATCGTCACATCTGCGTAAAAGGGCCTATATCTGTAACTTTATCCCAGGTAAGACCCACCAAAACAGTTTATAAGCATTACGGTTCAATTTCAATTGTCGATAGGGCGGGGCGTATATTAGTGTTAAAATATATTTTAAATAACGTCAATATAGAAACTTTTTTTTTTATTGCAGGAATTCAGCAGACAGATCGGTTACCATTGCCTATGGACATTTGCATCACCAAAGGTGCTACAAATGTGCTGCTGCTATCTTAAGGGAGACTGGAACGTGGTCACTAATGCCGGAAGACAACTCAAGGTTGTTATGGTGGCATACTCTAGACCAGAGGTGGTAGCCATCCAGTCGGTCAAATACCCTACCACCTACGGGTTGTTTTGTCGCCTCTTACGACAGGCCGCCCGGCCGCAGGTAATTGTATTCTTTCTCCGTTCCTGCACTGATAAGAAACTACAAGTATGTATTAATTAAATACCTTTATACTACTCGCTGGTGTGGGTCACAAATATTGATCACAGGGCAAAGTGTGAAGTCAACGACCCAGAGGGTTATTAAGGGCGAAAATTCAATTGATTGATTGACTACTCGGATTTAAAGTTACGAGCTTGCTGTCAGTCTGCATTCGACATGTGTAAATCTTTCAAATTATTTCAAGAAATGTTATTGTCTTAATAAAATTTTATACCTTCATTTCTTACAAGTAATTATCCACCTCAGTTTCTAAAAGATAGGTAACAAAATTTGAAAAAGGATTTTGTAATAGATTTTGATTTAACCGTATATCTTGAAATTCGATATGTTTGTTACCTACTTTTTTTTTTTTTTGAGGCGAGGGAAAATGCTTAACCGATTTACGCACAAACTGGGTCGTTGCTAGGGGAACGACAGCGATAACACTGCAGCAATAGTATGCTCTTGGCAGCGCTCCGTCCGCGATCGACGTCACAGAATAGTGTGGAAGACTCCGAGCGTTGCTACACGGGCGAGCAACCCCAATACCCACTAAAAACCCCCTCCTCCCTGACGACCCTGCGCTTTGTATGTGTTGGAAAGGCTGAGATTTAGAACATAGTTACGCCCAGCCGATCCAGCGCAATAAAGTGCCTGGAGTGTGCCCTGGGAGAACACACCCCACTTCGTTGTGCGGGGGTAGAAGGTCCTTTGCTCTCCTAGCAAGCTAAAGGCCCCCCGCGGTATACGGAACCTATCTCAGGGAGGAAAGTAATGCGCGTACCTGCCTCTCCGGGTGCCAGCTGAAGGCCGGCGACCTCGAGAAGACGCATTGGCACGCGCTGCAGGACTTCTCTCCCTGTCTCGTTCTGCGGCCTCCTTGAGTGACATTACTGTCTCGCAAAAAGTAACCGCAGCCCCCCAATTGTCGTGTCCGGTAAGTATCTGTGTCGTCCTGAAAGTCAGGGTGCCGCTGGTGCGGTTGACCCATTCCGTCAGCTGTGGCCTGATTGCATCCACCGTGTAGCCGCCATAGGCCGCAGGGTTGTCGAGCTCTTGAGACCAGACGGCGATCATGGAGGCGGTTTCCCGCTTCCTGATCGCCTCGATTTCGACCTGACAGAAGGTCAGGCCTCTAGCTAGGGCATCCTGCCGGGTGCGACGCACCTCTGCCAGGACGTTCGCCTGGAGATGCCAGGGCGGATCGCCTGCCAGGAGGGTGGCCGCCGTCCGCGACACTGTGCGATACCCCCGTATGGTCCTCACGGCCAGAACCCGCTGCGCCCGGTGCAGCAGGGTTCTGTTGTGGCGGTGAAGTGCAGTGGACCAGACGGGTGCACCGTACAGCGCCATACTCCTCAGGATGCCAGAGTAAAGTTTCCGCGTCGCACCCCCCGGGCCCCCCACGTTGGGAAGCAGCCTCGAGAGTGCGCCCGCGGATTTGACGAGTTTGGGAACTAGCTGCTCAAAGTGCGCTTTGAACAGCCATTTCCCATCGAGAACTAGCCCCAGATATTTCATCTGGGGCCCTACTCTAATCGCCACCCCTTGGACCGAAACGGTCAAGTCCGCGGGGGGATTGCGAAATTTCCTATGGAACATGACGGCCTCCGTTTTCGCGGGGGAGACCCTCAAGCCCAGCCTAGCTATTCGATCTACGACAATCGCCAACCCGGCGTTGGCGACGTCCACGGATTCCGCAAATGACGCAGCGCGTGCCGTGAGTAGGGTGTCGTCCGCAAAGCAGATCAGCCCTACCCCGGGCAGGACCGGAACCCGAAGGATCCAGTCATAACCTACGTTCCAAAGAATCGGCCCGAGGACCGACCCCTGTGGAACGCCGCACGCGACGCGTCGCCGACCTAACACGGGATTGCCGGACTCACCGCCCTCCCAAAGGATATGTCGATCCTGCAGGTACGCGCCCAACAGCCTCGTGAGGTACGAGGGGACTCCATGCGCGCGGAGCCCCTCCCTGATCGTCTCATGAGGGAGGCTGTTAAAGGCGTTCGCTATGTCTAGCGACACCGCAAGAACGACATCCTTCGCTTGGACGGCTTCGTCCGTCAACGTTCGCAGTGTCTCGAAGGCGTCCATCGTGGAGCGCCTCCGCCGAAACCCGAACTGCGTTTCTGAAAGCCCTGGCTCCACAGCGTCGAGATGCTTCACGAGCCGCTCCGCCAAGATCTTTTCGAAGACCTTAGCGACCTCGTTCAGCAGCACTATGGGCCTGAAGGCGGACGGATCGTTGGGAGGCCGACCTCCCTTGGGAATCAGGCACAAACGCCCCTCCTTCCATTGCGACGGGAACCGACCTGCGCGAATACAGGCTTCGAACAGTTCCCGCAGCTGGCCGCGTAGGTGTTTAGCGGCCAGGAAGAGGAGTCGACCTGGAACCCCGTCGGGTCCCGGTGCCGTCTTCCTGCCCCGGAGCCGGTCCAGGGCAACATCTAGTTCCCCCTCGGAGATGGAGTGAGGCTCCTCGTCCGTGGGGGTGTCGGGAACGGGTGGACCCATACTGGGGGGAGTGAAGTTTCCCGGATCCGGGAAGAGCCCATCGATAACCGACCGGAGCACCTCGGGTTCGAGCGTTTCCGTGACCGTGGATGTGCAAGGCCGCAACGTGTTGCGGGCCCCACGGTACGGACGCCCCCAAGGGTCCCGATCGAGCGTCTCGAGGAGCTCGGCACGAGCCCGGGCTTTCGCTTGCAATATTGCAATCGAAAGGGCCTTTCTGGCCTCCCTAAACTCGCCCACGAGTCCATTTTCCGCGACGTAGTCCGGAGGACGGCGCGCCCTGCAGCGTTTGAGTCTGTGGCTGATGATGCGAATTGCCTTTCGCATCTCGCCCAGCTCCTCGGTCCACCAGTGGACCTGCTTGCACGGAGGCTGCCGCTTGGAGACGCGAGGCATCGCCGCGTCGCAAACCCTCGTCAGGGTCTTGCGCATGTGCTCTGCCTGCGACTCCAGGTTCGCAAATTCGGCTGGGTAGGCCCAGCTTTCCGTGAGTGCCCACTCCTCGGCCTGCTCCGGATCGAGCTTGGTAAGGGCCCAACGCGGGAGGAGAGGGGGGCGATGAACAGGGCTCGGACCGGAGGAGGGGGTAAGCTCAAATCTGATGTACCGATGATCAGAGAGCGACTCCACCTCCTCCAGCACCCTCCATCCGACAACTCTGCGGGCGGCCGCATGAGTGGCGAATGACAGGTCGATGACCGATCCACCCCGCGCGCGCACGCAGGTCTGGACCGATCCCTGGTTCAATATGGTCAGGCCGGATTGAAGAGCCCATTCCTCAACCGTCCGGCCCCTAGGTTCCGTGAACGCATTTCCCCAGGAACAGTGCTTTGCGTTAAAGTCGCCCATCACGAAAATCGTTTTAGGCGACAATCTGCCTCTGGCAGCCCTGATGGCGTCCAAGCGAAGCTCGAACTCCGCCAGGGGGCGGTTGCGCGAAAAGTAAACGCCTATGACGACGATACTCCCGCTCTCCGCCACCGCATAGCCCTTTCCTCTTTCGAGACATATAAGCGGTGTGCCAGATCCGGCTCTGGCCACCACCGCTACCACGTCGTCGAGGTCGCCCACCCAATTGCCGCAAGGCGGCACGTAATAAGGTTCGCTTATTACGGCCAAGTTCGCTTGCCACTCCGCCATCGCCTGCAGGCACAAGTCCTGAGCGGTGGGGGAGTGGTTTACGTTCGCCTGAAATAGTGCTGTTACGGGCGTACTAGGCATTGGAAGTGTCCATTGCGCGTACTCCCGATGCACCCGTACGTTGTTTCGTCCTCGGATGGACGAATTTGCCCTTCACGTAGGGAGGCTGGCAGAACCTCGCTAACGTGGGATGGGCAGCGTTGAGTCCCCCCGCCGCGCACGCCGCGCAGTGGGGGTTCCGAGCCGTGCAGTCCGGCATCTTGTGTCCGCTCTTACCGCAGCGGAGACACAAGTTAGTCCGGTCCGGGCACGTGTCCGGACAGGTTTGGGCGCCATGGCCGACGTTGTAACTCCGGTAACAACGTATCGGTCTGGCCTCCAGTGCCTCCACCCTCGCCGAGGTGAAGCCTACCACGAGGTAGCCTAGCTCGACGATGGCTTTGGCAGCAGCGACGGGGCACATCACATACGATGCGCCCAAACCGCCCGGTCCTGCACCGATGTGCTTCGCGCGCACGTCGTCGCGCCGGCAGCTGCCGGCGCGCGCGATCGCGTCACGAAGCCCATCGACCGTGACCGATTCGCCCAGCCCAGAGACGTAAAGCTCCCCACGCTTTACGGGGCGGACGACCTCAGCCATCCCTACAAGGGCTCCGCGCAGAGCCTCGGCGACGCAGTCCGCCTTGGCCGCGCTCTCGGGTCCCGGCTCGAGGAGACGCGCGTCCCTAACGGTCCGCATCATCTTCAGCCCCTCGCGGAGGCCCATGGCCGCGATGTCGACCACCGTCGAGGCCTTTGCGAAGACCTCGCGATAACCGACACCCTTCGCGGCCGCTGCCGGCAGCAGTTTAACGATAACTGCGGCCGACTTCGGCTCGCGGAATACGACCGCAGGCTTCGCAGCCTGTTTCCGCTGTTGCTGTCCCCGCCCCGTCGGCAGGGGAGCAGCTTGCGCCTGGGGGGGGGGGGGAGGGGGCCCGTCACGTTAGCGAGAGCATGCTCAATCAAATTCAAGTTTATACAAACAAAGTACTACTGGAGATATTTTTTTTATAAGTCTGACATTACTTACTAGCATTTACCCGCAACTTTGTCCACGTTAGACATTGGAATCAATTTTTTTATACCTGGCCACTTTATATCTCTCCCAAGAAAATTTCCTTAGAATTCTCGGAATATAAAGTACCACAAATTTTAATTCCGAAAATTTACTATTGATCAACGACAAATAAATCAAAATCGGCCCAGTAGTTTTTAGGTGAATGATTTATAATATTATAGATATAATAGAAATTAACTGTAATTTCTGCTCGATGTACACCGCTGTGCAATGTGTACGTCGCTATTGATGTTTTAGTTTACACAAAATTAAATGAATATATTTTAAATGCACTACGAATCATTATCTAAGAAAGCTAACCTATGTTAAATCCATTATCAGTATCAGAACCCTGGGTCCATTTTCCTACTTCTTCTCCAATTCGAACGGTCTTTGGCACTTCTTACTATGAGACTATTGTATGCATATATCATCATGACGTCAATCTAATCTATATCATATGGTTAGTTGAAATATTCGTGAAAATACATACAATTACACATAAAAATAAAATATTCGGTATAAACAATAAAATATTTCCACATTATAAAGGAAGGCTTACCATCAAAATTATTGTAGGCAATTAACTAAGAAGCCGATTTGACGGAACAACATGCTTTGTTTACGGAAAGGACCCATAAAGTTACGATTGTTGCTTAAGTTGTATATAAAATTTGAAGATACGATTATTATAAGTACACCTGAGAAGTATTTGGGAAGATAACTTGGATACGAGAGAAGAATCTGAATTAATATTCTACGTGGTAGAGCCATGCTAGAATCATTAACTTGATTACATTATTACCCTTAAGGTTGGCTCGATCGGTATGATATCACGCTCTCAAAGAATATCGGCGTGAAACGATTAGCCTTGAGCTGATCATATTTCTTACGATGAGTGAGAGCTCCGGACGCCCAGTTACTGACCCTTCCCTTATCCAAACTTCCCTATCAGATTCCTCTATTGCAATGTCATTCTCTCCATCCCATTCCTCCTGTTTGATCCCTATATCTTATCCCCCATTCTGAAGGCTGGCAACGCGTTGGCTTCGCCATTGATATTGCAAATGTCTACAGGCGATTATAACCACTTTTTAGGAACTGTACCATCTGCGTATTTGTCAGCTTCGCAATTAAGAAAACATCACTGAGCGTTATCAGCGATAAATACATAAATATACTTGTAATATTTGACTTCAAATTTCTAAAGACAAGCAAACAGGTAATAGGCCTACCTGATCGAAAGTGATCACTGTCACCTATGCACATTTGCAGCACCAACCTATAAATGGACCAGTGCGGGGCTGAGACTAAGGTATTTTAAGGGAACAAAGAATATACCTTTTTTTTATGGGAGACCAACTGCAGTGCCTAATGCTGCCTGCACGAGTGCGTGTGGGACTCTCGTATGGTTTCGGTGCTTCAACTCCGAGGAGAGAGCCGACGAACTACCTAACCTAACCTAACCTGCGCCCCGACGATGATACACTTTGTAAGAACGCCACGGGATCTTGAACAGGGTTACTGTACCGTGACGTCCTAGTGTGCAAGATTGGTACAGCCCAGGAAAGCAAGGTTGCACCACTATACCACCACCTCACGCTTGTCCAAGGTGCACTAACGGGTTTGACATAATCGGTAATCTTAATATGTGGGTTTCCTCACAATATTTCCCTTCACATACGGTACTTGATAATTGTAGTCATATGTCCATTAGGTTAGAAGTTTCACTGACAAGATTTGGATACATTGAAATGAAATTTAGTTGCTTTAACTACTTAACTATCTCGGTTTCACTGCTTGGGTTTTCACACATCTTCGCTTAGATAAAATTGAGAACCAAATCCTGTAAAAAGTGCTTCATTTTCAGAGATAAAAAGTATTCATTTGCATTCCAAGGCCTTTTTTTATGACGCATAGGGAATGTCTTTTCTTGGGACACCATCCTCGGGCCTGGGAGGAAGGCTTTACACCGGGGCATGCGTGGGACTCCTGATCGGCCAGATGCCCACCGTAGCCTCCACTCGGAGGAACGGGGGATGGTCGGCCGTTAGACTTTTTTTTTATTTTTTTTATTGCAGGAGTTCAGCAGATTATCCGTGCAGGAACGGAGATATCCGTGCAGGAACGGAGAAAGAATACAATTTCCTGCGGCCGGGCGGCCTGTCGTAAGAGGCGACTTAACAACCCACAGCCAGGTGGTAGGGCATTTGCCCAACTGGATGGCTACCACCCCTGGTCTAAAGTATGTCGCCATAACAACCTTGAGTTGTGTTCCGACATTAGTGACCAGGTTCCAGTCTCCCTTAAGAGAGCAGCAGCGCATTTGTAGCAACTTTGGTGTTGCAAATGTCCATAGGCGATGGTAACCGCTTTCCATCAAGTGGGCCGTCTGCCTGTCTGCTGATCTCCTGCAATAAAAAAAAAAAGACAGGCAGACGGCCCACTGGATGGAAAGCGGTTACCATCGTCTATGGACATTTGCAACACTAAAGGTGCTACAAATGCGCTGCTGCTCTCTTAAGTGAGTCTGGAACCTGGTCACTAATGCCGGAACACAACTCAAAGTTGTTATGGCGGCATGCTCTAGACCAGGGGTGGTAGCCATCCAGTCGGGCAAATACCCTACCACCTGGCTGTGGGTTGTTTAGTCGCCTCTTACGACAGGCCACCCGGCCGCAGGAAATTGTATTCTTTCTCCGTTCCTGCACGGATAATAATAACTACCCACTAAACCTAACCGGTGCCCCTCTCCTATGCGCTTTTATGGGGTGCCACCGGAACTGAACCATAGGTATTACATCTGTGGCACCTCTACGCTTGGCTCTCACTTAGGGCAGCCAGCCCCGAGGAAGGGTATCCTCTTCACCAACAGGGGGGAAGTGAACGGGGGGGGTCCTGCATTCCAAGGCCCTAATGCAAGATTAGACGAACTCACATTCAGAATCAAGATTAGTATAGATTCGTGCTAGACAAATGTTATAAGACCGCCCTTTGTGCATAATTAGATACAGTTTTAATCCCTAAATTCATTTTTGTATTGGTGTACAATAAAACGTTACCTATCTAGACATTCTTATATTCTAGTATGAGACTTACATCTATATAGATAAATAAAATCGAAGTGTTTGTTTGTAATTTCAAAATAACAGCTTTTTACTAAATGCCTATAAAAGTATATACGGCACTTATATCAAAAAATCAATTTTTAAATTTTTGCTCGGTCTGTCTAGAACTTTTCAGCTAAGTTCTGAAACGGCTGGATCGATTTTAACAGCACTTACATTAGCAGATACTTGATGTTATAAGGAATAAGTTAGGCTACTTTGTGTTTTTACTTTTTATTAGGGTTCCACGAAAAGTTATTCCACACGGACGATGTCACGGGCACAGCTAGTCATAAATAACAATTATTTCCCATAACATAGAACTTCACGTGAAAGAAAACATAATTTAATATAATAATTTATAATATAACACTTTCTTTCACAATTTCTAAGACGTGTAACATTAAGACGTTATAATGAATACATCCCAAGTCACAGGCACCGAGTACTTGGCTTTATTTTGTTGTGAGAATATTAATTAATTAACGCAAAGCAGACACGTTGTTCTAATTAAATTATAACCGTCAACGTACGTGAGGCAAAATATATGTATCATAATATAATGGTATAATTTTACCTTGGTGATGTCAGGAGCCTTAAGAACAGACGAGCGTGCATGACAAGAGCTATGAATGTCCAAGAAGCAAGTGAGGTGTGTAAGAATAAGCGTGAATGGCGCTCTGTTGTTCGTGCCTACCCCGCAAGGGAACTGACGTGAAGTTATGTATGTATGTATGTAATTTTACCTTACTATGCCATGTTACATAACACGAGGGTGAATCAAAAAGTTCTTAGAAGTGCATAAGCTTTTTGGCAGAAGTTCAAATTAAAGAGTGTCATTCACAAAATATTTATGCTAACGGTCACTTGTTTTTGTCAGTTCGTTTCATGTAATAATTTGTTATATTCAACGAGTTGCTAAAAACGCAAAATTATGGATAAAAGTGAGTTACGTGCGGGGATAAATATCTCAACTTGAAAAAAATGACTACGAAATAATTTTTTTCGGAGATTCATCAGACATTAGGGGATGATGCTGTACCCTAGTCTATGGTCTGCGTTCTGGGCGGCCTTTAACCTCCGTTACGGAAAAATATGTCAAAAAGGTTGAAAATCTGGTTTTGGAAGACAGAAGAATAACTATAACACATATAGCTGAAATCCTAAAGATATCTGTTGGTAGCGTTCAATCCATTTTAATTAATTCACTGGGGTTCAAAACAGTGTCGGCAAGATGGGTGCCACGAATGTTAACCGACGAAAAAAAAAGCGACATTTACATATTTAAAGCGACACTTAAAAAAAAAGAAAAGTACCTTAGTTAAAAGACATGGTCAATTTTTGTTGAATGTCTTTTTAGAATATTTTGTTGTTCTGGCTGTAAGGCATTATGAACCGTAGCTGTTTGCTATAGGTATTGGACTGCTCAGTCCCAGATGGATACAATTTTTGTTACTTTTAGATGGGAATTAAAATGGTATCTCTTAGATATACCTCATAATATGAAATAGAATGAGATGTAGATTCGGTAATTTTGTCTGCCATTGTGACGAATAAAATATTAATTACTTAACATGTCTTTTTATTTGCTTGTATTCATAGACAAAACTTTTTTATGAAATGGCAACATTCAACATTTGGGCTTCGTGAAACACGATTATCTATATATATATATATATATAACTAGTCTGGTCATAAATACTGTTACATTTTTTTTTTCAACTTTTCAATTATTTTGAATTTGGAACACGTATATTATTATAAAAACTTCTTTCGAATTTGCGCCATTTCACATATTTTTTCGTGTTCATTATGAAATTATAATATGGAATGGGGTATTCAAGAAAATAGGATTGCAGTGATCGCCTTGCACAAAGTGGGTATGGAGCCGTCGGTCATATTCCAGACACTTCAAAAGCTTGGTATCAGCCATATGTTCGTATATTGTACTATCAACAGATACAACAACACTTCGTCTGTTGAAGACCAGAAAAGATAGGGGCGGCCGCATACTGTTAAAACTACAAAGACTGTTAATGCTGTTAAAGCCAGAATTCGTCGAAACCCCATTAGGAAGCAAAAAATCTTATCGCGAAAAATGAAGATTCCCGCTAGGACTCTGTCGTGTATTATAAAACAAGACCTGAAGCTTGGTGCTTATCGTCGATATACAGGACATACCCCAAATCAATCTTTACAATTAAAGAGAGTGGATCGATCAAAACGCCTTCTGTCGCGATACGCAGGTGAAAGGCACAGAAATATCCTCTTTACCGATGAAAAAAATTTCATGATTGAAGAACACTACAATAAGCAAAATGATAAAGTGTACGCTCACAGTTCTAAAGAATCTGCTCAAGTGGTCAGAAAGGTACAACGTGGTCATCATCCTGCGTCAGTGATGGTTTGGTGGGGCGTGTCTTATCAAGGAGTCACAAAACTACATTTTTGTGAAAAAGGAATGAAAACTTCAGCCAAAGTGTATCAAGACACAGTCTTGGATCATGTTGAGAAACCTCTGAGCAATACACTTTTTAAAAATATACCGTGGACTTTCCAGCAGGACTCTGCATCTGGTCACAAAGCACGAACTACCCAAGCCTGGCTTGAAACCAACGTTCTGGACTTTATGAGAGCTGAAAACTAGCCCTCATCTAGCTCAGACCTCAACCCTTTAGACTTCAAATTATGGTCAGTTTTAGAGGACATGGCCTGCTCTAAACGACACGACAACATTGAGTCTCTTAAAAAATCTTTGGAGCAAGCAGTGGCGAAATTTCCCTTGGAAACAGTGTGTAAAGCCATAGATTCGTGGCCAAACAGATTAAAGGCCTGTATAAAAGCCAAAGGTGGCCATTTCGAATATAATATTTTTTTTATTTTTTGCTGAGACTTTAATAAATATGTAGGTATAAATTTTAATAATATTACATTACTTCATTTTAAAAAAATGCATTTTCATTTGTAACAGAACTTATGGCTGGACTAGGTATAATTGAAATCCACGTAAATAGTGACTCATCACAATATCTCAGGAACTATAATACGTATAGACTTGAAATTTAGCATGGATCTTCCTTTCGCCAAGTAGAGGCAGTTAAGAACGGATTTTACCGCAAGCGAAGCGGGCGGATATCAGATAGTGAATACTAAACGAGTTTTAAGCTTAAACTGCATTTTATCTAACAACTGATGAACCTAACTGAAATGGTACACAAATTACCAAATGTTCTAATTGTACTCTGTTGATACACGTAACCGAGCTGCCGGTACGCAGCGCGACTCGCAATATTAATCGGGGACATTACCCACATACCCTCACTTGGACCGCGATGCAGACAAAGGAAAACACAGTCATTACCGTGCGCGCTTCCAGAAAACAACAAAGTTAACGTTTAATATCAACTTGGAAACAAATTCAAGTACATAAATGGTCTTAAAGAATTTTGTATTATTTTAAATGTTATTGCTTTTAAGCTTTTTTTAGGCAAAAACTCTTATGAACTCTAATGAAACCGCAATATCCTTCTGCCTTTGTATGTCACATTGTTTTTTCTTGGAAACTACTGGGTCTACTGGGTACCTGTATTCTGTACGGCACTACTAATATAAATATACAAATAACTGGAAATTGAAAAAAGTGTATACACTCGCATTGGATATCATTAGTTAAATATTTAAAAGCATAACAATGTTCACCAATCATGTTCTTAAATAAAATCAACAGACAAGGATATATTAGCTCTTACAGTCGTAAAAATTGTATTTCTGTCTTTTACTTATAAACTATGTTATGGAAAAAACCTTTGAAAAAATTGAGGTTGTAAACATTGTAAATAACTTCAAAGAATTAAAAATTAGTCAGACAATGTTTTTTAGAATTCCATAGCGAAATAGTGAACACAAGCGACGTTTGTCGTTTCTAAGGAACCTTTCTTTATGCATAGACTACTAAGCACTTACTCAACTTACTATGCTACTAACATTTTGTCAAATATTAATCATAATTATTTTTCTCTAAGCCATTATACGAGTACATGGTGCGATTGTTTAATGGTATAAAAAGAAGCACCATTTAGTAAAAATATAAACCCCAAGAGGTTTCCTGTTAATAAACAAACCTATTATTATAAAGAAAGAATATCTTTGATCGTTTGATATTATGTGTTGTTGTAAGTGTATAATACAATAACAAGCTAAGTACCAAATCACAATGAGAGAAACTTTACAAAGATCTTTAACAAACCTAGGCATAATTGGTACATATTTAAACGAAGCAACTATTATTATTCAAGACAATAGTCTTACAATTTCAGATATTATGTTTAACTACAATATTGAAAATTAAGAATCTCGTCATTGTTATTTCCCACAGCATTCCAAAGGTCCATGATAGGAATCTAATAGTTGACACAGGCCAGTTGTCCCTCTTTCTAATAATGTAGGGGCAGGGGTCCGTGAATGTTGCATGAAGACGTATTGTCCCCATTTCGAGGTATGCGGTAGCGGGACTTTGACAAAATTCTCGGGACGGACAACCTGACGGGTGCCTTGGTATTTGTTAGCCGTTTCCCTGCCCCAGGTATAACAAAAATTGGAAGTTTCATACGCGGTCAAATTTATAGTCAACAGAAATTACGTAATCTGTATTATATAAATACCTCATGTATCGAGTACGCTGAAATTAATTACAGGTAAACTGGATTGAAACAAATAGTTTTTATGCTACCTTTATTTGATCATGGTGTATTTAATATCGACTATTTATCTATATATACTATTATAAATCTATAAATGGTTCGAGTTGGTACAATGCGGATAAAATAAGAAAACATCAGAAGGGATGATTCGGACCAGGTGATTCCGAAAATGCAATTTTTAGAATTTATGCCTCTCTGTCTGTAAGTTAGAGCATCAAGTGAAAACTACTGAACGGATTTAAATGAAACTCGATATAGCGCTAGCTTATATCCCGGGGCGTAACTTTTTTTATTTTTATTATCTAATTTATTTAGGGGCTTTTAGTGATAATATCACCATGTCAGCTCTATCTTACCCTAATCATAAAATTGCACAAATTTATGGGGCGTAACTTAGGATACTTTTTACCCCGATAAATGACGTAATTACCACAGGATATACGAACGAAACTCGACACAGAGATGGCTTATACCCGAATCAACACTTGGATACTTTTTATACATACATACATACATAACTTCACGCCAGTTCCCTTGCGGGGTAGGCACGAACAACAGAGCGCCATTTAGGCCCATTCTTACACACCTCACTTGCTTCTTTGACATTCATAACTCTTGTCATGCACACTCGTCTGTTCTTAAGGCTCCTGACATCACCCTCCGCTAGTACACGATCAATTTGATCATGGAAGGTGTGTCGTGGCCTTCCACGACTTTGATACTTTTTATCCTGATAAATAATATCGTTTCCATAGAATAGACAGATTAGCAAAATAGATGGCGCTGCAATCGCGTTTTTCAATTCACTTATGAATACCTACGTTGTCACAAACAACATGTCATTCATTGTATTACTTCAAATCGTGTTGGCTTCGACTCATCTCTATGTTTTGCTGGGCATTTGTCTAGACTATAATATTGGCTTAGTTTCCTTGTTATTATTACATGTAAAAACCGAATTAACGGTCTTATTGATAGAGAGTTAGATTAAGTTTGGACGCTTTTTTAAGAACCATAAGAAACGTTCAAACTACTCTTACTCTCTATGAATAAGACCGTAAGAGTTTATGTAAGTAACACGCAGCGTAGCCGCGGGGCAAACTCTAGCATTACGAGGGTGAATCAAAAAGTTCTTAGAAGTGCATATATATAAAACATTTTTGAGAGAAATTCGATATTCAAATTAAAGAGTGTCAATCACACAATATTTATTCCAACCGTCACTTGTTTTTGTCAGTTCGTTCGCACGTAATAAATTGTTTTGTGCAACGAGTTGCTAAAAACGCAAAATTATGGATAAAAGTGAGTTACGTGCGCTGATAAAATACCTTAGCTTGAAAAAAAGTCAGAAAGATTTTATTTCGAACATTCATCAGACATTAGGGGATGATGCTGTACCCACGTCTACGGTTCCGTACAAGGTGACTGAATTTAAAAGAGGTAAGATCAAGCTGTAAAGTTCCGTTGACAGACAGACTGCTGTAACCCGATATGTACCTAAACCTATATATTTCATCATAACAAAGATTTTCTTGCCTTTGTTTTTGCTTAAACATAGGCATGGCATGACATAGTTATTAATAATTCTATCAAGTTTTCCGATGTAAAGCGAGAGCAGTTGACCGTTTTGGGGTAAATGTTTATTGGAAGGGGCTGTCTTTGTTATTGTAAATTGTCGATGTCATTCCCAGCCTGCGGGTCATTAATATTGTTAATATGATAAACTGTTTTATATTGATCCGTTTTATAATTAATGTCTTTGTTAACTTCCGCCTCGGTGGCAAATTCCGTATTAACATTGGCCTAGTATTTAATGAGCATGTATCAGTGAATGTCGTCAAACTAAATCTAAATCCTATTCCAAAGTTAATTCCTTTGGGAAGCTACCTTTGGAACCCTGTGCTTAAGAACAGCAATTTAAATTATACGATTAATTTTCATTACACAATTTGTGGTATAAAACACCTAGTAAATAATTCTTAAACAAACCAACTAAAAAATGGAACGTGTTTCGTTTTACCGTCTTTTTTTCACCTACTGCTACTTATTTTTACAAAGTACACCCAGACCTCATAGAAATCACTTGTAAATTATTCAACTTTTCGATTTTGACTAAGGATCCAGCCCACTTACATGTCGAGCCGTTTTAACTATATTAAGTTAAAAGTCATGAAGATCGCACACAGTGGAGTACATTGAGTACATACAACACATCATACATACTATTACGCTAGTTTTGTTTATGACACAGCTAAGAGGTTGCGACGATGTGTATCTGGTGTACACCTATCGCTTCATTTATTTTCTGTAACATCGTCACATACGCAGTGCGGCCCAAAGAATTTTAAAAACAAAACGTTAGCAAATCGGTACTGGGCTGCGATCTATCTACACAAATTCTTCGTTAATATCACTCTCATGTATGTATTTTGTCAATCTCTTTTCAATAAAATTATTCTACATGGCTTCAACACCTTAACATTTTAATTCAGTTGTTTTTTTTTCACTTGGAACTGATTCAAAACAATATATTTCAACGCGGAGAAGGCACGTGCATACATTTTCCATTCTCCGAAGGAAATCGTCGAACACACGCCACGACATGGACTTTGACAAAATTCCTCGCGAGCAATGCACGACTGAACACGACTGAATGAGCCGCATTCCTCATGCAAATATTCTCAGTTATAATTTAAAATTCGTACCATTTGAAACTTTACATTGTAAAAAGTTCAAATTACATTTTAAAAGGTACATATTTTGAGTTCGAGCCAACTTTTAGTTAAATATCAACCCATTAATGTTACGTTCTAGAATATAGAGCATGAAAATTAACTATCAGTGACTTAAATTTGATTTCGAGAATATTTCTGACATGCCTCCATATGTATTCACAGTACAAAAAATTATCAATTCTTGAAAATCACTCTACGGAAAAACTAGGGCGATCTCACTTTGGGCCTTGATTCCGATTCTCATAGAACCAATTTTTCCAATCGAATTATTATTACTTATCTCCGGTTTGTAAGAGCTACACAGTACAATGAGTGTACATAGATTATTAAGATTGCTGACTATTTCATATAGTAAAAATTGACATTTTTGATAGTGAAAAAACTAACAGTTGAATTCACATTTAAGTAAGGACATTGTTTATAGCTTCAATATATTGAATAGTTTACTATTGTTTATGTCACACTATTTCGTATAGTAAAATGTTATTTTCCCAGTAAATACTATATCTTATCTTAGTAGACTTATCAAAGTATGGAATTAGGAAATAATTACTTGTTCATAATAATTGTTTATCCTATAATATACCTTCCATGACATATTCAACTTAAATCCCTTGATACAGCGTCAAGTCACATAAATCATGCACATTTTGTAGTGCGCATTGGGAACAAACTGAGTGCTAGAGATTTACACTGTAAACATATTCTGCGACCGTGGCTTGTAAATAAATCTACGTGTAATGCGATTGTTATCTACTGAATATTTTACACCTTGTGCAACAAGATGCGGAATGGTAAGTAGTTATTCACGAAGTTAAGACTTAAAGATTTTGTAAAATAAGCATTCTGATATGAAAAAAGTTGTAAGTATGAGGACACTGGTACAACCCAAATCAATAACTAGCGGTAACAATTACATTTTTGGGACAAAGAGTATCCTATGTTCAACTTCAGTTTCTAAAGAAAGTTTACTACGAAATTCATTCAATATAAAAACGGCTTCATTTTCTTTTCATTCATTATATAAATATCGCTTTGTATATTTATTGCTTTGTATGTAACAAGGCCGATAAAATTTATTTTTAATGCAGTTCAGTATCATACAAAAGAAATAAAATCATATATTTTTAACATAATAACCGTGTACTCCGGTAATATTAAATCTCATTTACACTTATCAGAGCTCCTAAAATATTAATATCAAGCCATAAACGTCCTACAGCTGGGATAGAGTCTTCTTGTTTCAGAGGAAACTGTATACCTAGTTTCCACGCTTGTTTAGAGCAGATTGGTTGCTATCACAGATTAGTAATTCCGATATGGAGATTCAGGTACTTCCAGTATTTTACTTCAGCATTATCATACGATTGTAATAATTATGCATATTAATATTGGAATAGAAAGATGGATGGATTGTGTGAAGGATGATATGAGGTGTGACAGAAGATGTCAGCATAGAGGAGTGTGGAAGGAAAAGACATATTGTGCCGACCCAATTAATTGGGATATGCTGAAAGAAAAGAGAGATTAAAATTAGAGCAAAAAAACTATTTATGTTATAAAGACAACTAAACTATGCATGCTCGCTGGAATGCGAACCTACGTCATTGCAGCGTAAACTGTAGCCACGAAATCCACCGTAATATAAGTCTTCTAAAATAACCGAAAGAATTAAACCAAATGAGAGTATTTACAAGCAAAGAACGTATCTGGAGCGTTCTAACAATTGATTCAATTCTTAGCACGATGCGAGTACGTACTGCTATAATAAAAATATTCTAACTTCGCTATCACGACACCAAGGCAAGTCACGTATCAGTTTTCGTTTCATGTTATCGATCCAAACCTTCATTTTACTGAATATAGTTGACTACAGGTAAGTGAGCCGTTTGTTACCGGGACGAAACAGCTCTCCGCAGCTTAACCAAGTTACGGATTGTTGCATCCCAACAAGATTAAAAGCATCACGAAATAGATGCCTACATCTCGTAAATCCGTACGAGAATTGCAGGTCACCTTAGACACTGTAAAATAAGCAACTTAACCGATTTTGGTAGACGAAAGAAAACATGCAGATAATCCTTTTACTCTTTCGTTTAAACTTGCCCCAAATATTTGGAGGAGGCACAGTATCTGTGTCTTATCTTTTTATAAGCCTCTGTTCTGGTACACGCCCACTCTCACAGTAAAATAGTCATTTCATTCTTCACACAATTCATCCATCGCTTTTTTTTCGTCCACTTCACTATATAAACATAAAATTTCCGATTTAATATTCTTTGTCACTTGAATTGCTTCCTTTTTCATATAATTGGAATACCACAAGACGACAATCCGTTGGACAGTAAATAGCCATTACATATTATACTATAACTTGTAGGACAGCAACTTATGAATTTCTCTTGATATAAAAAATTGTGTGCATACAGAAATTTTAGATTTGTAAGTAGCTACTTTATACAATCGCATGTCTATTATACGCCAAAAAGCATTTATATAGATCTAAATATTAATGTAGGCCGTTTTCCGGGAGGGGCGATTAGTTAGCGGAAATGCGATGCGCCCAACCAATTATCCGGGGCACCGCCACTCCACAAGGCAGCCAGACATGATGGACAACACCCGTCGGGTTATTACATATTTTTCAACCCCCCTTGACCCTTTACGTTGGTTTTTCGGACCACTGAATTTACGACTAAAAATGTCCCTATACTTAATACAAACGTATCGGTCGTAAAAAGTATACCCGAAAAATATACGATACAAATTCACAAGCATGAAAAAGCATCAAGGATAACTTTGAATATCAAGAAATAACTTACGGTTACTATAAATATTGACGTATTCTCAAATCGGCTTTCGCCATATTCAAGCATGAAGTGGCAAACCCTCATGAAAAAGCGAATACTGTAACTGTACGCGCACCTGTAGCCCGACACAACAAAGGAATGCTGAGTAACGCCTGCCGATTTTTCGACTAAGAAATAATTCACTTGTTGATTCTGCTCTCTAGGTTTCCACTTACTTTCCTTTTATGTATTATTTATTTTACTTCCAACATTGTTTGGCTCGTTATTCGGCCAACTTATACAAAGTCCCATTGAGCCAAATTCAAGATCCAGAGTAGTTTATAACACTGACTATTCATACTTATATTTATGTATATTGGATACATCTGAATAGCTTTAGAGCTTTGTATTTGTTTGTTGCTTTTTCGTGACCTCGAAGAGAATTCAATTGTCATCAAATTTGGGATATATGCAAATACTTTTGATAACGAGAATGAACTTAGGATACACTTTATCCCGGGAAAGGGTAGTTACTGCTTCTGTCCGTATGTGTATGAAATTTTTCATAGAAATATTGTGAACGACTGCCATATTAGACTTTTTGTGAAAATATTAGTGATAAAATTAAATAATATAGAACAAAAGATTTTATTGACAGATACTACTCTCTCTCTCTCTCTCTCTCTCTCTCTCCCTCTGACTGTCTGTCTGTGTCTCTCTCTTTCTTTCTTTTAAGAAAGAATAATAATAAAATATTGATTTAGGACAAGATACAAAAATAGATATCAAATAATTGACATTATACAATTAATTATGGTGTCCTAAAAAGGCCCTTGCTCGGCATACTGCTACTTTCACAACCAGCGCTGATCTTCCGCAAGTACATAAAAGTGATGTCACGGCTTAGCTTTCCATCTTTCCCCTATCATTTGGGTCAGTACAATTTTTTTTCAGTATTTTTTTACTAACATATTTATACTGTCACACCGCAAATCATCACAATTTTCATCCTACCTTTACTCTTGTATTTTATACTTTACTTAATCTGTATATAGACACAGCTAATGCTTTACAGCTCTGCTTTAATAACATTATGAAGGTGAAATAATTTTGTCAGGGAAACAATGGGTGCACGACCACATTGACCACATTTTAGGGGAGCAAAGGTGGATTCCTGCGAGTGACTAAATTCCTCGACCGGCGTTGTAAGTGTTTGTTACGGCAGGCCATTGCGACATCACGGGGCAACTATGTGACGAAGAATGTGTTTATGGTGCCAAGAATTAAGCTCCTTAGCAGCCTCCAGACGTCTCTACTTGTTATAATATGACCTTTCAGTTTACAGAAAAGGTTTTGTATGTTTGATTAAGTGTAAAAATTTCCATTCAAAACTTTCATTTGTGTGGCAGCAGTTGGACTATACAGTCTTGTATAATCATTGTAGAACAATTACTGTACTATAGAAATATACCTTTTGTATTTCACAACACAAAAGTTTATATTACACTTGTACTTTTTAGGTTTCTGCATCTGCTAGACATAAGACGTAAGTACGATCGTTCGATCAATCGTTAAGCGCGATTTCAAATACATTTTATATTTGAATCTACAGATTTAGCCACATTTTAATAGCCATGAATAAATAATATAATACATAATGACTTAAAGGAAGCAACTAAAATCATAAAGTTTTTATGCTCTCGTGAAACATTTTTTTGTTTTAAATAAAATATATGGAATACAATCTATCTTTAGTGTCGGTATAAAGTAGCTGTACTTTATATTAAAAGAAGAAAATTAGTTTAAATTAGTTATATTTTCATTATTATACAAAAATTGCTTGCCATTCTGACAAATGTGTGTTGACTTTTGGATTTCAATCAATTACTGTGTGGAATTTTAATGACGTAAACAATTCATTAATTAGATTTACTTATTAATCCGGAAAATACCGTGAAGCATTTCAACCTGTTTCGCTGCAAACGTTTCTTTATGAAAATTCTTTAAATATTTTCTATGGGATAGCAAATGATTCATCGAGAGTTTGGAATTGTATGAATTATTTTGAATTAACTTTCATAAGTATTTGCTTTGGAACTCATTGCTTGCTTAAAAAGCTATACAATCAGATTTCAATAATTCTTTTAGTATTTATTCTTTAGGAAGATGGTTTATAATATTATATAACTGGAGTATTTTTTACTGCATCACACCGAATTTCAAGTGATTAAGCCGTCTAAGATGGAATACAGATACATTGAGATACACAACTTGGGAGACATAGAAATTCAATAATTCAGGAAAAGCAGATGTAGACGCCTTCTTATGTAGGGCAAATAATTATTTTTATAAATTAAATAAGATGGATCATTTGAATATCGACTTACACACAGATAGTTTACACCCGTAAATGCAAATTTATAAAAATACCATACCAATTTTAATAGTTAATGAATAGTGTAACGATTCATTACAAAAGTAAGCAAACAATAATAATACATAGGTAGGTACGTACATTTTTTTATGTAAAACAATATGACGATCTTATCGCCAGGAAATTCAGGAATATAGACTCTGCCTACCCCCATGGGAAACAGGCGTGATTATATATATATATATGTGTGTGTGTGTGTGTGTGTGTGTGTGTGTGTGTGTGTGTGTGTGTGTGTGTGTGTGTGTGTGTGTGTGTGTGTGTGTGTGTGTGTGTGTGTGTGTGTGTGTGTGTGTGTGTGTGTGTGCGTGTGTGTGTATTATCTAACAGATTTTATATACAAATATGAATTTACATATTCAATATATTATATACCTAATGCCTATTTACGGTTTTCCCAGAGCGCTACAATATGGGACTCTTCAAAAAGGGCGTAAACAGATATTTAAAGTCTCAAAGAGGTAGGCAACGTATCGGCTCCCTTATTGTTACAGATGCCCATGGGCGACGTTAGCCACTTGTCATCGAGTGGACCCGTTTGCCACTTTGCCTAAAAGCAAGCATTAAAAAAAATATCTTTCTTATCTGTGAAGGCTTCAATGTAAAGGCTTCAATTACTTTTCTAATCTAAATAGTAAAACTTCTGTTAGTCCTTCAAATAAAATGATAATAAATAATTTTAGGTAGCCACCTTACACCCACCGAGAGTAGGAGTTCAGCGCTGTAAACATTTCGCAAACGGTACTTTAATCCCGGTCATAAAAGTAATCCGCTCATAAAGTTACGCGACGATGGACAACATAAGGGTAGGGATTTTCTCGCACGAAGATTTCAAAGTAATTAAGATAAAATACCAGCAGTTTTTGTATGTAACTCGCACCGTACCATCTAGCCCGTCGTTTTTCAACGTTCATATACCGAGTTAATCCTGGAGTATGCAATAAAGCTGCTAAAGTATTTGTGCTCCAAGCGAAATTACCCATATTGAAAATACCCTTCGGCGCTAACAGCCAGCTGAAGGCTTATTTATGCTTGCGTATTATATAGACTTTACCCGCGGTGTGACTACGTAAAAACGCAAAGCACCTACGGTGTAAAGTTTAAAAACATTTTAAGGGTTCGTACCTATGTAGATTTTAGCAAAAGACGGAATGTTTATAAAATTGTCGTGAACGTCAGTCCTTCTATTCGTGTCTTTCAGCCACTTATCTCAAAAATCAATGGAATTTATGAAAAATATGTGCACTTACTAGATTTTGTATACGTCGATTCTTACACAGTGGTGTAGTGGAATTATAAAACTATGTAACTTTGCAACTATGAAATAGAAAATATTAAAATACTTCAATTGATTTCAACGTAATCTAATAAGTACTTTTTGAACTATGGGGTCTTTAAGATTAAATGATTTTTGGTTCTGTAGTGAAATAACAAAGACAATAGTCAACGTTCCTCTTCATACACTTTGCTAATTTCAGTCGAATAAATGCTAAGCTGTATTGTTAAATACCACTGTTACGATCTACCATAATAAACTTGCTTCAATATTACTTATATACAATAGCTGTTATTAAAATGGAATTAAATTCTCTTTATTTGAGTTCAGAAACTTTTGAAGGTTCTGATGTAAATTTTGGGGGTGCCATCTTATTTGTATTATGTCGTAGTATTATGTTTGTGAAAGGGAAAAGGGTTAGAGCCCACAAAAAATGCGGTCGTCCATCAACGCCTCTGTCAACGGATCCCGCCATCAATGCCGCAAAAACAATTAGTAGGTCAATATTTATTTGATTGCCCCAAAACGAGCCGCTATCATTCGAGGTCATCATTCACCTCGACAGCTGTAAGAACTGTTTGTGATTACACTGCGAATCTTATTAACGTCTTAAAACACATATATAGTAGCAATATAGCTTATTGCATTTTAATTATATAATTGTGCTATATAAGATATATTTTGAAGCAAAATATCTGAGTGCCGAAAACACGCCCAGCGCGCGTGTGACGTCAATATGATAATTTCTCACATATTATGCTACGATGAGTTAGTATAAGAAATTATCATAGTGACGTCATACGCGCGCTCGGCGTATTTTCGGCACTCGGGCACTTCGGGTTCAACGTTTTATTTTTAATTTGGTAACTTTATAATAAATAAAAAATATATATAAAACTTATAAAAATCCATCCTATCCATTTATTATAAAAAAATATTCAAAAATCAAATTCGCAAATCTATCTATCTATTACAAATTTTATACTTGTATAAAACGATATTGATTTTACTAATAAATGTTATTACAATTATATACTTACAATTTTCTCTAATTTAATTTTGTAATAATTATTTATATCGTAAAATGAGTCGGATAGGAGATATAGTGAAAAAAACTGCTATCAGGCGCCATTTTTCCAATATGGTGGCGTAAGCGGCAAAGGTGGTAAATTGAAATCCGGAAAGACCGCATCGAAATCTATAAAATTACCCATTTTCAAAACTCCCGGAAAACTTTCCAGGTAACCCCTTTTTTAAATCAAATGACTGTATTAATATTAATATAACTAATGAACCCCTATTGACATATCAATAAAGTATAAACATATTACACTAGATCAGCGGTTCTTAATTACCGTGTCGTGACACATTGGTGTGTTGCAAGCACAAGTGTGTCGCGAGATTTACAAATGCGATATTTCTATCTAAGGTAAACCGGGAAAATAGCATCTCGGGGTAATTGCGTTTATTTGAAATTACTTAAAAACTAATAAAAAAAAATATGGAACTGCTGCCATTTTACAATCAAAAACAGAAAATCTGAATACTGTTCTCGACTAATTGACGTGAATAGCGAGATAAGAATATCCCTGTCAACAATTCGTCCTTGCATAGATAAACTTTGCAAAAGTTGCCAAGATCAAATTGCACACTAATTTAAGTTCCTATATTTTACCTTGTGTTTGCTTGGTATGTTCTTACACAATAAAAATACGTCCAATAGATTAATAATGTTCAATTTAATAAATGTACCTATACTTTCTTCACTTCAACTATCAAATATTTTACATGTCAGGATGTCGCGAATTTGTACAGAGTATGTTTGTGTGTCGCTGAGTAAAAATGGTTAAGAGGCGCTGGACTAGACAATGGATGTGATGTTATCAACTCAGCTGTATGTACCTTGTAGAAACAAATCTACTTAGAAATAACAGGTGTTTGGAATACAATTGCAATCAAGAAGTATATTGAAACAATGCCCAAAAAGTTCTAAAACATAAACATTGTCGCGGAGAATATTTCGAAGAGTTGTCTTGGTCTTAAAGACATTGCTTTGACATTTCACCACCTTCATTTTGGCAAGAGCATGCATACCGCGCACGACTTAACGAGATTCCAATAGCTAGCGAGAGTCGTGTTAGATAGGTAAATAACTTCACAAAAGTCAGAGCTGAACACACAGAAGATGTAAATTACAACAAAAACTTTTTGTCCCCTGTGACGGTCTAGAATTGTAATAATACACAAGATTTTGCACAAACAAAATTTTCTTACATTATTTAAAATTTTCGGGCCAACATTTCGAATCAATGTCTATAATTTAATCCCTCATTTACATGATGTCTACTTTTAGGGCAGCAAACCATAAAGTGGTGAAGTATTAGGCAGCATGAGTATGCAAACCCAACATATTAGTGCACGTATTAAAATTACTTTCAATTCAATAAAGGTCATTCTTTGAAAAACAAAATATGCATTTTATTGATACATTAACAAAAAAAAATCAGAAAAACAGGATTTATGGGTTCGAAAAGAAATGCTAAAGCATGGAAGATTAATTTCTCTTATGGCAGTAATAAGAGAAAAGTTGGAGAAAACTGGGTATGTATGCCGCGGTAGCTACTGGTTATTTATTATAGAAGGGAGCTCCGGATTTTACAAATTAGGATTATATAGGTACAATATTTTTAGGTAAATCTACAGATTTTACAGACGTATTTTAGAGCGCTTTTTTACATGGTCCAAACATTAATGTCACATCAAAATATAAATGTATTTGCTCTCCTCTTCAACTCGCCAGTCATGGCGAGAGAAATAATTAAATATTCGTTTTACATCATTCTTTTAAAATTAATAATAATAATAATAATCGGCAGACAAACACACATATTGTATATCCCCAAATTAAGCAAGTTACGCTTGTGTTATGGGTAATATACAACGGACTACTCTGGGGCCGATCCCAGACACCCAGACCATAGTAAATAACGGAGAAAATACGTTTCCGAAATTTACTATACCAGGAATCGAACCCGGAACCTCTGCGTTGCAGTGAGGCACGCCGGCAAAGGCTTAGCCCGCTCAACCACAGAGGCCGTCGAATTAATACTTTAAAATGTATTAAGTACTCAAACTTTAAGTTTCGCAGTTGTAATACAGATAACCTCAAAGTTTGACTATTTGACAAATATTAAATAAAAATATTATTTTTGTTTGTACGAGGGTAGAGTATAATTTTATAATATAAACCTACAAATATAGTACAACCAAAAAGAATTTCTATTGGAACGTGTAAAACACTAAACATATCGAAGAAGATGTTCATCCATTTTTACATGAACACATATTTTTACGACTCTTATCTAAAATGTACAGAAAGAGAGTGAGAACATTTATCATGCTTAATACTTTGTTTGACTGAAAAGTTTAGAGGTAGAAGACTAAAGTGGTATGGGCATGTAATGAGGAGGGACCAAAATCACGTGACAAAAAGAATGTTAAACTGGAAGATGATGATGGTTACAAATGTAAACGTAAAACAAAAAAGAGATGGTTGGATTGTGTGAAGGATTACATGATGATTTTTAGCGTAACGGAAGACATATTTTACCCACCCCAAACAATTCGGGTAAGAAAAAAAGAAAAGAAAAAGAAGAAAACAGAATTGTTAATATTTTAGAACAGATAACAAAATGTCATTTTGCAATCAGATGTCCAAAACGAATAACAACAGCAATAATTTTTGGACTCTGTAAATAATAAATAAATAAATAATAGCAGCCCATAAATGTCCCACTGCTGGGCTCGGGCCTCCCATTATAGAGTAACGGACAGTATACCCGCCACGCTTGTCCAAGGCGGCTTGGCAGGTTTGACACATCGGTTATCTCGATGTGCAGGTTGCATCACGATGTTTTCCTTCACCGTTATTAGCACGTGGTAATCGTAACAATATGCACATTAGGTCACAAAACTGCCTAAGCGGTGCATGCGTTTCGGCCAGGATCGAACCCGCGCCCTTTGGGTCTGGGACGCGTGCGCTAGCCATTACGCTACCACGACTTGGACTCTGTAAATCTTTTAAATTAATTTTATAAAAACAATAATTTTATAACTGTACTAGAGTTACTCCGCGACCACGCCGCGTGTCAACCTCTACTGCGTGCTTCTTGTTTAAAGAGCAGGCGTTAATACAGGTTACATTGTACTAAATTTTTATGTTAGTGCTATTTTTACACCCGGAAGATTAATTTTATTTTATGATGCAAACTATTCCATCTCCCGGCATGAAAAGTATTTATGTACACTTTCGGTATTAAGACTTCAGTTAAAAAAAATTACAGCAAAACCGATCCAGTATTCCTAGTAGTTTTCCGTGAAGGCTTAACAGAAAGACATGTCGAATTACTATCGCATTTTTTATAGACGATACATTTTTGTATCTATAAACTTGAGAAATGATTGGTGTCATCCAATCTTTCATCCTCTATTTCAAACCATCCTAGTTTTATTTATCTATCCCCCGTCTATGAAAACTACATAAATAACAAAAATGATAAAAAAGAACAAAAAGGATAACAATGACAATAATGACAAAAAAGAAAAAAATGACAAAAGGGACAAAAAGGACAAAAATGGCAAATCACAAAAAAATCTATCCTACTTTTTGGGTTAAGCTTTACATAAAACTATCCCAAAATCTATCCCATTATCCGGGATAAAAAGTATCCCTTATCCACCCTCGGTATTAAAATTACATATATACCGAATTTTAGCCAAATTGGTCCAGTAGTTTTTCCGTAAAAACATAACAAACGGAGAGACAAATATATTTTTATACCGGAAACTATCCTGTTTTTCGGGATAAAAAGTATTCTATGTTCATTCTTAGTATCGAAAATATATATAAATACTGAGTTTCAGCCAAATCGGTCCAGTAATTTTCCGTGAAAACGGAACAGAGAGACGGACAGACGGACAAACAGACAGACAGAATTAATTTCGCATTTATAATATTAATAGGGATGACATTTATGAAATATATAAATGACATGTCCAACTAGACAAGCATGACTGTATTCGTACAATACATAATACCTATGTATGTATCACTCATACTCCATGCAAATAAATTTAATCTGAATCTATTTCCCGTAAAGGTATCCCTCAATAACTGCTCTTTATTTACCAAGGCAATTTCTTAGTCTTGAATTTAATATTGAATCGAAGCCCTTGTTGAGCTATTAAGTTTATTGGGAACGTTAAATAAACAGTTGTTTCTGAATGCGCAACTTGTTTCTACTGTTTAATATGAGTGCAAACTTTGTTTACTAAAATACAGGGTATAAATTCTCAAAATATGCTATATTTATCTCAATACACGAAATAACTAAAACTTTATTCAAATGTATGTTTCTATTTATTATTGTTACTTATTAAATAGTTATAAAACTCTATAGATTAACAAAAAAAAACATTTTGTTCTGGTATCACACCAAATGAAAGGTTTGCATTGAAAATCAGAGTTATGTCGGCCATAATTCTAGCACAGCAATAAACTGAGTGCAAACTTTGTTTGCTGAAATACAGGGTATAAATTCTCAAAATATGCTATATTTTTCAAATCATAATAATTGTAATAGTTGGTCTGAATATGTCGCTATTTCTTCAAATAAATTATTTTACTTTCTTTCTTTCAAGAACGTATCTCGTAAAAGAAACAAGCTATAGAATCATATCACATAGCTAGCATTCACATATTACGAGATATACCTTCAATTCACGCTATTATTTATAAGAATATTTATGTATGGAAAATCAGACCAAAAATGCATTATTTTTAACTAAATTGTGGTAAAAAACTATAGAGACTTTTTCAAGAGAAAGATAAGTAAATACTCTTTACAATACGTCCCAGTTAAAACAGCCCGTATGCTGTTATTTACCGTACAACGTTATTCTTGCTCGAGGCGGAAGCGAACCATAGCCCTAAGCTAACAGATAAATTTGGATCCGTATGATTGCTCTTATCCGTAAACGTATTTTATTTATTCTAATGCAACAAAGCCTTCTAGATGTTACAATAAAGTATAAAGAGCTTCTTATTACAAATGTATTATTAGAACAGGGCGAGTTGACAGTCAAGTCAACTGAGATACTTCGTATCATCTTAAAAAACGCCGAAGCCATCTACATTTTGTACGAACGTAGCAAGCGATTACGTCATATCTTTACCTAGTCAAATAGCGTATTAATTATTGTTTAAACATTAATTAAAATTATTTCTAACATTATATTTTAAAAGTAATACGATAGCAAAACATTTTATTGCTCGCTCTGATATATGTATAAAAATTGTGTTAGATTTTGTTATAGAATTTTTCATCTACCCTATACTAAGTCTTTTTAGGACTTCGCTCGCTTAAATTTCGAATCATGTAATTGTAAAGAAGGTAATGCAGAAATTAGACGCATCAGCCAAATTTAATCAATTTGATTGAAAAGCACAGAAGTGAAAGGACACAACGGTATTAAGTAACATTGAATGATTTGAGTTTATATTATTTTTACAAGCTTTTATTTAACTTGCAAAGGATGTATGTATGTATGTAAGTTCGGGTGCAATCTTGCAAGTTAAATTTGACCAACTGAAATTTTGCACGCATGTGTATATCACGTGACAATGCAATAATATAGTACATGGAGCTGATCTGATGATGGAGCTGATGTGATGATGGAGTCGGAAGGTGGAACTCCTGAACTAAACAAGATAGACCCGTCGTGTTTGGGCTCGTTTTACTTATCTTGGCTAGCACTCTGCTGCTACATTTACACTGATATCCAGGATCTCAAAAGCTTTTATATAAAAACCTTTTTAAAAAAGCTTATTATATGTATCACTTTGATTGACCGAAATCGAAAGACAAAAATTAATCGTCTAATATTGGCTTTAGGCTTACAATATATAACTGTCAATTATTTAAGGCTTGTAGCAACGCCAGCGTCCTTGAGGATTTTTCGGTACTGATTTTTAGGGTGATAGCAGGGATTCCATAGACACGTTTGTTTTTCAGATACGCTATTATTTTATTGTGAATAAAATAAAAGGAGTATTAAAAAAAAAATATAAAATTAAATTATTTGTCACTCTTTTATAGTGACGTAGATATTTTTTTTTTACTCTGATTTCATAAAAATGTAAGGAATAATATGGTTTCATGAATGAAGTGAATTTGTTTCTAATGTAAAATATTTCTAGAAATATTAAGATACAACCACGTCACGTATCATAAAAAATTAGGATAATTGTTTTGGTAAATTATTTTTCGCTCGTAAATACCAACGAAAACTTGTTTCGTTTACACCTACTTTCAACCTTTTTGCGGCAACGGGGGCCTTAAGTTTTAATTCAGGTTTTCTACAAAAACATACAGCCTAGGGGCCATCGGTGATTGTAGAGTTAAGAGTTGTTTTCCACTGGAAGGTTGTCGGTCCTTAATATTCTTGTTCCATAACTCTTTCCCATTTATAAATAAAAAATGTTTTCGCAAAATTTGGTATACACAACACACGAGAGTTAAATAAATCAGCTGTGATTATATATCTGGAACAAACAACAAACAAACACCGGAACGAAACCATATTTCTTTTTAGTTTTAGATTATCATTCGTCAAGTTGAGGAACGTGACTCTTGTGGGGGTCGCGTTTGGTATTAAAAGGGGTCGCAAACTGTTAAAAAAAACAAGACCTACAAATATAAATATATAAAAACAAATCAAATGTCTATATACACTATTAAGTCAGATATTTCACATAACATATAATAATATATAAAATATTGTTATAACTTAGGCTCCGACAAAGACAAATTCCACATACAGATCTGTAAAAGCACATTTTATTACCTGTCGGCATTTGAATAGTTGTAATCCTTTTTATGATCATCTTCTTTTGTTCACTTATTTATTGACATACGTCTCTAGTTATTGTGGAGAACAGCCTATTTCCCTATTGTACTCGTTTACGGCCGCTCAGGAGCATCATTAGCGATGTGTTGCGGATTATAAGTACAAACTAATTCTAGAAAATTATGTCGACGTTGCCGGGCACATTTGCATTTGTGAAGTATAAAACGATGGCCTGATTGAGAGAGGGGGTCAGTTGAGCTACAAATACGATCTAGGCGTGACGTGTGTACATTCGGGAAACGAATAGTGACGGACTTTGCGCGTTTTATTGAATTACAACCTTCTGCATTACGTTTGGATTTGTTGCGTTCGGTTATATTTCTACCTGTTTTATACGTGTTTGTATAGTTGTAATAAACTCTATAATAATTCTAGTGGTATTTTAATTCGAGTCCCACAAACTCGTAACAATATCTAATAGAACTCAACCTTATGATGACTTAATTAAAATTGTTTACCCATCTACGAAACCTTAAATCTGTATACTATCTCTAAATCAAATTAAATGTTAATACTACCGCATTCTCTTAATAACGAAATGCAATATAAATACTTCACATAATATCAAGTTCATGCTGAACCATTAAAGTTTGTTCCGTTCGGTTTAAAGACAATTTAGTGCTAAGAGAAATCTGCAACCGTATGGAATGGGGCATTGCACCTGATACATTCATTATCACCTACAAAGTATTGAAAGCTCTGAGGCCCATATTGAAACGTTGCCAAGCTTGTACATATTTCTCGTATGCACTACCGGCGCTCATCAGTGCCATAGGCACGTAATAAAATAAGCGAGTGCCAGAGCCAAGTGTAGTGCTCCTCTAAATCAGGATATTTGACTTTGTTCCCATAGATTACACACAGCCAAAAGGGATGACATCTAACCGAATATACTCATAATACTCATAAACAAACAGAAAAAGTATTTTCCATTTTTGGGATTTCGTAGCCATTTGGACAAAAACGAAACCCTTATGTATAATTGTATATATGCCATATCCATCTGTCCGCCTTTTAGTGTATTTTTTTTTATTGCAGGAGTTCAGTAGACAGACAGACGGCCTACTTGATGGAAAGCGGTTACCATCGCCTATGGACATATGCAACAGCAAAGGTGCTACAAATGCGCTGCTGCTCTCTTAAGGGAGACTGGAACCTGGTCACTAATACCGGAACACAACTCAAGGTTGTTATGGTGACATACTTTAGACCAGTAATACATACGTACATATAATAATAATAATAATAAACCCGCAGGGGGGCTTTGTGGCGAAGCCTTAGGTAAGTAGCGACACCTCGTACCTGACTCCGGGGGCCAAGACAAGGCCCCCGCCTCCGTGCTTGCCTTAGCCAGCCGGCACGGAGTGGAGATCGCTAGAGCTAAGACTCAAGCTCCAGGGGTGGAAGTAATAAATGGCATAACGTCAGAAGTAGCTTTGGTGAACCTGCAGCCTACCTCTCTACACCCCTTAGCCACTCACACCCATGTTGCCCCTGTCTTTATGGCATTTTTTGGGGCCCATGCAGGGAGTGGCGAGTCACCGTCTGCCCATTTTTCCATGTTCCCTGAACATTGCGACGGACAGACGCCATAGTCCCCATATTCCCAGACCCCTAGTACCACTAGCAGTTCACCCCAATAGCCCGGTACTTTTTGTCCTCATTTCCCACAATAGTTCTACACTGGCCGGGGCTTGTCCTTGGGTGCATTGTTATATGGTGTAGACAGGGATAATCGCCGGTCAGTGTCACGCCACATTTACATTAAATTTGTCAAAGGGCCTCTACGTGTTGGCCTTTCCATGGCCCCAAGCAAGCCCTTCAAATGTCCGGGCCATTTTTATGGCCCGTGGTCTTGAAAGACATACAAATAATAATAATAGTCCTACACTGGCCGGGGCTTGTCCTTGGGTGCATTACTATATGGTGTACACAGGGATAATCGCCGGTCAGTGTCACGTCACATTTACATTAAATTTGTCAAAGGGCCTCTACGTGTTGGCCTTCCCATGGCCCCACGCAAGCCCTCCAAAAATCCGGGACATTTTTATGGCCCGTGGTCTTGAATGACATACAGTATAATAATAATCGTCAGACAAACACACATATTGTATATCCCCAAATTAAGCAAGTTACGCTTGTATTATGGGTAATATACAACGTACTACTCTGGGGCCGCTCCCAGACACCCAGGAGAAAATACGTTTCCGAAATTTACTATACCAGGAATCGAACCAGGAGGCTCTGCGTTGCAATGAAGTAGGCCGGCAATGGCTTAGCCCGCCCAACCACAGAAGCCGTCAAATCATACATATCATCAGTACATTTCACAGTAATTGTTCTCTACAACGAAAAATAAAGACTTAAGATGGCTGCCATACATTTTGGGGTCTGGTCATTAACGTTAACAATTTTTTTTATGAAATCAATAAACAGATGGTGAGATATTAGCTCCCAGCGTCCTTAAAATTGTGTCCGGATCTGGTAACGATCGTAACGGATCTGTCAATTTATTTAAAAAGCTTTTAAAATTTTGTATATGTAAAAAAGAAACATATTTAATTTATATTGGTCTATAAACTAAACATACCCATTCACATTACAAACAAGGATTTCAAAAGTTACGAGCAGTATTGTTCGCACTAAAACAGCGGCTCACGTCCACACTCATTCATAAGCTAATACAGTATTACATACAGCGTATATTCCCCTCTAACCCAAAGGCTGCGATGATACCGACTCAGGTAGGCCACGACCTTTCCTTAATAATAATATTGTATCAAAGTTACATCGCAGTTGACTGGCACGTAAGGAATGATACCTCGCCCCGAATTTTCCCTGCAGACTGGCTGACATGTTGTTGATGAGGTTATGACGCTGTTAGTTTGAACAATTTCCCTTTCGTGAATATGCTTGTTTATTATATTAGCATGTATAAGTATGTGTATGATTCAAAGAAGTTTTCTTATAAATAACTATCGTAGTTTAATATATAGTTATTAAGTTCTTACCTACAGATAAAACATTTTTAAAGTTTCAAAAAATTAAAAGGGCATGTAATAACAACTATCGTATTTCTGCCAGAAAAATCATATTTACGTCAGACAACGTTGTCTTACCCGGAGATGGCATAATGTAAGAAGAACACGCAAATTTTTGTGGGCCTTCTGTCAAATATCAAAACCCTAATTTCTATATTTTATTTAACGCTGCTATAGAAGGTAATTTAAAGTTAGTTTAACGTAATATCTTTTAATAATTATGTTATACTCTTCCCCGATGTCCTAAATACCTATGTCCCAAACATGAGAATTTACTTATAATTAATTATCTCGAGTTGTAAAAAATTAACATAAACACACCGAACTTAGTCCCAAGAAAAAAAACCGCGTCTATTCATAGTACCCGGGATGATTTTTTACTATAGTAGCTAAATAAAAATTAATTGTTTTAAAGTAGCCTGAACGTAGACGCGGTTTTTGTCTCAGATAAGTTTATACGAAACTAGCTGACCCGGCGAACTTAGTACCACCATATTTTCTGAATTCCTAAAAGACTTTGTTTCATGACACAAAAACAAAATCACCAAAATCGGTCCAGGTGATTAGGAGGATTCTAGAACCCGCCCTCAGCGCCACCTACCGGTTCTAATTGTGATTCTAAACTATCCGGGAACCCACTCATACGTACAAAAACAAAATCGGTCCAGGTGATTAGGAGAATTCTAGAACCCGATCTCAGCGTCACCTACCGGCTCTAATTGTGATTCTAAACAATTCGAGAACCCACTCAAACACACAAAAACAAAATCACCAAAATCGGTCCAGGTGATTAGGAGGATTCTAAAACCCGATCTTAGCGCCACCTACCGGTTCCAATTATGAATCTAAACCATCCCGGGACCCACTCAAAGACACACACAAAATTTCATCAAAATCGGTAAAGTTGTTCTCAAGTTATGCGCGTACATACATTTCTATGATTCATTTTTATATATAAGAAAGATTTGACCCCGAGTTGACTGTCCCGTGATAGGTAGCTCAGGGATGTGAACCAAGTTTCATAAAATCGGTTCATCTATAAAGCCATAAAAAAACCAAAGATTTTAATGCTGAAAAAAAAACAGATTTATACGTTATATATGGTGTTAATCTGAAATGATCCGAACAACTTACGACCGTAAAAAAATAAGTAGAACTACAGACCCCCAACATCAATCAAGATTAATAATTGCCAGACAGAAACAAAGAAAATCATTGTTTATATTTTAGAATGTCCTTATTAAAGAATCGCAAGTCAAGAAAAAGGAATACAATTTGTCTGGTGAAATGTTCAGCACGTGGCGCTGACATCGACTGCAGGTCTCGCAAGCAAGCTGCCGCGGCAGTCGGATCGATTGCATACATTTTAATATTACCCATCGTATTCTATTGACCGCGGCCATTCGGGTGGAAACCGAGTGCAATAACTGTTTATTATTAACAAGCAATCAATGCTCCAATTAATTGACCAATGTAACTGATCTATCGGTAAATTTACTGCCTATTGCTTTTCATCAGATATTGATATCAACCACATGAATTCATGCGATTCAAATATTATAGTTCCGTATCTAAACTAAAATGAAATTGCAAACTCATATTTGTAATTCATGGCTGTATTAATATTGTTGTTTGGTATTTAGTAGTATCAAACAACTTGAAATCGTGAACAATTTTCAATATATCTATCTGACTTTAGGTAGACGTTTGTACTGTCAATTATAATAAGTAGATAACTTTAAGCGAAGTATTGTAACATTTTTATAGCTGATGTGTCTTATATTGAAATCGGGGTATTAATTTCTTAAGAATTCAATACCCTAACCTTTATAATATATCCACAGGTATTTTAGAATAAAATTGTTTCTTGTTCATATCTACTCTCGATAGATAGATAAATAAATTATTCGTTATTATTTATTAGGAAAAAATTAACAACTAAAACACACTAACAGTCGACAGTCTTGTAAGTTAAAAACAAAAATAGAAAAGCAATATATAAATCCTTATAGAATAGAATAGAAATCCTTATGTGTTATATAAATTAAATATTATAGATTAAATGCAAATTAAATTATAATAACTACTAGAGGCCCCGCCAGACGTTGTCCTGCTCTGAAAAAATAAAAATCTAAGATCCGATCCCAGCGCCACCTACCGGTTCCAATTGTGTATTTAAACCACCCGGAAACCCACTCAAACACACAAAAACAAAATCACCAAAATCGCTCCAGGTGATTAGGAGGATTTTAGAACCCCATCTCAGCGCCACCTACCGATTCCAACGGGATGAAAAGTATCCTATGTCCGTCTCCTGGTTCTAAGTTACCTCCCCACCAATGTTCAGCCAAATCGGTACAGCCGTTCTTGAGTTATAAATGGTGTAACTAACACGACTTTCTTTTATATATATATAGAGATATATAGATTTAATTTTAATACAGGAATATTTACCATTAATAATATGTGCCTGTCTGTACATAACATGTACCCTTGGGATCGGTTCAGAAACTGTGCGTATCCGATTCATGACACATCAACTAAACATTGTGCCATGATAGAATAGCAGGATAGAAAACTGTGGAAAGAAAAACTTATTGGCAATAAGCAGAATGCAAACTTCGTTTGTAAAACATTCGGTGTGCAAATTCTCAAAAAGAATATGTTCGATTTCTTCAAATAAAGTCTTTCTTTGTCTTTCATTGGTGCTGCACCTAAATAATGAGGAGAAATCTAAAGAGAATAAAATAAGATGGACTTACGTGACTCATCATGGGGTCCGTGTTTATTTGGCACATATAAGTGCCAGAATCTTCCGGTTCCACATTACTGATGTACAGTTTCCATGTGTTGTGACCGTTATGTGTTACCGACAGCCGCGGATTCAGTGTCACCATGTGAGTGTGGATTGCCAGGATTGTCTTAGAGTCTGATTTGATCCAGGCTACCTGGGGACAATAATAAAGCAAGAGGTGTATTCTTGTGTGTGTGTAATACGCATTCATGAACTCTAGAAATAGAGCTCAAGTCGGAGTAAAATTTTAAATTTATGGTACTTCCAAATCAAATGCATAAGCCTTAAAAATGCTCAAGTTCGGGAGCTGAGGTTCACGACATCAATTCTAATATATATTATGTATATCAAATTTTAATCCATTTAATTGTATATTATCCGTGCAGGAACGGAGAAAGAATACAATTTCCTGCGGCCGGGCGGCCTGTCGTAAGAGGTGACTTAACAACCCATAGCCAGGTGGTAAGGCATTTGCCCGACTGGATGGCTACCACCCCTGGTCTAAACTATGTCGCCATAACAACCTTCAGTTGTGTTCCGGCATTAGGTTCCAGACTCACTTAAGAGAGCAGCAGCGCATTTGTAGCACCTTTGGTGTTGCAAATGTCCATAGGCGATGATAACCGCTTTCTATCCAGTGGGCCGTCTGCCTGTCTGCTGAACTCCTGCAATAAAAAAGAATATAAAAAAAATATTTTGCATTCAACCATAGTTATAAAAAAAACACGCGTTGTAAGCCACTGCTAAACGTAGATCTTTTCAAGTTCGTAGTTCGTTACACTAATAATATACTGGTTTTGTAAAAATTATTCAAATTGTTCTATATATATGCGTTACTTTAGATTTTTTCCAGCAAGTAATGCACTGGTAAATTTTAAAACATTATAAGCTTTTAAAATTCAAATTTTGAAGTGAAACTTTCAGAAACGTATTATTTTTTGGTCTATACAATTATACCGTAACGAGAAAAAAAGATTGAATAAAAAAAATCTATTTATGGCTATTTTTGAAATCATAAAAAAAAAAATCCAGCTGTCCTTTGGAGGGAGTTCTTAAAACATCAAAAACTAACATTTTTTTCACTCGAGATTCAACAAAATGTCGATTTTTTTCGCCATCCATATATATTATCGCCATATATATATTATCAGCTCCGCAACGTTCCGCCGCTGGGCTGAGGCCTCCCCATCTATAAGTGGAACTATACAAACTACGCTTGTCGAAGATGAATAGGCTTGATGTAAAGGAGAACCCTTTTTTTTTTTTTTGGCCAGGGGAAATCCGTTTGAGGACTAAGTCGCGACAGGCACAGAAGCCTGGGGGGATATTCGCGACCCGTGTGAGTGTGGGATTCGCCAGATCGGGGGTGGCACTAGCGTGCCCGGTCAGAACCGGTGCCACGCTATTGCTACTCCCCAGTTAGGGATACCCACTAAAACCCCTGGGTGTTCCGTCCTGCGCCTTATGCCAGGGCTACGTGAATGCGGGATTCCCAACTCCGCGTGCCCTGGCAGGCGTGGGCCCCCCTCACTGGGCCTCTTCCTATGCCAGGGGACGTATCCCCCGGCTACTACTAGGTCTAATCCATGCGTGGGGCGGTTTGTAACGCGCCCCACGGGAAGAGAGATGAGCTCGCGCGGAACACTCGCGCTCTCATCTCGACGGCACGTGCGGGTGAGTGAGAACCCCTATACCCCTAGGGGCCCCACCCGCGCCGCCCGCTTACGGCGGCCGAAGGTCACTGTCTGACCTCCGGCGTCGGCGCGTCCTCCTTTGGCGGGAGCGGAGCAGGGAATTACGCTCACGCTCCCGTTCCGCCTCCTCCTTCGCGAACATGACTTGCTCGCAGAAGGAGGAGACGGCGTCCCATCCGGTGGAGCTCCCGACCATGGTGCGTACCACGGCCGGGAGCGAGGTGTCAAATCCGGTATGGGCGACGAGCTCCCGGCGCTGCTCCGTCCAGGCTGGACATTCCTGGAGAGTGTGCAGCGCCGTGTCCTCGTCGCCCGTGTCACAATGATGGCACCCTGACGTGGCCTCGCGGCCGAGGCGACACAGGTACCTTCCGAAGCAACCATGCCCCGTCAGGACCTGCGTCAGCCTGAACGTCAGGGTGCCGTGACTTCGTCTAATCCAATCGTGCAGGACGGGCCTCACCGCCTCAATGGTGGCGGGGCCCGCGCTGGGGCGTCGTAGGCGATCTTCCCAGACCCCCACGGCTACCTGATGGAGCTCCGACCTGCACGCCTCGATCTCGCGAGGCGCGGGTCTAGTGCCCCTGGCCAGGGCCTCTTTGCGCCACACATACAGTGACGCCAGGACCCTGGCTTCCAGGTCCCATGGGGGGGATCCGGCCAGTAGCGAGGCCACTTCGAAGGACACCGTACGGTATCCTCTTATTGCCCTGACGGCCAATATGCGTTGCGCTTGACGCAACAGCGCCGCGTTTTTGGCCGTCAGGTGGTCCGACCATACAGGGGCCCCGTAAAGGGCCATCGAACGTACGATGCCTTCGAAGAGTTTCCGGCACGTGGCGTTGGGCCCCCCGACGTTGGGGAGCAGGCGCGAGAGCGCACCGGCTGCCCCCTTGAGTCTGGGGAGCAGCTGCCGAAAGTGTGCCGAAAAATCCCATCGGCTATCGAGGACCAATCCCAGGTATTTCATGGTTCCACCGATGCCGATGCGGATGCCTCCTACTATGATGCAGCTGTCCGGAGGTGGACGATTACGAGGACCGTGAAACATCACGGCCTCGGTCTTCTGTAACGCCACCTCCAGACCAAGACGCCGGATCCTGCCTACTATTGTCGACACCCCAGCCGTGCCTAGAAGGCACGCCTGCCGATGGGTCCTCCCACGCGCGGCGATCAGCGTGTCGTCTGCGTAACATACGACGCTGACGCCCGGGAGGACCCGACACCTCAAGGTCCAGTCGTATGCGATGTTCCACAGGAGGGGGACCTAGAACCGACCCCTGTGGAACACCGCACACCATGGCTCGCCGATTCCAACCCTCGTGGACCGGGTAGATGACGGCTCTACTATTTAGGTATGCCCCGACTATACGGCGGAGGTAGGTCGGCACCCCGAAATATCGGAGTGCCTCCAGAATGCATGCCCAGGGCAAGGAGTTGAATGCGTTGGCGATGTCTAAGGACACCGCCAACAGGACCTCGCCCTGGGAGACTGCTTCCTCCGCCAAGCCTCTCAGGCGCATGACAGCGTCGATTGTGGAGCGCCCTGTGCGGAAACCGAACTGGTTGTCCGCCAGGTCCGGCCCCGTCGTCGATAGGTGCTGGACGAGGCGGTCGACGATGATACGCTCGAAGAGCTTGCCAACCTCGTCCAGCAACACAATGGGCCGGTAGGCGGACGGTGAGTCCGCAGGGCACCCCTCCTTACGCAGCAGGACCAGCTTTCCGGTCTTCCACCGTTGCGGGAACTGGCCCTGCTCTAGGCATGCGCCAAAAAGCCTCATCAGTCGGGGCTCCAGGGCGTCGTAGGACAGAACCCACGCACGCCCTGGTATGCCGTCAAGGCCGGGGGCGGTGTTCTTGGCCTTTAGCCGTAGCATAGCCACCCCCAGCTCTACCCGGTCCACAGTGGGCACAGGGTCTTTATCCGCGCTGGGATCCGCCTCTGGCGGTGCCATAGCAGGAGGATGTAAAGGAGAACCCACCAAAAGCGTTTCTAACGCATTGTCGAATAAAAGTAGTTTAACGAAAAACTTTATTTTTCTACTGTAATTGTAAATGTAAGATTTTTTCTTGAATAAAAAGAATACCATATTGTCTAGTAGTATATAATAATCTTTAAAGGAATACAAAAAATGGGTAATGTTTTTGGAATTTAAAACAAAGAATAGATTCCATATTTGTACCGCAACCAGTACCTATAGCAGACGTTACATTTTTGCATACTTCACCCATAACTTGATATTAATATTAGCTTACGTCTGCCCTTAGGGCGAAGACCTTTCCGTTTTTATACTAATTTTACTCAATAATGTAGCAGGATTTTTCTTTATTACATTTTCAGTTATCACTGATATATTAGCTGAAATGTAAAAAAGAAAAAGAAAAGAACGTTGAAAAAAAACATAACGAGATACATGAAAAAAAAAATGAAATGAATGGACCTACAACATTTCGGAACTCACTTAGAAAGTACTATCTGTCTTTAAATAAATATATCTAATATATTAAACATATGCTTATTTATCTATTGTAATAATATATAAAATGCTTGTCACGTATAATGTTAACAAATATATTTATTTATATTATTAGTATTATATTTATATATGCGAGCGTGCATGACAAGAGTTATGAATGTCAAAGAAGCAAGTGAGGTGTGTAAGAATGGGCCTAAATGGCGCTCTGTTGTTCGTGCCTACCCCGCAAGGGAACTGGCGTGAAGTTATGTATGTATGTATGTATGTATATTTATATATGTATTAAATTTATAAATTAGTGTAAGTATGTATATTTAAATTGTACAGTCCTATCTCTTTTTTGGCACTCAATGGCACTCTGTTGTTCGTGCCTACCCCGCAAGGGAACTGGCGTGAAGTTATGTATGTATGTATGTATGTATCTCTTTTTTGCTCCACCTATATCGCCAGATTAGTTAAGAATGTTTTTAAGCTAGGTTGCCTGGAAGAGATCGCTTTTAGCGATAAGGCCGCCTGTTGTTTTACCAAGAAGTATTGTAATTATGCATTTTATTCTTGTATTTGTATTTGTTTATTTTGGTGAGCAATAAAGTGTTATCTATCTATCTATAATTATAGCACATATCATTCAAATATTATCGAATCCCTGAACAGAGCAAGCATTTTTTACAATATTTCTCTGGCGTAATGAACGCGTAGTTTAAAATCATCAAAATTTTCGGTGAAAAATAATATCACGAACTCTGCACATGACATTACTCATGTATAAAACGCTGCCATCCGCCTCAAATATGTGCATACCGAATCAAATACGGACGTACCTTATAGAGTCCAAGATGGTTGACAGTGCACGTGAAATGTACATCCCTGCCTTGCGCTACTGTCAAATTTTCAAGTGGTGACAGGAACTCAGGCTCCTGTTCCGCATACCCTGAGCCTTGAAGCTGTCCTAATAACAAAAGAAACATTAATGAAGTAAGTTTTCTTTAAAACAAAAGATAAAACTGGCAATTCTGAATATTCATATACCAAGTAAATTTATCCAAAAGTACATAAAGAATACATATACTTCTGTAGAAGCCAGCTTATTGGCTAAAAACCCGCGTCGCATTCATATAACTTGGGTTCGAATCTTGTTAGGGAACTCAACATCATCCGAGTGTTAGATCCCGCTGACATTCGGAGCGTTCGCTTCGAAGCCCAATGTTTGCTTTCCTAATTTTCCTTCTCCACTTTGCGCGGTCTTCGACATCCCTTCACGGCTTCTTCGCGACCTTAAGCCAACATTTCTTGATCATGTCCCTTCAACCGGGACTAACGGAGACGGCATGTCATTAAAATTTGTTCCCCACATAACTGACCAAATCCTGTTATGACCGGTTCTTATATCTTATCGACCATTCATTTTCCTTACTATAGATTAAAGTTTGATATACGCTCCATACAAGTAATATCAAAATTCAACTGATGGGCAGACAATTGAATGAATACGAAGATATAGGAACCGGCTATTAGAGCAGTGTGTACCACTTAAACAGCTCTCGCTTTTAAGGAAATCACCATGGATAAACTTACACTCATTCCTAATTACTGAAACTCGACGTCAAAGTTCCCAGTGACTACAAACAAAATAGTCTGCTGACATATATCCGGATGGTTAGTGATCCCAATAACAGCACCTTGCTGTTCTTTTAACAAATCATCAAATAAATGGTATAAGCGGTAGTCTTATAATAAACAATACAGTAAATAACTGAATCAGCTTTATTTTCAACCGTAGCCAAATACAATCAGAAGAAGTACAGGTTGAATTGGCTTTTCAAACCATTTTAAATTGGGTCAGGCTTGCACAAACAAAAGTGGGGAAATTGCTGATGCTTCTGAATTCTATAGCAATTGATCTACTTTTATTAAATAAATCTTCGCATCGATAATGAAAAACTGGATGGAAGCCAATCCGTGCCGTTTACTGCCTAACACAACAATTAATGACTTAGTCTATTGGCAATACGAAACAATGGCTCGAAAGTGCGGTACTTTCAACGTTACACGCTTGTATACGCCGTAAAATAATGAATTATTGGGATAATTTATAATGTATACAGATGTGATGGACACCATTGGTTGTGTATTTAGGCCATTTGAATACGTTTGACCGATGAACTGGAGTGATTCACTTTTTGGTGTACGGCTTCGGGCATTCGGTGATTAAGGGCGTAAATCGGGAAGGTTTGAGCATAAAAAGGGTCACACTAAATGTCCCATACTGTGACATCAAAACGATTAATGGCCCCGAGCTCCGAATATTTTCGTTCAATTCACCTAATGCGGGGGTGAGATTAAATAAAAAAATTATTTTTTACTACCCGAACCACGAATGAATCAGGTTACATAAAAATGGCCGTTCAGTTATACGACCACTGTTGGAACGCATTTATTTATTATGACATGGCCGGAAATTAATTAATATATTTTACTAATAAAGTAATTTTGTATTATTTATTAATTATTGTGTTTGCTTTACTTATTATGGTTCCGTACGTATTTTAGCAAAAGCCTAATGACATCGTCATATCTATCCAACCGTCTGTCCATCTATTCGTTTATCCATATTTATGTCTGTCTATCCCACAAACTGCTGGATTTATAAAGATGGAATTTGATAGAACATTGTATTCTTTAAGCTGCTACAAATTAATGCACATGAACATTAAATTCTAAAATTATTTTCATGTAAAGGAACGAGCGCTAAAATACCATACTTATTATTATGTTTTTAAAATATCACAATAATGATAATTTTAATGTCACCGTCAATGGTCTAGCAAAGAGCCTCGACCGTCACCTAGAGAGGCTCTCGGTAGGACACTGGGTGAAGAGCCAGATACCAAAGGCAGCACTTTTGGACACGGCACGGATTGTGAGGAGGTTCCCGTCTCTGGAGCCCTAACCACGCATAGTTTGGACCCCAGGTCCCGCTACCGGTAAGCTGCAAGATTTTTTTTCAAATATTGTATTTAAGACATTTTTTATAAAGGAATATTGTTAATATGTATTTTTTATTTAAAAAACATGTAAAATTTTTGAAAATTAATAATTCTATGATAATTTTAATATCTGCTTAAACAATAATGAATATAGGTAATATGCTATTTGACTCGTTTCAGTTATGAGATCACAACTTACTATTATCGTACAAAATATAAGGAGCTTCGGCGTTTTGTAAGGTGATATAAAGTGTCTCGATTGTATTGTTTGTTAACTACCTACCGGACTAACTAAATGGCTGATATTCAAAAACAAACGGACAGCCGCGCAGTACGAGAATATAAGGATTAATGCTTTTGCCAAACCGCTATGTTACGATATATATTTGTCTCTTTCATTCTCTCTGTCTCACAAAAGGACTCCTGCTGACGAAGCGCTGCGGTCGTATAACGGAATGTTAGAAAGATAAAATAATATTAAAAAGATTACGAATTAATAGTATTACTAAATAATTTAATAACATAATGTAACATTTACATAAAAATCTTGAGTTCCGTTCCGCCGCATTGGTGGCCAGATACCAGTCTCCTTTTAGAGAACGGCAGCACATAGTTAGCACCTTTCGTGTTACAACAGTCCACAGGCTATGGTAACCGCTTTCCAACAGGTCTGGGCAGGGCCGTCTGCCTCTCTGCTGCACTTATGCAGTAAACAAAGAAAAAGTAAATAAAATAAAAACAACATAACAACGTGGCTGGCCTGATTTGTTATACAATAGTTCCATTTTTTACCGTGGGATTTGTTTCGTAAGCCGGACTCTACTAGATAATCTTTAATAAAAATAATTTAAACAGAATTACAGTTTATTTAATTCAGTTACTTATGAAAATTAATAATAAAGCATCTGCGTCACATCAGATTAACACACACGATGCGTTACATTAAAATGCACTGTGGAAATTTGCCTACTCACGGAAATATATCATGTTGAAATCGGCGATGTGTAAAATTTTAATTATATCATTACGCAAACGGATGACGGATTCGGAATAAACAATACCATTTATTTTTCTGCTGTATTGAAAACGGGTTGTTAAATAAAGACTACCCATGTGATGCTATTTAAATATTTTATTTCATTCTAGCGGTGTTGTCCTATATTAATAGTGGCAGTTGGAAATAAATAGTTGTTTCAAGACTTGGTCTAGCTTGATTGTTCTCCTATGATAAAACTTCAAATTTCCTACTGATCCCATCCTCGTCGCCTGTAGGATACTTCAGGTTTTATGATAGGCGAACAATCAAACTAGACCAAATCTGCGATTCAACTATTTATTTGCTGCACTAACATGTGTCACCGAAACTTCGTTCGCATATGCATAACGTCAACATAATTGTTAGTGAACTGCAATGGCAGTATCAAAAACGTGACTGAAGAGTCACCTGTTTGGCTAAAAAAGGTGACCGCAGAGTCACCTATTTAGCTATATTCGTTCGTCTATCCCACGGTGACGACATTATTTCTCGCGATAAAAAATATCTTAATTGTTGACCCGAGATATAAGATAGTTTTGTGTCAAGTTTCATTGAAATATGTTCGGTATTTTCTCGTAATACTATAACAGATAGACGAACAGACAAAAATTTAAAAAAATATATTTTCGGAATCTTCTTGTCAAAATTTGCCCCTAATGTTTTTCTGTTTATTCAATTTATTCTACAAACTGAACTCTACTACAGATTTCTTATAGTACGATATAGCTGTAACTAATCCGGGCTAAAAGTAAAAAATGTAATAAGTATAAGGCAAATTGTAATAGCTATTAAATTACCCAAAAAATCCCTACAAGGAAAAACAATTCATGAAAAAAAATTCCGACATGACAGTCGGAGGAAGTATGAAAAAAACTTATGCATTGCTGTTGCTCAGTTTAGTTAAATGGAAGATTTTTTTTAACAACTCTACGGAGTCGAGTTCCGTAACCTTTTTTACAACTTAATTTCTAAGAAAGTTTTTAGCATTCATACACGCTTATTGTTTATTTTTGTTACTGTGTGTGACATTAATGTAATGATTTTTATATTGTGGTGTACCTTAAGAATAACTTAATATATTACATACATACATACATAACTTCACGCTAGTTCCCTTGCGGGGTAGGCACGAACAACAGAGTGCCATTTAGGCTTATTCTTACACACCTCACTTGCCTCTTTGACATTCATAACTCTTGTCATGCAAGCTCGTCTGTTCTTAAGGCTCCTGACATCACCTTCTGCTAGTACACGATCAATTTGATCATGGAAGGTGTGTCGTGGCCTTCCACGACTTCTGCATCCATCCACTTTTGCATTGTATATCTGTTTAGTCATTCTTTCATCATGCATTCAACTTAATATATTAATTATATTATTATTATTAATTATATATTAATTATAAATGGAAGATTGACTCTGAGTTGTATAGTTGTAACTATATTTAAAAAATGTTTTCCGGGTTTTATCACTTTTACATATACTTATACTACTCTTACTGTTAGTTTAGTTAACTTACTTTCAAACTAAGTCTATTGGAAAACAATATCAAACCAAAATCTAACATTACGCTCTATATATCTGAATTTCTGTCGCATTGGAGTGTTGACTTCCAACTTTTGAACGTATTAAGTTCTCTCGTAAACTTTAACACAAAGTAATGTACGCCCCATCTTTACACGCTAGCGCTTCCAACACTTGGAAGAAGTTAGCATTGTTGTGAAAGTGCTATTTTATAAATTATGTAATCAGACTCACATATAATGTGTTGCTGTATTACTAGGAATATTTTAGGGTTGCCACGAACTGAAAATAATGCTGATAAGGATACTACAATAATTAGTTTGAATAAGTAAGATAATTAAACACAAAAAGTGAAATTAAAAATTATTTTCTGTACAAAACTTTCAGGCAATAAATAAAAACGGAAAAACAAAAATGTATCTGTATTAAAAAAAAAACAGTCGAGTTCACTTAATTTGTACAGTAATGGTCCAGTAAACTTGAACAACGTCGACTATTAAGAGTCATTTACATGCTGCCATTTTTTTGCTAAGAGCAATAATTGAATGCAATAAATTAAGCGTAATAATTGACTTTCAAGAATTGTAGGCAAATGTTTACACGTTGATATAGTTACAAAAAATGCAATTATTGAGTGCAAGTCTTGTCTGAAAATAATTTCAAATGTTTTTTGTTTACACCAATACAATTATGAACATACATACATACATACATAACTTCACGCTAGTTCCCTTGCGGGGTAGGCACGAACAACAGAGTGCCATTTAGGCTTATTCTTACACACCTCACTTACCTCTTTGACATTCATAACTCTTGTCATGCAAGCTCGTCTGTTCTTAAGGCTCCTGACATCACCTTCTGCTAGTACACGATCAATTTGATCATGGAAGGTGTGTTGTGGCCTTCCACGACTTCTGCATCCATCCACTTTTGCATTGTATATCTGTTTAGTCATTCTTTCATCATGCATTCTTTCCACATGCCCGAACCACCGGAGCATTCCTTTCCTTAACTTCACCTTAATACAATTATGTGTAGGAGATTATTGCTTACAAGTTTTGATTTGTTGAAGCACAGGCTTGTATGTGTGTGTACCATTTATTGGCGGGTTGCTTCAAGTATTGCACGTATTTGCGTTAACGAATTTTTCATTCAGGTGTTGAACGTTTTAGAAGATTTTTTTATTTAAAAATTTATTTATTAATATTAACATTTATTTAAAAATATGAGGCAAAAAGTATTAAGATTCTGGTGATTTAAAAAAGTAAGAGATTTATCGCTATCATGCGTGTTTATGTAATACTGAAAATGTAAATTATAAAAATCGTAATGCACGTAATGTTGCACTAACAGCATTTGCACAGGAATTTGGAGTTGGCGTTTTTGGACCTAAGGAAATAACAAACAAAATAAAATAATTAAGGAGCCAGTATCACGGGAAAAGGAAAAATATAACTTTGCAAGTGAACCAGCTGAATACAAAATTTGCGAAATTATTGTATGTGTTGTTTATACCAAGAAAAGTTTTGAAAAAAAACTTGTATAAGAGATCAAGAATGTTACGTGTGACTTAGACCATGCAAGTCATTTATTGCTTCAATTTATTTGATGCAACAGGCAAGAAACTTGCATCATGTAAATAGTCATTTGACCATGAAACACTATAATAACAGTTAAACAAAATTTATCTAAATAGTTACGTTACAAAGCAGATTGAGATTGCGTGGTAGCAGCAATAGCATTCTGAAGGGAATAGCCGATTAATTTGACTACCCATTGATTTAGACCTTTTAAGAGGACCAAGTCAGTGTTAGTCATTAATTACTAACATACTTATACGGAAAATATCACTAATATTAATGTGTATTTATTTGTATGTTTATATGTGTGTGTTTATTGGACTGTGTTGTCTTGTAATAAATAATTTATTATTAATATTATATTATTGTATCTAATCATGAGAAATCTGGATGAATAAATTAGAGGACAGGGATGAGTGGGAGTCCTATGTCCAACAGTGGACCGCAATAGTAGTAAACAGAAAAGGGTCAACAAATAACACTGGTGTTATATAATTTATGTACTTACACAATGTCAAGTAGCATAGATAATAAAAGATATAAATAACCATAGCAGCAGAAATTACATGTATAAAAAGAAAGTAATATATGTAAATAGATAGTAATAAGTCGACAGGATATTATCCCCGTGCTTTTAGAATAGATATAAAAATAATAAGTCATGAAAAGAAAAGACTGTCTTGAAATATGACGGAGGATAGGCGAATAAAAAAAACCAGTGGACCGCAATAGGCTGACGACGGAAAAAATTTACTCAACGGGTCTTGTTCAAACAAAATTCAGTTTAACGTATTTTTGAATATACAGTTCATAATTTAGAGTTTAAAGGATGGGAACATATATACTTTTAACGACTTTGGAAATCAAAAGTCAATAAGTAATTAAATAACAACACACTAAGAAAAATCACTATGACTTTTAAATACCTGTTAAAAATAAGTAGATATTTGACCCCCGACACATGAACACAAAACAATTAAAACAATTAGGTACCTCTTAATTTTGACATTTTTCCTATAGTAAATAGAATTTACCTGCCAAATCTTATCCATAAGGAAATATCGAGACATATCGTAGGTATACCTTTAAGGATGAAAGGAGACTGGCGGGTTTCTTAGGAGCCCTTGGGCTGATCATTTTGTCATTTCCTACAAGAAATTGGCTGAAAATAGATTTTTGAAACGTGATGTTTTACTGTGCAGTTTTATTTTCAAAAAATGTTTAATTGTACCTATAAGTGAACAATGTGAGCAATAGTTGTACGATATTTATTATTTTTAACGAATAATTATGCATATGTGTTTTATTCATCACAATGTCAGGCAAAAGAACTGAGTCAATACAGCTTTGTCTGACATATGACACTTGACTGCGACATAGTAAACTGTATTGCCATTAAAAAATATATAAAAACAACAGATATTGATAACAAATTGATTTACCATGTAACAGGATAAAAAAGTGTTAAGCAACAGCTTATTACGCAGGTATATCAATATCTTGACGCGTAATATATCGAGATTCCTTTTATTACTATAATAGTTTAAAGTATCGGACAATAATACTTTTGAATTTAAATATATGGTAAGTGAGTATGGATTCTTAAAATATTCAACGTTATTTTTCTCCGGTAAGCTAGGTTTTTAAAATATGGTAATACTTAAAGAGATAATAAGTAAAAATCTACTTTTTTTAGTATAAGTTTTGTCTTTGTAGACGTTCAGGCTGAAAACCGCCAGTAGCCTTTGCTGTGATGTTTGGATACATACACAGTTCCGTTCTTGCCAAAATTATTGCACGACAAAAATTATAACTTTATATAACCAAGCAAGCAAAAGATTTATTTAATTATAAAATTATATTAATTTTATTTAAAGATACACTAAATAAAAATTCTAATGTCAGAACTGTTTTAATTCCAATTTACGGTGGGAAGCGAGCGGTTTCGTGGTTCACCAACAATTTTCATTATCAGCATCGATATAATCCATAATTCAAATGTTTGATGATTCTACAAACTAAACGAAGCAGTGTTTACATTTTTTATTTATTATTGAGATATAGGTAGAGTTACATAAGTATATGATTCGTAAAGTTTTGAATAAGCATCACAAACAGGAATTTTTAATTCAAGGCTGCCTGCCCAAACCTGTATAATAGACATCAATAATAAGTATAGTACACATGTCCATATTATTACAATTACCACGTGCTAGCGGTAAAGAAAAACATCGTGATGAAACCGGCACATCAAGTTAACTAATGTGACAAACCTGCCAAGCCGCCTTGGACAAGCGTGGTGGGTATACTGTCCCCTATAATGTGCAATCCAAGCCCAGTGGTAGGACATTTGTGAGCTGTCATTATGTATGTTATAGTACATCCTGCAGAGATTATACAATCCTTGTATAAACACAGTCTATGTACTTTATACAACTAATGTTATATACTTAAATACAACTTTATTTGAGCTGGTTTAGAAACAAACAATAGAGAACCCGGCAGACCTTGTCCTGTCCTGAAATAAATATTTAGAACCCAATTGCAGCGGGACATACTGGGTCCAATTGTGATAGAGTCACAAGCATCCAACCAACCATACAGGCACCGCAATCCAACACACACAAAAAAAATCATCACATCTTAGAACCTGATTTCGACGCCACTTACCGGATCCAGTTGTGAATCTAAACCATCCCGGGACCCACTCAAACACACAAAAATTAATCAAAATCTGTCCAGCGGCTTAGAGGATGTTCAGTGACATACACACGTATACAAAAATGATATAGATAAACTTTTAAGTTGGCCTCTATAGTCAAATACGAAACTAAGAAATAGTGAAAAATACTCAGTCTCGGCCCGGTTTTACTGAAAACTGAAGCGTTATCATTAGATTTTTGAAAAATCAATATAAGCGTGCGTGACGTGAGCTGCCAGGTTCCAGTATCCATTAAGAGAGCAGCAGCGCATTTATAGCACCTTTGGTGTTGTAAATGTCCATAGGCGACGGTAACCGCTTTCCATCACGTGGGCCGTCTGCCTGTCTGCTGAACTCCTACAATAAAAAAAGTTGTGAATGCGAAAGAAGACGGAGTTCCAAACACAATCACTTTCAAAATATATATTTTTTAGCGAATTTTTCTGATATAGTAGTTTTTCTTAGTTATTCTATTTGGGTGAAGGCATGTCCAACAAATCAAAGATTCTAAAAATCGGTCCAGCCGTTTTGAGCTATAATAGATGTAACTAATCGAACTTTATTTGATATATATAGATTCTAGTTAAAGAAAACTTTAATATCCATGTTCACAATTATATCATGTCATTCTTCCACTCATGTCTGCATATTTCATGTATATTGCTTCTCTTACCGTTTACATTTCACTGTTTTCACCGTATAATGATAAATGGTTATTTTCGTTTGTCGTACAAGAACTTTGTACACTAGTGTTATGAACAATTCAGTAACCACGGTTGAGATAATGGAACAACCAGCGAGTGTTTGTATAAACAAGCGCCTTTGTCGCCCGTAGTGCTCAAGGGAGTGTGCACTACAAGCGGACTGTGTCAAATGAAAATTAATAATAGCCTGATATAGGCCCCTTTATTGGAGTTGTGTTTACTATAAAATTTATTTTATATAGCTTATATATATATATATAATTAGAGACAACGTTAAAGCTATTAAAAGCCGCTGAAATAGTCCATATATATGATGGAGAACACGATACAATTTTTTTTAGATTTCTTGTCCGTTCGTCACGTGAAAACTACTGGGCCACTTTGATGCGGTTTTCGTTAATCAACAGCTAATTAGTAGATTTAAAATCTGCGCTACTTTGTATCCTGGGAATCCCGCGGGTATTTCAAGTCAAGCGTAGACTAAATCGTGGGCATATCCTAGTATATATATATAGTTGTTCTTAAAACATCCACAAATCCACTTTTTTATTTAGCAAATTAGATGATCAATTTTTAAACATCATTTTATTTTGTAATTAACGTCATTATCTATTCTAGCTAATCCCAGCCATGCTCGTTGTAACTTAGTCTTATAGTTTTCACATCACATTATGTAAAGCAAGATGCTTGTGAGAACTTAGCAATAAAAAGTATATACTTAAACACTCTTTTATTAAAATGCAACGTTATATAAAACTCCGTGGTAAAAGTTTACGTCAATCCATGGACTACTTACTTTCGAGTTTTGCGGCCTATATTCCTATACAGTTGAAATTACAAAATACTATTTTCTTATAGTATATTATCAAAGGATATGTTTCAGTTTTGTTTGACATTCAATAATGTCCCAGCCTTCAGTAATATGTGCTTTTTCGTTTAAGAAATGTTGATAGGAACCCTGGTTTATTAGCGTTAAGACCGGTTGTTGGATATCCGAGGCATGTGGGGTTAAAACTCCAAGGATAATGTATACTACATTATCCAAATTCCGTCCGGATGGAACTGTAAAGCACAGCAAACTAAATAATATACCAGATCCAACTTATATCATTACTTTACAACTAGGGCTAGACAAATCCTCTAAAATAAATTACTTACTCTTCAATTTTCATTGTAAGTAAAGCTTTTATCGGAATGAAATGAAAATTAATAACTCGAGGCTAGCGGACCGCACCGTACGACAAACTTCGGGATCTGACGACCCCGTTTATACCGTGATATCTACCACCTTGTGGAATGAAATCGATGTTCTCTCACATAGCAGAGGCATCGACAACACATTCGAAACAAATCTATATTTTGAACTGATATAAATCTTTAGGCAGGATAGGGAAAATTTCCCTTGCTTGTTGATATTAAAAATGAGGTGGTCATGTATGAGTATTATTATTACTATAGTATATGGTCATTTATGAGTAATATGTATATCTATGTGTATATGTATGTCTGAATGTGTATATAATAAACGTAATAAGCCAAGGCAATTTCACAGGTGCGTATCTCTCTATACATCCTTACAAATACACACTGTTTACGACTTCGGAAGCACGTGTCTGCTCATCAATAAAAAAGCTATTAAGAAACATGATTACTATTTTTAAAACAGGTTTATTGATACCTCCTTGCCTGTATAATACTGAAAAATAAATTCATTTGTCAGTAATATGCCATAAATTATAGTCTATATTATATGGCATGTAAAATATACCTTTTATACGAAGTTCCATCTATATAGACATAGCATTTTTTTCAGAATAAAAGCTGTGACGATTTTATAAGAGTTCAGTTTTGCCAAATTGACTTCGAAATCCTAAAAAATAGAAAAACGTACCCAGGGCTAAAAGCTCAAGCTTTATTCATAGCCGGGACTTAACACTACGTCGATGATAACTATATTACCAATAGAGTACTTCAAAAGCCGTCATGTATAAGTTTTAATCACAATAATCATATGAATTGTCCGGCAGTTTCGGTCCATACCCGATAACGTGTTTCAATTACTCAGTATTTCACGCTCATCGAAGTCTATAATTACATTCTGATAGAATTGTGTTAAATTCACCGCGCGTACAACCACTAATTTCCATATAATTAATCCTATTATTAGCTATAATCCTCTGTATGTTCTATGCACATAGTTTGCATTACAACCGGTGTTGTTACAACTGTTTATTTAGTTTTTAATAGATATTACCCATATACATATTTACAGATATAACTAGGTCGGCAATATTTCGATGATATCTGCTCCTTCTTTAGAAATTATGAACATCCACTGTTCTTGTCATTTAGCTACGAAATTTTCGATGCAGATATTTTGTAATCTCTGAGAAATTATTTTTTGTTATATTTAATTAAGGCAAGGGAATTTTTAGACTATAATTTTAATATCTTACTAACGGAACGCCGTACGATTATGGACACTGATTTGTTTTTTTTCAAACCTTGAATATATTAATGGTGGCCAACTTATTTATCTCATAATCGCGCTACAGCATTATACCTACATATATAGCGACACAGGTATAGAATGCATAAGCCTATAAAATGTAATCCGTATAGTTACACCCAGTAATTTTTAAGATAAGTGACTAGGGCAAATACAAACAGACAGACGTGCTGACTATGTTTACAAAAAAAAATTGCTACCGAACCCCAAAAATACGCCGTTAAATGTCTCATCCACAACTATAATTAAACATTTTACGAAGCACGCGGCTAGGTTTAGGTGGAAGCTTTAAACAATTAAAAGAAAAGGTTATAAAGCGTTTTCAATTAAACTTGGAATTCACTAAGGCAGCTTTCAGTACGGGTTCCTTACGTCTATCTAGTACGTGAGGATATCTGAGGCAGAATTGCTTCAGCGTTGCAACCGCTTGCTTCTCATTGTGGGTATTCGTTAAACTGCAACGATTTACTGCACCGAATTCTGAATTTGAAGTCGGACAATTACAGTACAAAAACAGTTTACGTCTTTTTGGTCTACAAATATATCGACTACAGTTAATGGCCGTAAACCGATTAATTTTGTATCGCTTAAAGGAATTCGTTCAAGAATGAAACTCAATTTTCGATCTTTTTTTCGGGATACGTAGCCCGATGATACTTAAAATTTCATTTATATGTTTAAGAAGTTTATGTTGTTGTATGAAACGATACTTAGTGTCATTTCTCACAATAACTCTTGGCATTATTATATACATTAACGCAATTTGGAAGGTCTAAATTAATCGACACAAATGGGGATCAAATATCTAGCAATGCCGATTTCGCTAGGATCCGGTAGAAAATTAAGGTCCAAAAAATGCTTGATAAAGCGTGTTTTAAAGGTCTCAAGACAGGTGATGCTGAAAACCGGCGTGGACAAGAAAACGTAAGAAAGCAGACCCTGGGTGTCGAAGCGAACGCTCCGAACATAATTGTGATTTAACGCTTAGGTGATGACGATGCAAGTTAGAAAGTGTCTTCTATATAATTCCGATTTATGGCATGATTTTGTAAAATGTCAAAGAAGCAAGTGACGTGTGTAAGAATAAGCCTGAATGGCGCTCTGTTGTCTGTGCCTACCCCGCAAGGGAACTCGCGTGAAGTTATGTATGTATGTATTTTGTAAAATTAAAAAATAGATTAATATTTGCTTTGAAAAACCATTCGTGTGAATTTGAGATGAAACTAAAATTTTCGGTACACATTGCTGTGTACTGAAAATATTCGTAGTTACCAAAAAATGTGAACGATGTTTCATAACAACTTTTTGTTTATAGTCCATCGTTCGTGTCACATCCGCTTCCGAAAAGTGTACGGACGTTGTATCTAACTTTTCAACTATGACGTGGTTTTTTTTAAATTTCAAGGTTGTAATGTTAGATTTTATACCAATTTCAATTTAATCATTAATAGAATGGTGCGTGCGGCTTCATCTGTCTGTGTTATGCGCAATTTGAAATTCGGCATTACTAATGACTTTAAATATAGTCAGATAAACTATATATACTAGATCAATACTTGTTATTTAATTAATAATGTATTTTATCCGGAATTTTAACGTTCTAAAAACTTCAAATTTATTCGTCTGATGAGATTACTAGCCAAGAATATGCAAAACCATAATCCATCTATACGATTAGCTTTACATAATCTCTTAAAAGTCCACCCGCCAAGGATTATTCTAATAATCTCTCATCGGTCAAAAGTTTGCCACAATTTCTGACTAGTGTACGCCAAGGTTCCATTAGGTATTAATAAAGATGATTCTGAAATTCCATATATACAATTATAGTATTTGGATTATTTGTAAGAGGAAGAGAAAATTAATGCTTTGAAAGCGCTAGCCAGGGATGCCGGACAGGATATTAAGCTTTTCATCAGGCCTGCCATTAGCAGAGTGTCTATTTAGCGAGTTTACGTTTGAGAAGCAACTATAAATGTTCTGAATACGACGAAGTGCAATTTTAACTAAATATTCACTAAGCACCTACTATGTATATTGGAAAGTCTTTAGTGTAATGTTTTTATGTTTGGTTGTTTCTTCTTTACCGCTTTTGGAATAAATAGACTATAACAGAACTTGATACAATAATAAAAATCCTGTATTCATATTTCTATTTTAAAATACATACATTAGTTGTGGTGGTCCGATAAATACGCAATTTCCTGTATCAGAAGGTATCACTCTTCACGTAATAAAATAAACTATAATATTATAACTACATAAGAACTTTTTACAAAAAGGAAATTAAATCACAAAAAATCGGTCAAGTGCCTGTTAGCCCACACAGAACCTCATATAATATCTCAGAAACTATGCGGGATAAAGAAAGAAAGCTCATGCTGACAAAATAGCAGGAACACCAGAATACTTTACAAAACAATTATTTTTCTACTCAACTCTTTCTTATTCCAATTTTATATTTAAGGCCGATTTTTCAATCACTAGATAAACGTTATTCTATAGAATAAAACACATGATAAAATTAAAAATGACAGTTGCATTAACAAAACAGTTGAATTGTTTTACTTTTGAATTTAGTCAGTTTATAATTTATACGACTGATTTTTCAATCATCAGAAAAATATTATTTTCTGATGATTGAAAAATCGGTCCTAAATTTGATTAATATGATTTACTAAACTCAACATTTTAATAGATTAGAACTTGTTAAAGTTTAAGCCAAGCAATGTTGAAAAAAACTTTATATTTTCTAAACAGAACTATAAGTTCCTTTTTTATATTTAGGTGTCAGAACTCTAACGGCCTGACCACGACCTTGGACCTAGAGAAGAAAGACACAATGAGTGATGGTTGATGCTAAGCGCAATGACTCGTGACTTCATAATCTTATTACTTTTGTCTTTGTCGATCGTCGTGTCGCACTTAGTCATACTGATATGGTCGTGACGGGGCCATAAGACCAAAATAAACTTACCAGCGACAATTGTGAGCAGAGCAAATGTAGAAACCAGTGGCAATCCCCCCGTTTCCATGGAAGCGGCTCTCGAACGTCTGGATTCCACAGTCATTACTTCAAAAAACATTCAATATAACCGGTGTAGGTCCACGTCTCTCAAATTTCCTTGTTTTTTCATAACAATTTACTTCGTAATATGGTATATAAAATCCAATACCAAATTATTCATTATTGTATACGTTAATGTCCTAAAGCTATTCAATATCATAAATTGTTGGATATTGTATTTTTATTGTCTGTTATTCTTGTGTAAATAATATTACAATTTTATTGTCATTCTCTTTCAACTGAAGCCTCTTTACAGATCTGGAACAAAAAAGGATTTTATTCATTATGTCATATTTTGTTCAAACATTGTTAAATTTATTGGCCATGTTTAATTGAAACAAGCTCACAATTGGCCATCCGTTTTGCTCAGTAACTATTAATTCTGGCTGACTGCTCAATGTGATCCACTTTAGACTATTCCTACCTCCTGCTCTTCTTGGTAGACATATTTTACAACATAATTGGTGCTATTAGTAATTTTGTTTTCATAATTCTTATCTATATCTTTTTCCTCCAACTTTATTTGAATAAGACCGCTAATATTCTGATAAAGCATTATTTAGTATTCACAGAAGTTTCACCATTTATAATAACTTTCATCATGTATTAGGATTTTAACTTTATCTATTGCTAACTATTCATCTTGTAGAAAATACATAAAATGATAGCACAAAATAAGTCGTTTTAGCTCAGTTAACGCGTCTTAATGCAATGATGTGGATACCAGTTCCAGCAAAAAGCATGAATTGTTAACCAAGTATTATAATTTATTGTAATTCTCTGAAGGCGAGGGGCCATAAAAATGGTCTGGTATTTTGGAGGGTTTGCGTGGGGCCATCAGAAAGCCAACACCTAGAGGCCCCTTGACAAATTCAATGTATATATGGCATGACACTGACCTACATGGCCCCCAAATAAATGTCGAACATAATTGAAAACGGGCAACGCATGTGAGTGATTAAGGAGTGCGGGGAGGTGGGCTGCAGGTTATTGTAATTATTATTCTAATTATCACGTGATGATAAAGGATATATATGATAAGAAAACCTGCGCTTCTGAATTGTGAACACCTCCAATCCGTTTTGAACAAGTGTCATACGGATACGGTCCTTTCTACTAGAACGAGGAAGTTCCAGCTTCGGTGGCACATTTATGAGCTCCAAATAATATAATAGTAACAATGCTCCAGCTCATAGAATTAGACGTAAGTACGAATGCATTTTATAAGTTCAGTAAACGACTGTCCAGTGAGTATATGTACATTGTACATACGACCGGACACATGGTAGTTTTTTATTAGAACAGTTTCCGTGGCACAGCGTGTGCACAGTGAGATAAAACGGGAATGATTGCCGCTCTGTCGCGATATTGTTTCAAGTGTTTTGTTTCATTCTGATGGCTTTTTGGTGCTTTTTATTCAACTCCATCCTAACGTCAAATTGTCCTATAAAAACGATCCAAATAAGCAGTTTCCAAAATTTATAGCTCGCCCTCACCGTAGTATTTGACTAACTATATTTATATGTCGGAATCAAGGTAGTTGTGAAAAAAAGTAGTGGAAATAATCAGTAACTGAATATGCAATCTTCTATTATGACGTAACAGGATTTTGGAAGTCAAATAAACAAAGGTAAAGCATTTATTATCAAGCGAACGGGTATCTCGAAATCAAATAATCGGAAGTCAAAAGTCAAAGCGATTGTCGAAAATTGATTCTATGAAAAAAGTATAACTAAAATAGCGCCAATACATCACCGCATAGTATTTTTCGTGGTTCGGTTTTCGGCCAAGGAATAAGTATTCTGAGGCAGGCAGTCGTAAGCAAACAATGTGAAGACGTTAGTTTGGAGCATTCTAAGTAGAAGAGCAGATAGTCTATATGCAATATGGGCAAAGAAAAATTCTTTCAAGCCAGTTACTGCTCAATACTTGGCAATTCACATACCATCTAGAAGCTTACTAAATTAGTGTACGATGTTTAATATTGTAATTCAATCTAATAAACTTTGATAATATTTCAGATTTTTTTTGTATACTATACATAGTAATTAAGCTAATATTAAAGATAAAAACTAGCGTAGATGTCCCAAAGGACTGGCAACGTTGCCGCATTAAATGCAATGTTAATACTTTGCTTAACGATACCACCCTTTTGGTTACCCCAGATACTATCTACAGTCTACCAAGCGCCTAGCCATGTCGCGATTAAATATTTTAAGATATTTGCCATGTCAAACACTTAGACGATATTAGTTAGTACTTATTTTATTTAATAGATCATAATTAAAATTATTAGAAAAATAGCACGAACCAATCGAAGATTCTAAGAAATTTATTGATTTCTTTTCATAAACTATATAGACATTTTCAACATTTCAAAGTAAGGTAAAGTAGACATTAAGTGCGGATAAGTATCGTTCATGGGCAGGAACATAATAGTTCACTCCGGGAACTGTTCGGCTCTATCAATTGAAACATGCTCTCCGGTGCGGCGACAACGGCGTCTTTGCCGTACGAACCAGCGTCGCGACAATAAACAATACAAACAACCCTGGGCTGCGTTTGACACCAGCCCGTTCGGAGTGGATTAGAGCGCTCTATAGGGAGTTCGGCAGCATTTAGGGAGCGTAATAGCCTTCCGCCGTGACCTGTTTTAGTTGCGACAAATAGAGATTTACGGGATCGCTGCTGGGGGATTTCCAAACGGAGTCTGTTCTCCGTAATAAAATTGAATGGTGTTTACTTTGCGGTTGCTTTATTGTCAGAGAAAATGTTCGTTCCTCTATTTTTAAAACGAGTCACATTCAATATCTGTGAGGTTTCATAACATCGAAGTCATCCAACTGTCAATCGATTCGAGCTTTTCTCATTGGACAGACTAGCGGGCAAAGTTTCGAACAATTTAATCCCGCTTGAAATATGCACGAAAAAATGTTCACTGCCAAAAATGTATGGGTAAAACTCGACCCGGGAGTGTATTTAAAAATGTAATAATTTTATATTATGTGAAGGCACTCGATTAAAAGGATCTTGTTTGCGAGAAATATTAGGAAATAATTAGGTATAATCCCGCAAGCGGAATTCGATAAAGCTAATCGTATTAAAGCCATATCGGGAGGCCGGCCTTAACCCTTGATATCGCAGAGGCAAAAGCCCATTTACGACATTCCATTGCTTAATAATTTTACATCCGTCCACAAAGACGGCGCGCTCTGTTATCTCACGAGTGGCACACCACCGATACGAGTTTCCACCAGCCCCTTGCTCCTGCTTCTATTGTCGTGTTTACATTGTCTATGTTCATTTCTGAATTCCGATTAACTCAGAGCTAAAATCGCTCCCATATACAATAATTCCTGTATTTACAATGATGTAAATACTACATCCACTCCACAATTATAAAATATCAACAGTATTTGTTAAACTAAATTCTGGGAACTTCCGCAACGAGAATGAAATAGCAAGAAATATGTTAAATAGGAATTTAAAACATTGTACAAAAAGTGTAATTACGACTGTAAATGATTTTTCTCTCTATACACCAAAATCTAAAAAAATGTTGCACGATCAAATATTTTAAGTAGGTTAATAGAAACCTGTTATGTCATAACGTACCAACCCACAAATGATCAAAACATAATTTATTAACAGTAAACTGATTAGAATGTGATACATTAACAGTGAGCAAAATTATAACGAGATTCTCTACACATCTGACGTATAAAATCACTCGTATGTATAAACCAACTTACATATAAGAAATAACTAATATAGATGAGATTTTTGACTCTATAATAAACTTATGGTCGTCAAAACAAACTTGGAACAATTTATTTTCAGACATAAGAAATACTTGAATAAACACAAAGCAATTTAAAAAGGTACTCAATGAAGCTCTGAATCAAAGGAACCGACTGGCATTCACAAAATTTAAGTTTATCTAGTTGGACCATGAATATTAGTAATTATAACACAAAGAGTAAACAGTTTTTTTCAGTCTTTGGTTTGGTTACTTTTTACTAACGACGGAAATGTAAACTTCGCTAATCCGAACTGTGTACCAATATACTGTATAAATAAGTCATAATATAATAATCTATCCTGTTTTTATTTAAGAGCGTTAAATTTTTAAGTTTCACCAATTTACAATCTTAGGAAAACTTTTGTCCACAGCTCTATTTTAACACAGACATGAAATTCAAATTTCCAACTTAGAGACTTCATTTTCAAGCAGCATGTCCAACGTTCTTTTACATAAACTATACATATATCACTTATTCTCTAAGGTGTAAAGGTTAGTTCTAGTAATGAGACATGAAAGAAAAAAAATCCATTATAACGCATAATTGCATACAGCATGCAATAATGTATTACCATCAGTAATAAAAAGCCTTTCTTAACAATTAATTTCGCAGACCGTGTTCAACCTTTGCACCCCCAGTTTCTTAATTCGCAATTAAAAAGTTAAATTGTCCGGTTAATTGCTGCCATTGTGGTGGACGAGGTCTACTTATTATTCCGAATTGCTCTCTGAAAATTTGATGAAAAATTTGCTAAGAACCGGTTGCTAAATCACAATAAGTAATTAGCTTATCTGTCCGCGTCACGCGCGGGGACGCCCTCTGTAGTAGACGGGAGAGGGGAGCCACCAGGGTGGTGACTTCACGTCTTACGCTAAGCCCTCAGTATTAATCTCGACTCTGCTTAATAAACGAAGTCAAGAGCTTGGATTATATAAATCACAGCAGCCAAATTTTCGCGGTTGACTTCGTTACCAACATGCATATTTGACAGTTTACCGACGTTACATTGTTGTATGTATGTATTGTTATACGCCTCATTGACTATCTCAGTTACACAAATACCTACCTCCAATTAGAGCGGATAGAAAATTAAATCCTTGCGAAGTCGGAGTCTATTGTTCTTAACAGATAGGTACAATCTAAAAGACTTCAATTCACGAGTGAATAGATATCTTCTAGGTAAGCGTGCTCCATCTTCGACTGTGTCATCAGTCAACATCAGGTCAGACAGTGGTCGAACGCGAACTTATACAATCATAAAAAACATTTAAAAAAATTACATTTTTGTGGGTACTTCAAAAATTGTAGAATACAATACTAACTTTTGACTTCTGTGAGCCTTCGTTTAGGGTTTCCTTTAGAAACTTTTGCCACAATGGTTCATTGAATTAAATTATTTCTGCTAATAGATCGCCTCTTTGCTTCAATAATTTGTGTTATCTTGAAAATTGAAATTTCAGAAGTTTATTTAACTTTCATAAAATTGTTGAACACAATAAATACATAAGAATAAATAAGAACATAAAACAGAAAAAATGTTTCGATACAGTAATAATCGAAACCAATAACTTTTTTACTATCAATCTATAATGTGTTTTCTAAAAGATACCACGTCATTAGAAAAATAAAATATGATGGGTGATTTTAAAATAATAAATAATATTTATCGGACTTAAGACGTTATTGAAACAAAGAAGCGATATGACTAAAATTAAAGCTGTAATGATAACGATGTACAGCGAGCCCTAAAAACTACACGAAAATAAATCTAAGGAGTGATTAAAATATACGCAAGCAGTCTTAGGTATATTTTGAGGTACGCGACAAAGGCTGGAATCCCAACACATCGCATCCGACTTGGATACAAATGTATGACTAACTCAAGAGTCTTTCTATGAATTTTATTTTATAATATTAGATAAAATTACTTTGGCAACAAGTGATCTCGCAGTAGAAAATATTAGAAGATTGAGCGCTATCAAGAACAGATGTAAAGTTTAAAAAATTAATTACTTACACTCATTGTGCCCAAAACTTGACTCATTACTATTGTCTTCAATTCACGTTTAATTAAGTGTCAAAACCCCTTTACTAACTTTTCAAAAGGTGTATTGATCTGTCACTGACACTGTTCAGACGTTGAAAGGTGAATAGTTCAAGATAGATATTTTAATTAATAGTCATTGAGTTAAACGGTTGTAACATGCAAAAAGAAAATGATATTCAGTCAGATGTGACGAAATTATACAAGGTTCTTTTTATCATTTGAGCCCAAAAATGAGTTACCTATTAACTCTGTATTGCAGTTAGTAGATTAATAATACATAATAAATCCTTGGGGTTTATGCTAATGTCAGCCCTTGTAGCTTTCAGACGTGTAAACTTTCAAGCAGACAGAGAGACAAAATGTTTAAAAACGTTTCTTATCCATTTAAGTATGGTGTAGATAGCAGATTTCACTTAAAAATTTAAAATTTATTTTAAAGTCATAGACATACACTTCAAGTTGATAAATAGAAAAAAGATAGAAGTTTTGCCTTCTGCAAAAACTTTTATAGTCAAGTTGTTCAAGTTATTTTGTTTTGGACCCTAACTCGATAACCGATTAGCAGTACGGCCGATAACATGTTGACATTTGCATATTGTTAACGCTTCAACCTTTAAACTGCTAACGTTCGTACCCCACCTTATGTGGGATCTATTTTGGCATTTTGTTTGTGTTAATTTTACTTGAATTTTACTTTATTCGAATTGACTCAGTAGCTAAAACAGTCAAGTTAGAAGTTACAAGTTACAATGCAATAACGTAGGTTCGATACTCGGTAAAGAGCATTGCATAGACAGGTGTCCTCTTTGTTAAATTGAGATGGTTCCATTTTTTAAGGTACCCTACCGCAATCATTTTGAAAAAAACTGAGCTCTTATAAAAACGAAAAAGCTGTCCGTTTGTAAAGCTATCTATTTTATTTCTCAATGCCTGCCTGAAACTGCCAAACAGGCAGGTGGCTCACCTGGATGGGAATTGTTACCGTCGCTTATATACGTTTGCGACATTAGTTGCTAACGCGCAGCCAGTCTCTAAAAATTTATATAGGGCCCTTCTTAAACACTCCCATGTCGTAGCGCAAAAGAAAACCTCAGCGGGAAGTTCTCTCTCTATCATTGTTGCGAAATAAACATTTTAGAGAACTCTTTTGGTTTTTTCTTTGCGTCACTCAGTTTACAAAATGGAAAACTTGAAATATCGCATTATTTACGAGTACAAGTTCCATCGTCGCACCAGTGCTGTCGAAACGGGTCGAAGGATTAATGATGTGTATGAGTTTTATAAACAATACTTATCAAAATTGCAAACTAGATCCAAGTGGCTAGGCAAATCATGTAACTTAGATGTAGGTAATGTTGTTATTATTAAGGATGAGAAAACTCCTCCATCGTGCTGGCCACTAGGTAAAATTATACAGACTTACAAAAATTAATTTTACTACCTGTAGTATAAACATTCACATTTTATTTTTTTTAATGGTCACTCGCATTACATACGTCTAACATAAATATTACAATAAGCAATTAAGTACATAAAAAGCTATAAAACATAAAATATACATGTGAAATAGTAAAAGACTTTAAATTTAATATATTAACAAAACATTTGGACTATAGTGGCGCCCGAACAGGGAATTCGAATCAAAATTATTAAAATTAATATATTTGGAAATTAGAAGAAAACCGTCATCGCAAGAACGAATCTATTATTACATATTATCGTGTCGAGTGTTCTTTTGGAACTAGAAGCATCACCGGTAGGGCATAAGTTTTGGAACGCTCAATTATTTCGTTTTTACCACTATGCCACCGAAAAGACGCGAACCAAAGAACAACGACAACGAATCCCTATCTACACCATCAGGCTCTATACATGAACCTGAAGTGACGATGATGACACAAAACATCACCATGTCTTGTGATATGTTACAAACTTTAGTTGCGAACATTATTACACAGAACCAATCTGAAAATAATCGCATTTTACTGGAACAATTACTTCAGACTGCGACTCCGAGAACTCCAACAGTACAATCCAGCAACTTCGCGCAATGCACAGCTCGCTTCCATGGCACTAGCGGAAACATGGATGAACTCGAAGCATTTATTGAGACAATCGAAATCTACAAAGAGTGTACGAATATCAGCGATGACCACGCTTTGCGAGGACTACCTATGTTGCTGGTCGATGACGCCACCGTGTGATGGCAGGGTATTAAGTCATCGTTCAACACATGGAGCGACCCCTGTTTCGACTTCATGGGATGTACAGCAGACAACTACCAGCACATAGAATATTTCGTGAGATCTTCTCTAAAGAACAGACTGACAAACGTGCTGACATTTTTGTATGTAGATTAGGATTTCTGCTAGCTAAATTGCCTTACAAACTTCCAGAAGAAACCAAATTAAATATAGTTTATGGATTGTTAAGCATCAGATTTAAAGACAGGATACCTCGCGAGACATTGAACGGGTTAGATCAGTTAATTTTTAAACTCAGATCAATGGAAGAAGCGTTGATAGAGCTAAATGTTCTACACCCTTCCTATATTACGACGACGATACCAGTTACAGATCCGCCTCCTTCGCAAACTTTAATAATAAAGTTGACAACGTCAAGCACTCGCCAACTTCTAATCGCATTGATAATAGTGGTCAAAAAATAATTAAACGCATCCAACCAAAATGCATTTATTGCAAAATCTTTGGACACACTATCGAAGAATGTTTTAAAAAACCTATATTCAAGTGTTTGCAGATGACCAACCCATCTAAACTGGAGTTGAGAGATTATGAGGGAACTAAATTGGCTACAAATCAACTGTACATCTGAACGCGTTTAATGTCAAAAGAACACATTGGTTTGCAAGGAGAAAATCACGGCACGAAGTTATCTCAAAGTCAAATAAAATTCGAGAAAATCGACAAAAGGATACCGGGGTTCGTAATATTATATTCGACGTTCCGTTTAAGGGGAGCTGGTCGGACCGAGGCTTAATCATACCAGATAGAGCCTTGTACAGATACAGACCACAGTTTCAGGTAAGTCCATATGTAGGGAGCACTGAATCCTCTGTTCATAAGCGACGGAAGCGAGGTAGACCCAGGAAGCTGACCTAGACACGAGGGCGCTTGATCTAGGTCAGTGGGGGAGGATGTAACACGGAGGTTTCATTCCTCAGCTCCAACCTCTACCAACGTTTACAAAGATATAATGTCACGTCATGTAAGTGAGACTTCGCTTATGTCTGCGAGTATAAAACGTTTTCTAATTACTAAACGAATCCAAATTTATCTATAACATCTTTAATAATTAATTGTGGTAGCTTAATATATTTAAACTACTATAGTGGCCTAACCTATCCTTCCTTTTTCAGATAATTTACCAAGCCAGACACACAAACACACATCCTCATTATTGTCATTACACACATCCTCCGTACTCTCACTTATCACGCAATATCACATCACCACCTACTCAGACTCATTTAGGCATATGCTAAACACATATTTGCCAGTTATATTAATGTAATGTAAATCTATCAAAGATCATTAGACACATAAGTCTCTATTATATACCTACGTAACTAAACTTTTCTACCTGTACAAACATCGACATCTTATCTCCATTAATTTATAATATTATAATGGTCCTTTGAGTTGTTTTTATTTTAATTTTCGCCACTAAGTGCATTTCTAATTATCTTTTCCTTTCCTTATTTATTGCTTTGTCACTACATAATATGTGGATGTACTCGTACCTACTAACTACTTGAATCCCTTACTAGTCTAAAGTTATTTTTGTACACATTTCCTTGTATCTGGGAATATGTCTGCGATAAACAGAACTTTTTCAATCATTACAACCTCATTTCATTACTTCATAATATTATTGTAAATCACAAAAGTCACTCGCCTTACATACGTCTAACATAAATATTACAATTAAATAATATATAAATTAAGTACATAAAAAGCTATAAAACATAAAATATACATGTGATATCATAAAAGACTTTAAATTTAATATATTAACAAAACATTTGGTATGTCTGCGATAAACAGAACCTTTTAATTTATTAAAACCTCATTTCATTACTACATAATATTGTCATAAATGACACATGTCACTCGCCTTACATACGTCTAACATAAATATTACTAGTAAATAAAATATATCAATTAAGTACATAAAACTCTATAAAACATATAAAATATACATTTGAAATCGTAAAAGACTTTATATTTAATATATTAACAAAACATTTGATCCTTCGAGCCGGATTAAACCTGCAACTAAAGATTCATATATTTACAACAAATCAATACGCTATTATGTCGACTTCAAAACTCAAATCAAAACGTACCATAATAAAGGGAAAACTTACCCGACTCCATAACTACATCTTACAAGAAAGCTACGACATCTCACAAATTCATAACAGATACAACGATTTGGAAAAAATATATGATCAATGTGATAAAATTCAATCATCAATAGAAGAACTAGAGGATGACGAACAAGCACATCAGCAAGACCGGCAACAGTCGAAGAGACATACTACGCCAGCAGGGCAGCTTATAGGAATATCCTTGTCTCCCAGGCGGCTACACAATCGTGTGTAGCCCACTACAACAGAGATAACGTACACCACATCAAATTACCACAACTGGAACTACCATCATTTAACGGCAAGCTGAAGGAATGGCCTAGCTTCAAGAATATATTTATGCTTATCATCAACGATGCTAACATCCCGACAATACAGAAACTAGTATATCTTAAATCATCATTGAAAGGTGAAGCAGTTGCACTGGTAAGCTTCTTACTTATCACCGAGGATAACTATACAGTTGCTTGGGACATATTGACAACCAGGTACGAGAATAAAGTCATAATTGTAAACCATTATTTGAAATTATTTCTAAATTTTCCGCATATAACTAGCTGCAACCTTCAAGACTTTCTTATGACACTACAACAAAGCATAGATTTGCTAAGCGCAATGCAACACCAAAGTTGCTACAAATGCGCTGCTGCTCTCTTAAGGGAGACTGGAACCTGGTCACTAATACCGGAACAAAGAAAACCATCTAATATACAAATGCCCGGAATTCTTAAAATTTGCTCCTCAACAACGAAACGAGTACGTAAAACATAATCATCTCTGCTTCGATTGCCTCAAACATTATAAAGTCAACCACAAGTGTTCAAAGCATAAATGTGTAACATGTCGCCTTTGTCATCATTCATACTGCATATGGATCGTTTACCACGGAAAGCCAATATATGTCATTCATCTATTTCATCCAATATTCACAATGATAATGTTCAACAATTGCCATCAACGAGTAATGCACCTCTAAGATCTAAAGCCTGTGTGTGTGGATGTCCATTGCGTTTAGCGAATCTATGCTTTTTTGTAGTGTCATAAGAAAGTCTTGAAGGTTGCAACTAGTTATATGCGAAAAATTTAGAAATGATTTCAAATAATGGTTTACAATTATAACTTTATTCTAGTACCTGATTGTCAATATGTCCCAAGCATTGGTATAGTTATCCTCGGTGATAAGTAGGAAGCTTACCAGTGCAGCTGCTTCACCTTTCAATGATGATTTAAGATATACTAGTTTCTGTATTGTCGGGATGTTAGCATCGTCGATGATAAGCATAAATATATTCTTGAAGCTAAGCCATTCCTTCAGCTTGCCGTTAAATGATGGTTTTTTTTTTATTGCAGGAGATCAGCAGACAGGCAGACGGCCCACTTGATGGAAAGCGGTTACCATCGCCTATGGACATTTGCAACACCAAAGTTGCTACAAATGCGCTGCTGCTCTCTTAAGGGAGACTGGAACCTGGTCACTAATGCCGGAACATAACTCAACGTTGTTACGGTGACATACTTTAGACCAGGGTTGGTAGCCATCCAGTTGGGCAAATGCCCTACCACCTGGCTGTGGGTTGTTAAGTCGCCTCTTACGACAGGCCGCCCCCGGCCGCAGGAAATTGTATTCTTTCTCCGTTCCTGCACGGATAAACATGCACGGTAGTTCCAGTTGTGGTAATTTGATGCGGAGTACGCTATCTGTGTTATAGTGGGCTATACACGGTTGCTAGCCGCCTGGGAGTCAAGGATTTTGCTATAAGCTGCCCTGCTGGCGTAGTATGTCTCTTCGACTGCTTGCCAGTCTTGCTGATTTGCTTGTTCGTCGTCCTCTAATTCTTCTATTGATGATTGAATTTTGTCATATTGATCGAATATTTTTTTCAAATCGTGGTATCTGTTTTGAATTTGTGATATGTCTTTCTTGTAAAATGTAGTTATTGAGCCGAGTAAGTTTTCCTTTTATTGTGGTACGTTTTGTTTTAAATTGCGAAATCGACATTGTGAATATTGATTTTTTCGAAAATATAATAATCTGTAAATGCTGGTTTAATCCGGGTCGATTAGGGCCAAATGTTTAAACTACAAGATGTATGGATACAAATTTAAAGGTAGACCAAAATAAAGATGGATGGATTGTGTAAATAAAATGATGATATGCGGTGTAACAGAAGAGGTATGTCAGAATAGAAGAGTGTAGAAGGAAAAGACATATTGTGCGGACCCCAAGTAATTGGGATATGGTGAAAGAAAAGAGAGATGGCGGCGGTATCGCAAAAGAAAACACAGTGCGTTTTTGGTTCCAACGTTTTTGTTCTGGAAATTTCGACCTGCAGAACAAGCCCCGTGGACGGCCGGAGACCAAAATTGATAATGCAGAATTGAAGGCTATTGTGGAAGCGGATCCATTGCAAACCATGTCCGAGATAGCTGCAGGCTGCGGTGTTAATGATAAAACTGTTTTAATCCACTTGAAGCAAATTGGGAAGGTGAAAAAGCTTGAAAGGTGGGTACCTCATGAATTGAGTGCAGCAAACCGACAAATGCGCGTCGACTGCTGCGTTACATTACTCAACCGGCACAATAATGAAGAGATTTTAAATCGAATAATTACCTGTGATGAAAAGTGGATCCTGTACGATAATCTGAAACGCTCATCGCAATGGCTGAATCCTGGCGAACCAGCCAAACCCTGCTCCAAGCGAAAATTGACTCAAAAAAATTACTTATGAGCGTTTGGTGGACTAGTGCCGATGTCGTTCACTACAGCTTTATTAAATCTGGCCAGACGATTACGGCGGATGTCTATTGTCAGCAACTGCAACCCATGATGGAAAAGCTAGCTGCTAAACAACCGAGGCTAGCCAATCGCTCTAGGCCACTGCTGCTTCAGGACAACGCTAGACCACACACTGCACAACAGTCGGCTACCAAATTAGAGGAGCTTCAATTGGAATTTCTAAGATATTCACCGTACTCCCCGGACCTTGCTCCAACAGATTACCATTTTTTCGTAATTTGGATACCTTCTTGCAAGGGAAATAATTCAACTCCGATGGGGCAGTCCAAAGCGCCTTCAAAGATTTTATTGATTCCCGTCCGAATGGTTTTTTAGTAAAGGGATCAATGAACTACCTATGAGATAACAGAAGTGCTTAGATAGCAATGTTACATACTTTGATCAAATAAATAATTATATTTAAAAAAATCGACTTCATGTTCCTCCCTTACAAAACGCCAATATCATATGTAAAGACCAATATATTGTATACTTACAAGCATTTTTAAATATTTTTTTACGTACTCTAGCTGAAAATCAATTTCATTATTACTAAAAACCAACAATATTTACATTCAGTCCCAATTGTTTACTAAAATTCCTTCACATGTTTCGCCGTCAGTCACTCTCACAAGTGCTTTGGCAACATTGATCTAGCATTTTACGCTCATACTCTTGAGCTCCAAATTCCCAGTGCAATAAAAGAAATAAAAAACAATGAGTACATACTATGAAAAATTTAAGGGTTGTGTGGAGACTCTAAGGCCATGGGGTTATCGATTATTGGTATTATCGAAACCTATCATCTCGCATGATAGAAGTCTCACGTGACCAAAAAGTTGGTCTGTACTTAGGGCAACGCTTCGGCGTTGCCATCCAGCGCAGGAGAGAATGCGGCCAGCGTCTTGGGCACGCCACGTTCCTAACCGGCAGCATTTGGGACCTTTATACTATTTATATTATTTTTAGGATTTTATATAGAATTTTGTGTTATAATTTTATAATCAATTTTAAATAATTTTCATACAGAATAGCGTGCTATACTTTGAAAGAAGTGTAAGAAAAATTATAACACAACATTTTTCAATATATCATGTCACTGAATAGTAACAATCTATACAGGTACAAACATAAAGGTAGACCAAAAATGAGATGGACAAATTGTGTGAAGGGTGACATGATGATTTGTGGTGTGACAGAGGACGTATGGCAGAATAGAGGAGTGTGAAAGGAAAAGACATATTGTTCCAATCCCATATACACAATCGAAAAAAGCTGAAAGACAAAACAAATTATCAATGTACTCGTATAGTAATTGTACGCTTATAACATCTATGGAATCTTATTAGTTCGAATACTCATCATACGAAACTATAAGATAACCAGGAATCGAAACGTGAACCTTAGACTTATTAGCCATGCTGTCATCACTCAGATCATATAGGACAGGCAGTTTTCATTCGTCAAATGACATTATAAATTAAAATATTCGGACTGTAATTTGTTTTCATACTAAAAAATAATAAGAACAGTTTACCCAACAATTAATTTGTAAGCATTCGTTTACACTGGAATTGGAACACGAAAATGTTAAAAAACATTTTGAAATTTAGAAAACGGCGGTTCTTTCCAATCCTTATAATGATTATTTTACAGATTAAGAGCCTTTAATAGCCTTGTTCAATGTTTTTGGATCTTATTACCGAGGCAGGATATCTCGTATCGATTAGAGATAGGAAACCTTGTCTTTAAGACCTTTACCCTCGTTTCTTTTTATCAGCTGTCCACAGTAGGGTCACTGTAGTACATACTTATGACTCACAAAATATGTACGAAATATTCTAGAACATTTAGTATTGCGTGTTACTGTTCTAACAACAGTTTGCTGTTTCGAAAAAATACATATTTGATTTTAAAATAAAAGCCGTGTGCGATTCGGGCTTACATATGAAGGGTTCTTTAATAAATCTTCGTCGTCTTCAGCCATTCGCAGTTCACAGCTGGACCTAGGCCTCCCCAAAACGGCGCCACTCATTTTTGTCCTCTGATTTCCTCATCCATGGCTTACCGGCGACCTTGCACGGGTCGTCGGTCCATCGGGCTGGAGGCGTCCGACACTACGTTTTCCGAGACGCGGTCTCCACTTTTGGAATTGAACACCGATATTAATACAAGTCTTATGTATTCTATCTATAATATTATAAAATTCTAAACATGCCGAGTCTGTACATTAAAGCCGTTTAAAATAAATACTGGAATAACTATATAACCTATATAAACGATATCGAACACGATGCAATTTTTTTTTAGATTTCCTGTCGGTTTGTCTGTTTATTCGGGATTTACGTAAAACCTACTGGGCCTATTTGCGATGCGGTTTGCGCTAATAGACAGCGAACTCTTAAAACTTATAATCTGCGCTACTTTTTATCTCGGGAATCCCGCGGAAAATTTTCTGGGATTGGTTTAAAATGTCCAGATTAAAAAAAACGAATTCCAATGTGATTTTTTCAATAATCGATAGCAAATTTTATGTAATAAAATGTGTGATTTTTTTTTACCCGGGAATTTCACAGGAATATTCCCGGGCGCGGTTTGTAGTCGTTAAGGTGCATAAAAATTCCCGCGGGATTCCCAGTATAAAAGATTATAAGTCTAAGAATTTGATGTCGATCAGCAAAAAACCACATCGAACTCGGCCCAGTAGTTTTTACGTGAATCCAGAACAAACATGCAAACTGACAAATATGAAATCTAAAAAAAAATGCATCGTGTTCTCCATCGTTTATATAGTCTATTCCAATTGCTTATTTTTTAAACAGCTTCAATGTACAGACACGGATTATTTTAAAATTTATACAGTAAAATGTGTCCCTTGCCCAATTTGTATTATTGCAGATTAAAAAAGTCATGGTGGCTCACAAGCTTGAATTTTAATCCTGACAAGAGATCGTACACCGCTATAGTAGAGCTTCTCAGACGTAGTATTCATATTGTTACAATTTTCACTTGCTGACTGAAGAAAAATACAACAGTAAGTCATTCATAATACAAATGACAAGCTAACTATTTTTATATTGTTACTAGCTGACCCGGCAAACTTCGTACCGCCTCAGAATAAATAAATAAAAAATGTTGATTTCTGGACGGGACGAACATCAAACGTTTGACATTGCAAACCAAAAAAATTAAAAAAAACTTCACTTTTAAATTTAATTTAATTTCTAAGCGAGTTTTAAATTTAATTGATTTCTCAACGACGGGACGAACATCAAATAATTGACAGGTAGGAATAGTTTCTAAGGAAAAGCGAAATTGTTGTTTTTGTACTATATTCCAAGCATTTTTTTTTCATATTCACTCACCTTTTAAACCTTTCCTGGACTTCCACAAATAATTCAAAACCAAAATTAAATAATTCAAAACCAAAATTAGCCAAATCAGTCCAGGCGTTCTTGAGTTTTGGCGAGACTAACGAACAGCAATTGATTTATATATATATAGATTAAGAACAAAAGATAATTTGTTACAGTCTATATAAATTATAAACCGCATTTGTCATGATTTGTCAAGATTTAATTCTTAAACAGATACATATAATAGCATTCTTTGCGAACGTAAATTGGTCTCGAAAATTGTATCTACAAAGTAATTTTGGCCGGATTTTCCTTAAGCTGTTCTCATTTCTTTCTCAATTTTATACGATCTACATATTCCACAAACACTGCGTGTAAGAATTTCACCGTAATATTATTTGTTTATGCCCGTCGACCGCGACGTGAATGTCACATGGAGTGTCACTGATTTCCTTCGAGACAGCGTCAATAAGATTTTACAAAATTACCTTCGAATTGTTTGTATTTCTGTATAGGCGTGTTGGTTTGGTTTTATTTGAAAATGTTTGTGTATAAGATATGTATACCGAACCATATGTATTAAAATTCAGTGTTTTTGTTGCTATTGTAGCAAAATAAACCTCATTTTGTTTACTAGCTGATCGGCCAAAAATTGTACATTTCGCCAAGAAATCTTATCACCCAGAATTTGCATATAATTTAATATATAATATTCCTATCTATAAATAGGATGTGTAAATAATGCAGAAAACAATATTTATACATAAATATATAGGTTATTTTGAATCCGTAAACGATCCGTCACTACGATACGCATGTACAACATACACTGTACAGTTTGCGAAATAAAAACTATTGCGACTATGGTTTTGGACAACATTTAATTACCATGTTAAAACATAACGACACTTAGCATTATTATTACTACATAACTTAGCATTATTTACCCTGTCTCTAGATTCCTAATCACACAATTAACTTGGAACCCAACCCCGCCGGGGGGTTATGTTGTAGATTTTATATTTTTTAAATAAATATTTAATTTTAGATTATAAATAAAAACATTGTTTTGTGTGGAATAACACAGGCAAAGTCCGTCACTATATCGCTTGTCGAATCTACATCTTACTCGTATGGTAATCCTCGCTCTACTGATTGTTTTATAGTAGACTGTACAATACACAATGGAAGCTCGTGGGCTGGGTTCTTCCAAGAAAATGTAATTTGCACACCTGCGAACGGCCAACAAAGTTGAAAACAATAACAGTAAGGAATATAACTAATGACAGCCATAAAACAAGTCGATAACAATGTTTTTCTTAATTGCAATTTTAAACACGAAGTAAACAAAAGAACTCCGAATGCAGGCAAGGCAATAAACTGCACTTTTACGACCGGCAGATGTGCGCATTTCTTTGTAGGTATGTAACAATATGTATTTAAGTATTTATACCATCTTTCATAAATGCATTAGTAAGTGAATAGAATAAATAATTTCCATCAAATTGGAAATTGGAACTACAGGTTAGTAAACACGAAATGTTATATACGTATATTACCTAGAAGTGAGAAAAATCTTACATTACTCACAATTATTTTTTATCTCTGTTATAATTTAAATGTATTCATAGTGACGATCACGTCGTTGACCTTA